>CM060403.1:23124951-24374951 GCA_030545235.1 Helianthus tuberosus
AAAACGCAGTATTTTATTTAACACAGTTAACGCATTTAAACACACTTTATCACATTGTTACTTCATGCTATCACAACGCAACGCAACGCAACGCAAACTCGGAACACAGTTATTGTTATTGTTCTATGTGTGTGCTATTATGTGCTTTACTTGTGTGTGCCTTATATATGTTTTGGGATGTTATTCGCAAACGTAATCACAACTCTATCACGACGCAGACTCAAAACGCGGATTTACTTTTACGCATTTATGTGTTAGATTATGTGATTATTAGTTTAAAATTATTTTGGTTATCAACGCAACGCTTATACGCTCAAACGCTCACAAACAACTCGCTTAAATGCAACGCAACGCTTAACGCACGAACAAAAGTCGGAAAATAACAAAACGCAATTCGGCTGGTCGAATGACCACCCGATCGAATGGACATCCGTCCGGATGACCATCCGATCGGATGGACATCCGTCCAGATGACCATCCGATCGGATGGCCATCCGATCGGATGGCCATCCGATCGACTGGCCATCCGACACCACTTCTCCACCTCCTTAACTCACCTCTCGCACTATAAATACCCGTACATGCTACTGTTCACTGATGTGACAGCTCTCTCCGACCCAACTCGCTCTCAAGTCATTCTCAAGCACTTTTCTCTCGATTCAAGGCCATTTCGTAAGTATTTCTCCTCAAATCTTGTACTTCGATCATCACTACACACTTTTTCGTCATCTACTCCATCAAAATCACTGATTTTCATCTTGAAATCACCTGATTTGGACCCCTTGAAGGTGACATCATCTCAGTTGCTTATGCAATCGGTTATGTGACGTCATCTCATCAAGAATGGTTCAGATCTAAGAGATTTCTACAACTTTTCACTAAGTTTTACAAGATTTCAACACTATTCATCTCTTTTTCAAACTTTTCTTCAACATTCTGCACAAAACTGATGGAATCCTTGCTCATTCAGACTCTCCACTCATTCTCTAGTTGACAGCTGGTTTGAAAACGGATATCCACCGGAGAGATGACCGATTTACAGGTTGAACATGAGACTTCATCAAAAGAACAGTGAGTACGATCGAATGGGGTGATTCCTATCCGACCTGACAAGCTGGACCTTGGTGTGTTTCCGTTGTTTGACACATCATCACGCCATCTCCGTTAAATCGCAAACATTTAACTTAGTAAATCTTACAAAGTTTTCAAAGCAACAGGTTGCCCACTTGAGTGGCCATTCGATCGAATGACCATCTGATCAAATGACCATTCTATAGGTGACTTGACCCTTATGATGTTTCTTGTTCAAAACGATTTAACCAAAACTTCGAAATACTAAACTCTCAATAGAATAGCCATCCGATCGAATGGCCATCCGTCCGGATGCCCATCTGTCCGGATGCCCATCCGACCGGATGACTTGTTTAAATACTACAACGAAAACTTCAAAAGTTTCAAAACACTTTACAAACACCCACACTCATTCGAATGGTTATCCATTCGAATGGCCATCCATCCGGATGACCATCCGATCGAATGGGTTACCCTCACTCAAACACCCGACACTCTGTTACGCACCGTTCAAAGCTTAGGCTACTGTTCATTGCTCAGGCTAAACCCCAACGCGCTCCCTTCAATCCAATTCATGGCTGTGTTTATCTATTAAACACATACTATGAGTATTCTCAAACCCATTTTCTTTTAATATACTTTTGGGTGTTACATACATTCTCTATCCAAAAACAACACACAACGCAAACACTTTTAGCGCTAACCGCTCCCGCATGTTATACGTGATCTATGAATGCTTGTTACTATGCTTAGACAGTGTTGCACGGTATCGCCTCTAGCAACGATAGTACTATAGTTTGGACTCGGCACTTGTCGTGGACGGGGGTTGCTAGGGATCACATTACTTTACTTCAGGTGTCCGCTGGACATGTGTCGCGCATACACTACAACGTAGTCTTGTGATTAAGTGTGAACATAGTTCTAAAAGTTACTTGCATTGACCGTTACGTGATACATGCTGGTTATGCGTAAACGCTTTCGCTATACTATATACTATTCAAACTTGTGTACTCACCTTTACACTATGTGTATTGACTTTATTTTAACATATGTGATAGGTTGATAAGATGCGAAGCTTGTTGTGATGAGTTGTCAGAACAGTTTATTTGTTTTTGAGACTATTATCTGTAATGTCTGTTTTTACTTTATCTGTTAGTGGCATGGGACATTAACGTTAAATATATCGTCACTAATAGTTGTTATGGATTCTCTTGAACAATCTGTTTCACTCAGTGCCACGCCCCGTTGTTTCCGTCATCGGTTGGGGTGTGACACAATATGGTCAAAGTATAACATGCTAACGGAACTTGCAATAAAAGCTCAAATTAGTATATGACCATGTAATATAACCTTATAGGATTATACTACATAATAATATGGTCATATTGGAACCTTAAAATAGTAAGAAACTAATCTAATTCAGTTCAGAATCAAAAGTCAAAGCAGAAGTTAAACTTCGCGACTTTCGGTTGTGAACCGACCCTAAACCTGGGATTGATGGGCTGAACATGTTTACACATGTTCTAATAATTATTACCAAGTTATTAATGTGTTAAAACATATTTTATAACACCTACATTACCAGGTTTTAATTATTTTCAAAACTGACCCGTTTGACTTTTTAATATTAATATCTTTGACCTGTCAATTAACCAAGCAAGCGTGATTCTTAGGAGGTGCCCTTTTAAGTGATTAACACCTACCTAATTACGATCACGTAGCCACGTTCGCCTCGAACAACGGCTGGAATATTAAGGACTAAACCGAAGTCAAAGCTTTTATAAAAAAAGCTTGACTTTCGGCTTTTAAAAGCCTAAAAACTGAAAAGCAGAGGTTAGGAACACTTACAAAAGGTCCTAGCTTGAACTTAAAAATCAGGGGGAGTCTCCCTTCAGTTGGGAATCTCCGAAGATGAGACGAATTGTTTAGAAAGAAGGTGCGAGTTCAAAGTGAGGAGAATGGCACCTATTTATAGTGCAAGGGTGAGGATTTTGATCATTCCAGGTGTTGTATGGGGCTAGGGGATGCTTACAAGTGTCCTAGTACGAGTATTGAGCAAGCATGCAGCCCCGAGTTTCATTTGGAGTGGTTTTGGCTGCATTGTGTGGCAGCCAAGGAATTCTGCGCAGAGGTCTGGGGTTTACGGAACGTAAACCCGACCCGTTTGCGGTCTGCAAACGTCCCCGGTCAGCAAACAACATTTCCATATTTGACACCTTTGGTCCCTTGACTTGTGTAATCTCATTTACTTTCATTTAAATTATATAATGACCTATATAATCAATATTAGGCATACCCGGGAGTATGACCGAACATCATAAGGGTCCCGGTTCATTAAAAGGTCACTCAGAGGTATAAGTTAAAATGTTGATGCTTTTAACCCTTCTTCTTACAAAATTTAAAACGTTTTCACAAACGGCCTCTCACGTCCAATAAATGGCTCGATTGAGAATACGGACACTGTATAAGGTCACTTAGAGGCATAGGTTCAGCATGTTGACACTTTTAGTCCCTCCACATTCATACTTTTCACATTTTCGCAATTTTAGTCCCTCCTAGTCAACTTTAGGCACAATTTGGATTTGGGACACGTGTCAATACATTATTGGACATGATTTTACAAGGTGTTACATCCTCACCCCCTTAAAAGAAATCTCAACCTTGAGATTTACTGAAAAAGGTTGGGGTACCTCTGTCGAACAGTGGAATCAACCTCCCACATATACTCGTGGCCTCTACGGGTATCCCATTTGACCTTTGCAATAGGTACATGCTTCCGTCGGAGCTTCTTAACCTGTCAATACTCGATCGATATCGGGTTCTCAACGAACCACAGGTTTTCATCAATCTGCATGTCTTTATAAGACATTGCTACCGACTCATCGGCTAGACATTTTTTTAGATTGCAGATGTGGAACACATTGTGAATTCCATCGAGTTCCTCAGGTAAATTTAATTTATAGGCTACTGACCAGACACATTTGATGATTTTGAATGGTCCAATATATCTAGGGCTTAACTTGCCCTTCTTGCAAAAACGCATCACACCCTTCCAGGGTGACACTTTCAGCAGAACCTTGTCCCCTACCTGGAACTTAAGAGGTTTGCGCCTCTTGTCAGCGTAGCTCTTTTACCTATCTGTGGCGGCTTTTAGATGATCATGGATTTGTATAATCTTATCATTTGTCTCAAGGACTGTCTCAGGTCCTGACAGTTGGGCCTCCCCAACTTCTCCCCAATAGACGAGCGTTCGGCATTTTCTCCTATACTATTGTTATAGGAGAATTCAATTAGTGGGAGATGGTCATCCCAGCTACCACCTAAGTCGATCACACATGCTCTACGCATGTCTTCCAATGTTTGGATAGTACGCTCACTTTGTCCATCAGTTTGTGGATGGTAAGCTGTACTGAAGTTCAATTGAGTGCCTAAGGATTGCTGGAAGCTTTTTCCAGAAGTGAGAAGTGTATCTTGTATCTCTATCAGATACAATAGATACTGGAACTCCATGTAGGGAAACAATCTCATCCACATATAGTTTTACCAACTTATCGGAGCTATGCGTCTCCTTTATGGGCAAGAAATGTGCTGACTTAGTCATCCTATCAACAATGACCCATATTGTGTCATTAACATGCTTGGTTCTAGGTAACATGGTAATAAAATCCATAGTTACCATTTCCCACTTCCATGTAGGAATTTCAAGTTGTTGTAAAAGTCCTAACGGCTTTTGATGCTCGGCTTTAACCTACGAACATGTCAAACACTTAGCTACATGGGTGCCTATAGATTTCTTCAAACCAATCCACCAATAGTTTGATTTTAGATCCAGCTACATCTTGTCACCTCTAGGGTGAACTGAGTATTTAGAGTAATGCGCTTCTTGGAGGATTAGATCTCTAAGTCCTCTAAAGATCGGAACCCAAATTCGACCATTGAATCTAAGGATTCCACCATTCTCAGGTGACAACTGATCAACAGTTCCACCTAATCCTTCATTCGGAATGTTAGCTTCTAACATAGCCTGCTTCTACGCATTTAATAGCTTTTCATTCAAGTTGTTCTTCAGTTCTATGCTTTTGGCGTTAATCCTTATAGGTTTAACCATTTCTTTGCGACTAAGCACATCAACGACTACATTTGCTTTGCTAGGATGATATCGTATTTCATAATCGTAATCATTTAACATCTCCATCCAGCGGCATTGTCTCATATTCAGATCTTTTTGATTGAACAGGTGTTGAAGACTCTTATGATCAGTGTATATAATACACTTTGTTCCGTATAGGTAATGCCTCCACAATTTCAGTGCAAATACAACGGCACCCAACTCCAAGTCGTGGGTGGTGTAATTCCTTTCGTGCACCTTTATTTGTCGCGATGCGTATGCAATCACTTTGCCTCCCTACATAAGCACACAGCCCATGCCAGTGTGCGAAACATCACAATAGACAACAAATTCTTCAATTCCTTCAGGGAGAGCCAACACAGGAGCATTGCTCAATTTGTCTTTAAGAATCTCAAAAGATTCTTGTTGTTTTGGACCCCAATTAAACTTAACATTCTTACGGGTCAAGGTAGTCAAAGGAGTGGCTATCCTCGAAAAGTTCTCAATGAACCTCCTATAATAACCAGCCAGGCCTAAGAAACTGCGAATATCTGAAGGTGTCTTAGGTGCTTCCTAGTTCATGAATGCTTCAATCTTAGCGGGATCCACCTGGATACCACACTCACTAACAACATGTCCAAGGAATTGGACTTCGCGAAGCCAGAACTCACATTTGGAGAACTTAGCATAAAGTTTCTCATGCTGTAAAAGCTCAAGAATGCATCTAAGATGTTTCTCGTGATCAGATTGATTACGAGAGTAGATAAGTATGTCGTCTATGAATACATTGACAAACTTATCTAAATATGGCTTAAAGACTCTGTTCATGAGATCCATGAACGCTGTAGGTACATTAGTGAGCCCGAAAGGCATCACTAAGAACTCTTAATGGCCATATCTTGTCCTGAAAGCGGTCTTAGATACGTCCTCACTTCTAACCTTTAGTTGATGGTACCCTGACCTTAAGTTAATCTTGGAGAAGAAGCTTGCCCCTTGCAATTGGCCGAACAAATCACCGATCTTGGCAAAAGGATAACGATTTTTTATCGTTACCTTATTCAACTCACGGTAATCAATGCAAAGGCGCATTGAACCGTCCTTCTTCTTCACAAATAATATTGGCGCTACCCAAGGCGACAAGCTGGGTTGAATGAAACCTTTCTCCAATAACTCATCTAATTGGGCTCTTAACTCTTTCATTTCTGTCGGTACCAGGCGATACGGAGCTCGTGCAACTGGTGCAGCTCCAGGCAGAATGTCGATTCTGAACTCCACTTGCCTCTCAGGAGGTAATCCAGGTAGTTCATCAGGAAAGACATCTGGGCACTCCGTGATGACTGGAATATCTCCAATCTTCAGCTTTGGTTAGTCTACCGTCACATGTGCCATGTAGATGACACATCCGCTTTTCAAGCACTTGGATGCCTTAAGTATAGACACTTGATCAGGCAATCCATCGTGTATATCTCCCTTAATGGTATCATCTCACCGGAAGGGGTTTTAGCTTCGACGAGTTTCTTTTCGCACGCTATACAAGCTTGTTTATACGACAACCAATCCATACCCAAAACTACATCAAACCCTGCCAATTTTATTGGTAGAAGAGATAATGGAATAGAATGGTTCTTAATGGATATAGAACATCCATCAAGAATAGAAGAAGCAGTTTCTAAGGTACCACCGGCAAGCTCTACCTCATATTTAATATCTAGAGTTCTTATGGGCAGATTTAAAAGTTTACAAAACTTAGGATCTACAAAAGATTTATCCGCACCTGAATCAAATAGTACTCTAGCATAAACATCATTAAGGAGGAATGTACTTGTTATGACATTATCATCATTCACTGCCTGCTTTGCATTCATCTGGAATGCCCGTGCATTCCCCTTCTTAGCCTCTTCAGGCTTCTTGGCATTCTTGGGGCAGTTGGTTTTGATGTGCCCCTTCTCGTTGCAGCCATAGTAGACTGCGTCCTTGTGATTCTTGCATTCAAGGGCCTTATGACGCTTCTTCTTGCAGATACCACAGGGTTTAGCCTGTGGGTCAGTGTTGCACTATCCCCAGTGCTTGCGATTGCAGGACTTACATTTGGGTTTTTTCACCCAACCTTTCTTGGTTCTTCTTGAACCCAAACCTACCCTTTTTCTCTTGTTAAACTTTTGGGAGTTGTCATCCTCCCTCTTTCTCTTACCCTCTACATCGGTCTTTCCTGACCTGCTTCTGAACACGTCCAAAGTGAGGGATAGATATAGATCCACAGCGGATCTGTAAGTAGTAAGTTTCGAAGCCTTCACCACTCCTTTGATTTCTGGTGCCAGACCACCAATAAAACGTACAATGCGTTTGGGCTCAGGTTTGATCAAGTAGGGTACCAATCTCGACATGGAATTGAATTCAGTAACGTAGGTCCTACAATCCAGGTTCTTCATAACAAGAGTTAAGAAATCTGACTCCACTTTTTCAACCTCTTGTTGAGGGCAGTAGGTTTCTTTCACGAGGTCCACAAACTTGGACCATTCCAGATTGTAAAGGGGGATCTTCCCCGTAGCTTGTATCAAAGCTTTCCACCAAGTAAGGGCATCGCCCTTGAACGATTGTGATACATACTACACAGTGTCTTCCTTTGCACAACCGCTGATATCGACAACGGTTTCCATCTCGTCTAACCATTTCATGCAATCAATGGCCCCTTTCTCACCAATGAAGTCTCTTAGCTTGCAAGAGACGAAATACTTGTAAGTACATCTCTTAGAGGAACGAGGCTCTTCATCAAAACCAATTTTCTTTGGTTCACTCCTCGCATTTGAAGAGTGAACAGATCTTTCCTTATGTTATGAATGTAGTCTTGAATGGGACTTAGAGCGATTAACACTCGAATCCTTGTAGTTCTCAAGAACTTTATCCACAGCTTTACCAACTGCTGTATCTATCATGGCTAGAAGATCAGTGCCATTAACGTTTATGTTCGCAGCATCATTTCTATTCGTTGCATCATCAGTACTATCATGGAGACTACTGTGTGCCTCGTCAAAGTTTGCCATCGTAGAAGCTTTGGTACTAAACACCAAAATAATAATTGCTTAGTTGCAACATAATAATGAGTCATCACATTGATGTTTTTAACAAGCCATGGTATTACTAAACTATAAAGGCTATTAAGTTATAACATTCTTAAAGAATGTTGTTTTGAAATTAATTCAATATAATTAGCCTAGGTTACAAAAGAACCATCAATGGCATTAAAATAGGACATAGCCCATTATTTATTAAATAGAGGATCATAAGTCACAATTGTCATTGTCGCACTGACAATATTAAAAATAGCTGAAAGGCTCGTCTCGAAGGACGTTATATGGCTCAAAAGGCCTTATCACAAGGACATTATAGATATGGCACGAAGGCCTTGTCACAAAGGACATATAAAATATATACATATAAGCCACGATCTCATTCGATCAGAGGCTTTAAGACTTGAACATAGTTCACTACCTTTAGGCAGGGAGTCGTAGACTACAACTGTCATCATCATGAAAGACCATATATTTTGTCCTGTAGGTAAATTAATTGACATCACTAACGGATGTTAAAATAATAATCATCATACTGATGATAATGGTCATGATCGCAATGATCATATAGACTATAAGGCTTGGATACAATCCAAATACCTTGACGACTAGCACGGTTCCTTAAGTCACACTGCTAGGAGTGTTAACATTACTTGAATGTTAACATAGATCAATTGTCTTAATGTTTTAAGTAATAAGCCGTGGTCGAATTGATCGTATCTATTATGAGGCTTGGGCGTAGCCCACTACCTTGGACAGGGAACCATAAAGGTTACAACGTCATTGTCTCGAATGGACAAATAAGTATAGCCCGTAGGCCATCCATCACTAAGGATGCTAAGATATGATCGTCGCAATGATGATCTCATTGATCATATAGACGATAAGGCTTTAAGGCTTGAACATAGTTCACCACCTCTGGATAGAAGGAAATACCTTCCTTAACTACCAAATTTTGCCAATTAATGTGGATTGTGCCACTCGACTGATGCAAACCATTAAGAAGATCTTTTGGAATTATTTAGCGGATCGATAAAGTTCGAAATTAAATCGAGACGATCACTTGAACAAGGGATGTAGTGAAATACATATATTATAACAATAATAATTCCAAAGATAATTTCATTAATTCAAATAAGGATTACAAAATTGCCTTAAAGAGGACTTGAAATAACATAACTAGTTTGTCAACGCAGGGACTAAAATAAAACATGTCCACGCAGGGACTAATACTGAAATAACTTGTCCACGCAGGGACTTAATTGAAATAAACAACTACCAGAAAAATAAAAGAAATCTTCATTTGTCCTCTTTCCCTTTAATCAGCTTAGTAAGTTTCTTTAAGAACTTACGCGTTTTCCTTTCACCTCTCTCCACCTGATGTTGTACGTCATCCACCCTTTCTAATGCCAGGTTTAAGATCTCTAACTATTGAGGTGGTAATTGTGGTAGAGCAGGATACTGGTACCCATAAGTCAGATATCCAGTTCGGTATGCAGGGGGAAAATGTGAAGGGTATAAAGCATTATGTACGGCCACTTCCACATAGGGGTCGTACGAAGGAGCCTGATAGTTATAACCCATAGGCGTCAATAGGTCAAATGGGTTATACCCAGTTACAACTGGGTATGTGGATATTGGGTTTTCAAAACGCAATGGTGGTGGTGGTTGTGCAAAAGTAGCTGGTGTTGGGTCTACCACCGGTGCAGTATTTGAGGGTCCACCCATTTGGGGATCCTCAGGGATAGGGGGTATGTTTGTGAAGCATGGGGTGAACTGAAATGTGGGTCCCCACGCATTGACATGCATGTGTTTCGCCCCATCCTTGATGGTTCTGGAGGTGGAGGTGGTGGTGGTTGTTCTTCTATCGGCGGTGATGGCGGTTGTTCCACCGCTTGCATGTAAGCTTCCACTTATGGAGGCTGCTGTTGTGGAGTGTTATGATAAGAAGGAGTAAAATCCCACTTAAACTGGCCCCAACATTCGCCCCATTCATCGGGGCCCTGGTAAGGCGTTCCCACGTAAGAAGCGGAACCACTTGAAATGTCAATGGGGTGTGTAGGCGTCCCCGAAGGTGGCATAATTGGATCTGGATCTTCATCCACATCCATGTCTTGGTTTTCATCTTGGTTTTCTGTCACACCCCTTTCAAAGGCAGAAGCACAAGGTTTGATCGTGAAAGGTTCTCATTGCATACGATAAGTAAACATACTACATGATATAAAACAACTCCAAATTTTCCATTCAAGTTTAACATTCAAAATACAAGTTAAGTTTTATAGTTTACATCACAACCAAAAGATAGTTGTTTGAAAAGTTTACAACGTCATTTCAAATAAAAGTTCAAGGTTTTGTTTCCTATATCATCGCAAGGAGGCGGGATATAACATACAAATCCAAAAAAAGGTGGCAATGGAGTGTAGACACAAGACATCTTGACATAAACTAACTCCTTGAACAAAAGAGGCCGCACGCATCCACTTATTTTCCTGAAATACATGTAAGTTTTGAAAAGCGTCAACAAAAGTTGGTGTGAATTCATGCAGATTTGTATAGAATGTATAAGCATATATGTGTGAAAACATGGTATGTACTTTGTAAAATGTGTTTGTAAACCGTATTCTGTAAATGTAAGGAAATCGGATAGCTAATGTTTCGCGAGGATATTAACATTTTTCATGACATAGGAAGCATCCAAACCTAGGCATTTTTGTCACCTTGACTGAGACACAAAAGCACTCTTTGGTAAAACGAGGCCAAGAGTGAGGTTGCCTGAAACCCATTAGATCTAACCTTTCGCTCCCCGGTCTAAATGTATATGTTGATTAATGGTGCTTAAGTTTCACCTTATTCATAACATGATCAATACATCATTCCTTAGTTTTGTTCCTACATACCATAGTACATGTATTTTCCCCAAGTTTAGAAAACAAGGAAATGTTTAAAAGTGGGGACATGGACTCACTGATTTGTGTCTTCTGCATCGAAACGTCACCGGTGTTTGTCTCATAGATGTCGCAACCAATAAACGTTCGACATACATTAATCACTTAAACTTGCAACTTACTAAGTACAAGTTACCATCTTAAGTTAGGTATTTGTTTTTTATAAGTTCGTCACATGTGTGGGTCGTGCCCTTGATGGTCGGGTCTCACCCTTTTGTCGCATTATTGTAAGTTGAATTTGTATTGTTCACTTGTAATTATATATATTTTATTCCCAAATATATATATTTGTATATGTAATATTTGAAAGCGATATGTGTTAAAAATAATCTATATTTTTAACTTGACAAATATATGATGGTTAGTACCATTTTGATTTTTGTAGATACCTAAGTTGAGAAAATTTTCTAACTTGCGCTTGCTTTCCTTGAAGGGCTTGCAGGTTGAATTGTCACAGCAAATCATAACTAAGGATAAGGATCTGGCCAACAAGGATGTTGAGATTGTCGAGCTTCAATGTCGCCTGCGCGAGGCATAAGAGAGTTTACGACTGAAAAGGTTAAAGTTGAGACCGTTGTAACACCTCGTAAAATCATGTCCAATAATGTTAAGACACGTATCCTAAACCCTAATGAAGTCAAACTTTGATTACGAAGGACTAATGTTGTCAAACGATGAAAAGATGTATGTGGAGGGACTAAAAGCGTCATTATGAAAAACTTGTGCCTCTGAATGACCTTTTACAATATTCATATACATTAATAATCCACACGTGGGATTTACGAAATCATTTGAGAAACGAATCAGAAGTTTATAAATAAAAGGGTTAAAAGCGTCAACATGTTTAATCATACCTCTGAGTGACCTTTTAACCGAACCAGAGCCTAACGATGTTTGTTATGACTTCCAAGATTATCAAAAACTAACTATATGGGCCAAAGGTGCTTAAAATAAAACATATATTAAGTTATAAAGGACCCGGAACTAAAATTGCCAAATTGGAAACTTGTTTACCTGAACGATGGCGAGTCGCAGTCCGCGACCCAGACTTCTCTCTCTCTCTCTCACGTCCCGCGAGAGAGTGCCCAAATCTGAAAATTGACTGCCAGGTGCATGTTAACAGCCTTGAGCCCCAATCAAACCACCATGCAGCTTGATTTCGAAACAAGGAGCATGTAAATGGTTTTTAAAAACCTCTTGGACACTTGTGATGATCAGGGAAGGCCCCTAACACCTGGCTTCATCCTAGAATCTCTTGAATTAGTATAAATAGGTGCCATGCTTCACACTTTGAACTTGCACCTACTAAAAATCCAATCTTCTCAACCTCCTAGAGATTCCCAGCTAAAGGGAGACTCCACTTCAGTATATTTTCGAGCTAGGACCTTCTTGTAAGTGTTCCTAGCCTCTCCTTTCAGTTTATAAGCTTTTAAAAGTTGAAAAGTCAAGGTTTCGTTAAAAGGCTTTGACTTTCAGTTTAGACCTTAACGGTCCAGCCATTGTTCAAGGAGAATATGGCTACGTGATCGTAATTAGGTAGGTGTTAATCCCTAAAAAGGGGACCTCCTAATTACCACGTTTACTTAGTTAATTGTCGGGTCAAAGTTATTAAAAAATAAAAAGTCAAACGGGTCAGTTTTTTAAATAATCAAAATCTGATAATGTAGAGATTATAAAATGTGTTTCATCACTTTAATAACTTGGTAAATATTATTAGAACATGTATAAACATGTTCAACCCGACAATTCTGAGTTTAAGGTCAGTTCGCAACCGAAAGTCGCAAAAGCTTGACTTTTGTTTTGACTTTCAGTTCTGACCCGAATTAGCTTATTTTCTTTATGTCTTAAGGTTTCTTTGTGACAATATTATCTTGTAATATAACCCTCTGAGGTTACATTACATGGTCACATAGTAATCTTAGTTCGTTTACTTGATTCTGTTATTATGCTTAATGTTGACTATTATGCCCTTTTGTTTAAAAATAAGGTTTTTAATATAAATAAGCATGCAAATGAACTAAGTACTTATTAGTAAACATATTTAACACATTTTGAAATTTACAATCTGGTCATAAATTATGTCTACATATATGATCGAAATTTATGCTTTTAAAAGGACTAAATTACACTTTTAACATGCAAATTGAGTTTTAAATATAATTCTGTGACAAAACTCATTATCTACTAATTATGATATCATATTTAAGATTAATTGGGATGCCAAGTTAGATTACTTGTTGAGTATATGCACATGTTCTTGTATAAAGTTACTAAATGACGATAATGCCCTTTTTACCTATTAAAATGGGTTTTAAACATAATAATCATGCAAAACCTTTTTGCTACTGATATATTATGATAAATAAAATATTTTGACTATTTAAAGCTGGTCATAACCTTAGAATTACTTAAACATCCAAATTATCGTCATTAATAGACTTTTACGACATTTAGGTGCATAGTATGATTTTAAACTATATTTAGCACCCAAGACTTATTACCTACTGATTTTATAAACCATTTTAAATATTTTTATAGTTGGTATAAGTCATGAACTTAGAATCCCAATTAAGTCCTTAAAACCATGTGTGAAATGACCAAAATGCCCCTACGGTGCATAGTTTGGGCATAAAGCATAAACCACAGATATATTTGATATCATACTGATATTATATCATAAACTAAATATTTTTATAGAATATTTTATGACCAAAACTTCAATTTACATGCAAGCTCCTTTTATAAATCATAAAATGACCAAAATGCCCTTATGAAGCTTAATTCGGTTTTAACACCTTTATGGGCATACATGTTGATATCCTACTGATGTAATAACATATTTTAAGCATAATAACATATGGAACTTGTATATGACTCATCCGATTACCCGTTAATGCCTATACGCGTTCGGATCGTTTTATGTGACTAGTTTGCATAAATTAACCGAAACGGGTTTAACCTTATCATTTAAACTTCAAAATCCAGAATGTATTTAGTTTACCCATATTATACAAGTCTTCATACTTGTTGGGTCTAAATTACATTCCATTCCGGTCATCGCTTAATCTAGCGTATCGTACCGTAAATCGTTCTTTAAGCCAGCCGGTCTAAGTCTACGACTTAAATAAAACCCGTTAGTATTCTAATAGGTTAATATAACCTTCATTCCTGACTAGGAAGTACAGTTAAAGCTACCTTCATGAGTCTAAGTAGATTATACGACTGAGTAGTTTAACTCTTGCTTATATAATCAAAGTTGAAACTCGGGTAAATACTTCTAACTTATTTTCCCTTATACGGGCTTGGGTTACGGTAAATTATTACCGCTTGGTCGGGTATGGGATCACTTGGTTGGATTGTGACTAACAAATCCGCATAACCCGCTTTAATATGTATTGTTTGATAACATAAACATTGGGGTTAATACGACCGTGTCATGGATATCCTCGGCTCATTTAATTGCAAATGGCCACAACCTATGCATGGGGTGTAGGCATACACCTGACAGATGTGAATGCTAAAATATAAATTACCCACAAGTTGGGGATAACTCCTTTGTGGGTTTATAAAAGTGGTGTGTCGGTTAATCATGTCTCGGCTTCTATACCGGGCCCCAAATGTATGACAAACATGTAAATCTGTATACAAGATTATAAATGTAATTGTCCCAAGTTATTAAAGAATCTTTTGTGCCTTGTGCACTTAATCCAATTTTCTTAAACATTTTCAAATGAGTCAGTTAATTGTATTTACCAGTGTAAACTGACGTATTTTCAAAAGACTAAGTGATAGGTACTACACGCAAATAGGCTGGGAGCTACTTGGTGTCTAATAGAGGATCTTGCAAGTCCTTAAGATGCCTTAAAGTCTGTTAAACATTGTTTTGTATTATATTTAAGATCCGCCTATGGATCCGTTTCTACAACGGTTTGTATAATTGACTATGATGATATAAACTACATCATGATACTCCCCACTGGGCCCACCAGATTATGTGGAAATATCGGGGTGTGACAGGTTTATATCAGAGCCAACATTGAGGGAATTAAACACTGGCCTTTTGTGTTTAATCTCAATGACATAGTAGCACATTCCTTATGTCACACCCCAACCGATGGTGGAATCATCGGGATGAGACGAAATAGATTGCAAGAGACTTCATAACACTATTTGTGACAATGTTTAAATCAACCATTTTCATTTCATAAATCAAATTGTCAACATTACATAGAAATTTCAAATAACAACGTGTTCATAACATAACAAAACAAAATTTGATACAACAATTTAAACCTAAGACGTCTAAATGTGTATCTAGGCATCATCGCTACTTCGTTTCATAGCATCATTATCCTTAACCTGTAACATGTTTAAAATAAAGTTCAATGCAAAGCATAGGCGAGTACACAAGGCTTGAATAAATATAGCATAAGTATAAAAGCATTTCTCAAATCCACATGGAAATTTGTATACAAGGTAACTAGCATGCATAGCAATACGTCAAACTCAAGTGTCCACTAGTATCTAGCATCTCTCGCCACAAAAGTGACGAGACCGTTTAGAATAAAGACTTAACAAGACCCCGACGGGTGGTGTGCTACTCCTATAGTGCTATATATGTTAAGTTGAGGGCTTAGCAAAGTTAATGACATAAAGCATGTATAATCTAGCAAGAACCTAAGTAAATAAGTAGCATGTATAACGGATTGAGATCATAAAGTATGTTTAAGTGTGTGAATGTGAAGTTGGTATAATAACATGTTACAACCCAAAGTGTTTTTAAAGGTAAATGGGTCAAGTGTACTCACGGTTTTGCAAGCTTCCACTTGATAAATCCATGAGAGTTGTTTGTTGATTAGGAGGTTGGAACACCAAGTCCTTCTACACGAAGAAAACAAGGCGTATGAGTATTGGAATATAACGGTAGATTTAAAGATTTGGAGTTTAAAACATAGGAACATAATCATATGAAAGTAATCATCATACACATAGTGTCATAGATGATGTAACCAAACACCTTGACAAATGACCATTAGGTCATCATCAAAGGTTGATTACTTAGGTAATATATATATATATATATATATATATAGGTTATGTACTGTGTATATAAGTCAAATAGATCAAGCATGAGGTATGAGGATGAATCCTCCATTTAGGAACCTCTTATGTGTCATAGAAGTCATATAGAAGGTAGGAAGAACAAGTCTTCCATTTAGGTACCTCTAGATGTTCACCACTACACTTGATGTTATGCACATTCAAGGAGGGTCATGAACTTACAAATAATAGAATATGAACAACTAATCTATGAGAAATCATCAAGCAATGTGTGGATTTTCAAGTAGGATAGCCCAAGCTAATCCTAAATCACACATTCATCAAGCTTTAGGCTTGAACATCACTTGTGGGTTAAACCCTTGAACAAAACAGAAAGTTTTTGAGGTTTACACCTCTGATTTTACATGTCTCACCCTTGTTTTTAAACCTAACTAACCATAGATGTGGTTATAAGCATAAGGATAAAGGTTTGAGATGAGTTACCTCAAGATTAATCAAGTTTATCAAAGTATGAATCAAGAACAAGGAAATCAGTCAACTTTGGAGCATTTTTGGTGACGTTCCAGTGCCTGGTTTTCCATGGAAAACCATTGGAAACGTTCCTAAGGTTAATCCAAGTATGTAGGAAAAAGAATCAAGTGAAATAGATAAGAAATGAGTGAGTTATGCTCACTTTTGTAAGAAGGTATGAATCTGCTCGAACTTCAGAAACCAACTGCGATTTGGAGTGAATTAAGAGAGTTGTGAGTGATTAGCAAAGTGAAAAATGATTGGATAGCACTTGGGTTTTATAGGGGAAGGTTGTGGTTGGGTTAGGTGTGGTTTAAATGCAAGAAACACACCTAAAATGCAACAAAACCAACAAATCAGCCAATCCCGTGCGAGCTGGTGTGCCGGTCTCGGATTCGAGTCCGTGGCGGGGCGCGAAGGACCAGACAAAATCCGTCGCGGGTAGCCAGGGACCGTCAGGCGGGAATTTGTTTGATTTTATTACATTTCAGCCCCTAACTTCCATAATTTGATGTTTCAAGTTGTTTTAAGGGTAAATTATGACATATAAGCATATTTTAAGGTTTGATAAGCATAATTAACATAAAACAAGTATAATTTAACTTAAAATAAACATAATGAAGTATGAATAAATGTATGAATGTTGCATTTTAGTATCGTATGCATTCAAAAGTTGTATTATGCATAAGTTTCACGTATTTGCAAGATTAACACATAGTTTTCAAGGATTTCAAATATGTAACAAATGTTTCATGAAATTACACGTATGAACATGTATGAAGTATGTATAATACGAATTAAAGAAATACAAGTTTTATTTATGATCCAAGTCTCGGATTTTACAACGATTACAACGAAAGAACGATTAGAAGAACACAAGTCTTTCCAAAAATAGAAATACAAGTAAGGCTTTCTAATTATGGAAAGTACAAGGAAGAAGGGCATTATAGTCTCACCTTCTTTAGGAAATTTCGTACCGAAATTTAGGAAGAAGTAACGAACAGATGTGGATACTTCGTCTTCTTGTCACTCTTGAGTTCCCAAGTGAATTCAGCGCCATGTTTTCCTTCCCATCGAACCTTGACGATAGGAATTTTGTTGCGCCTCAATATCTTAACTCCTTGATCCATGATTTTGATGGGTTTTTCCACAAAGTGCAAGGTCTCATTGACTTGGAGGTCTTCGAGTGGGACTTGAAGTCCTTCATCAGCTAGACACTTCTTTAGGTTGGATACGTGGAAGACAGGATGTACATTGTGGAGTTCTTCAGGCAAGTCTAGTCTATACGCAACCTTGGCAATCCTTTCGAGGATCTTGAAAGGCCCAACGTAGCGAGGTGCGAGTTTCCCTTTCTTACCAAATCGAACCACACCCTACCTTGAGAAGTACGAAGTCACCTATCTCGAATTCCAAAGGCTTGCGTCGCTTGTCGGCGCAACTCTTTTGTCGGCTCCTAACTTTCAGTAAGTTGTCTCGAACCTGTAAAATCTTGTCCGTTGCTTCTTGTATAAGCTCGGGACCAGTGAATTGGGATTCACCAATCTCGTGCCAACAAATAGGCGAACGACACTTGCGACCATACAATGCTTCGAAAGGTGCCATTTGAATACTCGCATTATAACTTTTGTTGTACGAGAATTCGATCAAAGGCAAGTATGAATCCCAGTTGCCACCTAAATCCAATACGCATGAATGAAGCATAAGCTCTAAGGTTTGGATAGTACGCTCGGTTTGACCGTCTGACTGAGGATGGAAAGCGGTGCTAAGGTTAAGAACGGTACCCATAGCTGTGACACCTGTGCTTGTAATCATTGCAAAAAGTTCAGTTATCAATGAAACAATGTTATTTGATCCCAATATTTGTTTATTTATGTTTGACATTTTTCATGTTTTGGTTTTTGTTCAATTCCAAACTCTATATCACTTTCTAGAGAGTTATACGCAAACCGATGCGTAAACGTAATCAGTTTAGTGCGACAAATACTCCGAAACATCAATTTATGCTTAACATACCTTAAATAACCTTTACATAACTTAGAAATAAGTTTTGAAGGCTTTGGTAAGGCAAAATCAAGTTTATTCGCTTACAAGGACTAATTTCAACAAACTGCGAAAGTAGGCCGATTCGTACTGTAATGGGCATTCTGGAACATGATCATAAGTTAAACATACCATAAATATCCTTTACATAGCTTAGAAATAAGCTTTGAGGGGTTCGGTGTGCTAAAATAAACTTTTGGTCATTCAGGGACTAAAAGCGTCAAAAAGTGTATAAGTTTGCATTTTCGCGCATAACTTATGTTCTGAACATATCCGGACATCCAAAAATTTATGTAATCATTAAAATATTTTATTTTAGTGATTGTTATGCTAAAACTTCATTCGTTTCACAATTTGGATTGTTTTCGCGTCCGTTACGACTTTCGTCGTAATTAACCGAACAACGTAACCGTACAGCCAAACGAACCGACATCCGTAACATTTCTGAGCATATTTCAAGTTCCCTATGCTTTAACTTCTTTATGGAGCTTAAAAATGGGTTTGACGGGTGTTAGAAGTGCCAAAACACGTCAATACGTGCTCAAGGACCAAAACTGTCAAACTTCAAAAATGGCTGGTCTGCAAGGTCCTTATGGACCGTAAGGGACCCTTTGCGGTCCGTAAGCAGCTCCCAGATACCAGAAAATGGTTTCCAGCTTGATTCAGCTGTTCCCCATATGTGCAAATGGTTTTGGGCAATCTATGGGCTGGTTTAGGGGTGTCCATGGTATTCTAAATCAGGGGGTGCATGTGTACGGCTTAGATTGAAGCTCGGATTTCAAGAAACGATCCTAACGGTTCTCCGAAATCTATATAAACCCCCATCCTCTTCACTTGAAACTCACACTTGATATGATTCATTCTCTAAGTTGGGGTGTTTTGCACTTCATACCTGAGAATAATTAGATCAAACATCTATTTCTTGGACCCGTTGTAAGTATTCTTTCGTTCTTTTACTCGTTTTAGGCGTGAAAGTCAAACATTGTTTGACTTTCAGCTTTGACCAGTTTATGGTCAACACGAAGTTCGTTTGAACTTCGTAACGTGAGCGTAATCACGATGGTCATAGTCCTTTGTGACTATACCTACTGATTACCACGTTATTTAGGCATAGTGGTTAATTATAGTTTCGGTCAAAATGCGCATTTATGCGTATTTTGCAACCAAACTATTCTTGGGTATCAAAACCGTTTGTTTTGATACCAAACCTGTTTTCAAACCTCGTTAAACATGTTTTAACATGTTTAGCTCGTCACTTTTGGTTTAGTGCTTATGTAGGGTCGTAAGGTAAGCGGTCTAAACAACCGCTTATACTTTCGAACCCGACCCGTTTGGTGGATCATTAGGATCTGACCAAACACATTAGGTGACCATAGTTTTATAGGGAATAACCTTCCGAGGTTATACCTTATGGTCACTTCGTTTAGTTAGTTGTATGATAAATAGTTTATATGCCTTAGGAAAATGACCAAAATGCCCTTTTTACGCCAAAATTCATTTTAAGCATATGTAACATAAATTTTGACATCTAGACTAATTAGGCAACAATATTAGACATGTATAGGCATATTTTACTTATCATAGGACTAGTTAGGCGGTCCGAACGCGTTTTACACGAACGACGCGTTAAAGTAGCATAAGCTACCTAAACGAGTCGTAATGGGTCGTAAGCACTTAGGCTAGGTTCCGTTTTAGAATGTAGGCTTCGCTAAACCATATTTCATGAGTTCATATACTCATTTGGTTTACGAAACCACATTTTATCCGATCCTCCGATTTAGGTCCGTTTATTAACATAGTTACCTATATTAGGTGTCGTTTGATTCCGTGATCTTTCTAGCATTGCTTGGTGGTTATCTAAAGACTATTGAGCAATCTCAAGTGAGTACATAGTCCCCTCTTTTACTGTTTTCAAACTGTTTTGGGGTGAAACACATGTGCCTACTTGTTACTTTCGTGCTTTCCATGTTTTCATATAATATGCTTGTTATGTTCATTAGTACACTTATAGTACATAATTTCATTATGTTTTTGCTATGTATGTCCATTTAGTGCATACTTAGTACATCGTTTTACAATACATTTTATGCTATGTATGTCCATTTAGTGCATACTTAGTACATCGTTTTACATTACATTTTATGCTATGTATGTCCATTTAGTGCATACTTAGTACATCGTTTTACATTACATTTTATGCTATGTATGTCCATTTAGTGCATACTTAGTACTTTGTTTTACATCACATGCTATGTATGTCCATTTGTTGCATACTTAGTACATTTGTTTCACATCACATGCTTACATTTTGGTATGAAATTTGGTTTGTTTAAATGGGACAAAAATACATTCATTAACATTAGCTACGCCGTTCGTTAGTAGGTAGTGGTACCATAGGAATTGACAACTCCCGTTCCTGAAATCCTAGGTTTGTTTGGATGGATGGAATGACCGAATTCGATACAAATAACTCAGATAAACCTTTAATTTGTTTAAGGGTTTATCGCCACAGTCTCAAGGCTTGAATGTATGCATTTTTACAATACCTCATAGATGTTTGTATCAGTATATCACGCATTTATTCCACAAAACATAACTTTGATTTAAACTATGTTTTACTTCAATACCTTGTTTTTGTGTATTTTACCTATGGTTTAGTTGATATATTTCACTTACCATACATGACATTTGTTTACACATTACATGATTTACATTTGACATAAACATTTTGACATTGATATTCACATTACGTGATTTACAGTTTGACAATAGACAATTATTTACTCAAAATCATTTAACATTAGACATTTGGTTGGTTTGTTTGGGTAAGTGATTTAAGTAACGAGGCATGTGTAATATGATAAATGCATGGTGGATACGCCGCTGGTACTTCCTATATATAAGTGCTTTTATGATATTACATATCGTAGCGTTATTTAAATCATTTCAATTTAGACATATAACATTTTACATAAATAAAATATTTTTCACAAGACATTGTTTTACAAAACAGTTTGTTTTATACAACTCATTTTACTTGGTTATTTAATTAACCATACACCTTTCTTTTATATAATCTGATTTCTTATCACATTTTCGTATGATTTATAAAAGAAAACACTTAACAAGATTCATGACCAAGTTTTATTAAAGATTTCTTTAAACCTAAGTCATGAATCCTAATTTCACAAAACCTATGTATCTCATAGGCATTTTTATGCTGACGTACCTATTTTCACATGTGTTTTCAGGAGCTGGTGCATAGGTATGATTCAGGATACACTAGGGTGGACCTGTGCCTTAGTGACATAAAACAAAGCTAGAACTAGTTTAATCATGTTATGTACTCTTGTTTTTCTGTTTAAGACAATGTAACTCTCTTGTTTGATAAATAAAACATAACTTTAATTACCATGGTTGTGAAACAATAATTCTGTTACAACACTCCCCGATGTTTCCGCCGCAGTTTCGTTGTTTTACGCGGTTGGGGTGTCACAGAAGAGTTGGTATCAGAGCCAATGGTTATAGGGAATTAGGTTATTAGTAATACTTTGACCTAGACTATAACCTTTCTAAGACCCTAACACAAGTTAGCTTGTGTTTAGATTTTAAAACATGCACTTCACCTATCCTTAGGTGATTGCCAAAATAAGAACCCAATTTTCCTAAACGGTTTTTGAAAATCAATCATCTGTTTTTAAATGATTTGTTATAAGGTTTTGAACCCTTCAATTTTTTAGAATGATTTTGAAAATTTAATCATCCGTTTTTGAATGATTCTTTTGGCCTTGTAAGTTTTCAAAATCTCTTCAAAGTTTTGGGTCCTAAATAGTGTGAACACGTGCAAACTGGAAGGGTGAATGCCTGTACCTCGAATTTTCTGTCTAAGGCTAGAGTATTCGTACAAATCCACATAATCGGACCAGTCACTCTTACCTGGGAACTCTTGGGGTGAGTGTTCACTTATAGGCGAGCATGTCTTCGCGATACATTATTTTTGACTCATTTACTTTGATTAGTCACTGTGTGTCGTTTGTTTGCTTTGTGGTACAAATGAATGACCACCATCTTTGCTTCTGTCTATTTTTGCATCATCTCATTCTTTTCATCTAATCATCTCACTCGTTTTCTCTGATGTTTCCTCTTTTAGAATGCCTCCTCGACGTGGAAATCCGCTACCTAATGCCGAAATGGCAGCTATCATGGCGCAGCATATGGCTGCTATACTCCCAGACATTATTGCTTAAGTTAACCAAGCCAACAATAACCAAAATGCTCCATGCAATTTCAAGAGTTTCAATTCGGCTAAACCGCTCAAGTTCAGTGGTTCCGAGGGAGCAACTGGGCTCCTACAGTGGTTTGAGAGCATTGAAAGTACCTTTCGTCATGTTCAGTGTCCTAAAAATTGGAAAGTCGAGTTTGCTTCCAGTGTGTTTCAGAAGAGGGCTCTTACTTGGTGGAATGGAGTTATGAGAGACCGTGGTGCTGAGCTTGCTTTAGCACAGACCTGGGCAGAGCTTAGGGCTCTTATGATGAGGGAATTCTGTCCTCGTCATGAGCTGAGAGCTTTAGAAATGGAGTTTGATGACTTGAAGCAGGATAGTGGTGAGCACCGGGCTTACACTGATAGGTATGAAGAGCTGAGTTTGCTATGCCCTACCATGGTTACCCCACTCGAGAAGGCTATCGAGAGGTATATTGATGGCTTACCTAAATTCGTGCAAGACATCGTCAGTGGTAGTAACCCTACCATAGTTCGTCAGGAAATCGAGTTAGCTGCGACATTGACTGAGTCGCAGGTCCGAAAGGGTAAGCTACACAGGAAGGGTGACAAGGGTAAGAAACAGTCATCTGATAAGGGTGAAAGCAAGAAGGGTAAGAACAAGAAGGGTAAGGAATCTGGTTCCTCGAAAGGGTCTAGGAAGCGCAAGGCTTCCCAAAATTTTGCTGTCACTGCCCAAGTCAACCAGGCAGCTCCCAACCAACCTCCACAACCACCAGCAAAGAAACGATATGCGGGGAATGCACCGTTGTGCAATAGATGCAATAGCCACCATCAACCGCAAGTTCCGTGTCGTTTCTGTACTAACTGTGGGAAGTCGGGTCATCTCGCTGATATTTGTCGCTTTGCTCCCAATCAACCTGCACGTAACCCAGCTCAGCAGGCTGCTCAACCGCCTGCTCAACAGCAAGCACAAGCTGCACGACCTCACTTTCTTCCTGCTTCGTGCTACAATTGTGGGGACCTGACTCATTATCGAAACCAGTGTCCAAGGCTAGTCAACGCAAATCAAAATCAGGCTCGAGGTCGAGTCTTCAACATGAATGCTAACAAAGTGCGAGCAGACAACGAGGTGGTGAATGGTACGTTCTTTGTTAAAAATCAGTCTACTTCTGTTCTTTTTTATTCGGGTGCCGATAAGATTTTTGTGTCATTGTCTTTTGAGCCTTTGCTTCGCATGTCTAGAAAGAAACTAGGAAAGACCTTGACTGTAGAAGTTGCTAGTGGTGATCCCATTGTTCTTGATTCTATTCTCCGTAACTGCTAGTTGATCCTTAACAACCATCTTTTTCCTATTGACCTCACACCGATTCAACTTGGAAGTTTCGACGTTATAGTGGGTATGGATTGGTTAGCCAAGCATCACGCAGAGGTAGTTTGTTTCGAGAAGATTGTTCGTGTTCCGCTCTCGACAGGTGAGATCCTATAGGTTCGTGGTGAGAAACCTGCTAACAGCCTCAAACTCATGTCTTGTACTCAAGCTCAGAAGTATCTGCGAAAGAATTATGTGGCGTTCTTGGCACATGTCGTAGCAGATAAAGGCAAAGGTAAGTCTATTCAAGATATCCCTATTATTCGGGATTATCCTGAATTGTTTCCTGAAGAGTTACCTGGTTTACCCCCAGCATGCCAAGTCGAGTTTCGTATTGATCTTGTACCTGGTGCAAATCCTATTGCCAGATCTCCAAATTGTCTTGCACCATCTGAGATGCAAGAGTTGTCTAAGCAGCTCCAGGAGCTTTCTGACAAAGGTTTTATTCGTCCTAGCTTTTCACCTTGGGGTGCTCCCATTCTTTTTGTCAAGAAGAAGGATGGATCTTTCAGGATGTGTATCGATTATCGTGAGCTCAACAAGCTTACCATCAAGAATCGATATCCCCTACCTCGCATTGATGATCTCTTTGATCAATTACAGGGTGCTTCTTATTTTTTCAAAGATTGATCTGCGTTCTGGGTATCATCAAATTCGTGTGCATGAAGAAGATATTCCCAAGACTGCTTTCCGCACTCGCTATGGGCATTACGAGTTCACAGTTATGCCATTTGGTTTGACTAATGCTCCTGCGGTTTTCATGGACTTGATGAATAGGGTTTGTAAGCCTTATTTAGATAAGTTCATCATCGTTTTCATTGATGACATTTTGATATATTCTAAGACGCAAGTTGATCACGAGCAACATCTTCATCTTACTCTGGAACTCCTAAAGAAAGAGCAACTTTTTGCCAAATTCTCCAAGTAGGAATTCTGGCTTAAGGAAGTTCAATTTTTGGGACATATCGTCAACGAACAAGGTATTCATGTAGATCCCTCCAAGATCAGTGCGATTAAGGATTGGGATACGCCTACTACACCAACTGAGGTTCGTTCTTTTCTTGGTCTTGCGGGTTATTACCGCCGCTTCATTGAAAATTTCTCGAAGATTGCAGTTCCTCTAACTGCTCTAACTCAGAAGAACAAACCCTTTGAATGGGGAACCAAACAAGAAGAAGCGTTTCAGACCTTGAAGCAGAAGCTTTGTGATGCGCCTATTCTATCTTTTCCTGAGGGCAATGATGATTTTGTCGTGTATTGTGATGCATCAAATTTGGGTCTTGGCTGTGTTCTTATTCAAAGGAACAAAGTCATAGCATATGCATCGAGGTAGTTGAAGATACACAAGAAAAACTACACCACTCATGATCTTGAGTTAGGTGCAGTTGTATTCGCTCTCAAAATCTGGAGACACTATTTGTATGGTACAAAATGTGTGGTTTTCACTGACCACAAAAGTCTTCAGCATATCTTTAATCAGAAAGAACTCAACATGAGGCAACGACGTTGGGTTGAACTTCTAAACGACTATGACTGTGAAATTCGCTACCATCCTGGTAAGGCGAATGTCGTGGCTGACGCATTGAGTCGTAAAGAACGTGTCAAGCTTCACTGTGTCAAAGTTCGATCTGATATCCAATCTCGCATTTCTCAGGCTCAATATACTTGTGTTTCACAAGATTTGATGGGTAAGGAATTACCCTATCACATTAAGCCTGATCTCGAGCTGAAAGACAATGGATCATATTATTTCATTGATCGTTTGTGGGTCCCAAGTCAAGACAATCTTTGCACCTTGCTTATGGATGAAGCTCATAAGTCTCCTTATTCTATTCATCCTGGTGCAGACAAAATGTATAAGGATCTTCGTACTCAGTTTTGGTGGCCTGGTATGAAGAAAGACATTGCCTTGTATGTATCAAAATGCCCTACTTACCTTAAGGTTAAGGCTGAACATCAACATCCTTCTGGTTTATTGGAGCAACCAGAGATTCCAGTTTGGAAATGGGAAAACATTGCTATGGATCTTATTACCAAACTTCCGCGCACTAAGAGAGGTCATGATGCCATCTGGGTAGTTGTTGATTGTCTTACAAAATCAGCACATTTCTTGCCGATCCGTGAGGATCTATCTGCTGACAAGCTTGCTAAAATCTATGTGGATGAAATTGTATCTAGACATGGTGTTCCTTTGAACATTATTTCTGACAGAGATGCTCGATTCTCGTCTCATTTTTTGAGAACCATGCAATATGCTATGGGGACCCAACTTAATTTAAGCACAGCTTATCATCCGTAATCAGATGGCCAAACTGAAAGAACAATCCAGACTTTGGAGGATATGCTTAGAGCTTGTGTGATCGATTTTGGTGGTAGTTGGGATTCGTATCTCCCATTGACTAAATTCTCCTACAACAACAGTTATCACTCCAGCATCAACATGGCTCCTTTCGAGGCTCTCTATGGTCGAAAATGTTGTTCACCAGTCTGCTGGAATGAGATCGGCGAGGATCAGCTTACTGGACCTGACCTCATTCTAGAGACAACAGATAAGGTTAAGAAAATTCGTGATAACCTTCAGATAGCTAGAAGTCGTCAAAAGAGTTACGCGGATCGACGACGCAAGCCCTTGGAATTTCAAGTCGGTGATCGCGTATTACTTAAGGTCTCACCTTGGAAAGGTGTGATCAGATTTGGAAAGACAGGAAAACTTGCACCTAGATGTGTTGGACCATTCAAGATCGTCGAAAGAATAAGTAAGGTAGCCTACAGACTTAAGTTACCTCCTGAACTTGGAAATGTTCATCCCACCTTTCACGTGTCCAACCTCAAGAAGTGTTTAGCTGATGAGAACCTCCACATACCACTTGACGAAATTTGTGTTGATAACACGATGCATTTTGTTGAGAAACCTGTGGAAATCATGGGCTATGAAGTCAAGTGGTTTAAACGCAAGCGCATTCCATTGATTAAAGTTCACTGGGAATCTAAACGTGGACCAGAGTTTACTTGGGAACGTGAAGATCAAATGAAGGCGAAATATCCACATCTAAAAGTAGGGGAGACTGTGACACATGTGCTTGTAATCATTGTAAACAGTTCAGTTATCAATGAAACAATGTTATTTGATCCCAATATTTTTTTATTTATGTTTGACATTTTTCATGTTTTGGTTTTTGTTCAATTCCAAACTCTATATCACTTTCTGGAGAGTTATACGTAAACCGATGCGTAAACATAATCAGTTTAGTGCGACAAATACTCTAAAACATCAATTTATGCTTAAAATACCTTAGATAACCTTTACATAACTTATAAATAAGTTTTGAAGGCTTTGGTATGGCAAAATCAAGTTTATTCGCTTACAGGGACTAATTTCGACAAACTGCGAAAGTAGGCCGATTCTTACTGTAACGGACATTCCGAAACATGATCATAAGTTAAAATTACCATAAATATCCATTACATAGCTTAGAAATAAGCTTTGAGGGGTTCGGTGTGCTAAAATAAACTTTTTGGTCATTCAGGGACTAAAAGCGTCAAAAAGTGCATAAGTTTGCATTTTCGCGCATAACTTACGTTCTGATTATATTCGGACATCCAAAAATTTATGTAATCATTAAAATATTTTATTTTAGTGATTGGTATGCTAAAACTTCATTCGTTTCGCAATTTGGATTGTTTTCGCGTCCGTTACGACTTCCGTCGTAATTAACCGAACAACGTAACCGTACAGCCAAACGAACCGAAATCCATAACATTTCTGAGCATATTTCAAGCTCCCTATGCTTTAACATCCTTATGGAGCTTAAAAATGGGTTTAACGGGTGTTAGAAGTGCCAAAACACGTAAATACGCGCTCAGGGACCAAAACCTGTCAAACTTCAAAAATGGCTAGTCTGCAAGGTCCTTACGGACCATAAAGGACCCTTTGCTGTCTGTAAGCAGCTCCCAGATACCAAAAAATGGTTTTCAGCTTGATCCAGCTGTTCCCCATATGTGAAAATGGTTTTGGGCAATCTATGGGCTGGTTTAGGGGTGCCCATGGTATTCTAAATCAGGGGGTGCATGTGTACGGCTTAGATTGAAGCTCGGATTTCAAGAAACGATCCTAACGGTTCTCCGAAATCTATATAAACCCCCATCCTCTTCACTTGCAACTCACACTTGAGAATAATTAGATCAAACATCCATTTCTTGGACCCGTTGTAAGTATTCTTTCGTTCTTTTACGCGTTTTAAGCGTGAAAGTCAAACATTGTTTGACTTTCAGCTTTGACCAGTTTATGGTCAACACGAAGTTCGTTTGAACTTCATAACGTGAGCGTAATCACGATGATCATAGTCCTTTGTGACTATACCTACTAATTACCACGTTATTTAGGCATAGTGGCGAGTTATAGTTTCGGTCAAAATGCGCATTTATGCGTATTTTGCAACCAAACTATACTCGGGTATCAAAACCGTTTGTTTTGATATCAAACCTGTTTTCAAACCACGTTAAACATGTTTTAACATGCTTAGATCGTCACTATCGGTTTAGTACTTATGTAGGGTCGTAAGGTAAGCGGTCTAAACAACCGCTTATACTTTCGAACCCGACCCATTTGGTCGATCATTAGGATCCGAAAAAACACATTAGGTGACCATAGTTGTATAGGGAATAACCTTCCGAGGTTATACCTTATGGTAACTTCGTTTAGTTAGTTGTATGATAGGTAGTTTATATGCCTTAGGAAAACGACCAAAATGCCCTTTTTACGCAAAAATTCATTTTAAGCATATGTAACATAAATTTTGACATGTAAAATAATTAGGCAACAATATTAGACATGTTAAGGCATATTTTACTTATCATAGGACTAGTTAGGCGGTGCGAACGCGTTTTACGCGAACGACGCGTTAAAGTAGCATAAGTTACCTAAACGAGTCGTAATGGGTCGTAATCACTTAGGATAGGTTCCGTTTTAGAATGTAGGCTTCGTTAAACCATATTACATGAGTTCATATACTCATTTGGTTTACGAAACCACATTTTATCCGATCCTCTGATTTAGGTCTGTTTATTAACATAGTTACCTATATTAGGTGCCGTTTGATTCCGTGATCTTTCTAGCATTGCTTGGTGGTTATCTAAAGACTATTGAGCAATCTCCAGTGAGTACATTGTCCCCTCTTTTACTGTTTTCAAACTATTTTGGGGTGAAACACATGTGCCTACTTGTTACTTTCGTGCTTTCCAGGTTTTCATATCATATGCTTGTTATGTTCATTAGTACACTTATAGTACATGATTTCATTATGTTTTTGCTATGTATGCCCATTTATTGCATACTTAGTACATCGTTTTACAATACATTTTATGCTATGTATGTCCATTTAGTGCATACTTAGTACATCGTTTTACATTACATTTTATGCTATGTATGTCCATTTAGTGCATACTTAGTACATCGTTTTACATTACATTTTATGCTATGTATGTCCATTTAGTGCATACTTAGTACATTGTTTTACATCACATGCTATGTACGTCCATTTGTTGCATACTTAGTACATTTGTTTCACATCACATGCTTACATTTTGGTATGACATTTGGTTTGTTTAAATGGGACAAAAATACATTCATTAACATTAGCTACGCCGTTATTTAGTAGGTAGTGGTACCATAGGAATTGACAACTCCCGTTCCTGAAATCCTAGGTTTGTTTGGATGGATGGAATGACCGAATTCGATACACATAACTCAGATAAACCTTTAATTTGTTTAAGGGTTTATCGCCACAGTCTCAAGGCTTGAATGTATGCATTTTTACAATACCGCATAGATGTTTGTATCAGTATAGCATGCATTTATTCCACAAAACATAACTTTGATTTAAACTATGTTTTACTTCAATACCTTGTTTTTGTGCATTTTACCTATGGTTTAGTTGATATATTTCACTTACCATACATGACATTTGCTTACACATTACATGATTTATATTTGACATAAACATTTTGACATTGATATTCACATTACGTGATTTACAGTTTGACAATAGACAATTATTTACTCATAATCATTTAACATTAGACATTTGGTTGGTTTGTTTGGGTAAGTGATTTAAGTAACGAGGCGTGTGTAATATGATAAAAGCATGGTGGATACGCCGCTGGTACTTCCTATATATAAGGGCTTTTATGATATTACATATCGTAGCGTTATTTAAATCATTTCAATTTAGTCATATAACATTTTACATAAATAAAATATTTTTCATAAGACATTGTTTTACAAAACAGTTTGTTTTATACAACTCATTTTACTTGGTTATTTAATTAACCATACACCTTTCTTTTATATAATCTGATTTCTTATCACATTTTCGTATGATTTATAAAAGAAAACACTTAACAAGATTCATGACCAATTTTTATTAAAGATTTCTTTAAACCTAAGTCATGAATCCTAATTTCACAAAACCTATGTATCTCATAGGCATTTTTATGCTGACGTACCTATTTTCACATGTGTTTTCAGGAGCTGGTGCATAGGTATGATTCAGGATACACTAGGGTGGACCTGTGCCTTAGTGACATAAAACAAAGCTAGAACTAGTTTAATCATGTTATGTACTCTTGTTTCTTCTGTTTAAGACAATGTAACTCTCTTGTTTGATAAATAAAATATAACTTTAATTACCATGGTTGTGAAACAATAATTCTGTTACAACACTCCCTGACGTTTCCGCCGCGGTTTCGTTGTTTTACGCGGTCGGGGTGTGACAATAGCAGATTGAAAGGTTTGCCAAAGACGAGACGTAAAACGAGCATCACGATCAGAAATGATGTCAATGGGGATACCATGACGACAGATGATCTCATCAGTGTAGATTCTAGCCAATTTCTCGACCTTGAAATCTTCACTAATGGGAAGAAAATGAACTGATTTGGTCAATCGATCGACGATCACCCAAATATTGTCATGACCAGAAGAAGTACGAGGGAGTTTGGTGATAAAATCCATGGCAATGCTTTCCCATTTCCAGACAGGAATTTCTGGTTGTTCGAGTAAGCCAGATGGACGTTGGTATTCAGCTTTAACCTTTGAACACGTAAGACATTTCGCAACGTAAGAGGCGATATCCTTCTTCATTCTAGGCCACCAATAGGACGTGCGCATATCGTGGCACATCTTATCAGCACCAGGGTGAACAGAATATCTCGATTTGTGTGCCTTATTCATCAGAAAGTCTTTGAAGGTTTTGATGATTGGGAATCCAGATACGATTACAATAGTACAAAATACCATCAGATTTAGACATGAGATCTTCTTCCACAGCGCCTCGTATCTCGACAGAGAGACTACCTTCGTTAATAGAGGGGTATTGAGCTTCACGAATACGGTTTTGAAGATCATTAACGAGTTGGAGACAACGAATACCCTTTACATGAGTTTTACTACTAAGTGCGTCGGCTACTACATTCGCTTTACCTGGATGGTAGCGAATTTCACAGTCGTAGTCGTTTAATAATTCCACCCAACGACGTTGACGCATGTTCAGTTCCTTTTGGTTGAAGATATGTTGAAGGCTCTTATGGTCGGTGAAGACCACACACTTGGTACCATAAAGGTAGTGTCGCCAAATCTTCAAGGCAAAAACAATTGCGCCAAGTTCAAGGTCGTGAGTAGTGTAGTTTTTCTCATGTATTTTGAGTTACCTCGACGCATAAGCGATAACTTTGTCTCGTTGCATAAGGACACAACCAAGACCAAGATTTGAGGCATCGCAATACACGACGAAGTCGTCGTTACCATCGGGAGGCGTGAGGATAGGAGCACTGCATAGCATATCCTTAAGCGTTTGAAAAGATTCCTCTTGTTCGGGACCCCAAACAAAATGTTTCTCTTTTTGAGTCAAATAGGTTAAAGGGACGGTGATTTTTGAGAAGTTGGAAATAAAACGTCGACAATAACCAGCAAGACCAAGAAACGAATGAATTTCAGACGGAGACTTAGGTGCGATCCAATTCTTCACAGCTTCGATTTTAGCAGGATCAACATGAATACCAAATCTGTTGACAGTATGACCAAGGAATTGAAGCTCTTTTAACCAAAATTCTCATTTGGAGAATTTGGCGTAGAGACGTTCAGTACGAAGAAGTTGAAGGATAAGATGCAAGTGTCGCTCATGCTCTCTTTGAGTCTTGAAGTAGATAAGAATATCGTCGATGAAGACGATTACGAAACGGTCCAAGTACGCTTTGCACACGCGGTTCATCAAATCCATGAAAACAACAGGTGCGTTGGTCAAACCAAAGGGCATGACCACGAACTCGAAATGATCATAACGCATTCGAAAGGCAGTCTTAGGTATATCTTCTTCAAGGACTCGAAGTTGATGATACCCAGAACGAAGATCGATCTTTGAGAAGCAGGTCGCGCCTTGCAATTGATCGAAGAGATCGTCAATGCGAGGAAGAGGGTATCGGTTCTTGACATTAAGCTTGTTGAGCTCACGATAGTCAATGCACATACGAAATGACCCATCTTTCTTCTTGAGGAACAAAACGAGAGCGCTCCAAGGAGATGTGCTAGGCCGTATAAAGCCTTTATCAAGAAGCTCTTGAAGTTGACTCGAAAGCTCTTGCATCTCAGTGGGTGCTAAACAATAGGGAGACTTGGCAACAGGCGTAGCACCAGGCACTAAATCGAGACGAAAGTCGACAGAATGAGCAGGAGGAGGACCAGGAAGATCGTCGGGAAACACATCGGGAAAATCACGTACAACGGGAACATCACTTATGCTTGGGCCCTTATCCTTCTTTTCCACGATGTGGGCGAGAAAGGAGAAGGTACCCTTACGTAATCACTTGTTCGCTTGGATACACGACATAAGCTTGAGACTTTGAGAAGGTTTCTCACCATACCCGTGTAGAGAATCACCGTTTGGAAGGGGAAGGCGGATAAACTTTTCAGAACAAACAACTTCAGCACAAACTCGCCTAAGCCAGTCCATGCCTACTATGATGTCAAAGCTACCCATTTGCATAGGTATGAGATCGATTGTTAGTACATAACGTCTGTAGCTTCCGTCAGCATGTAGTCATGTTTTATATATTTGTGTTTTTGTAAACAATTATGTAATGTATGTGTGTAGATAGTATGACAACTCAGGAAACGGGGCATATATGTAAAGTGTTGACTTTTGTTGACTGATGTCATCCCATCGGAATGCCATCCGATCGGATAGCACTCATCCGACCGGCCAGCATGTTATCCTTACGGACAGGATGTCATCCGATCGGATAGCTTGTTATCTGAGCGGACAACACTCACCACTTCCTGAGTTGCCTATAAATACCTCGTCCGGGTATTACTTTAAGAACTTATGACTCAAGCGAGAACTTGACCAGTGTCTGTCTTCTATTGGAGCTTTGTACTTTCAGAACAACTAATAGAAAGAACAGACCGTGTTTAATCGTTGAATTCTGTGTTGATCATCTGTGATTTGTCATAATGGATTCCGCACATTAGACAAAGTCGATTCATCTTGTTCCTTACGATCAGATCCTGTGCAACGGGACCAACAAGTGGTATCAGAGCATCCAGGGAGCTGAATCGAGATCAACGACACCGAATTCACCGGAATTCGAGTTTCACTTGCCGATCAGAGTCAAATTTCACCGGAGATTTGACATTTCTTGCCAATCAGAGTCATATTTCACCGGAGATCTGACATTTCTTGCCAATCAGAGTCATATTTCCCCGGAGATTTGACATATTTCTTCTCTTTCTACTCATTTCTTGCATTATTTTTCAGTTTGTCACTAAAAATTAGAAAAACTTAAAATTGAACGTGAATCTACGGTTAAAAATTGATAATATCGATATCTTTTGATTCGCAATCATTCAAAGTATAATCCTGCAAAGTTTCGTAATCAAATTCAATCAAAAACTAGATCAAATTCATCAAAAACCATGTTTAGCTGTTCATATGTGCTGACGTCATCTATTCGCTCGGACAGCTGTTCGAACGAATTGGAATAGTTAGTATCTGCTAGTTGCTTGCTGACATCATCAGTGTTACTTGCTCGGATTACTATCCGAGTTGTGTGATTCAGTTTGATCAAGAACTTCAGCTTACGTCATCATCTCACCCGATCGGATTACAATCCGGTCGGATAGGATTTGAAAGTTCTTTATCTCACTTACAATTCTAACCTGTCATCCGGTCGGATCACCATCCGAGCGGTGAGAGGTTGAAAAGTCAACTTTCAAAGTCAAGCTTGTCACCCGAACGAACAACTATCCGAGCGGATCACCATCCGGTCGGATAGCCTGTGTCACTCATTCGGATAGTGACTCGATCGGATCACCATCCGATTCAGAAGTTTTATTTTGAAATTTGCAAAAAATTTCTAAGTGTTTGTTGACTTTTTCAGGTACTTGAAAGATGGACGAATTCATGAATCCTTTCAGTGATATGTATGCTTTTGCTGGAAACTCTGGAGATGATGGTACTTCTAGCAACACCAATGAGAACACGTCAAATGCAAAGAAAACTTTGACGGATGCGTTAGGTGTGGAAAGTGCATACGGAACATATAACAAACCCCCAAAGTTGATGGCGATCGAAGAGTACAGTCGGTGGGCCAAGAAATTTGAAGAATGGCTAAAGGCATTTGCGTATACCAGCTGGAAAAGTCTAAAGAATGGATACAGTGATGGAGGGAAAAATGGTGAAAATTTACATCAACCGAAGAAATAGAAGTTTTTGTTGTCGAGCAAAAATGCATCGCATTACTGTTTCAATCTATTCGAGAAGTTATAATCTCTTTGATCGAGTATACCAATGCTAAAGATCTGTGGAAAAAGTTAGAAGTAAAATGCTTGGGAAGTACAGAAATAGTGAAAAACAAAAAGAAACTACCGAGAAAAGAGTTTGATTTATTTGACTGTTTAAAAAATGAATCAGTTTGTAAGATGATTGAGAGGTTTGGGCACTTGAAGTTAGAGTTGGCGAGACATGGAATTACCTATTCTCAAGAAGAGCTAGTCGACAAATTGTTTGATTCTTTGCCAGATGAGATGGATTGGTAATACTACGTGTTAATGCTGAAGAATACTATCAAGACTGAAGAGATGACAGTGGATCGGCTTATCGAGAGTCTAGAGAGTCACGAGCTGGAAATAAAGAAAACATACAAAGTCAATCACTCATCATATCAGCATAATTTGGAGATGTATTATCCAAAAAGCATGATTCCAAAGAATACATCTCCCAAGACAGCCTTTTCTGCTGAAAATTCCAACACATCAAGCAAAGAAACAAACAAAGAAAGTTCGAGCAGTGGATTTCACAGTGGCTCTTCGTCCACTTCAAACCAATCAGCTGCAAAGAACTTATTTCAATGCAATATCACTGTGGATTTAAAGAACGCTCAAAACTTCAGCAAGGAGTCTGCAAAGCAACAGATGGTTTTCTTAGCTTCTGTGCTAGAGTCGTATGAGAGCCTCGTGGTAGGCAAGATAGGCAACACCAACCTAACAAAGGAAGACTACGATCAAATAGATCCTGAGGAAATGGAATTGATTGACATAAGGTGGTGTATGGCCAGTGCAGTGAGAAGGGCACAGCGTTTTATGGAAATTATAGGAAGAAAGTCTATTGGTGGACCATCTACCAAGTTAGGCTTTGACAAGTCAAAAGTGACCTGTTTCAAGTGTAAACAGAAAGGTCATTTTAAAAGAGAGTTCTGGAATGCTTATGCTGATGATTCTGAAAATCCGTTCAAAGAAGATTACTACAAGAGAGCGATTTATCATCAGAATAAATCAGAGCCGCCCATAATGAAACAACTTGAAGATAATAAAGAAAAATCCAGAGCTCTCGCTGTGATTCATGACGATGAAGGTTTTGACTGGAGCGAGTTGTTACCAGAGGAAGATGCGGTCAGATATGCTTTTATGGCAAAGACTGTTGAACCTGTTCCTTTTAAAGACAAAAAAAATGAAGAAGAGAAGTATGTCAACAGAAAGATGATAGCTCAAAACAGAATGATCAGAATATCTGATATATACACTAAAGCAAAAAGGGCAAAGAGATGGGATCCAGACAGAGAATGCTATCTTGACCCCATGGGAAACATTGCTATTGACTATAAGACCCTCAATCTTGAAACCATAATTCAACAAATTGCTGAAGAAGAAGAGGGTTGGCAAAGAAAATGGTGGGGAAGTGGAGAAGAGAGAGAAAAAGAAAAAGAAGATAAGAAGATTGATGATGGGATCATTAATACATCTCAAGAGTTGAATGCTGAAAACTTCGGAAAGATGGCTGACAAAGTGCTGGCTGCTAAGGAACTTGAGGTAGACTCTAAATCCGAATCTGAGTACAAAAGCCAGGTTAGTTCAAATGCGTCAACAAGTACGTCAGGTAGGAAAGTAAATGGTGACATTGACTGCAAAAATTGCATGAAAGAATCCAAAGTTTGTAGTACAATCACTTATCTCAATGGTAAGAAAGTTGATGATCTGTCTGCTAGAGTCCGAAGTGTTGAGGATCAGATCCTTAACCGTGATAAAATGTTGAAAGCTTCGAACGACAGATTAAATGAATTAACTGACAACATCGAAACTGATAAAATTGACGTAGAAAGAGTTAGGAAAGAAAATGAAAAACTAATTCTTGAAAATCCTCAAATTTCTGAAAGTTTTGAGAAGATAAAACGCACGGTAAAAGATTCTGATGACAGAAACGGTAAAACATACAAAGAAAATTGTCACTTGCAAGGTGTTTTGAGGGTTAAAGAAGAATTAATCAACAAACAATTGGATGAGATTGCTAAATTAAAGCTTCAGTTTGAAGAAGCTAAGATTGAAAATGAGCGTATTAATTTGAAACTGAACAGTTACAACTCTGCAAGCTTTGTTTTGCAACACATTGTTCCCAAACCCATTGGGAAAAACAAAGCAGGCGAAGATGTATACTGTGATGGAACTGGGGTCGGGTTTCATCAAGTTCCACCACCAGTTCTAAACAATTTTTCAAAGAAACAATCAGGGTTGGTTAATGATGAAGTTGAAACGAATGAGGTTAAACTTCCAGAGTCAATTGATGTGACATTTTCTTCATCATCATCTGATGATAGTGTTCAAACTGATATTGTTAAAAGCATGGCTGAAAGTGTTTTGAAGTCTGATGTTGATTCAGCTGATGATGATGAATGTTTTCTGGATAAATATATTCCGAAATCCAAATCCAAAAACAATTAAATGATGAACCTGCTGTTGTGATGTATAAGATGGCAGGATCTGATAAGTTGTATTCGGATCTTGAATTTCCTTTAGAAAATGTGAATGTGGGAAAATTGAGAAATGTTTTTAAATTGATTGAGATTGATATATCAGAAATTGAAGGTTTGAGAAATTCAAAGAGGCAATTAAATTTTGAGAAAGATAAATCTTACTACAAAAAACCTGTCATTCCACCACGTTTTTCTAACAACAACCGAAACAAATGGTCGGGTGGATATCAGGGTGGTAAGAATTATCAGAAAAAGAAAGTTCAGAACAAGAGGTTTATTGAGAAAAAGGTGTTTGTGAACAGTTCAAGCTCACTTTCTGATGAGGAATCTGAGATTTTTTCAAAAACAAACAAAGAGTTCTTTGAGAAGAAGGCCTCACAGCCTCAGTCTGAAAGCACAAGTTGGGTAGCTGACACCCGAACATGCTTTAAATGCAATCAAGTTGGACATATTGCACGAAAGTGTACCAACTTGAAGCCTAAGACTGAAGTTGTGATGAATTCAAGCAAGAAAGATGCAGTGAAGGGAAAAGCTCCATTGGTTGTTGAGAAAAATGTTTTGAAAAGTGATAACACCAAGATCAAAACTGAACCTATTAAGAATTTGGTAACTAAAAATGACAAATTTTACAAACGGGTTGCATCACCTCAACAAACATGGAAGCCAAAAACTGTTGACAAGAAAGCAAATTCTCTAAAACCAAAGGTGTCTGAGACTGAAAAATCATCATCTTCAACCAAGAAGATGTATGTACCTTTGGATTTATATGAGAAACTAGAAAAACAAAAATCGACTTCTGAAAAGAAGTATGTGGTAAAGAAAGATCAATCATCTAGTCAACCTCTGAAAAATGATTTCTCTCTACTTAAAAAGGTTGAGGTTGGATCTGAGGAGAGCTTAAAGATGAATGATAAAAATTTTCCGCTACTTTACACTGCTAAAACACACATTAATGTTAAGTTATCCGAGTCAAAAGAGACTTGGGTGGCAACAAAATCTCACTAAAAATTTGTGATATGTGCAGGAGCTTCCAAGATCCGTTTCACGTTGGATTATGGATAGTGGAGCTTCTCGGCACATGACAGGGAAGACAGCGTTGCTGTATGATGTTAGAAATTTCAATGGAGGTTATGTAGGGTTCGCAGGTAACCAAGGTGGTAGAATTGTTGGTGAAGGAACGTTATCAAATGGGATTGTCACGTTTGAAAGAGTTAACTACATTGCTGAGCTGGAAAATAATCTGCTGAGTATCTCACAGATTTGTGATAGGATGTATACCACTCACTTCACAAACAAAGAATGTTTGATCTTGAAGCCAGGTTTTGTTATCCCTGAAGAATGGATTATCATGAGAGCACCAAGAGTCAATGATCTGTATGTTTTGGACATGAGCATAGCTACTACAACCACGGGTCAGGCTCATTGTTTTGTGTCAAGAGCAACAGAGAAAGAATCGCAGTTGTGGCATCGCAAAATGGGCCACATTCACCTACGAAAAATGAATCACTTGGTGCATAATGATTTAGTTCTGGGTGTTTATATTAAAGGTTTTCATCTGGAAGGGGAGTGCAGTAGTTGCATTAAAGGCAAGCAGAAGAAGAAATCACATCCTCAAAAGAAAGTCAATTCAGTTTCCAGACCGTTAGAGAGACTTCATATGGATCTGTTTGGTCCAGTAAACGTCAAAAGTATTACAGGGGATCTCTACTGTCTTGTGGTTACTGATGATTATTCCAGATTTTCATGGGTATCATTCTTGAAGTCGAAAGATGAAACGTTTGACAGTTTGATGGCGTTATTCAGAAAGATTGAAAATCTGTACCAAAGGCGTATCAAAAGAATTAGAAGTGATAATGGTACTGAATTCAAAAACAACAAGATGGAAGAATATTGTGATGAAAGAGGTATATTGCATGAATTTAGTGCTCCATACACTCCGCAGCAGAATGGAGTTGCAGAACGTAAAAACAGGACACTAATCGAAACGGCCAGAACAATGCTTGCTGATTCAAAGTTACCGATAAATTTTTGGGCAGAAGCAGTTTCAGCCGCATGCTATATACGCTCAACAGAGTTCTCACTGTCAAGAAATTCAACAAAACATGCTTTGAGTTGATCAACAACCGCAAACCGAATCTGAAGTATTTAGAACCGTTTGGGTCTCCCTGCACAGTTCTAGAACCTTCTGGAAAGTTTGGTGCAAAGAGTTTTGAAGGAATTTTCGTGGGATATGCTAGTCCATTAAAACGAGTTTTTGTTCCAAGCTTGAAGCAGATCATCGAGGCACAACATGTTGAGTGTCAGGGGTATACTATGCCTCCTCAGAATCCCGGTGACTCATGGCGTTTTAATTACGATAAATTGTGGGATTCGTTTGACATTGAAGAAGAATCGGATTTCTTTGACGAGTTGGATATTTTGAGAGAGTATGAAGAAGAATTGCAGGAAAGATTTCCAGCAGAAACTTATCGCAAACAACAAGCTTCAAATGATGATGAAGCAGGACCAAGCAATGCTGGAGAACATGACGATATTCAACAAAATGAAGTTGCTCAGGATAATCAGACGGTAGAGAATGATAATCAAGAATCTGAGAACAGACCAGTATTTGATCATGGTGATTCAGATTTTGAGGGGGAGCAAATCCAGATCTCAAGTTAAACAGTTCCAGTCGATGAACAAGGTGCAAATCAGAATATCACAAATTTGGAAGGTGAGGTAGATGTTCCAGGCGAGGTGATGCCACGAACTCTTTCATACCATCCAGAGGAATTGATCATTGGAGAATTGCAGACAGGCGTTCGCACTAGACGTCAAATTGACCAAGGCTTTACTTGTTTTTACTCTACAGTTGCTCCTTTACAAACACAATTTTCACTTAGTTGTTTTATTTCGTAGATTGAGCCGCGAACGTACAAGGAAGCACTAACTGAAGATTCTTGGGTCAACGCGATGCATTAGGAGCTGAGTCAGTTTGAAAAGTTGGGTGTCTGGAAATTGGTAGATCTACCTGATGGTCACAGGAAGATAAACACCAAGTGGGTGTTCAAGTGCAAGAGGGATGATCGAGGAGTTGTTATTCGCAACAAAGCTCGACTCGTTGTCCAAGGCTTCAGTCAGCAGGAGGGGATAGATTTCACCGAAGTATATGCTCCAGTTGCTAGACTTGAAGCAATCAGAATCTTCCTAGCATTTGCATCATGGAAAGGATTTAAAGTCTTTCAGCTAGATGTGAAGTCGGCATTTCTCTATGGCAAAGTGAAAGAGGAGGTATATGTTGGACAGCCACCAGGCTTTACCGACCCAATCCACAAAAATAAGCTTTATCGTTTGGATAAGGCGTTATACGGCTTACACCAGGCCCCGAGAGCCTGGTATGAGACTCTGTCTCCACATTTGTTAGCCAATCACTTCATCCGTGGAAAGATAGACGCCACTCTCTTCACTAAAGTAGTCGACGGCCATCTTCTGATAGTTCAAATCTACGTGGATGACATAATTTTCGGGTCTACAAATGAACAACTCTGCAAAGATTTTGAAAAAGTTATGAAGCAGAAGTTTGAAATGTCATCAATGGGTGAGATGAAGTTCTTCTTGGGGCTTCAAGTTGATCAACTACCTGAGGGAACGTTCATACATCAAACAAAGTACGTTCATGATATTCTGGAGAAATTCGGGATGTCAGTAATGTCACATATGTCCACCCCATTAGCAACGAACCATGGAATAAACCCTGATCTCACCAGAGAGAAGGTAGATGAAACGCTGTATCGCTCCATGATCGGTTCTTTAATGTACTTGACGGCATCAAGACCGGATATTATGTACCCAACATGCCTCGCAGCTCAGTTTCAGTCAAATCCTAGAGCTTCGCATATGGTAATTGTGAAAAGGATTCTACGCTACCTGAAAGGAACTCCATCACTGGGGTTGTGGTATCCAAAAGTAGGCGATTTCACGCTTGAAGGATATTCTGATTCCGATTTCGATTGCTGCAAAGTTAATGCTAAATCAACAACAGCGGGGTGCCAGTTTTTCGGACCACGATTGGTCACCTGGCAATGCAAGAAGCAGACCTCTGTCGCTTTATCCACATGTGAAGCCGAATATGTATCTGCTAGCAGCTGCTACTCTCGGATCTTGTGGATCCAGCAACAGATGCGAGACTACGGTTTGCAATTTCTTAACTCCCCTATCTTTGTTGATAATGAGGCAGCTATAAATATAACAAAAAATCTTGTTCATCACGCTAAAACGAAACACATTGAAATTCGTCATCACTTCATCCGAGTCTGTTTCGAGAAGAAGTTGATACGAATAGAAAAAATCCACACCGATGAACAAAAAGCTGACTTACATACCAAAGCATTTGACAAAACACGTTTTCAATATCTTTTGAAACTTAATGGTATGAAGTTACTATCGGATGCGGAGGAAATCGTTGGCGTAGATGAAGGTACCACTGTAGATGATGTTGAGAAGCAATCTGCAATGGTTTGTCGATTTTTTACTTGTTTTGGTCTTTAGGGGAAGATAGGTTATAATTTCAGAAAATACAAAAACAATAAAAAATTTAAAAACCCAAAAACATGATAAAATTCAAAAAGAGCTTGTGTAAAAAGGGAAAATGATAGTACATCAGCTAGACAGTTACGGTATGCTAAAGAATTGGAAAGTTTAAATGCATTAAACAGTCTCGCTGATGATGTGCCGATAGGTTTTTACACATTTAGTAGGTTTGTTCGAGATATAAACCTAAATCTTACTTGCTTATTTCATGGGGAACACTACTTGGATATATAGGTAACCCCTGAAATCTTGTTTGAAAGATCCCTCTTTCTGAGATACTAGGTCTTTATACTCAGTGATATCTAGGGTATTATCCCGGGACTTCTAATTTTGCGAAAGCAATGGCCTAGTCCCCGGAGAATACTTTACCGCATGCTTGAAATATAGCGCAGCCCTCAGCATAAATGATAAAGACAATAAAATTGCTAATCAAATGCTGTTGTAATAAAAAGATCCTCTAAAGGGGACATACCCAAGTCGAACCGTCATCTCTCTGTTGAACGGTAGTTCTGACCTGAGCTCTCACGGTTTCGTACTATTACTAAGTTATTCCCCTACAGATATCATCTGTGGTATACTTACCTGTAAGATTGAATATTGGGATCTGGATACGGGAGTATATTCAAGAGGTTGGACACATGAATAAGTTTAAGTCGCTAAAACACTAAATCCGTATCCTGGACAGATTGAAATGTGTGTGAAAATTTAAGTGGATCAGTATATCGATAATCTTAGCGAATTGTTTAATGCTGTGTATGAAATCAAGCTTAACGGTACTTGTAATTTGTCGGTTGCTGATATGATTCCCTAACACGCTCACCAAAAATATGTCTGTAAATAGTTTATGTTTATTGCATTTTATTTCTGTATTTCATTTCTAGTTTAGAAACTTTATTAAAAATCCAAAAAGATTTTACATTTCTGCTTTATTTTCCGACAAACCAAAGTGGAAAGCTGATCTTCAGATTCGAACAAAAGCAGATGCAGGAAGTTACTGAGCTGGAAGATGAGTTTGGAGCTAAATTAAGCTAATCATGAAATTGAAAAGTCAAAAACAAGTTCATTTTCAGAAAAACGGTTGAACAAGAATAAAGAAAATGTCAGTACGCTTTGAATTGGGTCAACCAAGGTCATTAAGTTGGACTTGGTCGGCAAATTAAGTATCTAGGGTCATTAACTTGGACCTAGATACCTAAGTGGATTTCTAAAAACTGATAAAATTTGAGAAAAAGTCAAAAGGTCAAAAAGTCAAAGTTTTTAAAGTTAATGGTGTGCCTCAATCGGATGACCATCTGGTCGGATGACAATCTGGTCGAATGACCATCCGACTCACGCGTCACTATATATCGGGGGTCAAAGGTCAGTCAAACGTTACCCGATCGGACAACCTTCTTTCTCTCTCACACACTTTGATTTTCTGATCTTGTTTTCTTCGGATTTCTTTGCACGAATCATTGGATCGTTGGTTTACACAACTTTTACAATGGCAAAGGTATGTATTTCTTACTCAAATTTGTTAAAATTCGATGTTTATTATCTGTTCTTGTCGATGACATCACTGTCGGAGGCTTTAGGTTAGATCTAGGAAGTTTTGATCAGTTTTGATGAGAAATAATCATAAGGTTGTGTTTGGAATGTTCAGATCTATAGTTTTACCGGTTTAATTTGTGTCATAGCATGCTAAAATCAAATAGATCTGATGTTAGGACATTACGGCTATTGGTGCAGTTTTTGTCAAATTAAACCATGTTTAGGACGTTTTAGACATCATTGAACATAGAGTTTTGATCACGATGAGATTCTCTGTGTAGATCTGTATTCAATTTGAGGATTTGCCTTAGAAAAATTTTGATGATTCTAGAATGTTCTTGAACTATTGTTTGAATCGGATGACAATCCGTCCCATCACTTGTTTCTTGAAATATGTGCATTTATTTACATCAGATAGCAATCCGATCGGATGACAATCCGTTCCATCATGAATTTCTTGAAATTTGTGCCAATGTTTGAGTCGGATAGCAATCCGATCGGATGACAATCCGATCAGATGGCAATTCATTCTATCACTTGATTCTTGAAGTTTGTGCATCTCATGTCATGACTCAGATGATAATCCGATCGGATGACCATCCGATCGGATAACATAGCACTCACATGATACGGATGATCATCCGATCGGACAGTTATTTTTTTCTCAAAGACTCGGATAACAATATGGTCGGATAGTATTCCGACTGGACAGCAAAATCAAATTCATTTCAGAAGGTAATCTGCTCGGATGACAATCCGATCGGATAACCATTCAAGCTATTCATAAGGCAATCCGAACGGATGATCATCCGGTCGGATAGCCATCCGAGTCTCTGCACTAGGTAGAGTGAAATCTTAAGTGTTAGAAAATTTTTGATAAAATTCCAAGAATTCTTATGCAGGACTGGGAGAAAACGCATAACATTTACTGTCTGTTAGAAAAGGAATATACAGAGAAACTAGTAGTTGAAGAGGTTGTAAAATTCTTGAGAGAGAGCAGAATTGCTAAGGCATTAACTGATAAAACCATAGTTTATGAATCGCATGTCAGACGTTTTTGGAATTCTGCACGATACGAAGAGAAAGATAAAACAATCTACTCTGCAGTAACAAAGAGAGATGAGAAGGGAAAGAAAATAGATTTGGAGATTAAGGTAACTGTTGGTGATGTAAGACGAGTGTTAGACTTACGTGATTCTGATGATGATCCAACCATTATCTCTGAACGTCTAGCAAAAGGATTGTGGTGCAGAATGGGGCTCACAGGAAGTGTTAATGGAAGATCTTGAAAACAAGTTTCAGTAATGCTTACAAGTTCTTGGTACACTATGTTATTCATGCTTTATCACACAGGAAGGGTGCCTATGATGAAGCTTCTGACTATATCATGAATATTGTCACGTGCCTTGTGTTGAACCGACCATATAATATTTCTCAAGTGATTTTTGACTACATGACTGAAAATGTAAAGGCTGGAAACAAGAAGTACATCATGTATCCTCGCTTTGTACAGATGCTACTTGATGATCAATTCAAAGATCTTGAGAAAAATGATGATGATATTTTGGGTCTAAGAAACATGACAGCAGAGACAATAAGCAGACTTACTAAGGGTTCAAACACAGGAGCAAAAAGAATGATATGCAGAATTAGCAGACCAGCTTATGTTGCTCCAGAAAATGATGCTTGGAGACATCAAGATAGTAATTCTGACAATGAAAATGAGAAAATGAGTTTGTTTTCGGAAAAGAATACTAGATGATGGTGTGTAAAAGATGGGAAGAGAAAGAGAACTCCCAAGTCATCCCCTACAATTCAGATTCCAAAGGAACCAGTTCCTAAGATTGTTATTAAGGGTACAGTGAAAGGGAGAGTAATAAGAGAAGTTAGAATTTTAAAATGTTATATTATTCTAATGACATCTTCTATGTCTATTTTGCAGAACCACAACAGAAATTGGTGGATGACATAGTTTTGGAACTGTCTGCAGTTATTCAAGAAGGAGCTGATTTGATTTCAAAATCTTTTGAAGGCTTTCTGAAAAGGAATGAAGATGTTGCTGCTCAGAAAGAGAAAAGTTCAAATGTTCAATCTAAAGGTTTCAAAGGCAAAGAACCTGAAGGTGTTGTTCAAGATGTCTCAAGTGATGAAGATTCTGAAGCTACAGAGTCAGAATCAGAACTTGATCCAACTACACTTGGCAGAGGCAAAGTACAATTGAAGAAAAAGCCTACAAAGAAACAAAAAGTATCAGATAAGGAAGATTCCTCTTTTGAACCAGATCAACCAAAGAAACAAATAAAGAAGCGCAAAGCTGTTCAAACTGGAGTTATTCCGAGAAGCGTGCGTGCAAAGAAAGGAGAAGCTAAAGCTCAAAAAGATCAAGGAGGCAAAGGCAAAAAGCATGCTGAATCATCAAAGGCTCAAGAACCAGAGGGTAAAAAGAAAGTTGGTCACGATGATTATGTTGAAGTGACTGAGGGTGGAGACTTTTCTTCAAAATTTCCACCAATTCTTGAAAATATTGAGATTCCAGAATCCGCACGTCCAAAAGTTACAGATGATTTCTTTGGAAATCTTCCACCTGCAACTGGAATTTTTAGTGAAGATATTCCAGAAGATGATTACGACATGTTCAATAATGAAGCTGTAAAAGAATTACTGAAGAAAGTTGCTGCTCTCGAAAAGGCTAAAGACAAAGATGAAGCAGAACGTGATGTTTTAAAGAAGCAGGTTAATCAGCTGATGAAAGCTCATGATCAAATCAGGACGGTGCTGATAGACAAAGAGAAGATGATAAATGAATTGAAGGATGATAGCAGTGATAATTCTAAAGTGTTTGAATTATTGACAGCAGAAATTTCTTCATTAAATGTGAAGATAAAGAATCTTAAAGATGTGAATCAGACGCTTAATCAGCTTCTCAGTGAAATGAGTGAAGCTTCATAAAATGAAATGAAGGCTATGAAGTTGGAGATGGAAGCAATGAAGGCTGGTAAAGTAATGAAAGACAACCAGCTTAACATGTTGTATGCGGTAATGGAAAGTCACTTGAAGATTGATGTTCATGCTGCTTTCAGTGATCTTGAAGTTAAAAAGGTAGAAGAGAGAAGAATGGAACGAGAAAGACGACTAGCTGAAGATGCCACTCAAAAGAACAAAAGTGTTGTTGAAGATATTCAAGAAGCTGGTGGTTCTTCAAGTCAAGTTGATGTTGAAATGGTTGATGCTGAAGCTGTTCAAGAACAAGTTGTTGAAGTTATTCAAGAACAAGATGCTGAAGATGAAGAAGGTCAAGACTACATGTTAGTTGGTGAGTCTTCTTTATCCATTGATACTGATGAAATTATTCGTAGAGTTGTTGCCATTCAAAAGAAAAGAAAGGCAAAAGAAGTGTTGCTACTAGAATGGAAGACGCAACAGTTTGTACTTGTTGGTAGAGCTTCTACAAAGCCTTACAGTATACCAGAAATTGCTCGCCAAATAAAGATTAAGGAAAGGCGAAGAAAGGCAAAGAAAGCACGTGGTGAAATCGTTGATGAAGATTCTGATATAGAGTTGTTTGGAGATGAGGAATGAAGATGAAAATGATGATAAAGACGAGTCTGTTCAGAAAGATGATAAGAAAGATGATGATGACAAGAAAAACGATGATGATGATCAAGGGTCTTCTGGATTGTTAATCCATAATCCTAATGTTCAAGAAAGGATTGAAGAGTTGCTGAATGATGAAATTAATGAACAGGAAGATGATACTCAACATGAAGCCTCATCATCAGGAAAACAACATGCAGACCAGGTATTCCTAACAAATCCTACTGTTATCTACCTACATGAGAAATATGAAGGCGAGATCGAGGTTCAGAGAACTAGAGCTGAAATGTTAGAAGAGTTGGGTTTAGAAGATGGTAAGTTCAAGTTTGATATTGAGGATGAGATTCCTCAGTCTCCAGAGAAAGATTTTGAGCCAAGATATGCTCATGAAGCAGATCATTACGATGAGGGCATTATTAAAGATGCTTCAGATTCATCTGATGATGGAGTGGATTTCCATTATTATGGAATTGATGAAACATTTCCTTCATTTGCTGAGATGTTCAAAGACAGAAATGATGATGAAATCAGAAGGAAAATCGTTGAAAAAGTTTCTACTGAAGGTGTTCTGGAAACCATTCCAAGAGAAATTCTAGCTGAAGAACGAAAGAAGTGGTTCAAAGTTATGCCCAAAGAAAGAAAGTCTCTTAGAGCTCTTCAGTATTTCACTCACGAAAAAAATATTTCTTGGGGAGATATTCTATCATGGGGTTATCTTGAAGATCTTAAAGTCTATGCTATCAGATGGGAAGAAGGAGTTCAATACTTCGAATTTCTGTCAGATATCAGTTCTCTACCGTGGTGGGATGTGGATGAGTTGGTGAAAACAAAGAACATCAAGCAGTTCTACTATGGTCCAGAAGTTAGACAACATGATCAAGATTTGTGGAACTACATCAAATTGCAGGCAAAGAATGGTTATCCTGATTGGAAGCCACAGTATCCAAAGCAGATTGTCACATATCTCGAGAATGGTAGAAAAGATATAACTTTGGATGTAAAGCCGCCTAAATGTTTGAAGAATATGCCTCTCAGAGCCATTAAGCAAGACTTCCATGATTTGTTTCAAGGTTGGTTGTACAATGAAACGACGGCTGAGGCAGTTATCTCTATGTTTGACAAGTCCACGGGAAAGTCTCGAAGAATAAGTATTCTGGATCCAATGTGGCTTGTTAACTGTTCAAAGAAGGATATCGATTGCTTGTTCTACAACAAGATCGTTTACGAAAAGAGAGACAAAGTTCAAGCTCAGCAATATCAAGCTATTGTAGATGTATGTTTTGCGCAAGACATCAATTCCGGAAGATACTGGAAGACAAAATGGAGAGATCTTGAGATTGATGAGTTCCTGAAAAAATACAAGCGGAGCAAAAGGACTGAAGAAATTGCTAAAATAGCAGCTGAGATGGGAAGGCGTAAGATGGGCATTGTACCTCCAACAGATCAAACACCAATTGAATAAGAGGAAAACAAGATTCCTAAATGTGATCGGAAGCGTGATGGTGATCCTGTTTACAGAAATTGGTGGTTGACCGAAGGAAGGCATAAAAGAAAAAGAATGTTAGAAGAAAAGGCAGAGTTGAGAAGACAGAAAACGAGAGAATGAAGACGCAACAGGAAGAATTGAAGACTATGCTGGAAGGAACTACAGCTACATCCGAGGGGGAGTCTGTTAGTACATAACGTCTGTAGCTTCCGTCAGCATGTAGTCATGTTTTGTATATTTGTGTTTTTGTAAACAATTATGTAATGTATGTGTGTAGATAGTATGACAACTCAGGAAACGGGGCATATATGTAAAGTGTTGACTTTTGTTGACTGATGTCATCCGATCGGATTGCCATCCGATCGGATAGCACTCATCCGACCGGCCAGCATGTTATCCGTACGGACAGGATGTCATCTGATCGGATAGCTTGTTATCCGAGCGGACAACACTCACCACTTCCTGAGTTGCCTATAAATACCTCATCCGGGTATTACTTTAAGAACTTATGACTCAAGCGAGAACCTGACAAGTGTCTGTCTTCTACTGGAGCTTTGTACTTTCAGAACAACTAATAGAAAGAACAGACCGTGTTTAATCGTTGAATTCCGTGTTGATCATCTGTGATTTGTCATAATGGATTCCGCACATTAGACAAAGTCGATTCATCTTGTTCCTTACGATCAGATCCTGTGCAACGGGACCAACATCGATTGAGAATGTTTGATCATTAAGAATCAAGGAACACTTGGAAAGGACGGAATCGACAGCGACGAATTTACCATCAATGACTTCGACAGCGAAAGATCTTGGTAACTTAGAGCGTTTACACTTAAGCAAAGGTTCGAATTCTAACGACACAAAACTTTTATCGGCGCCAGTATCAAATAAACATGAAGCATAAACATGGTTCATAAGGAAAGTACCAGTAATGACGTCGTTTGCATTTTGTGCTTGAGCGGTGGTAAGGAGAAAAGCTCGGCCTCTAGCAGGTTGTTGAGCCTGTTGCTGCTGTTGTTGTTGTGGCTGTTGTGGTTGTTGTTGCTAAGGTTGGTTCCGTTGAGGACAGACGTTTGCTAGATGGTTAAGATCACCACACTTGAAACATGCTCGCACAGGAGCAGCTTGGGGTTGAACCTAGTTAGGAGCAGGGTTGGCCACAATGGCTTGATCTTGGACAGGCTTTTGGTTAAAACGACAGCGATCGGCAAAATGCCCCAGCCTATGACAGGTGGCGCATTTGCGACATGGGGTGCCAGTAGGATGATGGTAAGAACATTGGTTACGCTTGGGCCATGTCCTAGTGTAGTATCTTCTTGGTGGTTCAAGGGTTGTGGGAACAATGACAGCTACTGATTGGATGGGTTGAGGGTTTGGCGGAGTGACGACAGCACAATTCTGGCTTGAAGCCTTCCGCTTCTTCCCTTTGTTCTTCTTGGGTGGTTGGGAGGGTGAAGGTTCAACAACGGTGGTATCGGTTGTGGCTTGGTACGCACTCTTCGTTGGGACCTTGTCATAGGTTCCAAGAAGAACGCAGTTGTTGTTAAGCTCAGTAGCGATACGAAAGGCATCTTCAGTGGTTTTAGGGCAAGTGGAGGAAACATGGTTCATCAAGGAAGGTGAAAGACAACGGATGAATTTGGCTACAGATTTGGGAACAGTGTCGACCTGTCCAGTGCAGAGGACACTAAGTTGCTTAAAACGGGTAATCATACCATCGATGTCGCTCCCCTTTTATGTTAGGTTCCAAAACTCGTTCTCCAATTTTTGGAGCTTGTGGGCAGGACAAAATTGGTCCTTCATAAGTTGTTTATGCTCGTCCCAAGGTAAGGCGTGTGCAGCATCATTTCCCCTTTTGTTGCGTTCAGTGGTCCACCATTCGAGTGCCCTCGAACGGAAAACTCCTGTTGCATTTAGGGTTCGTAGGTCATCGGGACAGCCACTTTGTAGAAATGTGAGTTCAATAACGTCAAACCAATTCATCATGGCGGTAGCGCCATCTTTGCCAGTAAACTCCAAGGGTTTACAAGCCATGAATTACTTGAACTGGAACGTTGGTTTGGGGGTTTCCACTTTTGAATCGACAGAACCATGTTGTCACACCCTCCAAAAACCCCACCCCGCCTTGGAGGCGTGACATGCCCAGGATCATAGCCACCAATCATATTGAACAAAGCATGTACGTAATTTTTATAAAATCCAACACAATACAATTGGTGTCAAAACATAGTTTGAGTTTACAGCAGAAGCACAAAACATAAGTTTAATATTAATTGAAATGTTTTCCCACAACGACCACGCCTCCTCGTGCAAGCTCCTTAAGCTAGGGATCTAACGACCTGCAAGGCATGTAACAACGAGTCAACAACTCCCGTAGGATTATCCCGAAGTTTTGTTTTGTTGTCCTACCCATGACGAACGTACGTTATTCTGCACTCTGGAGAATTCGTATGTATCGCGGTCTCCCAGACATGTGTGCGAAGATTAGTGGAGTGGCATCCTACCTACTGAGGATGGCCGTGCCTTGTAGAAAGTCTGTGAACTCACCTTTGCTTTACTCGGTAAAATGGTTACTTGAGCTATTTCCTTTGATTTGTAAGTGTATGATAAGCCTAATAATCTAATGCACACGAAACTAGGTAAATAACTAATACAGCATTTACGTTAACTCACGAGATCAAACCCTCACAACAAATGACAAAGTGCGATACTTAAACATCCAGCGGATTCACAACGAATGACAGAGTATAGCCCGATTTCAGACAGCACTCAAACATCCTGTCGAAATCACGACGAATGACAAAGTATAAACCCAATTTGAGCAGCACTTAAACATCTATTGGATAGTTTCAATCGATCGGACATTGAATCGTAGCAGCGATTTAATTAATACCCTGTATCGTAGCATCAATTAGTGATCGTGTGTGTTAATTGTAGTATTTCGACTATAACTCAGCGTAGAATTGGAATTTCTACGACGTTTCAGAGCCAGAAATCGATTGCCAATGTTCTGTATTTATACACCAATTTTGAACAGCTTACGGGCCGTAACAATATTCCCTTACGGTCCGTAAGGGACACTTAATTCTTATAGGGTAGCTACGTGTGAGACTAGGCCTGCTGAGTCGACAGATTCTTAAAATTCTATTCTGACAACGAGATAAGTGGATAATCGTCCATAGAAAATACCCACCCCCCTGAGTTTTAGGGGCCCTAATCCTGATTCTGATTGTTCTGGAAATCTTAGGGTTTCTGCAGAATCACTTGGGTTTCTCAATTAGGGTTTTCTATTGGACTAATTATAATACTAAATAGGACTTTTTAGTGAGAGTTGCTACATTCTCCCCTCCTTATAGAAATCTCGTCCTCGAGATTTACTCAAATAAGTAAGGATACTAGTACTAATCTTTTATGCTTGAGAAACTTAACCTTTCTGTCTTCTATCTAAAGTCACAAATCTTTTACACTTTTCATTTATCTCTATGTCTTAAAGAAATACTACCAGAAATTTGTCAGATAGACATTTCTTAAGGTTGTATACATGAAATACTTAGGGATGACTTAACCTTAACCCATAGCACTTAAAATAAATATTATAGAACACCGTAAAGTATTGAGTCTTGCACTTGGAATGAAGCATCGTTGTGGATTATAGAACACTTGTACAGGTTATAGTCTGGTTTTCATCAAAAAGCTTTTTCTTTTTAAAATCAAGTTCATTATAACCAATGGCTCTGATACCACTCTGTCACACCCTCCAAAAACCCCACCCCGCCTTGGAGGCGTGACATACCCAGGATCATAGCCACCAATCATATTGAACAAAGCATGTACGTAATTTTTATAAAATCCAACACAATACAATTGGTGTCAAAACATAGTTTGAGTTTACAGTGGAAGCACAAAACATAAGTTTAATATTAATTGAAATGTTTTCCCACAACGACCACGCCTCCTCGTGCAAGCTCCTTAAGCTAGGGATCTAACGACCTGCAAGGCATGTAACAACGAGTCAACAACAAAGTTGAGTGAATTCACGTTTCTGTTCACTGGCTTACTAGCCCGTAGGATTATCCCGAAGTTTTGTTTTGTTGTCCTACCCATGAAGAACGTACGTTATTCTGCACTCTGGAGAATTCGTATTTATCGCGGTCTCCCAGACATGTGTGCGAAGATTAGTGGAGTGGCATCCTACCTACTGAGGATGGCCGTGCCTTGTAGAAAGTCTGTGAACTCACCTTTGCTTAACTCGGTAAAATGGTTACTTGAGCTATTTCCTTTGATTTGTAAGTGTATGATAAGCCTAATAATCTAATGCACACGAAACTAGGTAAATAACTAATACAGCATTTACGATAACTCACGAGATCAAACCCTCACAACAAATGACAAAGTGCGATACTTAAACATCCAGCGGATTCACAACGAATGACAGAGTATAGCCCGATTTCGGACAGCACTCAAACATCCTGTCGAAATCACGACGAATGACAAAGTATAAACCCAATTTGAGCAGCACTTAAACATCTATTGGATAGTTTCAATCGATCGGACATTGAATCGTAGCAGCGATTTAATTAATACCCTGTATCGTAGCATCAATTAGTGATCATGTGTGTTAATTGTAGTATTTCGACTATAACTCAGCGTAGAATTGGAATTTCTACGACGTTTCAGAGCCAGAAATCGATTGCCAATGTTCTGTATTTATACACCAATTTTGAACAGCTTACGGACCGTAACAATATTCCCTTACGGTCCGTACGGGACACTTAATTCTTATAGGGTAGCTACGTGTGAGACTAGGCCTGCTGAGTCGACAGATTCTTAAAATTCTATTCTGGCAACGAGATAAGTGGATAATCGTCCATAGAAAATACCCCCCCTGAGTTTTAGGGACCCTAATCCTGATTCTGATTGTTCTGGAAATCTTAGGGTTTCTGCAGAATCACTTGGGTTTCTCAATTAGGGTTTCTTATTGGACTAATTATAATACTAAATAGGACTTTTTAGTGAGAGTTTCTACACATGTGGAGAGTCGGTGTTTGCCTGAATCCTGCTGACAATGTCGGGAATGACCTTAGCCATTTGCTTGGCCATGAATTTCATACAATCCCTTTTTGACATGGAGTCGGATTTGGTGTTGGAGGTCGAACCTTTCTTCGATTTGGAGTCGGAGGTGGATTCCTTCTTTCTCTTCTTTTTCAATTTCTTTGACACGGGGTTAGAAGACATCTAAGAATCGAAAGAGAAGGAATGGATGAGACTTGATCATAAATTCAAAATAAGGTTGCAAGTTTAAGCATGTAAGCATGATGTATCACGTGTGGTTCACATAATTAGCATGAATTTAGAAAATATTCAACAAGTACAAACATGTATGAAGGCGTAAAAGAATATAAATTTAATTTGTTCACGAGAATTATTATTGATTTTGATTGCGCAGACGTGCGAATTGTGCAACGGTTTTGGAATGAATGAGGTAGCAAGTATAAAAATCACATATAAATTGAATCACATAAAAGAGAGGCTCATAAAACATAGGATTGTTTTAGGTAGAGAAACGTCGACTATTCCAAAGTGAATCGAAAGTCCTTTCAAATTAGAGAAACGTGCTTTGATCTATATATAAGATACTCTTGTTGAGAAGCAATTAACGGTATCTTACCCTTCCAGTTACTACACGTCTCTAATTGATTGAAACAATCGAAACTTTGGCGAGATTGAAAATCGAGGAATGGGACTTAATCGACAAGATTCAGGTTTCACCCCTAACTTGATGATTTCATACCCTAATGTGGTTGGTACTCGTCGGGTCAAAATAAAATTTTGTCCACTAGAGTTTGAATTGGAAATTTACCATTAAGATGTGGATTTCACTCCTAGCTTAATGGCGAAATTTCGTGCAAAATAAGAATAAGCGGAATGAGAGTCGTTCACCATATTGTGGGTTTCACGCCTATTTTGGTAAACTCGTCTCTTTTGTACAAAAAGTGTCTTCAAGTCTTCAAGTGTATTATGTAAAATGTCTTAGGAAAGACATTATGTAAATATTAAGACCAAAAAGAAGAGAAAGAAGCAAAGTAGGAAGAATAACATTTTAAGCATGAATTAAGAATGGTCAAAAATATGGTTCCTACTATAGACTATGTCGAACATGGCAATTCTACCTAATTCCCTATAGTTATGGCTCTGATACCAATCTGTCACACCCTAACTGATGGCGGAATCATCGGGATGAGATGAAATAGATTGCAAGAGACTTCATAACACTATTTGTGACAATATTTAAATCAACCATTTTCATTTAATAAATCAAATTGTCAACATTACATAGAAATTTCAAATAACAACGTGTTCATAACATAACAAAACAAAATTTGATACGACAATTTAAACCTAAGACGTCTAAATATGTATCTAGGCATCATCGCTACTTCGTTTCATAGCATCATCATCCTCAACCTGTAACATGTTTAAAATAAAGTTCAATGCAAAGCATAGGCGAGTACACAAGGTTTGAATAAATATAGCATAAGTATAAAAGCATTTTCTCGAATCTACATGGCAATTTGTATACAAGGTAACTAGCATGCATAGCAATACGTCAAACCCAAGTGTCCACTAGTATTTAGCATCCCTCGCCACATAAGTGACGAGACCGTTTAGAATAAAGACTTAACAAGACCCCGACGGGTGGTGTGCTACTCCTATAGCGCTATATATGTTAAGTTGAGAGCTTAGCAAAGTTAATGACATAAAGCATGTATAATCCAGCAAGAACCTAAGTAAACAAGTTGCATGTATAACGGATTGAGATCATAAAGTATGTTTAAGTGTTTAAATATAATAACATGTTACAACCCAAAGTGTTTTTAAAGGTAAATGGGTCAAGTGTACTCACGGTTTTGCAAGCTTCCACTTGATAAATCCGCGAGAGTTGTTTGTTGATTAGGAGGTTGGAACACCAAGTCCTTCTACACGAAGAAAACAAGGCATATGAGTATTGGAGTATAACGGTAGATTTAGAGATTTGGAGTTTAAAACGTAGGAACATAATCATATGAAAGTAATCATCTTACACATAGTGTCATAGATGATGTAACCAAACACATTGACAAATGACCATTAGGTCATCATCAAAGGTTGATTACTTAGGTAATATATATAGGTTATGTATTATGTATATAAGTCAAATAGATCAAGCATGAGGTAGGAGGATGAATCCTCCATTTAGGAACCTCTTATGTGTCATAGAAGTCATGTAGGAGTTAGGAAGAACAAGTCTTCCATTTAGGTACCTCTAGATGTTCACCACTACACTTGATGTTATGCACATTCAAGGAGGGTCATGAACTTACAAATAATAGAATATGAACAACTAATCTATGAGAAATCATCAAGCAATGTGTGGATTTTCAAGTAGGATAGCCCAAGCTAATCCTAAATCACACATTCATCAAGCTTTAGGCTTGAACATTTCTTGTGGCTTAAACCCTTGAACAAAACAGAAAGTTTTTGAGGTTTACACCTCTGATTTTACATGTCTCAACCTTGTTTTTAAGCCTAACTAACCATAGATGTGGTTATAAGCATAAGGACATAAGTTTGAGATGAGTTACCTCAAGTTTAATCAAGTTTATCAAAGTATGAATCAAGAACAAGGAAATCAGTCAACTTTGGAGCCTTTTTGGTGACGTTCCAGAGCCTGGTTTTCCATGGAAAACCATTGTAAATATCCCTAAGGTTAATCCAAGTATGTAGAAAAAGAATCAAGTGAAACGGATAAGAAATAACTGAGTTATGCTCACTTTTGTAAGAAGGTATGAATCTGCTCGAACTTCAGAAACCACCTGCGATTTGGGTTGAATTGAGAGAGTTGTGAGTGACTAGCAAAGTGAAAAATGCTTGGATAGAACTTGGGTTTTATAGGGTGTCACACCCCGACCGCGTAAAACAACAAATCGCGGCGGAAACATCGGGGCGTGTTGCAACAGAATTAATGTTTCATAACCATGGATACCAAAAAGTGTTTCGTTTTATTAAACATTGAATAATTACATCGTCTTGAAATCTAAATACACTAATTAAACATAGTCTATCATTGTTATTGAGTCACTAAGGCCTTGTCCAGTCCTATGTGAGCATGCATCTTATCAATCGATATCATTCAACAATACCTGAAACATATGTGAAAACGAGGTCAGCAAAGAAATGCTGGCGAGTACATAGGTTTTGTAGGAGTGTCGAAATAATGGCTAGTTTAGACGTTGCAATACTTTATTTAAAAACCTTGTTTTGAAAAGAGTATAATATTGCAACTTAATTAACCAACTCAAATCAAGCGGGTTATAATTTGTAAAACCTCGTAGCCATGACTCTTAACCCAAAAACATTTGTTTTAGTAAATTATTTGAAAAACAATGATAAGTTCAGGTGATATGTATAAATAAGAGAATAATGCATGATTAAATGAATAACCATGTAAAATGAGTTTGTATAAGATAAGTTGTTTGTAAATAAATGTCTTGTGAAAAGTATGTTACTTGTATAAAATGTTCTATGTCTCAAACTGAAATGATTCAAATAACGCTACAATATGTAATACCATACAAACACTTATATATAGGAAGTACCAGCGGCGTATCCACCATGCTTGTATCATATTCCACACGCATTGTTACTTAATCACTTAATCCAAACCAAACCACCAAAGTAATGTTCATGCCCAAATGTAAATCATGTAATATGTATAACCAAAATAATATCGTATATCGCTTTGAACCCAATCGTTAACCCAATCGTTAAAACATCATGTGAAAACCAATCGTAAATCGTTTAATTCGTTTTAGGTCGTGAAACTACTTATAAGGTCGTCTCGCTAATAACATTCAAACCTTCGTGACTTTCATCGCTTCTCGTTTTCGTCGCTTCTCGTTTTCGTCGCTTCTCGTTTTCGTATTAACAAACCTCCATAGGGTAAGTTAATAATTACAGATTCAGTCGCTACCTACCATACCCACACATAACCACGGGTGTAGTAAATAACGGGATTTGTCAGATCCTATGGTACCATAACCTAATACTGGTCGGCTTGATCATTGCTAATGAATGTCATTTGTTATGTAACTACAACCAACAAGTTTGTTCACTTTATGAAATCGTTATTAGTTTTGTATAAATCGCCTTAATTGTTTTTGAAACCATCGTTATAACATCGAAAACATTTAGCACATATGAGTCACCCCAAAACAATTGAAAACAGTAAAATAGGGGAAAATGTACTCGCCTGATAATGCTTGGAGGTCTTGAAGAACAACCAAACAAAGCTAGAGGGAGCACGGAATCAGTCGGCAAACCTAAACTATATAAATAAACCGGACTTAAATCGGGAGATCGGATAGAATGAGGCTTGGTAAACCAAATGAGTGTTGGAACTCATATGATATGGTTTAACAAGGCCTACATACTACAATGAAACCAAACCTAAGTGCTTACGACCCATCGCGACCCATTAAGGTAACTTATGCTACTTTAACGCGTCGTGCGCGTGAAACGCGTTCGGACCGTCTAACTAGTCCTATGACAAGTGTTATATGCCTAAATATGTTACATAATCAGTTATGTGACAAAAGTTTAGGTTACATATGCTTAATTACCAATTATAAATGAAAAGGGTATTCTGGTAATTTACCTAAGGCATATAAACTACCTATCATACAACTACTCAAACGATGTGACCATAGGGTATAACCTCGGAAGGTTATTCCCTACCTACTATGGTCACCTAATGTATTTGGTCGGATCCTAATGATCGACCAAACTGGGTCGGGTTCGAAGGTATAGGCGATATATTAGATCGCCTACCCTACGACCCTAGACAACGTGGTAATCAGTGGGCATAGTCCCAAGGGACTATGACCAACGTGATTACACTCACGTTGCGAAGTTCAAACGAACTTCGCATTGACCATTACTGGTCAACGCTGAAAGTCAAACAAAGTTTGACTTTCGGACTCGAAAAGCAATAAAATAAGGAAAAGAACGAAAGAATACTTACGAAGGGTCCCCGAATGCTAATCCCGATCCAAGAACTCAGGTATGAAACAATGGTTTCAACTTAGAGCTCTCAAAATCAGAATTCTAGTGAAAAATGCAATGGGGGTGGATGGGTATATATAGTTTTCGGTGAACCGTTGAGATCGTTTCATGGAAACCATGATTCGATCACATCCGTACACTTGTTGAAAGGTTATGGAAGCCACATATGGTCCTTATCTTAGTGACTAAGCAACTTAAAACATGTGGTTAAGGATCAATCAGCTGCAACTTGTGTTTAGAACATGGAATCTGGTCCAGAATAGGCAGTCGCGTAGCGCGACTGGTAAGGCTTTAGGCGTCGCGCTACGCCACTGACCCTCTGATTCAGAAATGTTTCTAAATTGGCAGAAATGGTCCCTGTTGTGTTTTAAGCCCTTTTTCGATGCGTTTGAACCCCGTTAACCTCATTTCAAGGCTCTAAAATGAAGTTAAAGTATAGGGAACTCAAAACATGCTCAAAAATATGCCGGAGGTTGGTTCGTTTGGCCGTACGAACGCGATGTTCGCTTAATTACGACAGAATGCGCATAAGCGCGAAAAACGATCCAAATGACGCGACGAATGGATTTTTCTTAAGGAGAATACTAAAATAAAATGTAGTCATGCTTACATAAATTTTTGGATGTCCAGATGTATTCAGAACGTAAGTTATGCGCGAAAATGCAAACTTGTGCACTTTTTGACACTTTTAGTCCCTGAATGACACAAAAGTTTATTTTAGCATACCGAACACCTCAAAGCCTATTTCTAAGCTATGTGAAGGATATTTATGGTATTTTTAACTTATGGTCATGTTCCGGAATGTCTGTTACAGTTCAAATTGGCATACTTTCGCAGTTTGTCAACTTTAGTCCCTGTAAGCGATTAAACTTTGATTTCACCACACCAAACCTTCCAAAACTTAAATCTAAGTTATGTAAAGGTTATTTAAGGTATGTTAAGCCTATTTCACTATTCCGGAGTGTTCGTTGGATTAAACTGGTTATATTTACGCATCAGAGCGCGTATAACCCTCCAGAAAGCGATTTAAAGCTTAAAATCAAACAAAAGTTGATATGTGTAAAAGATACACATAATTTTACAAATCCCAAGTATGAAATATAATATTTCATTGGTTTGGTATTTGTTTGATGGCCGTGGAGGCACAGGTGTTACAGTCTCCCCTACTTTAGGAAATTTCGTCCCGAAATTTATTTAGAGGAAACTTGTGAGAGCTTGGAAATATGAAGTTGAAAAGATCGAACAACATTAGTTAGGGTTCTTGAACTTCTAGTAACCTTAATAACATTATGTTTGCAATGTAAGAGGGACACTTATATACAAGTATATGAAGCGTCATTGGTGCGTCCACCGTACCTCCATTACATCGTTCTCATTTCGTTATTGTTGTCACTATCGGCTCATACACATAATAAATCTTACTGGGTTTCTGTGCACTAAATTTCATAATTATGTACGCGTCCATAATCAGACAATTCCTTGCATAGTTCACTCAGTCCATTTTATAATGTGCAGGGGAAAACCAAATGAACAATCCTGTGATGAGTGTGACTAGACCGCCATAGAGTCCTTTTAATTAAATCAATAAATGATCTAAATAGACTATCAAGGAGTCTGTCCAGCTACATCACTAGATGTCGTTCTTTAACCAAATTGTGAATCAATCTTTTTGATTAGACCACTAAAGGGTTTCTTATCGAACCATGGAGTGGTACCATATAACCCAAGGGTCTTAACTACAACGTAGAAGCCCATAGAGATTAAGGTAGTACCTTTTGAATATCCTACTATGAATCCCTCATATGAAGATATGAAAGATTCTATGAGGATTTGGATAACGAATATCCAGAGTATACAAAAACACAAAAATCATAGAGGAGAACACATAAACATATATCACATAACCACAAAATTGTTTGTTAATTTGTCTTGTAAATTGCGTACATGTATTTAAAGCACACTTGGAATCCATTCCGTGGATTTCATTTGGTACTTTAAACGTTAACAAGAATCCAACTATAAAGATAGAAAGATTCAAAAAGAAAATTCGATTTCGATTACTAGGAACCGAAGTGTTCGAATTAAGGTACATAAGGAATCCGATTAAGGACTCTGATTTGAATGATGATTATCCACAAGGGTCTAATTGTGGAGATAAAAAAAAGATCCCATATGGATTTTAGAAGTTGAAGATGTTTTGAAATCTTGCACGGGATGTGCTTAAGTCAAAACATGAAGTAAAATGCTTATGAAGTTGAGATGCCTGATATGTCAAGGCGACATATGAAGCGGAATTTTGTTGATGCACTACATCTGTTGACTTCGTCTTGTATCGAATCTTAGATTTCATTGTATAGATCAGGGCACGTGGTACGAGAATATGTAAAATTATATAGGTAGTTAGAGATGATTTCGCTCATGTGTACAAGAGGGTATCGCTTATGTGTACATGACACATAAGCGAAATCACTAACATGGGGTATCGCCTATGTGGTCTGTCACATAAGCGAAACCATCACCCTATATATAGGGTCCTCTTGAGCGAAATCATTATCATACTCTTGACAACTACGCCGAAGTGCTGCCGGTGTGAGATTTGAGCTGTATTTGTCATCAAATCAATCAAACAGTGTTTTAAAGCTATTTCTACCTTTGTTTCTTGTAATTCCGCACCTGAAACATAGGAGAACGCCTCTGATCGACTCGTTCGGATTCGAAACCGGTCCTACAAGTGGTATCAGAGCTCAGGAGGAGGAGTTCTGCTGAAATTAGCTTGTTTTCTTCTGATTTTCATTGGTTTTTCTCACTTCTACACATACTTTTCTTAATCCAGAGGGTTTTCATGGTCAAAATTGGATCAAAATTATTCAGCACATAGATAATCTTGCATAGACAAACCCTGGAAAGTTTGAGACTTAGACTCTAAGTAAAATGGCCTAAATTCTGGTTAGAAGGGGTTTCGCTTTTGAGGTCAGGGTATCGTTCTTGTGTCACAACGATTTCGCTCTTAGGGTAAATTGAGATTTCGCTCTTGTGGTAATTTGAGGTTTCGCTTTAGTGGTAACTTGGGGTTTCGCTCAAACGTCACTTTAGGGTTTCGCTTTTGTGGCAACTTACAAACTGATTTCGCTTTTAAGACACAGTGTTGAAAAATTTGATACGTCATCATGAGTACTGAATTCTACAACGCATTTGCAACACCGACGGGTCAATCTTCAATTGCTAAAGCCGTGAACTTAGAGAATGAGACGGGAACTACACAGAAACCGCCAAAGCTTATGGGTATTGAAGAATATTATGGTTGGAAAGATAGGTTTGAAAACTGGGTTCAAGCTAATCATTTGAGATCATGGGAGTGCATTTTGAAGAAATACGTATTACCAAGAACTGAGCTACAAACAATTAAACAGATTTCAGATTTCAGCAATGAAGAACGAGAGATGTATCGGGCTGAAAAAATGATGATTAGTTTGTTACAACAGGCAATCAAAGAAGACATATTCATACTTCTTCAACATGATAAAACATCCAAGTCGATTTGGGATGCTTTGAAAGTAAAGGTTGAAGGAAGTGCAAATATGATTAAGAACAAGAAGTCGTTACTTAAAAAAGAATTTGATCTGTTTACAAGTCTGCCTGGGGAAGACACAAAGAAGTTAATTGAAAGGTACTGTCATCTGGTGAGAACGATGTCGATGATGGACATCACAAAGGAAAATGAGGAATGGGTTGATAAGCTAGCTGATGCTTTACCACAGAAAGAGTGGGGAACGTATTTGATGATACTGAAAAATACGGGTGTTTATGATGGTTTATCGATATCTCAATTCATTGAAAAGATTGAAAGTCAGGATCTGGAACAACAAAAGATTGCTAGGATGAATAATCCAAGTGGTCAACAGGATGTGAAGATGTATTATAAAGGCAGTGTTCCTACATCAGAAGCTGATAGAAGTCCTAAGATTCAGACTGCATATAGTGTTGAGAATGCTACAGAACAAACTGATCAAAGCACAAACAAAAGCAGTAGCAGTTTCTCATCTTATCCAAGTTTTAATACAAAGACTTCATCAGAAAACACAAAGATGGGAAATGGTTGTGTGATTCAGTGCAATATAGCTCTCAATCTGCCAGAAGGTAAAAGTTTTTCAGAAGACATAGCAAAGGATCACATGGCTCTACTTGGTTCGGTGTTGATATCCTATGAGGGATTGGTAGCTGGTCGAATTGGAAATCCTATGTTGACAAAGGAGGATTATGATCAGATAGATGCTGAAGAAATGGAACTCATGGATATTAAGTGGTGTCTTGCTAGTGTTCTTCGAAGGGCTGAGAAGTTCAAAACAATCACTGGAAGAAATGATTTTCTTGATGCTTGTGTTTCTAATTTAGGATTTGACAAATCTAAAGTTACTTGTTTCAGATGCAGGCAAAAAGGTCATTTCAAACGAGAGTGCAAAAACAGAGAAGTGAGTGGTGCTCAGAATCCGTTCGAAAAAGAAGACTACTACCGGAAAGCCATTTATCAGCAAGTTGGTCAATTACAAGATTCACAAACGGCTCATGGTAGAAAGATTGAAGATTCGAAGAAAGGATGCTTGGTAGATTTCAACTGGAGCAAATACATATCTTCTGAAAACTCAGCATGTTTGATAGATCAGAATGATGAAGAATTACCTGAAGGGTTTAGCTGGGATATGTTTGTGGATGAGAAAGGTGGTTTCAAAGCATTTATTGCAAAGATAGTCAAAGAACCAGATTTGTTTGCTAAGTGGATGAGATCTATTGGTGAGACAGTGAATAGTGTGAAAGAAGAATCTGATGCATTTAATGAAAGTTCTGACAGTGATGAAGAAAGTTTGAAAAGTTCTGATGATAGTGTTCAAAATGATGATAGTTCAGAAAAAGAAGTTGTTTTTGATCAAACACCAGTTGATTCTGGTTGTTCAGATACTGAGTCTGAAAAATTTACACAGTTTGATCAGACACCAGTGGATAGCAGCAGTGATAATGATGAAGAAAAACATATTAATGTCGCTAAAAGTCACTTATCTCCTGAAAGTTTTCATTTCTATTTTGCAGAACGATTGGAGAAGCTGAAGGAGAAAAGAGCTGAAAAAGAACAACAACAAGATTTGAAGAATGAAAATGTTGTTGAAGAAGAAAAGGTGACTGAGGTTGAAAAAGAAATTGTTGAAGAAAAGGTTATTAAAGTGGTGAAGACTGTAGAGGTTGAGAAGATTGTTGAGGTTGAGAAGCCTTGCATGAAGTGTTCGCAAGTTTGCAAGAAGTGTGAAGATAAAGATGTGTTGTTGTTTGACAGAGAAAGATTGATAGAGAAGTTGCTGTCTGACATCAATTATGTGAAAGAATCTTACAGTGTTTTGAACAGAATAGTGACTAGTCTTCAAACAACAAATTCAGAAAGAGAAAAGGCGTTAACCATGACTAATTCAACTTTGATGCAAAAGCAAAAGGCAATTAATCATTACATTGAAGAGAATGCAAAACTGAAGCAGGATTTGGAAAATGAAAAGATTGAGAACGAAAGAATCAGAAGGTTACTTCTTAGTTATTCATGTTCTGACTACGTGATTGATAGAGTTTATCCTACTGTTGCAGGTTTTGAAGCATTTGAAGATGAAAAGAAAAAGAAAGAGACTGGTAAGAAATCGACTGTTAAGTATAACAAGTGTCCGCCTCCTATCTGGGAAGGTTATTCTCCTAGGAAACCAAATGAGGAGCAAGTCGAAAAAGCAGTCAATATAAAGTTAAAATCAGAGGAAACTGACGTTTTACCAGATAACATTGATATCACGTTTACCTCGTCTGATACTGATCATGAGTCCGAGTTAATCAAAAAGGTGGTCGATCAGGTGTTGGATACTGAGGAGGTGTCTAAGTCAAAGTCTGAGTCTGGGTGTTCAAGTTCGTCAGTTAAAAATTTGAGTTCGTCGGTCACAAATTCCAAAACATCAGAAAAACGGTCTTATAGTAAAGAATTTTTGTTATCAAAAGCAAATTTGGATGATGAAACATTTAAAGTTGCATATACTTTAAATGGTTCTGACAAACTATATTCTGATGAAGAGTTTCCGATGGATAGTGTTAGATTTGACAAGATCAAAAAGGTTTTTAAAATCACAGAAATTAATATTTCTGATACTAAAAATTTAAATTTTAATGAAAAACCTAAAAAATATACTTCAAGAGTTCAACAAAGGTTAAACAAGAAAAAAGGGAAAAATGATTACAATTTTAGTTCTGGTTTTCAAAAGAAAACAAATCAAAATTGTAATTACAAAAGAAAAGGTTTAGGTTTTATTCAGCAAGAAAGTTACAGAAAGGTAAACAATTCTAAATCAAAAACAAAATTTGTTTCAGGTGGAAGTGTTGAAGATGAACAGAAGAAACCTTTCTGGAAAGAAACAAATCAGGAGTTTCTTGTTGAAAGAAAAAGAACAGGAACTGGAGTTTTTCATTCAAGAGACATTCCAAAAGACACAAGAACTTGTTTTCAATGCCAAGTTGTTGGACACATAGCTCACAATTGTCCAAACAAAGTCAACAAAAAACAGGGAGTCTCTGAAAAACTCAAAGAAAAACTGGTTGAAAAGAATGTTTCACCAACTACAAACTTCAAAATTTTTGAAAATTCAAAAAATGAAGTTGGTGAAAGTTCTAAAAGATTTTACAAAAAGAGGGCTCATCTTGACAACCAAACATGGGTTGTTAAGAAATCAATTGATAGTTCTGACAATGAATCTGATTCCACAAAATCAGAGGAGTCACAAAATGAGATTGATGATTTGTTGAATGATGCTGACATTAAATCTATGAGTGTGAAAGAAATTCAACAAATGGTTGGTAAAATAGAAATCTCAGATTTTGATATTGAAAAAACCTTCAATGGTAATGTTAAGAAAATTTTCAAGAAAATGCTTGATGGGAAAGTAAAGGGGGTTAAAGATTTTTATGCAACTAAAAAGGCAACTTACAACCCTACTACCCAGGAATTGGAAGCCACCAAGTCAAATAAGACTTGGGTGGAAGTTTGTTTTCCTTAAAGTCTTAGGACTTGCCGGAGATCCCAAAGTTTATATCGTGGATCAGGAATCGGCATCTTTCTAATGTTTGAAGATTTTGGTTGAAAGATTTTGATAGTGTTTGAATGTTTACAGATTGAAGAACTATGCCGGAGCTTCCAGGTTGGTAAATGTGAAGCAGGAATCGGCATCTTGATTGGTAAAATGGTTTGTGTAGATGGTTTATTCCTACATATGTTTTAAATGTTGGATATTCTTACAAGTGGTAAGAGGTTGCTTAATTGCAAACAGTGAATCAAGGACATTAAGTTGTACTTGATTTACTACAGTTGATAAAACTGACAAGATGATGAACCATATCCCTATACTTAACAAGTGGTAAACCTACAAGTGGTAAATATAAACTCATTTTCCGGAAAATTCATTTTGATTAAAACAAACTTAAGTGTTTTGAAATCTAAATGAGAAAATGGTTTGTAATAAGGGGAGTTTTGATTGTTTATGCATAGTGAATGGCGATTTGATGTGATTCGATGTCAGTTGTCAAGTTTTTGTACAGTTTATTTTCAAATTTTCTAAAATGTGTTTGCATTTTAGGGGGAGTAGAAAATTTCAGAAAATCCAAAAACATTTGAAAATTTGAAAAAGACAAAAACATGATAAAATGAAAAACGAGTTTTGTTGAGAAAAGAGGAAATGATAGTACATCAGTAGACAGTCACAGTATGCTAAAGAAATGTAATGTTTAAATAGCATTAAACGGTCTCACTGATGATATGCCGATAGGTTTTTATACATTTAGTAAACTTTTTCGGGATATAAACTAAAATTTAAACTTGCTTATTTCGTGGGGAACATTACTTGGATATATAGGTAACCCCTGAAATCTCGTTTGAAAGGTCCCTTATTCTGAGATACTAGGTCTTTATGCTCAGTGATATCTGGGGTATTATCCCGGGACTTCTGCTGAAAGGAATTTCTGACCTAGTCCCCGGAGAATACTTTCCGCATGCTTGAAATATAGCGCAGCCCTCAGCAAATTGATGAAACAATAAAATTGATAATCATTGCTGTTGTAATGCAAAAGATCCTCTAAAGGGGACACACCAAAAGTCGAAGCCGTCATCTCTCTGCGTATCGAAAGATCGACCTGAGCTCTCACGGCCCTCGTACTATAATTTATTCCCCTGACAGATATCATCTGTGGTATACTCACCTGTAAGACTGAATATTGGGATCTGGATACGGGAGTATATTCAAGAGGTGGGACACATGAATGAGTTTAAGTTCTTAAAACAACTAACTCATATCCTGAATCAGTTGAAATTTGTGTGAAAATTTAAGTGGATCAGTATATCGGCAATCTAAGTGAATTGTTTAATTCTTAATGTGTAACTAAGCTCAACGGTACTTGTGACTTGTCATAAACTGATATGATCCTCTTACACGAACTCACAAAAATATTGTTTGTAAATATTTCTTTATTGCATTCCTTTACAATCAAAAATTACAAAAAGAGTTTAGTGTGTTTTGGCATAAGTTTTTGAAAAATTCAAAAAGATTTTCGACAACTGATATTGAAAAGCTGATTTTCAAAATTTCAAGTGCTAAACATGATGACATCATTGTAAAGAGGGAGTAAATCTTAATTGAAAAATTTATTTTTGAAATTTTACAATTGGTTCATCAAATGAAAGTGAAATGTGAATTTGAAGGAAAGTTAGTATTGGTGCATATAATTTGTTAAATTTAGAAATTTATATTTGGGTTAAGATTTTTTCAGATATTGACCTGATGCTGATGAACTTAAGGAATCAAGAGATCTGATCAAGAGAATTAGACTTGATTTTGAAAAGCCAGGTTTTGATATCTGAAGTCTTAGAGAGACAGACAGAGATCCTGAAGATTGTGCTGAAGAACAAAGGAATACCAGCAAATCGAGAGGGGGAGTCTGAAGAGAACATCTGAGGGGGAGAGTTCGGAAAAGCCCATAGATAGATCAAGACTGAAGAACTGAAGATACAGTTGATGCTGAATGCGACTCGTCAACATCTGAGGGGGAGTTTGTTGATGCACTACATCTGTTGACTTCGTCTTGTATCGAATCTTAGATTTCATTGTATAGATCAGGGCACGTGGTACGAGAATATGTAAAATTATATAGGTAGTTAGAGATGATTTCGCTCATGTGTACAAGAGGGTATCGCTTATGTGTACATGACACATAAGCGAAATCACTAACATGGGGTATCGCCTATGTGGTCTGTCACATAAGCGAAACCATCACCCTATATATAGGGTCCTCTTGAGCGAAATCATTATCATACTCTTGACAACTACGCCGAAGTGCTGCCGGTGTGAGATTTGAGCTGTATTTGTCATCAAATCAATCAAACAGTGTTTTAAAGCTATTTCTACCTTTGTTTCTTGTAATTCCGCACCTGAAACATAGGAGAACGCCTCTGATCGACTCGTTCGGATTCGAAACCGGTCCTACAAATTTGAAGGTTAAGTCAATGTATGAGGAAAATATTTTTGAAAACTATGCATGGGGTTCTTTTAAGAAAAATGTGTTTAACGTTTTTTTGAAACCTTATATATAATACTTTTTGAAATCATAAAGTAGGTGTATTAGGTAGATATATTTACAAAAATGTTTTAAAATCATGCGAGATGAATTTTGAAATTATGTATAAGGTTTTTGAAAGACATGAATGATGCTTTTCGAAATCATGCACTTGATCAGAAAATGTATTGTGTTAATATTGTCTTCAGACTATATGAAATATTTTGAAATTAGAAAGGTTGGTTTTGATAACATGGCCAATGTTTTTGAAATAACACAGACAATGCATCTAGAAAAATTGTTTTCAAACTATATGAAATGTTTTGAGATCATGAAGATTGTTTTGAAATACTGGTACTGTGTATGTTGAAAAATCAAAACGTAATGGGTATGAGATTTGAAAATACCCTTAGTTATCTAACCAAGGATTTAAAGGCACAGATGTGCGAAAAGCACGATTACTCATAATGTCACTTAATTTTCTGTACTTTGTTTCTTAGAGTGAAACGAGTACTTAAAATTTTTGAGGGAATCATGAGCAATCATTTGAAAGAGAGAAATCACAAGAGTAGTTTGTAAGGTACATAGTTCCTTGATGTAGGTATCATAGGAAAAGCCATACACACCTAGCAAGGGGTTGAGCTGGTTGGTTGGGGACTGCTTTACCATTGTGAGCGACCATGGCGAAATTCTGAGAAGCCTCTCGCTTCTTTGACTTCTTAGGGGATCGTTCATCCATGGTCTTTGATTACTCGATTGGTTTCTTGGCTGATGGTGCTGTCACCTGACTAGGTCCTGCCTGTCTTGGTGACTCTTGAGTGGCTTCATCCTGGAGATGATACATGGCAGTAGCTAATTCAACAGTCTTCAGGACTACTTCGCCTATTTGCTGAGCGAATTTTGGCTGCTTGCTCAGATATCTGGGCGTCATTGTGATGAAGAGACATTCTTGAAGAAAAAGAAAGGCATAGGGAGAAATAGGTGAAAGATTATTGGACAATCAAAACAGAATGATAACGCATGAAGATTGCGATCATTTGTTTGTTACCTAAGGCAAACAAATGAGACGGTGACTGATCAAAGTAAATGGGTCAAAAATAATGTATCGCGAAGACATGCTCGCCTAATAAGTGAACACTCATCCCAAGAATTCCCAGGTAAGCACAACTGGTCTCGCGTCTGATGAGATGTATACGAAGTGCTTGCCTAGCCAGAAAACCCAGAATACAGGCATTCACCCTTCCAGTTTGCACGTGTTCACATCATTTAAAACCCAAAACCTTGACGAAGTTTTGAAAACTCAAAGGGGTTCAAAACCATATAATAGAGAGTTCAAAACCTTACAATAGAGGGTTCAAAACCTAGTAATCAATCATCCTAGAACAGATGACTAGTTTTCAAAGCGGTTTTGAAATTTATGTTCTTGTTGTTGTAGTCGCCTAAGGATAGGCGACGGTATTGTTTTATGACTAAACGCAAGTAAACTCGCGTTAGGGTCCTAAGAAGGTTATAGACTAGGTCAAAGCATTACTAATAACCTAATTCCCTATAACCATTGGCTCTGATACCATGTTTTCTGTCACACCCCGACCGCGTAAAACAACAAATCGCGGCGGAAACAACGGGGCGTGTTGCAACAGAATTAATGTTTCATAACCATGGATACCAAAAAGTGATTCGTTTTATTAAACATTGAATAATTACATCGTCTTGAAATCTAAATACACTAATTAAACATAGTCTATCATTGTTATTGAGTCACTAAGGCCTTGTCCAGTCCTATGTGAGCATGCATCTTATCAATCGATATCATTCAACAATACCTGAAACATATGTGAAAACGAGGTCAGCAAAGAAATGCTGGCGAGTACATAGGTTTTGTAGGAGTGTCGAAATCATGGCTAGTTTAGACGTTGCAATACTTTATTTAAAAACCTTGTTTTGAAAAGAGTATAATATTGCAACTTAATTAACCAACTCAAATCAAGCGGGTTATAATTTGTAAAACCTCGTAGCCATGACTCTTAACCCAAAAACATTTGTTTTAGTAAATTATTTGAAAAACAATGATAAGTTCAGGTGATATGTATAAATAAGAGAATAATGCATGATTAAATGAATAACCATGTAAAATGAGTTTGTATAAGATAAGTTGTTTGTAAATAAATGTCTTGTGAAAAGTATGTTACTTGTATAAAATGTTCTATGTCTCAAACTGAAATGATTCAAATAACGCTACAATATGTAATACCATACAAACACTTATATATAGGAAGTACCAGCGGCGTATCCACCATGCTTGTATCATATTCCACACGCATTGTTACTTAATCACTTAATCCAAACCAAACCACCAAAGTAATGTTCATGCCCAAATGTAAATCATGTAATATGTATAACCAAAATAATATCGTATATCGCTTTGAACCCAATCGTTAACCCAATCGTTAAAACATCATGTGAAAACCAATCGTAAATCGTTTAATTCGTTTTAGGTCGTGAAACTACTTATAAGGTCGTCTCGCTAATAACATTCAAACCTTCGTGACTTTCATCGCTTCTCGTTTTCGTCGCTTCTCGTTTTCGTCGCTTCTCGTTTTCGTATTAACAAACCTCCATAGGGTAAGTTAATAATTACAGATTCAGTCGCTACCTACCATACCCACACATAACCACGGGTGTAGTAAATAACGGGATTTGTCAGATCCTATGGTACCATAACCTAATACTGGTCGGCTTGATCATTGCTAATGAATGTCATTTGTTATGTAACTACAACCAACAAGTTTGTTCACTTTATGAAATCGTTATTAGTTTTGTATAAATCGCCTTAATTGTTTTTGAAACCATCGTTATAACATCGAAAACATTTAGCACATATGAGTCACCCCAAAACAATTGAAAACAGTAAAATAGGGGAAAATGTACTCGCCTGATAATGCTTGGAGGTCTTGAACAACAACCAAACAAAGCTAGAGGGAGCACGGAATCAGTCGGCAAACCTAAACTATATAAATAAACCGGACTTAAATCGGGAGATCGGATAGAATGAGGCTTGGTAAACCAAATGAGTGTTGGAACTCATATGATATGGTTTAACAAGGCCTACATACTACAATGAAACCAAACCTAAGTGCTTACGACCCATCGTGACCCATTAAGGTAACTTATGCTACTTTAACACGTCGTGCGCGTGAAACGCGTTCGGACCGTCTAACTAGTCCTATGACAAGTGTTATATGCCTAAATATGTTACATAATCAGTTATGTGACAAAAGTTTAGGTTACATATGCTTAATTACCAATTATAAATGAAAAGGGTATTCTGGTAATTTACCTAAGGCATATAAACTACCTATCATACAACTACTCAAACGATGTGACCATAGGGTATAACCTCGGAAGCTTATTCCCTACCTACTATGGTCACCTAATGTATTTGGTCGGATCCTAATGATCGACCAAACTGGGTCGGGTTCGAAGGTATAGGCGATTTATTAGATCGCCTACCCTACGACCCTAGACAACGTGGTAATCAGTGGGCATAGTCCCAAGGGACTATGACCAACGTGATTACACTCACGTTGCGAAGTTCAAACGAACTTCGCATTGACCATTACTGGTCAACGCTGAAAGTCAAACAAAGTTTGACTTTCGGACTCGAAAAGCAATAAAATAAGGAAAAGAACGAAAGAATACTTACGAAGGGTCCCCGAATGCTAATCCCGATCCAAGAACTCAGGTATGAAACAATGGTTTCAACTTAGAGCTCTCAAAATCAGAATTCTAGTGAAAAATGCAATGGGGGTGGATGGGTATATATAGTTTTCGGTGAACCGTTGAGATCGTTTCATGGAAACCATGATTCGATCACATCCGTACACTTGTTGAAAGGTTATGGAAGCCACATATGGTCCTTATCTTAGTGACTAAGCAACTTAAAACATGTGGTTAAGGATCAATCAGCTGCAACTTGTGTTTAGAACATGGAATCTGGTCCAGAATAGGCAGTCGCGTAGCGCGACTGGTAAGGCTTTAGGCGTCGCGCTACGCCACTGACCCTCTGATTCAGAAATGTTTCTAAATTGGCAGAAATGGTCCTTGTTGTGTTTTAAGCCCTTTTTCGATGCGTTTGAACCCCGTTAACCTCATTTCAAGGCTCTAAAATGAAGTTAAAGTATAGGGAACTCAAAACATGCTCAAAAATATGCCGGAGGTTGGTTCGTTTGGCCGTACGAACGCGATGTTCGCTTAATTACGACGGAATGCGCATAAGCGCGAAAAACGATCCAAATGACGCGACGAATGGATTTTTCTTAAGGCGAATACTAAAATAAAATGTATTCATGCTTACATAAATTTTTGGATGTCCAGATGTATTCAGAACGTAAGTTATGCGCGAAAATGCAAACTTGTGCACTTTTTGACACTTTTAGTCCCTGAATGACACAAAAGTTTATTTTAGCATACCGAACACCTCAAAGCCTATTTCTAAGCTATGTGAAGGATATTTATGGTATGTTTAACTTATGGTCATGTTCTGGAATGTCTGTTACAGTTCAAATTGGCATACTTTCGCAGTTTGTCAACTTTAGTCCCTGTAAGCGATTAAACTTTGATTTCACCACACCAAACCTTCCAAAACTTATATCTAAGTTATGTAAAGGTTATTTAAGGTATGTTAAGCCTATTTCACTATTCCGGAGTGTTCGTTGGATTAAACTGGTTATATTTACGCATCAGAGCGCGTATAACCCTCCAGAAAGCGATTTAAAGCTTAAAATCAAACAAAAGTTGATATGTGTAAAAGATACACATAATTTTACAAATCCCAAGTATGAAATATAATATTTCATTGGTTTGGTATTTTTTTGATGGCCGTGGAGGCACAGGTGTTACATAGGGGAAGGTTGTGGTTAGGTTAGGTGAGGTTTAAATGCAAGAAACACACCTAAAATGCAACAAAACCAACAAATCAGCCAATCCCGTGCGAGCTGGTGTGCTGGTCTCAGATCCGAGTCCGTGGCGGGGCGCGAAGGAGCAGACCAAATCCGTCGTGGGTAGCCATGGACCATCAGGCAGGAATTTGTTTGATTTTATTACATTTCAGCCCCCTAACTTTGATAATTTGATGTTTTAAGTTGTTTTAAGGGTAAATTATGACATATAAGCATATTTTAAGGTTTGTTAAGAATAATTAACATAAAACAAGTATAATTTAATTTAAAACAAACATAATGAAGTATGAATGTTATATTTTAGTATCGTATGCATTCAAAAGTCGTATTATGCATAAGTTTCTCGTATTTGCAAGATTAACACCTAGTTTTCAAGGATTTCAAATATGTAACAAATGTTTCATGAAATTACACATATGAACATGTATGAAGTATGTATAACACGAATTTAAAGAAATACAAGTTTTATTTATGATCCAAGTCTCAGATTTTACAACGATTACAACGAAAGAACGATTACAGGAACACAAGGCTTTCCAAAAATAGAAATACAAGTAAGACTTTTTAATTATGGAAAGTACAAGGAAGCAGGGCGTTACACCTTAGACTTCCGAGTCTAGGCAAGTGACCTAGGATTAATCCTAATCTTTATTTGGTTTATATATATATCGCTTTTCTTATTTTTGTCAGGATAAAACTCAAGTATGCCTCCAAGAGTACGAGGAGGAAAAGGAAAAGGTCCAATGAAAGGAGGACCATCAAGCCAGGCGGGGCCATCTCACCGTCGTACACCATCCACTTCATTCAGTTCCGATCCTCATGAGGATTGGAGGCACTCACTAGAACCAGCAAGGCGGTCCGTCTCTTTAAGCACATCGCCATCTAATTACCATTCGTTTGGCCTCAGCAATCGCATGAGTCCCACCACTCATAGCCTTCGCAGCATTCGCTACATTCTCATCATTCTCTTTCTCAGGGTCACTTTGACCCAAACGATTACATAAACTCTCCCGCGGGATTTAACTCTTTGGGTCCCAAAGACCATTTTCCCAAAGATACAGATGTGGATGAAGATCCAGATCTAGCTATGCCACCCTCTGGGTCGCCTACGCATCCCATCGACATCTCTAGCGGTTCCTCTTTCGCAGGATCACCTTATCAAGGTCCTGATGAATATGCAGAATGGTGTGGCCAGTGGGAGTGGGAATATACTCCCTCTTTCCACAATACTCCACCACAACAGCCTCCATCTGAGGAGTCACATTTTCAAGCGGTGACGCCGCCACCACCACCAGTGGAAGAACAACCTCCGCCACCTCCAGAACTGCCAAGGAGGAGAAGAAACGTGCATATGTCCGTGCGTGGGGGCCCACGATTTCGTTCGCCTCAAGCTTCAAGTAACAATTCTCCTATTCCCGAAGATCCACAAATGGGTGGACCTTTAAATGTCGTGCTGGATATTGACATCACACCGGCCACCTTCGCACAACAACCACCTCCAACGGGTTTTGAAAACCCAATTCCTCCATACCCAACTGTGACTGGGTATAACCCGTTCGAGCCACAAGCTCCTACAGGTTACAATTATCAAGCACCTGCTTATGACCCATACGTTGAAGCGGCCGTCCGTAATGCTTTTTATCCTTCGCCATTCCCTCCTGCATACCCAACAGGGTATCCTGCCTTTGGGTATCAATATCCTCCACCTCAACCACAACCTCAACCACAACCACAACCTCCACCTCAACAACAATTACCACCCCAACAACAATTACCACCCCAACAACTAGAAATTTTACATAGGGTGGAAAATGTTGAACGTCGAGTAGATAGGGGTGAAAGGAGAGCGAGTAAGTTTCTCAAGAAACTTACAAAATTAATCAAGGGAAATAAGGATGAAGATTGAAGATTTTATTTTTATCTTGTATTTGTTATTTAGAATTAAGTCCCTGCATGGACATTTTCTTTCTGTATTAGTCCCTGCGTGGACTTGTTTTGCTTTTTGTCCCTGCGTGGACAATATGTTATTTAAAAGACCTGTTTAGGGGGATTTTGTAACCGTTAGTTTTATTAATGGAAATCTCCTTTTGGAATTATATTGTTATTATATATGTATATTCATTACATCATTGTGCAAACAATCATTTCAATTTTTATTGATCTGCTAAAGAAATTCCAAAAGATCCTCTTAATGGTATAACCTAGCCTATATGTCAATACACACATGGCTATGATGGTAAAACCCTCTTAAAACAGTTAATCCTTGTTAACATCCAGAACATGTTAACACTCCTGGCTGTGTGACTTGAGAAACCACACCAGCCGTCAGAGTATTTGGAATCTTCCAAATCCTTATATAGCCTAAATGATCAGAGTAAATCATGGCTAATAACATCAAATACGATGATCATATTAAACCATCCATTAATGGTGTTACTTGTTTTGCCAACCGGCAAAATTATATCGTTTTCCATAACAATGAAAGTTGTAGTCTATGACTCTCTGTCTAAAGGTGAAGAACTATGTTCAAACCTTAAAGCCCCCAATCTAATAAGATTGTGGCTTATATTTTAAATTGTCCACGTGATAAGGCCTTTTGTGCCATATAATAAATGTCCTTCGAGACGAGCCTTCTTGCTATACAATGTTATGTATACGACAATGACAGTTGTGACATATATTCCCCTGTCTAACATACAAAGGATTATATCCTAATTAAATGCCTTTGATGGTTCTTTTATAACCTAGGCTAACTGTAATAAAATAATTTCAAAAGAAACATTCTTTAGAAATGTTATAATGCAGCGACCTATATGGTTCATTTAACACCATGGCTCGTTAACCATCAAATATGACGATTCATTATTAGCAACTAAACAAATTATTGTTATTTGATATATATCATTCAAAGCTTCATCATGGTTAATTCTGACGACGCACACAGCCACACAGCTGAAGGAAATAATGCTACAAGACTTAATATAACTGGTGCTGACTTACAAGCCATGATAGATACAGCCGTTACTAAAGCCGTAGACAGAGTGCTCAAGGAGTCGAGTGATGCTCGCTCCAAGTCTCACTCTAAGTCCCATTCTAAACTGCATACATCAAAGAAGGATGAATCTGTTAATTCATCAAATCAAAAGAGTGAACCATCCAAGAAGATAGTGTTTGACCAAGAATCCCGTTTCAACAAAGGTTGTACTGATAAGTACTTCGTCTCTTGTAAACCAAGTGACTTTACTAGAGAAAAAGGAGCCATAGATTGTATGAGGTTGTGCGAAAGAGGATGTAGTTAAGTTTGTATCCCAGTCTTTCAAGGGCGATGCCCTAACCTGGTGGAAGGCCTTGGTTCAATCCACTAGGAAGATTCCTCTGTACAACCTCTCATGGGCCAAATTCGTGGAATTGGTAAAAGAAACCTACTGCCCACAACATGAGGTAGAAAAGGTGGAAACTGACTTCTTGACTCTGGTGATGAAGAACTTAGATTGCAGAACATATGTTACTAGTTTTAACTCCATGTCTAGACTGGTTCCTTATTTGGTTACTCTTGAACCAAAGCGCATCGCGCGCTTCATTGGTGGCTTGGCACGTGAAATCAAAGGAAATGTGAAGGCTTCAAAGCCTACCACCTATAGATCTGCTGTAGATCTATCTTTGTCACTTACATTAGATGTGGTTAGAAGTAGGTCTGTAAAGACTTCTGATGAAGGTAAAAGAAAAGGGAGGATGATAACTCACATCGCTCAGACAAGAAGAAGAAAGGAAATTTTGGGTTAAAAAAGAACCATAATCGGTCAGGTGAAAAGCCTATGTGCAAGAACTACAACAAGAAGCACTATGGGCGGTGCACCATAGATCCACAGGCCAAACCTTGTGGGATTTGCAAGAAAAAAAGGGGCATAAAACTTTGGAGTGCAGGGACCTAAAGGATGCAGTTTGTTATGGCTGCAACGAAAAGGGGTATATCAAGACAAATTGCCCAAAGAATGGAAAGAAGCCTTACGAGGCTAAGAAAACAAACGCAAGGGTATTTCAAATGAATGCCAGAGAAGTAGTAAAATATGGAAATGTTATAACAGGTACCTTCCTCATAAACGATATTTATGCTAGAGTTTTATTTGATTCAGGTGAAAATAAGTTCTTTGTAGAACTTAAGTTTAGTAAACTGTTAAATCTGCCTATTAAAACTCAAGACATTAAATATGAGGTAGAACTCACTGACGGTACCTTAGAAACTGTTTCGACTATTCTTGATGGATGTTCTATATCTATTAAGAATCATTCAATTCTGTTATCCCTTATGCCAATGAAATTGGCGGGGTTTGATGTAGTTTTGGGCATGGATTGGTTATCACATAACCAAGCCCGAATCTCCTGTGATAAAAAACTAGTCGACATCAAAACCCCTTCTGGTGAAACGATCACCATTCAAGGAGATATGCACTATGGATTGCCTAATCAAGTGTCTATGCTTAAGGCATCCAAGTGCTTGAAGAGCGGATGTGTCATCTACATGGCATAGGTGACAGTGGACGAGCTGAAGCCAAAGATAGAAGACATTCTAGTTATTTCTGATTAACCATATGTCTTTCCTGAGGAGCTACCTGGATTACCTCCTGAGAGGCAAGTGGAGTTCAGGATCGTCATTATGCCTGGGACGGCACCGGTTGCACGAGCTCCGTACCGCTTAGCACTAACTGAGATGAAAGAATTAAGAGAACAATTAGATGAACTTTTGGAAAAAAGGTTTTATTCAACCCAGCTCGTCACCTTGGGGATCACCATTCTGTTTGTTAAGAAGAAGGATGGTTCAATGCATCTGTGCATTGATTACCGTGAGCTAAACAAAGTAACAATCAAGAACCGTTATCCATTGCGCAGGATCGACGATCTGTTTGATCAACTACAAGGGGCAAGCTTCTTTTCAAATATTAATCTAAGGTCAGGGTATCATCAACTCTAAGTTAGTACTGAAGATGTGTCTAAGACCGCGTTCAGAACAAGGTACGACCACTACGAATTCTTAGTGATGCCTTTCAGACTCACTAATGCACCTGCAGCATTCATGGGCCTCATGAATCGAGTCTGCAAGCCATACCTGGATAAGTTTGTCATTGAGATGACATACTTATCTATTCTCGTAATCAAGCTAATCACGAGAAGCATCTTTAGTGCATCTTGGAGCTTCTACAGCAAGAGAAGCTTAATGCTAAATTCTCCAAGTGCGAATTCTGGCTTTCGTGACGTCTAATTCCTTAGGCATATTATAAGTGAGCGTGGTATCCAGTTGGATCCTGCTAAAATTGAAGCAATCATGAATTGGGAAGCACCTAAGAGACCTTCGGAAATTCGCAGCTTCTTAGGATTGGCAGGATATTATAGAAGATTTATTGAGAACTTCTCAAGGATAGCCACTCCTTTTGTGACAACTCGTATTTAAAACCTTTTCTTTGTGTTAATGTAACGTATGTAGACCTTATGTGATTACATGAACCATGTTGAGTATTGAATGCTATGAATGATTTTATGTTATGAGAATGTATGTATTATGTAATCGCACAATAGGAATCAATCGCACAAGCCCATTCGGGCTACACTCTTGTATTCAGACCAATGGGCAGCCCAAGTGAGGGTTCGGCCCACTCCCTTATGCCGCATAACACTTAGGAGATAGGGTATACTCCTCATAATTTGCAAAACACCCACACACACAAACCCTACTCTCTCTTTCTCTTCTCTCTAAGCCGACGCCAAACAACACCTCATCCCCATCGAAGCTTTTGATTCGGATCACCCTCATCCATCTCTAATCGGTTAGTGTTTCATGTTATGTGTTTTATTCGGGTGATGATGTATTGTTATGTTGATATGAATGATATGTGATCGATCATATATGTGTTTGGATCCGAATGATTTGGTTAGTGTTTGTAAATTATCAACCGTATGTTAGATGATATTATGGGTGCCATGATTTATGTGATAACTAGAATCGTTTGTGTGAATAATGATGCTCTAGTGAATCGGATGTGTATGATGATGTTAATCGGCTAGCATGTCTTGTTCTCGGATTGTTTGCATAATGATTAGGATAGAATGTATGTAATCGGCTGTATATTCATGTAATCGGATCAAACAATATGATTTGATAAGTTATTGTTCATGCTTCGAATGTTTATTAGGGTTCATATGAACTTTATGATAAAAACCTTTGTTTAATCGATTATTGTTTAGTATGGAAATTGATTAGTTGTTAATTGATAAACCACAAAAATAGGAAACTGTGTGATTGCTTTGACTGATTTAATGTATGATTGATAACTGATGATTTCATATAACTAATTAACATAAGTTTCGGATTTTTGGAAACCAATCGCACAAGTTATTGGTCGCACAAGATCAAGTCACACAAGATTTGATCTGATCACACAAGCTCAGTCGCACAAGATGTCCCCAGTCTCACAAGATTTATGAATCGCACAAGTTGTAATGTTTGTTTAACTGTTGGGCCGTGTATATCATGTTGGGCTGGGCTAGTTTCCAATCGCACAACCCAAAATAAATCGCACAAGTCGACCGGATCGTACAAGCCATCCGGATCGCACAAGACCTATGTTTATTTATTGGGCCGTATCCTGTTGGGATTGATATTGGGCCGGGTAGTGTTTGGGTTTCAACGATCCACTCGCACAAGATGTTAGTGGACTTGCAATTCAGCCCAATACATTCTAATCGCACAAGTTGGGCTTTATGTGTTTACTGTTTCGTCTAACATGTTTAATGTGTTGCCATGATTAATACATGTTCATAACCTGTTAGTTTGTGTGTAAACTTACGTGCAATACTTGAACCTAGACCTGACTTATATGGTAACCATGTTAGGACGTGGTTGACCTCTAGCAGCTCGATTGACCTTTCGTTTATCTGCCGAGCTAACCTAAGGTGAGTTCACATTTTCTACAAAGCATGGGATTCCCAGGGGTTGGGAATGGGTTAAGGAACAAGGATTCCTCGTCCTTCTTGGGTAGGACAGTACGGGTTCAGGAATATAATTCCTCGTCCTCATGGACAGTTAACTTTCACTAGACCAAAACTCTATCACGAAGTCCCTCCTTTTTATATCGACTTAATCGTCGGGCCAATGGCGAACGGGTCATTAGTTAGATAGCGCTATTTAGGTTTGACAAGCCTCACACCGTACCGCAGAGGACGGGCGTGAACTAATGGATCTGGGTACGTCAATGATGATAGACATTGACAGTTCAGGGCACATAAACATGACTACAGTCAGCAGTCGATATGGTAACGAGTCTAGTAGTATATACATGGGGTAGCCCCCACGGCCGAAAATCCAGATAACTAAACATGGGGTAGCCCCCATGGCTGGATAGCCAGAGTAAACGGGATTTAACCAGAACATGTTTTCAACTATGGGGTAACCCCCACGGCAGGGATGCCAGTTAAAGGAAACTGTTTTCGAAACAACTTAAAACAAACACCGAACTGTGAACTCGCTCAACATTATTGTTGACTCGTTACTACATGCTTTGTAGGTCAATAGGTACTTAGCTGGAGCTTGCATGGGGAAGAGTCGTTGTGGGACATGGACAGCCATGTGCCATGTTAAACTTTGAAACATTTAAACTTAAGTTTTGGTTTTAAACATTATGCTTCCGCTTTGCAACTTAAACTATGTTTTGTTTGGGACACCAATTGTATTGTGTTGGTTTTTATTATTACTTTCATGCTTGTTCAATATGATTGGTGGCTAGATCCTGGTTAGTCACGCCTCCAAGCGGTGATACTCCGCAGGTGGATTTTGGGGGTGTGACACCTTTGACTACTTTTACCCGCAAGAACATTAAATTTAATTGGGGTCCTAAACAGTAGGAATCTTTTGAGATCCTCAAACAGAAGTTGAGCAATGCTCCAGTATTAACATTTCCTGAAGGCATAGAAGAATTTGTTGTCTATTATGATGCTTCGCACACTAGCATGGGTTGTGTGCTTATGCAAAGAGGCAAGGTGATTGCCTACGCATCACGACAACTGAAGGTGCACGAAAGAAATTACACCACCCACAATCTGGAATTGGATGTCGTTGTATTTGCATTAAAGTTGTGGAGACACTATCTGTACGGAACTAAATGTGTGATATACACTGATCACAAGAGTCTCCAACACTTATTCAACTAGAAAGATCTCAACATGTGTCAACGCCGATGGATGGAGACGTTAAATGATTACGATTGTGAGATTCGCTACCATCCTGGCAAAGCAAATGTAGTCGCTGATGCATTAAGCCGAAAAGAAAGAATCAACCCTATATGGATCAATGCCAAAAGCATTGAGCTTAAGAACATGTTAAATGAAAAGCTGTTAGTTGCACAGAAAGAAGCTGTATTGGAAGCTAACCTTCCAGGGGAAGGATTAGGTGTAACTGTTGAACAGTTGTCACCTGGGAATGATGGAATTCTCAGATTGAATGGTCGACTCTGGGTTCCGATTCATGGAGGACTCAGAGACTTCATCCTCCAAGAAGCTCATAATTCTAAATATTCAGTTCACCCTAGAAGTGACAAAATATACCAGGATTTAAAGGCAAATTATTGGTGGATGGGTTTGAAGAAATCCATAGCCACACACAAGAAAATCCGTCAGGACTGCTACAACAATTAGAACTTCCCACGTGGAAATGGGAAATGGTAACTAAGGATTTTATCACCAAGTTAGCTAAAACAAAGCATGGAAATGATACAATATGGGTCAGAGTTGACAGACTAACTAAGTCAGCTCATTTCTTACCCATAAAGGAGACTCATAGCTCCGATAAACTAGCAAAGATGTACGTGGATGAGATTGTGTCTCTTCATGGAGTGCCAGTATCTATTGTATCCAATAGAGATACTAGATATACTTCTCATTTTTGGAAAAGTTTCCAACAATCTTTAGGCACTCGTTTGAATTTCAGTACTGCTTACCATCCTCAGACAGATGGACAAAGTGAGCGTACGATTCAAACATTAGAAGACATGCTTCGTGCATGTGTCATTGATTTAGGTGGTAGCTGGGATGACCATCTCCCCCTGATTGAATTCTCCTACAATAACAGCTATCATACCAGCATTCAGGCTGCGCCTTTTGTAGCATTGTATGGGAGAAAATGTAGAACGCTCATCTGTTGGGCAGAAGTTGGGGAAGCTCAACTATCAGGACCTGAGATAGTCCTAGAAACAACGGATAAGATTGTTCGAATTCGTGATCGTCTAAAGGCTACCAGAGACAGGCAGAAGAGCTACGCTGATAAGAGGCGCAAACCTCTATAATTCGAGGTAGGAGACAAAGTCTTACTAAAAGTATCACCCTGGAAAGGAGTGATGGATTTTTGTAAAAAGGGCATGTTAAGCCTGAGATATATTGGACCATTTGAAATCATTGAATGTGTCGGTTCTGTGGCCTATAAGCTGAACTTTCCTGAGGAGCTTAGTGGAATTCACAATGTGTTCCACATCTACAACTTAAAGAAATGTCAAGCCGATGAGTCGCTAGCAATATCTCATAAAGACGTACAGATAGATGAAAACCTGAGGTTTGTTGAGAAACAAATATAGATCGAGGATCGACAGGTTAAAAAGCTCCGAAGGAAGCATATATCGATTGTAAAGGTGAAATAGAATGCCCGTAGAGGCCCTGAGAATACGTGGGAGGTTGAGTCCACTATGCGACAAAAGTACCCTCACTTATTTCAATAAATCTTGAGGTCGAGATTTCTTTTAAGGGGGTGAGGATGTAACACCTCGTAAAATCATGTCCAATAATGTTAAGACATGTGTCCTAAACCCTAATGAAGTCAAACTTTGATTACGAAGGACTAATGTTGCCAAATGATGAAAAACCCTAATATGGAGGGACTAAAAGTGTCATTATGCAAAACTTGTCCCCCTTAATGACCTTTTACAGTATTCGTATACATTAATAATCCACACGTGGGATTTATGAAACCATTTGAGAAACGAATCAATAGTTTATAAAGAAAAGGGTTAAAAGCGTCAACATGTTTAATCATACCTCTGAGTGACCTTTTAACCGAATCGGAGCCTAAAGATGTTTGTTATGACTTCCAAGATTATCAAAAACTAACTCTAGGGGCCAAAGGTACTTAAAATAAAACATATATTAAGTTATAAAGGACCAGGGATTAAAATTGCCAAATTGGAAACTTGTTTTACCTGACCAATGGAGAGTCGCGGCCCGCTACCCAGACTGCTCTCTCTCTCTCTCTCGCCCCGTGAGAGAGTGCCCAGCCCTGAAAATTGATTGCCAGGTGCATGTTAACAGCCTTGAGCCCCAATCAAACAACCATGCAGCTAAAGGGAGACTCCATTTCAGTATATTCTTGAGCTAGTACCTTCTTGTAAGTGTTCCTAACCTCTCCTTTCAGTTTATAAGTTTTTAAAAGCTGAAATGTCAAAGTTTCGTTAAAAGGCTTTGACTTTCGGTTTAGACCTTAACGGTCCAACCATTGTTCGAGGCGAATATGGCTACGTGATCGTAATTAGGTAGGTGTTAATCCCAAAAAAGGGCACCTCCTAATTACCACATTTACTTAGTTAATTGTCGGGTCAAAGTTATTAAAAATAAAAAGTCAAACGGGTCAGTTTTTAAAATAATCAAGATCTGATAATGTAGAGATTATAAATGTGTTTCATCACTTTAATAACTTGCTAAATATTATTAGAACATGTATAAACATGTTCAACCCCACAATTCTGAGTTTAAGGTTAGTTCGCAACCATAAGTCGCAAAAGCGTGACTTTTGCTTTAACTTTCAATTCTGACTCGAATTAGCTTAATTTCCTTATGTCTCAAGGTTCATTTGTGACCATATTATGTTGTAGTATAACCCTCTGAGGTTACATTACATGGTCACATAGTAATCTGAGTTCGTTTACTTGATTCCGTTATTATGCTTAATGTTGACTATTATGCCCTTTTGTTTCAAAATAAGGTTCTTAATATAAATGAGCATGCAAATGAACTAAGTACTGATTAGTAAACATATTTAACACATTTTCACATTTACAATCTGGTCATAAATTATGTCTACATATATGATCGAAATTTATGCTTTTAAAAGGACTAAATTACTCTTTTAACATGCAAATTGAGTTTTAAACATAACTCCTTGACAAAACTCATTATCTACTGATTATGATATCATATTTAAGATTAATTGGGATGTCAAGTCAGATTACTTGTTGAGTATATGCACATGTTCTTGTATAAAGTTACTAAATGACGATAATGCCCTTTTTACCTATTAAAATGGGTTTTAAACATTATAATCATGCAAAACCTTTTTGCTACTAATATATTATGATAAATAAAATATTTTGACTATTCAAAGCTGGTCATAATCTCAGAATTACTTAAACATCAAAATTATCGTCATTAATCGACTTTTACGACATTTAGGTGCATAGTATGGTTTTAAACTATATTTAGCACCCCAAGACTTATTACCTACTGATTTTATAAACCATTTTACATATTTTTACAGTAGGTATAAGTTATGAACTTAGAATCCCAGTTAAGTCCTTAAAACCATGTGTGAAATGACCAAAATGCCCCTACGGTGCATAGTTTGGCCATAAATCATAAACCACACATATATTTGATATCATACTGATATTATATAATAAAATAAATATTTTTACAGAATATTTATGACCAAAACTTCAATTTACATGCAAGCTCCTTTTATAAATCATAAAATGACAAAAACACCCTTTTGAGGCTTAATTCGGTTTTAAAACCTTTATGGGCGTACATGTTGATATTGATGCGTGTGAAGTGTCGTATAGTTTTTAATGTATATTTTAAGCCCTTTAACACTTTTTAACCAAGTTTTAAATTTATAAAACACGATATTTACTAACACTAAACACACATATGGGCAAGTGCACCCATCGTGAGCGTAGTATAGTGTTGGTAAGATACCGAGGTCGTCCAAGGATACAAGAGTGTTTAGTACCGGTTTATCCTCAACGTCTAATCAAATCAAAAGTTTAGAAAAAAGTTTTAAACTAGAAAAATAAAACTATCTAAAATGCTGAAAAATAAAATAAAAAAAGATAGACAAGATGAATCACTTGGATCCGACTTGTGTTTAGTGTAACCCTTGATTATTTCCGAACTTTTGCACTTTTTAAGAGATTATCTTAGTTATTGTAGTAGGCCCCACTTCTGAAGGTGACGTTACCCTCAACCCAGTAGTTTGAGTCAGCAAGGATACAATCCTAAAGCGTTGGATTATTGAAAGATAATTAATTAAGTTATTAATGCATATTGTGGTAGGCCCCTCTTCTGGAGGTGACGTTACCCTCGGCTAAGTAGTCTGAGTCAGCAGGGATACAGTCCTAAGTAGCCGGGTTAAAGTTTTAATAGTAATTTACATATGAGGGGGTCAAGGAGTTCAGACCCCCGCCATCCAATACCAGTGGGTATTGAAGGAGATCCTACTAAAGTTGACCCAGCTCCTTGCAGGATCTATACACTGAACCAGGCAAGACTCTTACCAAACCGTTCCCTTAACCCCCGACCATGTAGCCAACATACCTCCATATAGACCGTGGAGATATGAATGGTGAAAATCTTTTATTTTATATAGACAGTAAAATAATGCCAAGACACCACGGACAAACGATAAGGAAGACTCACCTTCAACATAAGAAACTAGTTATTAAAGTCATTAATACAAAACCAAATAAAAAGTGCAAAAAGATTAAAAATAAAAAGTATTACACTAGACACTTGTCTTCACCAAGTTATCTAAGAGACTTAGGCAAACATGGCCTTTGATTGTCAAGAACTCTTACGATCAATCTTGGATCCCGAGACTACTCACACACTCTATGATGGATGATGGATGATGGTGGTGGATGATGGTGTGTGGTGGAGGTGGAGTGTGGGTGAAGTTTGAGAGAGGTGGTTTGCCAAGGGATGGTTTGCAAATGAGCCAAGCACCCCTATTTATAGCCTGCACAGAAGCTCGGACACGGCCCCGTGTCCATTGGGCACGGCCCCGTGTCCACCCGTCTTCTCTTCCTTCATTAAATGCAGTTTGTCTGCATTAGTTGACCACGCCCCCGTGTCCGCTGGGCATGACCCCGTGTGCAGAAGCGTATCTGTACTATCAAGATTTCCTCAGAATCTGCGAATCTTAGAGTTGACCACGGCCCCGTGTCCGCTGGGCACGCCCCGTGGGTGATAGAAGCTTCTACAGCTTTGTCTTTTCTGTAGACACTTGGGCACGCCCCCGTGCTCATTGAGCACGGGGCGTGTTCAGTCTTCTGTTTTCTTGTTTTGCTTGGGAAGATGCTGTCGAGGGGTCGGCCATGCCACATTTATCCCTTTTCTTGTATTTATGTTAGATTTAGCTGCCTTTTTGTTTCTTTTGTTCATTTAAGCTCTTTTAATCCTGAAAATACAAAAGGAAGACAAAAACAAACTTTTTCCAACATTAGTACTAAAAAGGGTTAGTTTAATGCCACATTTGATGTAATTTATATGTTGCATTTTGCACACATCAAATACCCCCACACTTGAATCTTTGCTTGTCCTTAAGCAAAACTCTTTATAATGTGGCTTTACACTCCCAAATGGAATGGGTAGGAGAGAAGGTTTTTGGGCTTGTCATAAAGTGTCGGGATTTCCAAGATTCCTTATTAAGTTTCATTTTTTATTTATTTACAATCCTATTCGTCATGATTTATTTAAAACATTACATAAGATAAATTACTTATTAGGGCATAACATGCCTCTTTAAAATTCCATTTATATACAAGTTCACATACCTCATGGGGGATCACTCAACACTCGGCCGAAGGTGTATTTTTGTGAAAACTCTCGAGAGCGGCATGGAACTTACTTCTACCATAAGCTTGCCAAGAAATCAATCCTCCTCCTTTTTAACTATATACCTTTGTAGATATCAAGAGGACTTTTGGGGGAAGGGTTAGGCTTGGGTTAAAGGTAGGTGGTTGGGTTAGTAGTTAGTAGAAAAGGGCGAAAGGCGTAAAAAGCGTCGGTTCTCGTAAGACTTTTTATTTTTGTAACTTTTTATTTTGATGACGCAATTCTTCAAACAAAGTTCTTTTTGATAAACTTGTTTGTTTATTTCTTTTGGCTTCATCATCATTTTTTTTTTCAACATACGAAAGTCATAAGAAAAACTGAGCTTTGTTACTAAAATAAAGGGTTTAAAATGAAAAAGGGTTTTGGTGGGTAAAAAGGGTGTTTGTTTTGGATTAAGAAATGAAAAGGTTTAGGCTCAAAGGGCTTAACTAGGGGGATTTTGGGTAGGTGGTAAAAAATAAATAATAGTGTAGAAATAAAAAGGGTTAGTCCTAATGCCTCCATCATTTACTTACTTGGGTTTAAGTTGGTAAGGACCGGGAATGTATCGTCGTGGCAAGTTCTAGAGTCGTAAGAACCAAGCGGCTATTCACACAAGAAACGAAAAATGGGCATTTAGTTTAAAGATGTGTATTTGTATGCTCAATAAAGGCTCAAAACTCACTTTTTGTGGGAATGGGTTTTTATGTGATCAAGTATATATAATCAAATTTTAACTTGATTTGTCATGCCGTTTGATAATTTTCTTATGTTGGTTCTTTTTATCACGACGCTATTGGTTGTAAATTTGTAAAAATATAACCTTTTTAGAATTTGAAATTCCCAAATTAAACTTAGACAAGTAAAAAAAATGCAAATTTTTTGAAAAAATTTGGGGTGTTTAGCGGTTCCAATAGAGTTTTGTGTAAGGCTTGTAATTAGGACTTGCAAAATTCAAGGTTTTAACATCCCCCCACACTTAAATTACACATTGTCCTCAATGTGTCCCAAAAATAAGTTTTTAGGTTGATTAAATGTGTAAAAAGATGTGAAAAAGCAAAAATGTATGTTACTAGCCATCTGGACACGGCCCCATGTTGGATGAACACGACCCCGTGGTCAGAGTGCCAGTAACAAGAACTTACAGAAGGTGGACACAGGGGCGTGTCGGCTGAGCATGACCCCATGTCTGGTAAAAATCTACAGAATTTTGACAAACAGCAGGTCTGGGGCAATGGGAACGGGGGCGTGTCAGCCGGACACGACCCCGTGTAGACAATCTGCAAAGGTGCAAAACAGGTTTCTTGCTTCGGTTTTCCTGTCCCGGCTTTAGTAGCACTAATGTTTAGTGCTCTAAGCCTCGTATGTACCAGTTTTATCAATAAACACTACACCAAACCATGACAAGCATCCTAAATTACCATCGTTTAAACATCCATGTCACAAAGTTAAAATAAAGAAAATGCAGAAAAGTAAAAAGTGTTAGAGGAAAGTAAATTGTTCAACACACGACACGCAGGCCGAAAATTGTTCGTGAGAATAAGGGGTTAACCTGTGGACCTCCAACCATGAACCGCTACCTCCACTCCTCCCGCCTAATCCATGTCCTCGTCTTCATCATCATCGTCTCCTCCGTGCCCCGCCATGTACTGCCGGATGTTCCCAATGTCATCCTGTATGTCGGATATGTTTCGCTCTATCGGTCCGACCCGGGTGTACGTGTTGCTGGCCATATTGTAGGTGTTCCTGGTGCACATGAGTTTTTCCTGCAATAAATCATTTAACTTTGGAAGTTAGGAAAACCGCCTCCTTGAGAGGAGGATTGACCCGGATCACCCTAGGGCTTGTAATGGTACTAAGGAGGAGGTTGGAAATGTGGAGCGTGTAAGACGAGTGCCTCTTGAAGGTTCCATGCATGCCCCTGGACTCTTTGGAAGCTAACCGTCCCGTCATCTGCCTCATAAATCAGGTTCATGGAATGGCAGATGGTCATGTCCACTCTTCCCGACCATGGGCTCTTTTCGGAAGATCTGGGCATGTTCACGAAATGCTTGAAGAGACGGTAGATCCATCCCCCAAAGAAGATAGGAGTCGGGGGAGTAGCAAGCTGGTTCCAATGCATGTTTCGGAGCAGGAGGTATGGAACATCAAGGTTGGTGCGGGTATGAATGCAGTGAAGGACTAGTAGATCCCTTAAACCTACAACACCATTGCTATCATGCTTCTGACTAAGAGAGTAAGTGAGGACCCTATGGATGTAACGATAAAGAGGGTCCCTCAACTTAGTGCTCTTAGGGCTGCTCGGATTGTAGTGGCCTTCTCCAATTTGTGCCCATGCAGCTTGCCGGTCACTCTCCTTGATCTCGCAGAGACCGCCTGTGTTTTCTTCATCCCCCGCATCTTCCTCCGCATACACCCCATCTATCGACCCGAACTGTGCTATCGAGATTGAGTACTTAGTTCCTCCACACCAGAATTCTACCCCATCATTATCAAATGGATCAGCTCTTGTTTTGAAGGAAAATGTGTTGTAGAATTCCAGGTTATATTCATGAACTGAACGAAGTCGAGTGCACAGAGCGGCTCTCAGCGGGCCGGTTACAAGGTTGTTGAATCGGTCAAGCTGGTTCACTGCTCCTAGGAGATCCATGCATACTGTTCGTGGGTATTCCTCCGGCCTAGTTCGAAGCACATCGTATCTTGCTTTAGCATCCAACTCATTTGCATTGAACCATGTGAATTTCTTGGACATCTGAAAGGAAACACCAAACAATTAGCATGAACAGTGAAATTTTTGGAGAAAACTGAAAACAGTCGGCTGAACACAGCCCCGTGTTCAGCGGACACACCCCATGTTGGTCTGAGTTTGGCTGGACACGCCCCCGTGCTCAGCGGGCACGGCCCCGTGTCCAGACGTCTTTTTACCAAAAATCCCATTTTTCGACCCGGTCCCGAAAACTTGAAAATTTTTGGTCCAGTAGGGGCGGTTTTCCCCGAAAATGAAACCCCAAATGCCGTTTTTCCCAAAACAAACCGTTTACCCCTTCAATTTTATCTTTTTCGGTTCAAAAACAAGGGTTTGGGATTTTTATGAGAAATCGGGCAAATCTACGAACAATACAAGTTGATTTACTTTCTATAACACTTATCTATACTAATGCTAACAGATCTAAGCAAAAATTTGAGGTTCAATCCAGATGAAGTTCAAGAACCCTAGATTTTTCCCCAAATTTTTGGTGTTTTAACTACATGCAAATGCTTAATCTAACTACTAAAGATGATAGAATCATACCTTGATGTTGTTAGAAGTAGAGGAGATGTCGGAATCTTGTAGAAAAATCGTCTGAACCAGAGAGTTTTCGGGGAAACGGGGCGTGTGGAATGAAGAAACTGTTATGAAAAAGGGGTTTTATCCCGACAGTTGCACGGACACGGCCCCGTGTTCGGGTAAGTTTTGAATTTTTTTTTGGTGCTCGTGTGAGTGCCCTGTTTCTTGAAAACTTGGTTAGAAGACTTACCGATTTAGATGTCACCCTGCTTGCTTGAAACTTACCAGGTATGATGTTGATTCTTTCATTCTTCGATCGTTTGAAACAAGATTTCTTCCTCCTCATCCTCAATGAATCCTTGATAGAGCTTCAGCCATTGGCCATTGACTTTGAATGGATTTCCATTTCGAGATTTAATTTCTACTGCACCGTGTGGGAAAATATGGGTGATGGAAAAAGGTCCTGACCACCTAGACTTTAATTTACCAGGAAATAGCCGCAGTCGTGAATTAAACAATAGAACTTGATCCCTTACTCGAAATTCATTAGTTTTAATATGTTTATCATGCAAATTTTTCATTCTTTCCTTATAAATTTCGGAGTTAGAGTATGCATAATTCCTAACTTCGTCTAATTCATTTAATTGACAAAATCGGTTTTTACCAGCAAATTCTAAATCTAAGTTTACATTTTTAATTGCCCAGTAGGCCTTGTGTGCAATTTCTACTAGCAAATGACAGCTTTTTCAATAGACGAGCTTATATGGGGTTGTACCTATTGTTGTTTTATAAGCAGTTCGAAAAGCCCATAAAGCATCATCTAATTTATCAGCCCATTCTTTTTTATTTAACCCTATGGTCTTTTCAACTATTTGTTTTAAACCTCTATTAGTCACTTCGGCTTGTCCGTTTGTTTGAGGGTGATATGCCGTTGAAACCCGGTGATAGACCCCATACCTTGTTAAGATTTTTTCAAGTTGATGATTACAAAAATGGGTACCTCTATCACTGATTAAAGCTTTTGGCGTTCCAAAACGAGAGAATAATCTTTTCAGAAATCTTACCACGACTCTTCCATCATTTGTTGGAAGTGCCTCGGTCTCGGCCCATTTAGACAAGTAATCTACCGCCACAAGTATATATTTGTTTCCTTTTGACGGTGGGAAAGGTCCCATAAAGTCGAGTCCCCACACATCAAAAATTTCACAAACAAGAATGCCATTTTGTGGCATTTCGTTTTTGGAAGAAATATTACCTGTTCTTTGGAAAGCATCACATGTCTTGACAAGACTTTGGGCGTCTTTGTAAATGGTTGGCCAATAAAATCCTGTATCAAATACCTTTCGTGCGGTACTAGCGGCACCATGATGTCCTCCGTATGGACCTTCATGATAATGGCGGAGAATTCTTCGTGCTTCACTACCATGTACGCATCGGCGGATGAGCTGATCGGCACACATTTTGAAAAGATAAGGATCTTCCGAAAAATAATGCTTCACATCGGCAAAGAATTTTTTTTCTTTAATGGTGTGGCCATCCTTTGGCGACTATAACGCTAGCTAAGTAGTTAGCATACTCGGCGTACCATGGTTCTTCTCTGTATTCCACCATTTCCAAGGACTCCGTTGGAAATTTTTCATTGATTTGTTCATCCGTGGTTGCCTCCAAAGCTGGGTCTTCTAGGTGCGAAAGATGATCTGCTGCGGTGTTTTCTGCTCCTCTTTTGTCTTTGATTTCAATATCAAATTCTTGGAGGAGTAGAATCCACCGAATCAAACGCGGTTTAGCATCCTGTTTCTTGAAGAGATATCGAATGGCTGCATGATCTGTATAGACTATTGTTTTTAGAAAGAACAAGATAAGAACGAAATTTATCAAAAGCAAATACCACAACTAGTAAACCTTTTTCAGTTGTTGTATAATTTTCTTGTGCATCGTTAAGTGTTTTACTAGCATAATAAATTGGGTGAAAATGCTTTTCTTTTCTTTGTCCCAAGACTGCTCCAACTGCAAAGTCACTTGCATCACACATGATTTCGAAAGGTAATTTCCAATCAGGCGCTATCATGATAGGTGCATTGACTAGCATTTCCTTGAGTGCTAGAAATGCTTGATTGCAATCCTTGTCAAAGATGAAAGGGGCATCTTTTTTCAAGTAATTTTGTTAGAGGCCTTGAGATTTTAGAAAAGTCTTTGATAAATCTCCTATAGAATCCGGCATGTCCTAGGAATCTTCTGATGGCTCTAACAGAGGATGGGGGTGGTAACCGAGAAACGGTGTCTATTGTAGGATCGATATTCGACCAGAATGAGTCGGTCTGAGTCAAATCTAAGTCACTAGAATGGCGGAAACAATCTAGTAACTAAGAATCGGTGTTAGAATGTGAGTAGAAGCAGAGAAATACACTTTAATACTGGTTTCCATTGATATATGACGTTAATACACGGAGAAAATTTGACAGCACTTCGTTACAGCTTTCTCCAATTCGTACCAAATGAAAACCTAACACCCCTATATATAGGGAATTGATTTCGCACGAAATGGCAAGATCCATTTCGTACGAAATGGCCAAAACTCATTTCGTACGAAATGGACATCACACTTCCATTTCATGCGAAATGACACAAATACAAAATAACATTATCTTTTACACTTTGCACCCCTATTACAAGCTATTTGACACGACCTAGACTGTTGACGTAGGCGATAGACATTATGTACCAACAAACTCCCCCTTGGATATTGCCGCAGTCTTCAGTCAGGCGGTCTTCAAAACTTTCTTCAGAGAGACTTGAACTTTTCTTCTCTTTGCTTTGGCTTTCTCAGCAACAACTTTCTCAGCTTTTCATTTTCTTCCACAACTTTCTTTTCCTCTGCAGCCATCCTTTGCACAACTGTGTTTCTTAACATCTTGTCTTTTTCCTCACGTGCCTTTCTTTCTTTCTCAGCTTTCAGAGCTACTTCTATCTCAATCTTTCTCCACTTAGTCGACCATGCATTCTCAGAGTTAATTCCTTTTTGAAAGTAGATAGGTACAACTTTCTGAAACTGCATTGCCTGATCTTTGTCTTCAGCTTTGAACCCAATCTTGTTAAGAAACAAACATTCTATATCTTTCGCTGAGCAATTTACTAACCACAATGGATCATACACATAGATATGTCTAACTTCATTCTCCACTCTGTATGTGATCACAGCTTCAGTTGACAAGCAGTTGTATACCCAACATAAGAACCCTTTATGGAAATCTTGCTCCATCTGTAACACCTGTGTCATTTCAACCATCAAACAAATTCCAAACCAATGAAATATTATATTTCATACTTTGGACTTGTATAAATATGTGTATCTTTTGCACATATCAACTCTTGTTCGATTTCAAACTCTATATCGCTTTCTGGAAGGTTATACGCGCACTGATGCGTAAATATAACCAGTTTAATGCAACAAACACTCCGGAATAGTGACATATACTTAACATACCTTAAATAACCTTTACATAACTTAGAAATAAGTTTTGAAGGCTTTGGTATGGCAAAATCTAGTTAAATCGCTTACAGGGACTAAATTTGACAAACTGCGAAAGTATGCCAATTTGAACTGTAACAGACATTCCGGAGCATGGCCATGAGTTAAACATACCATAAATATCCTTTAAATAGCTTAGAAATAGGCTTTGAGGGGTTTGGTGTGCTAAAATAAACTTTTGGGACATTCAGGGACTAAAAGTGTCAAAAAGTGCACAAGTTTGCATTTCCGCGCATAACTTACGTTCTGAATACATCCGGACATCCAAAAATTCATGCAAGCATGACTATATTATATTTTAGTGTTCGCCATAAGAAAAATCCATTCGTCGCGTCATTTGGATCGTTTTTCGCGCTTGTGCGCATTCCGTCGTAATTAAGCGAACATCGCGATCGTACGACCAAACGAACCATCATCCGGCATATTTTTGAGTATGTTTTGAGTTCCCTATACTTTAACTTCATTTTAGAGCCTTGAAATGAGGTTAACGGGGTTCAAACGCATCGAAAATCGCTTAAACAAGGTGCAGGGACCATTTCTGTAAAATCTGCCAAAACAGGGGCCTAGCGTGACGCGACGGGCCTTAGCGTCACGCGAGCCCCCTTCTGGACCAGATTAAGTGTATTTGACAGCTGGTTGCAGCTGTTTTGCACTCCCTAACCCCTTGCCAAGTGTTGATTCCTTATGGTGGTGAGCATTTTGAGGCACCACAACTTCCCGACAAGTGTACGCCTTGGATCGTGGCACGTTTTCCATGAAACGATCTTAACGGTTCTCCGAATACTATAAATACCCCATCACCCCAACCTCATTTCTTACAAGAATTCTGATTTGAGAGCTCTAAGTTGAAACCTTTGTTTCATACCTGAGTTCTTGGATCGGGATTAGCATTCGGGGACCCTTCGTAAGTATTCTTTCGTTCTTTTCCTTATTTTATTGCTTTTCGAGTCCGAAAGTCAAACTTTGTTTGACTTTCAGCGTTGACCAGTAATGGTCAATGCGAAGTTCTTTTGAACTTCGCAACGTGAGTGTAATCACGTTGGTTATAGTCCCTTGGGACTATGCCCACTGATTACCACGTTGTCTAGGGTCGTAGGGTAGGCGATCTAATAAATCGCCTATACCTTCGAACCCGACCCAGTTTGGTCGATCATTAGGATCCGACCAAACACATTAGGTGACCATAGTAGGTAGGGAATAACCTTCCGAGGTTATACCCTATGGTCACATCGTTTAAGTAGTTGTATGATAGGTAGTTTATATGCCTTAGGTAAATTACCAGAATACCCTTTTCATGTATAATTGGTAATTAAGCATATGTAACCTAAACCTTTGTCACATAACTGATTATGTAATATGTTTAGGCATATAACACTTGTCATAGGGCTAGTTAGGCGGTCCGAACGCGTTTCACGCGAACGACGCGTTAAAGTAGCATAAGCTACCTAAACGGGTCGTAATGGGTCGTAGACACTTAGGTTAAGTTTCATTTAGCATGTAGGCTTTGTTAAACCAAATGACACGAGTCTCTACACTCGTTTGGTTTACAAACCCTAATGCTACCCGATCTTCCGATTTAGGTCCGGTTTATTAATGTAGCTACCTATACTAGGTGCCGTTTGATATCCGCGATCTCTAGCATTGTTTAGTTGTTACTCAAGGACTACTGAGCAATCTCAAGTGAGTACATAGACCCCTCTTTTACTGTTTTCCAAACTGTTTTGGGGTGGAACACATGTGCCTACTTGTTACTTTCATGCTTTCCTGTTTTGACATCATATACTTGCTATGTTCATTAGTACATTATAGTACATGATTTCATTACATCTTATGCTAGGTGTGCCCATTGTGTGCATTACTTAGTACATTGTTTTACATGACATTTCATGCTAGGTGTGCCCATTGTGTGCATTACTTAGTACATTGTTTTACACTACCTTTCATGCTAGGTGTGCCCATTGTGTGCATTACTTGGTACATTGTTTTACATTACATTTTGTTGCATATGCTCATCCAGTATATGAACACATTATATTACATTTTGAACCGTTGCATATGCTTACCCAGCATATGAACACATTATACTACATATTGAACCGTTGTAATCATTTGACTGTGATTCGTTGATATCTGTGAACCGTTTGTATCTGTGAACCGTGTGAACCGTATTTGACATAGACATTTCGGCATAGACATTTTAACATGATTGACATTTGATCATGCATTTCCCACAAAACATAACTTTGATTTAAACTAAGTTTTACTTCAGTACTTTGTTTTTGTGCATATGGTTTAGTTGAGACATTTCATTTGCCATACATGACATTTTGACATAAACATTTGACATGGATATTTGACATAGACATTTTGACATTGGTTTGGTTTGATTAAATGATTAAGTAACGATACGTGTGTAATATGATACAAGCATGGTGGATACGCCGCTGGTACTTCCTATATATAAGTGTTTGTATGGTATTACATATTGTAGCGTTATTTGAATCATTTCAGTTTGATACATATAACATTTTATACAAATAACATACTTTTCACAAGACATTGTTTTACCAACAACTTATCTTATACAAATCCATTTTACTATGGTTATTCATTTAACCATACATTATTCATTTATTTATACATATCATCTGAACTCAATGTTTTTCAAATGATTTACAAAACAAAGCAAATTACAAGGTTCATGACTAAACATTTTCTCAAACATAAGTCATGGAACCTATTTTCACAAAACCTATGTATCTCACAGGCATTTTTATGCTGACGTACCTATTTTCACATGTGTTTTTCAGGAACTGTTGCATAAGATGATCAAGATACATATAGGCAGACTTGGGCTTTAGTGACAATAAAAGATGCAAGACTAGTTAATTATGTTGTATTTCCTAGTTTGATAAGACATTGTAACACTTTTAATCAATAAAACGAAACTTCAATTGCCATGGATTTGAAACAATTAATTCTGTTACAACACGCCCCGATGTTTCCGCCGCGATTTGTTGTTTTACGCGGTCGGGGTGTGACAGAAAAGATGTTATCAGAGCCAATGGTTATAGGGAATTAGGTTATTAGTAATGCTTTGACCTAGTCTATAACCTTCTTAGGACCCTAACGCGAGTTTACTTGCGTTTAGTCATAAAACAATACCGTCACCTATCCTTAGGCGACTACCACAACAAGAACATAAATTTCAAAACCGCTTTGAAAACTAATAATCTGTTCTAGGATGATTGATTACAAGGTTTTGAACCCTCTATTGTAAGGTTTTGAACCCTCTGTTATATGGTTTTGAACCCCTTTGAATTTTCAAAATCTCGTCAAGGTTTTGGGTTTTAAATAATGTGAACACGTGCAAACTGGAAGGGTGAATGCCTGTATTCTGAGTTTTCTGTCTAGGCAAGCACTTCGTATACATCTCAACCAGACGCGAGACCAGTTGTGCTTACCTGGGAATTCTTGGGATGAGTGTTCACTTATAGGCGAGCATGTCTTCGCGATACATTATTTTTGACCTATTTACTTTGATTATTCACCGAGGTCGTTTGTTGCTTTGTAGAACAAACAAATGACCACTATCCTTGCTTTCATCAGATTTGCTTCATCTCATTCTTTTCGTCTAATTCTCTCACTCGTTTCCTTTCATGTTCCTCTTTTAGAATGCCTCCTCGACGCGAAAACCAGATAGAGACTGCTGAGCTGGCAGAAATCATTGCGCAGCAAATGGCTGCTCAATTCCCAAACCTCTTTGCTCTATGGAATCAAGCCAACAACAACAACGGTCCATGCAATTTCAAGAGTTTCAACTCGGCTAAACCACTCAAGTTTAGTGGTTCTGAGGGAGCGACTGGGCTTCTTCAATGGTTCGAGAGCATTGAGAATACTTTCCGCCACGTGCAGTGTCCTGACAATCGCAAGGTCGAGTTTGCTTCGAGTGTGTTCCAGAAGAGAGCCCTTACGTGGTGGAACGGGGTTATGAGAGATCGTGGTGCAGAAGTTGCTCTAGCACAGACATGGGCTGAACTTAGGGCCCTTATGATGAAGGAATTCTGTCCTCGACACGAGATCAGGGCTTTGGAAAGGGAATTCGACAATCTGGAGCAAGACAGCGGTGAGCATCGAGCCTACACGGACCGTTATGAGGAGTTGAGTCTGTTATGCCCAAACATGGTCACGCCTTTGGATAAGGCAATCGAAAAGTACATTGATGGCCTCCCTGATTCAATACAAGACATTTTGACTGGTAGCAACCCTACTACAGTTAGACAGGCCATTGAGCTATCTGCAACCTTAACTGAATCAAAGATCAGGAAAGGTAAACTTTTCCGAAAAGGTGACAAGAAGCCGGTCGAAGAATCGAAACCAATCGAAGAATCAAAGATCATGGATGAACAGACTGGATCCCCTAAGAGGTCAAAGAAGCGAAAGGCTTCTCAGAACTACGTTGTGGTCGCTCACAATGATCAAGTCGTTCTCAACCAACCAGCTCAACCCCCTGCCCGGAAACCCTACAACGGAACTGCACCCTTGTGCAACCAATGTGGCCTACATCATCATGCTGGGGTGAAGTGCCGCACATGCCAAGTTTGCGGACTTATAGGTCATACAGCTAGGGTTTGCCCAACCGCAGCTGCACCAAATCAAGCTGGCAACAATTCTGCTCAAGCTCGTTTTCCACCGGGATCTTGCTACAACTGTGGCGAGATGGGCCATTTTCGTAGGAATTGCCCAAGGCTTGCTAATGCAAATCCAGCGCAGGGATGAGCATAAGATCAACCAGAAGACAACATCGTTTAGAAATAATCACGTCTTATGTATTATTTTCTTTTGTTGTCAAGATCCAAGAAACAGTTGTTATCGTTGTTTATAAATAAATCTTTTATTTACATTGCAATGTATTTATGTGATTGTATGTATAAACAACATATCCTCTACAATACCGACAATCAAGGAACCGCATTCCTTGAAGAACAGACTACTCCCAAATTTCTTCCATTGTATGATCTCTTGCGTTTTTCACGAAAATCCTAAGTACCCGTTTCTTCCAAGAGAAACGAAGTACGAGGTGCCAAGTTAATAGCAATCAATAACAAGATATTAACAATTAAACAACTATGTGATTATGTGCTTATGAACATTGCAAGACAAACTGTGCGGACTGTACAAGGAATTACGTAATTATGGATGCATACATAATTATGGAATTTAGTGCACAGAAACCACAGCGAGCTTTGTCATGTACCTAGAAGTTAACCCTATTCATTTCCAATTCTGATGAAGTATCCGTTGAGGAAAAATGAACTAGCTATTCATTTTTCACTTCTGAAGAATATCCGTTGAGGAAATGAATATCCGTTTATCCTTCATTTCCAATTCTGAAGAATACCCGTTGAGGAAAATGACTCTGTTTGTGCATTTTCGTTCTGAAGAGTATCCGTCAAGGGAAATGAATATCCGTTTATCCTTCATTTCCAATTCTAAAGAATACCCGTTGAGGAAAATGACTATGTTTGTGCATTTTCGTTCTGAAGAGTATCCGTCAAGGGAAATGAACATCCGTTTATTTAATCCTTCATTTCCGAACCTGAGGAAACAACCGTTGAAAAATGACTCCGTTAGTTTATTTTCGTTTCTGAAGATTATCCGTTGAGGAAATGAATATCCGTTGTTTAATCCTTCATTTCCAATTCTGAAGAATACCCGTTGAGGAAAATGACTCCGTTTGTGCATTTTCGTTCTGAAGAGTATCCGTCGAGGGGAAATGAATATCCGTTTATTTAATTCTTCATTTCCGAACCTGAGGAAACAACCGTTGAAAATGACTCCGTTAGTTCATTTTCGTTTCTGAAGATTATCCGTTGAGGAAATGAACATCCGTTTGTCTATCATTTTCATTTCCGTTTCTGAGGAAGCAACCGTTGAAAATGACTCTGTTGTTCATTTTCGTTTCCGAAGTTTATCCGTCAAGGAAATGAATATCCGTTTGTCTATTCATTTTCATTTCCGTTTCTGAGGAAGCAACCGTTGAAAATGACTCTGTTGTTCATTTTCGTTTCTAAAGTTTATCCGTCAAGGAAATGAATATCCGTTTGTCTATTCATTTTCATTTCCGTTTCTAAGGAAGCAACCATTGAAAATGACTCCGTTGTTCATTTTCGTTTCTGAAGATTCTCCGTTAAGGAAATGAATCTCCGTTTGATTATTCCTTCATTTCCGTCTCTGAAGAATACTCGTTGAGGAAAATGACTCCGTTTGTTCATTTTCGTTCTGAAGAATGTCCGTTAAGGAAATGACAGGATTATGCCTTACATATCTCTGGTGGTTATCTGATACAAAGTCACAAATAGACTCCTACGAATTAATTTCGGGACGAAATTTCCTAAAGTAGGGGAGACTGTAACACCTGTGTCATTTCAACCGTCAAACAAATGCCAAACCAATGAAATATTATATTTCATACTTTGGACTTGTATAAATATGTGTATCTTTTGCACATATCAACTCTTGTTCGATTTCAAACTCTATATCGCTTTCTGGAAGGTTATACGCGCACTGATGCGTAAATATAACCAGTTTAATGCAACAAACACTCCGGAATAGTGACATATACTTAACATACCTTAAATAACCTTTACATAACTTAGAAATAAGTTTTGAAGGCTTTGGTATGGCAAAATCTAGTTAAATCGCTTACAGGGACTAAATTTGACAAACTGCGAAAGTATGCCAATTTGAACTGTAACAGACATTCCGGAGCATGGCCATGAGTTAAACATACCATAAATATCCTTTAAATAGCTTAGAAATAGGCTTTGAGGGGTTTGGTGTGCTAAAATAAACTTTTGGGACATTCAGGGACTAAAAGTGTCAAAAAGTGCACAAGTTTGCATTTCCGCGCATAACTTACGTTCTGAATACATCCGGACATCCAAAAATTCATGCAAGCATGACTATATTATATTTTAGTGTTCGCCATAAGAAAAATCCATTCGTCGCGTCATTTGGATCGTTTTTCGCGCTTGTGCGCATTCCGTCGTAATTAAGCGAACATCGCGATCGTACGACCAAACGAACCATCATCCGGCATATTTTTGAGTATGTTTTGAGTTCCCTATACTTTAACTTCATTTTAGAGCCTTGAAATGAGGTTAACGGGGTTCAAACGCATCGAAAATCGCTTAAACAAGGTGCAGGGACCATTTCTGTAAAATCTGCCAAAACAGGGGCCTAGCGTGACGCGACGGGCCTTAGCGTCACACGAGCCCCCTTCTGGACCAGATTAAGTGTATTTGACAGCTGGTTGCAACTGTTTTGCACTCCCTAACCCCTTGCCAAGTGTTGATTCCTTATGGTGGTGAGCATTTTGAGGCACCACAACTTCCCGACAAGTGTACGCCTTGGATCGTGGCACGTTTTCCATGAAACGATCTTAACGGTTCTCCGAATACTATAAATACCCCATCACCCCAACCTCATTTCTTACAAGAATTCTGATTTGAGAGCTCTAAGTTGAAACCTTTGTTTCATACCTGAGTTCTTGGATCGGGATTAGCATTCGGGGACCCTTCGTAAGTATTCTTTCGTTCTTTTCCTTATTTTATTGCTTTTCGAGTCCGAAAGTCAAACTTTGTTTGACTTTCAGCGTTGACCAGTAATGGTCAATGCGAAGTTCTTTTGAACTTCGCAACGTGAGTGTAATCACGTTGGTTATAGTCCCTTGGGACTATGCCCACTGATTACCACGTTGTCTAGGGTCGTAGGGTAGGCGATCTAATAAATCGCCTATACCTTCGAACCCGACCCAGTTTGGTCGATCATTAGGATCCGACCAAACACATTAGGTGACCATAGTAGGTAGGGAATAACCTTCCGAGGTTATACCCTATGGTCACATCGTTTAAGTAGTTGTATGATAGGTAGTTTATATGCCTTAGGTAAATTACCAGAATACCCTTTTCATGTATAATTGGTAATTAAGCATATGTAACCTAAACCTTTGTCACATAACTGATTATGTAATATGTTTAGGCATATAACACTTGTCATAGGGCTAGTTAGGCGGTCCGAACGCGTTTCACGCGAACGACGCGTTAAAGTAGCATAAGCTACCTAAACGGGTCGTAATGGGTCGTAGACACTTAGGTTAAGTTTCATTTAGCATGTAGGCTTTGTTAAACCAAATGACACGAGTCTCTACACTCGTTTGGTTTACAAACCCTAATGCTACCCGATCTTCCGATTTAGGTCCGGTTTATTAATGTAGCTACCTATACTAGGTGCCGTTTGATATCCGCGATCTCTAGCATTGTTTAGTTGTTACTCAAGGACTACTGAGCAATCTCAAGTGAGTACATAGACCCCTCTTTACTGTTTTCCAAACTGTTTTGGGGTGGAACACATGTGCCTACTTGTTACTTTCATGCTTTCCTGTTTTGACATCATATACTTGCTATGTTCATTAGTACATTATAGTACATGATTTCATTACATCTTATGCTAGGTGTGCCCATTGTGTGCATTACTTAGTACATTGTTTTACATGACATTTCATGCTAGGTGTGCCCATTGTGTGCATTACTTAGTACATTGTTTTACACTACCTTTCATGCTAGGTGTGCCCATTGTGTGCATTACTTGGTACATTGTTTTACATTACATTTTGTTGCATATGCTCATCCAGTATATGAACACATTATATTACATTTTGAACCGTTGCATATGCTTACCCAGCATATGAACACATTATACTACATATTGAACCGTTGTAATCATTTGACTGTGATTCGTTGATATCTGTGAACCGTTTGTATCTGTGAACCGTGTGAACCGTATTTGACATAGACATTTCGGCATAGACATTTTAACATGATTGACATTTGATCATGCATTTCCCACAAAACATAACTTTGATTTAAACCAAGTTTTACTTCAATACTTTGTTTTTGTGCATATGGTTTAGTTGAGACATTTCATTTGCCATACATGACATTTTGACATAAACATTTGACATGGATATTTGACATAGACATTTTGACATTGGTTTGGTTTGATTAAATGATTAAGTAACGATACGTGTGTAATATGATACAAGCATGGTGGATACGCCGCTGGTACTTCCTATATATAAGTGTTTGTATGGTATTACATATTGTAGCGTTATTTGAATCATTTCAGTTTGATACATATAACATTTTATACAAATAACATACTTTTCACAAGACATTGTTTTACCAACAACTTATCTTATACAAATCCATTTTACTATGGTTATTCATTTAACCATACATTATTCATTTATTTATACATATCATCTGAACTCATTGTTTTTCAAATGATTTACAAAACAAAGCAAATTACAAGGTTCATGACTAAACATTTTCTCAAACATAAGTCATGGAACCTATTTTCACAAAACCTATGTATCTCACAGGCATTTTTATGCTGACGTACCTATTTTCACATGTGTTTTTCAGGAACTGTTGCATAAGATGATCAAGATACATATAGGCAGACTTGGGCTTTAGTGACAATAAAAGATGCAAGACTAGTTAATTATGTTGTATTTCCTAGTTTGATAAGACATTGTAACACTTTTAATCAATAAAACGAAACTTCAATTGCCATGGATTTGAAACAATTAATTCTGTTACAACACGCCCCGATGTTTCCGCCGCGATTTGTTGTTTTACGCGGTCGGGGTGTGACAGCATCTTTGGCAGTGGAATGTTCTTTATCACTCTAGGTTTCTTTATCTGTAAGATCGTCTCTTCAACACCTGTTACTGGATCCACTCTCTTCACTTTCTTTGGTTGGTGTGGCTTCCAGTATTTAAAGTCTTTGAAAACTTCAAATTTCATCAGACCCCATGTTGGCATATCACGTTCTCTGACAGGATAATTCAATGTTCTGACTTTTGGAAGTTCTTCAACGTCCCACCATGGCAAAGACATGATGTCTTGAATATACTCAAAGTATTGAACACCGAACTCTCGTCGTATTGCATATGCATTTACCTGCGGCAGATATCCCCAACTAATTATGTCGCCAAGAGAAACTTCTTTGTCTCTTTTGTAAAACTTCAACGGTCTCTTGAATTTTCTCTCAGTATCTTTTCTAAACCATTTCTTTCTTTCTTCGCGACGTTCATCTTTCGACATTCCATCAACATTTTTATTCTTTAAACATTCTTCAACTCTCCTTCTTAACTCATCTATGATCTCTTGACTAAAAAATTCAACAAGTGTTGGAAAGTTTGAAGTATCAACATGAGCACTTTCAGATTGATCCTCATCACTCCAATCTTCAACTTCAACCCTGTCGTAAATATCAGCTTCTTCAACGTACTTATACTGATAATCGGGCTGCTGATTGATATCAAACTGATTTAGTTCTTCTTCAAAATCAAACTTAAACTCATTTTCATCAACGTGTGTCAACTTGATGATCTCGGCTAACGTATAAGTATGCCTGATTTCACCTTCTTCTACATCAGGTTCCAGACGTAGAATCAATTTTTCACTTTCATCAATACTCTTATCATCAACATGCTCCCCCTCACTTTCAGCATTCTCAGGCTCTTCATTAGCATCATCACGAAGATAATCATCAACATTTTCTTCATTTGACTCTTCAGTAATCTTGATACCTGAAGTACCCTGATCAATATCATCATTTCCATCATCATTATCAGAACTATTTGCAGAATATACATCATCTGCATCATCTTTCAAAGCATCATCATCATCTTCTTCTTCATCATCCTCTTCATCATCTTCATTATCATTATCTACATCAATATCTTCTACATCAATATCAAACACACCAGAAACCGAAGATATAGGGTAAGGATTTTGAATAGGTGATTCAGAAACAATTGACGGAACAATTTCCCTTTCAGTGACTTCAGAAACACCTTCAACTTGAACACCTTTGCCTTTATTTTTCATTTCAGCTTCCATCTCAGCTTTATGTCTGGCTCTTACTTCTTCAACCTCAATCTCTTCAAACCTCTGTTCAACAGGCTTTCCAATCAAGTTTTCAATCACTTTCTTTAACATGTAATCTTCATGTTCTCTTCGAGCATTATTGGCCTCCAATTCTTTGTTCTTCAACTCAAAGTACTTGTTCTGTTCATCTCTTCTAGACTTTTCTTCTTCCAATTCAGCTACTCGAACTTTCAGAATATCAATCTCAGCCTGATCAGCTTCAACTTTTTTCAACAACGATAAGTTTTCAGCTTTGACAGATTTAACATCCTTCTTCAACTTCTTATTCTCCACTAACACTTCTTCCACCTTCTTTTGTAACTTTTTCATAACATCATCTGTTACAAAATTAAAATCTCCAATATCTTCAAGAGCAATGTTCTCTGGAACATGAGGAAAATCTTTAAAACTAGACGATTTAGGAGTTGTTTGTACAGGTGGTTGTGAAGTGGGTGGTGTTTGTAGTATGCGCGGTGAAGGTATAACTGGTTGTTCAGGTGTAGGTGTGGAAATATGAAGTTGTGATGGTGATTGAGGTGGTGATGGTTGAAGTGGTGGTGTAGGTTGTTTTGGTGGTGATTGATGTGGTGGTGGTGATTGATGTGGTGGTGGTGGTGGTGGTTGTTGTAATGGCACTGGTGTAGGTCTTGTCTTAAACTTGATCTTCAACCTTTTCACAGCAGCAGGAGATACGACACGCTTTCTAGTAGACTGCTTCTTCCTACCTCCAGATGATGGTGGTGTTTGAACATCCTGAACATGTTCTGGAGATGGAACATACAAATCATCATCGTCATTACCACTCTTTTTTCTTTTCTTCTGTTTTTCTTTCTTTGAAACTATTTTCTTCCAACGTTCAGTTTCATCAATTTCCTCTTCAGAGGAACTTTCCTCTACATCTTCACCAACATTCTCACCAACTGTTTCACCAGTTTCCAAACCATAATCAATATTTTTCAACACTCGTTCTGTTTCAGAAGATATTGGATCTTGACTTCCTTCAACATTTGCTTCTATTTCATCTTCCTCTGGTTCATCGACCAGCATTGTCTCGATAACTTTCTTTTGACGTTTCTTTTTCAGTTGTGAAGATGACCCCTCTTCTGCTTGAACTTTCGGAGTTGTCTTTCTACTTCTTTTCTTTTTATCTTCTTTCAAAAACCACTCACTTCTTGTGTCACACCCCGACCACGTGGAACATACAAAACGTGGCGGAAACATCGGGGCGTGTTGCAACAGAATTAATGTTTCATAACCATGGATATCAAAAGTGTTTCGTTTTATTAATCATTGAATAATTACATCGTTTAGGAATCTAAATACACTAATTAAACATAGTCTATCATTGTTATTTAGTCACTAAGGCCTTGTCCAGTCCTATGTGAGCATGCATCTTATCAATCGATTTCATTCAATCAATACCTGAAACATATGTGAAAACGAGGTCAGCAAAGAAATGCTGGCGAGTACATAGGTTTTGTAGGAGTGTCGAAATCATGGCTAGTTTAGATGTTGCAATACTTTATTTAAAAATCTTGTTTTGAAAAGAGTATAATATTGCAACTTAATTAACCAACTCAAATCAAGCGGGTTATAATTTGTAAAACCTCGTAGCCATGACTCTTAACTCAAAAACATTTGTTTTAGTAAATTATTTGGAAAAACAATGATAAGTTCAGGTGATATGTATAAATAAGAAAATAAAGCATGATTAAATGAATAACCATGTAATATGAGTTTGTATAAGATAAATTGTTTGTAAATAAATGTCTTGTGAAAAGTATGTTACTTGTATAAAATGTTCTATGTCTCGAGCTGAAATGATTCAAATAACACTACAATATGTAATACCATACAAACACTTATATATAGGAAGTACCAGCGGCGTATCCACCATGCTTGTATCATATTCCACACGCATTGTTACTTAATCATTTAATCCAAACCAAACCACCAAAGTAATTGTTAAAACATCGTGTGAAAACCCAATCGTTACCCAATCGTTAAAACATCGTGTGAAACCTAATCGTTAATTGTTTAATTCGTTTTAGGTCGTGAAACTACTTATGTGGTCGTCTCGCTAATAACATTCAAACCTTCTTGACTTTCGTCGCTTCTCGATTTCGTCGCTTCTCGATTTCGTCGCTTCTCGTTATCGTCGCTTCTCGTTTTCGCATTAACAAACCTCCATAGGGTAAGTTAACACTTACAGATTCAGTCGCTACCCACAACACCCACACATAACCACGGGTGCAGTAAATAACGGGATTTGTCAGATCCTATGGTACCATAACCTAATACTGGTCGGCTTGATCATTGCTAATGAATGTCATATGTTATGTAACTACAACCAACAAGTTTGTTCACTTTATGAAATCGTTATTAGTTTTGTATAAATCGTCTTTATCGTTTTTGAAACTATTGTTATAACATCGAAAACATTTAGCACATATGAGTCACCCCAAAACAATTGAAAACAGTAAAATAGGGGAAGAATGTACTCGCCTGAGAATGCTTGGAGGTCTTGAACAACAACCAAACAAAGCTTGAGGGAGCACGGAATCAATCGGCAATCTAAAACTATATAAATAAACCGGACCTAAATCGGGAGATCGGATAGGATGAGGCTTGGTAAACCAAACGAGTTTTGGAACTCATATGATATGGTTTAACAAGACCTACAAACTACAATGAAACCAAACCTAAGTGCTATCGACCCATCGCGGCCCATTACGACCCGTTTAGGAAGCTTATGCTACTTTAACGCGTCGTTCGCGTAAAACGCGTTCGGACCGCCTAACTAGTCCTATGACAAGTGTTATATGCCTAAACATGTTACTTAATTAGTTATGTGACAAAAGTTTAGGTTACATATGCTTAATTACCAATTATACATGAAAAGGGTATTCTGGTAATTTACCTAAGGCATATAAACTACCTATCATACAACTACTTAAACGATGTGACCATAGGGTATAACCTCGGAAGGTTATTCCCTACCTACTATGGTCACCTAATGTATTTGGTCCGATCCTAATGATCGACCAAATGGGTCGAGTTCGAAGGTATAGGCGATTTATTAGATCGCCTACCCTACGACCCTAGACAACGTGGTAATCAGTGGGCATAGTCCCAAAGGACTATGACCAACGTGATTACACTCACGTTGCGAAGTTCAAACGAACTTCGCATTGACCATTACTGGTCAACGCTGAAAGTCAAACAAAGTTTGACTTTCTGACTCGAAAAGCAGTAAAATAAGGAAAAGAACGAAAGAATACTAACCCAGGGTCCCCGAATGCTAATCCCGATTCAAGAATCTCAGGTATGAAACAATGGTTTCAACTTAGAGATCCTCAAATCAGAATTCTAGTGCATAATGAGGTTGTGTGGGTTGGGTATTTATAGGAATACCCGAACCGTTAGGATCGTTTCATGGAAAACGTGCCATGAATCCAACCCGTACACTTGTCGGAACCTTATGGTGACTAGAATGCCATCCTTATCTGATGACTAAGCAATTGGTAATGTGTGGGTGTGGTTAAATCTGCTGAAAACAGGCTGTTTAAACATTGCATCTGGTCAGAAGACCCCCTGCGCATCGTAGGGCAAAAGTCCCTGCGCATCGTAGGGGTTAAGTTTGGCAGATTTACAGTTTTGGTCCCTGAACTGTATTTAGGCCATTTTTGACACGTTTAAGGCCCGTTAACCCCATTTCAAAGCTCTAAAATGAATTTAAAGTATAGGGAACTTAAAATGTGTTCAAAAATATCTCAGATGTCGGTTCGTTTAGCCGTACGAACGCGATGTTCGCTTAATTACGACAGAATGCGCACAAGCGCGAAAAACGATCCAAATGACGCGACGAATGGATTTTTCTTATGGCGAACACTAAAATATAATGTAGTCATGCTTACATAAATTTTTGGATGTCCGGATGTATTCAGAACGTGAGTTATGCGTAAAAATGCAAACTTGTGCACTTTTTGACACTTTTAGTCCCTGAATGACACAAAAGTTTATTTTAGCATACCGAACACCTCAAAGCCTATTTCTAAGCTTTGTGAAGGATATTTATGGTATGTTTAACTTATGGTCATGCTCCGGAATGTCTGTTACAGTTCAAATTGGCATACTTTCGCAGTTTGTCAACTTTAGTCCCTGTAAGCGATTTAACTTGATTTTGCCATACCAAAGCCTTCAAAACTTATTTCTAAGTTAAGTAAAGGTTATTTAAGGTATGTTAAGCCTATGTAACTATTCCGGAGTGTTTGTTGCATTAAACTGGTTATATTTACGCATCGGTGCGCGTATAACCTTCCAGAAAGTGATTTAGAGTTTGAAATTGAACAAGAATTGATATGTATAAACGATACACATATTTTTACCAATCCCAAGTATGAAATATAATATTTCATTGGTTCGGTATTTGTTTGATGGCCGTGAAGGCACAGGTGTTACAGTCTCCCCTACTTTAGGAAATTTCGTCCCGAAATTTATTTAGAGGAAACTTGTGAGAGCTTGAAAATATGAAGTTGAAAAGATCAAACAACATTGGTTAGGGTTCTGAACTTCTAGTAACCTTTAATAACATCATGATTGCAATGTAAGAGGGATACTTATATACAAGTATATGAAGCGTCATTGGTGCGTCCACCGTACCTTCATTACATTGTTCTTATTTTGTTATTGTTGTCACTATCGGTTCTTACACATAATAAACCTTACTGGGTTTCTGTGCACTAAATTTCATAATTATGTACATGTCCATAATCAGATAATTCCTTGCACAGTTCACACAGTCTATTTTATAGTGTGTAGGGGAAAACCAAATGAACAATCCTGTGATGAGTGTAACTAGACCGCCATTGAGTCCTTTTGATTAAATCAATGAATGATCTAAATAGACTATCAAGGAGTCTGTTCAGCTACATCACTAGATGTCGTTTTTCTAACCAAATTGTGAATCAATCTTTTTGACTAGACCACCAAATGGGTCTCTTATGAATCATGGAATGGTACTATATAACCCAAGGGTCTTAACTACTAAGTAGAAGCCCATAAGGATTTAAGGTAGTACCTTTTTGAAAATCCTACTATGAATCCCTCATATAAAGATATGAAAGGTTCTATGAGGATTTGAAAATCGGATCACACAAAAACATAAAGGAGAACACATAACACATAACCACATAGTCGCATAATCGCTTATTCGTATAATCGTTTAATTTGTTATCTTTGGACATGGGTATTTAAAGCATACTAGGAATCCAATCCGTGGATTTCATTTGGTACTTTAAATATTTTCAAGAATCTAACTATAAAGATAGAAAGATTCAAAAAGAAAATTCGATTTCGATTATTAGGAACCGAAGTGTTCGAATTAAGGTACATAAAGAATCCAATTAAGGACTCTGATTTGAATGATGATCATCCACAAGGATCTAATTGTAAAGATAAAAAGATCCCATATGAATTTTAGAAGTTGAAGATGTTTTGAAATCTCGCACGGGATGTGCTTAAGTCAAAACATGAAGTTGAAATGCTTATGAAGTTGAGATGCTAGATATGTCAAGGCGACATATGAAGCAGAATTTGAAGGTTATGTAAATGTGTGAGGAAAATATATTTGGAAAACTATGCATCGGTTAAAAAAAATGTTTTTGAAACCTTATATATATAATATTTTGAAATCATAAAGTAGGTGTATTAGATAGATATTTTTACAAAAATATTTTAAAATCATGCGAGATGAATTTTGAAATTATGTATAAGGTTTTTGAAAATATGAATGATGCTCTCCGAAATCATGCACTTGATAAGAAAATGTATTGTGTTAATATTGTCTTCAGACTATATGAAATATTTTGAAATTTGAAAGGTTGGTTTTGATAACATGGCCAATGTTTTTGAAATAACATAGACAATGTATCTTGAAAAATTGTTTTCGAACTATATGAAATGTTTTGAGATCATGAAGATTGTTTTGAAATACTGGTACTGTGTATGTTGAAAAATCAAAACGTAATGGGTATGAGATTTGAAAATACCCTTAGTTATCTAACCAAGGATTTAAAGGCACAGATGTGCGAAAAGCACGATTACTCATAATGTCACTTAATTTTCTGTACTTTGTTTCTTAGGGTGAAACGAGTACTTAAAATTTTCGAGGGAATCATGAGCAATCATTTGAAAGAGAGAAATCACAAAAGTAGTTTGTAAGGTACATAGTTCCTTGATGTAGGTATCATAGGAAAAGCCATACACACCTAGCAGGGGGTTGAGCTGGTTGGTTGGGGACTGCTTTACCATTGTGAGCGACCATGGCGAAGTTCTGAGAAGCCTTTCGCTTCTTTGACTTCTTAGGGGATCGTTCATCCATGGTCTTTGATTCCTCGATTGGTTTATTGGCTGATGGTGTTGTCGCCTGACTAGGTCCTGCCTGTCTTGGTGACTCTTGAGTGGCTTCATCCTGGAGATGATACATGGCAGTAGGTAATTCAACAGTCTTCAGGACTACTTCGCCTATTCGCTGAGCGAATTTGGCTGCTTGCTCAGATATCTGCGCGTCATCGTGATGAAGAGACATTCTTGAAGAAAAAGAAAGGCATAGGGAGAAACAGGTAAAAGAGTATTGGACAATCAAAACAGAATGATAACGCATGAAGATTGCGATCATTTGTTTGTTACCTAAGGCAAACAAATGAGACGGTGACTGATCAAAGTAAATGGGTCAAAAATAATGTATTGCAAAGACATGCTCGCTTATAAGTGAACACTCACCCCAAGAATTCCCAGGTAAGCACAACTGGTCTCGCGTCTGATGAGATGTATACGAAGTGCTTGCCTAGACAGAAAACCCAGAATACAGGCATTCACCCTTCCAGTTTGCACGTGTTCACATTATTTAAAACCCAAAACCTTGACGAAGTTTTGAAAACTCAAAGAGGTTCAAAACCATATAATAGAGAGTTCAAAACCTAGTAATCAATCATCCTAGAACAGATGATTAGTTTTCAAAGCGGTTTTGAATTTTATGTTCTTGTTGTGGTCGTCGCCTAAGGATAGGCGACGGTATTGTTTTATGACTAAACGCAAGTAAACTCGCGTTAGGGTCCTAAGAAGGTTATAGACTAGGTCAAAGCATTACTAATTACTAATAACCTAATTCCCTATAACCATTGGCTCTGATACCATCTTTTCTGTCACACCCCGACCACGTGGAACATACAAAACGTGGCGGAAACATCGGGGCGTGTTGCAACAGAATTAATGTTTCATAACCATGGATATCAAAAGTGTTTCGTTTTATTAATCATTGAATAATTACATCGTTTAGGAATCTAAATACACTAATTAAACATAGTCTATCATTGTTATTTAGTCACTAAGGCCTTGTCCAGTCCTATGTGAGCATGCATCTTATCAATCGATTTCATTCAATCAATACCTGAAACATATGTGAAAACGAGGTCAGCAAAGAAATGCTGGCGAGTACATAGGTTTTGTAGGAGTGTCGAAATCATGGCTAGTTTAGATGTTGCAATACTTTATTTAAAAACCTTGTTTTGAAAAGAGTATAATATTGCAACTTAATTAACCAACTCAAATCAAGCGGGTTATAATTTGTAAAACCTCGTAGCCATGACTCTTAACTCAAAAACATTTGTTTTAGTAAATTATTTGGAAAAACAATGATAAGTTCAGGTGATATGTATAAATAAGAAAATAAAGCATGATTAAATGAATAACCATGTAATATGAGTTTGTATAAGATAAATTGTTTGTAAATAAATGTCTTGTGAAAAGTATGTTACTTGTATAAAATGTTCTATGTCTCGAGCTGAAATGATTCAAATAACACTACAATATGTAATACCATACAAACACTTATATATAGGAAGTACCAGCGGCGTATCCACCATGCTTGTATCATATTCCACACGCATTGTTACTTAATCATTTAATCCAAACCAAACCACCAAAGTAATTGTTAAAACATCGTGTGAAAACCCAATCGTTACCCAATCGTTAAAACATCGTGTGAAACCTAATCGTTAATTGTTTAATTCGTTTTAGGTCGTGAAACTACTTATGTGGTCGTCTCGCTAATAACATTCAAACCTTCTTGACTTTCGTCGCTTCTCGATTTCGTCGCTTCTCGATTTCGTCGCTTCTCGTTATCGTCGCTTCTCGTTTTCGCATTAACAAACCTCCATAGGGTAAGTTAACACTTACAGATTCAGTCGCTACCCACAACACCCACACATAACCACGGGTGCAGTAAATAACGGGATTTGTCAGATCCTATGGTACCATAACCTAATACTGGTCGGCTTGATCATTGCTAATGAATGTCATATGTTATGTAACTACAACCAACAAGTTTGTTCACTTTATGAAATCGTTATTAGTTTTGTATAAATCGTCTTTATCGTTTTTGAAACTATTGTTATAACATCGAAAACATTTAGCACATATGAGTCACCCCAAAACAATTGAAAACAGTAAAATAGGGGAAGAATGTACTCGCCTGAGAATGCTTGGAGGTCTTGAACAACAACCAAACAAAGCTTGAGGGAGCACGGAATCAATCGGCAATCTAAAACTATATAAATAAACCGGACCTAAATCGGGAGATCGGATAGGATGAGGCTTGGTAAACCAAACGAGTTTTGGAACTCATATGATATGGTTTAACAAGACCTACAAACTACAATGAAACCAAACCTAAGTGCTATCGACCCATCGCGGCCCATTACGACCCGTTTAGGAAGCTTATGCTACTTTAACGCGTCGTTCGCGTAAAACGCGTTCGGACCGCCTAACTAGTCCTATGACAAGTGTTATATGCCTAAACATGTTACTTAATTAGTTATGTGACAAAAGTTTAGGTTACATATGCTTAATTACCAATTATACATGAAAAGGGTATTCTGGTAATTTACCTAAGGCATATAAACTACCTATCATACAACTACTTAAACGATGTGACCATAGGGTATAACCTCGGAAGGTTATTCCCTACCTACTATGGTCACCTAATGTATTTGGTCCGATCCTAATGATCGACCAAATGGGTCGAGTTCGAAGGTATAGGCGATTTATTAGATCGCCTACCCTACGACCCTAGACAACGTGGTAATCAGTGGGCATAGTCCCAAAGGACTATGACCAACGTGATTACACTCACGTTGCGAAGTTCAAACGAACTTCGCATTGACCATTACTGGTCAACGCTGAAAGTCAAACAAAGTTTGACTTTCTGACTCGAAAAGCAGTAAAATAAGGAAAAGAACGAAAGAATACTAACCCAGGGTCCCCGAATGCTAATCCCGATTCAAGAATCTCAGGTATGAAACAATGGTTTCAACTTAGAGATCCTCAAATCAGAATTCTAGTGCATAATGAGGTTGTGTGGGTTGGGTATTTATAGGAATACCCGAACCGTTAGGATCGTTTCATGGAAAACGTGCCATGAATCCAACCCGTACACTTGTCGGAACCTTATGGTGACTAGAATGCCATCCTTATCTGATGACTAAGCAATTGGTAATGTGTGGGTGTGGTTAAATCTGCTGAAAACAGGCTGTTTAAACATTGCATCTGGTCAGAAGACCCCCTGCGCATCGTAGGGCAAAAGTCCCTGCGCATCGTAGGGGTTAAGTTTGGCAGATTTACAGTTTTGGTCCCTGAACTGTATTTAGGCCATTTTTGACACGTTTAAGGCCCGTTAACCCCATTTCAAAGCTCTAAAATGAATTTAAAGTATAGGGAACTTAAAATGTGTTCAAAAATATCTCAGATGTCGGTTCGTTTAGCCGTACGAACGCGATGTTCGCTTAATTACGACAGAATGCGCACAAGCGCGAAAAACGATCCAAATGACGCGACGAATGGATTTTTCTTATGGCGAACACTAAAATATAATGTAGTCATGCTTACATAAATTTTTGGATGTCCGGATGTATTCAGAACGTGAGTTATGCGTAAAAATGCAAACTTGTGCACTTTTTGACACTTTTAGTCCCTGAATGACACAAAAGTTTATTTTAGCATACCGAACACCTCAAAGCCTATTTCTAAGCTTTGTGAAGGATATTTATGGTATGTTTAACTTATGGTCATGCTCCGGAATGTCTGTTACAGTTCAAATTGGCATACTTTCGCAGTTTGTCAACTTTAGTCCCTGTAAGCGATTTAACTTGATTTTGCCATACCAAAGCCTTCAAAACTTATTTCTAAGTTAAGTAAAGGTTATTTAAGGTATGTTAAGCCTATGTAACTATTCCGGAGTGTTTGTTGCATTAAACTGGTTATATTTACGCATCGGTGCGCGTATAACCTTCCAGAAAGTGATTTAGAGTTTGAAATTGAACAAGAATTGATATGTATAAACGATACACATATTTTTACCAATCCCAAGTATGAAATATAATATTTCATTGGTTCGGTATTTGTTTGATGGCCGTGAAGGCACAGGTGTTACATCTTGTCTCTTTGAACTCTGCTAACTTTGCAAGCTCATCAGCTGCACTTTTTTCCTTCATCTCTTCATCGTTTCTCCACTTTAGATGATTGACAGGATCTGGATCTTGATAGTTTGCACTCTTGATAAATCCAAAGAATTCTGCCTTTTTTGTTGATTCTGGATGATTTTTGTGATACCTGGATAATACATTCAACGTTTCATTATCCATATGATACAATGCCAATAAATCATTATTCTTATCTTTCACTAGATCTGGATAGGCATGATCAAGTATCATCTGTACAAATCTTGGATACACCCAAGTTTTGTTGCCTGACGTAATGTTCTCCTTCATGTAATGAAAAACAATTTTTGAAAAATTGTATTTTTTGTTCAACACAAGTGCAGTCACCATGCACAACTGATAGTCTCGCATCACGTTGTAACATCCGTGCTTGTAATCATTGTGAACAGTTCTATTATCAATAAAACAATGTTATTTGATCCCAATGTTTGTTTGGTTGTGTTTTACATTTTTCATGTTTTGACTTTTATGTAATTTCAAACTCTACATCGCTTTCTGGAGAGTTTTACGCAAACTGATGCGTAAACGTAATCAGTTTAATAGGACAAATACTCCGGAACATCAACATATACTTAACATACCTTAAATAACCTTTACATAACTTAGAAATAAGTTTTGAAGGCTTTGCTATGGCAAAAACAAGTTAATTTGCTTATAGGGGCTAAACTTGACAAACTGCGAAAGTATGCCAATTTGAACTGTAACAGACATTCCGGAACATGACCATAAATTAAACATACCATAAATATCCTTTACATAGCTTAGAAATAGGCTTTGAGGGGTTCGGTATGCTAAAATAAACTTTTGGGTCATTCAGGGACTAAAAGTGTCAAAAAGTGCACAAGTTTGCCTTTTCGCGCATAACTAACGTTCTGAATACATCTGGACATCCAAAAATTTATGTAAGCATGACTATATTATGCTTTAGTGTTTAGCATGAGAAAAATCCATTCGTTGCGTCATTTGGATCGTTTTTCACACTTATGCGCATTCCGTCGTAATTAAGCGAACATCGCGTTCGTACGACCAAACGAACCAACACCCGGCATATTTTTGAGCATGTTTCATGTCCACAATGTTTAGGCATCATTTTAGGGCCTTAAAGTTGGCTTTACGGGCCTTAGAAGTGTCGGAAATGGCCTTAAACACGTGCAGGGGCTGAAACTGTCATTTTTGAAACTTATTTTCTGATCAGAACCCCCATGTGGCCCGCATTAGTTTTGGTGTATCCTGAAGCGGGCCGCCTCAGCCTCCCAGAACAGATAAGTATGCTTAGTCAGCAGATTTCAGCTGATTAAACCTCATCCACACATTCTAAACTTGCCCTTTCAGCTCATAATAGGCCATTTTCAGTTACCATAACATTTTGACAAGTGTACGCACAAGATTAAATCACGTTATTCAAGAAACAATCTTAACGGTTCAGGAAATACTATAAATACCCAACACATTTCACTTCATTTCTCACAAGAATCTGATCATTTGTGCTCTAAGTTGAAACCTTTGTTTCATACCTGAGCTATTTTGATCTAGATTAGCATTCGGGGACCCTTCGTAAGTGTTCCTTCGTTCTTTTATTGCTTTTCGAGTCCGAAAGTCAAACTTTGTTTGACTTTCTGCATTGACCAGTTTATGGTCGATGCGAAGTTCGTTTGAACTTCATAACGTGAGCGTGATCACGATGGTTATAGTCCCTAGTGACTATACCTACTGATTACCACGTTATCTAGGCTCAGTGACGAGCCTTAGTTTCGGTCAGAATACGTATTCTTGCGTATTTTGTAACCAAACTACTTATGGGTATCAAAACCGATTGTTTTGATACCAAACCTGTTTTCTAAGCTTAGTTAAGCATGTTTTAACATGCTTAGCTCGTCACTTTTAGTTTAGTGCTTATATAGGGTCGTCAGGTAAGCGATCTAAACAATCGCTTATATTTTCGAACCCGACCCGTTTGGTCGATCATTAGGATCCGACCAAGCACCTTAGGTGACCATAGTTTATAGGGAATAACCTTACGAGGTTATACCTTATGGTCGCTTCGTTTAAGTAGTTATATGATAGGTAGTATATATGCCTTAGGTAAATTACCAAAATACCCCTTTGATGCCAAAATTCGTTTTAAACATATGTAACATAACTTTTGACATCTAAACTGATTTAACAACCATATTAGACATGTTAAGGCATATTTTACTTGTCATAGGACTAGTTAGGCTTTCCGAACGCGTGTTACGCGAACGACGCGTTAAAGTAGCATAAGCTACCTAAACGGGTCGTAAACACTTAGAATAGGTTTCATTTAGTATGTAGGCTTTGTTAAACCATACTACATGAGTTCCCATACTCATTTGGTTTACGAACCCTCATTCTACCCGATCTTCCGATCTAGGTCCGGTTTATTAACATAGTTACCTATATTAGGTGTCGTTTGATATTCTGTGATCTCTAGCATTGCTTGGTGGTTATCTTAGGACTTCTGAGCAATCTCAAGTGAGTACATAGACCCCTCTTTTACTGTTTTCCAAACTGTTTTGGGGTGAAACACATGTGCCTACTTGTTCCTTTCGTGTTTTACTGTTCTCACATCATATACATGCTATGTTTGTTAGTACATTATAGTACATGATTTCATTACATTTCATGCTATGTATGTCCATTGTGTGCATACTTAGTACATTGTTTTACATTACATCTCTGCTATGTATGTTAACTAATAGCATGCTAGCACATTGATTACATGACTTTTTCTGCTTTGTATGTTAACTTAGCATACTTAGTACATTGTTTTCATATAACATGTTCACTTTTGCTATGACATTTGGTTTGCACAAACGAGACTATTATACGTTCATTAACATTAGCTACGCCGCTCGGTAGTAAGTACTGGTACCATAGGACTTGACAAATCCCATTCCTGACATCCCGGGTTTGTTTGGATGTAAGGAATGACTGAATCCGAAAACATTTCTTTTAATAACCTTGACTGAAAGGGTTATCCGACTGTCTCAAGGCTTGAATGTATGCGTTAACTTACCACATAAATGTTTGTATCAATGTAACATGCATTACTTTGCAAAACATAACTTTTTGATATATTCAAAATACTTTGTTCTGTACATTTATACATTTTGGACTATATGACAATACTTTACTTACAATACATAACTTTTGTTACACATTACTTGACTACTTTTGGACTTATAAACATTTGACATGGCTTATACAAGGACTTTTGACTATTGGTTTAAACATAGACTTTATACATTGGTGGTTTGTTTAAGTGATTTAAGTAACGAGGCATGTGTAATATGATACAAACATGGTGGATACGCTGCTAGTACTTCCTATATATAAGTGTTTGTATGGTATTACATATTGTAGCGTTATTTAAATCATTTCAATTTAGACATATGACTTTCAATACAAATAACATACTTTTCACAAGACGTTGTTTTACCAATCAACTTATCTTATACAAACTCATTTTACTTGGTTATTCATTTAACCATACTTTATTCTCTTATTTATACATATCATCTGAATTTATGGTTTTTCAAACGATTTATAAAACAAATCAAATTTACAAGGTTCATGACTGACTGTTATTAAACAAATTTTCTTAAACTTAAGTCATGAATCCTATTTTCACAAAACCTATGTATCTCACAGGCATTTTTATGGAGCTTTTCCGTAGGATGATGATCGTGACACTAGGGCGGACCTGTGCCTTAGAGACATAAAACGAAGATAGACTTAGTTTAATTATGTTATAAACTCTTTATTTCCTGTATTGACAATGTAACCCGCTTGTTGATAAATAAATACAACTTTGTATGCCATGGTTATGAAACAATTAATTCTGTTACAACACTCCCCGACGTTTTCCGCCACGTCTTAAAACATGCACATCACCTATCCTTAGGTGATTATCAAAACAAGAAACCAAAATTTTCGAAATGATTTTTGAAAAACAATCATCTGTTTTTGAATGATTTATTACAAGGTTTTGAACCCTCTTTTGTAAGGTTTTGAACCCTTCCAGTTTGACTAAATTTTTGGCCTTGTGCCTTCAAATTTTCAAAATCTCGTCAACGTTTTGGGTTTTAAATAATGTGAACACGTGCAAACTGGAAGAGTGAATGCCTGTATTCTGGGTTTTCTGTCTAGGCAAGCACTTCGTATACATCTCATCAGACGCGAGACCAGTTGTGCTTACCTGGGAATTCTTGGGATGAGTGTTCACTTATAGGCGAGCATGTCTTCGTGATACATTATTTTTGATCCATTTACTTTGATTAGTCAATGTGCGTCGTTTGTTTGCTTGGTAATGCGGACAAATGACCACCATCTTTGCTTTTGTTAATTTTGTTTCATCTCATTCTTTTCATCCAATCATCTCACTCGTTTCCTTTCATGTTTCCTCTTTTAGAATGCCTCCTCGACGCGACAATCTGATTGCGACTGCCGAACTGGCAGAAATTATTGCGGAGCAGATGGCTGCTCAATTTCCAAATCTCTTTGCTCAATGGCACCAAGCCAACAACAACAACAATGCTCCATGCAAATACAAGGATTTTAACTCGGCTAACCACTCAAGTTTAGTGGTTCTGAGGGAGCGACTGGGCTTCTTCAATGGTTTGAGAGCATTGAGAATACTTTCCGCCACGTGCAGTGTCCAGATAATCGCAAGGTCGAGTTTTCTTCGAGCGTGTTTCAGAAGAGGGCTCTCACATGGTGGAACGGGGTTATGAGAGATCGGGGTGCAGAAGTTGCTCTAGCGCAAACTTGGGCTGAACTTAGGGCCCTTATGATGAGGGAATTCTGTCCTCGTCATGAGCAGCGAGCGTTGGAGAAAGAGTTTGAGGACTTGAAACAAGACAGTGGCGAGCACAGGCTTATACTGATAGGTTTGAAGAGTTGAGTCTGCTTTGCCCAACTATGGTGACCCCACTCGACAAGGCTATCGAAAGATACATCGACGGCCTACCTGACTCAGTACAAGACATCATTACTGGTAGTAACCCTGCCACACTCCGTCAGGCGATCGAGTTATCAGCGACATTGACTGAGTCGCAGGTTCGAAAGGGGAAGCTGCACAAAAAGGGTGACAAGGGTAAGAAGCAGGTGTCTGATAAGGAAGATAGCAAGAAAGGTCAAAACAAGAAGGGAAAGAATTCTGGAGGGTCTAGGAAGTGGAAGGCTTCCCAAAACTATGCTGTTACTGCACAGGCTCAAGCTGCACCAAATCATCCTACGCAACTACTAGCCAAGAAGCCTTATCTTGGCAATGCACCTTTATGCAACAGGTGTAACGGCCATCATCAACCACACCTCCAGTGTCGTCAGTGCACCAACTGCGGAAGGCCTGGTCATCTTGCTGCCACCTGCCGCATTCCTGTTAACCAGAACCAGGCAGTTCAGAACCAAGCCCAACAGGTTGCTCAGCCTCTTGCTCAGCAACAAGGTCAAGCTGCACGACCTCATTTTCCTCCTGGTTCATGCTACAATTATGGGGATCTGACCCACTACAGGAACCGGTGCCCAAGGCTAGCCAACCAAAATCAGAATCAGAACCAAAATCAGGCTCAGGCTCGAGGGCGAGCTTTTAACTTGAATGCCCAAGAGGCGCAGGCGGACGATAATGTGGTGAACGGTACGTTCTTTATTAATAATCAGCCTGCATCTGTTCTTTTTGATTCGGGTGCCGACAAGAGTTTTGTGTCATTGTTTTTTGAGCCATTACTTCGCGTGTCTAGAACAAAACTAGGTAAACCTTTGACAGTAGAAGTTGCTAGTGGTGAACCCATTGTTCTTGATTATGTTCTTCACAACTGCCAGTTGAACCTTAACGATCATCTTTTTCCGATCGACCTCATGCCTATGCAACTTGGAAGCTTCGACGTCATAGTGGGAATGGATTGGTTATCCAAGCATCACGCTGAGATAGTTTGTTCTGAGAAAATTGTTCGTGTGCCGCTTTCGACAGGCGAGATCCTACAGGTTCAAGGTGAGAAACCTGCCGGTGGTCTCAAACTCATGTCTTGTTTTAAAGCTCGGAAGTATCTGCGGAAGAACTATGTGGCTTTCTTAGCACATGTTACAGCAGATAAAGGCAAGGGTAAGTCCATTTCAGATATTCCTGTCGTTCGGGATTATTCTGAAGTTTTCCCTGAAGAGTTACCTGGTCTACCTCCAGCACGCCAAGTCGAGTTCTGCATTGATCTCGTACCTGGTGCAAATCCCATTGCCAGAGCTCCATATTGTCTTGCACCGTCTGAGATGCAAGAGTTGTCTAAGCAGCTTCAGGAACTCTCTGACAAAGGTTTTATCCGTCCTAGCTTTTCACCCTGGGGTGCTCCCGTTCTTTTTGTCAAGAAGAAGGATGGATCCTTTAGGATGTGTATCGATTATCGTGAGCTTAACAAGCTTACCATCAAGAATCGATATCCCCTACCGCGCATAGACGATCTCTTTGATCAATTACAGGGCGCTTCTTATTTTTCGAAGATTGATCTACGTTCCGGATATCATCAACTTCGGGTGCATGAAGAAGATATTCCCAAGACAGCATTCCGCACTCGGTATGGGCATTATGAATTTACAGTCATGCCATTCGGTTTGACTAATGCTCCTGCTGTTTTCATGGACTTAATGAATAGGGTCTGCAAACCTTATTTGGATCAGTTCGTCATTGTTTTTATTGACGATATCTTGATTTACTCTAAGACGCAAGCTGATCACGAGCAACATCTTCGTCTTACTCTGGAACTCCTAAAGAAAGAGCAACTTTTCGCCAAATTCTCCAAGTGTGAATTCTGGCTTAAAGAAGTTCAATTCTTAGGACATATCATCAACGAACAAGGTATCCATGTAGATCCCTCCAAGATCAGTGCGATTAAGGATTGGGATACGCCTACTACTCCCACTGAGGTTCGTTCTTTTCTTGGTCTAGCGGGTTATTACCGCCGCTTCATTGAGAACTTCTCAAAGATTGCAGTTCCTCTAACTGCTCTAACTCAGAAGAACAAGCCCTTTGAGTGGGGATTCAAACAAGAGGAAGTTTTTCAAAACTTGAAGCAGAAGCTTTGTGACGCGCCTGTTCTAACTTTGCCTGAGGGCAATGATGATTTCGTTGTTTATTGCGATGCATCTAAACTGGGTCTTGGCTGTGTTCTTATGCAAAGGAACAAAGTCATAGCATATGCATCGAGGCAGTTGAAGATACATGAGAAGAACTACACCACTCATGATCTTGAGTTGGGTGCAGTTGTTTTCGCTCTAAAGATCTGGAGACACTATTTGTACGGTACAAAATGTGTGGTTTTCACGGACCACAAAAGTCTTCAGCATATCTTCAACCAGAAAGAACTCAACATGAGGCAACGACGTTGGGTTGAGCTTTTAAACGACTATGACTGCGAAATTCGCTACCATCCTGGTAAGGCGAATGTCGTAGCTGATGCATTGAGTCGTAAGGAACGTACTAAGCTTCATTGTGTACGTGTTCAATCAGTTATTCAAGCTCGATCCGATATCCAAGCACGCATTTCTCAGGCTCAACAATCTTGTGTTTCACAAGGTTTAATGGATAAGGAATTTCCCTATCACATAACGCCTGCTTTGGAACTGAAGGACAATGGATCGTATTACTTCATGGACCGTTTGTGGGTCCCAAGCCAGGATGATCTTCGTACCTTGCTTATGGATGAAGCCCATAAGTCGCGTTATTCTATTCATCCGGGCTCAGATAAGATGTATAAGGATCTTCGTATTCACTATTGGTGGCCTGGTATGAAGAAAGACATTGCCTTATACGTATCGAAATGCCTTACTTGTCTTAAGATTAAGGCTGAACATCAGCGTCCTTCTGGTTTATTGGAGCAACCAGAGATCCCAGTTTGGAAGTGGGAAAACATTACTATGGATCTTGTTACTAAACTTCCGCGCACAAAGAAAGGTCATGATGCCATCTGGGTAGTTGTTGATCATCTTACTAAGTCAGCGCATTTCTTGCCAATCCGTGAGGATTTTCCTGCTGATAGACTTGCACAAATCTATGTGGATGAAATTGTGGCTCGACATGGTGTTCCTTTGAACATCATTTCTGACAGAGATGCTCGTTTCACGTCTCATTTTTGGAGAACCATGCAATCTGCTATGGGGACCCAACTTAATCTGAGCACGGCTTATCATCCGCAAACGGATGGTCAATCTGAAAGAACAATCCAGACTCTGGAGGATATGCTTAGAGCTTGTGTGATCGATTTTGGTGGTAGTTGGGATTCACATCTTAAGTTGATTGAATTCTCCTACAACAACAGTTATCACACCAGCATCAAAATGGCTCCTTTCGAGGCTCTCTATGGTCGAAAATGTCGTTCACCAGTCTGCTGGAATGAGATCGGCGAGGCTCAACTTACTAGACCTGCCCTCATTTTAGAAACTACTGACAAGATCAAGAAAGTTCGTGATAACCTTCAAACAGCTAGAAGCCGTCAGAAGAGTTACGCGGACCCAAAACGCAAGGCCTTGGAATTTCAAGTCGGTGATCGAGTATTACTTAAGGTCTCACCTTGGAACGGTGTGATCAGATTTGGAAAGAAAGGAAAACTTGCACCTAGATACGTTGGACCATTCAAGATCGTCGAAAGAATCGGAAAGGTAGCCTACAGACTTGAGTTACCTCCTGAACTTGGAAATGTTCATCCAACTTTTCACGTGTCCAATCTCAAGAGGTGTTTAGCTGATGAGAACCTCCACATACCGCTTGATGAAATTCGTGTTGGCAAAACACTGAAATTTGTTGAGAAGCCTGTGGAAATCATGGAACGTGAAGTCAAGTGGCTTAAACGCAAGCGCATTCCTTTGGTCAAAGTTCGCTGGGAAGCTAAACGTGGACCTGAATTTACTTGGGAACGCGAAGATCAAATGAAGGCGAAATATCCACATCTTTTCCCACGAGTTTCCTCTAAATAAATTTCGGGACGAAATTTCCACAAGTAGGGGAGACTGTAACATCCGTGCTTGTAATCATTGTGAACAATTCTATTATCAATAAAACAATGTTATTTGATCCCAATGTTTGTTTGGTTGTGTTTTACATTTTTCATGTTTTGACTTTTATGTAATTTCAAACTCTACATCGCTTTCTGGAGAGTTTTACGCAAACTGATGCGTAAACGTAATCAGTTTAATACGAAAAATACTCCGGAACATCAACATATACTTAACATACCTTAAATAACCTTTACATAACTTAGAAATAAGTTTTGAAGGCTTTGGTATGGCAAAAACAAGTTAATTCGCTTACAGGGGCTAAACTTGACAAACTGCGAAAGTATGCCAATTTGAACTGTAACAGACATTCCGGAACATGACCATAAGTTAAACATACCATAAATATCCTTTACATAGCTTAGAAATAGGCTTTGAGGGGTTCGGTATGCTAAAAGAAACTTTTGGGTCATTCAGGGACTAAAAGTGTCAAAAAGCGCACAAGTTTGCCTTTTCGCGCATAACTTACGTTCTGAATACATCTGGACATCCAAAAATTTATGTAAGCATGACTATATTATGCTTTAGTGTTTGGCATGAGAAAAATCCATTCGTTGCGTCATTTGGATCGTTTTTCGCACTTATGCGCATTCCGTCGTAATTAAGCGAACATCGCGTTCGTACGACCAAACGAACCAACACCCGGCATATTTTTGAGCATGTTTCATGTCCAAAATGTTTAGGAATCATTTTAGGGCCTTAAAGTTGGCTTTACGGGCCTTAGAAGTGTCAGAAATGGCCTTAAACACGTGCAGGGGCTGAAACTGTCATTTTTGAAACTTATTTTCTGATCAGAACCCCCATGCGGCCCGCATTAGTTTTGGTGTATCCTGAAGCGGGCCGCCTCAGCCTCCCAGAACAGATAAGTATGCTTAGTCAGCAGATTTCAGCTGATTAAACCTCATCCACACATTCTAAACTTGCCCTTTCTGCTCATAATAGGCCATTTTCAGTTACCATAACATTTTGACAAGTGTGCGCACAAGATTAAATCACGTTATTCAAGAAACGATCTTAACGGTTCGGGAAATACTATAAATACCCAACACATTTCACTTCATTTCTCACAAGAATCTGATCATTTGTGCTGTAAGTTGAAACCTTTGTTTCATACCTGAGCTATTTTGATCTAGATTAGCATTCGGGGACCCTTCGTAAGTGTTCCTTCGTTCTTTTATTGCTTTTCGAGTCCGAAAGTCAAACTTTGTTTGACTTTCTGCATTGACCAGTTTATGGTCGATGCGAAGTTCGTTTGAACTTCATAACGTGAGCGTGATCACGATGGTTATAGTCCCTACTGACTATACCTACTGATTACCACGTTATCTAGGCTCAGTGACGAGCCTTAGTTTCGGTCAGAATACGTATTCTTGCGTATTTTGTAACCAAACTACTTATGGGTATCAAAACCGATTGTTTTGATACCAAACCTGTTTTCTAAGCTTAGTTAAGCATGTTTTAACATTCTTAGCTCGTCACTTTTAGTTTAGTGCTTATATAGGGTCGTCAGGTAAGCGATCTAAACAATCGCTTATACTTTCGAACCCGATCCGTTTGGTCAATCATTAGGATCCGACCAAGCACCTTAGGTGACCATAGTTTATAGGGAATAACCTTACGAGGTTATACCTTATGGTCGCTTGGTTTAAGTAGTTATATGATAGGTAGTATATATGCCTTAGGTAAATTACCAAAATACCCCTTTGATGCTAAAATTCGTTTTAAACATATGTAACATAACTTTTGACATCTAAACTGATTTAACAACCATATTAGACATGTTAAGGCATATTTTACTTGTCATAGGAATAGTTAGGCGTTCCGAACGCGTGTTACGCGAACGACGCGTTAAAGTAGCATAAGCTACCTAAACGGGTCGTAATGGGTCGTAAACACTTAGAATAGGTTTCATTTAGTATGTAGGCTTTGTTAAACCATACTACATAAGTTCCCATACTCATTTTGTTTACGAACCCTCATTCTACCCGATCTTCCGATCTAGGTCCGGTTTATTAACATAGTTACCTATATTAGGTGCCGTTTGATATTCCGTGATCTCTAGCATTGCTTGGTGGTTATCTTAGGACTTCTGAGCAATCTCAAGTGAGTACATAGACCCCTCTTTTACTGTTTTCCAAACTGTTTTGGGGTGAAACACATGTGCCTAATTGTTACTTTCGTGTTTTACTGTTCTCACATCATATACATGCTATGTTTGTTAGTACATTATAGTACATGATTTCATTACATTTCATGCTATGTATGTCCATTGTGTGCATACTTAGTACATTGTTTTACATTACATCTCTGCTATGTATGTTAACTAATAGCATGCTAGCACATTGATTACATGACTTTTTCTGCTTTGTATGTTAACTTAGCATACTTAGTACATTGTTTTCATATAACATGTTCACTTTTGCTATGACATTTGGTTTGCACAAACGAGACTATTATACGTTCATTAACATTAGCTACGCCGCTCGGTAGTAAGTACTGGTACCATAGGACTTGACAAATCCCATTCCTGACATCCCGGGTTTGTTTGGATGTAAGGAATGACTGAATCAGAAAACATTTCTTTTAATAACCTCGACTGAAAGGGTTATCCGACTGTCTCAAGGCTTGAATGTATGCGTTAACTTACCACATAAATGTTTGTATCAATGTAACATGCATTACTTTGCAAAACATAACTTTTTGATATATTCAAAATACTTTGTTCTGTACATTTATACATTTTGGACTATATGACAATACTTTACTTACAATACATAACTTCTGTTACACATTACTTGACTACTTTTGGACTTATAAACATTTGACATGGCTTATACAAGGACTTTTGACTATTGGTTTAAACATAGACTTTATACATTGGTGGTTTGTTTAAGTGATTTAAGTAACGAGCCATGTGTAATATGATACAAACATGGTGGATACGCCGCTAGTACTTCCTATATATAAGTGTTTGTATGGTATTACATATTGTAGCGTTATTTAAATCATTTCAATTTAGACATATGACTTTCTATACAAATAACATACTTTTCACAAGACGTTGTTTTACCAATCAACTTATCTTATACAAACTCATTTTACTTGGTTATTCATTTAACCATACTTTATTCTCTTATTTATACATATCATCTGAATTTATGGTTTTTCAAACGATTTATAAAACAAATCAAATTTACAAGGTTCATGACTGACTGTTATTAAACAATTTTTCTTAAACTTAAGTCAGGAATCCTATTTTCACAAAACCTATGTATCTCACAGACATTTTTATGCTGACGTACCTACTTTCACATGTGTTTTCAGGAGCTTTTCCGTAGGATGATGATCGTGACACTAGGGCGGACCTGTGCCTTAGAGACATAAAACGAAGATAGACTTAGTTTAATTATGTTATAAACACTTTATTTCCTGTATTGACAATGTAACCCGCTTGTTGATAAATAAATACAACTTTGTATGCCATGGTTATGAAACAATTAATTCTGTTACAACACTCCCCGACGTTTTCCGCCACGTCTTGTATGTTATACGTGGTCGGGGTGTGACACACGTCATAACCACCCTTCCTGTGACTAAGTGCATGAACAATTGAATGAATGAAAAACTTGTAAGGCTTTGAGAAACATGATTTCAAATAATTTGCACTGTTCAGCGGACCATTATAACCCATCCTCAACATGCATCCTTTCACCATTCTTTCAGGAAACTTCGTTGGAGACTCTTCATCGTCAGGAAAATCCAACACTTCACGAACCAGTTGCTCTGTGATAACAATCTGCTTATCTGCACCATTTAAGCTAACAATTGAAGTAATGGCTTTGCTTTCTTCATCATATGTAGCATTCTCACAGAAACGTTCAATATAAGATCTGAACACATTATGTTGATTTGTCAATGCCTTCTGGATAGGTAACCGCTTCATGAATTCCAGAATCTCTTTGAATGCAGCCATCTTTGGTAACTTTTCATCGTAAACACAACAGATGTTATGTAACGGATCAAACTGCACATTTGAAGCCTGAAATATACACACAATCAACAAGTTAAACACATTTGACAATTTTCAAAACAAAACATACTTCATTCAAACGAAATGGCTTTTCAAACGAAATGAGGTTCAACCGAGATGCCATTACAAACGAAATCAATTTCAAACGGAATGGCCAGTTTTCAAACGAAATGAGTTTCAAGCGAAATGATCATTTCGCATGAAATAGAAACATTTACCAGTGATCCATTTCATACGAAATGAATCGTCATTTCGTTTGAAATCAACTCTATGAACAGTGATTTTTCAGATGACCAAAACATGAACTGATGATGAAATTGATCCCCTGGGTTTTTCTTTAACAGATTCCGAGTACATGGATATGATTATCGATCATTTTAGTTCACAAACAAGCCCTAGATCTAAGTTCGAAGCTCTGTACATCGGGATTCATACTAAATCAACAGATCTGGCTCAAATTGAAACCCTAAATCAGACCTATAACATATTCCGAACACACAGAAGTGTTTTACATTCCTTTTTGATCATTATTTAACCCTAGATCTAGATTCAAAGGACAGTTCATCGAAATTCATAAAAAAACAACAGATCTAGGTTAAATCAGCATCAAATCTCACCTTTCCCATTATCTAAGTTGTGTGAACCAACTTAAACAAGGATTACGAGCAACAAGATCAACAGATTTCGGCTTGAAATCGATGGATTCAGTGATTTCGCTTGAAATCGCTTTGACAGGGTGTTTGGAACGAAATGGTGGAAATGACTGAATCAAGCGAAATGAGGCACTATCTATACTATATTAATAAGCATATCCAAAGGACTTCTTAAGGTCATTGAAATTTCCTTAAAACACCTCTAAAGCATGATGTACATCACACTAAAGCACAACAACATATACTATCGCAATTATACCCTTTTGGTCACAAACAAAAAACACGGACACAAACCTCATTCTTATCCGCCTCTCTCTCTCTCTCTCTCTCTCTCTCTCTCTCTCTCTCTCTCTCTTGCAGCGATTCAGAAACACGAAGCTATCTTCACCAGATCTGTTTGAGATTTTGCTTTCTTCGGCTGCTATTGATGGTGGTTGTCTAGTTAAGTTGGCATTCCGACCACTAGACAACCGTAAGGTAAGATTTGCTATTGATTGTGGTTATTTCCTTAGAAGATTTAACTGTTGTTATTTCCTATGAACATGTGTTCACCACAGATCGACGGAGAAGAGGTGCAACTGACACTTTTAGATCTACGGCCCCTAATAATGGGTGTTGCAAGTTCAGTTAGTAACAGTAGTATCTCCGGCGGAGGTGTAACCACACAGAGCTGGTGGTTGCTATGGTAGATGTGGCGCAAATGCTGGATCTGTTCAAGAGTGGGGACTAGATTCATGAGGTTTTGGTTCGGATTGGTGACTGTATGCTCGATTTTTGGCAAACTAGGGTTTCAAAATTGGAGATTCTGGTGGTTTTGGACTTGAACAAGCATTCTCCAGCAACGTCCAACACGAGGTGAGAACCCACACCTGTAGAATCGTTTCTTTTTTCTGATTTCGTGAATATCTGAGTTCATCAGAAGGAGACGCCTACAATTTTGATGTTGGTTTATCTATTACACAATTGTACTGTCTATTTTTGTTTTTCATCATTATCTTTTCAAGACAGCAGCAAGAGAGAGAGGATCTTGATTCTTGAATGAACTCATTTGACTATTTGTACTCAGGTACGTTTTCCGGCAACAGCAACGAGTTCCGATCTAGCGGTGTCGTACAATCCATATTTGTTGTTTTTGTTTTCGTTTCTTACATGATATTTTATCATCATTTTGATTTGACTTTTTGTTATAGTGGATTTGGAGCTATAATTGTTGATGTGTCGGTATTATTCGACTCTTCGTGGCCAAAATCCAGAGAGATTTTGTAATACGCTTCTGGATTTGACTATAGAGATTTGCTGGTATGCTTTCCGTACATTAATCGCTAATTATGTTTGAGAAATTTAGGTTTAAACTTCAAAGGTTAGGTTTAATCTATGTACATTAACCTGTATTATGTACATTAATTTGTTTCACCAGATCTCGATCTAGCTACTATTGATTTCATAATTTCTTCTTTTATTGTAAACAATATGCATTTTTTTACATCACGTAACTATGGCAAACCTGGCTTAGCCTATATTTTATTATCAGGATCCAAATGCAAATATTTGAATTGCAAGCACAACCTTTTAAATGAATAATACAGTTAACATAAACATATTTTTAAATTATTTCTCATGTCCAGATAGAAACGTATCCAGCTGACAAAACCTAAGCATGGCAATGTCATAAGGGGACCCCACACTAAAATTCGAGTATATTTTCAGTTTTAAGTTCCATATCAAAAGGAATATATACATTATTATATTAACGTGTTCAAAGTTTAATAGTATCCGGTTAAATATCAACATAGGTTGAAGGAATTCTTCAAGGGACAATTAATTAGAGTTCCTACAGACTCTAGGCCGCCCATACGGCAACAACCTCAGCCAACCACTCAACCGGTTTCATCTTCAGATCCCATCGATCATGATGAGAAAACTATTATAGTTGCTGGTCTTGATGGTGATTAGGGGTGTGCTTTTAAAAGATTAACTCTTCATTTTGTTAATGTGTGTTTCTTGAACTGCAAAAATTAAAAAAAAATGATTATGATCCTGTTAATGAGTGTGAATGTGATAAATGTGTGTTGCTTGAATTGTAGAATGGTGAAAGAGAATAAAGAAATGATGGGTCTGCTGGTCTGGTGTAACTACTTCAGAGGAAGATGAAAAGGAGTAGATAGTTGATTCAAGAGGCAAACAAATGAGCATACACAATAAAAACAGTTCTGACGGTGCATGTGCTCCTAAAGAAAACCACATTCTTCTCAAGAACAAGAAAACAAACCAGACAATCATTAATATCAAAGGGATTGTTGTATGTTTACTTTGCCTTAACTTCTACAGTTCTAAAATAAAATTTGCAGATTTATAATGTTTTTCTCTGAACACTTGAACATTACTCCTGGCGTAAAATGTGCAGATTGGAAAGGCATGGATTGATGACGAAACAAGTGCAAAAGGAATGTTTGATTACTGGTGGACTCATGCTCTAAATTCAGATGCAACACATGATGCCATCTTAAAATACTGTGACTTTGCGAGTGATTCTTCATCTGCAATGTGTGACAACATTACAGACAAAGCTTTCATTGAGAAGGGGTTTTTCAGATGCACATCGCCAGATCTAGGGTTATGAGTTCTTATTTCACCTTCTTTCTCTTTGTCTCATACTATCAAAGGTGCGTCTATGTTCGTTATTTGATATTTGAGTGTTGTTATTATATTTTATAATAGCTTTATCGACAAGAAGAAGAGGCTGCAGCAAAGCTAGCCCGACAGCAGAGGACCTACAAGCTACTGAAAATCTTGTTCCTTTTACTTGGTGGTTCTCTTATTTGGACCCGGGTCACTCAAGACGTGGAGAAATATTTTAAGTAGAACCATTTTTTTTTGTGGTTACAACTTGTAGTTTACATAACTGTTGTCCTCCTTAACCTTCAAGGGGTGGCTCAATGGTAATCGCCAAATTTCCCATTTAGTAATGGTCTTGGGTTCGAATCCAGCTTCCGTTAGGTACCTGCCTGAAACCCCTTGAAGAGTTGAAGGGCACCTGCCTGGTGTAAGCTGCGTTGCATTATACCTGGTCCTGCTTGACCCACAAATATATTGGTGGGTCCCGTGAGTTTTCTGTAATGGGTTCTCATGGTTACCAAGAAAAACTATCATGCTCTTTTTCATGTTTTCGGATGCCGTTATTGTATCTGATATACATCAACGACATCTATTTGTTGCAGTGAAATCACACCCGAGGGGCGTAGGATTACAAAGCTTGACCAGATTCTGCTAAATGGAAATAACATAGCAATTGTAAGTACCATTTTCAACTAAATTTTACATTATTCTTGGTTTTGGTTCAAGTGTTCAATGATAAATATTGTGAAATCAACACAAATCGGCTGCAAATTCCCTCTTTTACCAATTTTGAGCCCGACAATGTTCTGTTGTCTTGATGCAGTTGGTTCCTGGTGGTTTTCCAGATGCAGAATGAGCATGAAACTGAGTTACAGGTAGTCTTTGAATTGATATGTTGAAGGATGGGGGTGCTTTTTTAAACCCCTTTTGGATTCCGTAAACATATGCTCTCTAATCTTAATTGACATTTCCTCTATAGCTTTTAACTTGTGTGTGCCTTTTTGGTTGATTTTTGTAAATCTCTAAAGGGGCTCTCCCCGAGATTCTATAGGAACCATCTTACAAAGTCAATAATGAGGATGGGAATGAATATGAAGCAGTGTTTATTAGATCAAGAACTGGTCGTGGTGGATGGAGAGCATTTGCATTAGAACATAAATTGGATGATGGCGATGCTTTGGTTTTCAAATTGATTGAGCTACAAGATTCAAGGTACAGTTATTTCTAAATTCTCTAAATATGCCTATTTGATTTTAAGTTCCTATTACTAAATTTGTTTTTACGTAACACATAGCAGAGATGGCTTGGCATGAGATGAGAAGAGCTTGGGTTGGTGACCGATCTCAAAAATCACACACCAAGTTTAGACAGCAATTCTGAGGTTTGACTTTTTTATTTGACTTTCAATTTCAAGGCGTAATTTTCAAATTATCTAGGTTGGTAGGTCCCACTTTTTTCATATGATAATAAAAGAAATGAGCGCACGATAAAACTAAGATATTTGCATAAAAAGTTGTTTAGTTTAATCAGTTGACAGTTTGTTATACTGTATGTTACAGTTGGACCAAAGTTTTGAAGATTTGCTCTCAACTGGTGAACCATTCCCAGAGCCGATTTCATTAACTATAAGTTATTTGTTTTCTATACGTGCTTCTTCTAACAAGCATGTGTCGGCTAATTGGCGGTTGTTTTTTGTAGGATGTCATGGATCTTTTAGTTGACATTTGGGTCGAAGAAGGATTTTACAATTAGATGCAAGACCGCGTACATTTTGACACCAGGAGCATTGGCAGAATTGTGCTAAAGAGGTAACTAGACTTCGAAAAACGCCAAACTAAACCGGCAGAAGGAAGAGAGCCGCGGGAATGAAGATCATGTCAAGCCAATTAAGGATTATAGGGCGGCAATAGAGACCGAACTAAGCAAACTTTGTGACGGTATTTCAGGTCTTCTGGACTCACATTTGGTTCCATCTGCATTATCTGCAGAGTCAAAGATCTTTTACTTGAAGATGAAGGGTGATTACTTTAGATACTTGGCTGAGTTTAAGACTGGTGCTGATAGGAAGGAAGCTGCTGAGAGCACTTTATTAGCTTACAAATCTGCTCAGGTGGGTGATTTTTATTCATCTCCATACACTGGTCTTTGTTCTATCTGGAGTTAATTTCTTATGTTGACTTGTAACCATGGTATTGTGTTGTAGGATATTGCTCTACCTGACTTGGCTCCTACTCACCCGATACGGCTTGGGCTTGCACTTAACTTCTCAGTGGACATCTGATATTGTGATTGGTCTCTTCTCTTTTGTTCTTGAATATTTTACACACTTTCACATTTGTCAAAGCTTAACTGAACCGTTTACTGATGAAATGTCTAAAGTACCCATGGTTAAAAATTAATTTGGGTCGTTTGGTTAATGTTTCTGGTTTGTGTTACAGGATGAGGCCGGTACCTAAAATTCTCGAATCGCGAAAATTTTTGACCCACGAGCTTGTGGATGGGCGTACGGAATGAATGTATTTGATTTGGATGAATGGAAGAAACAAAACATTACATTACAGACGTTTACCATTCGTGGCAAAAGTTGGTAAGGACACAAAGTGGGGAGGATAGGCACAAGCTTGCAGTCGCCAAACACTATCAACCAAAGTCAGTTATGCATAAAGTGATGTGGTTCAATGGGTTATTGTCATAACGAAGAATGGTGCGAGTAAACATCGGTTTATGTACACCTTTGGGAAACTTGCGGTTGCATATTGTATGTAACGAGTTGATGCTACCCGCGCTTTGCGACAGGATGTTGATTATGAATGTTTATTATAGAGTATCTTTTATCCACAACAAAAATCAGTTTATAACCGGTTTCGGTTATTAATCGTTTTTTCAAACCCAAAACTGTAACCGGTCTAACCGATTTGGATCGGTTTTAACCGGGTTTTGCCATTAAAAACCGGTTTTTAAATACAGGTTTCGGTTTTTAAACCGGTTGCAAAGATCAATAATAGTAATCGGTCATAAACTGCCGGTTCGGTTCGGTCCTAAAACTGTTACAAGACTCGGTCTTTATGTTGGTGTTTATGTTCTGAGTAATCAGATTTTTTAATCACAACATTTGGCTTTTCGTTGGAACAAACTTTATTATTTTTGGTTATGGCTCAAAACCGAACCGCCCTGTACATATCCCTAAACTCACCAACCTAAGTGATATATTTCCCGTCGCATCGCGCGGGTAAACGACTAGTATATAGATATGTCCATTTCGCACGAAATGGACATTTGAGGCAGTGGCATTTTCACGCGAAATGGTTATTTGAAACGATACGGCCATTTCGTGCGAAATGGTCATTTCGTTTGAAATTTCAGTTTTTCAAAATTTTCAAATTTTTATCTTTTTCAAATTTTTACCAACACACCCAGTTAACCAAGTCCAAGTTAATGACCCTGGTCAACTTGTTTAGCCTGCCAAGTCCAAGTTAATGACCTTGGCTGACCAATTTATGAACTTACTGACCTTTTGAAATAGATTTAAGTTTAAATTAATGAACTTTTAAACATTTCGAGCAATTACCACACTTTTTCTCAAACTTTTCTGAACCAACCCTCATGATCCAACTTGTATAGCATTTTGAGACTTTGACCGTTAGATCCCCAACGTCTGTTGTCGAAAACAAGATGGAAAAATAAATCTTTTTGGATTTTTCAACATAAAGATAAACAAACAGAATCATGAAACTATAATATGTACAAACATATTTACAGACAACTTTTTGTGAGTATGCGTTAGAGGATCATATCAGTTTATTGAGACACATCAGCCGCACCGTTGATCTAAACTTTACCACTTAAAGCTTTTAAACAATTCACCCTAGATCATCGATATTGTGGTCCACTTAAACTCCTCTAGGATGTTCGTAATGCTTACCGATACGATTAAAGTATATTAGAAAGCACGAAAATCCTATGGGCCCCACAATCTATGCATATCCCCTCATCATGTAATGCACTGACCCGAATAACGCTTTTAAACTTTCATCAACTGTGATTTGTGCAAAAATAAATCAGAACACTTAGACATTAACGATCAGGTCGATACTCACGTATACTCAGAGATCGTCCAATGTTTAAGTAAAATAAGGAAACATAAAACAAGTTGAAAATGTTTAGGCTTTAACCACCAGTTTGATACTCCCGTATACGCAGAGGTGATCCAAAGCTTAAACGAAACACCAAAGAAACTAAAGCAGAACGATTAGGCATTAACATCCAGGTCGATACTCACGTATACACAGAGGATGTCCAATGCTTAATCAAAATAAAGAAATCAAACAAGTTTAAATCTTTGCAAAATGAAAACACAGAATCACAGTGACTTTTCAACAAAGTTGTGACAGTTCACAAACTTAACCGGTTTTATGTCCTAAGACAATCAGCAATTACCGAGCAGGCACACAGTCAAGAAGGACAAAACTAAGTACTGTGCGTTCGACCGTGTTTCCCACCAGACTTAGGCATTTTGCGTTATGTTTGTATCGTTTTCGCAAAACTACTAGTCTTAGCTGAGCCTATCGACACATCCCTAGTGAGGCTGTTTAAAACTTTATAAAACTTCTCATTTCTCTAGCGTGCACTGATAGTCCACTGATATACTATCATTTCCTCTATATACACAAAAACTCTTTTTGACATTTTCAATGTTTTTGTAATTTTGAGATTTTATCATGTTTTTGTATTTTCTGTAAACTTTCTCCCCCTAAAATCAAAAACATATTTTTGTGTTTTTGGTTTTATCAAAAGCAGAAAATAAAACTATACATAAACTTGACAACAAGACGCAGATCACATCAGATCGCCATCCTCCTTGGCTTCACACTCAACAACCCTCCCAGAAAACAAATTTTTCAACCCATTTAATTTCAAAAGATAGTTAAATCTCTTTTTATCAAAAGGTTTTGTGTAAAAATCAGCTCTCTGATCATCGGTGTGTATATGATCAATTCAAATCAATTTCTTCTCGTAGCAATCACGGATAAAATGATGTCGAATTTCAATATGTTTCGTTTTAGAGTGATGAACCGGATTTTTAGTTATATTTATTGCTGCCTCATTATCCACAAAGATTGGCGTGTCCAAGAACTGCAAACCATAGTCCCTCATCTGCTGCTGGATCCAGAGGATCTGAGAGCAACAGCTGGAAGCGGAAACGTATTCAGCCTCACAGGTTGAGAGAGCGATTGTGATTTGTTTCTTGCATTGCCAAGTAACAAGTCGAGTTCCGAAGAACTGACAGCCAGCAGTTGTGGACTTTGCATTTTGCTTACAGCTCCCGAAGTCAGAATCAGCATAACCAGTAAGAGAAAAGTCACCAGATTTAAGATACCACATGCCGGTGCTTGGGCAACCTTTAAGATACCGTAAAATTCTCTTCACAATCGTCAAGTGTGACTGTCTTGGGCTTGACTGATATCGGGCGCAGAGGCAAGTTGGATACATGATGTCCGGTCTTGAGACTGTCAGATACATTAATGAACCAATGATCGACCGATAGTGCGTCTCATCCACTTTTTCACCGCTTTCATCCGGACATATACCATGAATTTGGGCTAGAGGGGTTGAGATTGGAGATGATTCAGACATATTGAACTTGTCAAGCACATCATTCACGTATTTTGTCTGGTGTATGAAGATTCCTTCGGGCATTTGCTCAACCTGTAACCCTAGGAAAAACTTCATCTCCCCCATCGAACTCATTTCAAACTTTTTCTTCATAACCTTCTCAAAATCTTTGCACAGCTCATCGTTCGTCGATCCGAAAATGATATCATAAACGTAGATTTGAACAATGAGTAGATGCCCTGCAACCTCTTTTGTAAACAAGGTACTATCGACCGTCCCTCTGATGAACCCGTTGGCCAGCAGATGTTGGGAAAGCGTCTCGTACCAGGCTCTCGGGGCCTGGTGTAATCCGTAAAGCGCTTTGTCGAGTAAGTAGACCTTTTCTTTGTGCACTAGATCGGTGAAACCCGGTGGTTGTCTGACGTACACTTCTTCTTTGATTTTTCCGTAAAGGAATGCAGATTTGACATCTAATTGGAAGACCTTGAATCCTTTCCAAGACGCGAATGGCAGGAAGATTCTAATCGCCTCGAGTCTAGCAACGGGAGCATACATTTCGGTAAAGTCGATCCCTTCTTGCTGACTAAAACCTTGGACTACCAAACGTGTTTTATTTCTCATGATCACCCCTCTATCATCTCGCTTACACTTGAAGACCCATTTGGTCTTTATCAGCTTTTGATTTTCCGGTAGATCCACCAATCTCCATACTCCGAGCTTCTCAAACTGTAGTAGCTCTTCCTGTATCACATTCATCCAGCTATCTTCAGTTAATGCTTCTTTATATGTCTTTGGCTCTACCTGCGAAATAAAGCATTTCAATGAGAATTCTTCCTGTAAAGGAGCTACAGAAGAATAAAAACATGTAAGCCCTTTATTGATTTGTTCTCGAGTTTTCACCACACTCTGAAGATCTCCGATGATTTTGTTCCGTTGGATGATACGACAAAGTTCTCGGCATGACTGTGTCTGGAACTCTCACTTCCAATTGCAAATTTGTGATATCCAGATCACCCGTGTGATCAACAGCTTCTAAGTCTCAGTATTTGGTTCCTCGTCAAAAAACAAGAACGGTTTCTGGTTCTGAGTCGTCGGATTGATCAAATACTGGATCTGTTTCAACTGGAGGTTCATGTTCAGTTCCACTGGGACCAGCCTCGTGATCATTTGAACCCTCGGTGGGCGGAGAAACTACCAACGGTCTTGGCACTTGTTCTTGAGACATAGACTGCTGCTGTTGGTATAAGTATGCTAGTTCCTCCTCACTTTGCTCAGTCGGCAGCTGGAATGACTCCCAAAGTTTGTCATAATCGAATAGCAATCATTTTCAGGGAAGCTGAGTTGGAGCTGTATGTTGTTGACAGTCGACATGCTGAACTTGTATAATCTTCCCTATGCATGGAACAAATACTCTCTTCAGCGGACTTGCATAACCAACAAAAATACCTTCGTTAACCTTCGCACCAAATTTACCATCTGGATCAATAAATGTACAAGGTGATCCAAAAGGTTCTAAGAATTTCAGATTTGGTTTATAGCTATGAAGTAGTTCGAAGCAGGTTTTCTTGTACTTTTTTACTGTGAGAACACGATTCAGAGTATAAAATGCTGTAGCAACTGCTTCACTCCAAAAGAATATCGGTAACTTGGAATCGGCTAGCATTGTATGGGTTGTTTCGATCAGTGTGCGATTCTTTCGTTCTGCGACACCATTTTGTTGTGGAGTATACGGTGCGCTGAATTCAAGAAGAATGCCTCTGTCGTTGCAGAAATCAAGCATACGTTGGTTTTTAAACTCCGTTCCTTTGTCATTTCGAATTCTTCTGATCGGCAGTTTGTATAACGTCTCCATCTTTTTTAATAAGATCATCAGCGAATCAAACGTTTGATCTTTTCTTTCGAGACACATCACCCATGAAAATCTTGTATAGTCGTCAGTGACCACAAGACAATACAGATCTCCACTTACACTCTTTACATTTACCGGTCCAAAAAGATCCATGTGGAGTCTTTCTAGCGGTAGTCTGATTGAATTCAAGAGCTTCTTGGGTGTGACTTCTTTGTTTGCTTACCGTTTTTGCAATCTACACAAACATCACTCAGATGAAAATTCTTCAAATTTACCCCTTCAACAAGATCATTGTGAACTAAGAAATTCATTTTTCTCACATGAATGTGACCCATCTTACAATGCCACATTATTGATTCCTTTTCGGTTGCTTTTGTTTTAGTTACAAAACATTTTGGTTTTCTGTCTGATGTTGTTGAGATGCTCATGTCTAGGACATACAAATCGTTTTCACGTGGAGCTCGCATCAACACCATATCTTCTGGAATTTTAAAACCAGGTTTAATGATCAAACACTCATTTTTTCTAAAATGGACTGTGAACGACTTGTCACAAATCTGTGATATGCTCAACAGATTGTTTTCAAGTTCAACGATGTAGTTCACTTTGTCAAACGTTACAACACCATTGGTAAGAATCCCTTCACCAACGATTCTTCCTCCCTGCGTTCCTACAAATCCAACATATCCTCCGTTGATTGATTTGACATCATAGAGCAATGCTAACATCCCAGTCATATGCCTCGAGGCGCCGCTATCCATGATCCACTTGGATATGATCGACCTCGGAAGCCCCTGCACACATCAAAGACATTCACTCAAACAACGATGCCCAAGATTTCTTCACATTTGGAAAACTACCAAATACAAGATCACAAGGTACGTCAACTTTTGGAATGTTGAAGACAACGTTTGGAACAACAGATTTTGACTTTGATTTTAGATCTCCCTCCTTGAGTGGTGGGAATTCCTCAATCAGTTTGTCCAATTCAAACTCAAGTTTTTCATTGTTAGTTACAACAACCTTCGGCTCAGATTTCAAAACCTTTTCCATTTTTATTTCTTCAAATGATTGTTTAGGTTTCTCCACCCATGATTGATTTGGAAAAATCTTCACTTTAGGATAAACCTTTGAAGTCTTTGGAGATTTTGAAGATTCACCAATCTCAAAGGTTGATTTTGGCTTGTCCTCGGACTTCAAAGATTCACCGCGTTTCAAAATACGCACTGGGGAAACCATCGGTGTTTTTCCTTTAACATCATTTGAAGTTTTAGGTTTGTGTTTCTGGAAAATTGGTTTTTCAATCTTTTTAACACACTGTTTGGCCATGTGACCAATCTCATTGCATCAGTAACAGATTCTTTTGTCATATTCAACAAAAGTGGATCTGTTGGTCTCATCTTTCAACTTTTTGGCTGCATTAAAATCATCAATTGCTTTCTGACTAAAGATATACTCTTTTTCAGCTTCAGCACTAGGACCAGTGACAAACACATCACTTAATTTCTCTTTTGGCTTGACATCCTTTTTAGCCATTCTCTTTTCAAAACCAATACCTTTATTTTTGAAATTGTTTCCATGACTTTTGTTGTTACCACCGTTACCCACCCATTCTTTCTTTCCCGGGTTGTTTCACAAAAGATTTTTTTGGTTTTGATAGAAATGCGTTGTTGTTAACTTCCGAAATATCAATTTCCACAAGTTTGAACACTTTTTCAACATTTTCCAATTTTGCATTCTGAATTGGATACTCAAAATCAGTATAAAGTTTTTCAGTTCCGGTCATTGTGTAAACCACAATGATCGAATCATCATTCACAACTTTATCTGATTTTGGGATGAATTTGTCCAGAAAATTTCCATCATCTTCAGAATCAGAATTTGGATTTTCCAAGTGAGTTTTAACTGTTCCGAAATCAGAGTTATCACTTTCTTCATCCAACACTTGGTCAACAGCAGTTTTAATCACTTGTGACTCGTTGTCAGTGTCAGATGGAGAAAATGTAACATCAATGCCTTCAGGTAACTCATTCTCCACAGTTCTCAATTTGAGATTCAAAGCTGCTTCCACCCCATCTAGGTATTTCTGTGTATAATGATTCCATATTGGGGGTGGAACATTGTTGAAAACAGATTTAGCATCAAATTGTTTAGGAACAATTTGATCAATCACATAAGATGAAGCAATATAACTGATCAATTTCTTATCAACTCTTTCCTTTTCAATACGCATCAATTCAAGTTCCTTTTTCAAGGATGCGATTTTATCCAGATGAATGTTAATTTCCATCTGCTTTTCCATGACCGTTTCTTTAAACAAATTTGTAGCTTTACCATTTTCTATACTTTCTTTTTTAATCATTTTGATTGAATGTGATAAAGTGTCATATGCTTCTTTCACATCATAAAGATCAAATTTTAGTTCGTCAGTATATTTCTTCAATTCTTGAAACTGTTTGTCTTTTTCAAGACAATCCATGCAGGGTTTTAAACAGTTTTTGCATGGTGTTTCAGGAATTGGATCAATCTTTTCAAAAACCTTTTCTTCTTTATCAGTTTTAATTTCTGGTTTACCAAACCCGTCAGACTCAGACTCTGATTTTTCTCCTGATTTGATATCCAGATTTTCTGATTTTTGACTGACTCCTTTTCGATTGACTTTGTTTCGACAGACTCCGTTTTGACAGAATCCGTTTCGACAGACACCGACTCTTGAGTTTTGTCTACCTCTTTCAACTTGACCATCAGCGCCTTGTCAGCTATCTCCTTCGGAGTTTCTTCATTCATCTCTTTAGAAACATCTATGATTTCTTCAACCGGGGCTTTTTCTGCTTCGTATTGTGGACAAAATCTTGTTCTGATTGATAGTAATAAACTTCTGCTATTGCTTCTTCAAGCTCTGCCAGACTCTCTTCACTCATTATTTCACTAACTCCCTCAGTTTCAACATCATATTTTGGCTCTTCAACAATCTCTGCCATCATAGCAAAACCCTCACCAGGAACATATTTATCCCAGCTAAACCCTTCCGGAAGTTTCTCATCATCCTGATTAACCAAAAGAGCCTTTTCTGGTTTGTTTTCAATCTGAGGTCTTGAATTGAATGGTTGCTGACTAGTTTTGTGATAGATTGCTTGTCGGTAGTAGTCATTTGTGAACGTATTCTGATGATTGTTTACTTCCCTGTTTGGACACTCGCATTTGAAATGCCCTTTTTCTTTGCATTTGAAACAAGTTACTTTCGCCTTATCAAATCCAAGCTTGCAATCAGGTCCTGAGAGACTGTTTCATCCGGTTATTTCCATGAATCTTTGTACTCTCCTCACTAAGCTCACCATTCCCCATTTGATATCAATAAGCTCTAATTCTTCAGGATCAATTTGATCGTAATCCTCCTTTGTCATGTCTGGATTACCGATCCTTCCAGCAACTAGACTCTCATATGATTCAAGAACGGAAGCTAACAGTACGATATGTTGCTTTGCAGCTGCTTCTGTAAACTCTTGACCATTTTTTATATTTACAGCAATGTTGCATTGTATCCCAGAAACGTAACTCTGATTATTTGAACATGATGAACTTTGAGGAGACACTTGTTCTTGAACCTTTGGATTTGGTTCAAAACTTGTGAATGGTGAGTAGCTGTTGCTCGGTGTGCTTTGAGTAACTCCAGATGTAGGCTCAGCACTAAATGTTACAGAAGAGCTTCCTTTGTAGTACAATTGAACATCTTGTTGTACATTAGAAGATCTCATCTTTCTAATCTTTTTAAGTTCAAGCTCATGTGATTCAATTTTTTCGATGAACGTGCTTAGATTGAAACCAGCATATTCCAAGTTATTTTTCAAAACCAACAAATATGTGCCCCACTCATCATACGGTAAAGCATCTGCCAGCTTGTCAACCCGTTCTTCATTTGTTTTTTCAATGCTCAAACGCTTCATTTCTACAACCAAATGACAATATCTTTCGATCAACTCTTTTGTAGTCTTACCCTTGATACCCGTAAAAATATCAAATTCCTTTTTCAGCAATGCCGTTTTGCTCTTTATCATCGAAACACTTCCAAGAAACTTTACTTTTAATGCATTCCAGACAGACTGTGAGTTATCCTGATGTTGTAGCAAAACCAGAATATCTTCTTTGATTGCTTGTTGCAAGACACTCATCATTTTCTTTTCAGCTTTAAAGCTATCCTGTTCAAGCGGAGTTAACTGATGAAGTGCTTTCTCAATACCCGCTCCATTCATCGGAGGTTCATACCTTGACTCAATTTTCATCCAACATTCAAAATGATTTGCCTGCACCCAGGTTTTAAACCTTTCTGACCACCCTGAATATTCGTCAATGTTCATTAACTTTGGCGGCTTTTGCATTGTACCAAGTTCGTTCTCCATGTTTACGTTTTGTGCAATACTCGCTGGAGTTTGAGATGCTGTCATTCCTCCTACGAAAAACATGTTATAAAATTCTTGGTTTTCCATTTTAAACTTTGAAAACAATTTTGAAAAATTTTCTAAGTTTTTGAAAATCACTTTTCAAACGAAATGAATTTCCACACGGTATAGATTTCCAAACGAAATGACTTACAAACGAAATGGACTTTCAAGCGAAATCAGGTTTCAAGCGAAATGACACTTTCAAATGAATTGAAATGTCATTTCGTGCGAAATGAGTGAAAACTTTCTTTTCGTGCGAAATGATCTGACAGAATGGTTTTACAAACGAAATGGTTCATTTCGTGCGAAATGATCAACTTTTTCAAGCGAAATGATAACAACTCACACGAAATGGCTCATTTCGTACGGAATGAACACAAATTTTCAAACGAAATGTTGTTCGTTCACACGAAATGAAGTTTTTGGAACTTTTTTATCAATTTTAGTCCGAATTAAGTTCGGAAACTTTGAAGGATTGATTAAAACAGTGTTTTACACGTTATATTCAAAGATCAGTCCATTTTGTCCGTAAAATTGTCCAGAAATCCAAGAATGAGTAGAAAAAACAGGTTTTCAAACATTCAAAGCACTGATTCAGCCGATTTGACTCATCTTTGGCTCTGATTTTTCTCCTTGTAGGTAGGATCGATATTCGACCTGAATGAGTCGGTCTGAGTCAAATCTAAGTCACTAGAATGGCGGAAACAATCTAGTAACTGAGAATCGGTGTTAGAATGTGAGTAGAAGCAGAGAAATACACTTTAATAGTGGTTTCCATTGATATATAACGTTAATACACGGAGAAAATTTGACAGCACTTCATTACAGCTTTCTCCAATTCGTACCAAATGAAAACCTAACACCCCTATATATAGGGAATTGATTTCGCACGAAATGGCAAGATCCATTTCGTACGAAATGGCCAAAACTCATTTCATACGATATGGACATCACACTTCCATTTCGTGCGAAATGACACAAATACAAAATAACATTATCTTTTACACTTTGCACCCCTATTACAAGCTATTTGACACGACCTAGACTGTTGAAACAATCTAGTAACTGAGAATCAGTGTTAGAATGTGAGTAGAAGCAGAGAAATACACTTTAATACTGGTTTCCATTGATATATGACGTTAATACACGAAGAAAATCTGACAGCACTTCGTTACAGCTTTCTCCAATTCGTACCAAATGAAAACCTAACACCCCTATATATAGGGAATTGATTTCGCACGAAATGGCAAGATCCATTTCGTACGAAATGGCCAAAATTCATTTCGTACGAAATGGGCATCACATTTCTATTTCGTGCGAAATGACACAAATACAAAATAACATTATCTTTTACACTTTGCACCCCTATTACAAGCTATTTGACACGACCTAGACTGTTGACGTAGGCGATAGACATTATGTACCAACTGTTGGATCGTCGTATGACCCGAACGAGTCAATCAGAAGAGTTTATGATCCTTATCAAAGGCGGAATCAGTGATATAGACGTGAAACAACTTGATTCTTCTTAATTATCCTTTTATCATTGATTTCAAAGCAATCCTGATCGTTTGACAAACTGGCAGCACCTCGGCTATGAAATCTCGAACATTACAAATGAATCAACCAGCCAGCTATTTATAGGTGTGGTAATTTCGTACGAAATAGGCACTGACTATTTCGTGCGAAATAACAATGTCTAATTTCGTGTGAAATAGCTTAGTGCTATTTCGTGCGAAATTACACAAACACACATAAACCCTAATTTTTATCCTGCTGAACACTGGTCTATCCTATCTAGATACAAGACTCTATAAAGACGAAGTTAACAGACATCTATGCACCAACAGACTCCCCCTTGGATGTTGACGAAGTCTTTAGCATCAAATCTTCAGTCTTTAGTCTTGATCTATCTTCTTCTCTTGTCCAATTTGTCTGACACTGTAAGCATCCTTCAATCTCTATCTTCAAAACTCCCCTTTGACTGCTAAACCAGAATCTAGACTCCTCCTTTCAATATGCTGGAGCTTGAATTCTGGTTCAATCTTTACACTTTCTTTGCCATGGGGATCTTGTTACCTGCTTCTCAAGAATTTGACATTACAATTTATTGACTTTTAACATCTTTTCTTGTTTTTATTAGTTTTAATAATCCACTTAAGTATTCAGGTCCAAGTTAATGACCCTGAGTACTCAATTTATCTACCAAGTCCAACTTAATGACCTTGGTTGATCCAAGACGAAACAAAACTAACTTTTGTTCAAATTTTTCAAAACAATTTTCTGAAAATTACAAGTTTCAACTTAATGAACTTGTTTTGACTTTCCATTATCACAAGTTAAACATATTAAGCTCACAACCCTTCTGTCCAGCTCAGAAACTTCCTGCATCTGCTTCAAACTGCGAATCTGAAGATCAGCTTTCCACTTTGGTTTGTCGGAAAAATAAAGCAGAAATGTAAAATCTTTTTGAATTTTGAATAAAGTTTCTATACTAGAATGCTAAACAGAAATGAAATGCAGTAAATGTAAACTATTTACAAATATATTTTTGGTGAGCGTGTTAGGGAATCATATCAGCTGTCGACAAGTCACAAGTACCGTTAAGCTTAGATTTCATACTCAGAATCAAACAATTCGCTTAAATTGTCGATATACTGATCCACTTAAATTCTCACACAAATTTCAATCTGTCCACGATACGAATTAGGTGAATTAAGAACTTAAACTCATTCATGTGTCCCACCTCTTGAATATACTCCCGTATCCAGATCCCAATATTCAGTCTTACAGGTGAGTATACCACAGATGATATCTGTAAGGGTTAAATGCGAGGGCCGTGAGAGCTCAAGCTATTGCTTCCATAAAATCAGAGAGATGACGGCTTCGACTTTAAGTGGGTCCCCTTTAGAGGATCTTTTTTACAACAGCACATGATTAGCATTTTTCAATGTTTCATCATTTTTTATGCTGAGGGCGGTGCTATATTTCAAGCAAGCGAAAAGTATTATACGGGAACTAGGCCATTGCTTCCGTAAAATCAGAAGTCCCGGGATAATACCCCAGATATCACTGAGTATAAAGACCTAGTATTTCAGAAAGAGGGGTCCTTCAAACAAGATTTCAGGGGTTACCTATATATCCAAGTAGTGTTCCCCACGAAATAAGCAAGTAAGGATTTAGGTTTATATCCCGAACAAACCTACTAAATGTGTAAAAACCTATCGGCACATCATCAGCGAGACTGTTTAACACTTTTAAACTTTACATTTCTTTAGCATACCGTAACTGTCAAGCCGATGTACTATCATTTTCCCTTTTTACACAAGCTCTTTCCGGTTTTCTATTGTTTTTGGATTTTTAAAATATCTCATGTTTTTTGGATTTTTGAAATTTTTACTGTTTTTGTATTTTCTGAAAATATAACCTACTCCCCCTAAATACCAAAACAAGTAAAAAATCGACAAACCATTGCAGATTGCTTCTCAACATCATCTACAGTGGTACCTTCATCTACGCCAAGAATCTCCTCCAACACCGATAAAAGCTTCATACCGTTCAATTTTAAAAGATATTGAAATCAAGTTTTATCAAACGCTTTGGTATGTAAATCAGCTTTTTGTTCGTCAGTGTGGATTTTCTCAATTCGTATCAACTTCTTCTCGAAACAATCTCGAATGAAGTGATGACGAATTTCAATGTGTTTCGTTTTAGCGTGATGAACAGGATTTTTAGTGATGTTTATAGCTGCCTCATTATCAACAAAGATAGGGGTGTTAAGAAATTGCAAACCGTAGTCTCGCATCTGTTGCTGGATCCACAAGATCTGAGAGCAGCAACTGCTAGCAGATACATACTCGGCTTCACATGTGGATAAAGCTACAGAGGTCTGCTTCTTGCATTGCCAGGTAACCAATCGTGGTCCGAAAAACTGGCACCCCGCTGTTGTTGACTTAGCGTTAACTTTGCAGCATTCGAAATTGAAATCGGAATACCCTTCGAGCGTGAAATCACCTTCTCTTGGATACCACAACCCCAGTGATGGAGTTCCTTTCAGGTAGCGTAATATCCGTTTCACAATTACCATATGCGAAGCTCTCGGGTTAGACTGAAATCTTGTTGCGTGGCAGGTTGGATACATGATATCGGGTCTTGAAGCTGCCAAGTACATCAGCGATCCGATCATGGAACGATATAACGTCTCATCTACCTTCTCTCCGGTGAGATCAGGGTTTATCCCATGGTTCGTTGCTAATGGGGTGGAAGCTGGAGTAGAACTTGACATCCCAAATTTGTCTAAGATATCATGAACATACTTCGTCTGATGTATGAAAATTCCCTTAGGCAGTTGATCAACCTGAAGTCCCAAGAAGAATTTCATCTCACCCATCGGTGACATTTCAAATTTTTGCTTCATAACTCTTTCAAAATCTTTGCACAGATTTTCATTTGTTGACCCAAATATGATGTCGTCCATGTATATTTGAACTATCAGAAGATGTCCGTCGACTTCTTTGGTGAAGAGAGTGGCATCCACTTTTCCACGGATGAAGCTGTTGGCAAGTAAATGTTGAGACAATTTCTCGTACCAGGCTCTCGGGGCCTGGTGTAAACCATACAGCGCTTTATCCAGTAAATAGACCTTGTCTTTGTGGATTGGATCGGTGAAGCCCGGTGGCTGTCCGACATATACCTTCTCTTTTACCTTCCCATAGAGAAACGCCGATTTAACATCTAGCTGATAAACTTTAAAACCTTTCCAAGATGCAAATGCTAGAAAGATTCTGATCGCTTCAAGTCTAGCAACGGGAGCATATACTTCAGTAAAATCTATACCCTCCTGCTGACTAAAGTCCTGGACTACGAGTCGAGCTTTGTTACGAATAATAATCCCTCGATCATCTCTCTTACACTTGAACACCCACTTAGTGTTTATCTTCCTGTGACCATCAGGCAAGTCTACCAATTTCCACACACCCAACTTCTCAAACTGACTCAGCTCCTCTTGCATCGCTTTGACCCAAGAATCTTCAGTTAGTGCTTCCTTATATGTTCTCGGTTCAATCTGCGAAATAAAACAACTAAGTGAAAACTCTGTTTGTAACAGAGCAACTGTAGAATAAAAACAAGTAAGGCCTTGGTTAATTTGTCATCTTGTGCGAACGCCTGATTGTAATTCTCCAATAATCAGCTCTTCTGGATGGTACGAAAGAGTTCTCGGCATCACCTCGCCTGGAACATCTACCTCGCCTTCCAAATTTGTGACATTCTGATTTGCACCTTGTTCACTGACTGGAATTGTTTGACTTGAAATCTGGATCTGCTCCCCCTCAGAATCTGAATCACCATGATCAAATACAGGCCTATCATCAGATTCTTGATTATCATTGACTGCCGTCTGATTGTCAAGAGTTTGCTGAATATCATCATGCTCTCCAGCATTACTAGGACCAGCTTCATCATCATTGGAAGCTCGATATTGACGTCTAGAAGGCTCAGCTGGGAATCTTTCTTGTGATTCTTCATATTCTCTCAGAATATCCAACTCGTCAAAGAAATCTGGTTCTTCTTCTATGTCAAACGAATCCCACAGAGTATCGTAGTTAAAACGCCATGAGTCGCCGGGATTCTGAGGTGGCATTGTATGACTTTGACACTCAACATTATGTGCTTCGATAATCCGCTTCAAGCTTGGAACAAAGACTCTTTTCAATGGACTTGCATAACCCACGAAAATTCCTTCAATGCTCTTTGCACCAAATTTGCCAAAAGGTTCTAGAACTGTACAGGGAGACCCAAACGGTTCCAGATACTTCAGGTTAGGTTTGCGGTTGTTAATCAGCTCGAAACATGTCTTGTTGAATTTCTTCACTGTAAGAACCCAATTGAGTGTATAGCTAGCGGCTGATACTGCTTCTGCCCAAAAGTTGCCTGGTAATTTCGAATCAGCAAGCATCGTCCTGGCCGTTTCAATTAGTGTCCTGTTCTTTCTTTCAGCTACTCCATTTTGTTGCGGAGTGTAAGGAGCTCTAAATTCTTGCAATATACCTCTCTCATCACAATATTCTTCCATCTTGTTGTTCTTAAACTCAGTACCGTTGTCACTCCTGATTATTCTGATTCGGGTTTGGTACAAGTTTTCAATTTTTCTGAACAACGTCATCAAACTTTCAAATGTCTCATCCTTTGACTTCAGAAATGATACCCATGAAAATCTCGAGTAGTCATCTGTTACTACTAGGCAGTAGAGATCACCAGTTATGCTCTTGACTTTCACTGGACCAAAAAGATCCATATGAAGTCTCTCTAACGGTCTCGAGACTGAGTTAACCTCCTTTTGAGGATGTGATTTCTTCTTTTGCTTGCCTTTGACACAGCTAATACACTCCCCCTCAAGATGGAAACCTTTCACATGAACACCAATTACTAAGTTGTTATGTACCAGGTGATTCATTTTTCGCAGATGTATGTGGCCCATCTTTCGATGCCACAATTGTGATTCTTTTTCTGTTGCTCTTGACATAAAACAGTGAGCCTGACCCGTGGTAGTAGTTGCTACACTCATGTCCAACACGTACAGATCATTGACTCTGGGTGCTCTCATGATAACCCACTCTTCGGGAACAACAAATCCTGGTTTCAAAATCAAACATTCTTTGTCTGTAAAGTGCGTTGTATACATACGATCACAAATCTGAGAGATGCTCAGAAGATTATTTTCAAGCTCGGATGTAGTTTACTCTTTCAAACGTGACAATACCATTCGATAAAGTTCCTTCACCAACTATTCGACCACCTTGATTACCTGCAAATCCCACATATCCTCCATTAAACCCTCGAACATCGTACAGTAGGGTTTTCTTTCCCGTCATGTGCCGAGAAGCTCCACTATCCATAATCCAACGTGAAACGGATCTTGGAAGCTCCTGCACATATCACAAATACTTAGTTAGATTTTGATGCCACCCAAGCCTCTTTCGACTCGGGTAACTTGACATTGAGGTGAGTTTTTGCAGTGTATAATGGCGGAAAGTTCTTGTCATTCATCTTTAAGCTCTCTTCAGACCCAATCTCAACCTCTTTATATAAAAAGAAATCCTTTTTAGAAGGTTGACCAGATGATTGGTCTTTCTTTGGTACATACTTCTTCTCAGAAGCAGTAGACTTTGGTTTCTCAAGTTTTTCATGGTGATCCAAAGGAACATTCATCTTTACCGGAGTGGTAGAGGATGATTGTTTTTCTGTCTCAGAAACCTTTGGTTTTGGAGAACTTGATTTCTTTTCAACTGATTTTGGCTTCCATGCTTGTTGAGGTGAAGCAACCCATTTGTAAAATTTGTCAGTTTTAGTTACCACATTCTTTATGGGTTCAGTTTTGATCTTGGTGTTTTCATTTTTCAAAACTTTCTTCTCAACAACCATTGGAGCTTTGCCTTTTGCATCAGCTTTCCTTTTCTGACTCTCAACAACTTCAGACTTAGACTTTAAGTTGGTGCACTTTCGTGCAATGTGTCCAACTTTGTTGCACTTAAAGCATGTACGGGTGTCAACAACCCAACTTGTACCTTCGGTCTGAGGCTGAGAGGCCTTTTCTTCAAAAAAACTCTTCATTTGTTTTTGAAAAAATCTCAGATTCTTGCTCGGAATGAGAACTCGAGCTTTTTACAAACACCTTTTTCTCAACAAACTTCTTGTTTTGAAAGTTCCTTCTTTGATAATTCTTACCACCCTGATATCCACCCGACCATTTGTTTTGATTGTTTTTAGAAAAATGTGACGGTACAACAGGTTTATTGTATTAAGCTTTATCTTTTTCAAAGTTTAATTGCCGTTTGGAACATTTCAAACCTTTGATTTCCGACACATCAATCTCAATCAACTTGAACACATTTCTCAATTTACCAACATTCACATTTTCCAAAGGAAAATCACGATCCGAATACAACTTTTCAGATCCCGCCATCTTGTACATCACAAGATTAGGTTCTTCATTTAAGTTGTTTTTGGATTTTGATTTCGGAATATATTTGTCCAAAAAGCATTCATCATCCTCAGTAGTGTCACTTTCAGACTTTAAAACATTTTCAACCATGCTTTCCACAACTTCAGATTGGACACTATCTTCATCGGAAGATGAAGTGAATGTGACATCAATTGTATCTGGAAGCTTAACTTCATTTTCTTCTTCATCATTAACCAACCCTGATTTTTTCTTTGAAAAAATGTTTAAAACTAGTGGTGGAACCTGATGAAACCCAACCCCGGTTCCATCAAAGTATACATCTTCCCCTGCTTTGTTCTTTCCAATTGGTTTAGGAACTATATGTTGAAGAACAAAACTTGCGGAGTTGTAACTGTTTAGTTTCAACTCGATGCGTTCATTTTCAATTTTAGCTTCTTGAAACTGAAGCTTCAACTTAGCAATTTCATCCAGTTGTTGGTTGATTTGTTCTTCTTTACCCTAAGAACTCCTGACAATTGAACATTTTCTTTGTTTGTCTTACCATTTCTCTCATCAGAATCTTTTACCGTTCGTTTTAACTTCTCAAAATTTTCTAAAAAAATTGACGATTTTCATGAATTAATTTTTCGTTTTCTTTCCTAATTCTTTCTACGTCATTTTTATCATTTTCAATTTTCTCAGTTAATTCTTTTAATCGTTCATTTGAAGCTTTTAACATTTTGTCACGGTTTAAGATCTGATCTTCAACGTCTCTGACCCTTCTTGTCAGTTCTTCGGTCTTTTTACCGCTGAGGTAAGCAAGTGTACTACAAACCTTGCAGTCTTTCATGCAATTTTTGCAGTCGCTCTCAGTTTTAGTTTTCTTACCTGACTCATTGATTGCATCATTCTGACTGACCTTGCTTTTAGACTCAGATCCAGAACCAGAAACTACCTCTAGCTCTTTCGCAGCAAGCACTTTGTCAGCCATCTTCTTCAAATTTTCAGCTGTGAATTCTTTTGACGTGTCAATAATCCCGTCATCAACTATCTTTGGCTGCGGCTCCTTCTCTTTTTCTTTTTCTTTTTCTTCAGCTTCTCCTCCTCCCCACCACAATCTCTGATTTGCTTCTTCTTCTGCTGCAATTTGCTGGGTGAGAGTTTCAACATCAACAGTATCTGGATCAACAGCAATGTTTCCCTTGGGATCTAGGTAACATTCTCTATCAGCATCCCATCTATTCGCCTTTTTAGCTTCTTTGTATGTATGACAGATTCTACTAATCCTGGATTGAGTTGACATCTTTCTATTGATGTATTTCTCTTCTTCTGTTCTGCTATCTTTGAAGGGAACAATTTTTGTCATAAACGCATAGCCAACTGCATCTTCTTCTGGTAGCAGTTCGCTCCAATCAAAACCTTCGTCATCATGAATAACAGCAAGAGCTCTTGATTTTTCTTTGGGGGTTCAGATTTGTTCTGATGATACATTGCTCTTTTGTAGTAATCTTCACGAAATGGATTTGCAGTATCATCAGCCGGTGCGTTTCGACATTCACGTTTAAAATGTCCCTTTTGTTTACATCTGAAGCACGTGACCTTTGATTTATCAAAACCAAGTTTTGTGGAAGGTCCGCCGATAGAATGTCTGCCTGTAATCTCCATGAACCTTTGTGCTCGTCTGACTTCACTAGCCATACATCACCTGATATCGATCAACTCCATCTCTTCTGGATCGATCTGGTCATAATCCTCCTTGGTGAGGTTAGTGTTTCCAATCTTGCCTGCAACAAGGCTCTCGTAAGACTCTAACACAGACGCTAAGAACACCATTTGCTGCTTTGCGGATTCTTCACTGAAATTTTGAGCATTCTTTAGATCCACAGCAATGTTACATTGAAACAAATTCTTTGGAACTGATTGACTTGAAGTAGTTGACGATGAACCACTATGAAAACCACTGCTTGAACTTTCTTTATTTGATGTGTTAGAACTTTCAGCTGAGAAAGCTGTCTTGGGGGACACAGTCTTCGGGATCATACTTCCACGGTAATATAGTTCAACATTCTGCTGATATGAAGAGTTGTTCACTTTGTTAGATTTCTTAATCTCCAACTCATGACTCTCCCATCTTTCGATTAACAGATCAACCGTCAGATCCTCCGACTTTATTGTGTTCTTTAGCATCAAAGCAAAGTATTGCCAGTCTTTCTCATCCGGCAACGAGTCAAACAGTTTGTCAACCAATTCTTCTTGAGTATAAATGATTCCGTGTCTTGCAAGTTCCATCTTCAAATGCCCGAATCTTTCGATCATCTTTGACACAGATTCATTTTTCAAACATCCAAACAAATCAAATTCTTTTCTTAACAACTTCTTTTTGTTTTTAACTATCTCAGCACTACCCACACATTTCACTCTCAGTTTCTCCCATAGATCTTTCGAATTTGTGTACTCAATCAATGATATTATGTCGTCTCTCACAGACTGATGACGCAATGCAATGCACTTTTGTTCGGTAATGAAACTTTCTACATCATCAGTATCTACTATATTTTCATAATCCGATCTTCCCATATTGAAACCATTCTTCATGCTTTTCCAGCTTGGATACGCAAACGCTTTTAGCCACTCTTCAAACCTTTTAGCCCATCTATTGTATTCTTCGATCGCCATCAGTTTGGGAGGTTTATTGTATGTGCCATATGCACTCTCCACACTCAAAGCATCAGAAAGGGTTTTCTTTGCACTCGGAGCATTTTCATTTGTGTTGTTTGATGTGTCATCTCCGGTGTTTCACGTGAATGCAAAATGTCACTGAACGGATTCATAAACTCATCCATCTTCAAGTATCTGAAACAATCAACAAACACTTAGAAATTTTTTTTTTATTTTAACAACAACAGTTTCAAACGAAATCAGTTCAAACGAAATATGAACTCAAACAAAATATGAACTCAAACAAAATCAGAGTTTTCACACGAAATAGTGTTTCCAAGCGAAATTATCAAGCGAAAGATAATTTCGTGCGAAATCAGCTTAGATTCAAACGAAATTAAGCCAATTTGGTGCGAAATAGTGATTTCGTATGAAATCCTCAAACGAAATCTAATTTCGTGTGAGATCAACAGCAATTTCAAACGAAATTAATCACAAAGTGTAATTTCGTGCGAAATAACAGCTGACAATTTCAAGCGAAATTATGATGACATCATCATTTCGGCCACCATTTTGTCAAATTGATCTGGTTTTTGTTCGAATTTTGGTCCAATTCTTTCAAGGATTCATTAAAACGGTATTTTACGTGATATATGTGAAATTCAATCCATTTTGTCCATTAGATCTTGTTTAATTTTGAAAAGAATGAGTAGAAGTGATGAAAACAAGTTGAATTGGTATAAACTCTTCTTTCTGAGCTCTGATACCACTTGTTGGATCGTCGTATGACCCGAACGAGTCAATCAGAAGAGTTTATGATCCATATCAAAGGCGGAATCAGTGATATAGACGTGAAAAAGCTTGATTCTTCTTAATTATCCTTTTATTATTGATTTCAAAGCAATCCTGATCGTTTGACAAACTGGCAGAACCTCGGCTCTGAAATCTCGAACGTTACAAATGAATCAACCAGCCAGCTATTTATAGGTGTGGTAATTTCGTACGAAATAGGCACTGACTATTTCGTGCGAAATAGCAATGTCTAATTTCGTGCGAAATAGCTTAGCGCTATTTCGTGTGAAATTACACAAACACACATAAACCCTAATTTTTATCCTGCTGAACACTGGTCTATCCTATCTAGATACAAGACTCTATAAAGACGAAGTTAACAGACATCTATGCACCAACACCAACATCTATCTTTGCTCGATCAACCTCCATTCCTTCGCTTGAGATTTTATGACCGAGTACTATTCCCTCTGTTACCATGAAATGGCATTTTTTCCAATTTAGGGCGAGGTTGGTTTCCTCACATCGGGATAGCATTCGCTCAAGGTTATCGAGGCATTGGTCGTATGAATCTCCAAAGATAGAAAAGTCGTCCATGAAGACTTCCATTGTCTTTTCTATCATATCATGGAAGATGGCAACCATGCAACGTTGAAAGGTTGCGGGGGCATTACATAGACCAAAGGGCATGCGTCGATAAGCAAAAGTTCCATAGGGACAAGTGAAAGTTGTCTTTTCTTGGTCTTCGGGTGCTATCGGGATTTGAAAGTAACCTGAAAAACCATCCAAGAAACAGTAAGATTTATGACCGGATAATCTTTCTAACATTTGATCAATGAAGGGTAAAGGAAAGTGATCCTTCCTTGTTGCTTCATTTAATCGACGATAATCTATACATACCCTCCATCCTGTGACGGTTCTCATTGGAATTAATTCATTCTTTTCGTTAGTTATTACCGTCATACCTCCTTTCTTTGGAACTACTTGGACGGGACTTACCCAAGGACTATCGGAGATAGGATAAATAAGTCCGGCGTCAAGTAATTTGATAACTTCATTCTTAACCACTTCTTGGACATTTGGATTTACTCTACATTGTGATTGTATTACCGATTTGTAGTCATCGTTCATTAAAATTTTGTGCGTGCACATGGAAGAACTTATGCCTTTAATATCTACAAGCTTCCAAGCGATCGCATTTTTGTGTTTTTTCAAAAGTGTAATTAATTTTTCTTTTTCTAAGCTAGATAATTTAGACGAAATAATTACAGGTAATTTACCATCTTTGTCTAGAAAAGCATATTCCAAACCTTTTGGAAGTTCTTTGAGCTCAAGAGGTGGGTTTTTAGGAGACTCCTTATTTGGTTGCTCATTTCGATCAAGAACTACAAAAGTTTGTTCTATGACGACCTCTTCTTCAACAAAGTGGTCAATTTCTTCTCTTGTATCGGGTGGTTCATCTTCATCTTCAATTAGGGGGTCATTATTTCCGAATGGATATTTCATTGAACGCTCAAGATCGACACTCTTTTTAAATGCCCCTAATTGAATAGATAGATTGTTGCGCTTCCGGTTTTTCAAAGCTTCGTGTGTTTTAACAAAAGGTCATCCCAACACTAGAGGAGCGTCATCAAGGATGACAAAGTCGGTTGGGATTACCATTTGATTTGTTTGAACCAAGACATCCTCAACTACACTGATTGATTTTATTACTTTCCGATTGGATAGAAAAATGGGTATTTGAAGTGGAGAAAAATCACCAATACTTAATTTTTCGAAAATGTAGTTTGGCATTATGTTAACACAAAGATCTTTATCAATTATGATATTACTAATAAATGAATTTTGAAAAAAACATGGAACCGGTGTAATGTTAATTTCAAATGGATCTTCTTTTATTAGCGAAGTTTGATCATTAGTTAACTTAACGCTTACCGTTTCGTTAATTTTAGTGTTAGTGTTTAACTCTTTTAAAAACTTAGCATGAGTGGGAACTAAACAATGATTTTTGAAAAAAGGTGACAAGAGATTAATTTCTTCAAAATTAGACTCTTCTTGAATTTTAACGTTATCGGACTCACCTTTTTCGTTTCTTAACTCATGTGTCGGTTTTTCGCTTATTTGTTCTTCCATTTTTACATTTTCAACTATCTCTTTTTTATTTAGTTCTTCTCTTGTGCGGGACTCCTCTTCCCTTGCGCAAGATTCTAATATGTAACGTTCGATAGTTTTAATTTTTTCTATTATCCTATCGGCTATGTCGGTGATAGAGTAAGGATCGGGATCCTCAAAGCTTGAATCTGGTTGTTCGATCCTTTGTTCCTCATAATACTCATAGGAAGTAGATGGTTCACACCATTGTCCTTCATTGTAAGTATATGATGGATAAGGGAAGTAATTTTGTTCTTCATAATACTCATACGAGGTGAGTTGTTCATGCCATGGTTCCTCATAGTAAGCATATGAAGGTGGTGGCTCATATCTTGGTTCCTCAAAGTATGAGTATGAAGGCTCATACCTTGGTTCATCAAAATATGAGTATGAGGGAGGAGGTTCATACCTTTGGTCTTCATAGGATGTGTATGAATTTGATGGCTCGTACCTGGCTTCCTCATAGTAGGTGTATGAAGTGGATGGTTGAAATAAGTCACAATATTGAACCAAGTGCGGGTTACCACAATTAGTGCAATAGTCTTCCCTATAATCATCCTCCTCATAGGTGTAGTTGTAGCCTCCTGAGTATTGATCCATGAGAATCACTCAGCAAACCACAACAAAGTCTCGAGACCAGAAAACAAAAATAAAAACAAAAACAGAGGCTGGACACGGCCCCGTGTTTAGTGAGCACGGCCCCGTGTTCAGATTCTGTATCTGGGCGTTTTAATTAAAGTTACTAATTTCGTTGAGCACGGGGGCGTGTTCAGTGAGCACGACCCCGTGTTCAGACTCTGTTACTGGGTGTTTTCTAAAAAAAATGCAACACGGCCCCGTGTTCAAGCTACTGTAAATGCAAAAAATAACTAAAATGCAAAAAAATGCGCGCATTTTAAAAAGGTTTTGAAAAACTGATTAGGCCGTCGATTTTAAGCTTTCTTAAAATCCTTGTGTCCCCGGCAACGGCGCCAAAAACTTGATGCGTGTGAAGTGTCGTATAGTTTTTAATGTATATTTTAAGCCCTTTAACATTTTTTAGCCAAGTTTTAAATTTATAAAACACGATATTTACTAACACTAAACACACATATGGGCAAGTGCACCCATCGTGAGCGTAGTATAGTGTTGGTAAGATACCGAGGTCGTCCAAGGTTTAGAAAAAGGTTTTAAACTAGAAAAATAAAACTAACTAAAATGCTGAAAAATAAAATAAAAAAAGATAGACAAGATGAATCACTTGGATCCGACTCGTGTTTAGTGTAACCTTTGATTATTTCCTCACTTTTTCACTTTTTAAGAGATTATCTTAGTTATTGTAGTAGGCCCCTCTTCTGAAAGTGACGTTACCCTCAACCCAGTAGTTTTAGTCAGCAAGGATACAATCCTAAAGGGTTGGATTATTGAAAGATAATTAATTAAGTTATTAATGCATATTGTGGTAGGCCCCTCTTTTGGAGGTGACGTTACCCTCGGCTAAGTAGTCTGAGTCAGCAGGGATACAGTCCTAAGTAGACGGGTTAAAGTTTTAATAGTAGTTTACATATGAGGGGGTCAAGGAGTTCAGACCCCCGCCATCCAATACCAGTGGGTATTGAAGGAGGTCCTACTAAAGTTGACTCATGTCCTTGCAGGATCTATACACTGGACAAGGCAAGACTCTTACCAAACTGTTCCCTTAACCCCCGACCAGGTAGCCAACATACCTCCATATAGACCGTGGAGATATGAATGGTGAAAATATTTTATTTTATATAGACAGTAAAATAATGCCAAGACCCCACGAACAAACGATAAGGAAGACTCACCTTCAACATAAGAAACTAGTTATTAAAGTCATTAATACATAACCAAATAAAAAGTGCGAAAAGATTAAAAATAAAAAGTATTACACTAGACACTTGTCTTCACCAAGTGATGTAAGAGACTTAGGCAAACATGGCCTTTGATTGTCAAGAACTCTTACGATCAATCTTGGATCCCGAGACTACTCACACACTCTATGATGGATGATGGATGATGGTGGTGGATGATGGTGTGTGGTGGTGGTGGAGTGTGGGTGAAGTGTGAGAGAGGTGGTTTGCCAAGGGATGGTTTGCAAATGAGCCAAGCACCCCTATTTATAGCCTGCACAGAAGCTCGGACACGGCCCCGTGTCCATTGAGCACGGCCCCGTGTCCACCCGTCTTCGCTTCCTTCATTAAATGCAGTTTGTCTGCATTAGTTGACCACGCCCCCGTGTTCGCTAGGCACGACCCCGTGTGAAGAAGCGTATCTGTACTATCAAGATTTCCTCAGATTCTACGAATCTTAGAGTTGACCACGGCCCCGTGTTCGCTGGGCACGCCCCCGTGGTGGGTGATAGAAGCTTCTACAGCTTTGTCTTTTCTGCAGACACTTGGGCACGCCCCCGTGCTCATTGAGCACGGGGCGTGTTCAGCCTTCTGTTTTCTTGTTTTGCTTGGGAAGATGCTGTCGAGGGGTCAGGCATGCCACGTTTATCCCTTTTCTTGTATTTATGTTAGATTTAGCTGCCTTTTTGCTTCTTTTGTTCATTTGAGCTCTTTTAATCCTGAAAATACAAAAGGAAGACAAAAACACACTTTTTCCAACATTAGTACTAAAAAAGGGTTAGTTTAATGCCACATTTGATGTAATTTATATGTTGCATTTTGCACACATCAATATCCTACTGATGTTATAACATATTTTAAGAATAATAACATATGGAACTTGTATATGACTCATCCGGTTACCAGTTAACGCATATACGCGTTCGGATCGGTTTATGTGACTAGTTTGCCTAAATTAACCGAAACGGGTTTAACCTATCATTTAAACTTCAAAATCCAGAATGTATTTAGTTTACCTATATTATACAAACCGTCATACTTGTTGGGTATAAATTACATTCCATTCTGGTCATCGCTTAATCTAGCGTATCGTACCGTAAATCGTTCTTAAAGCTAGTCGGTCTAAGTCTACGACTTAAATAAGACCCGTTAGTATTCTAATTGGTTAATATTACCTTCATTCCAGACTAGGAAACCCCAGTAAAAGCTACCTTCGTGAGTCTAAGTTGATTATACGGCTGAGTAGTTTAACTCTTGCTTATATAATCAAAGTTGAAACTCAGGTAAATACTTTTAACTTATTTTCCCTTATACGGGCTTGGGACACTGTAAATTATTACCGCCGGGTTGGGTATGGGATTACTTGGACACATTGTGACTAACAAATCCACATCACTTGTTTTAATCTATATTGTTTGATAAGATAAACATTAGGGGTTAATGCGACCGTGTCCTGTATATCCTCGGCTAATTTTAATTGCAAATTGCCACGACCTATGCACGGCGTGTTGGCATACACCTGACAGATGCAAATGCTAAAATATAAATTACCCACAAGTTGGGGTAACTCCTTTGTGGGTTTATAAAAGTGGTGTGTCGGTTAATCATGTCTCGGCTTCTATACCGGGCCCCAAATGTATGACAAACATGTAAATCTGTATACAAGATTATAAATGTAGTTGTCCCAAGTTATAAAAGAATCTTTTGTGCCTTGTTCACTTAAACCAATTTTCTTAAACACTTTCAAATGAGTCAGTTAACTGTATTTACCAGTGTAAACTGACGTATTTTCAAAAGACTAAGTGACAGGTACTACACGCAAATAGGCTGGGAGCTATTTGGTGTCTAATAGAGGATCTTGCAATTCCTTAAGATGCCTTAAAGTCTGTTAAACATCGTTTTGTATTTTATTTAAGATTCGCCAGTGGATCCGTTTCTACAACCGTTTGTATATTTATTATTTCAAACTTTGAACATTCGGTTTGTAATAGTAATTTCCTTCCAAGACTTCCGTTGTGCTCTAACTTTGTTTCATTAACTATGATGATAGCAACTACGTCACGATACTCCCCACCGGGCCCACCGGATTATGTGGAAATATCGGGGTGTGATAACCGTGGAAGAGGCGCATAAGGTCAGCCAGGTGGCGTTGAATGTGGCTCAGGAAAACTATGTTGAGGTTCAATCAACAGTGGAGCCTCTTATCTCTGATTTGGGATGGATGCAACATTATGGTGTTGCACACGTAAGTGTTTCCATTTTTTCCTTTATCTGAATTTTTGAACTCTTCATTTATGCTTTTTCCATTCCTTGGACAGATTGCCAATTCTATCCTGAATGCTAAGGAGCTTGACAGGGTTGTGGCTGTGCTTACTATGGCTACTCGAGCTGCTGGCCATCGTGTCAGGTATGTGGAATGCGCAGCACATGTTGAAGAGGCACTCCAGCAACACTATGGCACTCGTCACTACTCTGTTAGTGAGCAGGCGAAGGAAGGATTGCTCAAGGAAGAAGAGAACTATGATAACCTTTCATTGCCCATAATGAACTTAGTCACTGAGTCTCTGAAGCATGAAGGTTATGTTGCACACCTAAGGTCCATTTTTGAGCCTCCAGACACAATCCAGCTAACAGATGATGAAGATGAAGCTAGTGATGACAACGCGGAATGAAGGTTGATGATAACTTGTTGGTTTTTGTTTGTCAAGCACTGATGCCTTGTAACCACCGTGTATTTGTGCCTTTTAATGAAATCAAGTTAGAATTTTACTTGTCAAGATCACAATTATTGGATTGTTGTTAGAAACATTGTTTAGGTTAGCATGAATGAATGTAAGTGTGGCTCGTTTTGAGCATTGTGGCCCGGTTCCGCGCTGCCGTCATGGGAACCTTGGAGGCTTAACACATGAGCTCGTAATTTATTGTAGTGTTTTCACGCTAACTAAAAGTTTAACATGCATTTGTGACTTGATATAGACATAACAGATTAAATAAGATGTAAACAACTCTTTGCATTAATAATTCATAAGGCGCATGGCCACTGTTTACATGAAAGGTTGTGTTAGATATAACATTTGCGCAGCTGCTGTGCGTTTCCGGTTCGCGGAATGATGTGATCGTCCAAAGTGCACAGCTTGTACGCGCCTTTGCCCAGCACTTCATGGACATGGTAAGGACCATCCCATTTAGGGGCTAGCTTCCCTGGGCGTTCGGCGTTGGAGGCCTCATTGTCCCGGAACACTTATTCACCTGGATTGTACATACAGATGCGCACCCGCGCATTGTAGTTTTTTTCAAGTTGTGACTTGTACTTGGCCTCTTTAATAGCTGCATTCTCGCACCGTTCTTCAAGTAGGTCCAAGTCAAGTCAGCGCTCTGCCTCGTTGTTGATTGCGTTAACAACCGTTAAGCGCGGAGAGGGAAGGCCAATTTCAGCTAGGATAACTGCCTCCGAGCGGTAGACCAGGCTGAAAGGAGTCTCGTTGTTACTTGTTTTGGGCATGGTGCGATGAGCTCATAGTATGCTTGGGAGCTCATCGACCCACCCTCTTCTTTTTGTACCAGGCCGGGCCTTAATCCCTTCCATAATGCTCTTGTTTACACTTTCAACCTGACCGTTTCCTTGAGGATGCACAACGGAGGAGAAAGTGTGTTCGATGTTGAGCTCTTGCATCCATTTGTGGACATCTTCCGAAGCGAAGTTTGTGCCATTGTCAGTCACGATGTTGAGTGGAAGGCCAAAGCGGCAGATGAAGTGCTCCCAAATGAACTTGCGCACGATCATTGCTAATGTTTAAGCTAAGCACATTGCTTCCACCCATTTTTTGAAATAATCAACAGCGACGATGATAAACTTTATAGTGCCAGGCACTTCTTGGAAGGGTCCCACAATGTCAATGCCCCATTGTTGGAAGGGTCATGCCGTTGAAATTGGGATCAAATCATTCTTGGGCGTGAGTGTCTTTAGCCCACGCCTTTGACATGCATCACATTTGTGCAACTCATTCATGGCATCCACATGCATGCCTGGCCAATAATATCTAGCCTTCATAATCTTTGACCCTACCATGGGCGGCCCAGAGTGGATCCCACAAATACCCTCATGAATTTCTCGGATAAGGTAATTTGCGTCTTGTGGGTCCACGCAGCACAACAATGGATCCGAGTATAACCTTCTGTATAGGATGCCTCCATCCATCTGGTAAAATAATGCTTTATTTTGAATCTTTCGAGCTTCGGCTTTATTGTCTAGAAGGATCCCCTCCTGCAAGTACTGAATGATAGGTGTCATCCACGAGGGTGGCCCTATTTCAATTACACTGACTTGGCGCAGCAGGACAGAAGAGTTTTTGAGGACCTCAATTTGAACATCCTTTGCAAGATGTTGAAATGTCGTTGAAGCCAGTTTGTTGGCGCATCGGATGGCATGTTTTCACTACGGTTGATATGAACAACCTTGAACGATTTGAACTACCGGATTAATTCTTTTGCCAGCTCGAGATAGAGTGCCATGACTTCACCCTTGGCGTGGTATAACCCGTTGACTTGGCCAGCGACCAGTAGGGAATCTACGTGCGCTTGTAAATTCTTTGCACCTATTTTGATGGCCAATCGTAGGCCTGCCAAGAACGCTTCATACTCAGCCTCATTGTTGGTATTCTTGAAATCCAACCTGATGGCATAGGTGAACTTATGCTTTTCGGGGCTGACCAAGCATAGCCCTGCTTCTGCGACGTCCTCATTTGATGCCCCATCGTTGAACAACAGCCAAAGTTCATCTGATACTTCTTGCGTGGGCTTCTCAACTGCTTCACATTCTTGTATCTTGTCAGCGAGGACTTTCGTGACAATGTCTGCCAGGACTTGCCCCTTAATTGCTGGGCGCGGTCAATAGACTAAGTTGTGCCCCCCCCCCCCCCCCTAACTCGATTGCCCATTTTTCCAGTCTTCCTGAGATCTCGGGCTTCTGAAGAATGTTGCCAATGTGGAAATTGGTAAGAACAGTGATTACATGGCCGGTGAAATACCTGCGCAACCTTCTTAATGCGTGCACCAGCGCGAGAACTAACTTCTCCATTATCGGATAGCGCATATATGGATCCGTTAGCATTCTGCTTACATAATAAATAGGAGTCTGTACTCCCTCCCTTTCCACTAGTAATACTGAGCTGACTGCCTTGTCTGAAGTGGAAAAGTACGGTATCAGGGGTTCCTTCTCAAGTGAGGTTGTTAAAGTGGAAAGTTGTATCAGACACTCCTTCATTTGCTGAAAAGCAGACTAGGCTTCTGGTGTCCACTTGAATTCGTTCTTTTTCACGCAGTTGTGTAGGGTGCTGATGAAAGGAAAAGACTTTGCGGCGTGATTGGATTGGAATCGATTGAGTGCGGCCAGACGGCCGGCTAGCCTCTGCATCTCCTTGATGTTGCGCGGAGATGGCATCCTTTCTATGGCGTGAACCTTCTCTATGTTGACTAGAATCCCCCCTTGGTGACCATGAATACTAGAAACTTGCCCTCTTCCATCCCAAATGAACATTTGCTCAGGTTAAGCTTCTTTTTTACCCTTAGCAGGGAGTTGAAGGTCTTCTCAATGTCTTTCAGCATCTAATCTTCCTCGAGGCTTTTGATCACCAAGTCATCGATATACACCTCATTGTGTTTCCCTATATCATCACCGAAGGTTTTGTCCATCTGGTGCTGGTAAGTTGCGCCAGTGTTGCGAAGCCCGAAAGGCATCTGATGTAGCAAAAGATACCAATATCCATGCGAAAGGCAGTTTTATCTTTGTCTTCAAGGGCCCTTTGGACTTGATCGAAGCCCTGATAGTAATCCAAGAAGCACTTCCAGCGGAAAGGTGCTAGAGAGTCTATCTTCTTGTCTATTTCCGGCAGAGAAGCAATCTTTTGAGCAAGCTTTGTTGAGGTCTTTATAATTAACACACATGCGCCACCCTCCTTTAGACTTCTCGACCATCACTGGGTTTGCGACCCAGGTTTGATAACGTACCTCGCGCAGGATACCGGCCTTTAACAACTCGTAAACTTGCTCGTTCATCGCCTTGGTCTTCTCGGTGATGTCGCATGGGATGCCGGTCATGTCTGATGGCGTCCAGGAAAATATATCCATGTTTCTGAAGAGCAGCCGCATCAAGAACGATCGAATGTTTGGCGATATCGCGTGACCGATGGTCACCGTTTGATCTGGGTACTTACGATTCAAGATCCACTTCTCTGGCTTCGTAGGCGGAGTAGCCTTTGCTGGCCGAGCTTCATCAACTACTATAACCTCTTTTTTGAGTAGATAATCGCCACCCATATTTCCATCGAGAAACCAATTGCTGAATGTGGGGTGGATGTTACCAAGCTCATTTACCCCTAAGTTTCTCTACCGATCAAGACATCGTGTCTTGACTTGACCTGCATGACCATGAAGTTCACATCGGTTGTTCTTGAATGCTTGCCATCAGACAACGTGACTGGAAAGCTAATTTGGCCTAGTGGGAATACCGTTTCGTTACAAAACCCGGACAACGGGTAATCCACTAGTTCTAGGTGCGCCTTGTCTGAAGGGTCGAACTGATCAAAGCATTGTTCATAGATGATGTCAGCTGTGCTTCCAGGGTCGATAAAGACGTACTCCGTCTCATAGTGGCCGATGTTTCTGGTGATGACGACGGGGCGTGTGGCGCGAGGTCCCCCGCGCACCACCAGGAAAATTACCTGTTGTTCTTGCCATGATGCTTCAAATGGGCGCTTGCCCTTGCTCTTTGCAATTCTTCTCAGTCCGTCGACCATATGAGTCTCTAAGCGACGGATTTTCTTCTGACCCCCATCCTCATTCCTTTATATTTGGCGCGTTTCTTTGCACACGTTTTTTACCAAGTGCCCTAGCTTGCGGCTCTTAAGGGCCTTTTCTCTCTCTTGCCAAGGCTGATACAATCATCTATCAAATGACTCGTATCTTTATGGAAATCACAATACAAATTTGGGTCTTGGCCCTTTATGTTTTACATGGGTTTAGGAGCTTTGACATCGTGGTTCTCCGTCATAAGAACCTCTTTAGGTGTCTTATTCAACGGAGTCCAGTGTTTCTCCCTGTTCTTGTTCTTTACCGCCTTGCGGTACCCAATTCTATCGATCGTGGCGCGCCCATCCTCCTTATAACTAGGCCTTTCATCATAACTGCTGGACTGGTTCAACTTCCAGTCAAGGTTTTTGTTCTTCTAGTTTCGCCTACTTGACTCATGCGCGTTAAATCATGAGTAGTGGTCAACAGAGTAATAACTGGACTTGCCTCCAGTTAGTGATTCCTCTGTTTGCGTGACCACTTTGGCTGTTGCCATTAACTTATCCTACTCCTCATGCATGTCGTCTTTGCCTGTGATAGTCCGGATTAGACTATCACAACAGATTGCCTTTTTGAAGTGGGCTCGCATCCGGTCTTCGCTTACGCCGCCGATCTCTAAACACTCCTTGTTGAAGCGAGTGATAAAGTCTTCCAAACCTTCGTTATCGCGTCGCCAAATATTCATGACTTCAGAAGTATCGCGCTTGTATCGCCTTTGTTGGCTGAAGTGGGCAAGGAACTGTTCTTGGAAATCGATCCATGATTTGATTCTTCCTGCGGGGAGGCTATCGAACCATGCTCGAGTCGACCCCGTAAGTGTTTGAACAAAAAGATGGCACCGCATGGGCATGGTCCATCCACCCACTACACCCACGCTTGTAAAAAGCTGAATATGATCATCCGGATCAGTTAAACCATTGAACTTACCCACAGTTTGTGGAAGTATAGCCTTCTCCAGGGGAGCCAAAGCGATGCTCCAGATGAATTTAGAATGTTCAGCTGCTACTGCTAGCCAGTAGACGAGGCTGAAGTCGTGCTCTGCAGCTTCGTTGTATGTGATGTGCGGCTTCGGCTTGTAAGACTCATGATTCTTCTGTAGTCGATTGAAAACTGATGAGCTTACCTCCAGCTGGTACGTGGAGTCATTCTCATTAATGGGGGTTTGCTCCCATTCATCGTTGATGTTGCGCGGCCCGAGCCGGCTACTCAACAGACGTTTTCGTTGCACATGTGAGGGAGTTTCATGATAACTGTCAGTTTCACCGTAAGTGTCTCATGTATCGCGCTCACTCTGTATCCTTGGTGATGCGGGTCTGTCATGTTGCTGTTTTTGTACGCGTTCTTGAGGAGGCGTCTGATAAGTCCCTGCCTTGGTGTAGAAGTCACCAATGAAGATGGTTCCGTCTGCGCTTGAAGCTGCGCTGGCTGCGCACTTAGCTGCGCGTAGTTCAGATTCAGAGTCGCTTGGCTTTTTGCATACCAAGAGGCGAGGGTCTCCCCCTCTGGCAGTCCTAACAACGCAGACATGCTTGATGGTGCTGGTGTTGACGGACCAGCGCTGTGACTTGTTGGGGTCACTGTTTGGGTGGTGCGAATGCCACTTGCGCGGATGGCCACAACGTTTGTGCCTTCCGCTTCGGTAAACTCGTTAGTTGGCAGTTTTTGGACGTGCGAGATGTCCTCCACCGTATCTAGCTGAGAGTGTACACCGATAGGTGGAAAAGGGATTCCCTGATCGTCCATTGATCGAGAGAAAAGAACAGCTCAGAAAAAGAAGATGAAAGTGATTGTGAAAAATCAGTGGGCGCCAATGAAGAAACACCAAACTAATCTGGTGATTAGTCTGTGATTTGTGCCTCAACAAATAAGGTTAATCTTCTTTATCTCGTCCAAGCTGTGATGTGATGATCCTGCAAAACACTAAACACACCATTAAGCTCGTTACGAGGAGGGGAATAGGGGTGTTCTCCTTGTAACCACCCTCCGGCGTAAGAATAGGTATATGCTTTGAGGATGTAAGTGTGTGATTAAGAGTGAGAATGCAAGGAAGCAGAATCCTTAAACCTGGAGGTGAAGGTCACTATTTATAGTCGGAGTGGTGTGGAAGGTGATGGGCTGATGGGCCTTGGGCCTAGAGTCGACAACAAGAAATATACGTTTTGTCCCATCTGCCACAACTGTTAGTGCTTCTGGGCGAGAGGGAAGCTGGCGCACGCTGAATGAATTCACGTGGCCTGACCATTGTCCTTGTTGTCTCATTTGTCATTAGCGGCTAAGTGGAGATCGTGGAGCAGATGTCAGCACACGCTGAGTGGTGCCACGTGTGCGTCCTTGTGTACCTTCTTGTCTCATATACGATTGTTAATCGTGGAGCATGATCGGATACAGCATGTTGGACGCTCATTGGTCCACTGCTCTGCCACTTGTACATGTTGCACTTGTCCTAGGATTACTTGCGCTTCTGTCCTCCGCGCGTCCATCAGGGATATCCTGTGTAGCTGGCGCAAGGTCCAGGAAGTGAGTGTTTTCATCCAAGGAGGCAAGTGTGAAATCTGGTATTATGTCTACCCTGACCCCGTGCGCGGCCTAGGTTACACCTGATTGGCCGGCGCGAGGTTGGTAAAGATACCAATTTAGTCTGCTAAGGGTATGGTCTCACGCACGACCTGATTGGTCGGCGCAGTTTTCTGAGACCATACCCCTTCACTTTTGTATTTCCCAGTATAAAACTTTCACCAAGTTGTCAAATGAAGTCCACTTAAAGTTTTATACCTGGACATAAAATCGCAAGTATTGCTTATATATGTTTGTATTTAACATTTACGTTAACTTAAAAGGTTATAAATTGCTTATTTATGTTTGTATTTAACATTTACGTTAACTTAAAAGGTTATAAACTTCACGAACAAAACTCTTTCATATAACAATTCTGAATTTCATTAGAAAAATTGCCTAAGAAATATTTAGTTATTAAATATTAAAATATGTTGTCCTATTTGGGTTGTTACACATATCCTAGCATCACTCGTTATAACCCAATCTAGCATGTTAAGACCCAACTAAACAAGACGCACTTAATGCGAGTGAGTTGAAATTAGTGTCATTTGTTTAAAACCTAGAACTCCCCACCAGTTCACTCTATTTCTTTTTAAACGGAAACATGTTTGATCCAAGATTCTACACCAGTTCTTGGTTGGTTCCATTGTTGCAGTTGAAAATATTCTAAGAAAGTGGTTTTAATTGTTATTATTTTTTAATATTCACTTACAAGAATTTAAGCACATTACACCCTTATGTGTTGTGTAGGTTTGTCCACAAAGACTTTATTCCACCCTTCTTCACGGACCGTTATTCTTGAAAACCTACGGGTCCCAAAACTGTATTACTCCTATCGCTAAAGGGTGTGGATGAGGGTAGTCGTTTGGGGATGATCCGCCACGTATGCGGCCATGTCATCGGGTGTGTAGGATGAGCCCCAAGGGATGGGCCAATGGCGTGGTGATGAGAGCCCCTTTTATATATACATATGTATGTACTAGGTTATTGCCCCATGTATTACACGGGGTTGAAAAATAAAAACAATAGAATTTTAAAATCTGTAAATACTTCTCATTGCCACTAATAGCTATTTCATTCGGTTGAAGAGACTCATATTCCTTTATACTAACCCAAGCAACCGTGCCAAAACCTCTAGTAAAATATATATCAATGCTTCAAACAAATAAAGCAATATTATTTTGGATTAAAAAACCTAAATACAAATCACTGAAATAAGTTCTTATAGCAAAAAATGGACAATACAACCAAGAATATTTGATTATAATTTTCCAACAATTTTGGTGGATAAATTCTTCAATCATGGTTCCTTTTACAGTACTTAATGAAGTCCAATATTATACAAAGTAACCTCTTGTCTTTAGTATCCGATTTTTTTTTTAACTGCTGAATATTATTGCACACCCAAAATTTTACATCAAGACCTCTATCAAGTAATTAGAGGCTGTACAAACCCAAGCTCACCAAACAGAAAACAAAAAGAAACTGACTACCAGTACCACAACCCATACTTCCACCCTTTTGCCTTACTTTATAGATCTCAGCCCAAACAGAGGCTTCGCCATCGGTCCCAGTCCATATCCCGACACCTCGTTCGACTCTTATACCACATAAAAGAAGACGCTTGAATATCGCCAAAAACTTTGTCGCTACTACACCGTTTCCCAGAAAAGATTGCTTCATTTCGGCTCTTCTAGATTGACCAACAGGCTACCAACACAATGCCTTGAATTACCTGCTTCTTTATACCGCCTATATTGGGTCTTTTGTGTATACTTAGGAGGTCCCTCGTATTGAAAGCAAAAATTTGCGGAATTTTGCACCATTGACTAACCTTGTTCCAGATTACCGCGGCCATGTAACACGATGTAAACAAATGATCCGCATTTTCCTCCCCGGTCTGACATAGTCTGCATAAAGATTCTCCCCGATGAATATTACGTTTTTTCAACCCGACCAATGTCGCTAACCTATCTTGTTCAGCCCGCCAACCGAATAAATTGATTTTTTTCGGTAACCATTTCACCCAATCGAAAGGGTAAAAAGGAACAGCAAATCTGGAGAATAGCTCCCGACATGATTTGACCGAAAACAAACCATCAGAATCTAACACCCATTTCCATTCGTCCGTGCAGTCTGAAATTTGTACACCACACAGCAAAGTATTGCACTTGGCCAGTTCTTGTAGTTCCACGAGTGACGACGGCTCTCTATTCCACCCCCAATTCCATCCTCTATTCTGTTCCAGCCCATTATATCTTCCAGCAATAGTCACATTTTTATCAACTTCCAATCGAAAGAGATGTGGAAATAAATTTTTTAAAGGTTCCTCCCCCACCCACCTATCGATCCACAATCGAATCCTCGAGCCATCACCCACCACCCCTTTAATTAAACTGTCCGCCTGAATATTTGCATTGGCCAAATCCCTGTCGATTTTAGTGATCGCACTCCACACCCCGGGTATTCCGGGTTTAACTGGTAAGAAAGACCAAGCCCTCTGATTAAAATGGATTGCCTTGACCACTTTTTTCCATAGGCTCCCTTCCTCAACTCTATATCGCCACCACCATTTCATAAGAAGACTGGCGTTCATATCGCGTAGAGACCCTAAACCAATGCCGCCTTTATCTTTTGGTCCAATGGTGCGTTCCCAGCAAACCCAACTTGTCTTCTTTTTTTCATCATTGCCGCCCCAGAAAAATCTTCTTCGGAGACCCTCCAGAACTTCCAGTACACATTTAGGTGCCCTATACAAGGAGAAAAAATGTAACGGCAAGCTATCCAACACAGATTTTAACAAAGTCATTCTACCGCCCATTGACAGAGTTTTCGCTTTCCATTTTGATAACCTCGATTTAATAGTATCAATAACGCATTTCCAGTTTCGAGCTAGATTCATGTTAGCACCAAGTAATAGGCCGAGGTATTTACTGGGAAAGACCCCAACGTTACAGTTCAGCCTTGACGCTAACGTTTCCACTGCCGCATCTTCTACCCCTATCCCGAAGAGGCTAGACTTTAAGTGGTTTATTTTTAGCCCAGATATGAGGTTGAAGCACCGCATTAATCTAATAGTATTCTTTACATTTGTTTCTGCCCATTCGCCCAAGAAGACTATATCATCAGCATACATTAAATGAGTGAGACTCGGTCCATCGTTAGGCAAATGCATCCCTTTTATTATACCTACTGATTCAGCCTTTCGAACGAAGCCCGTTAGCGCTTCCATAGCAAGTATAAAAAGAAAAGGAGATAAAGGATCCCCTTGCCTGACCCCCCTTTCGCATTGGAACTCACTCGTCGGAGACCCGTTAATCAGAATCGAAGCTCTTGCCGACTTTAGAATACCTCTGATCCAGTTTTGCCATAAGACTGGAAAGCCCATTTGAAGAAGAACCGCATCAATATATCCCCAGTTAATTGTATCGTATGCTTTCTCAATATCAATCTTCAACAAGAAAGCCTTACCCTTTGACTTTTTTACCCAAGAAATCACCTCGTTGAGAATTAGCGGGCCATCTAGGATGTTGCGGCTAGATAAAAAAGCTGATTGATGATCGGAAATTAGACCTTCCATCACCGGTCTGATACGCCTAGCTAGCACCGAAGAAATCGTTTTAGAAATACAGCCAATCAGACTGATTGGGCGGAAATCGTTGAAATAAAGTGGGTCGGCAGCCTTCGGGATGAGTGCAAGAAAGGATGATCCGCAACCCCTACTTATTTCCCCATCTGAATAGAATTTATCAAAGATCTTCATAAAGTCCTCCTTTAGCACATCCCAGAATGTTTCAGAAAACCGAAATTAAACCCATCTGGACTGGGAGCTTTGTCCGAGCCACACTCCCAAATAGCCTCCTTAATTTCCAAAATAGTGAACGGTTGCACAAGGCGGTGTGCATCCACTTCCAAAAGTCTATTTAGAAAAGGACACATAAACGTCGGCCGGTTTGGAATAGGCTCCATGAACTTTGATTTAAAGAAATTATGTGCTTCCAATTTAATTTCTGTTGGATCAGTTGACCAAATCCCATGCAACATGATACCGTTAATTCTTTTACTAAATAGGCTCCATGAACTTTGATTTAAAGTATCCGATATTCCATCTGATTCATGAAACCAATATCATAGGTGGATTCAAATAGTTTTACCCACATTATAAAAGCTTACTATATACAAAAACAACTACCTTTTTGGTCCCATGAAAAACCATTCCTATGACAATGATGGAAATGAAAGTTTTAACAATGGCTTGAAGGCCTCTTTTAAAAGATAACTGAACTTGACTACCAATTAACTCATATAGAACCATACATACAACCATTAGTTTTAAGATGGCAAATGAGCTCCAAAGCATGTACCAAAAGTTCTTTATTTTGGAAAAGAAAATTAACATAAACAATTCAAGAACAACAATTTAGATAAATTTATACAAAAAGTAAGATATTAGAGAATGTAACATGGGAACTTGCCTGAAACGAAACTAATTTAGATCTTTGAGTTGAGGGCTTCTTGTGCTTGTAAGCTGCGTTGATTTATCCCTTGTAAAACAAAAACACTATTAAACCTCATAAAACATTACATTGTAACAGAAAAGAAGACTCGAATCATTTTGCTTGTACAACTTCATATTTGAACAAAAATTGCTGTGAAACAATATTCACAGTTGATCAATGAAGATACATTGGTGTTCTGGTAGAAATTGGAGGTATTAGATGCCAAAATATTCATCAAACTCTCACCATTCTAATTTCTTTCATGAAATTCCTTGTTTTAGAATCATTTGTATTATTTTATTAAGTTTAATTGTTGATTGATATTAAGCTTGTGGACATGCAAAATAGGTCTCTGCATACAGATCCTATAGAGTAGAGTAAAACTAATGAGTTTATCTTAGGGCTGGTTGAAGAGAAAAAGCTAAGTAACATTAAGCCCGCTAAACTCCAGCTTTAGCAATGTATTCTTATAGGTGGCTGTTTTTGACCCTTTCTCCCGATAAATGACTGATTCCGGTAAATTATTATTGTCTACAATTGATCACACATGTAAACAGAAAATATCTTTAAATCAAATTGGTTGAAAGTCTTCTAGACTGTATTGTTAGTGCATAAAACCTCATAAATCTAGTGGTGGATTCATGAATTTGATTGTTGGTGGAACAAAATAACTATAACATTAAGTTTTATAGGCTAAATGTATAGGTATATGTATAGCAATATGTAATCATATATTAATATAAATCATACATGTATATCTGTATATTAAAACACACACACAGAAAGCCCTTACATGACCTTCAATAGCAAAGTTCACCAATCATCATAGCACCATCATCTATCCAACAAAAATAATTAATAATAGTGTATATATAAATATTTTTTTTGCCCAGTAAGTATTCATCATCAAAGTCCTCAATTCCACAAAACAAATCTATTTACTCCTAATTTTTGCATCACACCAATCCCTTCTGACACATCAATTGTCAATAAACAACACCATCTTCTTCAAATTGCTTAGTCTTTCAATCCAAATAAACCAACAAATCATTACTCGGTTTAACCTCAGTACCATCAAAAGATCCTTAAAATCACCAAAAGTAAACCACACAAGATGCCATTTCTCAACCAAATTACGATTTGACCCTACTAAAAGTCGACCCTTTATAAAAGAGAGCCCTTTGAATTTAGATAAAAAGTGTATTTAATCAAAATTAATGGGTTGTTTTTAAGGAATGGAGAAATATCATCATTGCAAAATAAAGAATCAAAATAAACAATATAATCTGAAAGTTATTTTGACGACAATTACCTTTAAGGTAAGAGCAGAAAAACAAAAGCTTTTGATGATGGCGACCGTTTGTTGGAATAAGCCGAATTGGGTTTCGAAGGAGTAAAAAGGAAAAAGAAGAATAGATGTTTGAATTAGATCTGTGTGTCAATAAAATCGGGTTTAGATCATGGATGGGAAAACCAAACCTAAGATGAACCAATTTAATTAAATTAAGAGTGAATTGCAAGGATTGTCCTTTATCTTTATAACCATTTGCAGGCGCTGTCCTTTATGTTTAAAATTGACGAGTTTTGTCCTTTATGTTTTCAAATCATACACGTTTTGTCCTTTAGCCCTAACCCAGTTAGATTTTTCTATCAAATCTGGTCATGTGCAATGCACATGAGGGTAAAATTGTCTTTTCACCCTATTCTTTAAAAAATACATAAAAAAGAAAAAAATATATATATATATATATATCATAACCCTTTTACCCCATCTCCCCTGTTACCCTACTCCCTGCCACTTTCTCCCTTTAATTTGTTGCTGAAACCATCATCAAATCAACCAATTCATCTCCCTTTAATTTAATTTGTTGCTGAGACCAGAAAAGTATAGGGATGAGACCAGAAAAGTATAGGAATTATTTCAGTATCGACTGAAATAATTCAAGTACACCCAATGCAATATCCTCATCGATCTCGTTAATACTCGTGGAAACCCAAGGCAATAGTTTAGTTACACATATGTCTAACATACAGTCGCGTAAAACTGTATAGTTGGGTCTAATTTCGAAACTATATTCATATGCCACTTTCAGTAGGTAAAGGGAGTGTAGCATTTGGAACAGATGTTCTCCGTAATAGCTCAAACAAATTGTGATGGTGTACCTTGATATATCTTCTAGTGATTTGGCAATGCTTGGAGCTCTGTGAGAAGACGGAGATTTAATAAGAGCTACAAGAGTTGAGCAAACTACGGTGAATGTTTCCGGAAACATGTTGCCATCCCCATCGATATGTTTCTTTAGCATTCCTGCTGTTATAAGACTTATTTCTTCGATATTAGAACTTGAAATGATTCCGGGACAGTTTGAAATTAAAGGGAGATGAATTGGTTGATTTGATGATGGTTTCAGCAACAAATTAAAGGGAGAAAGTGGCAGGGAGTGGGGTAACAGGGGAGATGGGGTAAAAGGGTTATGATATATATATTTTTTTCTTTTTTATGTATTTTTTAAAGAATAGGGTGAAAAGACAATTTTACCCTCATGTGCATTGCACATGACCAGATTTGATAGAAAAATCTAACTGGGTTAGGGCTAAAGGACAAAACGTGTATGATTTGAAAACATAAAGGACAAAACTCGTCAATTTTAAACATAAATGACAGCGCCTGCAAATGGTTATAAAGATAAAGGACAATTCTTGCAATTCACTCTTAAATTAAAGTAGCCCTCATTGACTGACACCTGTCCCAAAGTTAGTTTCTTTTATTATAGTAGATAGATAAATATGTGTGTGTATGTTTGTGTTGGATAGACCCGTCGAACCCGGCAAGAGGAGGACGTTGAAGACGGGATGATCCAGGTGGGGGCGGTGTGGACGGAGCTCGATGGGACTCGACCGCCTAGAGCCAACCCACACCCGATAGCATAAGTAGTAATTTATCTATCAATATAGTTTTGTATAAAAATACATGAAAAACTACAAAAACTTGTATAAAGTTTATCTTCATAAAACCTAATAGCGGTATATAAAAAGTTGTATACCCTCATTTACTTCACATAACTACAACAACAGAATAAAAAAAAGGAACATATTTAAATAATTATATATAGTGTGAGTTTCATTGGGGAACACTAAAAAAGTGGGGAACAGTGGAGAACCGACTCAAACGAACTCCGATTGGACTCATTCCAGCGGCGTTGGAACCGGCTCGTCGAACCCTAACTAGGATCTCTTAACCCTAAACCCTAAATCATAACCTCTAAACCCTAAATATATTAGGGTTTGACTTTTAGGGTTTAGCATTAGGGTTTAGCCTTAGGGTTTAGCTTTAGGGTTTAGCTTTAGGGTTTAGGGTTTAGTTTTAGGCTTTAGGGTTTAGCTTTTAGGGTTTATAGTTTAGATTTTACAGTTTAACTTAGGTTATAGCCTTATTTTTTAGCTTTCGGGTTTAGAGTTTAGGAGTTAGGATTTAGGGTTTAGGGTTAAGAGATCTTAGTTAGGGTTCGACGAGCCGGTTCCAACGCCGCTGGAATGAGTCCAATCGGAGTTCGTTTGAGTCGGTTCCCCGCTGTTCCCCACTTTTTTAGTGTTCCCTAATGAACATTCCCCATTATATATAATACTACAAAAAGTAACTTAAGACATTATGGTTGGATCATACCCTTTCAAAAAGTTACAACTCTTCAAACTATTTTTAAAATGTATCACACCTCTTCAAAAAGTAACAACACTATAAACTAATCACACCCCTTCAAAAAGCCCAACCCTTTAAAATAATCACACCCTTCAAAATGTCACATAGCTTAAACTAATTTTAAAGATATTACACCCCTTACAAAAAGTCACAACCTTTTCTATGTTATATTATCCTCTTATACAATTATCAACCAAAAAAACTGCCAATACGCAACCATTAAATCCACCCAAAAAAAAACGTCACATAACACTTAGAACAGCACCGTTTCACACATATTCGCACTAATCCCACCGATTCAGTCACATAACAATTACAATTACAACCGCACCTTTTTAATTATAGGGTACTAGTCTAAGAACCCGCGAGTTTCGCGTGTGGCTTAACACCAACTAAACACATAAAACATTCTAAACTTACCATATAAACCATAAGTATATACTTATAACTGTTCGAAAGTGGTATGACACAAAATACATGGTAGAGGTATAATAATCGCCAATTTTGTCCAAACATTGTACGATGACAAAAAACCTTAAACATGATTACTATCAGCATAATTGTTTACCACATATATTATCGACAAAACATACATTCTCTAAACGTTGGGGTTAGCAATGAGCAACCTGTTGAGATTCCTATCATAACGAAGCACGAACTGACCTCCATCCTCCAAACCAGCTTGCAGCATAAAGTTTTGCCATCCTCTTAACGCATACCTAATCCTGCCATGCGTAGTTTTTTCCCACTTCTCCAAAGTCATTGAAAAGCCGTCTTCAGTTTGAACTGTCATTTCATCAAGGACAGATAAATCCACATTCGTGGCAAAGGCCTTCGGGAACCGCTGCATTATAAATCCACAATTGGTTACTGTGTTACGATTATTAATATATTTTAACATCCCAACCCCCCCACACACACATACACTCTTTAATACAAGTGGCTTCTCATTGTCAAATGTACCTTACTTTCGTCTTCAGTATTGTCTCTGATCCTTTCAAAACATTTTCAAAAATGTAAACTCTCTTCATGGTTTTGTGTAACTTTTGATCACTATATCAAAAAATTAGAGATCAACCCAATCCATAAATGCTAATAAAGTGAGTGAAATCCTTTTTATTTAGAACGTGGAGTCACTATTATTCTCGAGTGCCTAAAGCGAATGACAGGTGAAAAAATATACCAAGTAAAAATCATAAAACGCCACATGTGTAATCATATATATAATGAGAGTGGCTTTTGAGATGATGTAAGGTAAAATGGGATCTTCATCGATGGATATAGTGTACAGAGGTGACAAAAGCAACATATACTTGTATAGTTGCTGCATGTCTTTGTTGAATCTACACTATCTTAACTTTTCATCTTTTAATATTTTCGTTTTATAAAAATAATATTACATTTTGATGCTTTAATAACATTTTTCAGACAACAATCAAATTTTTATGTGCATCTTAAATTGTTGTCCATTTTCTCTTTTTACAAAATTATGCCTATAAGTAAAACATTTGACCAATTTGTAAATTCTAGATTATTAAAGATTGAATTAAAAAAAACATTTAAATCAAAATAGAATCAAAATCACCAACTTGTTAATGGAAAATAAACATACACCAACTTGTTATTACAAAATAAACATACAACTTTATTACGGAAAATACCATCATGTGCAAAAAGTCATGTAAGTTCCCTTGAACACAATAAATCTTACTAAATTTCACATGTAAGGAAAAAAAAATAATACAGTTTGCAAAGAAAATTAGGGAAGACCAAATGTTACCGGGTACCGGTACCAAATTTACCCAACCGGGTACATTTTCGATACCGACATTTGACGTTTTCGGTGCCGGTTTTTATCCTCAAATACCGGTACCGAACCGTACCGGGTATATTCGGTACCAGTACCCATTTTAGGGGATTTTCGGTACCGGTTGGTTCCAACTCCCTAAAGAAAATGCAGTCGAACAATGCAAAAAAGAAAAAAGTATATATAATTACTGACCTCAAGAATCAAAATATAAACTTCCTCGGCAAGTACTTTTTGCAAAATCTTTGTGTAAGCGTTAAGTTTTTAGTATCTCTATAGCCACTTCTTGAGTATGATATGTACCTTTGTATCTGCATCAATTAATGAAATTCAGGTTATTATGTGAACCAACTTCAAAATCCAAGAAAATGACTAAAACAATACCTAGTTGAAAACACTTGCAGATCACCATACGACCTAGATGCAATCTTGTTATAAAAAGTGAATATGTGGTAACATGAACAAAAACACACATACCAAATACCCCTAAAATGTAACATGAACAAAAATAAAGATAAGCACAAAACATCAAATTTGAGAGTATATATATGGATATACCTTCTAGCAGATATATATCCATCGATTGTAACAACTGCGACTACCAACAACAAATCGAAATTAAAAATTGTTGAACAACTCTCCTAATACAGAGTCGGATACACAAAAAAAAGTAATAACATATTGTTTAACAATTTCGGATGAACTTATTCACATAAACTAATACACTTAGGGTTTATATTCTTTAGAATAAACCCCAAAATAGGGATTATCATAAAACGAAAACAACAAAATAGATGAAATCGCAGAACATATAAACAAATCTCATCTAATATATAGAAATCAACGATCTGTCAAACAATACTATGGATGCAAGATATAAAATTACCGAGATGGAGAAGCAAAAGATGAAACAAACGTCGCAGAGGATTGCTAGATAAATGAATCGGCAAAGTGAACTGTATAACAGATGAAAGACAATGAGCAAAGTAAAACCGAGCAAGTATTATTCACCTGCTTACGTTGATGTTTTTCTATATTCGTTTCATTGTCCCCTGTTATCCTACCATCACCATCTACACCAAAATAACATAATCAGTAAGTGGTTATACCAATGAACGATAATTCGATAAAATCTTCAACCAAATTTATACATCAATCTAGATTATGAAATTATCTCCCTCTTGATATGTCAATAATTATAAGAAAATGATTTTAGGGGAGCTGTTTTATGTATTTGTTCATCCTAAAACCCTGACCGTAGGCTAATAGCAATTAATCATTGTAACCATACAACTCAAATAGATTCTGATAAGAGTATCGATCAACTTTAACCTAATTTTAACATTAGTGTACCAAATAAATCACACAACATATACTTAGCGAGATGAACAAATTAACCTGATCGACCATCTTGTGCATCAGATGAATAACATTCACCGGTCTCTGTGTTCTAAGCAAATTAACGATCGTTTTGGACACAATATGCCCTACACCAAAACAAAAACCCTAATTTTAGTAGAGGAACAAATCGAAACACATCGGACAATAGGGTTTTATAATAACATCAATAATCTATAACATAAACATAGATTTACTAAACAAAATCAACGGACGAACACGTAATGGATGAATTAACAACGAATTTAAGAAACATACCTTAATGATATGATTGAGTGATCGATTAACAACCGAATCGATGAAGAAATAGAGGAATATATGTAAACATTTATAGATCTAGGTTTTTATAACAATCATTCTTACATATGGAAAGGATTCATGTTCTAGAAGATGATTTGAGAGAAGATGATAGGATGATTGTGTGGGATTTGGGATTCTTCTGGTGTAAGTTATGAATCGTAGAATAGGAAGAGTGTATTCAGATTTGCCGCTCAAAGGAAAAAATGGGGAAACAATCAATTGCCACGTGTCAGCCACACGGGTAAAAAGATGACATGTGGCATAAGATTGTTTTGTTTTATTATAAGGTATAGATATGTATTAAACGGTTATAGACTCAATTTCACCACCGTTTCAATTGATTGCAATAATTCCACCCAGTATAAATGTCACTTGAATGAAACATACACCAATCTTATTGAAAACTTTCCATCTTACCACTAAATATCATTATTATTATCCCAAAAAAAAAATCCTTACGCCAAAGGTACATTTCCTTTAACTGTTTTATTGTTATCCTCATGGTCATATGTTCATCATATATCTCCTCCCGTTCTTTAATTCCACTTCTAATCACTTAAAAAATTTGCATCTAAACCTTAGATGTTTTCGATTAAGTGTTAGGCCCTATAGGTTTATGGATTAGTAGAATTGTTGCTAATGGACAAAGGCTTCTAGAAGGTTGGGTATTAGAGTGGGCTTTAGTGAAAAGGGCCAGGGTTTAGGGGGAAACCATCCCTATAAATAGAAAATAGAAATAAGGAGCTTAGGTTGGTTGGTTTGTTTTTGAAACTTGTATTAGAAAATATCTATTGTATGCAAGTTTAAGCATTCAATTCAACAATCATCTTCATTAATCTTCATCTTGTTCTTGATTTCTTGAAGATCATCAAGTTTGGATTCCGCCCATCCTTGTTGATCGTTTGATATCGTTGTTTGATCCGTATTTTCGGGACTTACAATTGGTATCAGAGCCATTTAGATATCAAACATCAAGAAATTCTGCATTTTTGTTTGAAGATCTTCATCGCGTTCTTCGGGTTCTTCACCGTGTTCTTCGCGTTCTTCATAAAATCATCATATTTTGCTTTTTAATCTGGTTAGAAAGTGTTAAAAATCATCAAATCTTCAAAATATCAACATCCGACATCATCATTTCATCAATCATTGTACAACATTCATTTGACTTCATCCGTTACATCATCATCATCAGAGATCATCTACTGTCATCAACGTCAGCTAACGTCATTTTTTTTTCAAAAAAAAAAATTGCGAAGGATTATCATCATCACATACTTCCGAAGTCATTTCGGATAACAGTCAATACATATCATCTAATCCGAAATCATCCGGGATCGTCATTTCGAACATTCATCATCAACATCAGTATCCGTAATCGTCCGACATATATAGTTTTCATCCGAAATCATCATTTCGAACTGTCTCATTACATCCGAGATTCATCGTTTTCATCCGTAATACACATCGTTTTCATCCGTAATCAATCCGTGATCAACACATTCATCCGAGATCATCTTCTCATCTCATCTTGATTCAATCCGAAACGCACACAATTTCATCCGAGATCTTAACAACATCATCTCCGTTCACGTCACCGGCATCCATCACCCACCGTCACCATATCATCTTCTTCGGTCACCGTCTCGACCTCCGATCAGCTTTGTCCTTCTCTGTTAACCACCAATCACCATCGTCATACAACTCCAGTCATCGTCTCCAATAAACACCACCTGCAACTAATCTTCTCCGGCGCTCGTTTCCGACCAAAAAAAAAAAAAACCTGCAACATCCCTTCTTCGGTCATCATCGTTTCTTCTCCGACGACCATTAACCACCACCTCCGTCACCCACTGTCATCGTCACTGTTCTTCATCTTCGTCGATCTCGTTAACCTGCAAATGTTCTTCACTGTCACTAACTTACCTCCGGCTCACCATACAACTCCGTCGTTCACCGTCGTCCAGTTATAATCATCGCCTTCATCATTTGTCGTTTAGTTTTTTTTTTTTTTTTTCATATTAGGGTTTGGGAACGAAGAAGACAGAAACAACAAAACGACATTTCATTTGTCGTTTAGTTTTTTTTTTAATTATATAATAATTATAATATAATAGTAATCAGGGTGGAGATACAATAGGAAGTTTATTTGGTTAAGAAGGCTAGGAAGTGATCTTGATCATACATTTAGTTAATCAAGGGCTAAGATTAAATCAGGGAAATTGAAGGGAAGACGCGTGAGTTTGTTTAGGGGTATTCTAGTCAATCCAATGCAATAGTTTCTCTCTCCTCCAATTTCCCATCGTTTTTAAAACGTTAATAACTTTTTCATACGACAATATTTTTTTATAAAAATTGCACCATAAAAACGAGCGTTTTTTTATCTTTAAAACGAGCACACTATTGCTATACTTTTGAAAAAAAAAATCGAAAACCCAGATGCGTAAAACGCAGTGGATAGAACAAGACACTATAACCCAGGTTCTAAAACGCAATCGGGTTTCATATGGCCGTGATTATGTTTTAACATGGCCATGCCTCTATTCTAACATGATTATGTTTATGTTTTAACATGACCATGTTCTCTGCACTCAAATTCTGAAGAAAACGTCTGAAACGCAATGGGTTTCACATAGTCATGTTTCTCTTTTAGCATGGCCATGCCTTTGTTTTAACAAGGTCATGCCTTTGTTTAACAAGGTCATGCCTCTGTTCCAACATCCAGGTTCTAAAACACAATGGGTTTTAACATTGTAATGTTTATGTTTTAACATGGTCATGCTTATGTTTTAACATGGTCATGTCTTTGCTCCAACATGATCATGCTTCCCTTTTAACATGATCATGTTCTTTGATGTTCTTTTACACTGCAGTTCTAAAACGCAATGAAACCCAAAATCAAGATTTTGCACTACAGATTCTAAAAAAACAAGGAAGTTTTAACATGGCGATGTTCATGTTTTAACATGGTCATGCTTTTGTTCCAACATGACCATGCTTCTATTTTGGCATGATCATGTTCTTTGCACCCTAGGTTGTAAAACGCAATGAAAGCAAAAATCAATATTTTGCACTGTAGGCTCTAAAAAGAAATGGAGCTTTAACATGGCCATGTTTATGTTTTAACATGGCCATGCTTTTGTTCCAACATGACCATGCTTCTATTTTAGCATGATCATGTTCTTTGCTTGTAAAACGCAATGAAACCAAAAATCAATATTTTGCATTGTAGGTTCTAAAAAGCAATGGAGTTTTAACATGACCATGTTTATGTTTTAACATGGTCATGCTTTTGTTCCAACATGACCATGCTTCTATTTTAGCATGATCATGTTCTTTGGTTGTAAAACGCAATGAAACCAAAAATCAATATTTTGCACTGTAGGTTCTAAAAAGCAATGAAATTTTAACTTGGCCATGTTTATGTTTTAACATGGTCATTATTTTGTTCCAACATGACCATGCTTCTGTTTTGGCATGATCATGTTCTTTGCACCTCAGGTTGTAAAACGCAATGAAAACCAAAATCAATATGTTGCACTGTAAGTTCTAAAAAGCAATAGAGTTTTAACATGGCCATGTTTATGTTTTAAAAAGGTCATGCTTTTGTTCCAACATGATCATGCTTCTATTTTAGCATGATCATGTTCTTTGCTTGTAAAACGCAATAAAACTAAAAATCAATATTTTGCACTGCAGGTTCTAAAAAGCAATGAAGTTTTAACATGGTCATGTTTATGTTTTAACATTGTCATGCTTTTGTTCCAACATGACCATGCTTCTATTTTAGCATGATCATGTTTTTTACACTCCAGGTTGTAAGACGCAATAAAACCAAAATCAATATTTTGCACTGCAGGTTCTAAAAAGCAGTGTAGTTTTAACATGGGTATGCCTTAGTTACAACATGATCATGCCTCTGTCTAAGCATGATCATGTTCTTTGCACTGCAGGTTCTAAAACGCAATGAGTTTTAACGTGGTCAAGCCTTTTGTTCCAACATGATCATGCTCCTATTTTAGCATGGTCATGTCTCTGCTTTAACATCCAGAAGAACAAAAATGAATAGAACTCTAACTAAAACATAATGAAGTGAAAAACGCAATTGAGGTTTCATAACTAAAACGCAATGAAAATAAAAAATAACACAACTTACAAAAGAACTCTGATTAACGACGGTGGGCGGAAAAAAAACTCTGATACACCATGGGGAAACTGGTGGCGGTGGAGCGGTGGCGGTGGATGGTGGAATGATGGTGTCAGATCTGAAAAACCCAACAGGTGGTTGAAGGTGGTGGTGGTTTCAAATCTAGTTTCTGGCAAGATGGTGGCGATCGTAGGTGGTATTGGTGGTGGTGGAGGAGGTGGTGGTGTTGGTTGTGATGTGGTAGTTTATAGTTTTGAAAATGGTGGATTTGAGTATACGGGGAAGAGAAATGAATTGCAGATGCTGGGTTTTTTTGAAGATGGTGAGTTTTGACCAAAATGCCCCTCCTTATGTTTTTTATATTTGTCACATGTCATCCTCTTATTTCTTCTTATCCTTCCTAGCGAAATTAAACTTCCTATTTGATCTTTTCCCATAGTAATCATTAGGTAATCATTACATAATTATTAAATATTAATATAATATAATATAATTATAATATTAATTAGTTTTCTTTTAATATCTTAAAATTTATTATTAAAAAGGGTTTATATATATTATATTAAAAAAATTAATTAATTAAAAAAATATAATATATAACATATTTTAGTATAAAAAATTAAAAAAATCAGTTTAATAAAAAAGGGGTTTGTTTGTTTTGCGATATAAGTTTCGACAGGTTTTTGACGAACGGTACAGGAAGCGGGTTCATTTGTTTGCGAAGTGCTTGAGTTAGCGAGTTTGCGGGATATTGCTTGGTTCAACAATGAATTCTCCAAGCAGCATTTCTCAACGTGAGTTGGTCTGGAAAAAACTCGATGAGTTCGGATACATTGAGGGTGAAAGCGTAGAAGGCGTGATCAGTAGGTTTACCCAACTGCTTTCTGAAATCGAGAAAAGCGGATTAAATGTGACACGTGGTAGGATTAACATGGCTTTTCTCTACGGTTTGCCACGTAGCAAGACATGGGACTATGGTGTTGCAGTTATCATGGGGACATACAATTATGCTACAACGGAAACAAAAGATGTGATCTCCTTGGTCAATAAATATGTCCAGGATGACAAGCAGAGGAATCAGAATCACGCAAACACATCGTCTTCTATGTCTAACTGTCAGAAGGCCGTTGGTACTTCGCCACTTGCTACTAATCTCAACGCTGCTCAGAATCCCCCATCTTCACCCGTGGCTGCTACATCATCTGATGAGAAGGCCCCACAATCGACAGGATCTCATCCCGATGAAGTGGCTCAAACTGAAGAACCGAAATCACTTTTTGAAACGCTAAATTCTATTTTATGTTCCGAGCACTGTAGAAAGAAAGTTGCATTTATGAGATCACAAAACTCAGCATTGATCACTGATTACAACAGTGTGATGGGAAAGTACATCAGTCTTCGAGAGAATAATAAAATTCTCTATGAAAAGATTGAAGCACTTAAAAAGGACATAGCTCAACTTCACAGAGACGTGAATCAACAGCAATGTTGGGTTCACGACTATAAACATAGACTCACAGTCAAACCTCTTGAATGTGACTCTGTGAAGGGTGAGCTAGAGCTCCTCACTGGAAAGTACAAACAGAACGAGTTAAACATAAAAAAGTTTGACACTTCCAGTACCACAGTTCAAAATCTGTGTAATGTGCAACTTGCTTATCAAGAAAACAAGGGAAAGGGTTTGGGGTATAAACAGGTTCCGCCACCATACAATCATAATTATTCCAGATTGCCAATCACTAAGCAGGAAATGGAAAATTATGACACTATGATGTATGGCAAACCTAGCGATTATGTTGAATATGATCCATCTAAGTTTAAAAGGAATCCACATGCTGATTTCAAAGAACCAATGAGTTTTGTCAAGAATGAAAATGTTCAAAATAAATCAGCAGATAAGTCCGATCAGATAAATGAAACCGTGATAAATACAGAAGCCGAAACTGAAAAGAAAACGGAACCAGTTAACGAACCCGCAGAGGAGATAAAGGAAAGTTCACCAAATTCTGATTCTGTTAAAAATACTAACAGTTCTAGTTTGTGTGCAGAGTCAGTAAGAACTGAAGAGAAGTCTAAAGAGGATGATGAATCACATCGAAGTGCTGCTGATAATGTTATTTCTGATAAAAATGGCCTTTATGCTTGGAATTGTGTTTTTTCTTGGTTTGCTGAGACTTGGGGTGTTCCCACTAAGACTGATGAATCTGGTGCTATTATTTTAGATTATGCATGTGATAAAAATGACTGTGTTGAAAATGCTAAAAATGTTGAAAATGTTGAGAATGACGTGGCAGGAGAGCCTGATGTATCATCTGAGGAATTTGAGACATCTGTTTCAAATAACTCAGAAAACAATTCTGATAATTCGGAATACTACACCTGTATGTCTGAAGCATTGAATGGCACATCAGATGCTCCCTGCAGTAATGATGATTTTGACGTGATTGATTGTGATAATGAAGAATTTACTGTTGAGCAGGGATCATCTGACGATCTTGGCAATCAAACAGAGGATTCAAGAATCTCAGATAATGAGCTCAAATCTTCGAGCGTTTCCGATTGTGATGATCAATCAGAATCTAGTAGCATTGCGAAAGAAGACAGTCAAACTGTCTTAGACACAGACTGCTCATCATCTGAGTTACCAGAATTATCCAATGTCGAGAGCTCAGAAGCTGATCTGACTGAAGAAGAGACATCCATAGAGTCCAATTCTGTAGAAACCCATGGAAACATGGAAACTATGGAGAAGGAATTCGTAGAAATCAATTCCACAGTCGAATCAGATGATGAAACCGTAGAAGAAATTATTATGGAAACCTTCTCTACAGATTCTCCTGAGGACATGGTCTCTAAAGAAAAGGAAGATGTGAAATTCACTTGCACAGACAGTTCATCTATTGATCCTAAAAGTAACCTTAACAAAACAGAGTCAACTGAATCTGTTCCCCCTAAAAGAAAGCGGTCACGTAGAAACAGAAGGCCGAAAAGAAAGAATGCAAAAAGGGAAAACTCAAATCTCAAGCAAACAGAACCCAAGCTCAAGGGTAAGGTTGCAGATACTTACTCTTGTGCTGATAGCTGTGAGCCGGGTTCCTCCAAGAACAAGCACACTCCAAAGCACTCAGTGTCAAATGAATGGAAAAGATGTGATCAGTTCTCGAGAATAACGCAAGCCGAACTAGATGTCTTTTTCTCAAAAAGGCAGACATGTTTTAACTGTGGAATTCCGGGACACATCGCAAGAAATTGTGTTCATCGTCCCTACTACTCTAGGAACATGTACCATCAGAAGGCCATGCACTCAAATTTTATCAAAAATAGATGTCCCAAAGCAAGGCCTTCTGACAGAGACTGGAATCTTGCTAAACAGGAAAACCAAAAGTTAAAAAAAAAAACAGGTTTCAAGAAAAGACAAAATCCTTTTCATCAAACGGAAGTGTCTCGGACACCAAAGATTGGAAACCTAGAAGTCCTGTTAGATGCCAGTCTCCGTGTTCGAAACCATCAACTTCTACCGCGCCGCCCAATACCACAAACAACGATAAAAATCATATGATATTTCGCGAAGTTACCTACACAGATAGCGATGGTAAACTCAGGTCCTCTATGGCCTGGGTTCCAGTCTCTAACTGATTCCGTTTTATGTGCAGGAACAGCTATGGAGGGCTATCATTAGACTTTGGTTTATTGATAGTGGTTGTTACAGGCACATGACGGGAGACATGTCCCAGTTGAATGACATAAAAGTATTCGACGAAGGATGTGTCGACTTCGCAAAGGAGAATCCAGAAATTTCACCAGGAAAAGCACGGTCTATAATGGAGTTCTCCTTTTTTTTCAGACATCAATTAATTCCAGGAGCTGAAGGACAACCTGTTGAGCGCATCACAGATGCACGACATAGGAATGGAGGTTCTCTTCACTTAGAGTGAGTCGCTATTTCGTTCTTCGACCAATTCCGAAGTCGGTTTCTGAACCTACGATAGCTATCCCTGATGGTGCAGCCCGTAACACTGAAGTCTCCTCAGGACCCTAAAATGCTCAAGGAACTTCTCTGTTTCTGGAAGCAATTCCCTTAATTTGCATTGTAGATCCACCAGTGATCAACATCGCTACTGCATCAAATGAGGGGGAGCAATCTGTTATAATATCTAGAAGTTTCTCAATCTCAAGCTGCTGGTGTGCGATTCCACAGCAAATCAGGGGGCATCAACTCATGACTATTCAGAAACAAACAAGGCGACCCCGACGTGATAGTGAGAAACAAGGCACGATTGTCACTTCAAGGTTTCGAAAAAGTTGATGGTCTCGATCATGATGAGGTACACGCACCAGTGGCATGTCTGGAGGCCATTCGTATTGTCGTATGATGAGAACGAAGTTCGAAATGAGCTCGTTGGGAGAAGTGAGAATGTTTATGGGCTTGCAAGTTCATTAAAACAGTCAAGGAATCTTGATTTGTCAAAGCAAATATGTTCACGATGTTCTTACCAAATTCAATATGACAGATTCAAAGATGGACAGGGATATGAAGTGTACATCGGCTGGATGCAAATTCTTGGGAGACAATCTTATCTCATAGGAGTGCAAGAAGCAACAGCTCACTTTTGTAGCGGAAGCAAAGTGCGTTGCAGCATCTGCTGCCTGCTGCTCTCAGGTTCTTTGGATACAACACCAGCTCAAGGATTTCGGTTTGACTTATCTAAACTCTACTCCTTATTTTGATAATGATGCCGTTATCCAGATTATCAAAAACCCTGTCCTTTACTCTAAAACCAAGCACATTGATATCAATGTGCACTTTATTCGAGATTGCTATGACAGATAATTGTTTAAACTTAAACAGATCCACACTGATACTAATTCAGCGGATCTTTTTATAAAACCTGTCAGCATCTCGAGATTCAATGTGCTTGTAGATCTTTTCAAAATGACACGTATCACCGACTGAGCGATCAAAAAAAAAAAAACCAAGGTTTCTATACTAATGTAAATAAATAAGTAAATTTGCGCATAAAGTGTGATGCACAAATTTATGGGGGGAGAGGGACATATATGTACATATGCATAGTTTGAGGGGGAGAAAAGCAAAAAAAAAAAACATATATGTACATACGCATCGTTTGAGGGGGAGAAATAGTTGCTTGGGAAATGAAATAAACTTTCGTGCTAAAGAACTTGATTAACACACGTAAGGTTTCAATGTTAAACAGGCTAGGCTCCACTGCGATGTGTTGATAGGTCTACCGCTCGAAAAGCAAAAAGAAGCAAAGTGATACAAACATAATGGACTGGACATCTCGTGGGTGACAGACCAACGGTGTATGATTTCATGGTCTTAAATCCTGCGTTGATAGATAGCCAACATCTGAGGTTTCGGGTCTTTATACTGATAAATCATCCGGGATATCAGGGCTGTCCCTCTGTTGCATCCAGACTATATGCAGACCTGGGCACAGTCAGGATATCTTGCAAAAAGAGCCACAAAAAGGGCCAAACCCTGAAAACGGAAGAAATCTCACAAAAAGGAGAATTCCGTGTGCTATCAAAGCCAAATTCGTACCGTAAAAGGTATTTGTCTCGCCCTCGTCAGAACTTCCTTGGTCTATCTGATGTACGGAAGTACTGACCTGTTCACCAGGAAGTCTGGCGTTGAAAAACTTAAGGATGATCTCAGTATACTCACCTGCTACGATGAACTGTTGTGCTTACCTTGATCGCGGGGGTATGCCTTGGAATGGGACACACAGATGTTTCAGTATAAATCTACCTAAAGAGTATCACAAAGCTAAAAGGTTGAAGTTTGAGCGGTGGATTTAAGAGGACAAACATATCAACAATCGCATGGACCGGTCCAAGTAAACGAAGAGCTGAAAAATGTTCCTTAATCGGTTCGAAAACGATTTTGATCCCATGGCAGGTTCTCCCTATATTACCTCTCTACTATTATTCTATTATTATTTTTCTATGTTATTATTGTCTTTCTTATTTCTATGCTCAAAAAGGGGTTGCTCGGTTGGTTGGATCGTTGATTTTGAGAAAGATGTTTTCTGTCTTGAAAATGCAAAACATTAAAGTAATAATCTGGCCCACTGTTTCGGATTGGGGCCCACTGTTTCAGATAAAACGAATCAGATCCGACCCATTGCTCTCGAATGTAATTCGGACCACTGTTCTGAATTGGGGCTGGCTCGTTGATCTCAGGCCCAAATCCGAAACTCTATAAATTGTCAACCATTTCTCTTTCGAGTTACATTTCGGACTAATCTCTTTTCTTAAGCATTTCGGATCCTCTCATTGTATTCCCGGACCACTTATTCGAATTACGAGGTGTGCAGGTTCTTATACTTATCAAACCAAAGCCTTTGAATGCCACAGTTGCTGAAGAACATGGCGTGCAACTCATGAATGCTGCTGGTAAAGTTGCGATAGAAACTGAAGTGTTAGAGATGGTTGAAGAGGAAACAAACAACGACAGTGATGCGGAAGTGATCATCTCTGAGAATGTTGAGGAACCCGTTCAAGAATCAACGTAAATGACGACTGAAGACCTTCAAGCCCTGATTGAGTCTTTGAAGAATAGTGTCGGAAACCCTCCTTCCGTACCTATTCCTGAAACAGAAGTTCACGGTGAAGATAATGTGATAGATGATGCTGAAGAAGCATCCAACAAGAAACGAAGAACCGAAACAGCTCCTGATTTTCATTCTACTGGCCCAAGCTCAGATCTAGAGCCTACTATGCCCACCGATCCACAAGTCACTGCTGCTACTCAAGAAACAAGCACACAAGATCTCGATTTTGATTTAAAATTCAATTTCGATCTCGATCTGCCTGAAACAACTCATTTGCAACCAGAAAGCTCTAGCGGCATCAGGTTCAATGTAGGAAGTTCCAGAGGTGCTGATTTCCCTGAGCATGTCGAAGCAGCCCTGCGTTTTGCTGCCAACAAGAAAAGGTCCAAGATCGAAATCAAGAATTGTTTGTTTGCTGATCCGGCTCCGTTGCCTGGTAGCCCTCCTAACGGATTCAGCAACTAATCCAGTAAACCTATGGGGAGATTGTTAGGCCCTATAGGTTTATGGATTAGTGGAATTGTTGCTAATGGACAAAGGCTTCTAGAAGGTTGGGTATTAGAGTGGGCTTTAGAGAAATGGGCCTAGGGTTTAGGGGGAAACCATCCCTATAAAGGGGTTGCTCGGTTGGTTGGATCGTTGATTTTGAGAAAGATGTTTTCTGTCTTGAAAATGCAAAACATTAAAGTAATAATCTGGCCCACTGTTTCGGATTGGGGCCCACTGTTTCAGATAAAACGAATCAGATCCGACCCATTGCTCTCGAATGTAATTCGGACCACTGTTCTGAATTGGGGCTGGCTCGTTGATCTCAGGCCCAAATCCGAAACTCTATAAATTGTCAACCATTTCTCTTTCGAGTTACATTTCGGACTAATCTCTTTTCTTAAGCATTTCGGATCCTCTCATTGTATTCCCGGACCACTTATTCGAATTACGAGGTGTGCAGGTTCTTATACTTATCAAACCAAAGCCTTTGAATGCCACAGTTGCTGAAGAACATGGCGTGCAACTCATGAATGCTGCTGGTAAAGCTGCGATAGAAACTGAAGTGTTAGAGATGGTTGAAGAGGAAACAAACAACGACAGTGATGCGGAAGTGATCATCTCTGAGAATGTTGAGGAACCCGTTCAAGAATCAACGTAAATGACGACTGAAGACCTTCAAGCCCTGATTGAGTCTTTGAAGAATAGTGTCGGAAACCCTCCTTCCGTACCTATTCCTGAAACAGAAGTTCACGGTGAAGATAATGTGATAGATGATGCTGAAGAAGCATCCAACAAGAAACGAAGAACCGAAACAGCTCCTGATTTTCATTCTACTGGCCCAAGCTCAGATCTAGAGCCTACTATGCCCACCGATCCACAAGTCACTGCTGCTACTCAAGAAACAAGCACACAAGATCTCGATTTTGATTTAAAATTCAATTTCGATCTCGATCTGCCTGAAACAACTCATTTGCAACCAGAAAGCTCTAGCGGCATCAGGTTCAATGTAGGAAGTTCCAGAGGTGCTGATTTCCCTGAGCGTGTCGAAGCAGCCCTGCGTTTTGCTGCCAACAAGAAAAGGTCCAAGATCGAAATCAAGAATTGTTTGTTTGCTGATCCGGCTCCGTTGCCTGGTAGCCCTCCTAACGGATTCAGCAACTAATCCAGTAAACCTATGGGGAGATTGTTAGGCCCTATAGGTTTATGGATTAGTGGAATTGTTGCTAATGGACAAAGGCTTCTAGAAGGTTGGGTATTAGAGTGGGCTTTAGAGAAATGGGCCTAGGGTTTAGGGGGAAACCATCCCTATAAATAGGAAATAGAAATAAGAAGCTTAGGTTGGTTGGTTTGTTCTTGAAACTTGTATTAGACAATATCTAGTGTATGCAAGTTTAAGCATTCAATTCAACAATCATCTTCATTAATCTTCATCTTGTTCTTGATGTCTTGAAGATCATCAAGTTTGGATTCCGCCCATCCTTGTTGATCGTTTGATATCGTTGTTTGATCCGTATTTTCGGGACTTACATTAAGTGTTTATGTATGTTATTTAATATTTCAAGTTGTTTCATTATTTCAACTCTCATCCTCATGGTAAAGTAAAATATGTACTTACATGTTTATAACTATGTGTCTTTGTTTGAATTTTCTTTTTAACACAACTTTTTCTAAATGTTTTTTTTACGTACTGTTCACGCAACCACAGTAACATAATAGAAATTTAGATAATCATTAAATCATATTTTACACCATTTTGGTTTATGGTTTGAATTCAGTGGATATCTATATATTCATTTACTGTACTCCTATGTTCATGCAATAACGGTAATAATACATAAATTTAACATCACTAATTATATATACATATAAGTTTTTGGTTGATGGTTTTAATTCAGTGGATTTTTTTGTTTTTGTTTTTGAAACCTGTTAATATTTTTTTATAATTTGGAATAGGAAACCACCTATAACCGACAATCATTAATAATTTTGTATAAATGGTTGTGCCAAATTTTGTTTATATTGATTTGCACCAATAACTGATGCTAGAAATAAATTCTCTAGTGTATACAAAAAATATTCGAATTTGATAGTAAATCTTTAATAATCAACTCCCGCCGTAACGCACGGATAGCGTTAACTCGATGTATTATATAAAACAAAAATTCAGAAAAACAAATTGTATTATATAAAACAAAAATATTTCATATTTCAAAGAGTTTTTATATACCCTTCACTGCACTATCCAGTATCCAAACAACAGTATATTTACAACTGTGAACCCAAAACTAGTACATAAATTTTGCTCGACAGCCGATCTAGGTGGTTTGCTCGGTCAAAATTGTTGAAAGTTAATCCTAAAACTTGTATGAGTTGAAAATTGAAGGGCCAAAGTGAAAGATTGATTTAATTAGCTTTTATTAAAGTTTGGTTTATTTTAGGTAATTGGTATTATAATATGTTTAGGAAAGATTTTGTCTTAGAGAGCCAGTTTAGTAGTACTATAGATAGGGGTCTAGGTTAATGTTTTTATTTGTCTCTTTTCCTTGTAAGTTCGTAAGTTTGTTTGATTGAATAGAAACAGTCAAGGGTTTGTCTCCCCATTATCTTGTGTTCGTGTTTGTTGAATTGGGTTGCACTGTTCAATAAAAAAGATAGCAACAAAGTTTTTTCCAGCATAGGGCAGCAAGGTTTGGCGGTTGAGCGTTGACAGTTAAGGTTTAAGATTGTGAGTTCAAAGAAAAATACCAAGCATTTTTGTTTCTTTAATCACAAGAAAAGCAAATTTGTGTATTAGCAAGACTATTTTCAAGTAATCAAGAATGTCATTCTACATCAATAAGCTAACTTATTAATTTATTAGCTTTTAGTCATTTTACATCAATAAGCTAAGCTAAACACTTTTTAAAAAACAACTTATTGACTTATTGGCTTTTCCCACCCTATAAGCTAATCCAAACATTTTTTTAAAAACTCCTTCTCAAAAAGTAATAAGTCAATAAGTCATTTTCACAAAAGTCCTTTTTAGGTAAAATAAGCTTAGCCAAACATGCCCTTAGTTTCTATTTCTTTGTGTTTGAAGATGTCTGCAAAAAGAGAGAAAGGATAAGGTTGAGTTTAGAAGGGAAAGTGAGAGGAAAAAGAATGGTATGCGGCTGCACTTGAAAGAAAAATGAGGGTTTTGGTTAGTTTTTATAGCTAGGTCTAATGGTGTTTTAAGTGGGCTTGGGCCCAAGGCCTATAAGCCTAATCTCGTGTTTTTAAGTGGCCCATTACATCCCTAGAGTCCGTTAGCGCACCCGAACGTTGTAAAAATGTCGTAAATTGTTGTTTTAGAATCATAAGACGTAAAACAGTGGGTGTAGTCGCGGTTGACGCGTTCGTTCGTCTCTTACGGTATAAATCGCGTAAAATTGTGTCGTTCGCCGTTTCAATCCGTTTTTGGATTCGGTTTCGACTACGGTTATTTAAATTCAATTACGGAGCTAAATATAACGTAAATTTTTAGTTTCGAAGGCAATACGCGTGTCCGATGCTTCCGTTTCGTTGTCGGTGCGTTCCTGCAGTCGCGTTTCTCATTCACGTTTGCGCTTGTGACGTATGAAAGCATGATAAATTCGCAAAAACTAAATTTATAGACATAAAATATTCGTATAAAATTCGTACTTTTCGGCGTTGTCAGTATTTTATTCGGTTTCAATTCGTTGTCGTTTAACAGGTTTCTCTGTAAACCACCGTCCGCGTACTGTAAAGTCGGACAGACTTTCCTAGGCACTCCAAAGGCCTAATTAAGTTAATCCATGTCTTAAACACTATATATTATCATCCTAATGTTTGTTAATCGCATAATTAGGATTTGTAAATCACCGGTTGTCACACGTACAATGGACGATTGATTTATAACAAGGAAAAATGGTTTTTGAACAATGTCACGCAATGATTTTCACTTAAAGATATAAACCATATCTTGTTTTCTCTTAAATAGACTTATTACTCGGTTTTACAAAAACAATTGATTTTGGTCAAGATTCATGGCTACAAGTTTTTGTTTTACTTATATCATCTTTTAAAGTTGATAAAACATATTGCAATATCAAACACTTTTTGATTTCAAGGTTCATACACGCTGAATCTCGAAGTCGAACGAGGTATTGCAATATGCATTCAAAGCCATGAATTTGATTTCAAGGTTCATACACGTTGTAACGTGACTCCCCGATGTTTCCGCTGTGGTTTGTTGTTTTTACGCTATCGGGGTGTTACAGATGACGTATATATGTATTTTTTATGTTTTATTTATTAGAAACATTTTAAATAAAAGAATGAAATGACTAGAATACTTTTAATTGAATTGACTGAGCTGAAAAATTTAATCTTGTTAGTGCCAAAGGACCTAGAATTTAATGAGGCTTATAAAAAAGGACTATAACTATAGTTATTGAAGTTAAATGACAACTATTGCATTCCGGTATAAACATAAAAGACGAAAAGTGTTATCTACCCTATAGGAATATATGTAATTTCCATTATACTTGTAGAAACATAAAAGTTTTAAAAAATTAACAAAAAGGACTGAAAAGAAATGTGACAATGGAGTTAGGAGGGAGGGAAAAGCTGCCTTTTCAACCCAAAAAAAGATGAAGATATTAATTGATGGCTATCTCAATTAAGATAGGTTTTTACTAATTCTAGATAGGGTCGTATTATTGAGGCACCTTGGAAAATTAAATTGACACCTTCAATACGCGTCGTATAGGCCTATACGATGCGTATTAGGTGAAATTCAAAATTTAAAGTCAGTCAAATGCTGACAATGTCCCCATCATGCGGAGTAATACCCATCGTATAGGCCTATACGATGCGTATTAGTAATAGGTTGTCCTTCAAAGCTAGCAGCTAGGGTTCACATGCAACCACAATACAGATCCTATAGGCCTATACGATCCGTATTATAGTACGAGGTTGCTTTCTGTCACTCAAAAGTGAAATAAAGTGATTGACGTCAGCCCTATACGGGCCATACAGGCCTATACGGCCCGTATTGAATTATGTAATTGCATTATGCTTCCTCTATTTAAACGATGAAAGAAGACGATGATATATATCGTCTTCATTTTTTCTTTACATTTGGTAACAACATGTCTTGGTTCAATCACATTTTTGGCGAGTCGTCCGACACAAAAACGAGCACGTTTATTCCAAAAAGCAGTGTGGTATAGCATTTTTTTAACTTGTTCTGTTTTTTTTATGAAATAATTAGCACACCATTTGTATTAGGAGGGGTCTGCTGTCCCTGATTCTTATGATGGGAGAGGAAATGATGATCACGCGGAGGAGGTCGTGTCCGACTTCCGTCCCCATCACAATGAATCGTTGTTGCCAAACCACAATGAGGTAAGTGTTTATTTACATTTTTCTATTCGGCGTTAAACTTACCATTACCTTTTACCCGTTGGTTTTTTTAGTTTGTTGTGCCCCGCCAACCGTTGTTGCCAGGTCTGAACGAGGTAAAAATATATTTACTTATTATTATGAAGTCTTTTAGATGTGCTGTTATGATTTAACTGTTGTCTTTTTATAGTTAGCCATGCCTAGCTATGATCATGGTTATGGGTCTCTGTATTATGAAGCCGGTTACGGTGCCTCGTACGGACAGGAAGAGTATGGCAATAACTTTTTAGTTAGTGGTGCCCCGGGCGTACAACAAGACGTTGTTGAGCCTTCTTACGTGCAAGAGTTATTGGGTGATAAGCAACCCGTTTACCCTTAAGTTTCATACAAAACTGATCAGGTACGAATGATATATATTTTTGTTAAAAGTTATATTTTTTCTGTTAAAAAAACTATTATAAATATGTTAATAAAAAAATACATTAAAAATTGTTATATTTTTTTAAATATAATAAAAAATTAATTAAAAAAGTTATATTTTTATAAAATTAATTAAAATTGTTATATTTTTTAAAATATAATAAAAAATAAATTAAAAATTGTTATATTTTTTTAATTATTTGTTATATTTTTAGATTGATATGGATGACGTTGTTATATATTTTTATAAAATGAATTATAGATGGTATATTTTTTTGTTAAAAAATATATTTTGGTAAATGTTTTATTTTTTTGTTAAAAAATTATTATAAAATTGTTAATAAAAAACACATTTAAAATTGTTATATTTTTTAAATATAATAAAAAATTAATTAAGGTATGTTATATTTTTATAAAATTAATTAAAATTTTATATTTTTTTAAATATTATAAAAAATACATTAAAAATTGTTTTATTTTTTTATAATATTTGTTATATTATTAGATTGATATGGATGACGTTGTTATGTATTTTTTAAAAAGAATTATAAATGTTAAATTTTGTTAGTTAAAAAATTGTATTTTTGTTAAATGTTACATTTTTCTGTTAAAAAATTATTATAAAATTGTTAATAAAAAATACATTCAAAATTGTTATATTTTTTAAATAGGATAAAATTAATTAAAAATGTTATATTTTTCATAAAATTAATTAAAATTGTTATATTCTTTTAAATATAATAAAAAACACATTAAAATTTGTTATATTTTTAAATTATTTGTTATATTTTTAGATTGATGTGGATGACATTGTTATATATTTATTGTAACACCCATAAATTTCTGTCCTACTATAAGACGACACGTGTCCCGAACCTCCAACTAAGGGATGGAATATATCATTCAACTATGTAACGATACATATTCAAACCTCCAATTAATTCCGACTTTGTGAAAGGAGGAAGGAATTATATTCTAGGTTCTTCGAAACATGTTTCGTATCTCCGACTGATCCCGATTCTGGGAAGGAGAGAAACTTTTATCATGCGTTAGCTAAAACGCGTCCCGAATCTCCGACTAATCCCAACTACGAGGAAGGAGAGGGACTAAAAGTGCCAAATGGCCAAAGATGTAAAGTCCAAGGACTTAGGTGTAAAAATCTCAAAATTTGTTTCTAGAGGTCCCTTACGCACCGCAAGGCTTGGCCCTTACGGTCCGCAAGGGTGTCGGAATTTCTCTAGTGCGCTAAGGTCCGTAAAGGGCTCTGCTAGCACTTTATATGCTTAGTCTCCGAGCATAACTTCATAGTTTGACACCTAGCTTCATGTTGCCACTTCTCCCCTGGTTCTAACAAATCATTACACACTTGCAATCATCCTAGGACACCTCCTAACACATGGCATCATCCTATGATCCACGATTCACTATAAATAGCTCATGAACTCAAGCTTCCAAATTGCTCATTTATTTGAATTCTTCTCTATTATCTCTTGGAGTGTTTCCTGATTCAAGGAAGCCTCCCTCTGAGTTCAAGACTTCTCCTAGAACACAAGTAAGTGTTCTTTCACAGTCTATTTCATTTTATAGGCTAGTTATTAGCCAAAAGTCAAACAGTTTGACTTTCTGTTTGACTTTCGGTTATGACCATTATGGTCATGCCAATGTTCGAATTAAACATGGCTACGTGATCATAATAATGAAGGTAATAATTCCCTGGGATCAGACCTTCTAAAGATCACATTAAGTAGGCGAAATGACGAGTCAGCTTTATATTAAATAAACGGTAAAAAACGTAAACTTTGCAAATTACATTAATCAAGCTTATAACTATTAAAACTTGAAGTTTTGACATTCTATCAGTTTATAAAACATATTAGGACATGTCTAAACATGTCCAACTCGTCATTTCTTATTTAGAGCTTAATTCTATATCGAAAGTCAAGTAGTTTAACTTTTTCTTTCACTTTCGATTCTGACCTGTTTGGTCAACGATTAGGCCTGTTTTAAATTAGTTTTAGGACCATGATATTGTTGAGTATAACTCACTAATGTTATACCACATGGTCAGTCCGTTTGATGAGTTTAATGACAAGTCACAATTATATTGATAAAAATGACCACAATGCCCCTATATGGTCAAATGAACCAAAAAATGATTTTAAATTTAAAATAAACTTATAATCTGACTTTAAGTCAGTAGATACTCCAACTAAAAATGTATTTTGATACTAAGACTTGTCATGAGCTCATCCGACCTTTAAAACCCGTCTTTATGTGCAAAACTAGTTATACGAACCTAGTTCGCATAAACTAAGCGTAACGGGTCTAGGTATTTCAAAACATCTCCAAATCAGAATGCATAGTTAAATAACCTTTATCCAATGAGTCATTGCACTCGGATAGGTATAAACCACATTCTATTCGATTTAAGCTTAATCTAGCTAACCTATTATTAAGTAACGAGTCATATTTAAAGGGACTAACCTTTGACCCGTATACATTCTAACAGATAATAAATCTGTTCATTCCAGACTATAGAACCCTCTAGATAATCGGACTTGGATCAATAATAATTATACTTGCGGCTTTTTCATAAATTATAACCATATTGATTGGAAGCTAGCAAAAAGGTAAATACTCTTGACTTATTTTAATTTTTAAACTTAGGATGGCGATTATGCCACTTGGAGCGGCTAGTACATAAATGGGCCATCTATATTGCACATAAATGTAAGAATCAGGTTTATTCCATTTTACTTGATAACTGAAACGATTGGGGTTTATTGGTACCATGTCCGGACGTCCTGACTCATAAACTATTATGGCCATACGGAATAGCGTGCGAGGGTAGGCATACCGACTATAAGACACGTTTGATTCAACTTTGGTGTAGCAACGAGGCGGGCGGCCACGAGCGCTCAGAGCTGGTGGTATCGGTGTTAATTAATTTGGCAGCGGAATTTACATCAAGACCATAGTTAGGAAATAGTTTATCAGAGTAAAACACCATATTTTTATAATAATAAATACATGGGATAAACCCAAGTTTCCATTACAAAATGTTCATAGGGATAAACCCTAATTTATTGAAATAAAACTTCTATCTTTATATAGGTAACTTTTATAGCCACTTTTCCAAGCCTTCAGTTCTCTCCAGCTGGCTTCTATTTGGCTTTCACATTTTGTTACCTGAAACGCATTTAAACATTTTGTCAGTGGGAAATACTGGTGAGTGAATCCCAGTTTAATCAAAACAAGTTTTATCATTTTACAGCATTGAGGGCAACCCACAATTACATTTGTTTACATCTACTTTAATTACCACTCACGGTACTGTCAATCCTGACTTATGGTCATGTTACTACTCGTAGTGTAGTAACAAGTTATGTATACAAAACCCCAATACACCGATGATAATTGTAGATTTACAAATACTCAATCACTGTGAATTGTAATTTAAATAATTGAGGTTTTGTAAAAACAGTCTACAAAAAGAGGAATTACTCACATTGCTACTTTAGATAATCCCTGGTGATTTGCTAGTTATAATCTATTAAATTACACAATACACACGGGTTAGTATAATAACCCAATTTACATTAGCTATACCCTTCCCGAGACAGAACTCCAACGACTGAGTCAGGCAGAGCCTTGACATGCGTTACGGAGCACTAGATCAATCGGGCAACGTAACTAATATGTAACCGGGGGTTATAATACTTACAACGAGGCAAAGCTTTGCTTTTTAGTGGGTATTATGCCCGAGAATTATAATTACTATTCAGAATTTTGAGAGAGATTTTTAATTTGAACGCTTTCTCAACTGAAGCCGATGGCCTCTATTTATAGGGCCTGATCGTCACTTCCTCGCGCCCCGCGAGAGATGAAGACAGGGTCTTCGCGCCCTGCGAGCTAGGCTGGCTAGGGCCTAGCCTTGGCCAGTCACGAACTAGCTTCACCACGCGTTGGGCCACATAGCATCACAATGGTCCGTCTGGTGGCACTCGGTAGCGGCCCGCGACAACTTATCTCAAGGGGGTCGCGCCCCGTGAGCACCCCCTATTTCCTGTTTTTCTTGATTTTTATTAAAATAAAGATATTTCGGGCCTATTTTTCGTACACGGGGTGTATTTTATGATGTATAGGACCTGTTTTTAGGTTTTTAGGATTTTAGGATTTTAGGAGAGTTGTTATATCCTCCCCACCTTGTTTTAGAACTCGTCCTCGAGGTCTACTGGAACAGGTGTGGATATTTCCTTTGCATCTCAGATTCGAGCTCTTATGTGTATTCTGGTCCTCTTTTGAATCCCATTTCACCTTGACCAGAACTAATCTCTTGTGCTTGAGATTCTTGATCTTTTTATCTTCAATTTGTAGCAGTCTCTCTACAAACTTAAGTTTCTCATTTACCTCTATGTCCTTAAGAGGTACCACTAATTATTCATCTGCTAAGCACTTTTTGAGATTACATACATGAAATACATCGTGTATTCCTGCCATTTCCTTTGGCAGTTGTAGCTGGTAAGCTACTGGTTCTATTCTTCTAATAATCTCAAAAGGTCCAACATACCTGGGACTTAGTTTTCCCCTCTTAGTGAATCTAACTATTCCTTTCCATGGCGAAACTTTTAATAATACCTTGTCCCCTACTTGAAATTCCAATGTTTTCCCCTGTTATCAGCATAACTCTTTTGGCGATCGGGTGCTGCTTTTATTTTTTCCTTTACTTTAATAATCTTGTCCGTTGTTTCCTGTACTATCTCTGGTCCAGACAGTTTCTTTTCTTCAATTTCTGCCCAACAGACTGGAGTTTGGCACTTTCATCCATACAGTGCTTCGAATGGTGCAGCATTGATACTGGTATAATAGCTGTTATTATAGGAAAATTCTATTAATGGTAAATGATCGTCCCAATTTCCTCCGAAATCAATTACACAAGCTCTAAGCATATCTTCCATCGTCTGAATTGTCCTTTCGCTTTGTCCATCCATTTGAGGATGATAAGTTGTGCTTAGATTTAACTTGGTTCCTATTGCTTTTTGGAAACTTATCCAAAAATGAGAAGTAAAATGGCTATCTATATAAAAAACAATATATAAAGGAATTCCATGTAATGAAACTATAACATTTACATATAACTTGGCTAACTGTTCCATACTGAAAGTTTCCTTCATCGGTAAGAAATGAGTAGACTTGGTTAGCCTGTCTACAATCACCCAGATTGTATCATTTCCTTTTCGTGTCTTGGGTAATTTGGTAACAAAATCCATTGTTATCAATTCCCACTTCCAAATTGGCATTTCTAGTTGCTGCAATAAACCTGAGGGTTTCTGATGTTCAGCTTTAACCCGTGAACAGGTTAGACACTTAGCAACATAGGCGGCTACATCCTTTTTCATTCCTATCCACCAGAAATTCTTTCTTAAGTCTTGATACATCTTATCACTACCGGGATGTATCGTATACTTAGACTTATGGGCTTCTTCTAATATTCGGTGGCGTAGGTTCCTTGTTTGGGTATCCAGATTCTTTTCTTATGGAATCTCCAAATTCCATCTGTTCCTTGTTCTAATTCCTTAATCATTCCTTTTAATTTTTTAGTATCGTCCTTGATTACTGATTCTTGTATTTCTCTAATTTGCTCATTTAAATCTATCTACAGATTTAATTTGAGAGAACGTACTCTTCTTGGTTTTTAATGATATTTTCGACTTAAAGCATCAGCTACTACGTTAGTCCTTCCTGCATGATACTGGATACTACAATCATAATCACTAAGAATTTCCATCCAGCGTCTCTGTCTCATATTTAACTCCTTTTGCCCGAAAACATATCTTCAACTCTTATTATCAGTGAAAATGGTAAACTTACTACCGTAAAGATAGTGTCTCCAAATTTTAAGGGCAAAAAATATGGCTCCTAATTCTAGATCATGGGTTGTATAATTTTCTTCATGATTCTTAAGTTGTCTAGAGGCATAGGCTATAACCTTTTGATGTTGCATCAACACACATCCATAACCTAATTTAGAAGCGTCACATTAGACTACATAGTCTTCAGTTCCTTCTGGTAACTTAAGTATGGGTGCGTTGGTTAATTTTTGCTTAAGGATCCTAAAGGCTTCTTCCTGTTTTGGTCCCCATTCAAACTTAACTGATTTACAAGTTAGTTTTGTTAAAGGAATGGCTATTCTAGAAAAATCTCGGATAAACCGTCTATAATAACCTGCCAGTCCGAGAAAACTCCTCCCCTCTGTTGGTGATTCAGGGACTTTCCATTTAGTAATTACCTCAATATTTGTGGGATCCACATAAATTCCTTCATGATTGACTAGTTTTCCAAGGAATTGCACTTCTTGTAACCAAAATTCACATTTTGAGAATTTAGCATAAAGTTTTTCCTTTCTTAATAATGTAAGAAGTGCATGCAGATGCGCTGCATGTTCATCTTTACTGTTAGAGTAAATGAGAATATCATCTATAAAGACAATTATGAATTTATCCAGATATGGTTTACATATTCTGTTCATCATGTCCATAAATGCAGCTAGGGCATTGGTTAAACCAAATGGCATGACGGTAAATTCATAATGACCATACCTTGTCCTGAAAACAGTTTTAGGAATGTCTGCTTCCTGCACTTTCAATTGATGATATCTTGAGCGTAAATCGATCTTAGAAAAGAATCGAGCTCCTTGCAATTGATCAAACAGATCATCGATTCTCGGTAACGGGTACCGATTTTTAATCGTGACTTTGTTTAATTCTCGGTAATCAATGCACATACGCATTGATCCATCCTTCTTTTTGACAAAGAAGATTGGTGCTCCCCATGGCGAGGAACTAGGCTGTATAAATCCTTTTTCCAAGAGTTCATCCAATTGTTTCTTTAGTTCCTGCATCTCTGCTGGTGCCAAACGGTAAGGTGCCTTCGCAATTGGTACTGTCCCTGGTAGTAAGTGAATTTTGAATTCGACCTCCCTATCCGGCGGTAGTCCCGGTAATTCTTCTGGGAAAACATCTGAGAATTGAGATACTACAGGAATATCTTTCAATTCTTTTCCTTTAGTGTTAATGATTATGGAAATCATATACACTAGTGACCCTTTTCTTGCATAACTGGCTGTTTTCATCACAGAGATGAATTTTGTAGATCTAGTTGGCTGGTCTCCTTTAATTGTGATCTTTTCACCCTTTGGTGAACTTACTTGTATTGACTTTTGATCACATAAAATACTGACTTTATTGGCTACTAACCAATCCATTCCTAATACAATATCAAATCCAGCCAGATTCATTGGATAAAGGTTAGCAGTAAAATTATGGTTTAAAATTTCTATTCTTGCTCCCTGCAAGATTTCAGTGATCTTAATAGATTCTCCATTTGCTGTCTCTACTAGACATTCTTGTTGGAGTTTAGTTAATGGTTGATTGAGACATTTGCAAAATGAAGTATTAATAAAACTTTGGTTCACACCAGAGTCAAATAATACTTTAGCAAAGACATCATTAACTAAAAACCTACCGGCAATCATGTCCGGAATCATCTTGGCTTCTTCTGTTGTCAGAAAAAATGCTCTAGCATTCTTAGTGTCGCAACCCCGACCCCTTATCTGTCCTGGGAACGGGCGTCCGTGAACATTCGTTTGTGGTGGTATCAGTTTGTTAATTTATTAATTTGGCAGCGGAAATTACATCAGGACCGTAGTTAGGAAATGTTTATCAGAGTAAAACCACCATATTTTATATTAATAATCTCATGGGTAAAACCCAAGTTTCTTTATTACAAGATGTTTATAGGGATAAACCCTATTTTATTGAATTTAAAACATCGTATTTTTGTAACTTTTATAGCCACATTTTTCCAAGCCGTCAGTGCTCTCCAGCTGGCTTTTTACTAATTGGCTGTCACAATGTGTTACATGAAACGCGTTTTAAAAACATTTGTCAGTGGGAAATACTGGTGAGTGAATCCTAGTTTAATCAAGAAACATTTTATCAATTAACACAGTATTGAGAGTGATCACAATGTTTATTTGTACACAATTACTCATTCAGTACTGTCAATCCTGACTGGTGGGTCATATTACACATTGGCTAACTCATCGTCCAATGGTAACGTGTTCCACATTTTGTATACAAAACCCCAACATACCGGCAGTAATTGAAGAACTACAAAGACTCAATCACTGCTTAATCGCATTGTAAAACATTTAAGGTTTTGTAAAACAGTTCACAAAAAGGTTTACAAAAAGCGGATAAACTCACATTGCTATCTTAGACTTCGTGTAAGGTTTTCCTGGGATTAATCTATAATTTACACAAATGTACATATGTTAGTATAATAACCCTTTAATTATATTAACGATATCCTCCCCGAGACCGTATTCCAACAACTACGTCGGGCAGAACCACGACAGTTGTTACGGAACCCTAAATCACTCGGGCAGCGTATCTAATACGAAACTGGGGTTATAATACTTACAACGGAGCAGAACCTCGCTAATTAGGGGGTATAATACTCGAATATTATGCCTATTATCAGAGAATTTCGTTTAGAAAGATATAAATGAACGAGTTTTGATGAAACCCGATGCATGATATTTATAGGGCCTCATTTCGACTTTCTTGCGGCCCGCGTAAAGTGTAGCAAAGGGCTACGCGGGCCGCGTGGCATAGGGATCTAGGCATAGGTGATCCGGGTCACAACATAGGTTCAACACGTTGCGTGACACGTGTCAACACCGGGGTTCACTAGACTTTTAAGTTGTCACGGCCCGCGTAAGGGTTAAGGGATGGGTTACGCGGCCCGCCTAAAACCCAATTTTCTTGTTTTTTTATATTCTAAATGATATTTTATATTTTGGGCTCGGTTTTCACATACGGGGTGTATTTTAAGACATATAAGGGTATTTAAAATATATTTGGGTGTCAGAAAAATAATCGGGAGGGTTGTTATATCCTCCCCACCTTGTTTTAGAACTCATCCTCGAGGTCTACTGGAATAAGTGTGGATATTTCCTTTGCATTTCTGATTCAAGCTCCAATGTGTATTATGGTCCTCTTTTGGAATCCCATTTTACTTTGACCAGAACTAATCTCTTGTGCTTGAGGTTCTTGACATTCCTGTCCTCAATCTGTAGAGGTCTTTCTACAAATTTTAACTTTTCATTTACCTCTATATTCTTAAGAGGTACTATCATTGATTCATCAGCTAAGCATTTCTTGAGATTAGATATATGAAATACATCATGTATTCCTGCCATTTCCTCTGGCAGTTGTAGCTGATAGGCTACAAGTCCTATTCTTTTAATAATCTTGAAAGGTCCAATATACCTGGGACTTAGCTTTCCTCTTTTGATGAATCTTACCACTCCTTTCCAAGGAGAGACTTTTAATAACACTTTATCTCCTACTTGAAATTCTAATGGTTTTCGCCTATTGTCAGCATAACTTTTCTGTCGATCACGTGCTGCTTTTAGTAATTCTTTGACTTGAATGATTTTGTCTGTTGTTTCTTGTACTATCTCAGGTCCAGATAGTTTCTTTTCCCCAATTTCTGCCCAACAGACTGGGGTTCGACACTTTCGTCCATAAAGTGCTTCGAATGGTGCAGCATTGATACTTGTGTGATAACTATTATTATAAGAAAATTCTATCAATGGTAAGTGATCGTCCCAATTACCTCCAAAATCAATTACACAAGCTCTAAGCATGTCCTCCATTGTCTGAATCGTCCTTTTGCTTTGTCCATCCGTTTGAGGATGATAAGTTGTGCTTAGATTCAACTTGGTTCCCATTGCTTTTTGGAAACTTGTCCAAAAATGAGAGGTAAAACGACTATCTCTGTCAGAAACAATGGATAAAGGAATACCACGTAATGAAACTATTTCATTTACATATAGTTTAGCTAATTGTTCCATACTGAAAGTTTCCTTCATCGGTAGCAAATGAGCTGACTTGGTTAACCTGTCTACAATCACCCAGATTGCATCATTACCTTTCCTTGTTTTGGGTAATTTAGTAACAAAATCCATTGTTATCACCACCCATTTCCAAACAGGCATTTCTAACTGTTGTAATAAACCTGAAGGTTTCTGATGTTCAGCTTTGACTTGTGAACAGGTTAAACACCTAGAAACATAGGCTTCTATGTCCTTTTTCATTCCTATCCACAGAAATTCTTTCTTAAATCCTGGTACATTTTATCACTTCCAGGATGCATCGTATATTTAGACTTATGGGCTTCTTCTAATATGCAATGACGTAGGTTTCCTAATTTAGGTACCCATATTATTTTCTTATGGAATCTCCAAATTCCATTTGTTCCTTGTTCTAATTCCTTAATCATTCCTTTTAGTTTTTCAGTATCATCCTTGATTACTGATTCTTGTGCATTTCTAATCTGTTCATTTAAATCTACTTGTAGATTTAATTTAAGAGAACGTATCCTTTTTGGCTGTTCGTGATATTTTCGACTTAAAGCATCAGCAACTACATTTGCTTTTCCTGCATGATACTGAATATCACAATCATAATCACTAAGATATTCCATCCAGCGTCTTTGTCTTATATTCAATTCCTTTTGCTCGAAAACATACCTTAAACTTTTATGATCAGTGAAAACAGTAAACTTACTACCATATAGGTAATGTCTCCAAATCTTAAGAGCAAAAATTATAGCTCCAAATTCTAAATCAAGAGTGGAATAATTTTCTTCATGATTCTTAAGTTGTTTGGATGCATAGGCTATAACCTTTTGACGTTGCATTAACACACATCCATAACCTAATTTAGAAGCGTCACAATAGATTACAAAATCTTCAGTTCCTTCTGGTAACGCTAGTATGGGTGCATGAGTTAATCTTTGCTTAAGGATTCTAAAGGCTTCTTCTTGTTTTGGTTCCCATTTAAACTTAACAGATTTACAAGTTAGCTTAGTTAAGGGAATGGCTATTCTAGAAAAATCTTGAATAAATCTTCTATAATAACCAGCTAGTCCTAAGAAACTTCTAACCTCGGTTAGTGACTCAGGGGTTTTCCATTTGGTAATTGCCTTGATTTTTGTTCGATCCACATGAATTCCTTCATGGTTCACTAAGTGTCCAAGAAACTGTACCTGTTCTAACCAAAAATCGCATTTTGAAAACTTACCATAAAGCTTTTCTTTTCTTAATAAGCTTAAAAGTGCGTGCAAATGGTTTGCATGTTCCTCTTTACTCTTAGAGTAAATGAGAATATCATCTATAAAAACAATTATGAATTTATCTAAATATGGCTTACATATTCGGTTCATCATGTCCATGAATGCAGCTGAGGCATTGGTTAAACCAAATGGCATGACAGTAAATTCATAATGACCATACCTTGTTCGAATGGCGGTTTTAGGAATGTCCTCTTCCTGTACTTTAATTGATGATATCCTGACCTTAAATCGATTTTTGAGAAAAATCGGGCTCCTTGTAACTGATCAAACAGATCATCAATTCTTGGTAATGGATACCGATTCTTAATTGTGACCTTGTTCAATTCGCGGTAGTCAATGCACATACGCATTCATCCGTCCTTCTTTTTAACGAATAAGATTGGTGCTCCCCAGGGTGATGAACTTGGTTGTGTAAATCCTTTCTCCAACAATTTGTCCAATTGTTTCTTTAATTCCTGCATTTCTGCGGGTGCCAAACGGTAAGGTGCTTTGGCAATTGGTGTTGTCCCTGGTATTAAATGGGTTTTGAATTCAACTTCTCTATTTGGAGGTTGCCCTGGTAATTCTTCTGGAAATACATCTGAAAATTGAGATACTACTGGGATATCCTTTAATTCTTTTCCTTTAGTGTTAGTGATTATAGGAATCAAATACACTAATGATCCTTTTCTTATATAACTTGTTGTTTTCATCACAGAGATGAATTTAGTGGATCTAGAGGTTTTATATCATTTAATTGTGATCTTTTCACCCTTTGGTGAATTTACTTGTATCAACTTTTGATCACACAAAATACTGGCTTTATTGGCTATTAACCAATCCATTCCTAATACTACATCAAATCCTGCCAGATTCATAGGGTAAAGGTTTGCAATAAATTTCTGATTTAGAATTTCTATTCTTGCTCCCTACAAGATTTCAGAAATTTTAATGGTTTCACCATTTGCTGTCTCTACTAGACATTCTTGTGGAAGTTTAGTTAATGACTGATTGAGAAGTTTGCAAAATGAAGTATTAATAAAACTTTGGTTTGCACCAGAGTCAAATAATACTTTAGCAAAAATATCATTAACTAAAAACGTACCAGTGATCACATCCGGGATCATCTTTGCTTCTTCTGCAGTTAGAACAAATGCTCTAGCATTTTTGGTATTCTTGTTGTTCGTAGCCGGAGCTAATTTTGGACAGTTAGGCTTGATATGACCTTGTTCTCCTCACTTGTAACATATCCTGTTGTTAGCTTTCTTTCTGCAGTCTTCTTCCTTGTGTCCCGCTATTTTGCAAAAGTTACAGTATATGGAGCATCTTCATGAATGCTTTCTTTTGCAATTCTTACAGTAAGGTGCAGATGTAGAACCTATATTTTTCCCACGGTTAAAATTTCCAGAACGAAATTCTTGTGTAAGCTTTTGGGTTAGGTTCCTTCTCTGATCCTCTTCTCGGGTACGGACTAACTCATCAGTCAAGGTATTCGCTAGTTCTACAGCTTCTTCTATGGTTTGAGGTCTAGCTGCCTTGACTACATGTCTTATCTCCCCGATTAATCCCCAGATATAACGGGAGATTAACACTGGTTCAGGTGAAGCAAGGGTTGGCACTATTCTAGCGTATTCAAAGAATAACTTAGTGTACCCCTTACTATCTACACCAGTCATTCTAAGGTTTAAGAATTTGTTTGCTATTTGTTCTTTTTCATTAGGAGGGCAGAATTTCCTTTCTACTATATTTTTAAACTCCTCCCATTCCATATTGTAAGTTCTATCACTTCCTCTAGACTGGAGGATAGTATTCCACCATTCTAGTGTTGAATTCTTAAACAAATTGGAAGCAAACATTATCTTATCTTCTTCTACGCACTTGCTTATTCTTAAGACTGCCTCAGTCTTTTCTATCCAGCGTAAGGTTGCAATAGCCCCTTCGTTGCCCGAGAATTCCATTGGTTTACAAGACTAGAATTCTTTGTAAGAACAACCGTAAGACACGATTCTTCTTTTGGGAATGGGCAGTTGAAGTACGGGTCCATTGTTCACGCTGTTTTCAGGCTCGGAAGGTCGCTTGCTATCATGTTTACTTTTATTTTCTGCTTCCTTAACCGTTTGAATAATATATGGCATCGCATCTATTATTCCTTGTGCTACTATATGTTGGATGGCACTGTTATCCACTTGGTTTCCATTTTTGTTGTTTGGATTTTTGTTACTCGAGTTATTGTTACTCTGGTTATCATTATTCAGATTTCCCTGATTTACTTCGTCGGCCATCTGAATTTAAACATTTGCCAATTATTAATATCACAGAATAATTAATAGTTTAAGTAACAATCCACATAATACACATATTGGTAAAAAATGTCGAGCATTGCGACTTTACTCTTTTTGTATAATATGCGTCAAATACACACCAAAGCAGGAATTAAAAATTACAACACTATTATGCATCACTAACCACAAAGTGGTCTATACTACGATAGATTTATTATTATTACACATATATTTTATTTATTTTATTATTATTACCAATTTCACCATCACCTTCACGGATATGGATTTCTCCCGAAATCCGTATAACGCTCATCGTATTTCCATACGAGTTGCTCTCCTACATACCTCATTCTCTCACTACTCTCTAAGATTTCTTCTCCGAAAGTTCGGAGTTCTTGCAAATTCTCTGCACTCATTGGGGGTGCAGGTGCGGGTACTGGATCTGGGTACAGAGGTACTGGATTCTACTGAGGGTATGGATTCTCTAAAATCTCCCTAATGTATTCATCGTTGTCGTAGTAGGGATCTAGAGGGTCCAAACCTGGATACGCTGCTAAGTTCGGCAAGGTTTCTTCGTTTAAATTGTAGTGTGGCACAAAATCCCTAAGATCATCGAACCATGGATCATAATTTGGGTCTAAGGGATTAGGGGCTGGTATCCTAGGTATTTCCTCAGGGTTGAAATCATGCATTTCTACCTCCATCGGTTGGGTGGGAATTAAAGGTAGAGGTTGTGGGGCTACTACTTGTTCCAGACTTGGGTCGGCAGCAGTTGTTGCTAGGATATGGAAATTGGCTAAGCTCCTATTAAGCATATCCTGTGTATGGGCATCTGACTCTCGCTTAGGGGCTGCAAGGACTCTTTGCTGTTGCAACTTTCGCATTCTTTTCCTACGCGCAAACGCTTCCTTACTGAAGCGTCCTCTCTTTTTCTGAGGGAATGGCTCTTCAGACTGAGCTTTAAAGGCAAACATCCCTTCTTCCTGATCAGCGGAATACCCAGAGAGGGTAGCCTGGGAAGAGGTACCTTCACTCCTAGGTGAATTGGACAACTGACGATACACGTCTGAGGGTCCTTGATCACTCATACTGTAAACTAACAAATAGTCAAATAACACATAACAATAAAATACAGATATTCACGTATTTTAAGAATTTATTTCCTAACAATTTAAATAATATATTGATGTCAGCAGAACACTCTTGTGGCTGAATTAGTGGCTAAGCTCTGATACCACCTTCTGTCGCAATCCCCGACCCCTTATCTGTCCCGGGAACGGGCGTCCGCGAACATTCGTTTGTGGTGGTATCAGTTTGTTAATTTATTAATTTGGCAGCGGAATTACATCAGGACCGTAGTTAGAAAATGTTTATCAGAGTAAAACCACCATATTTTATATTAATAATCTCATGGGTAAAACCCAAGTTTCTTTATTACAACATGTTTATAGGGATAAACCCTATTTTATTGAATTTAAAACATCATATTTTTGGTAACTTTTATAGCGACATTTTCCCAAGCCGTCAGTGCTCTCCAGCTGGCTTTTTACTAATTGGTTGTCACATTGTGTTACCTGAAACGCGTTTTAAAAACATTTGTCAGTGGGAAATACTGGTGAGTGAATCCCAGTTTAATCAAGAAACATTTTATCAATTAACACAGTATTGAGAGCGATCACAATGTTTATTTCTACACAATTACTCATTCAGTACTGTCAATCCTGACTGGTGGGTCATATTACACATTGGCTAACTCGTCGTCCAATGGTAAAGTGTTCCACATTTTGTATACAAAACCCTAACAAACCGGAAGTAATTGAAGAACTACAAAGACTCAATCACTGCTTAATCGCATTGTAAAACCCAATTGTCTTGTTTTTTTTATTTTAAATGATATTTTATATTTTCGGCTCGGTTTTCACATACGGGGTGTATTTTAAGACATATAAGGGTATTTAAAATATATTTGGGTGTCAGAAAAATATTCGGGAGGGTTGTTATACTTATTAGTCTTGTTGTTCATGGCTGGAGCTAGTTTCGTACAGTTCGGTTTGATATGTCCCTTTTCTCCACAATTGAAGCATATTCCATTGCTGGGTTTCTTCCTGCAGTCTTCTTCCTTGTGTCCATGTATTTTGAAGAAGTTGCAGTATGTGGAACATCTTCCCGAATGCTTCTTCTTTCAGGACTTACAGTAAGGTGGAGAAGTAGAACCTATACCTTTCCCGCGGTTGGAATTACCGTAGCGAAATTCCTGGGTAAGCTTTTGGACTAGGTTCTTCCTCTGGTTTTCTTCTTGTGTGCGTACTAATTCATCAGTCAAGGTATTTGCTAGTTCTACAATTTCTTCTATAGTTTGTGGTCTAGCTGCCTTGACTACATGTCTAATCTCACTGATTAATCCCCAGATGTAACAGGAGATTAATACTGGTTCTGGTGAAGCTAGGGTTGGCACTATCCTAGCATATTCAAAGAATATGGTAGTGTAACCCTTACAATCTACTCCAGTCATTCTAAGGTTTAAAAACTTATTAGCAATTTGTTCTTTTTCATTGGGAGGACAGAATTTTCCTTCAACCATGTTCTTAAACTCAGTCCATTCTATATTATAGACTCTGTCACTTCCTTTAGACTGGAGAATAGTGTTCCACCATTCTAAGGCTGCATTCTTAAAAAGTTTGGAAGCAAACATAATCTTATCTTCTTCTGTACATTTGCTTATTTTTAATACTGCCTCGGTTTTTTCTATGCAGCGTAGAGCTGCAATGGCTCCTTCATTGCCAGAGAATTCTATTGGTTTGCAAGACCATAATTCTTTGTAAGAACAACCATATGACATGGTTCTTCTACTTTTTGGAATAGGCAATTGAAGTAACGGTCCATTGTTTACGCTGTGACTGGGTTCAGTAAGTGGTCGTTTACTTCCACTGTTAGTTTTATTATTTTCTGCTTCCTTAACAGTTTTGATGATATACGGCATATCGTCTATAATCCCTTGTGCCACTATGTGTTGGATAGCACTGTTATCTATTTGGTTGCCGTTATTATCATTATTCGGGTTTTCCTGATTCACTTCGTTGTCCATCTGGATTATAAACATTTACCAGGTATCAATATCACAGAATAAGATTGAATGTAAACAATCACGCAAACATATTGATAAAAATCGTCGAGCATTGCGACATTCTACTCGTTATATATATATATTACAAACTACAACTGGAATTTAAAACACATTACTAGTTATGCATCAGTAAGTATTAGGTTATCTATTTTAAATTATATATATATATATATATATATATATATATATAAATATATATTACAAACTACAACTGGAATTTAAAAGTTATGCATCAGTAAATATTAGGTTATCTATTTTAAATTATATATATTATATATATATTTTTAACTACACTAGTCACTTACCCGCGCGATGCGGCGGGAGTGGCAATTTACAATAGGATACTCGTTTACCATTAGTTTATCCGTTGTCTCGTGATATATCGTATAGTACTTAAGTTAGTTTTCTTATTCGTGATCTTCTACAAGAATAGTACAAAACAAGGAAGTAGATGTAATTAAAAACAAGAAGAGTTCAAAACAGTCAAGTAGCTGGACAAAACAATAAAAACAAAATGCGGGGAGTCTCTTGTATCTCTTCCTGTTTTACCAATACATCCGTTCGCTTATGACTTTCTTGTATCTTCTCCTGTCCTGTACCAGATTTCGACACATAAAAAAATGTTACACGCTTACAGGTGCTTTAAAATAGTAATTAAAAAGTAATTTCTGGAAGCAAATAAGGCACAAAATCACTAACTTACCTTCGTTTTGATACGGATGCGATTAATTAATCACGCAACACTTCCTGGTAGACAACATTTGATGTGTAAACTCCGCGTTGTTTGAATTCTTTGGCGAGATGTACCAACACCTTCGTACTTTGTCTTGAAATCCCTCTTGATAACGCGACATAAAGTTGTCCATGTGAAAATACAGAATCCGGTAGATAAATACCAACGTTCGGAATTGTTTGACCTTGAGCTTTATTAATCGTTATGGAAAAGCTAAGTCGAATTGGAAATTGTTTTCTTTTCAGCTTGAATGGGAACATGTCATCTTCAGAAAGGGTTAGAGGGATTCTTGGCAAAAAAACTCTTTTTCCGGCATGTTGACCGACTGCAATTTCCGCATCAATAACATTTCGCATGAAACCCTTACATATCAACCGCGTGCCATTACACAGGCCATGTGATGGATCGATATTACGTAACAATATTATTGGACATCCAATTTTTAAACGAAGCTTATGAGGCGGCAAACCACTAACATTTAGCGAATTTAAGAACTCGACCGGATAGAAGTTGCGCTGATCGTCTTCAGCTTCATCAAAACTGTAATAAACTTTTTCCTCCCCTTGAAAAATTTCAATCATTTGATTATTAATCTCGTCAACACTATCATTTTTAGTGGACAATATTGCTCTAGAGATTATATAATCTGAAGAATATACATTATCTTCAATTGATGGAAAGATGGCATGGATCAATTCTTTTATAGCGTTTTCTCTGTTGTTGCACTGAATTGTCATGTCATCGGGTATGCGGATATAGTTTCCTTCGATTGGTTCTTCAGTTCCATCGCCGACTCTTAAAAGAAATTTAGAAAACCATGGATCTTTTAGCGCTCTCATATTTATGGTCAACCGCATCTTCTTAGTCAAAGACCAAAGAGGTGACATTCGTACGCTGGAGTCTACAATCTGTGCTCGAGTGCCACGTTTAATAACCGGCAACACTTGTCTGAAGTCACCTCCCATAACCATTATCTTTCCACCAAATAGAGTGTCGGATATGTACCAACAATAATTTTTTGAGGTCTCCTGTCATGCTTCAATTCTATAATGGAAGGGACCAATGGATATAAAATAGCACCCCTTGGAATCGTAAGCATAAGTGAAGAAAGCTTTGTATATTCGTTGATGACAATTTTTTTTCTCGGACCAAACTAACACGTAATTCTGGTACTTTGGGTACTCATGATATTTGAGTTTCTCAATTTGGAAATGATTTAAGGAAAAAAAACCACCCATCCATGCCGCGTCGTTATATATGTGTATCAAATGTTGTGGTACGAACGCAACAATTTTTTGTCTCTAAAAAGAAAAGAAATTTAGTGGTGGAAAAACGCTTACTCGTATAACACAAAGTAAATTAAAATAATGTTCTTACGTGTTGATCAAGAAAAATAACCACTAATCTCTTTTCATCCACGTCATGCCAAATAAACTCCACCTTAACAAAGATTATATTATACCATGCTCTATCATTTGTCAATGATGAAAATTCTTCAACGGAAAAATGATCAGACATATCCTATTAAGTGTTTAATGTTAGTTAACTAAAAAAATAAAAATTCCAGAAACTTAAATTTAAACTAAAACATGATTAAAATTAAACAACAACAAATTTAAATTTAAAGTAATACATAATTAAAACTTACATAATTAAGATTCAAACTAATTTGAGAAAAAAAACTACAGGAAATGTAAAAGTTGTTCTAAGGTTCCCAAACCATTTCTTCATCCAATGGTGGTTCGTAAACCGCCCCAGGGTCAGTTTCGTACCCTTCAGCCCAGCTCGGTAGTTCTTGTGTTTGACTGTGGTTTTCCACATAAGGGGGGTTTGAAGGTGGAGGATGCATAGGCAGTATAGGAGTATTTGCCACCGGACGATGATGCCCCTCCTCAATTTGTAGTCCACCAAATTGTAGTTGAGCGAATGTATAGTCATACGCCCAATTCAACTCTTCATCCGTCCAACCAAATGGATAATCGTGTTCAAGGTTTGTCACCGGATGAGGGTTTGCCACCGGAGGTGGGTTTGACACCGGAGGTGGGTTTGACACCAGAGGTGGGTTTGTTGATCCTTGTGGTTCAATAGGAATTGGATAACCACCACCCATACCTCTCAATTGATATTTGTTTGGAGTGATTTATAAACTGAAAAATACAATTTTGATTGTATATAAAGATCAATTTTAAAGCAAATAAAAATAGTTTGATTAAATATAAAAAAAGGATTGTGTAAACCTTTTGATACTAACAGTGTACTATTTTGCTGAGAAATCAAGAGCATTGTTTGAAACAAAGGATTGTGTAAACCTTTTGATACTAACAGTGTACTATAAAAAAAGGATTGTGTAAACCTTTTGATACTAACAGTGTACTATCTTTGTGATACTATTTGAAACAGATTGTTGGGTCTTAGAATGACCTTTTGTTCATTCTATTTTGCTGAGAAATCAAGAGCATTGTTTATTCATTCATACAATGTACTATGTTTAATTCCTTGAAACAGATTGTTGGGTCTTAGAATGACCTTCTGTTTGAAACAAAGAGAATTGTTTATTCATTCATACAATGTACTATGTTTAATTCCATACATGAGAAATCAAATAATTAGCCATACGTGTAATCTTTTAACTGCCCTTCATGCCCTGACTAAATTGTTTGCATAATTGCATGGTTATCGAACGTTAAAGCCTTTTAAGCCGGAAGAATCCCTTGACCAAAAGAAATCGAACGTCGAAGCATTAATTACTCAATTGTTTGCATAATTGCATGGCGATTAACCTCTTGATAACGTCAAAAGTTGCTAGTTTTAAAAAGATTTACATTGTATATACAGGTATAAACGAATTACTACTTTTTTATTTTGTTCGCACGAAAAACCCATAGTTTAAGACTCAATCAATTAGAATGAATTAAATAAATTTTGCTATCAATTTTAGTGATAACAATAGCAATTAAGAATTTATATTCTTTCATATTCCGTTCTTATCATTAGTTAACTAATCAAAATATCCAAACCAGTAATCAAAAAAATTAAACCACAGTCAAATAAACCCTAGTAAATAAACAAAAAATTTAAACAAAAAAAATAAACCCTGGTTAATGATGAACATCTAGCCTCACAATTATATCATTTCATGGGTTAGGAAATTAATAAGTGTTCATTTCAAAACGTAATATATATTAGTTTAAAAAAAAAAGAAAGAAATAAATTATTAAATAAATAATATTAAAATAATAGTTAAACAAAATAAAGAAAGAAATAAATTATTAAATAAATAATATAAAGATATTGATGGGAATAAGATGCCGAGAGTGAGAGTTAAGTTATTGATTGAGTTTAATGTGATTTATCTAATTTGTTAAAAGATACACATGATTGAAGGTAGGCTTAGATATATTTAGTTTTTATAAAGCAAATCCACCCTAAATAATACCCAAATAAGCACAAAAAGATATAACAAGTGTTGTAATTTCTTTTGACAGGATTTTAACCCTTTCAATTAAATAAAAAACAAAGAGGTAGTTAAACAATACATCTGGATTCAACAACAAACACTAATGAATAAAAAAAAAAACAAAGAGGCAGTTAAACAATACAGATCCAAAAACCACAGTTAAAAGTTACAAAAAAACCCAAGAAATTTAGAAGAACTTACAACCATGCAAGAGGCAGAATTTTGTTACAGACGACAAAAAATGTGAAACCTTGATGTGAGAGCCGAGAAACAACGCAAGATCCAGATGCAAAGAGTCAATATATTCTGAAATCGAAGTATAATAGAAGTTGTTAGGTTGATGTTTTGAAGATTTAATTGATGCAAGATTTAAAAGTAGGATTTAGTTCAACTGAGATAAACTTACAATTTCAAAGTTTAATTCGACTCAGTTGAGTGTTTGTAGAGTGTTGAGCTTGATGAAGTATTTGTAGAGACTGAAGCAAGCATGCTCTCTTTCAGACAACAGTAGATGTAAAAGAAGTAAGTCAGTTGAGTGTAGTTGAGGGTTTGTAGAGTGTTGAGCTTCATGAAGTACTTATAGACACTGAAGCAAGCAAGAGACAAAAGTAAACACTGTTCTTTTACAGCTGTAGATGTAAAGTACACGGTAAGTAGTAAACAAAATAAAAAGGACAAAAGTCAAACAAAATAACCTGACATTACTTGGTTTCTGAAAAAGTTGATATATTCTAAAAGATATTATGTATACTTCTATACTAAAGACTTATAGTTATAATCAAAAAAGTCTTTGGATTATAACTTGAAGTTGGATTCTAACTAAAACATTTGGGAAATTCAAATCAGGATCAGACTTCAAATATAAATTTAATCTTATTGGTTAATATAAATTTAAGCATTATTTTAATAATAAATTTATAAAAAACGACGCTTCAAAAATTGTCAATTGGGAAATTCATATCAGGATCAGACTTCAAATATTGTTTGGCTCTATTCAAAACTGGAAATTAATGTGAAATTTATAGGTTCGAAGTCGTTTTAAAAGCCGAACTTGGAATTCAATTCATATAAACACAGTTCTTTTTATTTTCTTAACCAACACAACATACAACTTTTATATGATAAACAGACCTTTTAAAAAGCCCACAGACGCTATATCTTGATAACATTCGCAGACATATCTTGATCCTCAGACGCAAATCCTGAACCAAAATAAACAAATACTTTATAAAGTTTCACACTTGCACAATCGAATCGAATTCTTGAAACCGTTTAACCGAACTTACTCTTGAGATTAGCAAACAGATTCTCGTTAACGAATCTTGACGTCTCCGGTCCACCATGTCCCTCATAGACAACATTCAAATAAATATAAATATTAATAAAAAATTTAAATAACATTCAAATAATTTTTTCAACAACTAAACCAGTAACCCTAGTTTGGACTTATCCAACTAAAAAACATTTTTAATGAACTCCCTAACAATCACAGACAAAATATCCAAACCAGTAGCCAAAAAAATTAAACCACAGTCAATTAAACCACAAGCACCATCGTTGACGAACCCACAACCAAAAGGAAGATATGAAACATTACCCATTGAAGATTCAAATAACAAAAAAATAAATAAGATATGAAACGAAATTTTTTGATGCGCTTGTAAGTAAACATGCTGACATGTCAGTAGAGATCCAAAAAAAGCAAATAAAAGAAAAAAATCAAGTAGTTACCACTTACCAGCTTTTTTTAAACCCTCAGATAAGCCACCGCAACCAGCAAAAATATTCAACGTGGCTAGACGATTATGTGACTCTTCACTGTAATACACCTGGAAATCCAATTAAAAATTATCATCAAAACACATTCAAGTGAACTAATGTAGGGTAAAAATTATCATCAAAATTATCATTAAAAATTTCCTCTATTTGCACATGAAGTTGAAGGGTAAATTATTTACCGTAAATATGTACATCATCCTCGTTATAAACAAATGTAGAGATTTTGGCCAGAGATTGTACGATTAAAGCTGAATGGCTTAACATGACCCCCTTTGGCTACCCAGTAGTCCCTAAAAGCGAAATACGTTAAATCGGTTTATACATGTGAGACATAATGAAAACCATTATCCAAAACCGAGTAGTCGAGTACCTGAAGTGAAGCACACTATGGCTATTCCACTGCGATTTGAAGTGTAGTTGAATGAATGGGGTCTCGGAGAAGGCCTTTTAAGCATACTGGTGGTTGTAACTATAAAAAAGATAACATGATATAAGTATATAGCTATCTAAAGTTTTTTTATGGGCAGAATTCGTATAATATTGTCTAGTGACATACTGTTTTCTGTGGATCACTAAATGACTAAAACAATTATAATTATATAAGCATTTACACAGGACTTGTTCAATAAATTAAAATAATAATATATAATACAGATTATGAATAGTAACATTATTATATATCATTATTGTTTTTTAACACAAATTCTACATATTAACACCTGGTTATGTCAAACTGAATACAGTTAAATTTCAAACCTAACTTATACCAGTTAAATCAGCTTTCGTAATTTGGTGATGCTTACCTCTTCGGGATACATGTTTTCACCTCCACTTTTGATACGCCCTTTCATGCGCCCAATGAGCCATAGATTACCATTAGCGTCTATCCGCCCGATATCACCAGTTTTATGCCAGCCTTCATTGCAATGATTTTCTTTCTTTTAAATTTGGTCCCAATATCCAAACATAGCTTATAAAGTGCAACCATACTGATGGTAGTAGGAAGTAGAGCTGACTAAATGTCAAGGCAAAAAGACATACTGATGGGTTACGCGGCCCGCCTAAAACCCAATTGTCTTGTTTTTTTTATTTTAAATGATATTTTATATTTTCGGCTCGGTTTTCACATACGGGGTGTATTTTAAGACATATAAGGGTATTTAAAATATATTTGGGTGTCAGAAAAATATTCGGGAGGGTTGTTATACTTATTAGTCTTGTTGTTCATGGCTGGAGCTAGTTTCGTACAGTTCGGTTTGATATGTCCCTTTTCTCCACAATTGAAGCATATTCCATTGCTGGGTTTCTTCCTGCAGTCTTCTTCCTTGTGTCCATGTATTTTGAAGAAGTTGCAGTATGTGGAACATCTTCCCGAATGCTTCTTCTTTCAGGACTTACAGTAAGGTGGAGAAGTAGAACCTATACCTTTCCCGCGGTTGGAATTACCGTAGCGAAATTCCTGGGTAAGCTTTTGGACTAGGTTCTTCCTCTGGTTTTCTTCTTGTGTGCGTACTAATTCATCAGTCAAGGTATTTGCTAGTTCTACAATTTCTTCTATAGTTTGTGGTCTAGCTGCCTTGACTACATGTCTAATCTCACTGATTAATCCCCAGATGTAACAGGAGATTAATACTGGTTCTGGTGAAGCTAGGGTTGGCACTATCCTAGCATATTCAAAGAATATGGTAGTGTAACCCTTACAATCTACTCCAGTCATTCTAAGGTTTAAAAACTTATTAGCAATTTGTTCTTTTTCATTGGGAGGACAGAATTTTCCTTCAACCATGTTCTTAAACTCAGTCCATTCTATATTATAGACTCTGTCACTTCCTTTAGACTGGAGAATAGTGTTCCACCATTCTAAGGCTGCATTCTTAAAAAGTTTGGAAGCAAACATAATCTTATCTTCTTCTGTACATTTGCTTATTTTTAATACTGCCTCGGTTTTTTCTATGCAGCGTAGAGCTGCAATGGCTCCTTCATTGCCAGAGAATTCTATTGGTTTGCAAGACCATAATTCTTTGTAAGAACAACCATATGACATGGTTCTTCTACTTTTTGGAATAGGCAATTGAAGTAACGGTCCATTGTTTACGCTGTGACTGGGTTCAGTAAGTGGTCGTTTACTTCCACTGTTAGTTTTATTATTTTCTGCTTCCTTAACAGTTTTGATGATATACGGCATATCGTCTATAATCCCTTGTGCCACTATGTGTTGGATAGCACTGTTATCTATTTGGTTGCCGTTATTATCATTATTCGGGTTTTCCTGATTCACTTCGTTGTCCATCTGGATTATAAACATTTACCAGGTATCAATATCACAGAATAAGATTGAATGTAAACAATCACGCAAACATATTGATAAAAATCGTCGAGCATTGCGACATTCTACTCGTTATATATATATATTACAAACTACAACTGGAATTTAAAACACATTACTAGTTATGCATCAGTAAGTATTAGGTTATCTATTTTAAATTATATATATATATATATATATATATATATATATATAATATATATTACAAACTACAACTGGAATTTAAAAGTTATGCATCAGTAAATATTAGGTTATCTATTTTAAATTATATATATTATATATATATTTTTAACTACACTAGTCACTTACCCGCGCGATGCGGCGGGAGTGGCAATTTACAATAGGATACTCGTTTACCATTAGTTTATCCGTTGTCTCGTGATATATCGTATAGTACTTAAGTTAGTTTTCTTATTCGTGATCTTCTACAAGAATAGTACAAAACAAGGAAGTAGATGTAATTAAAAACAAGAAGAGTTCAAAACAGTCAAGTAGCTGGACAAAACAATAAAAACAAAATGCGGGGAGTCTCTTGTATCTCTTCCTGTTTTACCAATACATCCGTTCGCTTATGACTTTCTTGTATCTTCTCCTGTCCTGTACCAGATTTCGACACATAAAAAAATGTTACACGCTTACAGGTGCTTTAAAATAGTAATTAAAAAGTAATTTCTGGAAGCAAATAAGGCACAAAATCACTAACTTACCTTCGTTTTGATACGGATGCGATTAATTAATCACGCAACACTTCCTGGTAGACAACATTTGATGTGTAAACTCCGCGTTGTTTGAATTCTTTGGCGAGATGTACCAACACCTTCGTACTTTGTCTTGAAATCCCTCTTGATAACGCGACATAAAGTTGTCCATGTGAAAATACAGAATCCGGTAGATAAATACCAACGTTCGGAATTGTTTGACCTTGAGCTTTATTAATCGTCATGGAAAAGCTAAGTCGAATTGGAAATTGTTTTCTTTTCAGCTTGAATGGGAACATGTCATCTTCAGAAAGGGTTAGAGGGATTCTTGGCAAAAAAACTCTTTTTCCGGCATGTTGACCGACTGCAATTTCCGCATCAATAACATTTCGCATGAAACCCTTACATATCAACCGCGTGCCATTACACAGGCCATGTGATGGATCGATATTACGTAACAATATTATTGGACATCCAATTTTTAAACGAAGCTTATGAGGCGGCAAACCACTAACATTTAGCGAATTTAAGAACTCGACCGGATAGAAGTTGCGCTGATCGTCTTCAGCTTCATCAAAACTGTAATAAACTTTTTCCTCCCCTTGAAAAATTTCAATCATTTGATTATTAATCTCGTCAACACTATCATTTTTAGTGGACAATATTGCTCTAGAGATTATATAATCTGAAGAATATACATTATCTTCAATTGATGGAAAGATGGCATGGATCAATTCTTTTATAGCGTTTTCTCTGTTGTTGCACTGAATTGTCATGTCATCGGGTATGCGGATATAGTTTCCTTCGATTGGTTCTTCAGTTCCATCGCTGACTCTTAAAAGAAATTTAGAAAACCATACTGATGGTAGTAGGAAGTAAAACTCTTTTTGAAAAACTATTTTCAAAACAAGTCAGTTAATTGTATTTACCAGCGAAAATAGACGTATTTTCAAAAGATTGAACCGCAGGTACCGAACCCTATGATGTCTAAAGCTCTGTTTATTAGATCCCGCCTGTGGGCGTGTACTGAAACGCATGTAATACTTTTATATATATATATATATTCAAGCTTTATTGAATTTAATATTTTTACTCCAATACTTCCGCTGCATATTATTATATAGTCATAACTGTTATCCAACCGTCACGATTATACCCATCCGGACCCACTGGTAATTGGGTGTGACAGGTTGGTATCAGAGCTACAATTTGAGTGAATTAGACACTAGCCTTTTGTGTTTAATCTCAAATATCACAAATGCAAATTCCTTAAGAAACTCCAAGTCTTGACCTGAACATAAGACTACTCTTATTTATATATATATAGTAGTTATTGATTTTATGAATATTTTGCAAATGCCGCCAAGATGTTGCGGACAAGATGAAGAATCGATGATGGGTCGTGGACTCGATGATCTCTACCACTGAGTAGCTTGAAGTTCCATATGGCGAACTACACAGTTCTGGAGATGATAACTCCGATGCGAGGATGCTAAACCTCGTCACCTGATATTCTATTTTTTGATATTCCTGTGATAACCCAATATCATTTATCTGAAGTCTATCATATTTGATAGACATTCCAGTGGTATCTCACCAGCTGATTACAGCAACAGAAACTATGGAAAGCTACATCATGGCAAGGATATCTATGCACTTTTGCACAAAATTCTATTCTTTGTTTCAATGTTCTCTCATTCTAGAAAATAAGAAGAAAAGGTAATTACTTTTTCTGGTTCTTGCTTAAAGCATATAATCTGGAGCCTTGGAACTCGATTATTCAAACCCATCTGGGTATATTATATTAAATAAATCCGGCAAATCTCGCCAGCAAATTCTCCATCTGGAGTACGACATTGATTTTTATTTCAATGATTTGTAACAACTATAAATGCGAAACTTAGTATGGTAGAAGCACCATATGATGATTGGCAGTATCTTAGTGTGTCTCATAGATTGCTTTCATGCCTGGCCAGTATGAAGGTTTAATGCATGGAACCTCTAAGATCTCCAAATGATCATATTGTACTGATATCAGCTAATAGTAAGCATCTAAAAATATCTTGGCGGTATTACTGCTATAAGAATAATCATTGATTTTATGGAGCCCAGTTTATTAATTTTCCTTCAAATGTTATGAAGGTCACATTTATTGCTCCTGCCATATCAAACAAATCTCTTGATTGCATAATAGACGAAGGCTAAAAGCACATGTTCCCACCAATGAGTGGTTAAGAAAGTGTAAATTTTCGTCCAACTGTGAGATGATATGTGTCCCAAATCTCCAACTGAGGAGAGGGACCTATGTTTAAACGTCAACTGAGACGTATCCCAAATCTCCAACTGAAGAGAGGGACCACTACAAAAAAATGCCATTAAGTGGCATACAATAATTGCCAAAAAACCCTAATAAGTGGCATACAATAATCACGAAACCCACTACAAAAAATTTAAGTCTAATTCGAAACTAAATACTTTAAATAGTGAATTAAGTTGTACGGAATTACCGGGTATTTTTCCATTTGTCACAGACTATGCGGTAGAAATTGTAATCCGTAATGGTGATTTGTAATTTGGCTGAAATTGCCATTAGTAATACCGATTTGGCATAAGTTGAACTTGTTTTATTTACAAACCAATCATACTCCCATATACTCCATGACAACACACTCTTAAAAGCCTACTCCATTCACAAAATCGCCATTACAAATGGAAATCACACTAATTTCCAATTGTTTTGCAATATGACATTGGTTGTGAAAACACTTTCACAAACTGTAGTTGTTCAAAAACTCAGTAAAACCAGAATATTGATTTTGAATCTGTCAGACTGTTTCGATATGGATTTCCATATGTGTGTAATCTGACTTTGAATTATAAACGAGCAAGGAATTTTTTTTACCTTGATTATTGTTGAGTGTTCCTTGAACATGACGAGTCACATGGTTTTGAAATAGTGTGATATATGAACTTACACTAAATTTCAAAGCTCCAAATATATGTTTTACGGTTACTAGCTTTAATAGAAACTTCTGATCTTCAAATACCAGCCATGAACACCATGAATTTACATGAAATTTTCAATTAATCCCATAAACAACTTGAGTCTTCAAAAAAAAAATTTGAATCAATTAGCTAATTCCTACCACGAATCGAACGAGAACAAGATGATATTTGTCACGACCCCCGACCACACCCTGGACGGGAGCCGCGAGCAGTCAAGTGGTACCGGTGGTTATTTTAAAAATATTGCAGCGGAAATGTTCATCCGGACCGTGAGTTAGGAAAATATCAGAGTTTAGAAAACACCGGATTTTCTTTATTAAATAGATGGAAAGAAACCCATGTTTTACAAAGGTAGCTTTAATATGGGATAAACCCGAATATATGAAATAACATTTAATTTAATTTATTTGATAAAATAACCCACTTCTTTAAGCCTTTTGGTGCCGTATCACAGCTCTTATTCCGATCTACCGTAATCACCTGAAACGCGTTTTAAAAAGATTTTGGTCAGCAGGAAATACTGGTGAGTTCATTCATTTTTTGTACAAAACGACCCATTGTTATAATATACAGTATTAAGGGTGATTACATTGTTTCTATCTACCAATTACCCCAAATCGGTATTTGTCACACGACTTGTTTGTGTGACTATGGTCAGATCACCCATTGGCTAACCCGGTGTCCAATGGTGACGGGAATAAAGTAATGTATACAAAACCCCACATACCGGCAGTAATTGAAGATTACAAAGACTTAATCCCTGTAATTATAACTTTGAAAATAAATAGAGTTTTAAGAAAACTATTTGATAAAAGAGAATGACTCACCTTGTTAGCATATAGTCTAGTTTAAACAAGCATCTTGATTCTAAGCATCTACTTTATGGTTCTGAATCTTCTGATGATTAAGCATCCATTTTGATTGTAAGAGTATGATGTAGAGTTTCGAGGAGTTAAACATTTAGTTTAATAGAATGGAATACGTATTAGTGTTAAACCAAATCAAACCTAACGATAGTCACGAGATCTGAACTTTAACAAAATTCACAAAGTATAGTCTTGTTTAGACAACACTTTGGCATCCGTTTAACGAAATTCACAAAGTACAACACTTTGGCATCCGTTAGTTGGTTCCTGAATCGATCGGACAGAATATCGCATCGGTGATTATTGGTTAGAACACCAATGTATAGAGAGAAGTATAGAAGAAATGAGCAAAGAAAAATGAATCCTAAGCTTCCTATTTATAGGTAGGGAATATGAAATTTCTAGGAAGTTTCATATAGCTTTTCTAGGAAGTTACCTATACATTTTCTAGGAAGCTTCCTACCTACATATATATCCTCTTACACATTCCTAGCACCTTCCTTTGATATTATCTATTTCATATATATTTATTTTTCATGTATATCTATCTAGATGTTTAATTAATCTTATTTAGCTTAATTAATCTTGCTTAGCTTAATTAATCTTGTTTAACTAATTAATAAATCTTAATTAATCTTAATTAACCTTTCTTAACTTAATTAATTAATTAACTACATAACTAATTAATTTATCTTAACTCTTATAATTTGCTTAGTCGATTACTTAACTTAATTAGCAGATTAATTAATCTACTCAACTAGCTTAACTGCTAAGTTTCTTTAACAACTAAGTGTACGTAATTAGTAAGTTTACTAAGTTTATTTAATTACTAAGTTTACTTAGTTGCTAAGTATTCTAGCAGCTCCCTGATTACGAGTTCTAATTTCTAGACACAATGGAACTCGTATTAGTGTAGTAACTCAATTCAACTTTAACGATAATCACGAGATCGAAATCCTCACAATGAATGACAAAGTATAGCCAGATATTGGCAGCACTTAAACATCCATTGGATCGGTTTTAATCGATCGGATAAAGTTTCGTACCAGTGATTAGAGTTATTACCCTAATAACGGGCAGAGTTTCGGGATTTAGAAGGTATAACCCCGAGCTACTATTTACTATAAAAAAAGCTGAAGGAAAGAAAAGAATTGAGCAGTAGCAGTGATCGAGCTATTACCCTGTTATCTCGGCAGAATTTCGTGTTTGTGTGTTTTTGAACGAAATGGAGTATAACTCAGTGCAGGAAACGAATTTGAGCGTCGTAATAACAGTTCTATGCAAGTGCCAAACCCTGCTATATATACTGAAAAACTAGCTCTGTCGCGTGGCGCGACAGGCTGTAGCGTGGCGAGATGGCGCCCCTTTTAGCATAGGGTAGCCACGTTTCCAACTAGCTTGTGTGAGTCGACGGATTGAAGAAATTCGATTTTTACAGCGAGATATGATGATAATTATCCACTAGGGGATACCCCCCCTGAGTTTTAGGGGCCCTGATCCTAGTTTCGATTTTCTGAAAATTTTAGGGTTTGTGCAGGATTACTTGAGGGTCTCAATTAGGGTTTCCTATTGGGTAAAATAAAATAAGAAATAGTAATTTTGATGAGAGTTGTTACAATATTGAAGATTGAAAAACCCCCCAAATTCGAGCACCCGCTATGATACCACTTGTTGGTATCAACGTTATTTGATTCACGAACTCAAAGTGCGAAAACTATTGAATTCGTTGTAGGTGATATAGATTCAAACAAAAAATCAAGATCTAAACTTTAATCCCTAAACTTGTATTGATAAAATATATATTGTTTACATGAAAACCTACTTTCTCTCTTGGGAAAGTCGTGTTAGTGTGTGTTCTTTGTGACCATTGGGGACGGTCAATGAGACTGTTAGGGCCTTACAAAAATTTAAAACAATATAATTATACCTAACCATTCATGATTTTAATTCATCAGTCAAATTATCCACCATTCACAAACCTTTGATCCTCTCAATTTTAGCAATTTCCCAATAGCATGGCTAATTTCTCAAATGATGACACCGACTTATTCATTGCGCCCAATGATTCCGTTAATGGTAATTTCTCAAACAATAGTAGCATACAAATGTCCAAGGATCTCATCGAGCAAGCCGAACACAAAGACGCGATAACTTCAACATCTACTAAATGAATCGTTTCATGTGATCGCTAAAAGGTCACAAATTTGTTATACAAGATTATTGTGGAGGACCCAAAATTCAATGTGGGTGTATGATCGAGGTACAGTTGAAGATTTAAGGAAATACTGGTGAAGTCGCCGGAGAGTTTGGGGTGGTTAGTTATTCCGATGAAGACCGATGGTTTTCGAAGTCATGGTGGTAAAACCGTAAACCTGATTGGAGTGGAAAGTGGCAATAATGGAGTGGGGTGGGGTGGGGTGGGGTTTGTGTTTTAATAAGTGGGTCCCACAATATAAATTTTTAAATTTCCTTGCTTTTTTATTTAATTAACACAAGGGTATTTCAGTATTTTCACAGAAAAAACTTAACGGTGGATTGGATTGAGGTGGGGTGTGTCCAATCGAAACAAAAATTAAACCGTCGATATTGTTTTGGCAACTTTTAAGCTAATGGACCGTAATAGTTATTTGAGCAAAGCATAGAGACAATAAGAGTAATTAACTTTTTTTTTTTGTTGTGGAGCAATATTATTCATTTTTTTTTCTAAAGAAATAAGTTGTATTTAGTCATATATATGAGCACCTTAATTTTAACCCAAATTTAACATCAATACTAGTTTAGAGGTTGTTTGACAACTTTTGAATGGTTAAGTGCTGAACCAGTAAGAGATGTCTGAACCACTAAGTGTTGAACCAGTAAGAGGGGTCTAAACCATTAAGAGGCAGTCTAATATTTAACCGTTGAAAGACAAATATTTGACAATTCAGATAAAAGATCTTAACTACTCAGACTCAGTATAATACTTAACCATTCAAAGACAAATTTCTGAATCATTCAGACATCTGTTCGCCAAAACAAACAGTCTAAATCATTAAGTGTTAAACAAACAACCCATAAAACTATATGTAATTTAACTTTTTCATCAGCGAAAATATAATAACAACCACTTTTATTTAATATTGAGAAGGGTGTAACTAAAAACTAGATATACAAGTGTACGCTAACGTATATCGGAACACATAAATGGGAGGATGTCAACCTAGTTCTATTTCTCCGGTTGATATGGGTAGGATTATTTTATTTGAACGCCTAAGTGAAATTTCTGAGCAGATAATAGCAGCTATAGTCGAAGTCCCTATGAATATGAATAATCCAATAAAGCTTTCAATATCAAGACTTTGTGGAAGCGCTTGATTAAACTGTGATCCATCAGGCATACGGAGTCCAAGATATTTTTTCTTCATGTCCATCAAAATATCACTTTCTGTGACATTTATTACTGACCTTGAAAAATCCTGTAATAATCTGGATTGACGAGAGAATGCCTGACATAATAGAAATATATAAAGTTAGGAAATTTATTAAAAGGGTGACAAGATATTTTTTCTTCATAATAAACAATAACCACTGCTCTTTTCCTTTTATTAATTTTTAAAACTCAACACAAATCAAAGTAAACATAAACCCGTATTTAAACCCAACCAACCTCAACGTGCTATGACTCGAACACTTATTAAATATAATAAACAAAACAAACTTACTAATCCCAACAGTCCAACTCTAAATAGTTCAAACTTTAAAAAAAGAGGAATTGGCCTGTAATAATCCCACCTAGACCTTTTTGGCCATTAATAATATCACCTCAAAATATTCCCCACACCAGTCCCACCTTTCACCTATTTTTCCTACAATGGTCCCCCGTTAAAAAAAGTTAACGGAGTTAAGTTTTTTTCCAAATTACAGACAATTTTTTTAGGGCTTTTGATCAGAACGACGATACGAGTCCATTAGTTGTTTCCTGAGAAGCAAAAGTGAATTAAGGCAGGATGCCCAACGAGAGAGAGAGAGACTCACAAATGCAATTCCAGACTCTTGGTTTATGGGTCCAAACTTCATGTAACTAGAGTCATATTTAGCCAGAAAGAGTTCGATGTAGGGGAGCTCATCAAAAATAGCATTTACTCTGCCACTTGACAAAGCAGTTTTATATTCTTCAACGCCTTTGAGAGGCGTAGAGCCAGAACAATTGTATTTTTGCTGTATAAATTCTTTCACGAAAGAACCGTCTTGGTATCCTACATTTTCATAATAACTTGTAGGCAATCTGGGACGCAATTGATCTAGTGTCAACCATGCGGACAAAGTAGCTGTAAAAATCTGAACTATTATGAAAATCATACTTAGCCACATAATAAGAACCACTTTAGTGTTCTTATTAAGTATCTTCCCTGCAAAATAACATAACATAGTATGTAAAATTAAAGTGAAGAAATAGTTTCTTTATTTTCTCTGTCTCCAAAATGATTCCTAAATATTAATGTCATACCATACCATACTTTGAAACAAAGGGAAGCTAACGTTGAGGGCTTTCCATAATTAAATGGTTGCACAATAAATTATGTAAACGGATTTAATCAAAGGCTAAACTATAAAAATAGGGAAAAAAACTAACACAGTGGATAACTAGAGATATTGCAACTACAGAAGAGTAAATTACACAGATTCTCCCTAGATGGTCCCTGTGATATACTCAAATAACAAAAGTAATTACCGTCTCGGAAGAAGAATGTCGAAATAGGAAACCAGATGGCCATTATGACTTTCTGATGAACTGGGACTCTAAATTTTGGGTTGCTAACACGGTATTCTAGAATTGCAACTGCAAATCCAATATAGATACATATACCCACTATTGCAATCCATAATCTCCAGGTAAAAGGTTTTAAAAAAGTCCACAAGGTTTGGTTCCATGCATGTGAAGCACGAACAAGCATATAAACCTCAGAGCTCAGGTAGGGGCTTGTGAAATTAACGTATTGAGTTCGACTGGCACGCACTGTTACATCACCTGCTACTGCGTCACAGGTCTGCAAGGTAAGAAATTAACAAAATATATATACATGAGTTTATAAAGCCAATTAGAGGTCCTTGATTAGAGACTACCTCCAGTTTATTAAATATATTAGCGATTGTTCATTCAAGACTAAGAAAAGTGGTACCACAAAAGCGTATATTATAAACTTTGATCATGTATTGTCTGAATGATTTTGTAACCACTTGAGCAAGTTCATCATGACTCCATATAATATGTACCAAGTGTCAAGTTTGTTTTTATATTTTACATGTTGTATTTTAAACACAATAGATATGAATAAACTATAAATATTGTTTAGTATAGCATACCTTTCCTTCAATGTGTCTTAGAAGTTGATCATATGTACCATTACTTTCCCCTTTGTCATTTATGAAAGGTTTGAAGATAGGCTGAACACTGAAAGGTAAAAAGTGTAATGCATAGCAGAATATGGCTATAGAGAATCCACCTTCAACCTTATTTTCTTGGTTGACTTTTACAAACTCAGTGAAGCCTGGTTTCTTAGGCACCCACACAACTAATGTTTGGCATGGACTTTTTCCTTGCTTGGTTATCTTCCATTCTGGCCCTATAATGTCTTTTATAGGTAACAGATATGAAAACCACACAAAATTAGTATTTATTGAAAGAATATTAACAGTTTTTGTATATATTATGAATTGATTATTAACTATGAAGGCAATAACTAGTGTATTAACTAGCGTTTGTGTAGGAAACATTTTACTTGATATATGCTAGCTGTATTGAGAAGGTCTATATGATTTGCAGCTTTCTTGAAATTATTTCAGAATCCAAGTGTTTTGGCCTCAATTATTCATTTACTGGTAGCTGATGATAGTTACAGGATATCTTATTCTAATGGGCTTACAACAAGCAATAAGGACGTGACAGTTGACTTTAGTATTTTAGTTTTGGTCGACTTGGATTTTTTTTATAAATATTATCCTTGTTTAGTTTAACAAAGCCTTAAACATATTAAATTATGGATTCCATATCTTGAGTTTGGCATTTGGAAGTTTTTCGTGATGTTGATTTCACTACAATAAATTGTTGTTTAGTAAGACAACATAAAGTACCAGAAAAGATAAAAAAATAACTATTAAGTTACATAATAGAAAAAAAATCAGGTATTCATACAAAAGCTTGGGTAATATTCAGTCGGTTAAAAACAGGTATAATGACACCAAAAAGGCAGAAAGGTATTAGAATATATTATAACGATTATGGCCTTTTCGTAACTCAATATTTCCTTAACAGGTATCGTTAAGAAAATTAGGGTATTTTTCTGGTGTCACTAATGCTTCGTTGGTAAAAGTATCTTTTTGCCTTCTAGACCTGTTAATTCTTGTTTCATTAATAGATTTCAAAAAGTGATGGAGATTGCTTATAAACCATTTAAACCACAGCAACAACAACAAGTACAAAAAATAAAATAAAGTACCTATGGATACCTTACATATTTAAAAAAGTTTAGTTTTAATATCTAAAATTTTTTTATAGTCATGCTCATAGAAATTAGCGAGCAAAATATGCCTACCTTCTTACCAAAAGATCTCACATATTTAAAAAGACTAGTTTTATTATTGAAATAAACCGCTTTGAACTGAAACTATGTATTTAGCCAAAATTCTTGAAACGTTTGTAACACAGAAATATTGTCCTAATTGTAACATACCTGCACATATATCTACATCATGTCCTATATGACCGTTCTCCTCGGTAGATAGTCGTCTATGCCTGTGGGATGTATGTCGCATAGTAGTACTCATCGTTCTTTTTCTGAATGGAACATTCGAAAACGTTTCCTCTCCTAATCTTTTATCCATTGTTCCTCTCGCTGTTATGAAATCAACAGCTAAAAGCATGGAAACAATGAAAACAACAGACACCATGTTTATTTTATGTTCCATATTGTTGAGTTTGAGTGAAATAGCATCATCTGGGGTTTGTTTATATAGAGTGATCGGCAGCTTAAATTAAATTGTTGACTTGTTCTTAAAATCTGGAATGCCTTAACATATACGCTTTGAGAGAAGAAACAAAGTAAGTGATTTGTTTCTAGTATTGACACAAGTCACAACCCTCTTTCCGAGAAAATTCGATAAGGCTCAATCTATTTGGACACCCTCTGCGCCTATTTTGACACTTTTTGTGCCCTAGACGCCTCGTATAGGGCTATACGAGGCGTCTAAGCACTGAATTCAAGGGGGTCTCAGAGGGTGTCAGGCACAAAGTTTAAGGATCCCTATACGAAGGGTACAACCCTATACGAGGCGTCTAAGTCTTGGGTTTTTTTTGGCTGAAATAAGGGGTGTTTTGGTGGGTTTTGGTATGGTTTTTTGGATAGTTTTTGAAGATGTGTTTTTTGATTGAAATTTTTTTTGGTTTTAAAAAAAGTTTTGTTTTATTTGTTTTTTACACTATAAAAAAGTTTTTGTTTTAAAAATCAACTATTTTAAAAATCGGCTCTTTAAATATATTATATCGATTAAATATTATAATGTTTTTAACATTTTACATTTTTAAATATTATTCTTCCGATTAAAATTTTATCTCGTTTAAATATTGTTTCCGTATTATATTTAGGGGATATATTGTTTCCGTATTATATTCAAAACATATTTTGTTTCCGTATTATCTCAATTTAAGACAACAATCATTAAGTAACCGAATAACTGAAAACAAACATAAATATGACATATATAAACCACAATGCACCGCAAACTCTGCTAGCGTCATCGAACGCAAAACGCCAGCGAGCCTGAAAGAAACCTCAGGCGGAGGGGGAGCATCTGGGTGCGGAAGCGGCACTGGGTAGCGTGAAATGTGAATGACGAAAGGAACTCGACCAGCAGCTCCCTGTAGGTCGGCGTGTGCGGCAAATCAAAAAGACGATGCCACGACGTATCGACACGTATAAACCGACGCACTCTAGCCGTCTCAACAATCCCATCTATCGCTGCATGCGATCCAATGTGCATCCTCCTAAGCTTCTGGCAATGACGGGCGGCATCGGTGCCGTCGGGAAACTCTAGATACGGGTGACCCTGTAGCGTATCCAGAGGCGGCCGCCATCTCCGTCGTGGACCCTGCTGAACCGGCTGACCCCCCGGCGGTGCCCCATCAAGCTCTACCTGAATGTCATCGCCCTGAATCAGATCGTCCTCCATAATCAATCTGCAAATAAAGACCGTATACGTATAAAACAATAATAAATAAATAAATAATAATAATAATAATAACAATAATAATAATACTAATAATAATAATAATACATAATATTAATAATAATAATAATATTAATAATAATAATAATTAATAAATAATAATAATAATATTAATAATAATAATAATTAATAAATAATAATAATAATAATAACAACAATAATAATAATTAATAATAACAATAATAATAATAATAAATAATAATAATAATAATAATAATAATAATAATAACAATAATAATAATAAATAATAATAATAATAATAATATTAACAATAATAATAATAATAATAATAATAATAATAATAATAATAATAACAATAATAATAATAACAATAATAATAATAAAAACAATAATAATAACAATAATAATAACATTAATAACATTAATAACAAAAAAAACCAACAAAAACCAAATTTCAGGGCAAAAACGAGGCAAAAATACTAAACTACGGGATGAAATACGTACCAGTGATGCTTCAAATCTTCAAAAATACGGTCCAAATACTAATCCGAGGCGTATACAGGTGTGTGCTCCGTATATATGTGTGTTTTTTGTTTGGGGTGATAACCAGGGTCGTCTAGGCCCCCCACCCTTATACGAGGCATAGACGCCTTGTATAGACCTATACGCGTCGTCTGAGCTTTATATTAAATGACCATTTTGCCCCTGTATAGCCCCCAGTATAGGCTTTAATCAGGGGCAAAATGGTAATTAACCAACCCAGAAAGATATTTCTGGAATGGTTAATTACCATTTTACCCTTGACTAAGGCCTATACGGAGGGCTTTATAGGGGTAAAATGGTAATTTAATAAACTTTTTTTTAATAATTAAAAAATAAAAAGTGAAACAGTTGCCGCCCACCATGTATTGGTCGTATAGACCTATACGAGTCGTCTTTTTGTTTAAATTACCTTTATGCCCCTGTTTATGGCCTATACTGGGGACTTTCAGGGGTATATTAGTAATTAAAATAAAATATTTTCAAAATTCAAATTTAAAAAAAAAGAAATGTTGCCGCCCCTATAGACTACCCGTGCAGGTCTTTACGAGGCGTCCTTTTTTAATAAATTCAAATTTTGATATTCAAATTTTCAAAATTCAAATTTTCAAAAACCCGCTCTAACAGACGACCAATCTAGATCTATACGAGGCGTCTAGTTTTGGTAAAGTGACCTTTTAGCCCCTGATTTATGCCTAGATTGGGTGCATATCAGGGGAAAATGTTCTTTTGACCAATCATATACGACACGTCTATATCTATACGAGGCGTATATTTGTAAATTTTTTATAAAAATGTTATTAAACTGTTTTAATCAATTCTAATTATAAAAAAATTATATAAATTCTTATAAAAATGTTATTAACCTCTTTTAATCAATTCTAATTATAGAAAAATGATAGAAATTATAAAAAAAATTATAGAAATTGTAGAAAATTATAGGAATTAATACAAAAAATACTATTAATTACAAAAAATCATTCTTTCGTATCACTGTCGATGTAATTAAGACTGGGGTTTGATCTTGGCGGAGGATTCATTATCGATGTATACCATTCTAGACGTGGCAAGTACATATCTTCCCATTGTTCCGTATGGGGTCTTCGGTGGGTCAACCATAGCCCGTGTGCTGGTGGCATTGGATAATCCCATTCCAGCTTAACATGTATGAAGTGGTTCTCGTTAACATGTGTAAGCGTTATGAATAATGGTTGTTGATTAGCCAGAGGACTTAGTATCGGGAAGAAAGTGGAACTTGCACCCATGGTTGTCGTTAACAGGTGCACCCCGATACCGTACGTTTGTGCAATAAGAAGTCCTGCTTAGGGGAAGTCCATCCAGTGATCCTCCCCACAACCGGACACTGAATCCCAAATTAGGCCCTGACGATGCGTGTAAAAATAACCTTCATCCCATGCTTCAAATTTTGGGAACCATATCGATTCGTTCTGATCCATTTCTTGGACAAGGTCCCTTCGAATGAGCCCCCATGAACTCTGATCCATACCTAAGCCCAGAGCCACAGACAGAAACCCACAATGACCGTCCGACATCACATCTCGTATGCACGAGATGTACGGATGGAACACTGGCGGAATGGCATACTTAAACTGTTTGATGATTCCCACGTACTCGTCCCCAATGATTAAAGGAAAACCGTGAGCATCTCGTGTCTCTTTCTTCTTAGAACTCTTTGAACGGCTTAGGCTCGCTTTGGGTTTTTGGGACCTTATAACCGACTGTTGAGAGGCCTATGACGGAATGTATGAGCTGTGGCGAGGTTTATCGTACTTACTTTGTCGGGAACCTTCAAAGCACATGTTTGCATCACCGAAGGAGCTTCTCCTCAAATCTTCATCTATACGAGAGGCCTCGTCCAACCTTTGTTGTACCTGCTTTGTTGTTGGTCGGCCACGATATTTTGTTGGACAACCGGTGGTTTCTTGGTAGATTTCTTTGGAGTCAACACCGCTTTAATCTTTGACATCAGGCTTTTTTGCTAAGCTGGGGGTGCGACTCTAATTGTTGTCTAACAATATTTAGCTCTTCGACCACGTCCACGTCATCGTCTATCAATTTACAACTTTGGAAGTTAAGTTTCCGCCAGAAGACGTCTATGTCTTCGAGTTGAATCGGACGCTCTGCACGGTTAAAGACAACATTGTTTAAGTAACATGATTAACGGAAATATATCACACAAGTGTTGTACGTTTAACAATTATTACCTTCACGCATGTACTTTTCTATCCTACAAGCACAGGGCAACCCACAGCTGTGCCACATTTGGCAACCACATGATGAATGAAAGCGCTCCAAGACATCTAGCTTCCTAATTGCCTCTCCACGCAACAAGTCAAGGGCTGTATGGGATACTTTTCCAAGTAGGTGTTGAAACATCGGGTGTTTGTGGTGGTTCATTGTTTTTTCGATGCTTTCTCGAAAAGTCTTCCTTATTTCACCGAACTGTGTCTCAACTATATCCTGGACACAACCAACTACACGGTCCAGCGAGCTCCTATCTAGGACGTATCTCTTTAAGTTGGCGTGTTGGCTCTCAACTCTGTTTGTGGTACGATTACCAAAGTTGCGCCTCTTATCAGTCCACGCAAAGACGAACATCTCCTTATAGTCTTTTAGCCAGTTATCGTACACGTACTTGAAGACTCCTAAAAGTAAAAATAATTTAATAAAATTTGCATAGGTGAGTCGTATGTTATTAGAAAAACTTACTAGAACGTTTGCATTCCACAAGTCGCTTTCGCAAGTTGCGCAAGTGGTACTCGTAGATGGGTATGGATGGAGACTCAATCAATGTCCCCCAGAATGACAAAAATTTCTCCCAGTCTTCGTCTGTGAAGGCACCCTTGCAGTGCTTCATAACATTCTGTTGTATGTGCCACCTGCACAGAAGCCTGGAGACGTCTGGAAATACTTTAGCACACGCGCCCATAAGGGCTAGGTCTCTATCCGTTAAAATCACACGTGGCTCCATACATTCATCCAACATTGACTTGACCCTCTCAAGCACCCACACAAAGTTATCACCCCGTTCTTTACTAAAAACGGCATGCGCGATAATAAACGATTTGTTGGTAGGCGTCACACCAACAATCTGGATAAATGGCATATTGTATATGTTTGTCTTGTACGTCGCTTCGATCAGCATGACGTGGGGGAATGCACGCCACATGTCTCTCGAGTACCGATGAAGAAAGAAGATCTTTGTTACGATATCTGTTCCGGGTTCCTCCCGTGTCTCGTAAATAAAGTCGTTGTTTATTAGCATGCTTTCTAGTGACTGCATGGGAGTCAATCCTTGTCTTTGTTCGGCTCTAATCTTCACCACAACGTTTTGAAGGTCTTTCTGAACATGAAACCTGTCGGGGTCCTGCTTCCTTATCGTTTGAAATATTTTGCGCGACTCCATGTTTTGAGGTGTCAGCTGCTCGATCAGTTTCATTTCGCATGGAGTAAACCTTCGCACAAACGCGTGGGTCGACAGGTCCTCACAAAGTTCGTGGTTATGTTCAATTGTTCCGTCTTTTATCTCCCAGGTTTCATACGGGTGGTTTCGCACAGCCAGCAAGTAAAACGGGCAACCGGTTTTTTTGCTTCCGGCTTTTCTAAGTGTTGCTGTAGTCTGGTGCTCACCACCACGATCACATTCAAGCCATACCCTCCCGGTTCTTCCCCGGTTTTCTTTGATCGCCGGGTGACCATAACGAAACCATCCGCGTTTGCTATTTCTTGTATCCGATTCTTTAGTTCATCTAAAGAGTTGAAAACCTGTAACATCGACAATAATAATAAATAATAATAATAATAATAATAATAATAATAATAATAATAAAATAATAATAATAATAATAAATAAATAAATAATAATAATAAATAATAATAATAATAATAAATAATAAATAATAAATAATAATAATATTAAAAATAATAATAATAATATTAATAATAATAATAATGAAATAATAATAAAAAAATAGTAATTAATACCTGCTTTTTTAAGTACGGACTGTCCGGGATTGGAGGTGTCTCACCACCATATCTACCATATCCACCATAACCACCATATCCTCCAACGTCCGGATTGTTTTGATGAACGCAAGGAGTGGGCGGGGAAATGAATTGCTGATGACCACCGTATCCACCGTCTCCTCCGTAAGAATATTCACACCCGTATCTATAATCCGGATACCCTTGTTGCGTCGGATAACTTGGTTGACCAGCATGGTATGAGTCATCTACAGGGGCTGTTTCATCAACAGGGGGATGCTTGTTCAAATCTAGAAACGGTCTGTTTTGTTCTCCTTGTATACTAGACACAACCTCCACTTGCTCATTAGAATCGGGCACCTAGTTGTCTCTAGAATACTGCCCGAAGACATAGTTTCCGTCCCAGTATGATGACATTTAACACTTCAGGATGATAAGAACATAAATGCAAACAACAATTCTTTCGAAGAAATACAAGAAGAAGCAGAATGAGAGAATGCAGTGTATGTTGAATGATCGGGTGGACAAAGAATGCACTGTATGTTGCACTTTATGTGAGACATAGACGCCTCGTATAGCTCTAGACTACCCGTATAACTTTAAGTCATATGTCAGTCATGTAGTCAAATCAGTCACTAAGACGCCTCGTATAGGCCTATACGAGGCGTCTTAGTACCCTCGTATCCTTCCCTCGTACAGGCCTACACTCCCCGTCTGATGTGACTGATGTGACGTTGTACTTGGTGCAGAAGCTGGTCCGAAAAGCAACCCTATACGCCTCGTATAGCTCTATACGAGGCGTCTTGGAAGGTGTGGAAATAGGCATTAAGGTGTGTAAATATGTAGATCCTTCGATAATACTATAATATATTCATGTGAATGAGATATATACTGGTTCAAATATTATTCAACCATGACGCCACTAAACTCTTTTGCATGAGTGAACTTTACTTCCCAAATATTTACCGGGTTTCTTATGAAGTATGAAGATGCGTAAATTTTCTTCACTAATCACCGTGGTCATGCTTGTAAGTGATTTGGTGATACACGTAAGTATTAAAATTTATACCATACCAATTTGGGAATACAAAAAAGTAAAGAAACCAGAATCAACATTTGTAAACCATATATTTGAATTGAGTTAATTCTTCTTTGATTAGAGGTCAACTAATAAAATCAAAGGTGGCAAGGAACATGATATGGTGGTAACTGGTAAGGTGTCTCCACTCAATTCAATTAAGGGGTTCGTTTGGTTCACAGATTATTTTATAGAACAATTGAAAATGTAAATGAAATTGGAATTGAGAAGGAATTCATTTAAATTTGATAAGGTGTTTGGTTTGCAAATTTATGTGAGGAATTAAAATGTTTATAAATGAAAATTACAAAACAACCCTTCTTAGAATAACCCTTTACTTTGATTTTTTGTTCCAATCTCAATACTTGCATTCATTTGTCCCAATCGAATTTGATTTGTACTTTCTATCCTAATCCCAAATGATTTATTCTTTGCATAATGTTTGATTTCATTATTCTACTTTCAGTATATTTTTCCAACCAATTTGTTCGATCTTAACGAAGAAACAAACAATCATTTAACTAAGATTCAAATCGATTTGTACCGGTTGGTTGTTCGCTAGTCTTTCGGTTTCCATAAAATTGATTTGTTTAATTTAAACTAGTTGTCTGTCGCTCTTCGTTTTCATCATCGCCTACTTGTATAGTCAATCCTAAAATTTACAAAACAATTTTTTTGCAGATAGCGATGGAAGTGAAATGATGAAATGTGGGGCATAAAGCAGTTATTATGTTTATATTTGTGATGAAAATGAAATCGATGAACTGATTGATTGTCGGCTCTTGGAAACATACAAGGCAATGTGTGACACCTCGGAAAAGAATGACGAATAATATGGCAACACGTGTCCGATAATCTCTCAAATATTCCAGATATGTTGGACGAGAAGGACCATTTTTTATACATATATGGAAGATTGAAAGTGGAGGGGTCAAATATGATGAAATGCCAAACTTTTTTGCTTCTGATGGTCCCCTACAGACCGCAAGGCATATGCCTTGTGGTCTGTAAGGAATTTGAAAACCAGGGGCGCACCAGAGGGCCTTACGTACCGCAATGCCGGACCCTTATGGTGCGTAAGGCCATCGTTGGCAGACCAGGTTGAGCTAGCAACTGCAGCCTGTAGTTTTTGCCACTTATCTCCGAATTTTGACACCTTTCACCACATTTGGACACCTGCTATGACACACCTCCGCACCTCAATGCCTCGGGGACACTTGGAATCAACTTGTGATCCTTTTGCAAGTATAAATAGGTCTTATTGTTGCACCTTCAAACTTGCACCATTTCTTCTTTCACTTTAAGTCTTTTTGGAGCAACTTCTGATCTATAGAGTCCTTCTATCCGGAGTTATAACACTCCCTTGAACACTTGTAAGTGTTCTCCCTAGTCTTTTTGTATTTTCAGGCTAGTTATTAGCCGAAAGTCAAGAAAATTAACTTTTGCTTTGACTTTCGGTTCTGACCATTTCGGTTAAGTCAAAGTTCAAATCGAACTTGGCTACAAGATCTTAATAATGAAGGTTATAATCCCTTTTGATGGCACCCTCTGAATATCACGTTAAGTAGACGAAATGACGAGTCAAAGTTGTAGGACCGTATTTGACAGTCGTGTGAGTCAATCAGAGCTAGCAACAACCGAAAATGCAGCGGAAATACATAATCGGCATGAATCAAAGCAAGAAAGGTGTAGAAACAGAAGCAGATCACTTTAAACTGGTTTTCTCATTCAATCTTCACAAAATACACGGGCAGCAGTTCGGCTACACACTGGACATGAACGTACATAATGAGAAAACACAACTACTATATATAGGGGTGAGGTTTCGCTTATATGACATGTTCATATAAGCGAAATCATCAATCTAGTGATTTCGCTTTTATGGCACATGACCATATAAGCGAGATATCAACATTACAAATCCAATTTTTCACTTTAACCCCCTATATATTACATAATCAACACATCTAGACCCTATACATCAATAACTAAGAATAAGACGCAGGCTTTAGACATTCGTGCATCAACAAACTCCCCCTAAAAAGAAAAACATATTTTTGTGTTTTTGTTTTTATCGAAAAGCAGAAAATAAACTGTACAAACAAAATTTGACAACACGACACAGGTTCACGTCAGATCGCCGCCCAACTCGGCTTCACATTCAATAACCCTCCCAGATTGCAGATTTTTCATCCTGTTCAATTTTAAAAGATAATAAAATCTCTTTTTGTCAAATGGTTTAGTATAGAAATCCGCTTTCTGATCATCGGTGTGCAAGTGTTCAATCCGAATTAACTTTTTCTCGTGACAATCACGGATAAAGTGGTGACGGATCTCAATGTGTTTTATTTTAGAATGGTGAACCGGATTTTTAGTGATGTTAATAGCTGCTTCATTGTCCACATAGATAGGAGTATCTAAGAACTGCAAACCATAGTCGCGCATCTGCTGTTGAATCCAAAGGATCTGCTAGCAACAGCTGGAGGCTGAAACGTATTCAGCCTCGCATGTAGAGAGCGCTACTGCGGTTTGTTTCTTACACTGCCAGGTGACAAGTCGAGTTCCGAAGAACTGACACCCAGCAGTGGTGGACTTTGCGTTTTGCTTGCAGCTCCCAAAATCAGAATCAGCAAAACCAGATAAAGTAAAGTCACCCGATCGAGGATACCACAAGCCGATGCTTGGGCAGCCTTTCAAATATCGTAAGATTCGTTTCACTTTGGTCAGGTGTGACTGTTTTGGATTTGACTGATATCTGGCGCAGAGACACGTCGGGTACATGATGTCTGGACGGGAAGCCGTGAGATACATCAGTGAGCCAATAATAGATCGGTACAATGTCTCGTCCATCTTCACACCATTCTCGTCTGGACAAATTCCATGATTCTGCGCGAGGGGGGTGGATGCAGGACTGCAATCTGTCATGTCAAACTTGTCAAGCACGTCCTTCACATATTTCGTTTGGTGAATGACGATTCCATCGGGCATTTGCTCCACCTGCAGCCCGAGGAAGAACTTCATCTCCCCCATTGAACTCATCTCGAACTTTTTCTTCATTACCCTCTCAAATTCTTTGCAAAGTTCGTCGTTGGTGGATCCAAAAATAATATCGTCAACATATATCTGCACAATCAACAAGTGGCCTGCCTCTTCCTTGGTGAACAAAGTGCTGTCTACTGTGCCTCTTGTGAACCCGTTGTCTAACAAGTATTGAGGAGTTCTACAGAGATTTGCTGGATTTCATCATAAATTCTTACTTCTACACCTTCTTTCTTCATCAGAACGATATTTTACGGTCGAAATTCGTTCAAATTTTCATAGATTAAAGGAAATTGATCATATTCAAATCCCTGAAAGTTTCACACTAAAATTCGAACTAAATGGTCCAAAATAACCCCCTAGTTGGTTTCTCTCATACGGAAAAGTCCTGATTTCGCTTATACATACATCAGGTTTCGCTCATTTGACATAGGGTTTCGCTCCAAAGGACCTCTAAGTGACCTATTTCGCTTTTGTGTCAACCTAAGACACCTAGTTTCGCTTTTAAGGACACATCATAACCCTGATTTCGCTTTTAAGGACATATCATAACCCTGATTTTGCTTTTAAGTACACCTTAACCTCTGATTTCACTCTTAAGTCATCAGTTTGTTGGGAATAGAAATCACATGTATTGTGTTAGTCGAGGTGTCAGTACATCGGGAAATTACATTATGCGTCTAGTGTCAGTTTGCACTATGTGTTTGCATGTGAATTTGTGTGATAACACAATAGTTGTCGGTCATTGTTAGGGATATTACGTGAATTGCAGAATTTCAAAATAGTGAAATTGGTGGCCCAATCATACTTGTTTGTCCATTAGTAATTGTCGGCAGTTTGTTGGCTAAATGGTTGATGTCAGTTGGTCACATGTGATTGTTTAGTTCAAGAGTTGCATGTGAAATATATCACAGATCCAAGTATATTGCGGTCCAATCATATTCTTTGGATATTGAAGTTGTCAGCCCACGTGAATGTTTTAAGTGCACCGGCTCACTAGTTATTTGAGGTCAAATTAAAATTTGTTTAAAAAGAAAGGATTTCGAATGTGATTCCATTGTCGGCTCATTATATCAACAGCCCATGTGATCATCTAGGCCCAATCAGTAATCATAGTAATATCAAGGTTTGTCAGTTTGCAAAGTCATTTGAAAGAGTCAAGGTCGTGTCTTCGTGAACCAGGTCATTGGAAAAGGTCGTTTGATTTTGATCCGGGTCATAGCAGTTCGCACAGTCTGTCAACTCTCAGTCCGCACAGTCTGTGAACTGTCATTCCGCACAGAATTGTCACCAGTTCGAGTACCAGTTTTATTCTATTATTTGATAAGTGTTTAAACTGATTGTGTTTTGCTTGTTTGATTGTCAGGTATTTCACGAGGTGAACCAGTTTCGTTTGAAAGCTAGTTTGAGAAATTTTTCGATATCGAATCATGAGTGAAGATTTTTACAACGCATTCGCAACATCTCCGACTACTCCGGGTGACATTGCTAAGAACATGAACATGGAGAATGAAACCGGAACAATGCAAAAACCCCCGAAACTTATGGCAATTGAAGACTATCATGGATGGAAGAAACGTTTCGAGAATTGGGTTCTGGCGAATCATCTAAAAGCTTGGGAGAGCATCGAAACTGAATATGAGAGGCCAAAGAATTCAGCGGGAGTCGATAAAATCATTTCAGAATTCACAGAGCAAGAAAGAGATAGTTATAAAGGAGAGAAAATGATGATCAATCTGTTACAACAAGCAGTAAAGGTGGATATATTTGTGTTGCTTCAACATGATGACAATGCTTACTCTATCTGGGAAGCTCTTAAAAAGAAATTCGAAGGAAGTACTGAGATGCTTCAGAGTAAAGCAGCATTACTAAAAAAGGAGTTTGAACTATTTGCATGCATGCCTGGTGAAACAACAAAGACTCTTATTGAAAGATATTGTCATCTTGTACGCACCATGTCACAGTTGAAGATTACAAAAACTCTAGCAGAATGGGTTGAAAAGCTTGCTGACGCGTTACCACAAAAGGAATGGGGTACATATATGATGATATTGAAGAATTCCGGACAGTTTAGAAGGTTATCGATTGCACAGTTTATAGAGAAGTTGGAGGCACAGGATCTGGAGCAGCAGAAAATTGCTAGAATGAACAGTTCTACTCATCAACAAGATATCAAGTTGTACTATAAAGGAAATGTTCAAACTGCTGAAGCCAGTCCAAAGATACAAACTGCATTTAGTGCTGGAAATCAGTCTACACCAAGCAGTCAAGGATCAGTCAACACTAGTGGGTTCTCAACGGTGAATCCTCCAAGTTTTCAAAGTTCATCTGCTGGAAATGGTCATCTAATTCAGTGCAATGTGGCTTTACATCTTCAAAATGGAGAAAATTATTCTGAAGAGATTGTAAAGAATCATATGGGATTATTGGTCTCTGCATTAGAGTCTTATGAAGGGTTGATTGCCGGAAGAATTGGTAATCCGATGCTCACAAAGGAAGATTATGACCAAATCGATGCAGAGGAGCTGGAACTGATGGATATTAAATGGGCCTTAGCGAGTGTTTTGAGGAGAGCAGAAAAATTTAGATTGGTTACTGGAAGAAATGTTTTCTTGGATGCAAACCTTTCTAATCTAGGATTTGATAAATCTAAAGTTGTCTGTTTTCGTTGCAGGGAAAAAGGCCACTTTAAAAGAAAGAGACAGGAATCTGTTTCCGATGCAATGAAGCTGGTCACATTGCATGGAACTGTCCGAAAGCGACAAACACAAAACAAGGAGTTTCTTGAAAACTGAAAGAAGTTATTGTTGATAAAACCGAACCACCAACTGAAAAAATTAAGTTTTCAAAAATTCAACATTTGAAGTTGGTGAGTGTTCGAAGAGATTTTACAGGCGAAGTGTTAAACTTGACAACTAAAAATGGGTTGTTAGGAAATCTGAAGTAAAATCTGGTGATGAATCTGATTCCACAAAATCAGAAGAGCCACAGTTTGATGAGAGTGATGAAAACTCAGTTCCTTCAATGGATGATGAGAACTTTCCACCATTGAGGACTGAAAATTTTAAAAGGAAAACTGGAAAGTCTGAAATCTCAAATCAGGGTTATTCTGAGAAGGATAACTTTGATGTTGAGAAAGCGTTTAATGGGAAAGTTAAGAAGATTTTTGGGAAAATGGTTGAAGGGAAAGTAAAAGGGGTAAAGGAGTTTTATGCTAAAAAGAAAGGAACTTACACTCCAACTGCTTCTGAATTGAAAACACCCAAGGCTGGTCAGGCTTGGGTGGATATTTTCTTTCATTGAAAAACCTGACCTGCCGGAGATCCCAAGTTTATATCGTGGATCAGGGAATCGGCATCATTCATGTTTTATGAGATTGTATGAAAAGTTCTTAAAATTGTTAAAATTTATAGGATAAGTGTGACTTGCCGGAGCTTCCAGGATTGGTAACTGTGAAGCAGGAATCGGTATCTTTGTTGGTAAAATGAATTTGTGTAGATGTGATATTCCTACAAGTTGGTTGATGAAGGTTTATACTTACAAATGGTTAATCAAGGTCATTAGGTTGAACTTGATTAGACCATACTTACAAGTGGTATTTGTAAGACAATATGATGAACCAAACCCCGAATTTACAAGTGGTATCAGAGCTCAGGAGGAGGAGTTCTTACCGTTTAGCTCGTTTTCGCTCAAAAATTCTGATTTCTACACCTTCTTTCATCATCAGATCAAGTTTTAACGGTCGAAATTCGTTCAAAATTTCACAGACTGTGTGTTATTGGACATTAACAAACCCTGGAAAGTTTCGGACCAAAATTCGGACTAGAAATGGATGAAATTACCTTCGGACTAGGTTCCGCTCATTCGGACAGTGTGTAGTTTCGCTCATTTGAACAACTAGTTTCGCTTTTGTGACACTTTGAGGTTCCGCTTTTGTGACACTTTGAGGTTCCACTTTTGTGACACTTTGAGGTTCCACTCTTGTGAACTTTGAGGATTCGCTTATTTGGACAATACTGGTTTCGCTTATTTGAATATCAGGGTTCCACTCTTGTGAACATCAGGGTTCCACTCTTGTGTCATTCACATCTTGGGATTTCGTTTTTGTGACATTTTAGAAAACGTGTCGGGATTATTTGAAATATGGCAAAAATGTTTGATGAAAAGGAGAATGAGTTTATTGAAAGGTTAAATAGATATGGTTGGTATCGAATGAGCGGATATGAACAAGATGATAAGAAGATTTGGATTCTTAGACTTGAAAGATTTGCATGTCAAAAGGATGAGACCGTGAAATAGATGGAAAGGAGATTTGATTACTTGATGGACAAGTTAAAATTGTTTGGAATAAAATTGACAGATACTGAAAAGATATCAAAGTTTGCAGATGCTTTACCTGCTGAAGGGGATGATGTTTTAAAGAAATTAAAACAAGAGCCTAAATTTTCAAAATTACATCCATCTGATTTCTTCAATAAACTTCAAAAGTATAGTTATGAAAATTCTGATAAGAAGAAAATATTGATGAATAAAATCAAAGGGAATCTAGATGAATTGAATTTGGGAAATCTTGATAAAATCAATTTGGATGTAATTACTGAAATTGATAGGAGAATATGTATGTGTTTCGCTGCAAAACATAACATGAAATATGACTTTAAAAGGGGATGTTATATTGATGCAAATTTAAATCCTCTTGATTTTGTTAAAATTGTTTGTGCAGGAACATACAAAACAGAGACAAAGGAAATACCAAAGAATGAAGAATATGTGAAGAATGAATTTTCAAATTCTGAATTAGTGTGCTCAAAATGTGACAACTTTAAGACTGACAATGACAAACTCTTGAAGGATGCGGAAAGTCTGACATTGGAAGTCAAGAAGTTGAAAGATGAGAAGTAAGCTGATATTAAACAGATTCTGGATTTACAGGGAAATTGTGAAAAGTTGAAAGCTAAAAATGACAAACTGTTAAGTAATTTGAACAGTTTGACATCTGAAAACAAGGTTTTGAGAGAGAAAGAAAAAGACTTTGAAAGCAAAAAGAAATCTTCAGAAAATGAAGATTTCTGGGTAAAGCTGGAAAACAAGAATTTGAAAGCAAATGAAACAAAATTTCAAGAACAGCTAAAAGTTTTGAAAAATGAAAAATCTGTTCTTGAAAACATGAAGAATGAAAATGAAAAATCAATCAAGTCTCATCTTGAAAGAATATCTCAGCTTGAAAACGAAGCTGAGAATTCAAGAAACAAGATTGATAAAATTGAAAAGAAATTGAAAGGTTTTGTGACTTCATTAGATAGTTTGAATTTTCCCTGTCCAAAACCGATCAATTCAGTTCCAATAAGTGACGATGTCACAAACTTTGACAATGTCAAAGTTGAAGATTGTGATAAGAAATCTGATGATGAAAATAAAAAAATTGAAAAAAAAATTGTTTTTGAAATTAAAAGAAAAATTTCAGAAAACTGTTCTACGATCGACTGAAAAGGGAGAATGCTCTAAGCAAAAACCTTTGAAGAAGAAAGTGGAACAGAAACAAAAGATTAAAAAGGAGAAAATTGTTCAAAAAGAAAATAACAGCTCATCAGATCGATCATCCAATCAAAATAAAAAATTACAAAAAGTAAAAAATGTAAGCTCAAAAATTGTTAGCAATAAGTGGTGCAGGTCGGACCACAGTGCTCAAAAGTCAAATCCAACAAACAAGAGGAGCAAGGATTATCACCAAGCCAAACAGTGCTATGATCTGAATGTTTGGACTAAGAATGGTGATTGGTATGATAACAGAATGTGTTACCGATGTGGTTATCAAGGACACATTGCTGTTAACTGCCAAGGTTGGAGTTATGAGACGAGGAGATGCTTTAATTGCAACATCAGAGGTCATATTGCCAGAGATTACCCAAGGAGATCAAATGAAAGATTGAGGGTTAATTCTAAGAAGATGGCAAAGAAATCAGTCAATGTCAAGCCCAAAGAACAGAAGGTTCAAGAACCTAAAGTTCAAGAAACGAAAGTGAAGCTTTCTCAAGGGCAGAAAGACAGACTGAGGAAGAAAAGAAAGAAGACTAGAGAGTATCTAGAGAAGATTTTGTCCTCGGATACAACTGGTAAAACAGATAAAAGTTCTGATAAATCGTCTTGCTCACCAAAGAATGACAAATCAAGCAAAACGAATTCATCAGATACAAATCTGAGGACAGAGAAGAGAGTAAAGAAGAAGAAAGTTGCTGACAATGAATCTGTTTCTTCGAAAACAAAGGAGCCACATGTCGGCGATGAATCTGATTCTTCAAAGTCAGACAAGCCACATTCAGGAGATGAATCTGACTCATCAAAGTCAGACAAGTCACGATTAGGCAATGAATCTGGTGTGGTAAAGCCAGAAAAGCCTGTTGTTGAGGTAAAATCTGAGAATTCAAGTTTAACAATGGATGATGAAAATTTTCCATCATTGTTGAACAAGAATTCAAAAACACCCAAGGCTGGTCAGGCTTGGGTGAATCTTTTCAAATAGAAAAACCTGACTTGCCGGAGTTCCCAGGTTGGTAAGCGTGGAACATGAATCGGCACATTTTTTGAGAAATTCACATTTGTGATATTTCGATTTAAAAGTGGTAAATCAGGGACATTAAGTTGTACTTGATTTTCTACAAGTGATGTTTGTGGATTGATCTTAAAAATGTTAGTTTTTACAAGTGATTGAAGAAAACCAAGTGATGAAAGATCCCCGAATTTGAGAATTGACACGCAAAACTTATTTTCCGGAAAAACCATTTTGATTAAAACAAACTTAAGTGTTTTGAAATCATTATGGGAAAATGTTTTGTTGTCAGGGGGAGTTCTGATAGTTCAAGCCAAGTGAATGGAGAATTGAAGTGATTCTCGTCATGTTGTCAAATTTATTGTACAGTTTATTTTCAAATTTCCTAAAATGTGTTTGCATTTTAGGGGAGTAGAAATTTCTGAAAATCCAAAAACATTAGAAAATTTGAAAAAGGCAAAAACATGATAAAATCAAAAATGAGTTTTGCTGAAACAAGAGGAAATGATAGAAAATCGGTGGACTATCACAGCACGCTAAAGAAATGAAATGTCAAATGTGATAAATGGTCTCACTGATGATGTGTCGATAGATTTTTGCACATTTAGTAGATTTATTCGGGATATAAACCTAAAATTCAAACTTACTTATTCGTGGGGAACACTACTTGGATATATAGGTAACCCCTGAAATCTTGTTTGAAAGGTCTCATAATCTGATATACTAGGTTTTTATACTCAATGATGTCTGGGGTATTATTCCGGGACTTCTGCTGAACGGTAGTTCTGACCTAGTCCTTGGATAATACTTTTCGCAAATGCTTGAAACATAGCATAAACCCTCAGCATGCAGATGAAACAATAAAATTGATAGTCGCTGCTGTTGTAGCTAAAAGATCCTCTAAAGGGGACATACCATAAAGTCGAAGCCGATATCTCTCTGCGTATACGGAAGTATCGACCTGAGATCCCTCGACCCTCGCATTACCTAATTTATGTACAGATATCATTGTAGTATACTCACCTGTAAGACTGAATATTGGGATTCTGGATACGGGAGTATTTTCAAGAGGTGGGACACATGAATGAGCTAAGTTCATAAGACATGTAAATCGTATCCTGAGTAAATTGAAATTTGTGTGAGAATTTAAGATGGATCAGTATATCGACAATCAAGGTGAATCGTTTAGAACTTAAAATGTTTAAAGCTTAACGGTGCTAGTGATTTGTCTCATAAACTGATATGATCCTCTTACACAAACTCATAAAAAAATATGTTTGTACATATTTCATTTCTGCATCTAATTTCTGTTATTGCATTTATATTTCATATTTTGAAAAATCCAAAAAGATTTTCGACAACTGATGTTGGAAAACTGATATTCAAAATCTCAAAGGCTAAACATGAGGAACAGATGGGTTGGTTAATTGATTTGAAATGTTTAAAATAATTCATTAAGTTGAAATAGAATTTGGAATGTTTCAAATTTTTGATCAATTTTAAATGTAAATAATTCTCAAAGGTTTAGTTGATTCATTAAGTTGAATCACAATTATGTTTGTTGTAATAGAATGTTTGAGTTGTGTAGGTTTCTGAGAAGAGCTTAATCTGAGAAAGCCAGGATTTAATTTCAAAGGTGATAACAAATTCCAGACAGCGATCCCAGCTTGATGATAGGGGGAGTCTGACGAGAGTTAGAGCCAGAGAAAGATCCAGGTACATGATTCCAGGAAGAGTTCCTGAAGAAGACCGATTAAGATTGAAGCCCAGAGACTGATCAAGACTGAAGAAGTAAAGACACAGCATTGTCGTGACTCGATAGTCGACTCCGTCAACATCTGAGGGGGAGTCTGTTGGTGCACTACATATGTCGACTTCGTCTTGTATCGAGTCTTAGTCTTAGAATGTTAGATTAGGGCACATTGTACTAGATTTCCTGAGAAAGTTGATTTCACATATATGGACATGTTCATATGTGGGAAACCTCATGTCTGTATGTGGGAAACCTCATGTCCGTATGTGGGAAACCTCATGTCCATATGTGGGAAACCTTGAAGATGATTTCGCTTATATGAACAATGGGAGGTTTCTCTTTTGTGGACATGTCCATATAAGCGAAACCTAGTCCCTATATATACCCTAGGAGCGAATTCATTTGTAACAGTTCTTGTGATCCATACCGAGGTGCTGCCGGTGTGAGATTTGGATGTAAACGTTGTAATATCAATCAGAAAGGTGATTTAAGTGAAGATCTAGCTGTTTCTACGTTGATTACTTGTTTTCCGCACCTGTAATTGACCAAAACTCCTCTGATAGACTCTTCCTTGGTGAACAAAGTGCTGTCTACTGTGCCTCTCGGTGAACAAAGTCCTGCTTCATCATCGTGAGTACCCACGGTGGGTTGAGAAACTTCTAGTGGTCTAGATACTTGCTCCTGTGACACATTTTGCTGATACAGGTACATGAGAGCTAGTTCCTCCTCACTCGGCTCGACCGGCAGATGAAACGACTCCCAGAGCTTATTGTAGTCGAACAGGAATCTTTGTCCGGGAAGTTGTGGTGATGCAGTGTGCTTCTGACAATCCACGTGTTGGACTTGAATCACCTTACCCAGGCATGGTACGAACACCCTCTTGAGTGGGCTAGCGTAACCTACAAAGAAATCCTCATTAGATTTAGCGCCAAATTTACCGTTTTCATCAATAAAAGTACAAGGAGACCCAAATGGCTCCAAAAACTCAAGATTCGGCTTATAACGATGCAACAGCTCAAAGCAAGTCTTTTTATACTTCTTGACAGTGAGAACTCCATTCAATGTGTAACAGGCTGCTGATACTGCTTCACTCCAGACAAAGATTGGTAGCTTGGAATCGGCTAACATTGTACGGGCTGTTTCTATCAGAGTCCGATTCTTTCGTTCAGCTACGCCGTTTTGCTGTGGTGTGTACGGAGCACTGAATTCATGAAGAATTCCCTTCTCGTTGCAGAACTCGTACATCTTGTTGTTCTTGAATTCCGTTCCGTTGTCGCTCCGAATCCTCCGGATTGGCAGTTTATACACCGTTTCCATCTTCTTGAAAAGCACCATTAAAGACTCAAAAGTTTGATCTTTTCGTTCCAAGCACACTACCCAAGAAAATCTCGTAAAGTCATCAGTCACCACCAAGCAATATAAGTCTCCGCTAATGCTCTTTACGTTGACAGGCCCGAAGAGATCCATGTGCAATCTCTCAAGAGGTAACCTGATTGTATTCATCATCTTCAATGGGTGTGACTTCCGAGTCTGCTTTCCTTTCTTACACGCTACACAATCATCATTTAAGTGAAAATTCTTCAGATTAACAACATCAACCAAATCATTGTGTACCAAAAAGTTCATTTTGCGAACATGAATGTGGCCCATCTTTCAATGCCACCTAATCGAATCCTTTTCTGTCGCTTTAGTTTTTGACACAAAACACTGTTTCTGATGGGATGTTGGCGTTGCGACTCTCATATCTAGATAATAAAGATCATTCTCCCGCGGAGCCCGCAACAGCACCATCTCATCAGGGATTTTAAACCCTGGTTTCAAAACCACACATTCAGTTTTTTTAAAATGTACACTAAACTCTTTATCACAGATTTGTGAAATACTGAGTAAATTGTTTGTTAACTCTACTATGTAGTTCACTTCGTCGAATGAAATCACGCCATTTGACAGCGTTCCTTGACCAACAATCCTTCCACCTTGGTTCCCGGCAAATCCAACATAGCTTCCGTTTATGGATTTGACATCATATAGCAAAGTAAGCGTCCTAGTCATATGCCTTGAAGCTCCACTATCCATAATCCACTTTGACAGTATCGACTTGGGCAGCCCCTGCAAATATCACATCAAATTATTCAAACAATGAACTCCATGACTTCTTAACTGCTGAAACACTCCCAAACACTACATCACACTTCTCATCAGTCTTAGGAAAGTTAAACGTGACATTCGAAACATCAGTTTTAGCTTTTTGTTTTACTTCATTTGTGATCGGGGGAAACTCTGCAAGAAACTTATCAAGCTCAAATTCAAATTCATGATTATCATTAGCACCCACTTTTGATTCATAAAATTCCTTTACCCCTTTGACTTTTCTATCAACCATTTTTCCAAAAATATTTAAAACATTGGAATTAAAGACTTTTGAATCAAACTTTAACCCATTCTCCATTTTCTTCACCTCAACTGATTGTTTTGGTTTAACCACCCATGATTGAGTTTCAAAAATTTTTGTTTTCGGATAAATCTTTGAAATCTTTTGTGACTTTGAAGATTCTCCAATCTCGAATGTCGATTTCGGATTATCTTCCGACTTCAATGATTCACCCTTCTTCAAGATGCGGATTGGTGAAACCATTGGTTTATTACCCTTTTTGTCAACTGGTGACTTATGTCGAGGTTTTTGAACAACAGATTTTGCGACAGATTTTGCAAAAATTTTCTTGCATTGTTTTGCCATATGTCCAATCTCATTGCAGCGATAGCAAATTCTTTTGTCATACTCGACAAAAGTTGATTTGAACGACTCTTCTTTCAATTTCTTCGCCACATTGAAATCGTCAATGGCCTTTTGACTAAAAATGTACTCTTTTTCATCATCCACACTTGGTCCAACAACAAATATATCATTCATTTTATCCTTTGACTTGACAACCTTCTTATCCATCTTTTTCTCAAAACCAATTCCTTTGTTTTTAAAGTTGTTACCATTTTTCTTGTTACCATTTCCTTCCCACTCTTTTTTCCCCGAGTTGTTGAAACGTGTTGTAACAAATGACTTTTTAGGTTTCGAAAAGAATTCTTTGTCGTTTACCACATCAATGTCAATTTCAACCAATTTGTAAACTTTCTCGACATTCTCAATTTTCACATTCTGAAGAGGATACTCGAAATCGGAGTAAAGTTTGTCTGTTCCAATCCTAGTGTATACTACCATAATCGAATCATCATTCGCACTCTTGTTCGATTTCGGTATGAACCGTTCCAAGAAATTACCCTCATCTTCAGAATCTAAAACATATTTCTCAGATTGAGACTTCTCAGAGTTATCACTCTCTTCATCTAACACCTGATCGACAACGGTTTTGATAATCTGTGATTCGTTGTCGGTATCGGATGCAGAGAATGTAACATCGATGCTTTCAGGCAAATCATCCTCAATTGATCTCAATTTGAGATTCAAAGCAGTTTCCACCCCATCTGGATATTTCTGTGTATAATGATTCCACATTGGGGGTGGAACGCTCTTAAAGACTGGTGTTTCATCAGGCTGTTTCGGGACAATCTGTTCAATCACATATGAAGATGCAATATAACTCATCAACTTCTTATCAATTCTTTCATTTTCAATTTTTGTTAACTCCAATTCCCTTTTTAATGAAGCAATGGTGTCCAGATGAAAATTGATTTCTTTTTGTTTATCCAAAACAGTTGATTTTAGCAATTTCGTGGCTTTGTCATTTTCAAGACTTTCATTTTGAATCATTTTGATGGATTTAGCCAATTTGTTATATGCTTCTTTTACTTCGCTCAGATCAAATTTCAGCATGTCTGCATGATGTTTCATTTCCTGATACTTAGTGTCTTTCTCAAGACACTCCATGCACGGTTGTAAACACTTCTGGCATGGTGTTTCAGGAATTGAAACGACTTTCTCATCAACCTGTTCATCACAAACAGTTTTTACATCTAGTTTACCGACATTTTCCAATTCAGACTCAGACACTTTGACCTCCTGAACTTCAGATTTCTGATCAGACTCCTGTTTGACTGACACGGTACTGACAGACTCTGACTTCTTGAGTTCTGAGTCTACCTCTCTTAGCTTCGCCATGAGAGCTTTGTCAGCTATATCCTTCAATGTCTCTCCAGTTAAATCTTTTGTCACGTCTATTATTTCTTCGACAATTTCTTTCTTTTCTTCGTATCTTGGACACGATCCAGTCGTCGGTTCTTCAAAATAAACTGCAAAAGATTCAGAAATGTTAGGAGACAATAGAGATTTCATTAAACTTCCAAAAACCTCCTACTCAGATTGATAATAATACACTTCAGCAGCTATTTCTTCAATATCTATCGCATTATCCGTAGAAACCTCTTCAACAACCACAGAAACCTCTTCAGCCACTATTTCTGGCTCAGACACCGTCTCAGAAATTTCAACAACTTCAGCCATCATGGCCTGTCCATTGCTACCAGGGATATACTTATCCCAGCTGAAACCTGCAGCTACCTTCTCATCGTCTTGATTCACGATCAGCGCTTTTTCCGGTTTATTCTCAATTTGTGGCCTTTGAACAGCAGGTTGTTGGTTAGGTTGATGATAGATTGCCTGCTTGTAATAATCGTTTGTGAAAGGGTTCTGATGGTTGTTCACTTCACGGTTCGGGCATTCTCTCTTTAAATGACCACGTTCTTTACACTTGAAACATGTAACTTTCGATTTGTCGAACCCTAACTTCTGATCAGGACCTGAGAGACTGTTTCTGCCTGTGATCTCCATAAAACGTTGTGCTCTTCTAACCAAACTTGCCATGCCCCATTTTATATCGATCAACTCAAGCTCTTCCGGGTCGATCTGGTCGTAATCCTCTTTTGTCATATCGGGATTACCAATCCTACCCGCCACTAAACCTTCATAAGCCTCTAGAATGGAAGCAAGTACCGCAATGTGTTGTTTCGCGGCAGTTTCAGTAATTTCATTTCCATTCTTAATATTTACCGCGATGTTGCACTGCACCCCAGAAACATATGCCTGATTGTTTGAGCTGGTCGAGCTTTGAGGTGAATATTGCTCTTGAGCTTTGAAGTTTGGATCATAGTTCACAAATGGTGAGGGCTTGTTCGATTGTGGAGTGTTTGTAGAACCACTCGAATTTGTATCAGCACTAAAACCCGTCTGTATCTTTGGACTTTGATTTGTTGCTACAGGAATAATTCCTTTGTAATAAAGAGATATGTCTTGCTGCATATTTGCTGAATTCATTTGTTTAATCTTTGTTAGCTCTAATTCATGTGCTTCGATTTTCTCGATGAAACCATTCAGATTCATATTAGCAAAACTTGTATTGTTCTTTAACACCATCAGATACGTTCCCCACTCATCATAAGGCAATGCGTCTGCTAATTTATCGATACACTCTTCATTAGTCTTGGTTATCTTCAATCTTCCCATCTCCAAAACTAAATGGCAGTATCGTTCAATCAATTGTTTTGTGGTTTCACCTTTCATGCCCGTGAAGATATCAAACTGCTTATTTATCAAAGCCTTCTTGCTTTTCATCATCTCTCCACTTCCTTCAAACTTTAACTTCAGTTTATCCCAAATGGATTGAGAATTATCTTCATGTTGTAACAATACCAAGATATCCTCCTTAATTGCTTGTTGAAGGATGCTCATCATCTTCTTTTCAGCTTTGAAATCTGCTTGTTCAGTTTGGGTCAAACTCCCAATCACTTTCGCATCACCCATACCATCTAAAGGAGGTACATATTTCGTATCAATCTTCAACCAGCTCTCAAAGTGGTTTGCTTGAACCCACGTTTTAAATCTTCCTGCCCAACTCGAATATTCGTCGATGTTCATGAGTTTAGGGGGCTTTTGCTTCGTTCCCAATTCGTTTTCCATATTGACATTTTGAACAATGCTACCCGAGGTTTGTTCTGCTGCCATACCACTGCCGGCGAAGAAGTTGTAAAAATCTTGGTTTTCCATTTTTAGTAACAAATTTCCAAAAAATGTTTAACTTTTTGATTAACAGGTTGTATTTAACGAAAACTTTTAACACAAACTGAGTTTCCAACACTCGATCACGTACGAAATGGACTAAACGCTCAAACCATGACTTTTACTCAAACACAGGTCAAATAAGCGAAATCAGATTCTATGTGTAACAATGAGCGAAATCACCTAATGCTCACAAAAGCGAAAAGACCTTATGAGCGAAATCAGGTTGTGACCTAATAAGCGAAATCAGGTTATGACCTTATAAGCGAAATCAGGTTATGTCCTAATAAGTGAAATCAGGTTCTGACCTAATAAGCGAAATTAGGTTATGACCTAATAAGCGATATCAAATTATGTCCTAAAGAGCGAAACCACTTAATGACCTATAAGCGAAACCATAGGAGCGAAATTCCTGAAAATGCCACTAAGAGCGAAACCTTTCGAGCGAAACCCCTGATATGCTAATGCCGTAAAAGCGAAACCACACAAATACCGAATAAGCGGAACCTATTCACGAGCAATTTTAGGTCACTTTTAAGTCGATTTTAGTTCTGAAAATCTCAAGGGTTTGTTATTAGTCAATTCTACACAATATACTCAAATTTCAGTCCATTTTGTCCATCGGAAAGTCCAGAAACTCAAAATGTGCTTGAAAACGGCTTTGATTCGAGTCAACTAGCTCACAACTGGCTCTGATACCAATTGTAGGACGGTATTTGACAGTCGTGTGAGTCAATCAGAGCTAGCAACAACCGAAAATGCAGCGGAAATACATAATCAGCATGAATCAAAGCAAGAAAGGTGTAGAAACAGAAGCATATCACTTTAAACTGGTTTTCTCATTCAATCTTCACAAAATACACGGGCAGCAGTTCGGCTACACACTGGACATGAACGTACATAATGAGAAAACACAACTACTATATATAGGGGTGAGGTTTCGCTTATATGACATGTTCATATAAGCGAAATCATCAATCTAGTGATTTCGCTTTTATGGCACATGACCATATAAGCGAAATATCAACATTACAAATCCAATTTTTCACTTTAACCCCCTATATATTACATAATCAACACATCTAGACCCTATACATCAATAACTAAGAATAAGACGCAGGCTTTAGACATTCGTGCATCAACAAAAGTTATATTAAATAAAAGTCAAAACGCATATTTTTGAAAACTACGCGAAATGAGTTTCAAAGTATCGAAACCTTAACTTTTGACATTATAATAGTTCACATAAAATATTAGGACATGTTTAATCATGCCCAACTCATCATTTCTTTCTTAGAGCTCATTTCATAACCGAAGGTCAAACCGTTTGACTTTTGTTTTGACTTTCAATTCTGACTCGTTTGAGCAAGTGTAGAGCCTGACGAAAGGTTGTTATATGATCGTAATAGGGTATGGAATAACCCTCTGACATTATACTATTTGATCATATCATTTGATAGGTTTATGACAAAGTCCTTATATTATGCCTAGAATGCCAAAATTGCCCTTTATCGCCTAAAAATGGTTTTAAAACAAAATAAACTAGTAATCGGAGTTTGACGTTGATATTATAACATAATGAAATATACTTTGGCATAATGGACTTGTCTAAGACATATTCGACCCACCGATTCCGCATATACGCATACAACTAGTTTTAATAGCATAAAATATATAAACAAGCCGAATCGGGTCAAAACTTTTCCAAATCAGTTCTAATTCGAATGCTTGGTTGTTTGACCCATATTATACGAGTCCTTGTACTCGGAAGGTTATAAATCACATTCTATCCGGTCAAAGTCAAATGACTTATATAAGACCCGTTAATGTTCTAACGGATCATAGTTCTATTCATTCCAGATTGGGAGCCTCCAGTAGATTGCGCTTGTGTTTAGTTGTTTTGATTAACGGTTGTGCTAAACATCTTTGATTTGTTAAAGGCTATCACAAGTAAATACTCTTAGCTATTTTCCTTTATAAGGGCTTGGGATACGGCACTAACCGTTTGGTCAGTTATTGAATCATGGGCGAATGATATCTAAAATTTAAATAACCTATTTTAATCTGTTTTACTTGATAACTTAAAACTTGCGGGTTACGACCGTGTCCTAGATATCCCGACTCATTTAATTGCAAATGCCCACGACCAAAGCGCGGTATGTAGGCATACACCCGACATACGCTAATGCTATATTTATATGCTATTGAAAATGTGACGTGTCGATTAATCATGTACCGGCGTTTAGTTTCCGGTCCCTATATGTGTTGATAAGCTTGCAAAACTGGTAACAAGAGAAATAGTTTGTCCAAAGTTATTTAACAATGCTATACCAAATGGTCTCAAATACTTTTTGAAAAGATTTTCAAAAAGAGTCGGTATATTGTATTCACCAATGAAAACTACCGTATTTTCAAAAGACTAAGTGTGTATTATATAGAAAATACGGATTAGGCTAGAGCTGCTCGGTCTAGGCGATTTGAAATTTTCAACTCCACGAAAGATCCTATTAGTCTCAAGTACTATTTCATATATCTGGATCCGTCTGTGGATCCTTTTAGTACCAATAATTTGTATATTATTTTTAAACATTTGTACTTTTATGTTTATACTATAAATTCTCATCTTCTATTGTGCATTATGATTACTGATATCAATCGTCACGAATATACCCCTAGCCTGTGTCCACCGGGAAATCAGGGTGTGACACATTGACTTTGTTGAATTTGTGGTTAACTAGTATTAAGCCCCCCGCATTGCTGTGGGGGCGTAAAATCATGACAAATAGCACCAAGGCCACAACACCTATAGCGACCACCAACACTGAAGTTGCGACGTGTTAATGCGAAGAAATAAGACCGAAACATAAAACATAGAAAATAACAACTAAGTCAATTTAGGACCCGTGTGTCACGAGGAACCCTATCAAACTGGAAAAAATAGATGACCATAAAAACGTTGAACCACACATGCACGTTGCGTAATGCTAACTCGCAAAATTTAGAATGACGCGTAAAACAAAACGTAAAACTGTTGAACCACACATAAACGTTGCGTCGTGTTAACTCGCAAAATTTAGAACAAAACGTAAAACAAATTTTTGGCAAATATGAAAGTATAGGGTACCAAAGTTGAAAGAAAAAAAGTTCTTAGGTTAAATTGACAATGATAAAAAGCTTTGGGGTTAAAAGTAAATAACCAAAATAGTTTTTAGTTAAAAGTGTAATTATATTAAATTTTTTTTTAAAATCTCCTTAAACATAGAATACAACTACTCTATGCACCAACATGTTGATAATTTATAATGGTTAAATAGGAAACAAATGAATTTTGGGGAAAAACCAAACCTTTGATTTTTCTATGATCTTACTTTGTAGTTTGAAATGATGGTGATTCCGTCAAAAAATAGATAACAGAAACATTGTTTAGGATGATGGGTTTTTTGGTAATCCTGCAAAGCGACTTATACGAGTATTGAGTATTTAGGAGTAAATTAGTTAGCATTTAAAAAAAAACAAAAGAAATCTAATTAAAACAATTAAATCAAAATTAATTAACGGTCCAATTCATTATTACCATCAATATGTTTAATTTGTGTAAGTGTTCAAAATAGTATAAGACCATGTGTAATGATCATTATAGGGGCGGGAGGGGCTTGATAATGCTCTTAATACTGTCCTTTGGCCATTAAAGAGGCATGAAGAGAGTGGGGCATTTATTGTATAATGTTCAATGAGGAGAAATTTTTTTTTTTGAAAAATAATGATTGAATAGGGATTAAGAGACATTAACCATTAGATATTTTTTTAAATAGACGTTATGATTCTGATGTGACGGTAAATGCCACTTCGAGGGGCAATAACCATTACAGATAGCCTAAATAACAACGTATCTCAGATTAATAATCATATTTAAATTTGAAAAAAAATGTTATTTAATAACTAAATTATGAATTTCTACTAGGTTATATAATGCCTAAAATTAATTACCTAATAATTGAAAAACTCACACATGGTCACATGAATAATATTAGTTTCTCAATCCTTAAAGAGTTTACATAATTTTTTTAAGGGAAAAATTTTCTTTTGATCTCTGTTTTCTTTTCTGTGTGATCTGAATCTAAGATTTCTCCTTTCAAACATAGATATTTAAATGCTTTGTCTTTCTTAGTGGACCACCACCCCATTGATTACAGATTACATAATTAACTGGAGCGATATGGTCACTACCATCTCCAATTACTCAAACATAATAAATTAACTATCTAGCTTTTTTCTAATGGCAATTTTTAACACCTTAATTCCATCCCATTCTTCCATTTGCAAGGATTAAAATCCACAACCTCAAATTTGAAAGGGGGACACCATACCATTAGAGTAATAGGTCATGGGTAACCATCTAGCTAATGTTGGGTTAATTAGTCCCCTTAGAAGACGCATGTGTATTCAAAATGAGAGGTTACATGATCAAACTTGAATAATACAGTACTTTATTATTATGCGTGTAAAAATAAAGTATAAATAACATTCACCGTTCCATAAATAAGTTAATTGATTAAATTTCTAGCTAACAATCTAATACGGAGAGGTCCGTCACGTCACATGTATCAAAGCATGATCAATTAGGCTATGTGGTGTGACCAGACCCGAATGACCATCACAACCCTCCACCCTCATCCTCTACCCTATATGATGTGGACCATAATCACTATCATCCACTATCCTCCCCCACCAATCAAAATCACCTAATTAATTGAAAGAGGGTCATGGTGATCATGGATTAAACCATGCATTTTGGATGGCGGCGATGAACTACGAGAACCATGTTCCGTGTGGCAATCCATGACCTAATCCACCCCATACCCCATAGCCTTATAGATACTCACTATGAGCTAGTTTAATTATTAGTTTGTAATCTTCATGAGTTCAAATCTGGAAAAGGTACCAAGTTCATCATCATAATTAAAACCTGATACTTCAAAACAAAATCTAAGTAACAATGATTATGGTTTTTCCTTAGCGTTGATATCCACAGTGGTTGTAAGTAATTTAAGGAACTCCGTGTCACACCCCGACCTGCAGCGGATTAGTGCGAGGCATGATGATTGTCCGTAGCTCAAGACACTATTATAAGTTTAGGTATTTAATGCAACCAAATTAAATTGTCAAGCAATACATTGAATTATCCAAATATTCATACAAGTAAGGAAAGACACAATCTGTGAAATAAAATCCACTTATATATTTAAGGCATAACCTATGTGTCTTCATATTGATTTCTTTTCACCTTTATAAATACAAGTATAGTAGTATACTTATACGTATAAATACACAAGTACACAAGATAAGATGTACAAATACAAGAGAACATTATACATGTATACATACACAAGTACGATGTTAAAAATATTTATTTTAACAATGTAACAACCTGACTTTTGAAGTCAAAGTCAAAGTCAAAGTCAAAGTCAAAGTCAAAGGAAGAAAAGATTGCCAATCAGATATGTCATTCCTAACTTAATTATTAGTTGTACCTTTGAGTCGATAATCGATACTCTGCTTGACATTATTTGTTTTACGATTATTTAATATGTGAAGTAACAATGCGATAAACGTAATTAAACGCTAATCTACTAAACACTATCACATCGCTATCACTTCGCAACTCGAATTACAGGTTCTAGATATTGTTTTAGGTGTGTGTGCTATTATATGCTTTACTTGTGTGTGCTTTTGAATATTGTGGGATGTTAATCGCAAGCGCAATCGCCACTCTATCGCAACCCGAAATACAAGTTGCTTTTATGATTATTAGGTTGGTTATGTTATTTGTGTAACTAATCTCTATTACTATCGCATCGCTTACTCGCAACGCAACGCAACGCTCAACTCACAAAACAAAAGTCGGAAAACCAACTCGCTGAAGCCCTCCGATCGAAGGACCATTCGACCGAATGGTCATCCGACCGGATGACCATCCGATCGGATGGCCGTCAAATCGAAAGGCCCTCCGACCCTTCACCTGCACCGCCTTCCTCCTCCTCTTGCCTATAAATACCACTAGTCACATCAACTATTTAATGATATGATAAATCTCCTTCGACCCACGCACTCTCAGGCTACTTTTCTCTGATCTCGCGATTCTTGTAAGTTTTCATCTCAAATCTTGTACTTCTTTGATCTATACACACTTCTTCATCATTTCCACCAACAAATCTCACAATTTCACCTTGAAATCCACCTGATTCGGGCTGTTCTACGATGACATCATAATAGGTGTTCATGAACACCAAAGTGTGACCTCATTCCACCAAGAACAACTCAAATCTAAAGGATTTCTACGATGTTTAAACACTGATTTTACCTAAATCTAAACATTTTTCTAATGTTTCAAACTTTTCTTCAACTTTCTTAACTTCTCACTCAAACCTGTTAGAATCTGGACTAATTCGGGTTCACTACTCATTCTCTAGTGGATACCCGGACTGAGAATGGTCCTCTAACAAAGAGACACCGATTCACGGGTTGAATATGAAATCCCGTCAAGAACAGTTACCGATCTAACGGGGTGATTCCCATCCGATCAGATGACTAAACCTGATGTGTTTTCCGTTGTTTGGCTCCTGGTATACCGTCTCGGCGCAATCGCAAAACTTTCTAAACTTAACGAACTTTACAAGTTTGCAAAACAAACAGGCTACCCGAACGAATCGTCGTCCGATCGGATCGCCATCCGATCGAACGACGATCCGACCAGATGACTTGTGATATTCAACACTTAAGCATTTTGCAAAACATCAAAGCCTATAAGTTCCAAATGAAGGGCCATCCGACTGAACGGTCAACTGTCCAGATGACCATCCGACCGGATGACCTGTAATACAGGAATACTTCTCCATTTTACAAAATGCTACAACAAAAACTTCAAAGTTCCATCCTACACAAACACATCCTTCCCAAACGGACAACCATCCGTCCGGAGGGTCATCCGATCGGATCACCATCCGTCCCTAAACTCACCGACTTGCTATTTTACGCATTGTTCAATGCTTATGTAGGATCGGGGATTCGATTAAATGAGTCGATCAGAAGAGTTCTCGATCAATACGAAAGGCGGAATTAGACGTATTGATGTTATATCACCTAGATTCACACTTAGAATCACTTTAACTGTTGATTGTATCGATTTGATAGTGTTTACAGATCGTTCGACACTTCGGCAGCACTTCGTCTCCGGAATCAAAATGTTACAAATGAAAACCCAAGACTGTGACAACCCTCAAAAATTACATGTATCCGTACGATTCATTAATGTTAGTTAAAGTGCTTGATGACTGTGCTGAATTACTTAACTGCTTTCTGATTACTGTGTCATACTACACGTGCTTTTTAACATACTAGTCTTGTTCAGAAAATTGACTAAATAGTTCTATATACTCTCCTAAATGTTGGGAAATAAAAATGTTACAAGAAAATGTATATAGGACACTATATGGAATAACTTAGCACTTTAACGGAACGGTATCCAACCGAACAACCGGACACTACCCGGAACACAAAAAAAAATATTATTAGAAACATTGTTTCACTTATTCTGAGCTAGTCATGGTCCCCGAACACTTAAACACACTACATAAGACATGGTACACACTAAATATTAGATCTTACACTTTAACCTTCCACTAATTGATTTATTTACCATTCAACTTTCAACTTAAACCCCTCCCCTTGCCTAAATTTTCGGCTCTCATGGCCCCACAACACAAGATCATTTCAAATCTTCATAATCCCAACCATAATCCCTTCTTGTATTCCACAAGATCATGTAGATATTGTTTTGTACTTCTTGAGCATGTTAACCAATGGATAAAAGAACTTGATTATAATAAAATCACATAACCATCATCCTCCACTTATCACCAACAAAAACTCTCTCTTCCTCTCCTCTACAAAGCTCGGCCGAAACCCCCTTGTCACCACCATCATTTTTCGATTTTGATACAAGTATTCCAAGACCATCCCAAGGTGTATCAAGGTGAATCACGAAGTGTGGAGCTCACGGATCATCAAGGACCTCTCTCGTGTGCTTTTATCCACTCATTTTATCTAGCGTTTCTTCCCTAGCTTAAAAGCTAGTAGTAAGCTTCTTATACACTCTTGATACTTCATGTTTTTAGTGGTTAATAGTTATATCTTGATGAAAGCATATGAACACTAAAGATCATAATCATAAAACTTGAACATAAGCTTTACATAAGATGAAATAATGCTAGAATGATGTTATTTTGAGTATGTATGATGTTACTTGGTGATTACTAGTAATATGATGATTGATCATCATATGGAACTTGTTAAAGCATGATTAAAAACATGGTTTAACAAGTTAGAGGTGATTATGTGCTTGTATGAAATAATCATCTTCTAGTCTACACATGAACTTGAAAGAAAAATGATTTTTCTTGAAAAAATAATAAACCAAGTGAACTAGTGATCTTGTAGATCTAAAACTTGTGAATGATTTTCCTAAATAAACCAAGTTTAAAGGACGACTTTTGAAAGAGCATGATCCTTACACTAATTTGGAAATAAAATAAGTATGAGAATACTAGTGAAACAAGAAAATGTTGTAAACAAATATTTTTGCAAAATATGTTCACAAGTTGTGAACATCTAAAAATCCCGAAAATGAGATTTTAACAAAAGTGAACACACTTTGGAGGGTAACTAAACCCACTAAACGCCATACCAAGTTACTACGCATTTTTATGAAACATCAAGTTTATGTTGGTTTGTAAATAAGATAGTTTGCTCTTGGTAAATTGTTGTTGTTTATTGAATGATTTTTGGAAAAAAAAAATGATATGCTTATAAGCATGGACACCTCCATTTACAAAGGAAACTCTGGCAAAATTTTCTAAAAATTCCAACACTTAGAAATTATTCTTCTAACAAGTGTTCACAAATACGTTTTAACTTTATTTTTTTTTCAAAACAAAACTTCGCCATGAGTTTTGTTACAAAAATACAAAGTATCGGAGGTTGATTTTTACAAGTAAAATGGTAAAATATATATTTAGAATATATATTTTATACTAGAACACTTGTGTGGATACTTGTTTATTTTGTGAGATAGTTATATTATTTTAGGGTAAAATAATATAACTTAACAAAGTACCTTGACATTTGAATTATGTGGTATGTGATAGAAGTAATGAGTAGATAAACCGTACGTAGGATGCGTGTTATGCATGCACGAGAAACTGATTGTTATCTGTACCTTATTAGGACGTGCCTGAATTCTGATTATTAGAGTAACTAATCTAACCGAGCAAACCAAGCTGAGTTCACACACTCTTAAGGCATGGGATTCCCGGTGGGTTGGGAATGGGATTAAATAGCTATGACGGAACTTGTACTTTCACCACTACTAGACTACTTACCACCGTCCTCGGATTGGGAAGGACACCAGCGCTAAACCTACGTATTCTTATACGTACCTCTGTCCTCGGATTGGGAGGGACGCCAGCGCTAAACCTACGTATTCTTATACATACCTCTGTCCTCGGATTGGGAAGGACGCCAGCGCTAAATCTACGTATTCTTATACGTACCTCTGTCCTCGGATTGGGAAGGGCACATGGGCTAAACCTACGTATTCAATACGTACCTCTATCCTCGGATTGGGAAGGGCACCTATATATATATATATATATATATATATATATATATATATATATATATATATATACATCTAGTCTAGTGGTCTACAACATGGGGTAGCCCCCACCGTTTATGGTTTGGAAAATAAGGAAAGTTGATTTAACCGGTAGTTGCAAACAAACTCATAGTTCTTGAAAAACTACTTTATAACGAACACCTACTGTGAACTCGCTCAACTTTGTTGTTGACTCGTTGTTACATGCCTTGCAGGTCGTTAGATACTTATGGAGCTTGCGCGGGGAAGAGGTCGTTGTGGGATATGGACTGTTATGTCCCGTTCTAAACATTTAAACTTTATGAACTTATTGAGCTTATGTTTTGGTTCCACGTCATATGCTTCCGCTGTTTAATTTAAACTTGGTTTACTAGTTTTGAAACACCAATTATATTGCGTGGTTGGATTTTATCTATTATAAATACATTGTTCAATATGATTGGTGGCTTGATCCTGGTCAGTCACGTCTCCATGCGGTGATACTCCACTTGTGGATTTTGGGTGTGTGACAGATTGGTATCAGAGCCATTGGTTATAGTGAACTTGGTTTTAAAAAGGAAGAAGTTTTTTTTGACAAAACCAGACTATAACCTGTACAATGCTCAACGATCCACAACGACGCTTCGCTCCACGTGCAAGACTCAACACTATAGGTAATATGGAATATGTTCGTATTGCCTACCTGCTCGTTTAAGTAGCATATTTGATTATGGAATGCTTAGTTAGCGTAACAACTATTGCTTGAAACCCTGTGTTTGCTCCCTTCCGTCACTCCACACTTACGCACTTTCGTGACACTCTTTTTACTTGTGTTTCCTTCGATGTGAAGATCATGAGTGGACGCCTGAATTTGACTCAAGCCCAGCTGACGGCTCTAATCAACGAACGAGTTGCTGAGGCACTCGCAACAGTTTCAGCAAGAGGTATAACCTGCCATTTCGACCTATCCTAGGATGATTAGATCCTACTCTGCGAACCAACTCTTGTGCTTAACCTTGTTTTTTTATTCTCGCGCAATAGGTCAACATGCTCAACCTCCCGTATGTACGTTCAAAACATTCATGGATTGCCGACCTAGTACTTTCAGCGGCGCAGAAGGAGTTGTCGGTCTTCTTCACTGGTTCGAGAAGATTGAGTCTGTTTTTGAGATGTGTGAATGCCCTGAAGATCGTAGGGTGAAATTTGCTACTGGAACACTCGAAGGTGCTGCGTTAACTTGGTGGAAAGCACAAGTCCAACTGCTAGGGCTGGCTGTTGCTAATGCCACCCCATGGAATGACTTCAAAGAATTAATCAAGGAAGAGTATTGTAGTCGTGACGACATCCACAAGCTAGAGGTGGAATTTTTCAATTTGAAGATGACGGGGTCTGAAATCGAGGCATACACAAAGAGATCGAACGAATTAGCTATCTTGTGTCCAACTATGGTGGATCCCCCTATCAAGCGTATCGAGCTGTACCTTAAGGGTTTGGTGCCAGAAATTCAAAGCCATGTGACCTCAGGAAATCTTGGCACCATTCAGCAAATCATCCGGTTGGCTCATCGTCTCACTGATCAGGCAGTTGAGCAGAACAAGCTGCCCAGCGTATTAGCGCTGCTACTTCTGATGCTCCCAGTGATAACAAGCGCAAATGGGATGGAAATTCGGGAAAGGGTTCTACTTCAGTTAAGTCTCAGTCCCAGCAGCGAAAGACAGATGAACACAGGAGCCCCAGTCAGCAGTCTTCTGGAAACCAAGGTCAGGGCGGATACAGGGGAAATCACCCTAAGTGCAATCGATGTATTTTGCACCACAGCGGGTCGTGCAACAAGGGTAGTTGTCAGAGATGTAACAAGCTTGGACATGAAGCCAAAGATTGCAGGAGCCCACGTCCTGCGAATCAGAATCGACAACAGCAGCCACAAGCTCCCCAGAACCAACAACAACACCAGCAGGGTAATAAGGGATGCTTCCAGTGCGGTGCTGAGGGTCACTTCAAGAGGCACTGTCCACAGTTGAATCAGAATCAGAATTAGAACAACAACCAAGGAAACGGGAACAACAATAGAGGCAACAACGGGGGTAACAATAATGGCAATGGTGCCAGGGGACGTGTTTACGTGCTGGGTCAGGGTGATGCAAGGAACAATCCCAACGTTGTGATAGGTAAGTTTCTTCTGGACAACTTCTTTGTTACTATTTTATTTGATTCGGGTGCCGATACTAGTCATGTGTCCTTAAAAGCTAGCTAAATGCTTAAGCGCACTCCAACACTTTTGAACACCAAACACACGGTAGAACTAGCAAACGGTAAAAGTCTTGAAGCCACACACATAGTTAAAGGTTGTAACCTCGTCTTAGCTGGCCAGGCCTTCTCTATCGATCTTATTCCTATCGTACTTGGTAGTTTCGACGTTGTTATTGGGATGGATTGGCTATCTCATCATCAAGCGGAGATTATTTGCAAGGAGAAAATCATCCGCATTCCTCGTTCTGGTGAAGAACCTCTCATGATTTATGGCGACAAGAGTGGTGCTGTTGTGGGCATCATCTCTTTCCTTAAGGCCCAGAAGTGTTTGCGAAAGGGCCACACTGCTATTCTAGCCCTCGTTTCCGATACATCTTCGAAGGAAAAGAAGATAGAAGACATTCCTATTGTGCGCGACTTTCCTGAGGTATTTCCTGAGGAATTACCTGGTCTTCCGCCTCATCGACAAGTTGAATTTCAAATCAAGCTAGCTCCTGGAGCAGCGCCCATAGCTCGAGCACCTTATCATCTAGCTCCATCAGAACTTGAAGAACTGTCCACGCAACTACAAGAACTCTTGGAAAAGGGTTTCATACGTCCTAGCTCTTTGCCTTGGGGAGCTCCAGTATTATTCATGAAGAAGAAAGACGGTACCTTCCGAATGTGTATTGACTATCGCGAACTCAACAAGGTGACCGTGAAGAATCGTTATCCTCTCCCACGCATTGATGACTTATTCGACCAGTTGCAAGGGTCGAGTTACTATTCCAAGATTGACCTAAGGTCATGCTACCATCAACTGAGAGTCCGAGATGAGGATATCTCTAAGACAGCATTCAGGACTCGTTATGGGCATTACGAGTTTCTGGTTATGCCATTCGGATTGACGAATGCACCTGCGGTCTTCATGGATCTCATGAATAGAGTGTGCAAGCCTTACCTGGATAAGTTCGTTATTGTATTCATCGACGACATCCTGATCTATTCTAAGAGTCAGGAAGAACACGAACGACTCCTGAGACTTATTTTGGAACTCCTTCGAATAGAGCAGTTATATGCCAAATTTTCGAAATGTGACTTCTGGCTTCGGGAAGTCCACTTTCTAGGCCATGTGGTAAACAAGGATGGGATTCATGTGGATCCATCCAAGGTCGACTCGATCAAGAACTGGCCTACACCCCGTACACCAATAGAAATCCGCCAATTCTTGGGTTTGGCGGGCTACTACAGAAGGTTCATCAAGGATTTCTCCAAGATTGCGCAACCTCTCACTTCACTGACTCAGAAGGGTGTCACCTATCGTTGGGGTGATGTACATGAGTCCGCATTTCAGCACTTAAAAGATAGACTTTGTAGCACGCCTATCCTCTCATTGCCTGAAGGTACAGATGATTTTGTGGTTTATTGCGACGCTTCCATCCAAGGACTTGGTTGCGTGTTGATGCAGCGTGACAAGGTCAATGCCTACGCATCGCGCCAACTTAAAGTTCACGAAAGGAACTACACTACGCATGACTTGGAATTAGGAGCAGTTGTTTTCGCACTTAAGATATGGAGACATTACCTGTACGGTACCAAGTGCACCATTTACACCGATCACAGGAGTCTCGAGCATATCTTCAAGCAAAAGGAGTTAAACATGCGACAACGCCGATGGGTCGAGCTCTTGAATGAATATGAATGTGCGATCAAGTACCATCCGGGTAAAGCCAATGTTGTGGCCGACACCCTCAGTTGAAAGGATACTATACCTAAGCGTGTACGTGCGTTACAGCTTACCATTCACTCTAGCCTTCCCGCTCAAATTCGTGATGCTCAGGTCGAAGCATTGAAAGGAGAAAACATCAGGGCTGAGTCTCTACGAGGATCGAGGAAACGGTTAGAACAAAAGGAAGACGCGCCTACTATGTAAACGGGCGCATCTGGGTTCCACTTTATGGAAACTTACGCGAGCTTGTGATGGATAAAGCACACAAGTCTCGTTATTCAGTACATCCTGGTTCGGATAAGATGTACCACGACCTAAAGACTACGTATTGGTGGCCTAGCATGAAAGAGAATATAGCAACCTACGTCAGCAAATGCTTGACTTGTGCTAGAGTCAAGGTCGAATACCAGAAGCCATCAGGCCTACTTCAACAACCAGAGATACCTAAATGGAAATGGAAGCAAATTTCCATGGATTTCGTTACTGGCCTGCCGAGATCTCAACACGGAAATGATACCATTTGGGTGATCGTGGATCGACTGACCAAGTCTGCACATTTCCTGGCTATCAAGGAAACGGATAAGTTTTCTACTCTAGCAGACGTCTACCTAAAGGAAGTAGTATCAAGGCACGGAGTGCCAACCTCCATCATCTCTGATCGTGACTCACGTTTTACATCCGAATTGTGGCAAGCTATGCACAGGTCCTTTGGCTCTCGATTAGACATGAGCACGGCATATCATCCGCAGACGGATGGGCAATCTAAACGCACCATCCAAACCCTTGAAGACAATCTTAGGGCATGTGTAATCGATTTTGGTAATGGCTGGGAAAAACACCTCCCGTTAGTGGAGTTTTCGTATAACAACAGTTACCACACCAGCATCCAGGCCGCTCCGTTCGAGGCATTTGTGACAACTGTGTTCTGTAATCATCGTATTATGTAAAACAATGTCAGTTATCAATAAAACAATATGCTTTGATGATTATTATATGTGTTTTGGTGATATTATGTGTGCAATTGTGTTTAATGATTTTACAATTTGATTCGACTCCGATTTCAAGCTTTAAATCACTTTCTGGAAGGTTATACGCAAACTGGTGCTTAAATTCAGTCTGTTTAACGCGACGTACACTCCGGGACTGTGACGTAAGCTAAACATACCCTAAATATCCTTTACATAACTTAGAAATAATTTTCGAAGGATTCGGTATGGCGAAAACATGTTTATTTGAACTAAAGAACTAATTACGACAAAACTGCGAAACGAACGTTGGTGACCGCCCGGATAATATTTAAATCCCACAAATATTCTGTTATGATTAAAATCTTATTTTAATCAGGTTCGTGTTGAAAAATAAATTAAAACGCTTAGAAACATTATTTTTCAAGTTTAAGCGCGTACCGCGTGTTTCTGCGCGACATAGTGCTTTTACTGCGAAACGCGGACAACGCAGCCAGTCTTGGCAACAAAAATACGAAGTATCGGAGGTTGATTTTTACAAGTAAAATGGTAAAATATATATTTAGAATATATATTTTATACTAGAACACTTGTGTGGATACTTGTTTATTTTGTGAGATAGTTATATTATTTTAGGGTAAAATAATATAACTTAACAAAGTACCTTGACATTTGAATTATGTGGTATGTGATAGAAGTAATTAGTAGATAAACCGTACGTAGGATGCGTCTTATGCATGCACGAGAAACTGATTATTATCTGTACCTTATTAGGACGTGCTTGAATTCTGATTATTAGAGTAACTAATCTAACCGAGCAAACCAAGCTGAGTTCACACACTCTTAAGGCATGGGATTCCCGGTGGGTTGGGAATGGGATTAAATTGCTATGACGGAATTTGTACTTGCACCACTACTAGACTACGTACCACCGTCCTCGGATTGGGAAGGACACCAGCGCTAAACCTACGTATTCTTATACGTACCTCTGTCCTCGGATTGGGAGGGACGCCAGCGCTAAACCTACGTATTCTTATACGTACCTCTGTCCTCGGATTGGGAAGGACGCCAGCGCTAAATCTACGTATTCTTATACGTACCTCTGTCCTCGGATTGGGAAGGGCACATGCGCTAAACCTACGTATTCAATACGTACCTCTGTCCTCGGATTGGGAAGAGCACCTATATATATATATATACATCTAGTCTAGTGGTCTACAACATGGGGTAGCCCCCACCGTTTATGGTTTGGAAAATAAGGAAAGTTGATTTAACCGGTAGTTGCAAACAAACTCATAGTTCTTGAAAAACTACTTTATAACGAACACCTACTGTGAACTCGCTCAACTTTGTTGTTGACTCGTTGTTACATGCCTTGCAGGTCGTTAGATACTTATGGAGCTTGCCCGAGGAGGAGGTCGTTGTGCGATATGGACTGTTATGTCCCGTTCTAAACATTTAAACTTTATGAACTTATTGAGCTTATGTTTTGGTTCCACGTCATATGCTTCCGCTGTTTAATTTAAACTTGGTTTACTAGTTTTGAAACACCAATTATATTGCGTGGTTGGATTTTATCTATTTTAAATACATTGTTCAATATGATTGGTGGCTGGATCCTGGTCAGTCACGTCTCCATGCGGTGATACTCCACTTGTGGATTTTGGGGGTGTGACAGATTGGTATCAGAGCCATTGGTTATAGTGAACTTGGTTTTAAAAAGGAAGAAGTTTTTTTGACAAAACCAGACTATAACCTGTACAGTGCTCAACGATCCACAACGACGCTTCGCTCCACGTGCAAGACTCAACACTATAGGTAATATGGTTTATGTTCGTATTGCCTACCTGCTCGTTTAAGTAGCATATTTGATTATGGTATGCATAGTTAGCGTAACAACTATTGCTTGAAACCCTGTGTGTTTGCTCCCTTCCGTCACTGCACACTTACGCACTTTCGCGACACTCTTCTTACTTGTGTTTCCTTCTATGTGAAGATCATGAGTGGACGCCTGAATTTGACTCAAGCCCAGCTGACGGCTCTAATCAACGAACGAGTTGCTGAGGCACTCGCAACAGTTCCAGCAGGAGGTATAACCTGCCATTTCGACCTATCCTAGGATGATTAGATCCTACTCTGCGAACCAACTCTTGTGCTTAACCTTGTTTTTTTATTCTCGCGAAATAGGTCAACATGCTCAACCTCCCGTATGTACGTTCAAAACATTCATGGATTGCCGACCTAGTACTTTCAGCGACGCAGAAGGAGCTGTAGGTCTTCTTCACTGGTTCGAGAAGATTGAGTATGTTTTTGAGATGTGTGAATGCCCTGAAGATCATAGGGTGAAATTTGCTACTGGAACACTCGAAGGTGCTGCGTTAACTTGGTGGAAAGCACAAGTCCAACTGCTAGGGCTGGCTGTTGCTAATGCCACCCCATGGAATGACTTCAAAGAATTGATTAAGGAAGAGTACTGTAGTCGTGATGACATCCACAAGCTAGAGGTGGAATTTTTCAATTTGAAGATGACGGGGTCTGAAATCGAGGCATACACAAAGAGATCGAACGAATTAGCTATCTTGTGTCCTACTATGGTGGATCCCCCTATCAAGCGTATCGAGCTGTACCTTAAGGGTTTGGTGCCAGAAATTCAAAGCCATGTGACCTCAGGAAATCTTGGCACCATTCAGCAAATCATCCGGTTGGCTCATCGTCTCACTGATCAGGCAGTTGAGCAGAACAAGCTGCCCAAGCGTATTAGCGCTACTACTTCTGATGCTCCTAGTGATAACATGCGCAAGTGGGATGGAAATTTGGGAAAGGGTTCTACTTCAGTTAAGTCTCAGTCCCAGCAGCGAAAGACAGATGAACACAGGAGCCCCAGTCAGCAGTCTTCTGGAAACCAAGGTCAGGGCGGATACAGGGGAAATCACCCTAAGTGCAATCGATGTAGTTTGCACCACAGCGGGTCGTGCAACAAGGGTCGTTGTCAGAGATGTAACAAGCCTGGACATGAAGCCAAAGATTGTAGGAGCCCACGTCTTGCGAATCAGAATCGACAACAGCAGCCAGAAGCTCCCCATAACCAACAACAACACCAGCAGGGTAATAAGGGATGCTTCCAGTGCGATGCTGAGGGTCACTTCAAAAGGCACTGTCCACAGTTGAATCAGAATCAGAATTAGAACAACAACCAAGGAAACGGGAACAACAATGGAGGCAACAACGGGGGTAACAATAATGGCAATGGTGCCAGGGGACGTGTTTACGTGCAGGGTCAGGGTGATGCAAGGAACAATCCCAACGTTGTGATGGGTAAGTTTCTTCTGGACAACTTCTTTGTTACTATTTTATTTGATTCGGCTGCCGACACTAGTCATGTGTCCTTAAAAGCTAGCTAAATGCTTAAGCGCACTCCAACACTTTTGAACACCAAACACACGGTAGAACTAGCAAACGGTAAAAGTCTTGAAGCCACACACATAGTTAAAGGTTGTAACCTCGTCTTAGCTGGCCAGGCCTTCTCTATCGATCTTATTCCTATCGTACTTGGTAGTTTCGACGTTGTTATTGGGATGGATTGGCTATCTCATCATCAAGCGGAGATTATTTGCAAGGAGAAAATCGTCCGCATTCCTCGTTCTGGTGAAGAACCTCTCATGATTTATGGCGACAAGAGTGGTGCTGTTGTGGGCATCATCTCTTTCCTTAAGGCCCAGAAGTGTTTGCGAAAGGGCCACACTGCTATTCTAGCCCTCGTTTCCGATACATCTTCGAAGGAAAAGAAGATAGAAGACATTCCTATTGTGCGCGACTTTCCTGAGGTATTTCCTGAGGAATTACCTGGTCTTCCGCCTCATCGACAAGTTGAATTTCAAATCAAGCTAGCTCCTGGAGCAGCGCCCATAGCTCGAGCACCTTATCGTCTAGCTCCATCAGAACTTGAAGAACTGTCCACGCAACTACAAGAACTCTTGGAAAAGGGTTTCATACGTCCTAGCTCTTCGCCTTGGGGAGGTCCAGTATTATTCGTGAAGAAGAAAGACGGTACCTTCAGAATGTGTATTGACTATCGCGAACTCAACAAGGTGACCGTGAAGAATCGTTATCCTCTCCCACGCATTGATGACTTATTCGACCAGTTGCAAGGGTCGAGTTTCTATTCCAAGATTGACCTAAGGTCATGCTACCATCAACTGAGAGTCCGAGATGAGGATATCTCTAAGACAACATTCAGGACTCGTTATGGGCATTACGAGTTTCTTGTTATGCCATTCGGATTGACGAATGCACCTGCGGTCTTCATGGATCTCATGAACAGAGTGTGCAAGCCTTACCTGGATAAGTTCGTTATTGTATTCATCGACGACATCCTGATCTATTCTAAGAGTCAAGAAGAACACGAACGACTCCTGAGACTTATTTTGGAACTCCTTCGAATAGAGCAGTTATATGCCAAATTTTCGAAATGTGACTTCTGGCTTCGGGAAGTCCACTTTCTAGGCCATGTGGTAAACAAGGATGGGATTCATGTGGATCCATCCAAGGTCGACTCGATCAAGAACTGGCCTGCACCCCGTACACCAATAGAAATCCGCCAATTCTTGGGTTTGGCGGGCTACTACAGAAGGTTCATCAAGGATTTCTCCAAGATTGCGCAACCTCTCACTTCACTGACTCAGAAGGGTGTCACCTATCGTTGGGGTGATGTACATGAGTCCGCATTTCAGCACTTAAAAGATAGACTTTGTACCACGCCTATCCTCTCATTGCCTGAAGGCACAGATGATTTTGTGGTTTATTGCGACGCTTCCATCCAAGGACTTGGTTGCGTGTTGATGCAGCGTGACAAGGTCATTGCCTACGCATCGCACCAACTTAAAGTTCACGAAAGGAACTACACTACGCATGACTTGGAATTAGGAGCAGTTGTTTTCGCACTTAAGATATGGAGACATTACCTGTACGGTACCAAGTGCACCATTTACACCGATCACAGGAGTCTCGAGCATATCATCAAGCAAAAGGAGTTAAACATGCGACAACGCCGATGCGTCGAGCTCTTGAATGAATATGAATGTGCGATCAAGTACCATTCGGGTAAAGCCAATGTTGTGGCCGACACCCTCAGTTGAAAGGATACTATACCTAAGCGTGTACGTGCGTTACAGCTTACCATTCACTCTAGCCTTCCCGCTCAAATTCGTGATGCTCAGGTCGAAGCATTGAAAGCAGAAAACATCAGGGCTGAGTCCCTACGAGGATCGAGGAAACGGTTAGAACAAAAGGAAGACGCGCCTACTATGTAAACGGGCGCATCTGGGTTCCACTTTATGGAAACTTACGCGAGCTTGTGATGGATGAAGCACACAAGTCTCGTTATTCAGTACATCCTGGTTCGGATAAGATGTACCACGACCTAAAGACTACGTATTGGTGGCCTAGCACGAAAGAGAATATAGCAATCTACGTCAGCAAATGCTTGACTTGTGCTAGAGTCAAGGTCGAATACCAGAAGCCATCAGGCCTACTTCAACAACCAGAAATACCTGAATGGAAATGGAAGCAAATTTCCATGGATTTCGTTACTGGCCTGCCAAGATCTCAACACGGAAATGATACCATTTGGGTGATCGTGGATCGACTGACCAAGTCTGCACATTTCCTGGCTATCAAGGAAACGGATAAGTTTTCTACTCTAGCAGACGTCTACCTAAAGGAAGTAGTATCAAGGCACGGAGTGCCAACCTCCATCATCTCTGATCGTGACTCACGTTTTACATCCGAATTGTGGCAAGCTATGCACAGGTCCTTTGGCTCTCGATTAGACATGAGCACGGCATATCATCCGCAGACGGATGGGCAATCTAAACGCACCATCCAAACCCTTGAAGACATGCTTAGGGCATGTGTAATCGATTTTGGTAATGGCTAGGAAAAACACCTCCCGTTAGTGGAGTTTTCGTATAACAACAGTTACCACACCAGCATCCAGGCCGCTCCGTTCGAGGCATTTGTGACAACTGTGTTCTGTAATTATCGTATTATGTAAAACAATGTCAGTTATCAATAAAACAATATGCTTTGATGATTATTATATGTGTTTTGGTGATATTATGTGTGCAATTGTGTTTAATGTTTTTACAATTTGATTCGACTCCGATTTCAAGCTTTAAATCACTTTCTCGAAGGTTATACGCAAACTGGTGCTTAAATGCAGTCGGTTTAACGCGACGTACACTCCGGGACTGTGACGTAAGCTAAACATACCCTAAATATCCTTTACATAACTTAGAAATAAGTTTCGAAGGATTCGGTATGGCGAAAACATGTTTATTTGAACTAAAGAACTAATTACGACAAAACTGCGAAACGAACGTTGGTGACCGCCCGGATAATATTTAAATCCCACAAATATTCTGTTATGATTAAAATCTTATTTTAATCAGGTTCGTGTTGAAAAATAAATTAAAACGCTTAGAAACATTATTTTTCAAGTTTAAGCGCGTACCGCGTGTTTCTGCGCGACACAGTGCTTTTACTGCGAAACGCGGACAACGCAGCCAGTCTTGGCAACTGAAATCCATTTCAGTAATATTTTGGCGAGTTTATTTTTATAGAGTAATAAAAATAAATTAGAACTCCATAAATCGGGATTTGAACGTTAGATATAATACCTGGTACCTAATTAAACACTTTAACGGAACGGTGTTTAACCGGACATTACCCGGGACACTAAATTTTTGCCACACACATTATTTTATTTTTTCTAAGCTAGTTACGGCCCCCGAACAACATAACACCTCATAAAAATATCTTGAAACCAAGCACCTAACTAATACTTACAATTTAGCTAGAATCTAACCAACTTAGTTGAAACCTAGCATACATACCCCCCCATCCCATCCACCTTACGACACATATGGCCTATTTGGAGGATTTCTTTTGATCTCCTTTGATCCCATGAGATTTGGCTAGAGATTTGCTTGGTACTTTACAAACATGTTATACAATGGTCAATGTTAATATTGGATTATAAATAAGTCTAAGGGGCTTCTCACTTCTCTCATCAAACAACACACCCAACATCAAATTTCTCTCTTCCTCTCCTCCTTACCCCCTCACGGAAGCCACAACCCCACCACCATACCACCACCTTCAAGCCTTTTTCAAGCAAAACATACATACACAAAGGTGCTAGAGACCGAACAAGTAAGCGTGGTGCACTCGGAAGCTCAACGACCGCTCTCGTTTTCTTTTATCCGCCACTTTTCTACACTCAAACTCCCCTAGCCTTGTGCTAGTGGTAAGCACTTAGATCCTTGCATATTACTTGTTATTTAAGTGGTTAATGATGCGTAATGATCAAAAACATAAGAAGTCTAAAGAACTTAAACAAGGCTTGAACATCACCTAACATATGGTAAAGTAGTGTTAAAATGATGAATGAAATATGATATTGCATGATAAATCTGGAATATATAAGGAATAATCTGCTGTAAGTATTGTTGTGATCACTAAACATGTGAACGGAATCAATCAAACACACTTTATCTTGTAAAAAGACTGAAAACAGATTGCTGATTTGCATTTCCAGCCACCTTTAACTGGCTGTAAACAGACCGTATCTTAACGAAAAATGTATTTTTTGAAGTCTAGATTTATATATTATGAAATACGGTTCTAATGGCACCAGAATCATAATTTTTTGACTTCGTTTACTATTTTTAAAGTGTCTTTTCGTAACAGCAGCTAGAGCTGCATTTTTCTGCTGAAAATATGCGTCCTGTTTTCTGTCATCACTTGATTTCTGTGTAAAGTTAGATCATGAAATTTATACTGTAGATGACCACTGATATATTTCTAATACTCTCACTGGAATTTCATAAATCGGACTTACAATTAATTTTTAGTGAATTATTTCGTAAACTGCGATCAGAAAGTAGGAAATCTGATTGCAGTCGGGAAAATGAATTTTTTTAAAATATTGGTAATGAACTAGACCCCGATATTTTTACACAATAATATTTGGATCGTTTAATACATTCTATAAAAATTTGGAAATTTTTGGAATAAGTTAACTATTTTATTTAGATGTCCGAAAACAGTCCAGTTTTGTATATATTAAAACAGAAATAACATAAGTAGCATTATGCATGTCGAAGCATGGGTTTGAATTATTAAAATCATTCTTATTTAATTTAGGGCGGATAAACAATTGAGGGATTGTGTTAACATTTAAAAACGCACCCGAAGGTGAGTACATAGATCCCCTCTTTTACTGTTTTTCGATTGTTTTGGGGTGATTCATATGTATCAAAACGATTTCAATATTCTAACGATGGTTTCAAAACGATTGAGATGGTTTATACAAAACTAATAATGATTTCAATAATGTGAACGGACTTGTTGGTGGTAGTTACATAACGAATGACATTCATTAGCATTGATCAAGCCGACCAGTATTAGGTTATGGTACCATAGGATCTGACAAAATCCCGTTATCAGACCGCACCCATGGTTATGTGTGGGTTAGGTGGGTAACGACTGAATCTGATGATTGTTAACTTACCCTTTGGAGGTTTGTTAATGCGAAAACGTGTTGAACAATAAACGAGTCACAAAGATTTGAATGTTATTAGCGAGACGACCAAAAGTAGTTTCACGATCTAAAACGAGAATGATTTAAGCGACTAAATCGTTTATTAACGAATTAATCGATTTGGGTAAACAATTGGAAGCGATATCACACAAACGAGGTTTTCGAAATGATATAAACCATACGAGTTGTACTACAAAAACGATTTATGATTTGGTTTACATAAACAAATGTTTTGGGTTAAGATTCATGGCATCGAGGTTTATAAATTATGACCAATCTATTTTGACTTGGTTATTCATTTGCAATACAAATATTTTACCAAACATGGTTTTTCTAATATCAATTAACAAAGCCATACAAGTTGTTTCAGCATACAAACGAGCCATGAATCTGGTACTCACGCAAAAACTATGTACTCGCCAGCATTTCTTTGCTGACTTTGTTTTTACATATGTTTCAGGTGAAGTTGCTTAGTGTTGATTGCAAGTAGGATGCATGCTCACTTAGGACCGGACGAGGCCTTAGTGATTTAATAACGATAATAGACTGTGTTTGACTTGCTTGTTTAACTTAAGACAATGTTTAATATTTAATAAAACGAAACTCTTTGTATCCATGGTTTGAAACAATAATTCTGTTACAACACTCCCCGACGTTTCCGCCAGGGTTTGTTGTTTTACGGGGTCGGGGTGTGACAGAAGAGTTGGTATCAGAGCCAATGGTTATAGGGAATTAGGTTATTAGTAAAATTTTGACCAAGACTATAACTTTCTAGAACCCCAACGCAAGTTTATTTGGGTTTAGAATTTTTTTAAAAACAAAATCCAAATTTGTTTCGAAAATTAATCACCCGTTCTGGGATGATTGATTACTAGGTTTTGAACCCTCTGTTGTAAGGTTTTGAACCCTTCCAGTTTGACTCATTTTTGGCTTAGTGCCTTTTGAGTTTTCAAAATCTCGTCAAAGTTTGGGTCTAAATAATGTGAACACATGCAAACTGGAAGAGTGAATGCCTGTACCCTGAGTTTTCTGTCTAAGGCTAGAGTGTTCGTACAAATCCACATAATCGGACCAGTCACTCTTACCTAGGAACTCTTGGGGTGAGTGTTCACTTATAGGCGAGCATGTCTTCGCGATACATTATTTTGATTCATTACTTTGATTAGTCACTGCGTGTTGTTTGTTTGTTCGAAGTAACGAACAAATAATCGCCTTCCTTATGTTTCGTCGATATTTTCAATACCTCTCTCGTTTTTCCTAATTGCCGACCTCACTTGTCTCTCATATTTCCTTGTTAGACAATGCCTCCTCGACTGATGCACGATCTTTTACTGCTGAAGAACTCGCAGCCCTTGTCACTCAGCAAATGGCTGCTGTGATTCCAGGCGTTGTGACCCAAATCCACGAGCTGTACAACAACAACAATAACAATGCACCGTGTAACTTCAAGAGTTTCAATTCTGCTAAGCCGTTAAAGTTTTCTAGGTCACAAGGAGCGACTGCACTCCTTCAATGGTTTGAAAGTATCGAGAACACATTCAGACATGTGCAATATCCGAATGGGCGTAAGGTGGAATTTGCATCAAGTGTGTTCGAGAAGCGTGCTCTTACTTGGTGGAACGGAGTGATGCGCGACAGGGGTGCTGAAGTGGCATTGGCACAAACATGGGAAGAGCTTCGAGCTCTCATGATGAGAGAGTTCTGTCCCCGTCACGAAATTCGAGCTTTGGAACGAGAGTTTGACGATCTGAAACAAGACGGGGGAGAACACCGTGCGTATACGGATCGATTTGAGGAGCTCAGTCTTTTGTGTCCTACTATGGTTACCCCGTTGGAGAAAGCGATAGAGAGATATATCGATGGTCTACCTGATTCCATACAGGATATTGTGACTGGCGTCAATCCTGCTACTGTTCGTCAAGCGATCGAGTTATCTGCTACCCTGACTGAGTCGCAAGTCAGGAAGGGTAAACTTACCTGCAAGGGTGATAAGAAGAAGTCAACCGATTCTGCTAAAGACAAGGAAAAGGGTAAGGGTAAGAAGGGTGAGTCTTCGAAGAAGTCGAGAAAGCGAAAGGGTGCTCAGAACTTTGCAGTAACTGCACAAACTGCTCAGAACCCTCAGAACCCACCAGCTCAACCTCCTGCGAAGAAAGTGTATGCTGGTACCGCACCTCATTGTGTTCGCTGCAACGGTCATCATGTTGCACAACAAGCTTGTAGACAATGCACAACGTGTGGTAAGTTTGGGCATCTGGCCAACGTCTGTCGTTCGGGTCAGAATCAGATTGTTCCGAATCAAGCTGCTCAGGTTCAAGCCCCAGTTCAGGGGAATGCTGCTAGATTCCCACTAGGTTCATGCTTCAATTGTGGAGAGTATGGTCACTTCCGCAACAACTCTCCGAGGTTGGCAAATGCGAATGCAAATCCGAATGTGAATGTGAATGTCAATGCGAATGCGAATCCCGCTCATGGACGAGTATTCAATCTAAATGCAAACGAGGCGCGAGCTGACAACCTTGTCGTCAATGGTACGTTTCTTGTTAACAATCGACCTGCATCCATTCTTTTTGATTCTGGTGCCGATAGAAGTTTTGTTTCACTATCTTTTGAGCCTTTGCTTGCAATACCTAGAACTAAACTGAGGAAACCCTTATCTGTCGAAGTTGCTACTGGCAAACCTCTTGTTCTCGATTCTTTTATTCGTGATTGTCAGTTAAACCTTGATAACCATCTTTTTCCCATCGACCTCACTCAGATGCAACTTGGGAGTTTCGATATTATCGTGGGGATGGATTGGGTAACCAAGCATCATGCTGAGGTGGTTTGTTTCGATAAGATTGTTCGTATTCCTCTTCCGTCTGGCGATATTCTGGAAGTTCGTGGCGAGAAACCATCTGGTGGATTGAAGCTTTTGTCATGTATGAAGGCCCAAAGATATTTGCAAAAAGGATATGTTGCATTCCTGGCACATGTCACCGAGGAGAAAGGCAAGAGCAAGAGTATTCAGGATATTTCGATTGTTCGGGATTATCCAGAGGTGTTTCCCGATGAACTGCCTGGTTTGCCTCCAGTTTGTCAAGTCGAGTTTCATATTGACCTTGTACCCAATGCAAAACGATTGCGAAAGCACCTTATCGTCTTGCACCATCGGAGATGCAAGAGTTATCGAAATAGCTTCAAGAGTTGTCTGATAAAGGATTCATCCGTCCAAACTTTTCGCCTTGGGGAGCTCCTGTCCTCTTCGTGAAAAAGAAAGATGGATCTTTTCGAATGTGTATCGATTATCGTGAGCTTAATAAGCTTACCATCAAGAATCGATATCCCCTACATAGAATTGATGATCTTTTCGACCAGCTGCAAGGTGCTTCATGTTTTTCCAAGATCGATCTGCATTCTGGGTATCATCAACTTCGTGTGTTCGAAGAAGATATCCCCAAAACTGCTTTCCGTATAAGATATGGGCACTACGAGTTCACTGTCATGCCCTTTGGTTTGACAAACGCCCCAGCTATCTTCATGGACTTAATGAATAGGGTTTGTAAACCTTATTTAGATAAGTTCATCATTGTGTTTATCGACGACATTCTCATTTATTCAAAGTCTCGAGCCGATCACGAACAACACCTTCGTTTGACCTTGGAACTTCTGAAGAAGAAACAACTTTTTGCTAAATTCTCCAAGTGTGAATTCTGGCTTAAAGAAGTTCAGTTCTTGGGTCATATTGTCAATGAGCAGGGTATTCACGTAGATCCATCCAAAATTGTTGCAATTAAGGATTGGAATACACCGACGACACCTACAAAAGTTCGTTCTTTTCTAGGCCTTGCTGGTTATTATCGAAGATTTATTTTTAATTTCTCAAAGATCGCGGTTCCCCTCACTGCTTTGACTCAGAAAAATAAGCCTTTCGAGTGGGGACCTAAACAAGAAGAAGCGTTCCAAACGCTGAAACGGAAGCTCTGTGATGCTCCTGTTCTATCTCTACCTGAGGGAAACGATGATTTTGTTGTCTATTGTGACGCGTCGAATCTAGGACTTGGTTGCGTTCTTATGCAACGTGGTAAAGTTATAGCTTATGCGTCAAGACAGCTGAAAATTCACGAGAAGAACTATACGACTCATGATCTTGAGTTAGGAGCAGTGGTTTTTGCGCTTAAAATCTGGAGACACTACCTCTATGGAACGAAGTGTGTGGTTTTCACAGACCACAAAAGTATCCAGCATATTCTCAAACAGAAGGAGCTGAACATGAGGCAACGACGTTGGGTTGAACTCTTAAACGATTATGATTGCGAGATCCGCTACCATCCTGGTAAGGCGAATGTTGTGGCCGATGCGCTTAGCCGAAAGGAACGAGTCAAGCTTCATTCTGTTCGAACTCTATCTGATATTCAATCTCGTGTTCTTCAAACTCAACGATCTTGTGTGATCAATGACTTATTGAAATATGATCTACCACTTCAACTTGAGCTTAAACTCGAAACAAAAGACGATGGTTTACTCTATTTTGAGAATCGTTTGTGGATTCCAAATCAGGACGATCTTCGCACCTTAGTAATGGACGAATCTCACAAGTCTCGATATTCTATCCATCCTGGTGCTGATAAAATGTACAAGGATCTTCGTACTCAGTATTGGTGGCCTGGTATGAAGAAGGATGTTGCCTTGTATGTATCAAAATGCCTAACTTGTCTCAAATTCAAGGCTGAACATCAACGACCTTCTGGTTTCCTTGTACAACCAGAGATACCGGTTTGGAAATGGGAGAACATTGCAATGGATCTCATCACCAAGTTACCGCGTACGTCTAAAGGTCACGATGCTATTTGGGTTGTAGTTGATCGTTTGACAAAATCTGCTCACTTCTTACCAATCCGTGAGGACTTCTCTGCTGAAAAGCTTGCCAAGATCTATGTAGGCGAGATTGTATCATGACATGGTGTTCCTTTAGATATCATTTCTGATCGTGATGCTCGATTTTCATCTCATTTTTGGAAGACCATGCAATCTGCTTTGGGAACCCAACTGAATCTAAGCACTGCTTATCATCCCCAAACAAATGGTCAATCTGAGAGGAGGATTCAAACTTTGGAGGATATGCTTAGAACATGCGTGATAGACTTTGGTGGTAATTGGGATTCTCATTTGCCATTGATCGAGTTCTCATACAATAATAGTTATCATGCTAGCATTAAGATGGCACCATTCGAAGCTCTCTACGGTCGAAAATGTCGTTCACCTGTCTGTTGGAATGACATCGGTGAAGCTCAGCTTACTGGACCTGAGCTCATTCTGGAAACAACAGACAAAATCAAGAAAATCCGCGATAATCTTGTGACCGCTAGAAGCCGTCAAAAGAGTTATGCAGATTTGGGAACGCAAGCCCATGGAATTTCAAATCGGAGACCGTGTCCTACTCAAGGTTTCACCTTGGAAGGGAGTGGTGAGATTTGGAAAGAAAGGAAAACTTGCACCACGATATGTTGGACCATTTAAGATTGTTGAAAGAATTGGAAAGGTTGCCTATCGACTAGAGCTACCTCCAGAGCTTGGAAATGTTCATCCGAATTTTCACGTGTCCAATTTGCGAAAGTGTTTAGCTGATGCTGATCCTCACATTCCTCTCGACGAGATTCAAATTGATGAAACGATGCACTTTGTCGAGAAACCCGTGGAGATAGTGGAACGTGCATACAAACAGTTGAAGAACAAACGGATTCATTTGGTCAAAGTTCGCTGGGAATCCAAACTTGGCCCCAAGTTTACTTGGGAACGTAAGGACCAGATGAAGGAGAAATATCCACATTTGTTTTCACAAGAATCCTCTAAATAAAATTTCAGGACGAAATTTCCTAAAGTAGGGGAGACTGTGACAACTGTGTTCTGTAATCATCGTATTATGTAAAACAATGTCAGTTATCAATAAAACAATATGCTTTGATGATTATTATATGTGTTTTGGTGATATTATGTGTGCAATTGTGTTTAAGGATTTTACAATTTGATTCGACTCCGATTTCAAGCTTTAAATCACTTTCTGGAAGGTTATACGCAAACTGGTGCTTAAATGCAGTCGGTTTAACGCGACGTACACTCCGGGACTGTGACATAAGCTAAACATACCCTAAATATCCTTTACATAACTTAGAAATAAGTTTCGAAGGATTCGGTATGGCGAAAACATGTTTATTTGAACTAAAGAACTAATTACGACAAAACTGCGAAACGAACGTTGGTGACCGCCCGGATAATATTTAAATCCCACAAATATTCTGTTATGATTAAAATCTTATTTTAATCAGGTTCTTGTTGAAAAATAAATTAAAACGCTTAGAAACGTTATTTTTCAAGTTTAAGCGCGTACCGTGTGTTTCTGCGCGACACAGTGCTTTTACTGCGAAACGCGGACAACGCAGCCAGTCTTGGCAACTGAAATCTATTTCAGTAATATTTTGGCGAGTTTATTTTTATAGAATAATAAAAATAAATTAGAACGCCATAAATCGGGATTTGAACGTTAGATATAATACCCGGTACCTAATTAAACACTTTAACGGAACAGTGTTTAACCGGACAACCGGACATTACCCGGGACACTAAAATTTTGCCACATACATTATTTTATTTTTTCTAAGCTAGTTACGGCCCCCGAACAACATAACACCTCATAAAAATATCTTGAAACCAAGCACCTAACTAATACTTACAATTTAGCTAGAATCTAACCAACTTAGTTGAAACCTAGCCTACATACCCCCCCATCCCATCCACCTTACGACACATATGGCCTATTTGGAGGATTTCTTTTGATCTCCTTTGATCCCATGAGATTTGGCTAGAGATTTGCTTGGTACTTTACAAACATGTTATACAATGGTCAATGTTAATATTGGATTATAAATAAGTCTAAGGGGCTTCTCACTTCTCTCATCAAACAACACACCCAACATCAAATTTCTCTCTTCCTCTCCTCCTTAACCCCTCACGGCAGCCACAACCCCACCACCATACCACCACCTTCAAGCCTTTTTCAAGCAAACCATACATACACAAAGGTGCTAGAGACCGAACAAGTAAGCGTGGTGCAGTCGGAAGCTCAAGGACCGCTCTCATTTTCTTTTATCCGCCACTTTTCTACACTCGAACTCCCCTAGCCTTGTGCTAGTGGTAAGCACTTAGATCCTTGCATACTACTTGTTATTTAAGTGGTTAATGATGCGTAATGATCAAAAACATAAGAAGTCTAAAGAACTTAAACAAGGCTTGAACATCACCTAACATATGGTAAAGTAGTGTTAAAATGATGAATGGAATATGATATTGCATGATAAATCTGGAATATATAAGTAATAATCTGCTGTAAGTATTGTTGTGATCACTAAACATGTGAACGGAATCAATCAAACACACTTTATCATGTAAAAAGACTGAAAACAGCTTGCTGATTTGCATTTCCAGCCACCTTTAACTGGCTGTAAACAGACCGTATCTTAACGAAAATTGTATTTTCTGAAGTCTAGATTTATATATTATGAAATACGGTTCTAATGGCACCGGAATCATAATTTTTGGACTTCGTTTACTATTTTTAAAGTGTCTTTTCGTAACAGCAGCTAGAGCTGCATTTTTCTGCTGAAAATATGCGTCCTGTTTTCTGTCATAACTTGATTTCTGTGTAAAGTTAGATCATGAAATTTATACTGTAGATGACCACTGATATATTTGTAATACTCTCACTGGAATTTTGTAAATCGGACTTACAATTAATTTTTAGTGAATTATTCCGTAAACTGCGATCAGAAAGTAGCAAATCTGATTGCAGTCGGGAAAATGAATTTTTATAAAATATTGGTAATGAACTAGACCCCGATATTTTTACACAATAATATTTGGATCATTTAAGAAATTCTATAAAAATTTGGAAATTTTTGGAATAAGTTAACTATTTTATTTAGATGTCCGAAAACAGTCCAGTTTTGTATATATTAAAACAGAAATAACATAAGTAGCATTATGCATGTCGAAGCATGGGTTTGGATTATTAAAATCATTCTTATTTAATTTAGGGCGGATAAACAATTGAGGGATTGTGTTAACATTTAAAAACGCACCCGAAGGTGAGTACATAGATCCCCTCTTTTACTGTTTTTCGATTGTTTTAGGGTGATTCATATGTATCAAAACGATTTCAATATTCTAACGATGGTTTCAAAACGATTGAGATGGTTTATACAAAACTAATAATGATTTCGATAATGTGAACAAACTTGTTGGTGGAAGTTACATAACGAATGACATTCATTAGCATTGATCAAGCCGACCATTATTAGGTTATGGTACCATAGGATCTGACAAATCCCGTTATCAGACCGCACCCATGGTTATGTGTGGGTTAGGTGGGTAACGACTGAATCTGATGATTGTTAACTTACCCTTTGTAGGTTTGTTAATGCAAAAACTAGTTGAACAATAGACGAGTCACAAAGGTTTGAATGTTATTAGCGAGACGACCAAAAGTAGTTTCACGATCTAAAACGAGAATGATTTAAACGACTAAAGCGTTTATTAACGAATTAAACGATTTGGGTAAACAATTGGAAGCGATATCACACAAACGAGGTTTTCGAAACGATATAAACCATACGAGTTGTACTACAAAAACGATTTATGATTTGGTTTACATAAACAAATGTTTTGGGTTAAGATTCATGGCATCGAGGTTTATAAATTATGACCAATCTATTTTGACTTGGTTATTCATTTGCAATACAAATATTTTACCAAACAGGGTTTTTCTAATATCAATTAACAAAGCCATACAAGTTGTTTCAACATACAAACGAGCCATGAATCTGGTACTCACGCAAAAACTATGTACTCGCCAGCATTTCTTTGCTGACTTTGTTTTTACCTATGTTTCAGGTGAAGTTGCTTAGTGTTGATTGCAAGTAGGATGCATGCTCACTTAGGACCGGACGAGGCCTTAGTGATTTAATAACGATAATAGACTGTGTTTAGTGTTGATTGCAAGTAGGAAGCTATGCTGATAAGCGAAGAAAGCCACTCGAGTTCCAGGTTGGGGATCGGGTGCTACTCAAAGTCTCACCTTGGAAAGGTGTAGTTCATTTTGGAAAACGAGGTAAACTCAATCCGCGTTATGTCAGAACATTCGAAATCATTGAGAAGATTGGCAAGGTGGCCTACAAGCTGAATCTACCGGCAGAACTCAGCGGAGTCAACAATGTTTTCTATCTGTCGAATCTGAAGAAGTGTCTGTCAGATGAGACCCTCATTGTTCCTCTCAGGGAGCTCACTATCGACGATCAGCTACGATTCGTCGAGGAACCAGTAGAGATTACTGATCGAGATGTTAAGATTCTCAAGCGTACCAGAATACCTCTTGTTCGATTTCGTTGGAACTCCCGTCGTGGCCCAGAGTATACCTGGTAACGAGAAGACCAAATGAAACTCAAGTATCCCCAGTTGTTTAAGAAAAGTGCAACCCCTACTGAGGCTGAAGCTACGACAGAATTTCGGGATGAAATTCCTAACCAACGGGGGGATGATGTGACACCCCAGGAAAACCAGGAAAACCACGCAACTTAACTAGCTTCCTTAGTAACAACGTGCTAAATTCCGGGACGAAATTTTCTTAACAGGGGAAGAATGTGACAACCCTCAAAAATTACATGTATCCATACGATTCATTAATGTTAATTAAAGTGCTTAATGACTGTGCTGAATTACTTAACTGCTTTCTGATTACTGTGTCATACTACACGTGCTTTTTAACATACCAGTCTTGTGCAGAAAATTGACTAAATAGTTCTATATACTCTCCTATATGTTGGGAAATAAAAATGTTACAAAAAAATGTATATAGGACACTATATGGAATAACTTAGCACTTTAACGGAACGGTATCCAACCGAACAACCGGACACTACCCGAAAAACAAAAAAAAATATTATTAGAAACATTGTTTCACTTATTCTGAGCTAGTCATGGTCCCCGAACACTTAAACACACTACATAAGACATGGTACACACTAAATATTAGATCTTACACTTTAACCTTCCACTAATTGATTTATTTACCATTCAACTTTCAACTTAAACCCCTCCCCTTGCCTAAATTTTCGGCTCTCATGGCCCCACAACACAAGATCATTTCAAATCTTCATAATCCCAACCATAATCCCTTCTTAGATTCCACAAGATCATGTAGATATTGTTGTGTACTTCTTGAGCATGTTAACCAATGGATAAAAGAACTTGATTATAATAAAATCACATAACCATCATCCTCCACTTATCACCAACAAAAACTCTCTCTTCCTCTCCTCTACAAAGCTCGGCCGAAACCCCCTTTTCACCACCATCATTTTTCGATTTTGATACAAGTATTCCAAGACCATCCCAAGGTGTATCAAGGTGAATCACGAAGTGTGGAGCTCACGGATCATCAAGGACCTCTCTCGTGTGCTTTTATCCACTCATTTTCTCTAGCGTTTCTTCCCTAGCTTAAAAGCTAGTAGTAAGCTTCTTATACACTCTTGATACTTCATGTTTTTAGTGGTTAATAGTTATAGCTTGATGAAAGCATATGAACACTAAAGATCATAATCATAAAACTTGAACATAAGCTTTACATAAGATGAAATAATGCTAGAATGATGTTATTTTGAGTATGTATGATGTTACTTGGTGATTACTAGTAATATGATGATTGATCATCATATGGAACTTGTTAAAGCATGATTAAAAACATGGTTTAACAAGTTAGAGGTGATTATGTGCTTGTATGAAATAATCATCTTCTAGTCTACACATGAACTTGAAAGAAAAATTATTTTTCTTGAAAAAATAATAAACCAAGTGAACTAGTGATCTTGTAGATCTAAAACTTGTGAATGATTTTCCTAAATAAACCAAGTTTAAAGGACGACTTTTGAAAGAGCATGATCCTTACACTAATTTGGAAATAAAATAAGTATGACAATACTAGTGAAACAAGAAAATGTTGTAAACAAATATTTTTGCAAAATATGTTCACAAGTTGTGAACATCTAAAAATCCCGAAAATGAGATTTTAACAAAAGTGAACATACTTTGGAGGGTAACTAAACCCACTAAACGCCATACCAAGTTACTACGCGTTTTTATGAAACATCAAGTTCATGTTGGTTTGTAAATAAGATAGTTTGCTCTTGGTAAATTGTTGTTGTTTATTGAATGATTTTTGGAAAAAAAAATGATATGCTTATTAGCATGGACACCTCCATTTACAAAGGAAACTCTGGCGAAATTTTCTAAAAATTCCAACACTTATAAATTATTCTTCTAACAAGTGTTCACAAATACGTTTTAACTTTATTTTTTTTTTCAAAATAAACTTCGCCATGAGTTTTGTTACAAAAATACGAAGTATCGGAGGTTGATTTTTACAAGTAAAATGGCAAAATATATATTTAGAATATATATTTTATACTAGAACACTTGTGTGGATACTTGTTTATTTTGTGAGATAGTTATATTATTTTAGGGTAAAATAATATAACTTAACAAAGTACCTTGACATTTGAATTATGTGGTATGTGATAGAAGTAATGAGTAGATAAACCGTACGTAGGATGCGTGTTATGCATGCACGAGAAACTGATTGTTATCTGTACCTTATTAGGACGTGCTTGAATTCTGATTATTAGAGTAACTAATCTAACCGAGCAAACCAAGGTGAGTTCACACACTCTTAAGGCATGGGATTCCCGGTGGGTTGGGAATGGGATTAAATAGCTATGACGGAACTTGTACTTTCACCACTACTAGACTACTTACCACCGTCCTCGGATTGGGAATGACACAAGCGCTAAACCTATGTATTCTTATACGTACCTATGTCCTCGGATTGGGAGGGACGCCAGCGCTAAACCTACGTATTCTTATACGTACCTCTGTCCTCGGATTGGGAAGGACGCCAGCGCTAAATCTACGTATTCTTATACGTACCTCTGTCCTCGGATTGGGAAGGGCACCTGCGCTAAACCTACGTATTCAATACGTACCTCTGTCCTCGGATTGGGAAGGGCACCTATATATATATATATATACATCTAGTCTAGTGGTCTACAACATGGGGTAGCCCCCACCGTTTATGGTTTGGAAAATAAGGAAAGTTGATTTAACCGGTAGTTGCAAACAAACTCATAGTTCTTGAAAAACTACTTTATAACAAACACCTACTGTGAACTCGCTCAACTTTATTGTTGACTCGTTGTTACATGCCTTGCAGGTCGTTAGATACTTATGGAGCTTGCGCGAGGAGGAGGTCGTTGTGGGATATGGACTGTTATGTCCCGTTCTAAACATTTAAACTTTATGAACTTATTGAACTTATGTTTTGGTTCCACGTCTTATGCTTCCACTGTTTAATTTAAACTTGGTTAACTAGTTTTGAAACACCAATTATATTGCATGGTTGGATTTTATCTATTTTAAATACATTGTTCAATATGATTGGTGGCTGGATCCTGGTCAGTCACGCCTCCATGAGGTGATACTCCGCTTGTGGATTTTGGGGGTGTGACAAAGACCACCTATTTATAGGAAATGCTAGGTCGCACGAACTTTCATGCTTTATGGCCAGGTCGCACGAACTGGCCAGACCCCATGAACTTGGCAGGTCTGTTTCCCGTTTCTTTCGTACAATGTGTCCTGGTCTATCTATTCTAATACATGACTTGATACAAGATATAAGACGAAGTCAACAGACATATGCACTAACAAACTCCCCCTTGGATGTTGACGAGTCTTCAGTGTATTGAGTCTTCAGTCTTGATCGGTCTTCTTACTCTTTCCAAAGTATCTTTCTCTGTAAGCATCCTCATCAATCTCTATCTTACTTTTCCAGAATCTCAACATTACTCTTCGAACTTTCTAATTCTCTTGATCAGATCTCTTGATTCCTTAAGCTCATCAGCATTAGCAGCTTCTATCTCGAACGCTATTTCAAGATCTGAATCTGGCTCTTACGTCATCAGACTCCCCCTTTCAATAACCTGGGATCGCAGTCTGGAATTCACTATCTGCAAGCTTTGAATCGGAAACCTGGCTCTAATCTGCATACGCTTATGCGGAAAATCCTCAGGAGTCGAAACCTAGCTCTTTCAAAGCTTTTTACCTGCACATACTCTACCCAAAACATAAGGTTTTTTATTTATAACAATTTTAGAAATTACTAGAAACATTCTCAAATCAATATGATCTCTCATTTATGATCTCTGCTTAACCACTTGTATTTGTAACACTCAAATTTGGTTTCAAATTAATGAACCATTTAATCATTTCAAAATCATTTGTCATTTCAAACAAACTCTCCCAACCCTTTTGCCGTTCATCATGTTTAGCACTTGGAATTTTGAAAATCAGCTTTCCAACATCAGTTGTCGAAAATAAGATGAAATAAAATCTTTTTGAATTTTCAAAATTTTATGCTAAAACACTGAAAATCTTTTTGGATTTTAGGAAATAAATTATATACATACATTTTTTGTGAGTTTGTGTAAGAGGATCATATCAGTTTATGACAAATCACTAGCACCGTTGAGCTTTAAACACTTTAAGTTTTAAACGATTCACTTAGATTGTCAGTAAACTGATCCACTTAAATTTTCACACAAATTTCATTGATTCGAGATATGGATTAGTGTTTTAAGGACTTAAACTTATTCGCGTGTCCCACCTCAGAATATACTCTCGTATCCAGACTCCTATATTCAGTCTTACAGGTGAATGTACACTAATGATATCTGTAAACGGGTAATGCGAGGCCATGAGAGCTCAGGTTAGAACTTCCGTTCAGACAAAGAGATGATGGCTCGACTTTTAGGTGTGTCCCGTTTGGGGATCTTTTCTTCAACAGCACATGATTAGCATTTTTCAATGTTTCATCATTTTTTATGCTGAGGGTGTGCTTTATGATTAAAGCAGTGCAGAGTATTATACGAGGACTAGGCTATTGCTCCCGCAAAATCAGAAGTCCTGGTATAATACCCCAGATATCATCATGCACAAAGACCTAGTATGTCAGAAATAGAAAGCCCTTCAAACAAGATTTCAGGGGTTACCTATATATCCGAGAGATGTTCCCCACGAGATAAGTAAGTATTTGATATTTAGGTTTATATCTCGAAAACAATCTACTAAGCGTGTAAAAACCTACTGGCATATCACCAATGAGACCGTTTATCACATTTTAACTTTCGAATTCTTTAGCGTACTGTGATTGTCTACTGATGTACTATCATTTCCTCTTTTTCACAACGAAACTCATTTTTGATTTTTCGATGTTTTTGGTTTTTAGATTTTATCATGTTTTTGGATTTTTCAAATTTTCAAAATTTCTAAAGTTTTTTACTCCCCCTAAAATCAAAAATATGTTTCAATTTTTGATTTTCCGGGAAAATTTGAAAGTAAAAGCAATAAATTGTACAAATAAAATGACAAACTGATTTGAATTGCTTCAAATCTCCATTCTCTTGGCATAAACAATCAGAACTCCCCCTGACAACAAACTATTTTCCAATTATGATTTCAAAACACTTAAGTTTGTTTTAATCAAAATGGTTTTTCCGGAAACATAGTTTTGTTGAATTCACACATCATGTGGTTTAATTCATCATTTTGTTCTTTCAACAGCTTATGAATGAATCCTTTTTTTTTCTTTTAACCACTTGTACAAACTATCACTTGTAGATTTTTTCACAAAAACATTTTTCAAGAATGATGCCGATTCATGCTCCACGATTACCAACTTGGGAGCTCCGGCAAGTCAGGATTTTTAAGCAAACAATACAGACACCCAAGCCTGACCAGCTTTGGGTGTAACCGGTTCAATTTCACTTGGTCTTTGAACATTCCGTTTTGATTCATAGAATTCTTTTACCCCTTTGGTCCTTCCATCAACCATCTTACCAAAGATATGTTTTACTTTGCCATTAAACGCTTTTTTGACATCAAATTCTTTCTTTTCAGAAAAAAATTGATTCGAAATCTCTACTTTTCCAACTTTTTGTTTTAAATTTTCAGTCCGCAATGGTGGAAAGTTTGCTTCATCCATTGGCGGAACTAAATTTTCTCTTTTTAGTTCAACTGGTGGCTCCTCTGACTTTGACGAGTCAGATTCATCACCAGATTTATCCTCTGATTTCTTAGCAACCCACGTTTGGTTGTTAAGATTCACTTTTCTTTTGTTTAACCTTTTAGAACACTCACCAACTTCATATGTTGAATTTTTAAACATTTAAAATTTTTCAGTTGGTGGTTCAGTTTTATCAACAACTTTTTCTTTGAGTTTAGAAGACACTCCCTGTTGTGTGTTGGTTGCCTTTGGACAGTTCCAGGCGATGTGACCAATTTCATTGCATCGGTAACAGGTTCTTGTCTCCTTTTTCTGATAAGCTTCATTCTTCTCATGTGTCTGTTTTTCTTCAAGAAACGCTTTGTTCGATTGCTTCCAGAATGAGCTCTTTTTCTCTTCTTTAGAACTTGCTCCTGAAACAAATTTAGTTTTTGATTTAAAATCTTTAATATTTTGATTATTTTCAACATCAAAACCCAACCCCTTCCTTTTGAAATTGCTTTTATTATTCGGTTTCTTTTGATGTTCTGGACCGAAACCTTTCTTCTTGTTTAAACGTTGTTGAACTCTAGAAGTCTATTTAGGTTTTGAAAATCCTATTTTATCTTTTATTTCTGAAAACTTTGTTTTTATCAATTTAAAAACTGTTTTAATATTTTCAATTTTCACATTTTTAATTGGAAATTCCTCATCAGAATATAATTTGTCTGAATCATTCAAAGTATATGCCACTTTGATTGTTTCGTCATTCAAATTAATTTTTGATATCAGAAAATCTTTATTGTAAACCCTTTTGACCGATGATTTCGAACTGTCAACTGATGAACTTGAACTGTCAGGTTCAGACTTTGACTCTGACTCCTCATCCTTATCCAACACCTGATCGACCACTTTCTTTATTAACTCAGACTCATGATCAGTGTCAGACGATGTGAATGTGACGTAAATGTTGTCTGGTAACTCATTAGTTGTTTCAGACTTTAACTTTATATTGACTGCCTATTTGACTGGTTCCGAATTTGGTTTTCTGGGAGAATAACCTTCCCAGATCGGAGGCGGACACTTGTTATAATTTGCATTTTGTTTCTTACCAGTATCCGTATCTTCCGACTTCTTATCTTGAAAGACTTCAAAACCTGCTACTGTCGGATAGATTCTATCAATCTAGTAATCAGAACTTGAGTAACTCATTAGCAATCGTCTGATCCTTTCATTCTCAATCTTTTCAGTCTCTAATTCTTTCTTCAACTTTGCACACTCATCAATATAGTGATTGATGGCCTTCTGCTTAGACATCATTACTGCATTCATCATTGTCAAAGCATCTTCCCTTTCTGAGTTTGTCTTTTCCAATTGATTAACCGTTCTGTTCAATACATCATACGATTCTTTTACATACTTAACATCGAATAACAATTTTTCTTTCATCTTGTCTAGCTCACTAAACTTCTTATCTTTCTCTTCACAATGTTTGCATGGTTCCAAACATTTCCGACAAGGTTTTGTGACCTCTACAATCTTTTCAATCTCAACAATCTTCTCAACAACATTAACTTCTTCACACTGTTCATACTTCTCTTCCACCTGAACAACATTCTCACATTTTACATCTTTCTTCTCTTTTGCAGCTTGTCTCTCCTTTAGCTTCTCCAATTTATCTGCAAAATAAAATTTGAAACTTTCAGGAGATAGATGAGTTTTACCAATGTTTATTTGTTTAATTTCTTCATCATCATCACTGCTATCAATTGATGATTGATCAAAGACTGGTGTCTTTTCTAAACTATCTTGTTCTTCAAGTTTTTCAATGAATTGAGCAATTGACAATCTATCATACTCTCCGGTATTCTTCAAAATCATAAGATATGTACCCCATTCAATTTGAGGTAAAGCATCAGCTAATTTTTCAACCCATTCCTCTCGATCTTTTTTTATATCCAAACGGGTCATTGAACGCACTAAATGACAATATCTCTCAATAAGAGTCTTTGTCGTTTCACCCGGCAAACTTGAAAACAATTCAAATTCTTTCTTTAATAATGATTTTTTATTCTTGATCATCTCCGTACTTCCTTCGCATTTTGTGCGAAGTGCTTCCCAAATCGAACGTGCACTACCATCATGTTGAAGTAATACGAAAATGTCTTCTTTTACAGCTTGTTGAAGTAAACTGATCATCATTTTTTCTGCCTTGTACATGTCTCTCTCTTTATCCGAAAATTCAGAAATAATCTTTATAACTCCCATATCAGAACGAGGTCGAACGTACTTAGTTTCAATACACTCCCAAGACCTTAAATGGTTTGCTTGAACCCAATTCTCGAACCGTTCTTGCCAACTGTAGTATTCTTCAATGCTCATTAGCTTTGGAGGTTTTTGTAACGTTCCTGTTTCATTTTCCATGTTCACGCTTTGAACAACTGAACTTGAAGTAGCCGAGGTACTACTGAATGCGTTGTAGAATTCATTTTCCATGTTTCAGTATTGAGAGTTCACAAAACAGATTGTTCAAACGATCTGAGTTTTCAAACGATCTTGTACTTCAAACGATCTGAAGTTCAAACGGCCTGGAATTCAACCCGTGCGATCTGGAGTTTTGACTGATCAAACCGTGCGAACAGGTAATACAACCAAACAACCTGAAGTTCTTAATCCTCCTCGTGCGGTCTAAAACTAAATATTCAAACGATCTGGCCAAATCTCAAATAATAATGTGCTGACAATACTTTGAATTACTACAAAGTTACATGCAAATTCTGAATGGCCGACAATCTAAGTTCACAACTCAATTCTCATTGGGCCGATGACATTTTGTTTTATGTGAATTGATAACAAGCACTAGTCTTCACAAGCAAATGTATTGGGCCGAAAATAATTAATCAATCAAAGCACATGGGTCGCGATTAGTATATTCTTGGGTCGAGTAGATTGAACAGATCACATGCAATCTGAATTCAAATGGCCGACAACATTAATGGCTCTCAGTTCTCCTTTTCACGTGATGTATAGTATAAATGGCCGACAAGATAAATGCTATACTCAAATTTGATTGGGCCGTGATTAAGTGGGCTGACAACAATCAGCTTTAGTTAAAATATAATTGGGCCGCTAGTCTTGTTCACATCCAATACTTTGAATTATTACAAGCAACCTGATGTGATTTTCAAACAATTTGGCCCACCTCGTGTGACCTGATTCAAACTTCAAACGACCTGATCACACTTCAAACGACCTAATCACACTTTGTGCGGTCTGAGTTATTCAAACCGTACGACCTGAGACTCTCTCAAATGATTTGACTGATTTTCACACGATCTGAAAGATTTCACACGACCTGGAGATGATTTTCAAACGAACTGAAGTAAAACTCAAACGATCTGATGTGATTTCATGCGATTTGAATGTTTTTCGTCCAATAGTTCATCATTTTATCAATTTTTATCAAGTTTTAGGTTGAATTTGATACTGATTTGTTCACGGATTGATTAAAGCTCAGTTTTACGTGTTATATCACAAAATCAAGTCATTTTAACCGCAAATTCATTGAAATTTGATGAAAAAGTGTAGAAAAGTGAGTAGAAATGAGAAGAAATCAGATTTATCCGTGAAAACAAGCTGAAATTGTAAGAACTCTTCCTCCTGTGCTCTGATACCACTTGTAGGATCGGGGATTCGATCAAATGAGTCGATCAGAAGAGTTCTCGATCAATACAAAAGGCGGAATCAGACGTATTGATGTTATATCAGCTAGATCCACACTTAGAATCACTTTAACTGTCGATTGTATTGATTTGATAGTGTTTACAGATCGTTCGACACTTCAGAAGCACTTCGTCACCGGAATCAGAATGTTACAAATGAAAACCCAAGACCACCTATTTATAGGAAATGCCAGGTCGCACGAACTTTCATGCTTTCTGGCCAGGTCGCACAAACTCATGCTTTCTGGCCAGGTCGCACGAATTGGCTAGACCCCATGAATTTGGCGGGTCTTTTTTCCGTTTCTTTCGTACAACGTGTCCTGGTCTATCTATTCTAATACATGACTCGACACAAGACATAAGACGAAGTCAACAAACATATGCACTAACAGCTTATACTGTCGTACTGTATTCAGGCTAATCTCTCAGTGCTCCCTTCAATCCAAGACTGTGTTTATTCGTTAAACACGCTCTGTGAGTATACTCAATCCCTTTTTGCTTTATGCACTTTTGAGTGTTACATACGTTACTTATATCAAAATCACAATCGATACACAACGCAAACACTTTTGTACGCTAACCACTCCTGCATGTTATACGTATTATTCGATGAATGCTAGGATGTTATGTTTACACAGTGATTGTTGCCTGACACCTTAGTAACAGTAGTACTATAGTTTGCACTCAGCACCTGTCGTGGACAGGGGTTGTTAAGGGCTTTTCTTCACGTGTCACAGTGGTGATATGTGTTGCGCATTCTACAACTCGCACTCACGTCTGTGCATATTTCATTGTCGATAACTTACCTGCTTCACATTCTACGTGTTACATGCTGGTTATGCGAATAAATCGCTTTCGCTACTATTATACTATTAAACTTGTATGCTAACCTTTACACTATGCGTATTGATTGTTATTTTACGTATGTGACAGGTGTTTAGGATGCTTTTGCTTGCTGGTTGTCATGGAATCAAGCTAGGGGAGTCTAGAAACAAACTAAATAAAATCTCAGTTGTCGAAACAATTTATTTGTCTTTGAGATACAATGTCTGTAATAATTATTTTACTGGATATGTTATGGTATGGGACGTAATGTTAAATATTTGATAATATTAGTTGTTATGGATTTCTCCTGGACAATCTGTTTCGCTCAGTGCCATGCCCTGATGTTTCCGCCATCGGTTGGGGTGTGACAGATTGGTACCGGCCATAACTATAGGGAATTAAGCAAGACTCGACCTAGTCCGGGTCGATGTCTTAGAATTGACCTAGTCTATAGTCTAAGTACCAACCGACCGTCTTGTGCGAACCCAGTAGGGGTTCTGCGCAAGCTTACCCCTTATACTCTCGTTGTACTCGCTAAATTCGCACTACATACTACAGCCTCAGGAAAGGAACGCTGACAACACACACAATTTTCGAAAACAAACGACTGGTTTCGTCAAGACTAGGTGTGAAAACCGCAAACTCTCGATAGAATCGCTCATTCATCACACATTTTTATTAATAAAACACGAGAATTTGCATTGAGTCAGGTGTGAAAACCATACCTCGACGCGATCTATCTCATGATTTATCACACAACCAGGAATGAAGTTGTTAAGTTAGGGGTGAAACCCGCATCTTAGTGACACATTCCGCCTTATATTTTGGTTTTTACAAAACTCTCACCAAAGTATCGATGGGTTCCAACGACTAGGGTCACGTAATGGCCGAAAAGATGCGTGCCAATCGTCCGGATTGAGGCGAGAGCACAGTCTATTAAGCCAACGCGTGTACTTGAAGTCCTTGAGATCAGTCGAAACACTTTGGGTAGTCAAAGTCTAGCACACCAAGACATTCTGATTTTCGCTGATTTTACGCCTTATCTCTTTTATGTGTTTCAATTCTGAGGATCGCAACCGCTGACTCTGTGGATTATCACTTTTATGTAAGACTTTACGTGTTTTTTGTGGGTTATGTACTTATGTTTCGGTTTTGGTTTTGGTGATTTACTCGCTTTCAGCTTTTCACTTCGATACGCACGCACAACTCGCTCTATACATTAATCTCAACACGCTAACAAATCGCACGCTATACTACTCGCTATGTTACTCACTTACGCTACTCGCTATCGCTACTCGCGCTCGCAACCCTCGATCACTTTTTGCAGCTGTGAAAGATAGGTGAATACGTGCAAAATACGTAGGTGAATACGTGCAAAATATAGTGGAATATGTGCTTACGTGGATTACGTGCTTCTGTGCTTACGTGGACTATGTGCTTATGTGCCTATGTGATTACCTTCCTAAGTGTTTGGACGTGTTCTTGAGCTTTATGGTATATTGGTTTAGTACTGTGTGGTGAGATTGAGTGTATCGTCTAAATCCGTGACGATGTCTGTTGCAGACAATGTCTTCATTCGGATCTCACACTTCTCGCTCTGCTCGCCGCAATCACGCTGACAAACGCATCACCTCGCTAGTCGCTAAGCAGAAGGCTAAGGTCCTTCCGCAAATCATCAGCGATATTAATGAAATCGCTAGAAAGTCCTCCGAGGAATGAAGGACTGACTCTCCAAAAGCGACCTTCAGCTTCAAGCAGTTTAAAGCTTGTGGACCCAAAGACTTTACTGGGGAAGATGGGCCAAGCGCAATGTTTGCATGGTTCGACTTGATTGAGGTCACTCTACAACAAAGCGGATATCCAGACAACATCCGCACTGTTAACGCAACTGGTGTCTTCCAATATAGGGCACTGGAATGGTGGACAGCGGAGCGGAACAGATGTGGGAACGACGCAACTTACGGACTTTCTTGGGAGGAATTGAAAGAAATCATGATGAAAGAGTTCTGTCGTCCGCACGAGCTCCAAAAGCTGGATGACGAGTTCTAGCACATCTAGCAAGTGGGTGGCGACAATGCTGGTCTTACTGCTCGCTTCAAACAGCTTTGCGTCATCTGCCCTAGCCAAGTCACAACTCCCGACATCAACATCAAGAAATACATCCGTGCTTTACCGGATTGTGTTGCTGATTTCGTCCAAGCGGCCAAGACTACAATAATTGAGGAGACCTTCCTGCTCGCTCCCGAGATTAATGATAAGCGAGTTTGGGCTAGTTACTTCAATAAAACCACCAAGAGTCTTCATCAAGCTACCGCTACTTCTGCTACTCCCGCTGCTGAAACTGCTTCACCTCAAGCTTCGAAATCTTCACACCGCAAATGCAAGAACAACAACAACAACAACAAAAACAAGAACTGTGCTGTCACAACCGCTCCTCTCAATGCTGTTCCTGTTCAACAGCAGAACCAGAACCGTCGCTGAACCAGTGACCAACGCACCTCCTGCGAAACGTGCGTATACTGGTCCCGACCCACTGTGCCCTACCTGTAATTATCACCATCATGTTGGGATTGCATGCCGATTTTGTGCTTACTGCAACCTTTACGGCCACTTTACTGCAAACCGCCATACTGGTCCCCGCCAGGCTCAAGTTCAAGCTCCTCCTGCTCTGCCAGCTCAACTTCCCGCTCCTCAGGGACAACAAGCAGCTCCTGCTCCCGCTGGTCACCCAAGAGCCTGCAATACGTGTGGTGATGCCAACCACTTCGCGAATGTCTGCCCGAACAGAGTGGTGAAGTAAGAGCCACAGCAGCAGTCAGCGCAGCAACAACACCAACAGCAGCAGCAGCAGCAGCAGCCAGCTCAGCAAGCAGCCCGTGGGCGAGTTTCCAATATCAACGCCCGCCAGGCCCAGGTAGACAACAACATGGTTAATGGTACGTTTGTCGTAAATGGTATATATGCTTCGTGTTTGTTTGATACTAGAGCCGATAAATGTTTTGTATCGTTCGAATTCGAAAGGCTCCTGAACGGTAAACGCGTTAACCTCCCATCAACATTCGACATAGAAGTTGCCACTGGAAGAACCGTCACTATTAGTTCCATTTTGTGTGATTGTACTCTTGAGCTCAACAGTCACGTTTTCCCGATCAATCTTATCCCAATGCAGCTCGGTAGCTTTGATGTCATAGTAGGCATGGATTTTCTTCGTGAAAATCATGCTGAAATTGTCTGTTTCGATAAAATGATCCGTTTCTCTCTAAAAAACGGAGATCAACTGTGTGTTTATGGCGATGTTGCTTCGAAGAAATTACAACTCATGTCATGTGTCCAAGCCAGCAAGTATTTCCGCAAGGATTACCAAGCTTTCTTGGCATACATCGTAGTAGCGTAAAAGGAAAAGGAAAAGAAACAGAAGGCAATGGAAAAGGTGCTCGTGGTTCGTGATTTTCCTAACGTCTTTCCTGATGATTTACCTGGTTTACAGCCATCTCGTGATATCGATTTCCGAATTGACCTCATTCCTGGAGCAAATCCTGTCGCTAGAGCGCCTTATCGTCTCGCTCCATCTGAAATGCACGAACTCTCGAGTCAGCTCCGGGAATTGCTTGATAAAGGCTTCATTCGCCCTAGCACATCTCTATGGGGCGCACCTATCCTTTTCGTTAAAAAGAAGGATGGATCGTTCTGGATGTGCATCGATTGTAGGGAACTCAACAAGCTGACTATCAAGAATCGCTATCCTTTACCCTAAATCGATGATTTGTTTGATCAATTACAAGGTGCTACGTGTTTGTCCAAGATCGATCTATGCTCTGGCTATCACCAGTTACGAATTTAAGAGGAAGATATACCCAAAACCGCTTTTCGAACCCGATACGGCCACTACGAGTTTGTTGTTATGCCCTTTGGCCTAACCAACGCCCCTGCAGTTTTCATGGATCTAATGAATCGCGTGTGTAAACCCTTTCTCGACCGCTTCTTCATCGTTTTTATCGATGATATCCTGATCTATTCAAAGACAAAAGCCGAACACGCGCAACATCTCCGTTTGGTTCTTGAATTACTTCAGGGAAATCACCTCTATGCCAAGTTCTCCAAGTGCGAATTGTGGCTCGTGGAGGTTCAATTTCTCGATCATATTGTAAATAGTCAAGGTATTCACGTCGACCCTGGAAAGATCGAAGCAGTTAATAGTTGGATTACACCAAAGAACCCGTCCGAAGTTCGTTCTTTTCTCGGATTGACGGGTTATTATCGCCGATTCATCGCTGATTTCTCGAAGATCACTGTCCCTCTCACCTCACTTACGCACAAGGACAAACCTTTTGTTTGGGGAACTGAACAAGAGGAAGCCTTTCGAACCCTCAAACTCAAGCTCTGCAACGCTCCTGTGCTCGCATTACCCGACGAAAATGGCGACTTCGTAGTCTGTTGCAATGCCTCAAACCTCGGTCTTGGTTTTGTTCTCATACAACAAGACAAGGTTATCGCGTACGCCTCTCGTCAGCACAAGATCCATGAGAAGAACTATACAGCCCACGATCTCGATCTTGGTGCAGTTGTTTTTGCGTTGAAGATTTGACGAAACTACTTTTATGGTACTAAGTGTATGGTCTTCACCGACCATAAGAGCCTACAACACATCTTTAACAAGAAGGAGTTGAATATGCGCCAACGCCGATTGGTAGGAACTTATCAACGATTACGACTGTGAGATTCGTTACCATCCAGGCAAAGTAATTGTCGTTGTCGACGCTCTCAGTCGCCAAAGCTATTTGCATAGCGTTTGCAATACCCAAGCCCAACACAATCTCGAAGCTCTTATCCGCGACGCTCAACATGCTTGTTTTACCGAGCGCACCTTGAAGAAAGAAAGGATTATCAGAAACAATGAACAACTAGTGAATAAATCGAATGCTTTATTTCACTATCTTGACTAAATTTGGATTCCTAAACGCACTAATTTACGTGAGATTATGCTAGACGAAGCCAACAAGTCTTGATATTCTATTCATCCCGGTGCAGATAAGATGTACCAGGACCTTCGCTACAGGTACTGGTGGCCGAGCATGAAGAAAGATATCGCTATCTATGTTTCGAAGTGCCTAACTTGCTCGAAGGTCAAGGCTGAACAACAACGCCCCTCTGGCTTACTCGTGCAACCCGAAATTCCCATGTGGAAGTGGGAGAGTATAGCCATGGATTTCATTACGAAACTTCCGCGCACGCCATCAGGTCACGATAGCATCTGGGTTATCGTTGATCGTCTCACCAAATCCACCCACTTTCTGCCGATACGGGAAGACTACAAGGTAGAACGATTCACACGGATCTATACCGACGAAGTCATTTATCGACATGGGACACCTCGTGACATCATTTCTGACCGCGATGGTCGATTCACTTCGTACCTCTGGGAAACTTTTCAATCTGCTCTCGGTACTACTCTCAATCTTAGTACTGCTTTCCATCCCCAGACTGACGGTCAGACTGAACGCACGATTCGCACCCTTGAAGACATGCTTCGCTCGTGTGTTATAGATTTTAGTGGTAATTGGGATTCGCATTTACCTTTAGTCGAATTCTCGTACAATAAGAGTTATCACCCTAGCATTTAAATGGCAACTTTTGAGGCATTATATGGAAGAAAAAGTCGATCGCCTATTGTATGGCACGAGATCAGGGATGCGCAAATTATCGGTCCTGAGTTATTGCAAGAAACGACTTACAAGATCCTCCAAATACGAGACAATCTACCGAAAGCTCGGAGTCTATCACACCCCGACCACGTAAAACAACAAATCGTGGCGGAAACGTCGGGGAGTGTCGTAAAAGAATCATTGTTTCACAACCATGGATTAAACAGTTTCGTTTTACTGAATTATTGAACTCAATGTTTTATTACAAATTAGATAAATACAAATATTATCTTTCAAGTTTTAAAGTCACTAAGGCATGAGTCCATCCTATGTATAGCATGCATCAACAATCATCACATAGCAGCACCTGAAACATAAGTAAAAATAGGTACGTCAGCATAAAAATGCATGTGAGTAACATAGTTTTTGTGAATTAGATTCATGGCTTTGGTTAACTTAAGAAAAGGTTTTATGTTTACAAAAATAGCCATGAATCCTTGTAACAAGTTTGGTTTCAAAAGCACATTGCTTTGATAAAAAGGTTTGTAGTATATGCAGAAATATACTTTGGTTTTGAAAAGATCGGATAAATAGTATATCAAAGTATACTCTAGTTTTGAAATAGTTAAATAGATAGTATATCAAAATATACTTTGGTTAATGAAATAGTAGGTTAGGTAGTATATCTCAAGTATACTTTGGTTTTGTAAATAGCATCTCAAAGTATGCTTTGGTTTGGAAATAACATATCAACTATGTTTTTGGTTTAATAATAGCATATCAACTATGCTTGGGTTTGAAAATAACATATCAACTATGTTTTGGTTTGATAATAGCATATCAACTATGCTTGGGTTTGAAAATAACATATCAACTATGTTTTGGTTTGATAATAGCATATCAACTATGCTTTGGTTTGAAAATAGCATATCAACTATGCTTTGGTAAATAATAAGGTCAGTAGTATATTAAAATAAATGTTGGATTTTGTACATAGTATTTCAAATTATACTTTGGTTAATAATATCACATTTGAGAGCACATCAAACTGTACTTTGGTAGTATATCAAAATATACAAAAGAAACTGTGATTTAGTATTCATTCAAACCTTAGTGTATCAAACTACACTTTGGAGACTATAGAAATACCACAAAGGCAATTTCTATTTGGTTAAAATTTGGTTTCTGATATTTCATACAACAGGAATGGGGTGTGTAGTCCTATAGCGCTATATCGTACTACCAATCGGTTTGGTGAATGTATAAAGAAAGTACAATCCAACAATTAGTTTTAGAATCTTTGAAAATTTGTGTTTAAACCATAGATAATTGTTCAATTCGTCAAAAGATAAGTACTAGCATGTATAGTCATATAGTTGACATCATGAAAATAACAAATAGGCACATATGTTTCACCCCAAAACATTTGAAAGCCGTAAAAGGGGGGACTATGTACTCACTTGAGATTGCAAGTATCCTTGATTAAGTTTTCTAATGAAGCTCGGGAAATCAAGGAATCAAGTGGCACCTAGTATGGAATCACTATATTAAATAATCGGATCCTAAATCGGGAGATAGGATAGAATGAAGTCCTATAAATCAAAGGAGTATTGAAACTAATATGGCATCCTTTAATAGACCTAACATTCTGATTTGGAAGTCTACCTAAGTGCTCTTGACCCGTTTCGACACATTATGGTAGTATAAGCTATGGACAGATGGTAAACTATGTGCTATGTCAAGTCTTACATGCCCAATAATGCCTAAACATGTTACTAAATCAGATTATATGTTAAAAAGTTGATCACATATGCAAAATATGGATTTATGCTTCAAAAGGGCATTTTGGTCATTTCCTATGGGCATATAAACTACTTAGCAAATAACTAACCATTCCTATGTGATCATAAGGTATAACCTCAGTGGTTATTCCCTATGCAACTATGATCACTAAACATGCTTGGTCGGATCCTAATGATCGACCAAACGGGTCGGGTTCCAAAGTCTAAACGGTTGTCTAGACCTCTTAACTTACGACCCTAAACAAGCACCAAACTAGTAGTGACAAGTTAAACATGTAAAAACATGTTTAACTAACTTTAAAAACTGATTTGGTATCAAAACAAAGTGTTTTGATACCTAAAAGTAGTTCCGTTGCAAAATGCACGCTAACACGCATTTTGACCGAAACTTTGACTCGTTACTACACCTAGTTAACGTGGTAATCAGTAGATATAATCACTAAGGATTATAACCATCGTGATTGCAATCACATTGCAAAGTTCAAACAAACTTTGCGTTGACCATTGACTGGTTAAAGCAGAAAGTCAAACACTGTTTGACTTTCACGCTAGAAAAGCGATAAAAGCACGAAAGAGGCTTACAAAGGGTCCAAGCTAGGGAGAACTTGATCTAAAATTCTCAGGTATGAAGTTTTTTAACCTCAACTTAGAGAAAATCAGATCAAGGGTGAAGAAAACAAATGAGGAGCTTGGGTATTTATACTTGTTGATGAGGAACAAGATCATCACAAGTGTTTATGTGGCCAACAAGCAAAGAATCACAGCCATACATGTGTCATGGGCCAGCTAATATTACTTGGGAAGGTGTTAACTTGCTCCCAAAACATGGAAATTGCATACAAGGGCCTGGTTTTGAAAAACAACAGCTGAAATCAAGTTTCTGTCACTGGGCTTCTGTCGCGCCCCGCGTAGGAATAGGGGAGGGGCTACGCGGCCCGCGACCTCCCTTCAGTTCAGCACAGGTTTCATAATTGACAGGTTTGGTCCCTGCACATGTTTAAGCTCATTTTTGGCACTTTTAACCCCTGTTAAGCCATTTTCAAGGCTCTACAAGGAGGTCAAGGTATAGATGACTCAAAATGTGCTCGGAAATATCTCGGATGTCGGTTCGTTTGGTCGTACGGTCACGTTATTCGTCTAATTACGACAAAACTCGAACGGACGTGAAAACGATCCAAATTACGCGACGAATGGTATTTTTGCATGCCGATCACTAAAATAAAAATATTTTAGTGTCTACAAAAATTTTGGATGTCCAGATGTGGTCAGAACGTAAGTTATGCGCATAAATGCAAACTTACACCGTTTTTTACACTTTTAGTCCCTGTAAGATCAAATAAGCATATTTTCGCACACCGAACCACCCAAAGCTTATTTCTTAGCTATGTTAAGGTTATTTATGGTATGTTTAGCTTATGATCATGTTCTGGACTGTACGTTGCCTTACGAAACGGCAGACTTTTGCAGTTTGACGCAAATAGTCCCTGTGAGGGAATAAACTTGTTTTTGCCATACCAAACCCTTTAAAACTTATTTATAAGTTATGTAAAGGTTATTTAAGGTATGTTAAGCCTATGTCACTGTTCCGGAGTGTTTGTCGTGTTATACTGATTACGTTTACGCATCAGTTTGCATATAACCTTCCAGAAAGCGATTTAAAGCTCAAAATTGAACAAGAATTGATATGTGCAAATGATACACATATTTATACAAATACCAAGTAAGAAACAAAATATTTCAATGGTTTGGTATTTTTTTTGATGGTCGTAGTGACACATGTGTCACAGTCTCCCCTACTTTAGGAAATTTCGTCCTGAAATTTAATTTTAGTTGAAACCTGTGAAGACAACTGTGATTGTTTCGCTTCCGAATGAATCCTCTGTTTTCCAAGTAAAAATCTAGGTCATGTTTGGATTCTTAGCGAATTTGATAATTGCCAAGATGTTGTCGTTGTTGTAACAAAAGCATGGAGTTTTGAACAACGGATAGAAGAATGTTTCCTATGAAAACTATTATGTCACACCCCGACCGCGTTAAAACAACGAAACCGCAGCGGAAACGTCGGGGAGTGTTGCAACAGAATTATTGTTTCACAACCATGGGTACAAAAGTTTCGTTTTATTAGAATATTTACATTAACATTGTCTTAAAAACCAAACAAACAAGTTAAACATAGACTATCATTGTTATTAGATCACTAAGGCCTTGTCTAGATACTATGTGAACATGCATCCAAGCAATCAACATCAAGCAACATCACCTGAAACATATGTAAAAACATAGCCAGCAAAGAAATGCTGGCGAGCACATAAGTTTTATGAGAGTATCAGATTCATGGCTCGTTTACATGTTGCAATAAGTTATTTAAAAACCTTGTTTTGAAAAAGTGTATAGTATTGCCACATAATTAACCAACTCAAATCAAGTGGGTTATAATTTATAAAATCTCGTAGCCATGATTCTTAACCCAAAAAAATTTGTTTTAGTAAACCAAATTGTAAAAACATCTCGTAAAATCTCGTTAATAAAACTCGTATGGTTTATATCCTTTCGAAAACATCGTTATGTGACATCGTTTCAAAATCGTTTACCCAAGTCAACTAAATAACGCCACGGTATGTAACATGATGAAAACACTCATATATAAGAAGTACCAGCGGCGTATCTACCATGTTTTCATCATATTACACCCGTACCGTAACCTAAACACTAACCAAAACCAATCGTTTGTTCAATTCGTTTATGTCATCCCAAATTCGTTTAACTTGTTTAACTCGTTCAAATCATTCTCGTTTTTACTGTGAAAACTACTTTTGGTCGTCTCGCTAATAACATCCAAACCTTCGTGACTCGACTATCTCACTTCTCGCATTAACAAACCACCAAAGGGTAAGTTAACTATCACAGATTCAGTCGTTACCTACAACCCCCACACATAACCATGGGTGCAGTCTGATAACGGGATTTGTCAGATCCTATGGTACCATAACCTAATACTGGTCGGCTTGATCAATGTTAATGAATATCATTCATTATGTAATTACAACCAACAAGTTCGTTCACATTATCGAAATCGTTATTAGTTTAATATAAACCATTTTAATCGCTTTTGAAACCATCATTTAAACCTCGAAATCATTTAACACATATGAATCACCCCAAAACAATTGAAAAGAGTAAAATAGGGGAACTATGTACTCACTTAAAGTGCAAAGTATCCTCAATCAAAAGAACTCAACAAAGCTCAAACAAGGAAATCAGACAGCACCTAGAAATTGGATCACTTGATAAATAATCGACACCTAAATCGGAAGATCGGATAGAATGAGGTCTTGTAAACCAAATGAGTATTGGAACTCATGTGATATGGTTTAACAAAGTCTACATTCTAAATCGGAACCTAACCTAAGTGCTTTCGACCCATTACGACCCATTAAGGTAGCTTACGCCACTTTAACGCGTCGTTCGCGTAAACGCGCGTTCGAGACGCCTAATTAGTCCTATGACAAGTATTATATGCCTAAACATGTTTAAATATGTTGCATAATCAGTTACGTGACAAAAGTTTAAGTTATATATGCTTAATTACCAATTATGCATGAAAAGGGCATTTTGGTCATTTACCTAAAGCATATAAACTACCTATCATACAACTAATTAAACCTAAGTGACCATAAGGTATAACCTCGAAAGGTTATTCCCTATATAACTATGTTCACTAAACATGCTTGGTCGGATCCTAATGATCGACCAAACGGGTCGAGTTCGAAAGTCTAAGCGGTTGTTTAGACCACTTGACTTACGACTCTATACAAGCACTAAACTAAAAGTGACGAGCTAAACATGTTAAAACATGTTTAGTTAAGTTAGAAAATAGGTTTTGATATCAAAACAAATGGTTTTGATACCCAAGAATAGTTTTGGTTACAAAATACGCTTAAATACGCATTTTGGCCGAAACTATGAGTCGTCACTACACCTAATCAACGTGGTAATCAGTAGGTATAGTCACTAGGGACTATAACCATCGTGATTACGCTCACGTTGCAAAGTTCAAACGTACTTTGTGTTGACCATTGGCTGGTCAAAGCTGAAAGTCAAACACTGTTTGACTTTCATGCTTGTAATACATGAACAAGCATGAAGGAGACTTACAAAGGGTCCAAGCAAGGATGTTTTGATTCAAAATTACTCAGGTATGAGGTGTTAAACCTCAACTTAGAGCAGAAATTGAATCAAAGTGTGAAGAACCCAAATGAGAAACCTTGCTATTTATAAGAAGTTAGGATCAATTGGATCATTCCAAGTGTTAGGAGGGTGTAATCTTGGCCATACATGTGGGAACTTGGTATTAAAATACAATGGGAGAACAAAACCAACTCCAGGTATTGCAAAAATTGCATAAACAACCCTTAATCTCAACCAGAATGTTGAATTTGAACTTTCTGTTTGATCTGGTGTCACGCCCCGCGTAAGGATAGACACATATATTTTGGGTAAAATATTATTTTGGAAACTAAAGAAGTGAAAATAAATTATTTTTTGGGAAAAATACATATATTTTGGAAATACGTTATTTTTGGACAAATAAGTTAAATATATTTTCCTAAGTGGGACTTAAAATATACTTTTCGAAACTACAATTATACATGTATAAATACCCCATCCTTGGGAAGGAAATACGCATATAAAATACTTGAAAAGTATGGATACGAAATAGTTGCCTAACTATTATTCCAAAAGCCTAAAAAACAAAACTTAAGTTAAAATAATTATTATTATTCTAACAAGAAGTTATAACTTGGAGTAATATCAAAGTAACGTAACTCAAAAACCTTCATACTAAGCAAAGGCACGGCCCGTTCGTCTAATAGATGTTAGTACACTGTAGGTAGTCGTGTTTGCTGAGGAGACTTGGGTTACACATTCGGAAGACGCAATACAGTGAGTTCATGTCCCCCTTTTCTTAAACTGTTTTGTTTACTTACTTCAGGGGTGAAATACATGTTACAAAGGGAAACTTACAATACTATTGGTATGATTAGCCTAGGAAAGAACCATAGATCATGTGATAGGGTAGGCGGATACTTGGGACCATTAATCCTCGTATCAGGACCGAGGGGCATGAGTGATAGATCTATTTGGGTGTAGCGAGCCCACACCCATGATGCCGGGGCGGCCCATAGTGGTGACTATGTCTTCCAGCCGGGAGCCCGGTACAACTTTGCTAGGTTTGAGTCTTCCTACACCGTCACACATATCAGTGGCCTTGCAAACCATTAGTGATCTTTTCCTTGTTTGCAATCATACCGGGACATACATACATACATTGAATACAAAGGTTTATACATACTCACTTACACATGAACTCGCTCAACTTTTTGTTGATTTTTCAAACTACATGTATTTCAGGGAACTAGCGGATCTGGCGGGGTATGCATGTGTCTAGCTGCGTTGAATAAAAGATGTTATCCAGGGTTGTTGAGTTTAGAGAGTGTATTCCTTTCCTGGACGGGATACATAATTCTAAACTCAGGGTTTTATTTAAGTAATTTTGTTGAGTCTTTATGAACTCGTTTAAACAAGTCTCGGTTTGTATCTTATTTTGGGGTTGATGTTTTCAGACAATGTTGTTGTGGTATTTTCCTAACACTTTTAATGGATAAATATCTTGTATTTTCATCATATAGCATTGTTATGATTGTCGCTATGGTATTAAGAAGTCAAACCAAATAAACCCACGCTTCCGCAAAAGCTAGGGTGTGACAGCTTGGTATCAGAGCCTCGATCGTAGCGAACTAGGATTCTTTGTCGAGTCTAGACTATGATCATCAGGGCTCTCATGAAAATGTTTTCAAACATTTTTACATTGCATACACTATACATCCAGATCTAGGGAACAAACATTTTTACAAACAAAAAGGCACAAATACACATTTCAAAACTTATATTTATAATTCAGTCTTAGAGAGTAAGGAAGGATCAGTCTTAGAGACTGGGGGAGGATCGGTCTTAGAGACTGAGGGAGGATTTAGTCTTAGAGACTGGGAGGTTGGTCTTAGAGACCAGGGATTTAGTCTTAGAGACTGGGAGGTTGGTCTTAGAGGCCAGGGATTTAGTCTTAGAGACTGGGAAAGTTGGTCTTAGAGACCAGGGAGTTGGTCTTAGAGACCAGGGAGTTAGTCTGAGAGACTAGGGAGTTTAGTCTGAGAGACTGGGTGGGATTGTCTGGGGAAGACTAGGATGATTACGTGCTTACACTGTTGTGACTTACATGCTTATTTGATTACATGTTGATACATGTGCCTATGTGTGGTTGTGTTACAGACATTATGTCGTCTTCTTCGGAGAGTGGCGTATCAGATACGATAGACCCGATAGCTATAGTCTCGGACGACGAGATTGCTTCAGACCCAGAGATACTATCTGATGACACTGATGATTTCCAGCCTTTTGCTTTGCCGGATTTCGGAGACGATGTTCAGCTCGCTGATGGTATTCTAGTCGGGGATCTACCTCTTGCTGAGATCCCTGCTCCCGTTCCCCTTGTTGCAGTTCCTGTTGAGGATCTGCCACTTGATGATGATGTCGTTATCCCTGTCATTGAGGTTTCGGTTATGGAGGTTCCTTGTGATTCTTCTGATCCAGACTCTTTTGAGTCAGTATCATCTTCTACTCTCCATGCACTGGGGTTACAGCGATACCCCACCGACTCAAATTCCGATATGGCCATGTCAGCCGCATCCGATCAGGACCTTGATTTTGACCTTGCTGATGACCCCGATCATGATTTTGACCTTCCTGATGACCCCGATCATGATTTTGACCTTGTTGATGACCCCGATCATGAGTTTGACCTTGCTGATGACGTCGAGCATGAGATAGACTATGCTCCTGATGAGCAGCCATTCGAGGCCCCTGTTTCTCCTCACGATTTCGACCCAGATCATGAGATTGGGCTTGTGCACGATGATCAGCCCCTAGAGGCTCCTGTTGCTCCGATCGATCAGCCCCCTGTTGTACCCGCTGATCTAGATCTAGCCCCAGCTGACCCTGTCCCATCGCCAGATCATGACTCTATCTTTGCTGAGATACCTGATATTGCACCGATATTACCTGATCCAGTCCTTGTGTTTGATGACCATGCTCCGTTTGCCGCCCACATCGATCCTAGATATGCTGACACCCACAATGGGTGGGTCGATGATGACGATTATCCCCCACATGTTAGACCAGTCACTCCCCCTCATGCACCCATCTCTGCACCGATTGATGTTACCCCTCATTTTCCCCATTTGTCAGATATCCATCGCACCGACCTTCCTATCACTTTTCTCCAGGACATTCCTCCACCTCGTCCTGGGGAGGGATCTTCGAGACAGCAGCCTGCTTTTGTCCCGCCTGTGTCGTCAGCTGTTCCATTCATGTCTCAGCTTCCTCGCACTACATCACCTTTCGCACCCATGGGTGAGCCATTTATGTGGTCTTCGCCCAAATGTCATGCCTTTGTCAGACCCATACCATCCTTTTCATGTTGGATATACCACGGACGACATACTTATATCCTTGCAGTTACAGCAGGATGCGTTAAGCTGACGAGTCCAGGAGTTGGAGAGGATTCCACGTCCTCCCCCTTGTCTTTGTCAGTCTCCATTTGCTACACCACCAGCTCCTCTTCCCCTACACCCGGATTCTGATGTCCGCTTCCTCAATCCGGAGCAGCATATTGCTTACCTGCTGCGCGTTATCCACGCCCTCGAGGAGGATTGGGTGCATTTGAGCCATTTGCTTTTCTTCCCTCCTCCACCTCCTCCTCTGCCATCAGCGTAGCTATATTTTTGGTTTGGTGCAGGTAGATTGTTTTGGTGAGAGAGTCCCAATTGGGCCAACATATGAAGACTTTTGGAAGACCACATTTTTGTATATGATTTTCTGTAGACTGACTTGTATTTTGGGGTGATGTAACCCTATGATCTTATTTTGATGTATGATGTACTGTGAAACATATAAAACTATATTGTGGTCATGATTAAATGAAAGCTCAATGGCAACATTCTCACTACATGCATTGTTGGATTACTTGTTGTGTTATGACATGGGATGTTATATAATTTCTTACATTGATGAATGTTATTACAAATACATGTGATGTATGTACTATACTTTTTATAACATGACCGATACCATCTTCTTTTAGAAGATGCCTCCATGACGAGAGACACGTTTGCCTACTACTGAGGCAGAATTGTAAGCAAGAATTTCGCAAGCCATTGCTGATTACGAGGCCTCCCGCGCTGAGACCAGCGGGAATACATCAAGAAACAACAACCCACCAAATGGTAATGTTAAGTCACTCGAGACACATTACACTACATTTGGACATTTCATGTGCAAATGCTAATGTTTTCTATGAATAACATTGCTTGGACAGGCTGCACCTACAAACAATTTCTAGACTGTAAACCGCTTAACTTTGATGGCACCGGAGGTGCTGTGGCTTACGTTCGTTGGACAGAGAAGACCGACTCAGTGCTACGAATGAGCAAATGCGCACCCGAGCAGCAAGTTACCTACATTTCCGGGTTGTTCACTGATGGAGCACTCTCATGGTGGAATCTCCAAGTCCAAACCATAGGGGAGGCTGCAGCATACACTATGACTTGGACCGAGCTGAAAGAGCTCATGCGAAAAAAGTATTGCCCCAGGGCCGAGATACAGAAGCTGGAAACTGAGTTTTGGAATCTTAAAATGGACGGCCCGAAGATCGCTGAGTATGTTCAGAGGTTTCATGATATGTCCCATGTGGTACCATACATGGTTACGCGTGAATTCAAACGCGTGGAGGGTTTCATCTGGGGGTTGGCACCTCAGATTATGAGCATGGTTACATCGTCAAAACCGGCAACAATTACTGAAGCCATCGATCTGAGCGTGTCACTGACTGAAGAAGCCATCAGGCTAAACAAGTTTTCAAATGCTGATCAGAAAAAGAAGGAGACTCATGTGGAGTCATCTGGCGAGAACAAACGGAAGTTCTCAAACTTTAGGCAAGGTACCACCAGTTCGAACAAGAAGGGTGAGACAAGCGCACCGGCCAAGGCCAAAGGAAAGGAGTATATGGGCACCTTGCCCAAGTGTAACGCTTGTCAGTTGCATCATGAGGGACGATGCAGATCTGGGAAATGTGAATCTTGTGGAAGAGTGGGCCACTCAAAAGAAACATGCTGGGTTGGTACTGGCCGTGGTGGTCAAAGGGGTTTTGGAAACAACAACCGTGGAGGTAATGGAAATAGAAACCGTCCGTAAGGAAATAATGGAGGAAATGGAAACCGTGGTAATTTTCCGAATCAAGCTGGAAGTGGGAATCGCAACCAGAACAATGCTCAAGGCGGTAATGGTAATTGTCGAGGACCAGGATGTTTTAACTGCGGAGACATCGGGCACTTCAAGCATGAATGCACAAAACTCAACCAAGCACAAGGCAGAGTCTTCAACATAGGTGCGAGGGAAGCACGCCAGGATCCAAATGTCATTACTGGTACGTTCCCTATAAATCAACGCTTTGCATCTGTACTATTTGACACCGGTGCCGATTATAGTTTTGTATCGCTAGAATTTAAGAAAATGCTTGGGTTAACTGCTAGTAAGTTAGACATTCCGTACTCAATTGAACTGGCTAATGGAAAGCTAGTTGAAACGAATGAAGTCATCAGAGGATATGTAATAGAGCTGGGAGAACACGAGTTTACACTGGATCTACTGCCAGTCGAGTTGGGAAGCTTTGATGTGGTAGTAGGGATGGATTGGTTGTCAAGCAACAAAGCCAAAATTGTATGTCACGAGAAGACCATTCGCATCCCAATGGCGGATGGAGTAACGATTGTGGTACATGGAGAGAAGCGCGATTCGCCCTTAAGGATCATTAGTTGTTTGAAGGCTAGGAAATGTTTGAAGAAGGGATGTGTTGCCTTCTTGGCACACATCATTGATAAAGAAGCCGCTGAGCCGAAGTTAGAAGACATTCCAGTCGTGAAGGAATATCCTGAAGTCTTTCCAGAAGACTTGCCAGGATTGCCGCCTCAAAGGCAAGTCGAGTTTCATATTGACTTAGTTCCAGGCGCCGCGCCTGTAGCTAAGGCACCTTATCGACTTGCACCTTCAGAGATGCAAGAGCTGTCAACGCAACTCCAGGAGTTGTTAGACAAGGGATTTATCTGACCAAGCTTCTCGCCTTGGGGAGCTCCAGTTTTGTTCGTGAAAAAGAAGGATGGTAGTTTTCGCATGTGTATCGACTAGCGGGAGCTGAACAAGTTGACAATCAAGAATAGATATCCTTTGCCAAGGATTGATGACCTGTTCGATCAGTTACAAGGTTTAAGCTTTTACTCAAAGATCGATCTACGATCAGGTTATCACCAGTTGAGGATTCAGGAGGAGAGTATTCCAAAAACTGCCTTTAGGACTCGTTATGGGCATTACGAGTTTCTGGTCATGCCGTTTGGTCTGACGAATGCACCAGCAGTGTTTATGGATCTGATGAACTGATTCTGCAAGCCGTACCTCGATAAGTTCGTGATCGTGTTTATTGATGACATTTTGATCTACTCAAAGACGAAAGAGGATCATGAGCAACACTTAAAAGCTATTTTAGAGCTGCTTAAAAGGGAGAAGTTATACGCTAAGTTCTCGAAGTGCGAGTTCTGGTTACGGGAAGTCCAGTTCCTTGGTCATGTAGTTAATGGAAATGGAATTCATGTGGATCCCACAAAGATCGAGGCAATCAAGAACTGGGAAACCCCTAAGACACCAACTGAGATTCGAAAGTTCCTAGGTTTGGCTGGTTATTATCGCAGATTCATTGAGGATTTCTCGAAAATCGCTAAACCATTGACCTCTCTCACACAAAAAGACAAGAAGTTTGATTGGGGAGACAAGCAAGAAGAAGCATTCCAGTTGTTGAAAAAACAAGCTTTGTGACGCACCAATTTTGTCTCTACCCGAAGGCACGGACGACTTCGTGGTATATTGCGACGCCTCACGTCAAGGCTTAGGCTGCGTATTGATATAGCGACAGAAGGTCATGGCATATGCTTCTCGCCAGTTGAAGGTTCACGAGAAAAAATACACCACGCATGATTTGGAATTGGGCGCGGTGGTGTTTGCTTTGAAAATCTGGCGACATTACTTATATGGCACGCGGTGTACAATCTATACTGATCACAAGAGCCTGCAGCACATATTCGATAAGAAAGAGCCTAACATGAGGCAAAGACGCTGGGTAGAGCTGTTAAATGATTATGATTGCGAAATCAAGTATCACCCAGGGAAGGCGAATCTGGTCGCTGATGCCCTGAGTCGAAAGGAAAGGATCAAGACCAAAAGGGTTAGGGCTTTGGAAATGATTGTTCAAACGGACCTCTCATTGCGCATTCGTGCCGCGCAGAGAGAAGCTCTTAAAGAAAGGAATATTGAGAATGAATATCTCAGTGGGATGGAGAAGCAGTTGGTACCAAACGGGGAAGGAACGTTGTGCTTCATAAAACGAATTTGGGTTCCCTTGTTTGGTGGTTTGAGAAATGTTATTTTTGATGAAGCCCACAAGTCACGGTACTCGATTCATCCAGGAGCGGATAAAATGTACCAAGATCTAAAGGATTTTTATTGGTGGCCAAGGATGAAAGGCGATGTTGCGATATATGTTGGCAAATGTTTAACTTGCGCCAAGGTAAAGGCCAAATACCAGAAGCCTTCAGGTCTTCTGCAACAACCTGAAGTACCCCAATGAAAATGGGAGCAGATTTCAATGGACTTCATAACGAAATTACCAAGGACGCCCAAGGGCCATGATAAGATTTGGGTAATTGTAGACCGTTTAACGAAGTCTGCACACTTTTTGGCAATCAAGGAAAAAGACAACACGAGTAAACTCGTTGAGATATACATGAGGGAGATTGTTGCACGACATGGAGTGCCGCTCTCAATTATCTCTGATAGAGATGGACGCTTCATGTCGAGGATTTGGCAATCCTTTCAAGAAGCTTTTGGTTCTCAGTTAAATCTGAGTACTGCATTTCATCCACAGACTGGCGGACAGAGCGAACGAACAATTCAAACGTTGGAAGACATGCTGCGAGCTTGCGTAATGGATTTAGGTGGAAGTTGGGACACTCACCTACCATTGGTTGAATTTTCATACAATAACAGTTATCATCCAAGCATTCAAGCCGCACCATTCGAAGCTCTTTATGGACGCAAGTGTCGATCACCGGTTTGTTGGGCTGACGCGGGTGATAGACAGTTAGTAGGTCCAGATTTGGTTCAAGAGACAACAGACAAGATTTTTCGGATCCGAGAGCGCATTAAAGCGGCTCGTGATCGTCAAAAGAGTTATGCGGACCGAAGAAGGAAACCTCTGGAATTTGAGGTGGAAGACATGGTTTTGTTGAAGGTTTCACCCTGGAAGGGTGTGTCATGCTTTGGGAAGCGTGGGAAGTTGAACCCCAGATACATTGGTCCATTCAAAATCCTGAAAAGGATTGGTCTTGTAGCATACAAGCTGGATTTACCTGCCGAACTTAATGGCGTTCACGATACATTTCATGTATCAAACTTGAAAAAGAGTCCAACTCAAGAGGCAGTGGTCATTCCTGCCGACGAAGTTCATATCGACGACACACTCCACTTTACTGAAGAACCCGTTGAGGTTACGTATTGGAAGGTTAACAAGACACGTAGGAGTAGTGTCAAACTCGTCAAAGTTCGATGGAATGCACGACATGGCCCAGAGTTCACGTGGGAGCGTGAAGATCGTATGAAAGCCAAGTACCCACATTTATTCCCCAAGACCCCTGCTTCTAGTAGCAGAGCTTAAATTTCAGGACGAAATTTTCTTAACAGGGGGAGAATGTGACAACCCTCACAATTACAGGTATCCGTACAATTAATTAATATTAAATTTGTGCTTAATAACTGTGCTTGATTACAACTGATGTTTGAACAGCTTTTTGATTTCTGTTACATACATACATATGCATCACATTTCATACTGTCACTCCATTCATTACATACAAACTTTAGTGACAAACTTGATGCACAAAGCAAAGTTAGCACAGTGAGCGGATAACTCAGAAACATGCTGACAATGCCAGCACATAGACATACACTATATTGAGGCCTAGTATGAGCCAGGGACAAGGTACTACACTAGTATGGAGTGTAGGGAAGTAAGGACCATAAAACTGCGTCACTAGGTGATAGTTTAGGTGCCGGAAAGTGCCTAAAACCCACTTAAAATGCAGAATTCTGCATTTATTAATAAAATTCAGCATTTAAACATGCTAGTCACTTGCAAAAACATGGCAAAATGGTCCTGCATGCTTTCCTAAGTGTCGGGAATTAAAAGTATCTCCAAAAGTAACATAAAAGACACTTTACGATACAACTTAGCACTTTAACGGAACGGTATACAACCGAACAACCGGACATTACCCGGAACACAAAAATATTGTTAAAAACATTGTTTCACTTTTTCTGAGCTAGTCTTGGTTCCCAGACAGTTAAACACACTATATAATACATGGTACATACAAAACACTAAACTTTTACCACTTAACCCCTAATTAATCACCACTTACCACAATATTTTACATCTTACCCCCCCCCCCTACTAGAACCGGCCCCAAGGGCCCCACCCCCACAAGATTTGATTTAAATCTTCAAATCCTTCTCTAATCTTCTTCTTGGACTTAGTGAGATTATGTATGTACTTTTGAAGGCATAAGACCCAATGGATATTAGAACTTGAGTATTAATAACCATCATCATCCTCAACTTATCAAAACACCACAACTTCATCTCTCTCTCCCTCTATAGCTCGGCCGATGACACCCCCTTACACACCACCCATTTTCGGTTTTGATTCAAGTATTCCAAGGTTACTACAAGGTGCACAAAGGTGAATCACGAAGTGTGGAACTCACGGATCATCAAGGACCTCTCTCGTGTGCTTTTATACTCTACATTTCCAAGCTTGATCTTCCCTAGCTTAAAAGCTAGTAGTAAGCTTCTTTGATCCTTATTTACTTCATGTTTATGGTGGTTAATAGTTATATTATGATGAAATCTCAAGAACACTAAAAGATCATAAACATAAGTCTTGAACATAAAGCTAACATGATGATGAAATAAGATGAAATCTTGATCAAATAAAGTTGTTTTGTTATGTTTTTGATTACTTGATGCTTGCTTGATGATTACTAGTAATATGATGTTGAACATCATGGTTGAACTTGTTAAAGTAAGATTAAAAACTTAAGTTAACAAGTTAGGAGGTGATTAGTGATTTACATAAAGGAATCACCTCCATATTTCAACATAAACTTGGTAACAAAATGATTTCTTGAAAAATAAGTGAACAAAGTGAGTTGATGATTGTATGGATCCGAGGTTTACAAATGGTTTTCCTAAATAAACCAAGAGTAGAAGATTATTTTTGAAGGGTTATGACTTTTATTAAACCTACACTATTTTAGTAACAAAATAAGTGTAGAAATATTTTTAAAACAAGAAAATATTGTAAGCAAATATTTTTGTAACATAAGTTCACAAGTTGTGAACATCTAAAAATCCCGAGAATGAGGTTTTCACAAAAGTAAATATATTTTGGGAAGTAACTAAACCCACTAAACACCCCACTAAGTTACTACGCGTTTTTATGAAAAACCAAGTTCATGTTGTTATGTAAGTGCATTGTTTTTGCACTTGACCAGTGTAATGTTGTTTAGTAACTTGTTGTTGATTGATTGAATGATTTCCGAAAAGAAAATGATATGCTAATAAGCATGGACACCTCCATTTACAAAGGAGACTATGGCAAAATTTTCTAAAAATCCCAACACTTAGAAAATATTTTTCTAACAAGTGTTTTCAAATATGTTTTAACTTTGTTTTTCAAAATAAACTTCGCCATGGGTTTTGTTACAAAAATACAAAATATCGGATGTTGATTTTTATAAGTAAAAGGGATAAATATATATTTAGAATATATATTTTATACTAAAACACTTGTGTGAATATTTGTTTATTTTGTGAACTAGTTATATTATTTTAGGGTAAAATAATGTAACTTACAAATTACTATGACATTTACAACACCAAAATAACACCAAAAACATCAGGGAATAAAATATTTAAGTTACACACATAATATTGTGAAACCGAACAAGAAAACGTAACTTATGAATTATTCCAGAAAATATTCTTTCACATATATTTTGGGTAAAATATTATTTTGGAAACTAAAGAAGTGAAAATAAATTATTTTTTGGGAAAAATACATATATTTTGGAAATACATTATTTTTGGACAAATAAGTTAAATATATTTTCCTAAGTGGGACTTAAAATATACTTTTCGAAACTACAATTATACATGTATAAATACCCCATCCTTGGGAAGGAAATACGCATATAAAATACTTGAAAAGTATGGATACGAAATAGTTGCCTAACTATTATTCCAAAAGCCTAAAAAACAAAACTTAAGTTAAAATAATTATTATTATTCTAACAAGAAGTTATAACTTGGAGTAATATCAAAGTAACGTAACTCAAAAACCTTCATACTAAGCAAAGGCACGGCCCATTCGTCTAATAGATGTTAGTACACTGTAGGTAGTCGTGTTTGCTGAGGAGACTTGGGTTACACATTCGGAAGACGCAATACAGTGAGTTCATGTCCCCCTTTTCTTAAACTGTTTTGTTTACTTACTTCAGGGGTGAAATACATGTTACAAAGGGAAACTTACAATACTATTGGTATGAACAGCCTAGGAAAGAACCATAGATCATGTGATAGGGTAGGCAGATACTTGGGACCATTAATCCTCGTATCAGGACCGAGGGGCATGAGTGATAGATCTATTTGGGTGTAGCGAGCCCACACCCATGATGCCGGGGCGGCCCATAGTGGTGACTATGTCTTCCAACCGGGAGCCCGGTACTACTTTGCTAGGTTTGAGTCTTCCTACAACGTCACACATATCAGTGGCCTTGCAAACCATTGGTGATCTTTTACTTGTTTGCAATCATACCGGGACATACATACATACATTGAATGCAAAGGTTTATACATACTCACTTACACATGAACTCGCTCAACTTTTTGTTGATTTTTCAAACTACATGTATTTCAGGGAACTAGCGGATCTGGCGGGGTATGCATGTGTCTAGCTGCGTTGAATAAAAGATGTTATCCAGGGTTGTTGAGTTTAGAGAGTGTATTCCTTTCCTGGATGGGATACATAATTCTAAACTCATGGTTTTATTTAAGTACTTTTGTTGAGTCTTTATGAACTCGTTTAAACAAGTCTCGGTTTGTATCTTATTTTGGGGTTGATGTTTTCAGACAATGTTGTTGTGGTATTTTCCTAACTCTTTTAATGGATAAACATCTTGTATTTTCATCATATAGCATTGTTATGATTGTCGCTATGGTATTAAGAAGTCACACCAAATAAACCCACGCTTCCGCAAAAGCCAGGGTGTGACAGAATCATGGCTACGAGATTTTATGAACTATAACCAACTTGATTTGATTTGGTTAGCTATGTTGCAATACACTTTTCAAAACGAGGTTTGTATTTTGACTCTTGTAGTCTAATAAAGTACTGCAACATGTAAACGAAGCCATGATTCCGATACTCTTATAAAACCTATGTACTCGCCAGCATTTCTTTGCTGACTTTGTTTTTACATATGTTTCAGGTGTTATTGCTTGATTGATTTCTAGGATGCGTGCGTCACATAGGATCTGGACGAGGCCTTAGTGACATAATAATAATAATAATAGACGATATGTACTTGGTTGTTGTGTGTTAAGACAATGTAAATGTTTAATATTATCAATAAAACGAAACTCTTTTTGTATCCATGGTTATGAAACGATAATTCTGCCACGACACTCCCCGACGTTTCCGCCATGGTTTGTTGTTTTACGTGGTCGGGGTGTGACAGAAGAGTTGGTATCAGAGCCAGGTTATAGGGAATTAGGTTATTAGCAATGCTTTGACCTAGACTATAACTTCTAGGACCCTAACGCAAGTTTATTTGTGTTTAAATTTTTAAAACAAAACCGTCACCTACCCTTAGGTGATAACCACAATGAGAACACAAAATTCGAATCCGCCTTGAAAACCAATCATCTGTTCTAGGATGATTGATTACAAGGTTTTGAAACCTCTGTTATAAGGTTTTGAACCCTTTAAGTTTTCAAAATCTCGTCAAAGTTTGGGTCTAAATAGTGTGAACACGTGCAAACTGGAAGAGTGAGTGCCTGTACTCTGAGTTTTCTGTCTAAGGCTAGAGTGTTCGTATAAATCCACATAATCGGACCAGTCACTCTTACCTGGGAACTCTTGGGGTGAGTGTTCACTTATAGGCGAGCATGTCTTCGCGATACATTATTTTTGACTCATTTACTTTGATTAGTCACTGCGTGTCGTTTGTTTGTTCGAGGTAACGAACAAATGATCGCCTTCCTTATGTTTTGCCGATATTTTCAATGCCTCTTTTGTTTCTCCAATTTTCAACCTCACTCGATTCTCCTGTTTCCTTTATAGACAATGCCTCCTCGACACGATGCTCAAACCTTTACTGCTGAAGAAGTCGCAGCCCTTGTCTCTCAGCAAATGGCTGCTGTACTTCCAGGCGTTGTGACCTAAATCCATGAGTTATACATACAATAACAACAATAATAATAACAATGCACAGTGTAATTTCAAGAATTTCAATTCTACGAAGCCGCTTAAGTTTTCTGGTTCACAAGGAGCAACTGCGCTCCTGCAGTGGTTCGAGAATATCGAGAGCACATTCAGACATGTGAAGTGTCCGAATGCACGTAATGTTGAATTCGCATCAAGCGTGTTTGAGAAGCGAGCTCTTACTTGGTGGAACGGTATTATGCGCGATCGGTGTGCCGAAGTGGCTATGGCACAAACATGGGAAGAGCTTTGAGCTCTCATGATGAAGGAGTTTTGTCCCCGTCACGAGGTTCGAGCATTGGAACGAGAGTTTGATGATTTAAAACAAGATGGGGGTGAACACCGTGCGTATACGGATCGTTTTGAGGAACTCAGTCTGTTGTGTCCCACTATGGTTACCCCTCTGGAGAAAGCAATCGAGAGACTACAATACTTTGCCTTAAATAGTACTTTTGGAATAAAATTAAACTATTTATCCATGCAAGGACTAAAATGAAATAAGTGTCCACGTAGGGACTAAAAAAACATGTCCATGCAGGGACTTTTGGAATTTAAATTACAACCAAAAGATATACTATTCTGCTCATTTTCTTTCCCTTGACTAGCTTGGAGAGCTTCTTGAAGAACTTGTTTCTCTTCCTCTTAGTCTTTTCAGCTTGACGCTAAACTTGTTCCGCTCTCTCCAAGGCCTGATTAATGGCCTCTAATTATAGCGGTGGCAGTGGTTGTGGCTGAGGCATAGCATGATACTGGTATCCATAATTCGGATAACCAGTAGCTGGGTAAGCGGGAGGGAAAGGAGATAGGTATAAAGCATTGTGTACAACTGCCTGCATATAAGGGTCGTACGATGGCGCCTGATAGTTATAATCTATCGGCGTAGATGGGTTAAAAGTGTTGTATCATGTTCTATCTGGATATGAAGGAATTGGGTTATCAAAACCCCATGGTGGTGATTGAACAAAAGTTTATGGTGTTGGGTCAACCACTGGTACAACATTCGAGGGTCCACCCATTTGTGGGTCCTCAGGAACAGGAGGGTATGTCTGGGGCAATGGTGGAAGCGAGCCCGACCGTTGTCCTGTACACATAGACATGTGTACTCCATGTTTCTTCCTTGGTGGTTCTAGTGGCGGCTGTGATTGTTCCACAGGCTCCATTTGCATGTCCTCTGGTGGAGGCAGCGGAGGCGGCGTAGGAGGTTAATATGGAGGTGTATTAATCAATTTAAACTGATTAAAATATTGGTCCCATTCGTTAGGACCTTTGTAGGGTGATCCTGCATAAGATGCAGAACCACTGGAAATCTCAATGGGGTGCTTATTTGACCCCGATGGTGGCATCTTCGGATCCGAGTCTTCGTCCGGTTCATTCGGTTGGTCCAACTTGTTTTGGGCAACTGGAGGGACGTTGATATACTGGTTTGTGTCAAATGACCCATGAGAAGAATGCGATTGTAAGTGATGGGATTGGTGGGAATGGTGTGATGGTGATGAGTTATGTGAGACAGAATGTCTCGCTGGTTGAGCTAAAAAAGAATCGCTCGAATATTGATATTGACCCAAGCTGTGATTATCCGAGCTATGCGGTAGCGAGGGTGCATGTGACGATGGACCTCCTCGCATAGTTCCTTTGCCTCTACCTCTGATTCTTGGTGACATGTTATATTTCCTGTAAAAATAAAAAAAAACAATATATATATATATATATATATATATATATAACTTAATAAAGATAAGAGTTAACCCTAGGTCAAGGCCTAGAATCAGAAAGTCTATGGATTATGCTATTGTGATGTTTGAGATTAAACACAAAAAGCTAGTGTTTAATTCTCTCAAACGTTGGCTCTGATACCAACCTATCACATCCCGATATTTCATTATAGCCTGGTGGGCCCGGGGGTATACGTGACTAGATTGATATCAAATACACAGATAACACGTCGGAAGTCTTGGATTTAAAATACTATTACAAACATAAATGTCCGAGTGTTCAAAATAATAATACAGATTGTTTGTAATAAAAGATCCACAGGCGGATTGTGTTAGACCATTGTAGGTTTATGGATAAGTAGCCTAAGTGGATTAGTAGGAATGTGGGTTAATGGTTGTAAATGGGCTTTTGGGTAGATTCGGCCTAGGCTTTAGGAAGCATCCTCCCTAAACCCCTTCTAAAAATAGTAGCTTATGTCATAGGTGCATGGTGGTGGTTTTTGGTAGATCTTGTATTAGACAATCATTGTATGCAAGATTTGAAGCTTTTGAATACATATCCATCCTTCTTTCATCTCTTTGTTTCTTTGCAACTTGTTAGTGTGATTCCGCCACCTTACGAGTTGTGCGATATCATTGTGATCTTGGTTTCAGGACTTACAATTGGTATCAGAGCCTTGCGAACCTGATTTTCAGGCTCGGATCTGATATCGCGTTGCTGGATACTGCTACTGTTTCGTTTCTGTGGTACTGTTCCGACTTCTGGATATTTCTGGACTGTTTCAGCGCATTTCGGACTGTGTTCATTACATCTCGGACTGTCTTCATTACATTCCAGATCATTTCGGATCATCATTAGCCATCTCGGACTTGAATATTGCCTGATCTCGGATCATCTTCAAGTCATTTCAGACCATCATCAAGACATCTCGGATCATCATCAAGCCTTTCGGACCATCATCTAGTCATCTCAGACTGTCATCATCAGATCACGGACCGTCATCATCAGATTTCAGATCTAGTTCATCAGATTTCGGATCAAATTCATCAGATTTCGGATCAAATCATCAGATCTCAGACCACATTCATCAGATCTCGGATAAAGTTATCAGATCTCGGACTGTGTTTAGTCATTTTGGACCACTTGTGTTGAAGATTGCTTGTCTCGGATAGAATCCATTTCTGATAAAATCCATCTCGGACCACTGTTCATTTCGGACTTGATCATTTCGGATTAGTGACCATTTCGGACTTTTCATTTCGGACCGCTGTTAAGACTTTACAAAACATCATGTTGAACCAAATCGGTGTTATGAACGGCGTTGTGACTGCAGCTGATCTTGCTAATGCTACCCTTGCTGCCATTCAGACTCAGTCTTTTGCTTTCCATCAAGAACTTGACCAAGTTATCGGCACTTCTACCAAGGTTCCAAGGTTTTTGTATGGAGACTACTACTACGAGTGGAAGTTTAGGTTTGAGCAATAGTGCAAGGCAAAAGAGCCTCATGTTTGGAGAAGCATCAAGAATGGACCACGCACTATCATCTACTCTACTGAAGATGCCCTCAAACCCAAATTCCGAAACCTGAAGGCATTTACATCGATGATAACAGAAAGGTCATTGCTGAAGATGAAGCTGCTTATGGAACTCTTTCAATGGCTCTTGGTCTAGACATTTCAATTGGAGTTTGAAACTGCAAAAGTGCAAAAGAAATTTGGGATCAACTGACAGACATGTTTGAAGGAAATTCTAACATGAAAGCTAGCAGAGTCAACATGATGAAGCAACAGTTCAGTTCGTTTAACCACATCTATGAAGAAACTGTTGAAAATCAGATTAGGAGGTTTGTTAAACTTGTGTCGTAGATGGTGAGTGCCGGAATCAACATTTCAAACAGTGGAATGAATCGTCAACTGCTAAACTCGCTGCCTAAAGGATGGGATGTTGAGGTTTCTATGATCAAGCGTACCAAGGATTTGAATGCTATGACACTTACGGAACTGATTGCTACAATCAAGTCTTGTGAGATTGACAATCAACAGAGAGAAATGAATCACAAGAACTCACTAATGGCTGCTGGAATGACTAGCTCCAACAAAGCAGCATTGATGTCCCAAGCTCATCCAAATCTGGTTTTCAGTCCTGTTCATGGAGTTATGAATCACAACCCAAACATTGTTTTCAGTCCTGTTGTTGTACCAAAGGCCAACTATGTGTATGGAATGTCTCTACCTACCTCTCAAGCACATGCAGTCAATCCCACAAATGTGCAACCGCAATCTCAACCTCAACCACAACATGCTAATGCTGCTTTTGGTTCAACCACCCAGTCTGCACCTCAGAATAACCCATCATCACCTTCAGTGAACCACATGGCTTTCTTGACCAAACAGAATGAAGAAAAACTTACTCTCGCAGCCTCTATGATATCCAGTTTCAATGCCTTTCTGACAGGAGATCTGATGCCCTCAGGAGAAATATCACCAGATGTTAATCAAGTTGTGGAGGAAGACTTGGATAAACTAGACGTGGCTTGGAATATGGCTATGTCAGCATTTAAGGCAGATAAGTTTGCTAAGAAATATGGGCGTCGTCCTATGAATGCAGTCCTGGAGTGCTGAAAGACAGGCTAAGGTGCTACAGGTGTTATGAACTGGGACATTTTTCTAGGGATTGCAAGAAGGTCATTGCAGGATATGAAGCTACTCAGGCAGCTGGAGCAAGGAACAAGGAAAGATCTATGGTTCCCGTCACACTTACTGAGACGTCAAATGGACAGGGAAATTATGGAGCTGGAAGGGCTTTGATCGCTCAGGAGTAGAATGGATTCAACTAGGCTGATGCTGTTGCTCAAATGGAATCAATGAAGCTATCTGAAAATGCTGCTGTGGATAGGGTTCATCAGTGCTTGATGGCTATGACCGAGGAACCAAAATCACTCGCCGAGACGGTAAATTCCCTTTTATGTACTGAACATTGTAGGAAGAAAGTTGCTTTACTGAAATCTCAAAACTAAGCATTAATCACCGATTACAACACTGTGATGGGAAAGTACATCAGTCTTCGAGAGAATAACAAAATTCTCTATGAAAAGATTGAGGCACTTAAGAAGGACATAGCTCAACTTCACAGAGATGTAAACCAACAGCAATGTTGGGTTCATGACTACAAACATAGACTCACAGTCAAAACTCTTGAATGTGACTCTGTGAAGGCTAAGCTAGAGCTCCTCACTGGAAAACACAAACAAAATGAGTTAAACATCAAAAAGTTTGATACTTCCAGTGACACAGTTCGTAATCTATGTAATGTGCAACTTACTTATAAAGAAAACAAGGGAAAGGGATTGGGATACACACATGTTCCGCCACCATATAATCATAATTATTCCAGATTGCCTATCACTAGGCAAGAGATGGAAAATTATGATAAAATGATGTATGGCAAGCCTGGTGATTATGTTACATATGAACCATCAATGTTTAAAAATGATCAACAAGCTGATTTTAAGAAACCAATGAATTTTATCAAAAATGAAAATTTTCAAAATGAATCAGCAGATAAGTCCGATCATGTAAATGAAACAGTAACAAATACAGAAGCTGAAACTGAAACAACAACGGAACAAGTTAACACCCCCGTAGAGGAGTTGAAGGAAAATTCACCAAATTCTGATTCTGTTGAAAATACTAACTGTTCTAGTTAGTGTGCATAGTCAGTAAGAACTAAAGAGAAGTCTAAAGAGGATGATGAATCACATCAACGTGCTGCTGATAATGTTATTTCTGATAAAAATGACCTTTATGCTTGGAATTGTGTTTTTTCTTGGTTTGCTGAGACTTGTGGTGTTCCCACTAAGACTGATGAATATGGTGCTATTATTCTAGATTATGCTTGTGATAAAAATGACTATGTTGAGAATGTTGAAAATGTTGAAGATGTTTTGACAGGAGAGCTTGATGCGTCGATTGAGGAACTTGAGACATCTATTTCAAGTAACTCAGAAATCGATTCTGATGTTTCAGGAGATTGTACTTGTATGCCTGAAACACCGAATGATGCATCAGATGCTCCCTGCAATGATGAAAACGTTGGTACTTTTGATTATAATAATGAAGAGATTGTTGTTGAACAGGGATCTCCTGACGATCTTGACGGCCAAAAAGAGGATTCAGGAATCTCAGATAATGAGCTCAAATCTTCAAGTGGTTCAGATTGTGATGAATAATCAGAATCTAGCAGCATTGCGAAAGAAGACAGTCAAACTGTCTTTGACACAGACTGCTCATCATCTGAATTACCGGAATCGTCTAATGTCAAGAGCTCAGAGGCTGATCTGACTGAAGAGGAGACATCCATAGAGTCCAATTATGCAGAAACCCATGGAAACATGATAACTATGGAGAAGGAATCCATGAAAATCAATTCCACAGTCAAGTCAGATGATGAAACTATCGAAGAAATTATTGTGGAAACCTTCTCTGCAGAATCTCCTGAAAACATGGTCTCTAAAGAAAAGGAATATGTGAAAGTCACTTCCACAGACAGTTCATCTATCAATCCCAAAGGTGACCTTAACAAAACAGAGTCAACTGAATCAGTTCCCCCTAAAAGTAAGCGGTCACGTTGAAACAGAAGGCCAAAGAGAAAGAATGTTAAGAGGGAAAACCTAAATTTCAAGCAAACAGAACCCAAACTCAATGGTAAGGTAGCGGATACTTACTCTTGTGCTGACAGCTGTGAGCCAGGTTCATCCAAGATCAATCATGCTCGAAAGCACCCAGCGTCAAATGAAAGGAAAAGACGTGATCAGTTCTCGAGAATAACATAGGCAGAACCAGATGTCTTTATCTAAAAAAGATAGACATGTTTTAACTGTGGAATTCTTGGACACATTGCAAGGAATTGTGTTCATCGTCCCTACTACTCTAAGAACATGTATCATCAGAAGGCCATGCATTCTCACTTTACTAAAAATGGTCCTCCCAAAGTAAGGCCATCTGACAGAGACTGGAATCTTGCTAAATAGGAAAACCAAAAATTTTCAAACACAAACAGGTTTCAAGGGAAAGCGAAAGTCTTTCCATCAAATGGAAGTGTCTCAGACACCAAAAATTGGAAACCTAAAATTCCTGTTGGATCCCAGTCTCCATGTTCGCAACCATCAACTTCTACCGCGTCACCAAAAACTACAAACAATGATAAAAATCATATGATCTTTCGCGAAGTTACCTACACAGATAGCGATGGTAAACTCAGGTCCACTATGGCCTGGGTTCCTGTCTCTAACTGATTCCGTTAAATGTGCAGGAACGACTATGGAGGGCTATCTTTAGACTCTGGTTTATTGATAGCGGTTATTCTAGACACATGACGGGAGACATATCCCAGTTGAATGACATCAAGATATTCGACGGAGGATGTGTCAACTTCGCTGGAGGAGAATCACGAAGAATCACCATGAAAGGCACAGTCAAGAATGGCGTCCTCACCTTTTCAGATGTTAACTATGTCCCTGAGCTTAAGCACAGTCTACTGAGTGTATCACAGATGTGTGACAAAGGAATGGAAGTTCTCTTCACAAAGAGTGGCTGTGTCATTTTGAAACCAGGAATTATCAAACCTGAAGAGTGAAGACTGGTTTATGATTGAAGCTGAACGAAGAGACAATGTCACACCCCCAAAATCCACACGCGGAGTATCACCGCTTGGAGGCGTGACTGACCAGGATCAAGCCACCAATCATATTGAACATGCATGTAAGTAAACATAATTCAACCAACCAATATGAAAGGTGTTCAAAAACCAAAGCATAGTTAAGTGTTTAGCGGAAGCATAATTTGTAAAACCCATAGCAAGTATTAAATATGAAATAAAGTAATGTTTAAAGCATGGCACACACCACCATGTCCCACAACGACCGTTCCTCCATGTGCAAGCTCCATGGGTACCTAATGACCTGCAAGGCATGTAGCAATGAATCAACAACAAAGTTGAGCGAGTTCACAGTTGGTTGTTTGGTTAAAGTATTCATTTCGTAAATCGTATGTTCATTTTGTAAACCATGTATCGTATTAATCCTTATCGCTGCCAGTCCAGGCATGTGTGCGATGATTAGTGGGGGGCTTCCCATGTGTTACAAGACCACGCGTATCGACTGCTATGAAAATGTAAGAGGTGCCCTAAGTCAATGTCTATCAGCATTGACCCTTTGCCCATAGTCCATTAGTACACGCCCGTCCGACTGGCACGGTGTGAGGTTTGTTAAACCTAATAGCGCTATTAACTAATGACCCGCTCGCCCTAGGCCTCGGCGATTAAGTCTATAATTGAGGGACTTCCTTTGATAGAGGTGATGGTCTTAAGATCGTGTACGTAGGCTTTACGTACGTGCCCTTCAACCCGAGGACAGTAGTAAGTATAACTGTACGTAGGTTTTACGTACGTGCCCTTCAATCCGAGGACAGTAATAATTAGTTTAATAGTAATGGTTGTACGAGTAGTTATTCAATCCCATTCCCAACCCCTGGGAATCCCATGCCTTGGCTAGTGTGAACTCACCTTGGTTTGCTCGGTATGCTAATGTATGTGCTCACAACCAATCAGTCAAGTCCTAAAGTATGCACGTGTACATAATCAGTTTATGTTCGTAATGATTCGCATGCAACTAACATCACAGTATAACACAGAGTGTGCTTAGCAGTTAGAATCTTGTATCATGTAAATAGTAAATCAAACTCATGCAACTTCATGTTTAACATAACAGCTTCCTCAGTTAATTCCAACATAGTTACCCATTGACATACCCAACCGAGTTAACAGGTTTATTAGAGTAGCATAACTTAACAGAAGTAATACAGTTAACAGAGTTAACAAACTTGACTCTGTTAACAGACTAACCATAGTTGATAGTTAACAGTATTAACAAACTAACAGATTTAACTAATTAATAGAGTTAACTAGCTAACCACGTTACTGTGCAGAACCCCTCAACGAAATCACAAAGTGGCGAAATCCCTTTGAGCCAAAAACACTTGGGCCGAAATCCCCCAAAGTGTTTTCGTTGGGATGGGGATTTCGTAGGGTGGAGGGTTTTCGCCGGGTGCATCATCATCAATAACAGTTATAAAACACAACCCTAATGATCATCCAATAATAACACCGACTACGACAATCAAACGCTAAGCCATATCATCAAACGATCACCCACACATACACGACAGTAACACGTAATCATTCAACATCAGATTTATATGATCATTAAACATTACAGTGAACATGTATCGAGATCAAAACAATTATCTTAATAGTATCAGACCTAACCCACATGATTTCTGACCGATCATTAAACACATCTACCCAACATTAATATTCAGAGATATACCCACAACATCATTCGAACATTATCAGTAGATATAACCAATCACTTCAATTCACAACATCATCATATCAGAATTATTCACTAAAAAGTCATCGGCACATGACATGTTGTCGGTTCATCATTATCATCATAATAAACAATAATCAAAATTGAAAACCAAATAACAATCACATGCTAGAATAAGTACAATGGGCGACAATTATGAAGGATCCATATCCGATTGACTGCCTCTTCAATACATCACACATGCATTATAATCATCACTCATCGTTTGTATCATAGTCAAGATCATCAATCGATCAGCAGACCATCATTAACAAGCATACACAGTCGATCATATCATCACATATACTCGGCAGTTTATAGGCAATACATATATATATATCGATAATTCAGTTTTACGTTCATAAAACAATCACAGTTAAATGATAAACAGATCGTTCTTACAATTGATTTAAATCAAACAATCGGTTAAGAGTTAACACTAACCGCGACGGACAAACGAGACAATAAGTTGACTGATCTGGAAGATCCGGGGAACAAGTTTGCCGTCAGGTTTGAAGGGTAGTGAGAGAGAGAATGTGAGAGGTGGTTAGGGTTTGTCGATTGAACTTTACGTAAAGGTTGGAACAAATCTTATAACAAAAGATCATCACTGGGCCAAAAGCCCATTAGATTTCGCCAAGGAGTAGTGACGAAAACACTATGGTGTTTTCGTCCATAAGTGTTTTCATCCATAAGTGTTTTCGTGGAGCAGGGTGTTTGGCCTAACAAGTTCCATTCCTAATTTATACAAAACATATATTACATACATACTTAATGCACGCCATAAACATCATATAAATCACAATACGATATAACGTATTACAAATGTGCACAGTTGCGAAACAAACAAGTCGTATAACAAACAACTTAAGGAATTAACGTGCAATAAATGCGAAGGTGGAAATCTTGGAAACTCGAGTTGTCACATTATCCCCAACATGAAAGAAATTTTGTCCCGAAATTTAGCATGCGGTTACTGAGGAAGCTAGTTAAGTTTGCATGGTTTACTGGTTTTCCTGGGGTGTCACATCATCCCCCCGTTGATTTGGAATTTCGTCCCGAAATTCTGTAGTAGCTTCAGCCTCAGTAGTGGTTGTACTGTTTCCGAACAACTGGGGATACTTGAGTTTTATTTGATCTTCTCGTTCCCAGGTAAACTCTGGGCCACGACGGGAGTTCCAACGAACTCGAACAAGAGGTATTTTCTAGTGTGCTTGAGGACCTTAACATCCCGGTCCGTGATTTCAACTGGTTCCTCGACGAATCGTAACTGATCGTCGATAGTGAGCTCCTTCAAAGGAACTATGAGGGTCTCATCTGACAGACACTTCTTCAGATTCGACACGTGAAAGACGTTGTGAACTGCACTGAGTTCAGCTGGTAAGTTCAGTCTGTAGGCCACCTTGCCTATTTTCTCAATGATTTCGAATGGTCCGACATATCGCGGATTGAGCTTGCCTCGTTTGCCAAAACGAACCACACCCTTCCAGGGTGAAACTTTGAGTAGCACTCGATCCCCGACCTGGAACACGAGTGGTTTCCTGTCTTTATCGGCGTATGCTTTCTGACGGTCACGTGCTGCCGCCATGCGTTGTCGTATCTGAGCAATATTTTCTGTAGTATCAACTACGAGTTCTGGACCTGTGATTTGACTATCACCCACCTCTGCCCAACAAAGAGGTGACCGGCATTTACGTCCATACAATGCCTCGAATGGAGCGGCTTGAATGCTGGTGTGGTAACTTTTGTTGTACGAGAACTCCACTAATGGGAGATGTTTTTCCCAGCCGTTGCCGAAATCGATTACACATGCACGAAGCATGTCTTCTAAAGTTTGAATAGTGCGCTCAGATTTCCCATCCGTCTGAGGGTGATAAGCTGTGCTCATGTCTAATCGTGAGCCAAAGGATTTGTGCATCGCTTGCCAAAGTTCTGAAGTGAAACGTGCATCACGATCGGAAATAATAGAGGTTGGCACCCCGTGCCTCGAAACCACTTCCTTAAGATAAACGTCTGCTAGAGTAGAGAATTTGTCTGTTTCTTTGATAGCCAAGAAGTGTGCAGACTTTGTGAGTCGATCCACGATCACCCAGATAGTATCATTCCCACGTTGAGATCTAGGCAGGCCAGTAACAAAATCCATGGAAATTTGCTCCCATTTCCATTGTGGAATCTCTGGTTGTTGAAGTAGGCCCGATGGTTTCTGATATTCAGTCTTGACTCTCGCACAAGTCAAACACTTGCTAACGTAAGTTGCTGTGTGAGCTTTCATGCTAGGCCACCAATATGTAGTTCTGAGATCGTGGTACATCTTATCCAAACCAGGATGTACCGAGTAACGAGACTTATGTGCTTCATCCATTACAAGCTCACGTAGGTTTCCATAGTGTGGGACCCAAATGCGTCCTGTTACGTAATAGGCGCCGTCTTCCTTTTGTTCTAATCATTGCCTTGAGCCGCGTAGGGCTTCAGCCCTGACATTTTCTGGTTTCAATGCTTCAACCTGAGCATCTCGTATCTGTGTAGGAAGACTAGACTGGATGTTAAGTTGTAAAGCACGTACGCGTCTAGGTGTAGTATCCTTTCGACTGAGGGCGTCGGCCACCACATTGGCTTTGCCCGGATGATACTTTATAGCACATTCGTAATCGTTTAAAAGCTCGACCCATCGACGCTGTCGCATGTTCAGCTCCTTCTGCTTGAAGATATGCTCGAGACTCCTGTGATCGGTGTAAATGGTGCACTTGGTACCGTACAGGTAATGTCTCCATATCTTGAGTGTGAAAAATAACAGCTCCCAGCTCCAGATCATGTGTAGTGTAGTTCCTTTCATGAATCTTAAGTTGGCGCGAGGCGTAAGTAATAACCTTGTCACGTTGCATCAACACGCACCCAAAACCCTGAATGGATGCGTCGCAATAAACCACAAAACCGTCCGTGCCCTCTGGCAATGAAAGAATAGGTGCACCGCACAGTCTGTCCTTTAAGTGCTGAAATGCTAATTCATGTGCATTTCCCCATCGATAAACAACGCCTTTCTGCGTTAGTGAGGTGAGAGGCTGTGCAATCTTGGAAAAATCCTTAATGAACCTCCTGTAGTAACCTGCCAAGCCCAAGAATTGGCGAATTTTCGTTGGTGTACGGGGTGCCGGCCAATTCTTAATCAAGTCTACCTTGGATGGATCAACGTGAATCCCATCCTTGTTCACCACATGACCTAAGAAATGGACTTCACGAAGCCAGAAGTCGCATTTTGAAAAAAATTGGCGTATAGATGTTCTGCTTGAAGAAGTTCCAAAATGAGTCGTAAATGTTGTTCGTGTTCCTCCTGACTCTTAGAATAGATCAGGATGTCGTCGATGAATACAATAACGAACTTGTCTAGGTACGGCTTGCACACTCCATTCATCAAGTCTATGAAGACCGCAGGTGCGTTTGTCAGCCCAAAAGGCATAACCAACAACAACAACTCATAATGTCCATAACGGGTTCTAAAAGCTGTTTTAGAGACGTCCTCTTCTCGGACTCTCAGCTGGTGATATCCTGATCTCAAATCAATCTTTGAATAGTAGCTCGACCCTTGCAGCTGGTCGAACAAGTCGTCAATGCGTGGAAGAGGATAGCGATTCCTCACGGTCACCTTGTTGAGTTCATGGTAGTCGATACACATACGGAAGGTACCGTCTTCCTTCTTCACGTATAGCACTGGAGCTCCCCAGGGCGAAGAGCTAGGACGTATGAAACCCTTTTCCAATAGTTCTTGTAATTGCTTAGATAGTTCTTCCAGTTCGGTTGGAGCTAAGCGATAAGGTGCTCGAGATATGGGTGCTGCTCCTGGAGCTAGCTCGATCTGAAATTCGACCTGGCGATGAGGCGGTAACCCAGGTAACTCTTCAGGAAACACTTGAGGAAAATCACGTACTACTGGGATATCCTCTATCTTCTTCTCTTCCGATGATGCGTCAGTAACGAGTGCTAAGATAGCAGTGTGGCCCTTTCGCAAACACTTCTGGGCCTTAAGAAAGGAGATGATGCTCACAACAGTACCACCCTTGTCACCATGAATTACTAAAGGTTCTTCACCAGCACGAGGAATGTGGACGATCTTTTCTTTGCAAAGAATCTCTGCTCGATGTTGAGGTAGCCAATCCATACTAATAATGATGTCGAAACCATCACAACGTTGGGGTCATTTCTAGCATCGCCCTGACCAATCACGAACACTCGACCCCTGGCATCATTGCCGTCGTTATTACTCCCGTTGTTATTCCCGTTGCCCTGATTATTGTTGTTGTTGTTCTGATTCGCAGGTCGCGAGCTCCTGAAATCCTTAGCTTCATGACCCATTTTGAGACACCTCTGGCAACGACTCCTGTTGCACTGACCACTGTGGTGCCTGTTGCATCTGTTGCACTTTGGGTGGTTTCCTCGATATCCACCCTGCCCTTGACTACCAGAAGATTGATGACCAGGACTCTGGTAGTCATCGATCTTTCGCTGCTGTGCCTGGGACTGAACCGAAGTCGAACCCTTGCTGGAGGTTCCATCCCTTTTTCGCTTTTTGTCACTGGGAGTAACAGAAGTTGTAGTAGTAGTATCACCGATACGTTTAGGCAGCCTGTTCTGTTCCACTGCCTGGTCTGTGAGACGATGAGCAAGACGAGTAACATCCGGGATAGTAGCAAGGTTGGCAGAAGTCACATGACTTTGAATCTCTGGTATTAAGCCTTTGAGGTACAGCTCAATGCGCTTGATGGGAGGATCCGCCATAGTTGGACACAAAATTGCCAGTTCGTTAGATCGCTTCGTATACGCCTCTATCTCTGACCCCGTCATCTTCAAGTTAAAGAACTCCACTTCCAGTTTGTGGATGTCATCACGGTTACAGTATTCTCGCTTGATCAGTTCCTTAAAATTATTCCAAGGGGTGGCATTAGCAGCCGCCAGCCCCGGCATCTGAACTTGCGCGTTCCACCAAGTTAGCGCAGTGCCTTCGAGAGTACCAGTGGCGTACTTCACCCTACGAGCCTCAGGGCATTCACACATCTCGAAGAAGGATTCGAGCTTTTCAAACCAATGGAGGAGTCCAACGGCCCCTTTAGTGCCACTAAAAGTACTAGGACGACAGTCTATGAAAGTCTTGAATGTGCATACAGGTGGTTGAGCGTTCTGACCGGTTGTGTGTGTAAGAATAAACAAGATTAAGCACAAGTGTTGGGTTATGAGAGTAGGATCTAGAGATCCTAGAGTAAGTTGTGATGGCAGGTTATACCTCCTGCCTGGGCAGCTGCGAGTGCTGCAGTAACTTGTTCAGTGATCAAAGCCGCCAACTGGGCTTGAGTTAGGTTAACGCGTCCACTCATGATCTTCATATCAAAAGAAACATGAGTGAGAAAGGTTCGCGTAAGTGCGATGACAGAAGAGAGTAAGCACACATGTGTTTTCAATCAATAGTTGCTACGTTTATCTAAGCATACCACGAGCAAAGTTCTATGTAACTAGCAAGTAGGCAATGTAAACATAAATCATATCACCTAGAATGTCGAGTCTTGCACGAGGAGCGAAGCGTCGTTGTGGATCGTTGAGCACTGTTCAGGTTATAGTCTGGTTTTAACAAAAACTTTTTCCCTTATTAAAACCAAGTTCACTATAACCAATGGCTCTGATACCAATCTGTCACACCCCCAAAATCCACACGCGGAGTATCACCGCTTGGAGGCGTGACTGACCAAGATCAAGCCACCAATCATATTGAACATGCATATAAGTAAACATAATTCAACCAACCAATATGAAAGGTGTTCAAAAACCAAAGCATAGTTAAGTGTTTAGCGGAAGCATAATTTGTAAAACCCATAGCAAGTATTAAATATGAAATAAAGTAATGTTTAAAGCATGGCACACATCGCCATCTCCCACAACGACCGTTCCTCCCTGTGCAAGCTCCATGGGTACCTAATGACCTACAAGGCATGTAGCAACGAATCAACAACAAAGTTGAGCGAGTTCACAGTTGGTTGTTTGGTTAAAGTATTCATTTCGTAAATCGTATGTTCGTTTTGTAAACCATGTATCGTATTAATCCTTATCGCTGCCAGTCCAGGCATGTGTGCGATGATTAGTGGGGGGCTTCCCATGTGTTACAAGACCACGCGTATCGACTGCTATGAAAATGTAAGAGGTGCCCTAAGTCAATTTCTATCAGCATTGACCCTTTGCCCATAGTCCATTAGTACACGCCCGTCCGACTGGCACGGTGTGAGGTTTGTTAAACCTAATAGCGCTATTAACTAATGACCCGCTCGCCCTAGGCCTCGGCGATTAAGTCGATAATTGAGGGACTTCCTTTGATAGAGGTGATGGTCTTAAGATCGTGTATGTAGGCTTTACGTACGTGCCCTTCAACCTGAGGACAGTAGAAAGTATAACTGTACGTAGGTTTTACGTACGTGCCCTTCAATCCGAGGACAGTAATAATTTGTTTAATAGTAATGGTTGTACGAGTAGTTATTCAATCCCATTCCCAACCCCTGGGAATCCCATGCCTTGGCTAGTGTGAACTCACCTTGGTTTGCTCGGTATGCTAATGTATGTGCTCACAACCAATCAGTCAAGTCCTAAAGTATGCACGTGTACATAATCAGTTTATGTTCGTAATGATTCGCATGCAACTAACATCACAGTATAACACAGAGTGTGCTTAGCAGTTAGCATCTTGTATCATGTAAATAGTAAATCAAACTCATGCAACTTCATGTTTCACATAACAGCTTTCTCAGTTAATTCCAACATAGTTACCCATTGACATACCCAACCGAGTTAACAGGTTTATTAGAGTAGCATAACTTAACAGAAGTAATACAGTTAACAGAGTTAACAAACTTGACTCCGTTAACAGACTAACCATAGTTGATAGTTAACAGTATTAACAAACTAACAGATTTAACTAATTAACAGAGTTAACTAGCTAACCACGTTACTATGCAGAACCCCTCAACGAAATCACAAAGTGGCGAAATCCCTTTGAGCCGAAAACACTTGGGCCGAAATCCCCCAAAGTGTTTTCGTTGGGATGGGGATTTCGTAGGGTGGAGGGTTTTCGCCGGGTGCATCATCATCAATAACAGTTATAAAACACAACCCTAATGATCATCCAATAATAACACCGACTACGACAATCAAACGCTAAGCCATATCATCAAACGATCACCCACACATACATGACAGTAACACGTAATCATTCAACATCAGATTTATATGATCATTAAACATTACAGTGAACATGTATCGAGATCAAAACAATTATCTTAATAGTATCAGACCTAACCCACATGATTTCTGACCGATCATTAAACACATCCACCCAACATTAATATTCAGAGATATATCCACAACATCATTCGAACATTATCAGTAGATATAACCAATCACTTCAATTCACAACATCATCATATCAGAATCATTCACTAAAAAGTCATCGGCACATGACATGTTGTCGGTTCATCATTATCATCATAATAAACAATAATCAGAATTGAAAACCAAATAACAATCACATGCTAGAATAAGTACAATGGCCGACAATTATGAAGGATCCATATCCGATTGACTGCCTCTTCAATACATCACACATGCATTATAATAATCACTCATCGTTTGTATCATAGTCAAGATCATCAATCGATCAGCAGACCATCATTAACAAGCATACACAGTCGATCATATCATCACATATACTCGACAGTTTATAGGCAATACATATATATATCGATCATTCAGTTTTACGTTCATAAAATAATCATAGTTAAATGATAAACAGATCGTTCTTACAATTGATTTAAATCAAACAATCGGTTAAGAGTTAACACTAACGCGACGGACGAACGAGACAATAACTTGACTGATCTGGAAGATCCGGGGAACAAGTTTGCCGTCAGGTTTGAAGGGTAGTGAGAGAGAGAATGTGAGAGGTGGTTAGGGTTTGTCGATTGAACTTTACGTAAAGGTTGGAACAAATCTTATAACAAAAGATCATCACTGGGCCAAAAGCCCATTAGATTTCGCCAAGGAGTAGTGATGAAAACACTAGGGTGTTTTCGTCCATAAGTGTTTTCGTGGAGCAGGGTGTTTGGCCTAACAAGTTCCATTTCTAATTTATACAAAACATATATTACATACATACTTAATGCATGCCATAAACATCATATAAATCACAATACGATATAACGTATTACAAATGTGCACAGTTGCGAAACAAACAAGTCGTATAACAAACAACTTAAGCAATTAACGTGCAATAAATGCGAAGGTGGAAATCTTGGAAACTCCCAGCTCCCAGCTCCAGATCATGTGTAGTGTAGTTCCTTTCATGAATCTTAAGTTGGCGCGAGGCGTAAGCAATAACCTTGTCATGTTGCATCAACACGCACCCAAAACCCTGAATGGATGCGTCGCAATAAACCACAAAACCGTGTAGTGTAGTTCATGTGTAGTGTAGTTCCTTTCATGCAATAAACCACAAACAACTTAAGCAATTAACGTGCAATAAATGCCTACGTGATTGATATGAACAAAGCACCTACTGATCAAGTTACTTGTTTGTTTTCTGAAATTGCTGAACATGATGCTATGCTGTGGCACCATCGTTTGGGTCACCTGAACATGAAAAATTTGAATCGATTAGCCAAAGGAGGTCTCGTCAGGAACTTGCCAGTCAAGGATTTCATGCAAATAGAGAAATGTGAGGCATGTGCTAGAGGAAAGCAGCATCGAAGGCCTCATAAGTCAAAACCTGTTCACACTACTTCAAAGGTGTTGGAACTGCTACATATGGATTTATTTGGCCCAGTCAATGTACTAAGTTTCAGAGGAAAGGCTTACTGTTTGGTCATCACAGATGATTTTTCTCGTTTCACTTGGGTATTCTTCTTGGAGCAGAAAAGCGAGATAACTGGATTGATCAAGAAATTTATAATACTCATGGAGGATCAGTCAAATGAATGTGTGAAGATTATCCGCTGTGATAATGGGACAGAATTCAAGAATGCCGAGCTGAACGAATTTTGTGCCCTCAAAGGAATTGACCGTCAATACAGTACAGCAAGATCTCCTCAACATATGGGGTTGCAGAAAGACGCAATCGTACTCTTATCGAAGCTGCACGCACAATGCTGATAGATTCGGGTCTTCCACTAATATTCTGGGCAGAAGCAATGAATACAGCTTGCTACGTTCAGAATCATGCCTTGATCGACAAACGTTACATGAAAACTCCATATGAATCTGTTGAAGGTAAAAAACCCCCAGTGCAACATTTTCGTACATTCGGCTGTCCGTGTGTACTTCTTCTCATGGATTCTAGAGGAAAATTTGAAGCTCGAGGAGATCCATGCTATTTCATTGGATACTCTAAAAATACTTCTTACTGTGTGTACAACAAGGTCAAGAAGTAGATTGTGGAAGCATATCATATGGATTGGCTGGAAGAAAATCCAAAAGATGCTCGCATTGGACCTTATTGGCTATATGATTATTCCTCCTTGTTTAAATCGTTTCCTATTTTGTTTGATGAAGTTGTTAATGCAGAATTTTCAGCTGCAGAGATGCCTATTCCCTTTGAAGACGAAGATGAGGATGTGCCCTTGCAAAATTTAATCAAGAAACTCATTGTGAATCCACCAGGATTTGACAAGGAGGCAACAGCACAATGTCACTCCTCCACTGCTCAGCAATCGATTCCTGAACCTTAAGCAGGTACCCCTGATGGTGAAGTTAGCAACACTGAAGTCTCCGCAGGACCGTCAAACGTTCAAGGAGCTTCTTTGTTTCAAGAAGCAATTCCATCGGATTGTACTGTAGATCCTCAGGTGATCAACACTGATGCACCAAATGAGGGGGAGCCATCTGGAATAGCATCAAGAAGCTTTCAAATCTGCAACCTAACCTGCAAGTACCTGCAACAACAATTCCACAGCGTGTTCAGAAAAGTCACCCAATCACGAATGTCATTGGCCCTGTATCTGCTGGTGTTCAAACCCGCAGCAAATCTGGAGACATCAACTCATGCTTATACTCTTGCTTCATATCACAGATTGAGCCTAAAAACATTAATGTTGCTTTGCAGGAACCTGGATGGGTTGACGCAATGCATGAGGAGCTCAATTAGTTCGAAAGGCTTGGAGTATGGAAGCTTGAAAAGCTGCCTCAAGGAAAACGAGCTCTTGGCACACGATGTGTGACATCCAACATCGGTTCTGAAGGGGAACAAAGGCTTCCTTATAAGGGGCTGGATACCATCACCATCATGACGCGTTTTGAAAACCGTGAGGGGCGGACGCCGAGGGCGTGTTGGCCGCCAAAGCGGACAATATCATGGTGCGGTTACGCTGGGCTGTCACAGATGGTATCAGAGCCACTGGTGATAGTGAACTTGGTTTTAAAATGTTTTTGTAAAACCAGACTATAACCGAACAGTTCTGAATACGTGAATACGACCATGACACTCAGCTCCAGATTGCAAGGTTCGTCTTTCTCACTTGTTGCATACATTACATGACTAGTACACATTTGCTTATGACGTGAAATACGAACATACACTCGTCACTACAACATGATGGCATGGATTGCTTGCTTACTTTATGATGCGTTAATAGTATGCCATAGTCCTTGAATTTTTGTGATCTTATTACTTCGACAACCTCTGTTTGACATCTGAGTTTGAGGAACCAATTGACATGAGTTAAGGGGAAACTGAGATGAGCATGCAAATCACAATATTATTGTGGGTGCACACATAATAATAAAATGGGGTGCATGCTAGTCCCAGTGAGCCTTAACAAGTGAAAAAGGGGTTCTGTTCTGTTATTTAATCAGTAAAAAACGTAGCAAATCTATAGGAGTCCTAGCAATGATTGCCTCCTACTTGAACGTGATCTTTCACTCCTTTCAGAATCCTTACGAATCTCGATGCTATCGAGTATTACCTGAACACCCATCAGAACGCCTAGCAAACTGGGTAGAATGTTAGGTGCTTGTACGAACGTCCCTGAGTTGAATGTCGCAGCGTCGCATGATTGGTTTATACCTGTTAGGAAACTTTATTTGTAAGTATTGAAGAAAATCACAATCAACTGGATCTATGAAGAGATAACAGTCCTGAAGATCACAACAAGACGAAGAAGATCGGATAGGACAACTGAAATGCACAGCATCTACTTCAAAGAATCACAAGTTGATCAAGAGCTGAATTGGATTATCAGAGAAGGTCATTTCTGATGGATCTGATGATATTCCTGATGAAATATCATCAGTTTCTGACGATTCTGATCATCAAGATTTTCTGATTATTTGTTCACCAGAATTTCTGATGAAGTGGTTTATCAGAAATTCTGATGAATACCCCACTTGTCTGAAATCAGCTCTATCCTGCCACAATTACCGAAGCAAGTTGACATTATTGGATATCATGATGAAAAAGGAAACTTGAACGTTGGATTCAATGAATATGTCAAATGGCTACTTTTTGCAGGACTTATTGCATGAATAAACTATTGTTTATTCATGCACCCAGCCTTCTATAAATAGAAGGCTCAACCAGCAGAAGACAATTGAGTTTGAAGCTTAGCATTCACACATACATCAAAACTCCATTACCCTCTCACCCACAGAATTCAATATTCATTTGTATTAGATACTAATCTTACAATCACCTTGTAAACCATTTTGTTTCAAAGTGATATAAACTTGATAATTCTGTAGGTCTTGTTTCTGAAAGTCTGATTTCCATTTCAGCATATCTTTTTCACATCTACTGAAATTACTTGTCATATTACGTGAAAAGAAGTTGTTCAGGCCATACTGGGTCCCACAATTGGTATCAGAGCAGATTGAATAAATTATTTTCAAATGATCAATCGCTCATCTTCTTTTCTCTAAATATGGCCAGCTTTCAATCCTGGAATAATGCTTTTAACATTGGTTCTATGTCCAAACCTCCGACTTTGGTCAGAGAGGAATACCCCCAATGGAAAATTAGGATGGGCAATTTCCTTAATGGTCATGACCGAGCTCTGTTTCAATCCATTGAAAGGGGTCCACATATACCAATGACTGGAATACCAGCTATTCCAGCAACTGACCAATCACCTGCTATGCCTGCCTCCCGAGCACCCAAAAGTGAAATACTTTGGAGTGAGAAAGACAAGGAAAAGGTGGCTGGGGATGAAAGGGCAAAGTCACTTTTAATAATGGCCATCCCCAATGACATATTTTCACAAGTTGATGCATGTGCATCAGCCAAGGAAATATGGGATCAGTTGGAAAATCTTTGTGAATGAGGAGAAAGGATGAGAAGAAACAAGAGAACAAACAATGTCTCATCTTATGAGAGGTTTAAAAGTTTGCCAAATGAAATATTAAATGATACATATCTAAGATTCATAAAACTTTTAAACGAGCTAAAGAAATTTGGAATAACAAAGTCAAATGATGAAAGAAACATAAAATTTCTTGATGCCCTTCCTAGAGAATGGAGAAGTCTAACCATGAATTTGTCGTCAACCTTAGAACAAGGAAACATGAGTCTCCATGACTTATACAGCATCTTGATCCCTAGAGAGGAAGAAATATTTGAAGAAACCATTCAAAGAGGGGGATCTTTAGCTCTTATCTCAAACTCACAAATATCAACACCTGCCAATGATCCACAACCATCAAACAACCAAAATCTTGAAATTTCTAATACATCATCAGATTTTTCAGCTTTTGCTGAAGCAATAGCACTGCTCACCAAAACATTTGAGCTGTGGTTGAGGGGAGGAAGCCAGAGATACCAGATAAGTGACAGAGAAGGATGGATGGAAGATCTAAAGAGGAAGTTAGATCTAAGGATAAAGGGAAGGCTGAAGTTGTGTGTTACAAGTGCAAGCAGAGAGGACACTATGCATCATAATGCAAGACCAAGAAGCTCAAGGATGTTGCTTATTATGAGAAAAAGCTTGAAGAAGCAAAGAAGCAGCAACAAGTTAGCTTAATTGCAGGAACAGATACATGGTTATCTGATGATTCTTCTGATGATGAAGAAGAAGAATTGGCAAATTTCTGCCTCATGGCACTTTCTGAAGGTCTACCAGAAACTTCAGAACAAAAGGTAAATTTAGACAATCTTGATCTTGAACACAAGCTAAACAAGGTCATGTCAGATTTTCTAAATCTGCAAGAAAAAACATCAAACATATATTAGAAAATCTGATGAGTTGCAAAGGACTATGAATAAAATCATTCTTGAAAACCAATTACTCATAGAAGAAAGTTTAGATCACAGAGCTAAAATTGAGTTCTATGAAAATGAAAGAAAAGATCTTTACAAGAAAATCAATGATAAAGAAAATAATGTAAGAGGTTTCCAACAAGCCAAGGAATTTATAAATTTCATTGAGTCCACACCAAAGAACAAAGGAGAGGGTTTAGGTTATATAAAATCAAAAGGAAATAAACCCACTGTCTTTGTAAAAGCAACTCATCAGATTTTTGATAAATTTTCATCAGAATCTGATTCTGAATCTTGCAAGTCAACCTGTTCTGAATATTCTTTTGAAAAACCAAACTTCAAAGCAAACATAAGTGAATGCAGTCAAGAATCTGTAAAGACTCCAGAAGCAATTCACTCATTTTTTCAAAATTATCCACTCATTCCATCACAAGAAAAAATATTAGAAAATTCTGATAAATCTTGTATGTGTGTTGACATACTGAAGCTTGTTCAACACCATCTTCAAAAGAAAAATGTAAAATCTGTTTATGGCTCAGCATATAACAGAATTTATGATGAAAAACCAACAAGAAAGAATAATTTGATTAGAATCCCATCAGAAAAAGTACCCAAGCATGCCTGGGTACCAAAAACCCTCTAATCATTCCATTTCAGGACCATCATGTGCAGCAGATCTGGTACTGCGACTCAGGAAGCTCCAAACACATGACTGAGGACAGGAGCTTACTCAGCAACTTTGTTTCAAAGCTGGGTAGAATGGTAAATTTTGGAAATGGAGTAAAAGGGAGGATCATGGGATATGGATGCATAAGGTATGGATGTTTGACCATAGAGAAAGTAGCCTATGTTGAAGGCTTAAAGTATAATTTGCTGAGTTGTGGTCAATTCTGTGACAAAGGTTTTCAGGTAACCTTTCTACCAGAAAAATGCTTGTTAATAGGTATAGATGATAATAAAATCTATTTAAGTGGAAAAAGAATAAGAAAATCAATTTACTATTTTGATTTCAAAGAAGAAAGTGAACATCCAAAATTATGTTTATTTTCAAAAATCAACAAAGGTAGTAATAGTAGCAAGCAAAGGTCTGGTAAAAGGGTTACCTTTAATATCCTCAAAGAAGGATAAAATTTGAGAAGCATGTGAGATGGGTAAATCCAAGAGAAGCTCAGATAAATCAATTTCTGAGTCTTCTATTTCACAAAATTTGGAACTTTTACACATGGATTTGTGTGGACCCATAAGTACAGAAAGTTTTTCTGGAAAGAAATACATACTAGTAATAGTAGATGACTTTTCCAGGTACACATGGGTAGAATTTTTTAGAAAGAAAAGTGAAACTCCTGATCTGATCATTAATTTTATCAAGAAAATTGAAAATCTATTAAAACTAACAGTCAGAAGGATCAGATCAGACAATGGAACAGAGTTTAAGAATTCAAAAATTGAGAATTTTCTTGTAAGTAAAGGAATCTCTCATGATTTTTCTGCTCCCAGAACACCTCAACAGAATGGGGTGGTTGAAAGAAGAAATAGGGCCTTGGTAGAAGCTACCAGAACTATGCTTGCTTATGCTAAGTTGCTCACTCATTTTTGGGTAGAAGCTATAGCAAATGCATGTTTTACCCAAAACAGAACCATAATCAACAAAAGGCATAACAAAACACCATACAACATTATCAATGGAAGAATTCCAAGTGTAAAATATTGAAAGCCTTGAAAATTTTGACAGAAAAGCAGAAAAAGGTATTTTTCTTGGTTACTCTTTGTCCTCAAAAGCATATAGAATCTTTGTTCTCAACACAAGGACAATCAGAGAAAGTCTGTATGTTTCATTTGATGACTCATCAGAAATAGAGGTTTCTGATGAATACATGAAAGAAATAAATTTTTCTGACAAACAAGAAAATTATGAACATCTCTTTGAAATGATAAATGAAGATTTCCTAGAACATGATAATTCTTTCAAAAACAAATCAAAAGATTCTTCATGTACTAACTTTGCAGAACAAAGGTGTAGTACATCAGAAACTCAGAATTCTGATATCTTACACACAAATGAGGCACCTGTTCAGGGGGAAACTTCAAATCCATCAGAACCAACAACTTTTCACAACAAGTTAAGATGGATGAAAGGACATGCTCATTCTGACATCATTGGCAACCCTGCAGATGGTGTGAGAACAAGATCTGCAACTGCACATGAGTGTGCATTTTCTGGGTTCTTAAGCAAAGTAGAACCCAAATCTGTCAAAGAAGCTCTAAGTGACCCAGACTGGATTCAAGCTATCCAAGAAGAGCTTGATCAATTTGAAAGGAGCAAGGTATGGGATCTGGTACCCAAGGCAAAAGACAAATCTGTCATAGGCTCAAAATGGGTGTTCAGGAATAAATCTGATGAGAACGGCATAATCACCAGGAACAAAGCAAGGTTAGTGGTCATGGGTTACTGTCAACAAGAAGGTATTGATTATGACGAAACTTTTGCACCAGTAGCTAGATTAGAAGTTGTAAGAATTTTTCTTGCTTATGCTGCATCTAAGGATTTCAAAGTTTATCAAATGGATGTAAAATCAGCTTTTCTGAATGGTAAAATTGAGGAAGAAGTTTATGTGCAGCAACCATAAGACTTTGTTGATCCAAAATTTCAAAATCATGTTTACAGATTAAACAAAGCCTTGTATGGGTTGAAGCAAGCTCCTAGAGCATGGTATGAAACTTTATCAAACTTCTTACTCAATTCTGGGTTTACCAAAGGTACTATTGACACCACTCTTTTCCTCAAAACACACAAAGGTCATACTTTGCTGGTCCAGATATATGTTGATGACATTATATTTGGATTAACAAATGAAAAATTTTGTAACAAATTTCAAAAGTTGATGACCAGCCACTTTGAAATGAGTATGATGGGTGAGTTAACCTTTTTCTTAGGGTTACAAGTTAAACAAAGAATTGATGGAATATTTTTGAGTCAATTAAAATATGTGAAAACAATTCTACAAAAATACTCACTTGAAAACTGCTCTGTTTCAAAAACTCCCATGGCAACAGGGAACAAGTTAGATTCTGATAAGGATGGAATAAGTGTAGATATTAAAACCTATAGAGGGATGAAAGGATCATTGCTATATTTAACTGCAAGCAGACCAGATATTATGTTTGCAACATGCTTTCGGGCCAGATATCAATGTGATCCCAAAGAATCCCATCTAAAAGCTGTAAAAAGGGTTTTCAAATATCTAAAAGGCACATCAGAACTTGGTCTCTTGTATCCCAAGGACACAAACCTTGAATTTATTGCATTCATAGATGCTGATTATGCAGGGTGCAAAATTGACAGGAAAAGCACATCTGGTGCTTGTCAACTCTTGGGAGAAAAATTGGTTTGTTGGGCAAGCAAGAAACAAAACTGTGTTGCCACATCAACAGCAGAGTCAGAATATGTAGCAGCAGCAAGTTGCTGTTCACAAGAGCTGTGGATGCAAACTCAACTGAAAGATTATGGAGTAACTCTGACAAAAATATCAATTCTATGTGATTCAAAGAGTGCTATTGCAATAACCGAAAATCCAGTTCATCACTCAAGAACCAAACACATAGATGTCAGATATCACTTCATAAAAGATCATGTGGAGAAAGGTAACATAGAAATGTATTTAGTTCCAACTGAAAACCAAATTGCTGATATCTTTACAAAACCTCTTGATGAAAAGAGACACAATTTTTTGATCAGCAAACTTGGCATGGTTAATTTAAATGATGAAGATTTTTCAAAAAACACATGGACACAAATTGAAAACCAAATTGATGAACATCAAAGTTCTGATAATCAAAGAACAAATCAACTGGTTTCTGACAAAGCAATCCATCAATCTGATGGAACGTCAGAAAATCTGATGAATCTTCAATAAATGATGATTTATCAGATAATCTGAAGAAATATCAGAATATCTGGTGAAATCATCAGAAGTTCTGATAAAAAAAATCAGAAACCAGGTTGAAACATCAGAATAATTTGTAATCATCATAATCTTCTATCTTCATGCATATCCCACACATTGTATATATTCATATATGTGTATACTTTTTTCTTTATTTTTTTTCTTTCTTTCTTATTAATTAAAAAAAACAAAAAAATGGGGAAAAGTAACATGCATACTGATAAAATTCTACATAGCTGAGAAAATCAACCGTCTCTAGAAATTTTTTTTCAAATTATTGAATTTTATTTTTACTGCCAATGCATGCAACGTCATTTTTTCATAAGAAACTTAAGTGACACGTAGGCACTAAAATGATTAGGAGCTATGAAAGTAGCCGCCTAGTTATTAAATGCTTACTCACACATGGGGCTTAGTAGACTGTCACATTCACTGCAACAGATATCGTCTTAATTGAAGAGATGAAAATAAAAGAAAAGTTGGCTGTTAATATCATTTGTGAGGAACTATCACTTTCATCTATATATATTAACAACCTGAAAAGAACTTACCTCACACCAAAATCATCTCTTCAAAAGCCCTTCGATAGAATCTTCTTATCTTAAAATGGGTCGCCCAAAATTGATGAAAGCAACTCAATTCCCTCTCCCATTTTCACAGACTTCATAATCTTAGATTAAGATCCAACTTGGAAGGACCTGCATGGGAGGACTGCAGGTTTGTGTACAATATGATCATGCGAAGTCCTTTGGGCTTTGTTGTATCATCACATCTCACCATTTATCCAAAACTTCTTCAAGAGTTCTGGTGGAACTCTGAAATCATTTTTAGTGGTACTTCCATGTGGATAGAGAGTGAGGTGATGGGGGTCAGAATTACCCTAAAAGAGGAAACAATCAGAAACGTCCTCAGACTGGGTAATGATCAAGAAATCAAATTCCTGGATAAGGCAGATGTGCAACAGACCTTGACTGAAATGGGTTATCATACATACAACTCGTCAAGGGCGGTTAGCAAATCTGGGTTTATACCACCTTTCCAGTTTTTGGTAACACAGCTAAGTGTCTGCTTCTCCAAGAAGATTGGACACTTCAACGAGCTGTCCAATAGGATGATGGAAGTGGTTCATGCTGTTGTACAGGAAAAACCTTACAACTGTGCTAAGTTTCTCATGAGAGACCTAGTAGCAAACATCCATGACCGTCAACCTTTTCTGATCTACCCTCGATTCGTAACCAAGGTGATCACCAGTCAGTTGGACTTCGGAGGAGTGAGAAGCTGCTATCCAAGGGCCGAGCTGGTATTTCAAGAAAACATAAGTGAGTCCACCCTGGTGCCATCAACGAATCACACCGGTCGAATAACCAGTCTTTGGTTATATGTGAAGTGCATGTACAACGTGTTGGAGGAGGAGGAGGATTAGTTGTTGCTTGTTTGTGTTTAATATTTTTTTATATATCTAGTTCGCTTTAATTTCTTTTTACTCATTTTTTTAACAACAAAAAAATGTCAATAGATCTAGGGGGAACTAACACAACATGTCTGATAAAAACAAGGAAAATCTGGTGAAATTCAAATGAAATCTGACAGGATTTAGTGAAACTCAGAAAATATGATAATCAATCAGAAAATCTGGTAATTATTCAGAAAACTCATCAAGCCATACGAATCTGTTCATTCAACATAAAATTTTCAGTGTAACCAGAAAATCTGAAAATAGATCAGAAAATCAAATTTTTATCAGAAAAATCTCTTGAAAGCCAGGAAGTTTGACAAATCATCAGAAAAACTTTGCCTTTAACCAGATTTAAAGAAACGTATGACCATCTAAATTTTTGAAATAAGTTTCTTTCAAAATATTTTTTTCTAAGGACTGGAACAAGCTGTATGAAAAATACTTCCTGTATATCAGAACAAAGGTGTGGAGTTCAGAACTGCAGAACAGCAATGTAAGTAAAAATCTCGGAACTCTACTTATTCCCTCTCATCTCAAAAAAAAAATCTGATGATTCATCCTCTGTAAATGAATCAAATGCATTCTGATGATATATGAAGAAAATACAACTCTCAAAAGTTTTATTCAAAATTTTCTGATATATATCATCAAGAAGAAAACCTGGGAAGATACACAAACTCAGAAAAGGTTTCTATTGGACCTTTTTGAAACAAAAAGGGTCCTACGTGGAGAAAATGTGCAAGTTAGACATTAGTGTTTATTCGCAAAATCATTGGAATCTCTAAATCTCTTTAAAGGATTTGCATTAAATTAGAGATAAACCAAAGGTTTTTCAAAAACGGTTGTTTCCTTAAAGGATTAAAACATCATTAAGGTGTCATTAACCACCTTATATACAAACAACCTACGAAGAATACTAAAAAATCTCTGTCTGTATACACTATAAATACCTCATTCAAAAACAGAGACTTCCATCTTCAACCTTCAAATTCAAAACCCTAAAACCTTTTTCCGAAACAAAAACCCAAATTCTCAATGGCATCTATCAACATCAACATACCACTAATTGAACACTCTGTTCCCTTCATCACTGAAGCTGAATTTCTTCCATTAAAGAGCAACAATGAAGCAATGAATGATAACATTGAAGAGTATGATATAAAGTGTCAAATTCTCATTGAATTTCTAACTAGATGCCCTATAGCTCAAGCTCTCACAAAGACCAGAGAGGTACCAGAAGAACTCATATAACAAGTTGTACAAACTCTCAAAGTCTCAAATCAACTCGAGCTAACAGCACATGTGTGGGGAAATATCTTTATTAAAATCTCACCAGGGAAAATAAGGGAATGTTTGGAACCACCCTTAAACCAAAGCTATGAAGAAGCACCAGTAAAAGAAGATATGTTCTCACAACTTGATGCTGTAATGGGTTACAATACAAAGATTTCAAAAATCAATGAATTCAAGAGAAACAAGTTACCTGCCTTCTGGCAAGTTTTAATGGAACTTCTGAACAAGTGTCTATCATCAAAGATTGGAGGTACAAATCAGATAAATAAGAATATTCTAACAATCATGTTCAGTCTCATTAGTGGGTTGAACATTGATTTTGGAACAGAAATATTTATTCTGATCAGAAGATCAATTCTGACTAACGCTGGAAGGATAGATTCACATCTACCCTTTCCCAGATTTCTGTCAATCATAATTTCTGATGCTTTTTTTGAAAGGAACCTAGAAATTCCAGCATCAGAAAATATGTGGAGAACAGAAATTATGAGACCTTGGACTGCCGTAGGATCTTGGAAGTCAGATTATGATGTGCCTGTTCAATCAGAAAAAGTGATGAATCTGATACCAGAAGATTCACCATATAGAGCAGAATATCTGAAGATGTTGAACAAAAGGCCAGAAAACAAAGAGGTTTTTGGAAGTGTGTCCCCCATGGAGCATGATGCACAAGAGTCAAGCACACCAAGAATGGAACAGCAGGGTGAATCTGATCCTCATCCAGCTGATGAAGATGTGAATATGAGTCTTGTGGCAGAAGAACATCATGCTGAAATCTCACATATGGGAGAAACAGGTGCACAACACTCCAAACTAAACTTATTTCATTTTTCTGAGAGTGATTCTGATGAATCAATTCAAGGAAAACATGAAATCTTACATAGAGGCACTATTTCTGCAAAACAAAATGTGAGTGAAACCAAGGACCCATTTTCTGAATCAGATTCTGAGGAGGAAAATGTGGTGGCAACAGATGGAGATCAGTCTACTGATCAAGGAAACCTGGATGAGAAAACTAAGAGTTTCTCAAGAACTCATGGAGAACCTGAAAAGGTTAAAGGATATGACGAAAACCAGAACTTGAATGTGTTTCAATTCTCTGGTGACGAGACAGAGAACTTGGAATTTTCCAATCCTCTTAACCTCAAAACAGCAGAGAATGTGTTTTCTGCTGGTGTTAGAAGGGGAACATCTGTTGTATCTCCTATTTACCAAGGACATCAATCTATGTCCCCTAAACAACTTCACAAGGAACTTGAAGACACAACTGCTACTGAGAAAACAGCCACAGAAGGAAAACTTGATCTGATATTGGAAGAAATCAGAAATCAAAAGTCAAATATCAAAGTTTTATCAGAAACTATCAAAGCTGTGAAGAAGCAAACAGAAGACAATGCTGCAGCCCTCAACAAACTGCAAAAGTCATCAGAATTCGAGAAAGCTCTCAAAAAACTGCAAGATATCAAGAAAAAGATGGCTGGAGTTGCAACTGCAGGAGAAAGCTCAAGTTCAGGAAAGATTCTTGAAGAAATACAGTTCCTCAGAGCCAACAACAGCAGCATGGCTGAGGCTTTTGAGAAACTGTTGATGGAATTGACTGCACAAAGAAATCAAGAAAACCAGGAGTTTCAGAAAATGAAGAAACAAGAAGAAACAAATACTCAAATTCTCACTAATGTTCATCTATTAGTAGAGAGATTGCAGTATAGTGTTGCTAGATTAGCAAAAGTTGATCTTCATGAACTGAAAGCCCCAATTCCACAAGAAAGACAAGCAAGAGGATCAGAAACTCCTCAACAGCAATTAGAAACCATTCAACAAGATCAAACCAAACAAACAGAAACTTCAACAGCTCAAAAACAGAAGCAACCCATGGGTCCACTTCCAGATAAACAAAAGTTACTCATGGGTCCTCCACCAAACGTCCAAAAGCCAGACACATCAAGGGTCCAGCAGAAAGAACATGTTCCAGTTCAGTCATCTTCTACAGCCATCACATGAGAAACAGAGTTCAGCATAAAGATGGATACAAAAGAGAAGAGAAGAATGGAACATGAAGTGACTTCCTCAAAAGGCCAAGAAAAGAAATGACAGAAGATTCGGAGGGGAACATCAAAGAAATGGATGTGCTGAAAGGTGATTTACACACTATTATGTACCCTGAAGAACATCTAAAGCATTACTACTGGAAAGGTCCAGAAGACAACCCAAAGAGACCACTCTCTCCATTGAGTAAAGGAATTGTTGAAATCAGAAACAATGGAGGCTGGGAAATTCTGCACAAACACATGACCAATCCAATAGTATCTATTGAAAGAATCGATACTTTGACCACTGGAGGAGGCATCTTAGGTAATGAAGGACAAAACAAGTATTCCCTGATCAGAAAAGATAACAGTGAACAAAAGGTTACTGATGCAAATCTGGCTGATGATATTCACCCAATGGGCATAGTCAAAATGAAGAATATCATTGATAGAGAGAAAAGTGGTTCAGTTGTGATCAGAAGAGCCCTTGACAGTCTCAAAAGTGCAGGAGCAAAGTTATACAAAAGGGCTGCACTGGCAGACTTTGATCTGTGTATCAATTTTGAGTATAGCAACAAGGTATTAATACCTCCTCCCAACACCAGAATTCCGGCTGAAATTCCTTCTAAACTTGTGAGAACTGGAGTAATCTTTGACAAACCAGAAATGTGTGTAGTCTTCAAAGATGCTAATGATGAGAAAGCTCTATTCAGAATACGTGAAATATGCAGGTATTCAAATCAAACTCTGAAATATATAAGGAACTGCATGAATGAAAAACAAGAGCAGCTCAAGAAGAAGGGAAAGAACAATGAACAACTGAGAAAAACAATTGAAGAATGTATTGAAAACTGGATGGAGTCAAGAGGATGATACAAAGAGATGTACAAGGAAACTCAAAAGGCAATTGATCACAAGAAAAGGCTGAAACCAGGAGACAAATACAGAAGTGGAGTGAAGATCAATTAATGAATTGATGAGATTAAATTTCTGTTTTTGAACAATATTTTATTTTGAGTTAATTACACAAATGGGTCCTGTGGTTTATATATAATTTCGCCTTTGGGTACTAACTTTTTTTTATAACAGGTTTAGGTTCTATGGTTTCAATTTTGTAACACATTTGGGTACTAACACCAAAATTAGTTAATTAATGACTAAAATACCCTTGCATTTTTTTAAGTTTATCAATGTAACACATTTGGGTACTAACACCTAATTTTATTTAAGTTTAAATCAATTTTACAAAATCTATTTATTTTTTTATTTTAATATTTTTATTATATCTCTTAATTAACATAAAGTCTATTTATTTTTTTCTTTCCATATTTTTATTAAAATTCTTATTTAACATAAAATCTACTTGTTACACCAGTATTTTTTAAATAGATTTTTTAAATAAAATCTACTAGCTATATAATTTTATGTAAATTAAATTTCTTACTCGTTTTAAATAATGTAAACCTTACTCGTTTTCAATTTTGATATATATGATTGATAATAATAATAATAATCATAATAAATATCTTTCATGTAAAAAAAATTTTAAGCCATTTTTAACTCATTTTTTTATTCATTTACATTTTACTATTTTTGAAAGATATTTAATTTACATAAAAACCTTTCAAAAAAAATTTAATTTACATAAAATCTACTAGTTGCACCAGTAAAATCTACTAGCTATATAGTTTTATGTAAATTAAATATTTCTTTTACAAAAAAATGAGTTAAAAAAGGCTTAAATTTTTTTAGTTTTATCTAAAATACCTAGCTATATAGTTTTATCTAAAATACCTAGCTATATAGTTTTATGTAAATTAAATATCTTTCTAAAATAGTAAAATGTAAATGAACAAAAAAAACGAGTTAAAAAAGGCTTAAATTTTTTTACATGAAAGATATTTATTATTATCCATCATTTCAATCCAAAATTCAAAACGAGTAAGGTTTATATTATTTAAAACGAGTAAAAAATTTAATTTATATAAAACTATATAGCTAGTAGATTTTATTTAAAAAATCTATTTAAAAAACATATTGATGTAACAAGTAGATTTTATCTTAAATAAGAAATTTAACAAAAATATGAAAATAAAAAAATAAATAGATTTTATGTTAATTAAGGGATATAATAAAAAGATGAAAAAAATAAATAGATTTTGTAAAATTGATTTAAACTTAAATAAAATTAGGTGTTAGTACCCAAATGTGTTACATTGATAAACTTAAAAAAATGCAAGGGTATTTTAGTCATTAATTAACTAATTTTGGTGTTAGTACCCAAATGTGTTACAAAATTGAAACCATAGAACCTAAACCTGTTATAAAAAAAAGTTAGTACCCAAAGGCGAAATTAGATATAAACCACAGAACCCATTTGTGTAATTAACTCTTTTATTTTTTTCTGATTTGAACAATGGTTGGTTTGACTATGTTCTATGTTTCTGAACTTAGTTGTTTTGAATTTTTCTTTCAAGAAAGCAGTTGAAAGTTGTTTATGTTAGATATAGAGGTAGTTCATTTTCTTACAATACTTAGGGGGAAACTGTTAGGAAACTTTATTTGTAAGTATTGAAGAAAATCACGATCAACTGGATCTATGAAGAGATAACAGTCCTGAAGATCACAACAAGAAGAAGAAGATCGGATAGGACAACTAAAATGTACAGCATCTACTTCAAAGAATCACAAGTTTATCAAGAGCTAAATTGGATTACCAGAGAAGGTCATTTCTGATGGATCTGATGATATTTCTGATGAAATATCATCAGTTTCTGACGATTCTGATCATCAAGATTTTCTGATGATGTGTTCACCAGAATTTCCGATGAAGTGGTTTATCAGAAATTCTGATAAATACCCCACTTGTCTGAAATCAGCTCTATCCTGCCACACTTACCGAAGCAAGTTGGCATTATTGGATATCATGAAGAAAAAGGCAACTTGATCGTTGGATTCAATGAATATGTCAAATGGCTACTTTTTGCAGGACTTATTGCATGAATAAACTATGGTTTATTCATGCACCCAGCCTTCTATAAATAGAAGGCTCAACCAGCAGAAGATAATTGAGTTTGAAGCTTAGCATTCACACATACATCAAAACTCCATTGCCCTCTCACCCACAGAATTCAAGATTCATTTGTATTAGATAATAATCTTACAATCACCTTGTAAACCATTTTGTTTCAAAGTGATATAAACTTGATAATTCTGTAGGTCTTGTTTCTGAAAGTCTGATTTCCATTTCCGCACATCTTTTTCACATCTACTGAAATCACTTGCCATATTACGTGAAAAGAAGTTGTTCAGGCCATACTGGGTCCAACAATACCTTTCTCACTTATCTTCGTTTGCTGGAACTCAACGTATTGACGCCTTAGATCCTGAAGAGCAATCACTTCTGCAACACTCTAGCAACATACCGTGTAATACTCAATCAACTTGCAAGAACGATGGACAAAGGGATGAGTGTAGTGCCTTACCGACCTCAGTATTAGAACGACCCTGATTCCCGGCAACAAACACCAGCAAAGTGACTGCAATCGAATCTCTAACCCTCGTCAGCGACTTATGGGAGCCAACCTTTATGAATCAATCAGGACATAAGCAATGACAAGTGAATATAGTGTGAAATGTGTAATTGACAGCACAATGAGTAGCGCCTTAGGACGTGGCATGGAAGGTGACAGGATGGACCTTGTCGGTGAAAGATCGTAGGGCTCCGTTTCAAGTAACGACATTAGAGGCAACAGTCATGGCAACATCAAGGAACTCGTAATCGTAGCCTACAGTATAGAATCGAAGGTGACGTTGACAAGGATTGACTGTTGTTAAGTCAAGACATCAACAACCAAGGGAATAATGACAGTATTGGGAATCCTCGCAACCGTAACAACAACACTGGAACTGGTACTCGTGGTAGGGCATTTAGGATTGGCGTAGGCGACGCCAGGCATAATAGCAACATGGTAGCCTGGATGGGTAGCTATTTGCTTCGTCTCTATTCTGTTTAACTCTGATGCTTCTTGAAACCGAACTTGTTGTGGAATCGGCTGATGGCAAATCAATTGACGCCTCATATGTTCGTTGGGATGCAAACTCGACCTTGTAGGACAAATGCTCGACATCGACCTTCCTTCTGCTATCCTTGATAGTTTCGATGCGGTAGTCAGTGTGGATTGGTTATTCAGATATCGTGCAGATATACCTTGTGAGAAGAAAATTTTGCGTATCTCTCTCTAGAGGAGAATCGTTATCTGTTCTAAAGCGTCAGAGTGGTGCAAAGGTTAGCGCCATTTCAGTAACGAAAGCCTAGAAGTGTCTACAGAGGGATTACCCCGCTATATTGGCAACCGTTACTAGTGTTAAAGCTAAGGAAGAGAGGATCGAGGATCCACCAATTGTTCGTGATTCCTCCCAGTGTGCTACTCGAGGAACTTTCAGGTTTACTTCCACACTGTTAGGTAGACTCTCAGTTGAACTCGCACCAGAGGTAACCCTGATTACTCGTACTCCATACCGTCTTGCACCGGGGGTGGGGGGGGTTGCAAGAACTATCTAAGCAACTACAGGAACTTTTGGACAGGAGTTTTATTGGACATAGTTTTTCGCTTTGGGGAGCCCCAGTTATACTCGAGACGATAAAGCCTTTTCATATGTGTACTGATTATCCAGGACTCACCAAGGTGACAGTCAAGAACCGTTTGCCTCAACCATGTATTGACAACCTGTTGACCAGCTGCGAGGGTCAAGCTCCGATTCGGGGATTGGCGAGCGAACGAGCTATCATCAGATGGAAGTCCAATGGGAGGATGTTCCTAAAGCGGCATATCAAACGCAATGCGGCCATTGCAACCTTGTATTCCATGACCTTTGGGTTAATCAACACACCGGCAGCCTTATGGATCACATGAATCGACCGTGTTTATTGACGATGTTTTGAATCATTCCTGGAGAAAGGAACATCATGGGTGGTATTTGCATCTTATTTTAGAGCTCCTGGGGGGAAGCCACTCCGTGCGAAGTCATGCTAAATGTAACTCCTGGATTCGAGGGGTACATTTTTGGTCATGTAATCAACGAAGTGGGAATACACGTGGATCTCGCTAAAGATCCATTTTATTAGATAATGATCGGCACCAAAGAATCCATCGGGGATACAATAATTTCTTGGTCTAGCTAGATACCATCACAGATACATCGTGGAATTTTCTAAGATCGCGCAACTTTAATCTCTATAGCACAGCAGGGTGCTGTGTATCTGTGGAAGATAAAACAGGAGGGCGTCTTTTCAGTTTTTGAAGGTCAACTCTACAATGCATCGAACATCGTATTTACCCAAGGGTGCGGGTGATCTAGTGGTATACCTTAAGGGTTCGAATCAGAGTCCCAGTTACACATCGATGCAACACGAGAGGGTGATTGCTTACGTAGTGGATTAACAAGAAGAATTGCACGACACACAACCCGGGGTGGAAGCCATGGCCTCTAGATTTAGAATTTGGAGGTGTTCCTTGGACGGTACCAATGGCGTTATATAGACCGATCACAAGGACCCTCAGCATATTTCGAACAACGAGAGTTAAACATACGACAGCGTCGCTGGATGGAACTCTCGAACAATTACGACTATGGAACTTAAACGCGAATGAGCCTTGTAGCACACCCTCGACTCTAAACTACTTGATCAGATATGTTCTGCTCAAACCAAAGCGTTGAAGGACGAGGACCTCACAGCTGGACCCGTGCGGGGCATGGAAAAACAATATGTAGCTGAAAATCGAACGACATTAACAAACTTCCTGGAGCGAATGTGGACCTCACTATACAGCAATCCTAGGGAACTTGTATTGAGCGAAGCACACCAGCCTTGATATTCTAGTCGTCTGGATTTTGACAGAGGATATTAGAATCTATAAATCTGGTACAGGTAACCAGGCATGAAGGCCCACCTAACAATGTTTAACCCATGCGAAAGTCAAGGTGGGATATCCGAAACCTTCTGGTTTGTGTCAGCAACCTGAAACACTCATTGGAAAATGGAGCAGACTGCCATGGATTTGTCACCGGCTCTCCTAAAACTCTAAACGGAAACGATATCACCTGAGTGATCGCTAATTGTCTCATGTAACTGATACACTCCCTTGCAATCAGGGAAAATTGACAAGTCTCCGTATACTGTGAGTAATTACCTGTGAAGGGCGGTTTCTAGGCACGGGGTGCCAACTCCTGTTACCTCTAATTTTGATTTATACATGATTTATGTCAGGCAATACACAACACCCTTGACTCACGTATGGACCAGAGCATTGCTTATCGCCATTGGACAAACGGTCAGAGTAAACAAACCCTCCTTACACTCGAAGACATGCTGCGAACATGTGTGTGTTTGGCTTTAGTGAAAATTTGAAGGACTTTTAATGTCAACCTCCTTGTTGGACTAAGATGGTTAACAACTTAATTATGGGTCCAGGACTTGTACTCGAAACTCTTGGGAAGATTGTTGGATGGGGAGTCGTTTGGCGGCAACGCGTGACCGCCAGGAAAGCTGATGAGCTTAGGAAACGCTGGAAGATCGCTATAGGCGATCGTATCATGTTGAAAGTCTCACCCTGGGAGGGTGTGGTACGCTTGGGAAGCGTGGAGAGCTTAACTTACATCACGTTGGGCCATACAACATTTTGGGAAGAATTGGTAACGTGGCCTACAAACTCGAACTACCTGACAGATTGGATGACGTTCACGATGTCACTTATGTCTCAAATCTAAAGAAGCGTTTGTCGGATGAAACACTTGTTGTACCATTCCAAGAACTAAAAATCGACGATAAGTTGCAGTTTGTCATAGAACCCATTGAAATCATAGATCGGGAAGTTAAGGTTCGTAAGGATAATCGTATTCCAATCGTGAGAGTTCGTTGTAACTCAAGACGTGGACCGGAGTTCTTGTGGGAACGCGAGGATCAGAAGAAGCTCAAGAACACTCACTTATTCCCAACTAACCAATCTAAATCTGATGCAACTGGCGAATTTCGGGGAGAAATTCCCTTTCAAGTTGGGGATGATGTGGCACCTGCGAAAGATCAGCACTGATTTAACATTTCACCGTTTTGGATTGCTTGTCAAATTTTGGGACGAAATTTCTTTCAAGTTGGGGATGATGTGACAACCCGAACTTTAAAGGTTAGCATGATCTAATTTCACAACCTTGTAGTTAGCATCGTTATGTTTCGTTCGTTGACAAACATTGTGATTATGTGCACACTATGCGAACTTGTTTGATTATTACATGGTTTGGTTATTAAGAAAATGAAATCACACACACTTTACCAAGCCACACACCCTCACCGTCGCACATGGGCTTCTCTTGTTCTCGCCCCAAATAACCATGAGGCCAAACCGAGCCTGATTTCCCTCCCCCTTTTTTATCAAATCGTGGTGCGTGGATTTCTTTTATGATAAACACAATTGTTGCAAACCCAAACCTTCCTAATTCTCCTCCCACATCGACGACAACAAGGAGTTATACACCTCCTTCTTCCCTGGTTGCAATCTGCTTTCTCCATTAATCCACTTTGTCTCGCACGCAAGGTTAGTGGATTATGCGTTAATTTACGTTGCATTCCTTCCGTGTACGGCTATATTTATGTGTGATGATTGGAACTATTTGAAAGTTGTTATGAGATGTTATCCGTTAGAAGTGTTGTGATTACGGTTTGATTTCATGAACAATATACGTAATTAATATGGTTAGATTATAGTTGGTGATTATTCTTGTACTCGATAACCTTGTGCGATCTGATGTTCTTGGGTAGATTGGATGATCGTCGATGAATAATGTGTGTTGATTGTGTATTTGTATGATACTAGATGCATGTTTATAGAACTCTTGGTATGCATTTTATGACCCATGGATCTGATATGGTTGATGATATTGTTCGGCTACACAGATTGTAAGTATGATGATAAGGTTTCATGTTTATTGATTAGTTGGAATGATGATTAGGATGTCAGAAGTAATTCATGATTAAACTATTAAATAGGGATGGGTCATGTGCATGATGTCTGTTATACGATGATGGGTATTTATGTGAATAAATGAAACCATTGAATTATGTATATTAACAATGCAAATAAATGATAGATAATGCTTCATAGGGTGCAAATTAGGTTTGATACAATTATGTGGAAATTTGTTACAAAGTTGGTTATTCTGTAGTGGGCTGCACTTTCGGCTAGTGGACCATTTGTTTTGGGCCGCACACCATTATGAGTGCCATAATGGACTGTCAAGTTGTTGTGTGACTTGTATGCATGTTATACGAAATTGTTGGCGACCCAAATGCTTACTGTGTATTATGTGAGTGACTTGTGTGAATAATATACAAACTGATATGAGGCTTCAAGATGGCAAGGGGCCATCATGTTGCATGAACAAATATAATAACGTGCAAGAAATTAAGTGTGTGTGCTATTTGTGTAATAGGTATAAGGAATAATTTGATTGAATGGCACACTTGAATATTGGGCCATTAGACCGACTGGGCTACACACTATGTAGAATAATATGATGGGCTGTGAAATTGATACCCGAACCATGGACTTATGTTAGTAATGTTTATGAGATATAAATGCCTACAATGGGTTATGTGATGATATTTAAACTAGTACATGATGGTGAATCGTGGACTTAGGTGTGAACTGTATGTGGGACATAGAGCATGAAACATGACTATTGTGTACAAATTGTTAGTATAGGTGTGATAACATGTGAATCACTTGTATGCGGAATTGATTTATATTGGTAACCATGTTAGGATTTGGTTGACCGGCCGTGAACAAAGTAACTTAATTAACAGAGCAAATCTAAGGTGAGTTCATTCCTCTTGAGCATGTGTCCCGGTGGTTGGGACAGTCAGTGGGTATCCCTGAGAGGGATAGGTTTTGGGTAAATCATGGGTATTCCTGAGAGGAATACGTCTTTTGGGTAAATTTGGAATGTTGGATAATATACTCATCCTATCACCATCAAAGTCCCTCCTTGTTGTTTGTAACCTGAGAGGTAACAGGGTATTAGTTGGTAGCACTACTTAGATTTGGCACCCTCACCCCGTACCTGAGAGGACGGGTGTGAACTAATGACCTAGTCATGACCAATGCTTTGATAGGAGCATTGGAGAAAGGGCAAAATAATCTGGAGCCGTCTTGTATTCGGGGTATTATCAACATTGTAATCAATGAACGGAACTAAACACTTGGTAACTAACGTTTTTGTAAAACTATGAACTCACTAGCGTTGTCTGATACACGTGTGTGCATGCTCGGAGGTTATAGGTTATGTGTATCATGGAACTTGCTTTCTGGGATGCTGGAGTGGTCATGGGTCGTAAAGCATGGGATTGCGAGACAAGTCTAATGGTTTTTGTTCATACGGCTTATGTAACACTTAACAAATGATTTATGCTTCAGCTGAATACGATGAGTCATGCTTTATGTAATGTAATACTTTACCTTAATAAATGAAAGTTTTTATTTAAATCATGTATGAGTTCAATGTGATTGGTGGCTAGATCCTGGTACGTCACACGCCTCGCAGAGGTTCCCGCATGTGGTATTTTGGCGGTGTGACAGTTTGGTATCAGAGCCAGGGCCGGACCGGTGGTGCAAGGTCCTGCGAGGACCCTGGACCCCTTAAGGGGGTGGATTGTGACATCCCACATCGGTTGTGAAGGGGAACAAAGGCTTCCTTATAAGGGGCTGGATACCTTCACCGTCATGACGTGTTTTGAAAACCGTGAGGGGCGGACGCCAAGGGCGTGCTGGCCGCCAAAGCGGACAATATCATGGTGCGGTTACGCTGGGCTGTTACACGATGGGTATTTCGTAACAAGCAAGATGATTCTGGAATAATAGTGAGGAACATGGCCAGATTAGTAGTCCAAGGTTTCAGTCAGGTCGAAGGTTTAGATTATGATGAAGTGTATACTCTAGTGGCGCGTCTTGAAGCCATCCGTATTTTCCTGACGTATGCATCCTTTATGGGCTTCACAGTCTATCAAATGGATGTAAAGACGACTTTTCTTTATGGGAAGGTCAAGGAAGAGATCTATGTTGCTCAACCCCCGAGGTTCATTGAACAAGAAAATGATGGTTATGCCTACAAGCTGGACAAGTCTCTGTATGGTTTGCACCAAGCACCCCGTGCATGGTATGCTACTCTAACAGAACATTTGCTCGCTCATGGGTACACTCGAGGAACAATCGATCAGACACTGTTCATTAACCGTGTTGACAAGGACATTATTCTCGTTCAAATATACGTTGATGGCATCATCTTCGGATCGATAGATGAAGCACTTTGCAAAGAGTTTGAACAGGTCATGAAGAGGAAGTTCGAGATGAGGTCCTTAGGAGAGATGACAATGTATTTGGGCCTGCAAGTCCGTCATAATAACCAAGGAATCTTGATACACCAAATTAAATATGTAAATGGTGTTCTTGCAAAGTTTAGCATGACAGAATCAAAGCCAATAGACTCCCCAATTGCAGAACAGCCATTGTTGACTGAGGATCCATAGGGAAATCCTGTTAATCAAACATTGTATTGATCCATGATCGGTTCACTGATGTATCTGACTGCAAGTCGGCCAGACATTCTATACGCCGTTTGTCAGTGTGCTCGTTACCAGGATAACCCTAAATTCTCTCATCTAACTATTGTTAAAAGAATTTTCAGATATTTGAAAGGAGCTCCTAAACTCGGACTCTGGTATCCCAGAGATTCGAACTTTGATCTGTTTGCCTTTTCAGATAGCAATTTGGAGGAATAGACAGGGATAGGAAATCTACATCAGCTAGATGCCAGTTCTTGGGAGATAGACTCATATCTTGGCAGTGAAAGAAGCAGCAAACAGTGTCTCTCTCCACAGCGGAAGCAGAGTATGTTGCAGCATCTGCCTGCTGCTCCCAGGTTCTCTAGATGCTACATCAGCTGGAGGATTACGGTTTGACTTATCTTGATACAACCATTTATTGTGATAATGATGCCGCTATCCAGATCACTAAAAACCCAGTTTTTCAATCCAAAACCAAGCACATTGACATCAAAATTCATTTTATACGAGATTGCTTTGACAGAGGTCTTATTAAACTTGAACAGATCCATACTGATGCTAACACAGCGGATATCTTTACAAAACCTGTCAGCATCTCTAGGTTCAATGTGCTTGTAGACCTCTTGAAAATGATACGCTTGACCGACTGAGCATATCAACAAAAAAAACCCTTTATGTATATAATAAGTAAAGTTTTATGAATAACGGTATTTCATCTGGTAAATTTGGGCATAAAAGTATTCTACATTTGCACAAATTTAGGGGGAGAAAAGCTGCTGGGAAATGAAATGAATTTTTCGTGATAAAGAACTTGATTAACACATGTAAGGTTTCAATGCTGAACAGGCTAGGATCCACTGCGATGTGTTGATAGGTCTACCGCTCGAAAAGCAAAAAGAGGCAAAGTGATATAAACAAAATGGACTGGACATCTCATGGGTAACAGATCAACGGTGTATGATTTCATAGTCTTAAATCCGGCGTTGATAGATAGCCAACGTCTGAGGTTTCGGGTCTTTATGCTGATGAATCATCCGGGATATTAGGGCTGTCGCTCTGTTGCATCCGGACTATATGCAGACCCGGGCACATTCAGGATATCTTGCAAAAAAGAGCCATAAAAGGGCCAAAACCTGAAAACGAAAGAAATCTCACTAAAAAGAGAATTCCGCGTGCTATTAAATCCAAATTCATACCGTTAAAGGTATCTGTCTCGCCCTCGTCAGAACTTCGCTGGTCACTCTGCTGTTCGGAAGTGCTGACCTGTTCACCAGGAAGTCTTGCGTTGAAAAGTCAAAAAGGATGATCTCAGTATACTCACCTGATACGATGAATTGTTGTTCTTACCTTGATTGCGGGGGGTATGCCTTGAAATGGGACACACAGATGTTTCAGTATAAATCTACCTAAAGCGTATCACAAAGCTAAAAAGTTGAAGTTTGAGCGGTCGATTTAAGAGGACAAGCATATTAACAATCGCATGGACCGGTCCAAGTAAACGAAGGGCTGAAAAGTGTTCCTTAATCAGTTCGAAAATGATTTGATCCTATGGCAGTCTTCTCAAAATCACCCCTGTGTTGGTATTTCATACATATTATTATTTTAATATTTTTTTATTATTTTATTGTTGCTTAGTGGGTAGATTCGTTGATTTTAAAGGGGGTATTTTGCTAATCTTGAAAAGTTTTTACTGAAAATAATAAAATATTAAGCTGGATGGCCCACCATCTCGGAAGGGGCCCATCAGGGTTTGACCTAGTCAAAGCCAGAACAGGCCCACTATCTCGGACCAATTATCCGAGATGGGCCTGGCCCAATAGGACCCGAGAGCATTAAATACAAAACAGACAAAGGTTCGAGACACAATCTCGAATCATCTCAGACCAATTCAAGGAATTCTCTCTCAACTTTCCTCTTCTCGAACGATTTCGGACTCATTACGGAGTAAAGGTGTGTCATTCCGGACAACATAACAGCATCACGGATCATCTCGGATGATCTCGGACCAGAGATCATCATCACGGATGATCTCAGACTAGGAGATTCCCATCTCGGATGAAATGACTATGTCATTCCGGATGAAGAGATTCATCCCAGATGAACCTCATCATTCCGGACCTTGACCAGTTTTGACCTGATCTTTGACCTGAACTTTTGACTTGACCTGGACCTTTGGACTGTTTTTCTGGACTACTTTAATGACATGTTTACTTGTGCTTGAGTTTTTTACGTGTTGATTTTATTAACTCATCATTAACTTAAAATACAAGTTAACATATGTTTTAAGAAGTGATCTAACATCGACAATTTTAGTGCAGAAAATAGCTGGTGCTATGATGCAGGAAAAGAACCAACGGCAGTTAGAGGTCAATGAATTTCATAATCAAGCAGGATTCTTGTCAGATCCTCCAGCAGATGAAATAGAGTTGTTTGGATCTCTCATTAGGGGTCTGAACAATTGTCCTCTCACTCACGCTTTAAGAGCAGAACCAGTTATGTGCAACAGCTACATCAACACCATTTGGAACACTGCAAAAATCAACAGACAAGGAGCAAGCTCAATTGAAGCAAAAGTTCATAAGACAATGATCATTGTGACCGAAGCAATAGTGCGGGAAGTATTACGATTGGGAGAGCAGCCACATCATCCAACTTCGTACGATCAGTCCAAAGTTCAAGCTGCACTTAGAAGGATGAGCTATGAAGGTGGATATCCAACAGTCCTGAAGAAACCATTTCCGCCAAACTGGAGGCTATTAGTACACTTCATTCTCCAATGCATTGCTGAGAACAAAGGTGGATTCGATCAGCTCAAAAAAACACAAACATTAGCAATTGTGGCGTTAGTGAATGGATGGGATTACAATTTTTCAGCTTTCATCTTTGATAATATGAAGAAAATGCTCGATGATCCGAAAAAGAAGATTTTCATGCTATACCCAAGGTTCATTCAGATGATTCTTGACAATCGATACCCAGCGTTGGTTAAGGGCCCAAACTTCATCAACTTAAAACCAATGGGGCCAGGATGTTTTAAGAACGAATGTAGAAATAAAAGAGCCAAACATCATAATTTTGAGGGAAGGTTTACACTTGAGAAGCAGGGGAGATTTGTAGAAGCTGTGCAAGGAACTCCTGTTGCCCCAGCTCCTTCAGTCGCCCCTGTTGCTCCAGTTCCACCACCGATAAATGCACAGATTGCAGAGGAGCACGACGTACAACTTATGCAGCAAGTACAACAGGAGGCTGGCAATGAAGAAGAAGTTGAAGTCATTGATTCAGAATCAGAAACAGGCTCAAGTGAAGAAGAAACAGACTCTGAGAGCGAAATTGAGATAGTAATGTATAATAAGGAAGAGGATGACATTCGTAAACTTGTGCCCATGACTTCCGAGAATCTGGCAGCATTACTTCTAAGTTTACAGGGTGGTGATGGAAACCCTCCATTCGTCTCCACTACTGAAGTCCAAGAAACTGCTGTTGCCTCACATGTTGAAATGGAAGTAGAAGCAACTGCTGATGTTACTGAAGAATCAGTTCTAAAGAAATAAAGAACCAACACTGCACCTGATGACACTCATTCTGGGCCTTCAACTGCCCCTGAGTCCACTCCTATCATTGATCCTCAACCTGATCTACAAACAACAGATGCATCGAAGAAAACAAACTTAGAGGACCTAGATTTATATGATTTCAACTTTGATTTTGAAGCCACCCCCTCACAGCCAGGCAGTTCTAGTGGTGGCGTTCAATTTTTAGCAGGAAGCTCAAGTGGGGGAGGCAATACTGAGCATGATGAAGCAGCTTTTCGTTATGCGACTGAGAAACATCAGATCTTTGAAAGCGATAGTGATAGTGATGAAGATGAATACGTAAAAAGATTGAAAATGCGTGTGGTCGTATTAGAACAGGATGCGGAGCTGAAGAATTCTCAAATCGATTCGCTCCAACAAGATGCTGACTTGAAAGAAGCCCAGATCTCGTCACTGCAATCACAACTCACCAACAAAGATCTCACCATAGATCAGCAGCAAGCTGATGTAGGGATGTTGATGTCGACTGTTTACGATCTGAAGGCAAAGCTTGAGAAGAAATTTGGGAATGAGTTTGTGGATAAAGAAGATGAACAGTTTTATGTTAGAAGAACAGAACAAACTCCAGAGTAAAGAGCAACAGCACATGCAGCAGCTGAAGCGGAGCGTGCAGGAGCTCTAGAAGCTTATTTGGCTTCCAAACCAAAGAAGCAAGGCAGCAAGTCGAAGAGACGAGAGCATAAAGAGAAAGAGAAGCAAAGCAAAAAGCAGTTGTTGGTAATGGAGAATCAGGATTTAAATCCTCTGGATGAGAACTTTGAATTAAAAGATCCAACACAAAGGCTAGACAGATTGGTGATGGAATTAGGATCTTCTCATTACGATGAAGTTGGAAACAAATCAGAAGTGGCATGTTGGAGATATGAACAAGATAAACAGATGTGGCTGATTACACGAAAGAGTGGGCATTGAGAGTATTATTGCAAAGAGAGTCAATTTGAATCTTGGACCAAAATCGACTTGAAAAGTCTGTTACGTGCTCCATACTATGATCTAGAACTGGACAAGAGAGGCAGGGGTTGGGCATTTCATTCAAGATTAGAGAGAGAAGTGAAAAGCAACTTCGCAACAATGAAGACTGCTGAGCCCACAATCAGGAGAAACCCTGGAGTTCGTGATCCTCACACTAAACGCACTATCAAACCAGTCATCCGCCAAGCCACTGATAAAGAGAAGATCATTCCACTCTCCAGGAAGTTTGAAAAGGGAATCCTAAGAAACTTTAAATTCTGGGCTTATGATCCAAAGATGTCAGAAGCTGTTATAGTTACTGAAGAACAATCCATCAGGATTCCTAACTCGTATGATTTAATGAGCTTTCATAAAGATGATATCATGGTTCTCAGCGCACATCAAATCCGAACAAATGAAAAATATGAAGAATGTGCTAAAGCCTAGACGAGTGCTGCTGTAAATATTCTGAATCATCATCTGTTTACTCCGGATCAAGATCAAGGTGGACCGGAAGCATGATGCAGCTACCAATCTAATAAACCTAGGGGAGATTGTTAGACCCTTGTAGGTTTATGGATAAGTAGCCTAAGTGGATTAGTAGGAATGTGGGTTAATGGTTATAAATGGGCTTTTGGGTAGATTGGGCCTAGAGTTTAGGGAGCATCCTCCCTAAACCCCTTCTATAAATAGTAACTTATGTCATAGGTGCATGGTGGTGGTTTTTGGTAGATCTTGTATTAGACAATCATTGTATGCAAGATTTGAAGCTTTTCAATACATAACCATCCTTCTTTCATCTCTTTGTTTCTTTGCAACTTGGTTAGTGTGATTCCGCCACCTTACGAGTTGTGCGATATCATTGTGATCTCGGTTTCGGGACTTACAGATTGTAAATGTACAAAAATGAAATAACAGACTATAGGCTTCTATGCAAGGAGTTGCAAATTCCTCTTAAGCATTACCGGGCACTTCCAGCCTATTTCGTAACCTTGCAACCTGTCACTTAGTCTTTTGAGGTTTCGTCAGTTTACACTGCTAAATACAAATAGCCGACACATTTTGAAAATATTTCAAAATTGTTTTAAGTGCACAAAGGCACATGTAATTTTATAAATAACTTGGGACAAAAATAATTTATCTTGTACATAATTTTATTTGCCTGTCAATACACATTGGGCCCGGTGTGGAAACCGATAACTTGATAAACCGACACGCCACTTTAACCCACAATGGGTATCCCCAATATGGGTAGAAAAATATTTTATATTAGCATTAGCATCTGTCGGGTGTATGCCTACACCCCGTGCTTAAGTCGTTGCCATTTGCAATTAAATGACCCAAAGATATCCAGTATACGATCACATTAACCCCCAATGTTTAAGTTATCAAACAAAACAGATTGAAACGGGTTATGCGGATTTTCTAGTCGCAGTCCGACATATGATCCCATACCCGACATGTGAGGACCTGTAGTTCCGTTCTAGATTGAATCTATCACTGTAGAAGGGCGGAATCCATATACAATGTAGAAGTAGAATCAACAACGAGTTCAACGTTTAAAGCTTCCATTCTCATTCAAAGATGTGCAAAGACAAAGTTCCGGTGAGAAATGAACAGAGCTCCGCCTCAGAAACAAAACCAAGCAACTTGCTTTTACAAATGAACCCCTAGTCTCCTATTTATAGGCAGGCAGAATCAGGGACCATCCGGATGGCCATCCGATCGGATGGTCATCCGTCCGGATGACCTATAGCCATCCGATCGGATGGCTTATACAAAACGTAATAAACTTCGTTCCGTCCCCGATTCTATAAAATAAACAAAAACTATACACTGACACAAACTAGGACAAAGTATAGACTAAGTACAGACGGAAGCTAGAGACATAATGCATCTACAGACTCCCCCTTGGATGTAGCTGCAGTCTTCCATCCTGTACAGTCTTCATCGCTCTTTCCTGTTGCGTCTTTTTTCCTTAGCCTTTCTCATCCTCTCTTCTAACATTCTCCTCCTCAAAGGTCTTCATGTCTCGTTCCACCACTTGTGATACTCTGGATCACCATCTCTTGATTTTGACCACCTAGGAATCTTATTTTCTTGAGATTCGATAGGCGTCTGATCAGTATCTGGCAGCCTTTCAAACTTCCTTCTTCCTAATTGAGCAGCTCTCTCTGCAATGTTCTTAAACCTTTCACTTCTGCGCTCAGATTTTGAGAATTCTTTAAGTTCAAGAACACTAAACTTTGTTTCCCAATACCTTCCAGAGTTTATGTCTTTTGCGAAGCACAGATTCACCATCTTTTGATATTGTTGGGCTTGCACTTTATCAGGCTCATTATAGATGATCTTGTTGAAGAACAGGCAGTCGATATCTTTCTTTGAATAGTTAACCAGCCACATCGGATCCAACACATTGACGCATCTAGTTACTCCTGTCTTTTATCAAACAATCAAATTACTGCTTCTTATGTGCTTTGATTGTAGAGCCATCCTTTGAAATCTTCATAGAAGTCTTGCTCCATTGCTCTAAGCGGCATGTTCTTTAAGCACCTTGGTGGTTTGATCTTTAAAGTAATATCTTTCTCGCCCCTTATAGGATCAATCTTCACAATTTGTTTCGGCTTGTGTGGCTTCCAATCAGGAAAGTTATCTATTGCTTGCAACTTAATGTAGTTCTACAACTTTTGATCATGCATTTTAACCTCTAGACCATAGTAAAACTGTTTTATGTTCTTCGTTTGCACCAGCTCCTCTACATCCCACCCCGGCAAATCTTCCAAGTAACCCCATGAAAGAATATCACCCAGAGATTTATCTGGATAATTAGTGAAGTATTGTAGCGGTCGTTTGAATTTTCTTTCCTTTGGCATTACTTTGAACCATCGCTTCCTTTCTTCAAGAAGATCTTCCTGTGGTACAGTCTCAGGAACCCCTTCTGTTGAGATCCTCTCTACTACTTTCCTTCTCACTTCGTCTTCATTGTGAGATTGAAATAGTTCAGTTAAAGTAGGAAAGTCGTCATCAACTCCAGAATAGTGGAATGGAGTGTCTTCTTCAGAAATATCAGACCCTTCTTCAATGATCACATCTTTGAAGTTATCTGCTTCATTTATGAACTTGAAAGTGTATTCTCTGTCAGGAGTAGGTGGAATATCCTCTTCAATATCAAACTTAAACTTTCCATCTTCCATACCTAACTCCTCTAACATAGACTCCCTGGTTCTGTTTTCTTCTAACTCCCCCTCAACCTCTGCATGTAAATATATAACTTTGGGTAGAGTAAGATATACCTTATCACCAGCATGTTGTTTACTAGAAGAAGAAGATTCAGGATGTTGATCTTCTTGTTGTTCATTCAATTCATCATTCAAGAGGTCTTCAAGAGTACTCGGACCCGAACGCTTCACAATCATTAACCCTGTAGCCCCTTGATCATCATCATCATCATCATTATCATTATCATCATCACCATCATAGTCATCTATATCTTTATATAAATCTTTCAACTCTTCATTTTCTTCATCATCATCCATGTCTTTATCATCTTTCGATTCTGAATAACGTTTCTCAATGATCTTTCTTCTATCAAGTCTTATTTCTTCAGGAGTTATGTCTTTTAATTCACCAATTGGAATGATCGCAAGAGAATCATTCACAATGTCTACCTCTACGTCTTGTACTTCAGCAACATTAACAGTAGAAGTTTCAGCATTAGAAGCATGTACCTCATGAGTAGACTTAGGTTGACTAGAAGATCCAGCAACTTCTTCAGTATCAATCACCAACCCTTTTCTTTTCTCCTTTGCTTCTTCAGCTAGCCTTCTCTCTCTTTCAACCCTTCTAGCCTCAACATTCTGAATCTCTATATCAACAGACACAGCTTGAACATTGATTACAAACTTATGTTCAACGACCGTGTAGAGCATATTTAGTTTTTCATCCTTAATCACTTTATCAGCTCTCAAACATTCTACTTCCTTCCTCAGAATCTCATTTTCTTTTGATGAAGACACATGTAGATCACCCAACATTTCATACAACAATATATTGGAATTATTAATCGTCTTATACTGAGCATTTACCTCCTCAATCTCGTATGTCAGCTGATCAATTACTTCAGCATGTTCTTCAATCTCCTTCTTTAAAGCAACATTCTCTGCCTTAACAGGTTCTAACTCTGCTTCGGCTTTAGCCTTTGCTTTTTCAAGAATACTTAGGTGCTGTTTGTTTTTTAATAGGTAAAAGGTCTGCAGTCTGCGGACCACATCTGCAGACATTTGCAGGAGAAGAGGTGGACCAAAGGTCTACAGTCTGTAAGGAGAAGACTGTTTGTTTTTTTTACTTCTACAAAAACTCTGTCTCTTCTCACAAACACACACAACACAACACCACACCTCTCTCTCTCTCTCTCTCTGCCTTCATCTACCACCACCACCACAACCATCCGCCACCACCTCCTCCACCGTCCACCTGCCACCACCACAACCAACAACCACCGTCAACACCTGCCGCGAAGCCAAGCACCACTGCCTGGCTCCCCGTCGAAACCCTTTCTCTTCCTTACTCCGATCCGTCGCCGCTATACGCCACCACCAAACGGTGGTGGCCGGCCGTTCGTTTGAGGGATGCAACAGGGAGGTGTGGGTGTGGGTTTGATGTGCGACCACCGGAGGATGGCACCGGCAGCCGGCTCGTCGCCGATGGGGGTTCATCAGAGAGTGAACGAGGGAGAGGGAGGGTATATGTCTGGTGTGTGGTTGTGATTTGTCTTGAAGGACATAACTGAGAGCAATTTTAAAGAAATCTGTAGAGGTAAGTTTTTAATGGCTAGTGTTTTGAAGATGAAGGTGAAATAAAGGGAGCAGATATGTGTTGTTGTGTGTGTGTGACAGATATTTCGGAGGAGGTGGGGTGTCGGAGGTGGAGGTGGAGGTGGAGAAGGTGGTGGAGTGGAGGTGGGCGGCGGAGGAGGTGGTGTCGGTTGGAGGGAGAGGAAGAGAAGAGGTTTGAAGACTTGGGTTGATGTCTGCGTGAGGAAGAGGTGGGGAAGATGTTTTTGGTGAGAAGCTCTTCAAGAAAACAAACAAGCTACAGGACCTAAATGTCTGCGCGCATCTGCGCGACGCAGACATAAGTGCTTAGAAGAGCTTTTCCCCAAAAAAACAAACACCACCTTACTTTCTTTGTCAGCACATTGACCTTCCCATCATTAAAGACATCAAAATCACCAGTAGGAAGATCATATAGAAATTCACCAGAAACCTTTGGAAATATGTGGCTTGAGCTCGAAGTTGTAGCTTTCTTTGATGCAGATGGAGGCTCTTCCACTTTCTTTGGTGGCTGATCAGGAGACTTTTGATGATCTGGAGAAATATGAATTGTTGGATTCTCAGGTGTTGGTGGAGGTGTAGACTTTCTAACTCCCATAAGCTCCACTTCTACATCTTCACCCTTTTCTTCAGTCCTTTCGACTCTTTCAAACTCAGGAACTTCAACATTCTCAACTTCAGGAGCCACTGTTGTTTGCTGAGGAATAGACGTTGTGTCTTTCCTAGCTCTAACACTTCTTGGAACAAATACTGTTGGATGTGCTTTACGCTTTTTGATACCTTTCTTCTTCTTTTCTTTTGGAGTTGGCTCATATGTAGCATCTTCTTCATCATACGCTTTCTTTTTCTTTGGCGATCCTTTGAACTTCTGCTTGCCACTCACATACGACGTTGGTGCAATGTTTGTTGGATCTATTTCATCGCTTTCAGTAGCACTCGAGTCTATATGAACCAATCCTTCAATGAACGTCTTCTCCACATTCTCACCACCTGCCTCAATGTTCTCTACAGTCTTTTCAACATTTTCTGTTGTCTTCTCAACTTCTTTTTCAACGTTAGCCCCTTGAGCACCTGCAGCAGCTGATCTCTTCTCGTATTCAGCAAATGACATCTTTAAGAGATCTGCGCCATCTTTGATCAAATATGTCGGTGGAATAACAGGCTCATCTACCAACCTTGGTGGCGACTTCTTTTTCTCTGTTTCTGCAACACAAATATTAACATTGTTAGTATAATATTCAAAAGTATTATCTACCAACCTCTCTGATGATTCCTGCTTTCCAACTTTACCCTTAATCACTATTTTTGGTGTAGAAACTTTCGGCGTTCTCTTTCTCTTCTTTTCGTCCTTCGCATACCAAAACCTAAACTTCTTTTTAACCATTTGCTTCAAACCATCTGTTTCATCTTCTGAGTTGTTATCTGCATGCCTCCAATTATCTACTTCAGGTGCCACATAGTCTTCCTTCTTTATCTTTCCAAACTTAGGCTTATACCTTGGCTCGTTCTCTGGCTTCACGCCCCTATACTTATCCAACCTCTTTAATGTTTCACTATCCATATTATGCAGATGAATTTCATCCTTTGGATCTTTTGGTAAGTTAGGAATTTGGTCATCTAACAACATTTGTATGAACCTAGGATACATAATATATACTTCTCGCCTCTAATGTTATCCACCATATGATTGAAGATCACCTGCGATATATTGTATGGACGATTTAGCATCAGGCAAGCTATAATGTTCATGAAGTAGTCGGAAGTTTCATCATATGAACCTTTTCTGTGCGATAGTGCATGAATCACACAGTGCACTAAGAACTTGTATGGTCTACAAAACTTCGACTTAATGTATCCTTTATCATTTATGTGTCCTGTGTATCCCATTTGCAGCCAAAATCCCTTGCACAATCTTTCAGGGATTATGATTGGATCATCGTCTTTATCTTGCAAATTTAATACCCTCCTTACATCGTCCACTATAATCTTTACAGGCACATCAATATCCTTTTTCTTAGCATCCTTGGTTTTAACGCCAGAATAAATCGCTTCATCTTTCTCATCATATCGTGCAACACTCCAAACATTCTAACATGCGATTCGTAGCACTTGTGCTTCTCTATCAAAGCTTTGCAAATTCTGCTCGTTTTTAGAAATGGCACAATTTCCTTGAATGGCTCGATGTTCGAATAATCCACTTCTAGAATGCAGTAAAGGTTGTGTTTAGGATGAAGGTCAGAAGCTCTTGCCTGCAAGAATCTCAACGTTAAAATATGCACGCATTTCAAGACATTCAGTACAATGTGAAAATTTTCAATTTTTTTAAAAACTATTCTAACACTTTTACACTCTATACAGTACCGATCTGACGAATGGCCATCCAACTGGATGGTTATCTGATCAGATGAGTCTTATTCTTATAAGCACAAAGATCAACATAAAAGTAATATGGCTCGGATGGTCATCCGATCGGATGATCATTCGAGTGAAACAGTTAAGTACACTCAAAGAATCATTCTATCATAATGTGAGATGGATCGGATGGACATCTGATCGGATGGACATCCGATCGGATGGTCATCCGATCGGATGGTCTTCCGATCAAACATGAAGAACAGTTGAGCATGAACATTCAAACAAGTTAAACACTTAGGATCATTCAAGAAATAAAGTGTAGTGGATCAGATGGCCATCCGATACAATGATCATTCGAGAACTCATCAAGAACAGTTTGAATACCAACACATCAAGATCAAAATTTTTCAAGATTTATCAAAATTGATTACAATTTCTCTCAGAAAACTCGCCGATAATCAAAACCCTATGTTCAATTTCTACTAAAACATCCTAATCTGGGTTTAATTTGAGAATTAGTACATTGGCTGTCGGACCATATGAATCAATCTAGAATCAAATCTGTTGATGTTTTGGTGAAATTGGTCCAGTGAAACCTTAAATCTAAGGTCTATGTTCAAGAATCTAAGTTCAATTTCCATAAACAACATCAAAACAAGCCTAGAACTAAAGGTATTCAAGTGTCGGCACTGTCGGCGTACATAATCATCAAAATCATTAAATTGAGCGGTGAAATTTACTGAAACTTACCTTTCCCATAGCGAGTGATGTGCTAATCAACAAACCTATGTGATTGGATAGGCAAGAAATAGCACAGAAATCAAGAACAGTTTGAGAGAGAATGTGTGTGTGAGACGGATAGTCAGACGATCGAATGACTTTGACTTACCAAGTTGACCTTTATATAGGCTGACCACCATTCGGATGGTCATCCGATCGGATGGTCATCCGATCATCTCAACCTTTTCAAATTTCTAACTTTTTCAAATTTTTCAAATTTTATCAGTCTTGGTTAGCTTTAAACATCCACTCGAGTATCCAAGTCCAAGTTAATGACCCTGGTTACTCAGTTTGCCTACCAAGTCCAACTGAATGACCTTGGTTGACCCGATACGAACCAACTGACATTTTGTTCAAACTTTTACAAACTTTTCTGAAAGATACGAGTGTCAAATTAATGAACTTGTTTGACTTTTGAAATTCCCAACTATTTTGATTAGCTGCTAACCCAGCCGTTTAGCCAAAAACTTTCTGCATCGCTCTTGAGATTTCGAAAATCAGTTTTCCACAGTGGTTTGTCTAAACTAAAGTAGAAATAAAATCTTTTTGGATTTTAAGAAAGTTTATGTTAAAACACATTGAAAATCTTTTTGGGTATAAGCTAAAAATGAAATAGCAGTAAACTATTTACAAACATCTTTTTGTGAGCGTGTTAGAGGATCATATCAGCTTCCGACATGTCATAGGCACCATTGAGCTTATTACACACTAAGTTTTAAACAGTTCACCAAGATTGTCGATATACTGATCCACTTAAATTCTTATACAAGGTTCAACTAATTCAGGATATGGATTATTGTTTTAAGTATTTAACTTATTCACGTGTCCCACCTCAGAATATACTCTCGTATCCAGATTCCCCATATTCAGTCTTACAGGTGAATAAACAATATGATATCTATTTCAGGGTAGTGCGAGACCATGAGAGATCAGGTTAGAACTTCCATTCAGACAAAGAGATGATGGCTCGACTTTGCGGTGTGTCCCACTTAGGGATCTTCTTTTTCAACAGGACTTGATTCACATCTTCCGATATTCATCAATTTTTATGCTGAGGGTAAGCTTTATGTTTTTTAAAGCACATAAAGTATTATACGAGGACTATGCCATTACTACCGCAAAATCAAAAGTCCTGTTATAATACATCAGATATCCCTAAGTATATAGACCTAGTATGTCAGAAACAGGTAATCTTTCAAACAAGATTTCAGGGGATACCTATATATCCGAGAGATGTTCCCCACGAAATAAGTAAGATATGATTTTTATGTTTATATCCCGGAAAAGTCTACTAAATGTGCAAAATCCTATCGACATATCATCAGTGAGACCGTTTAACGCTTTTAATCATTACAATTCTTTAGCGTACCGTGACAGTCTAGCTGATGTACTATCATTTCCTCTTTTTACACAAACTCTTTTTGGGTTTTCTATTGTTTTTTACATTTGAAAATTTTCTATTGTTTTCTATTTTAGCATTTTTTAATGTTTTTGTATTTTCTGAATAACACTATCTCCTCCTAAAACCAAATGAAAAATGCGACAAACCATAGCAGATTGTTTCTCGACGTCCTCTGCTGTGGATTTCTCATCAACGCCAACTATTGCTCCACCTGACAACAAAAGTTTCATACCGTTTAGTTTTAATAAGTATTGAAATCGTGACTTATCAACAATTTTGTATGTAAATCAGCCTGTTGTTCGTCGGTGTGGATCTTTTCAATTCGAATCAACTTCTTCTCGAAATAATCTCGGATGAAGTGATGTCGAATTTCTATATGTTTACTTTTAGCGTGATGTACTGGGTTTTTTGTTATGTTGATTGCTGCCTCGTTGTCAACAAAAATAGGAGTAGTAAGAAATTGCAAATCGTAATCCCGCATTTGCTATTGGATCCATAGAACCTGAGAGCAGCAGCTGCTTGCTGACACGTATTCTGCTTCACATGTTGAAAGAGCAACGGTGGTCTGCTTCTTACATTTCCAGGTGACCAAACGTGGTCCGAAGAATTGGCATCCTGTTGTTATAGATTTTGCATTGAATTTGCAGCATCCCAAATCTGAGTCAGAGTAGCCTTCGAGCTTAAAATCACCATCTTTTGGATACCACAACCCCAGGCTTGGGGTTCCTCTCGGGTAGCGTAGGATCCGCTTGACGATAACCATGTGTGACGATCTATGACTCGACTGATAACGGGCTGTGAGGCAGGTCGGGTACATTAAGTCGGGACGAGATGCAGTGAGGTACATCAACGAACCAATCATCGAACCGTATAGCGTCTCATCGACCTTTTCTCCGGTGAGATCAGGGTTGATACCGTGATTAGTTGCTAACGGGGTGGATATAGGTGCAGTCTCTGACATCCCAAATTTCTCCAGAACGTCGTGGACGTAGTTTGTTTGATGTATGAAGGTCCCCTCCGGCATTTGATCGACTTGTAGCCCAAGGAAAAACTTCATCTCACCTATCAATGACATCTTGAACTTCTGCTTCATCAGTTGTTTGAATTCCTTGCAGAGTTCCTCGTTTGTGGACCCGAAAATTATATCACCAACATAAATTTGCACAATCAGTAGATGTCCAGCGACCTCCTTTGTGAAAAGAGTGGCGTCCACCTTGCCTCGGATAAAGCCGTTGGAAAGCAAATGTTGAGAGAGTGTCTCATACCAGGCTCTCGGGGCCTGGTGCAATTCATATAGAGCTTTGTCCAAGTGGTAGACTTTGTCTTTGTGAATCGGATCGATGAAGCCCGGTGGCTGACCAACGTAGACCTCTTCTTTCACTTTACCGTACAGGAATGCTGACTTGACATCTAGTTGGTAAACTTTAAACCTTTTCCATGAAGCGAATGCAAGAAAGATTCTGATGGCTTCCAGTCGAGCAACAGGGGCGTATACTTCGGTGAAATTGATCCCCTCCTATTGACTAAAGCCCTGAACAACTAGGCGAGCTTTGTTTCGCACGATCACTCCCCTATCATCTTGCTTACACTTGAACACCCACTAGGTGATAATCTTTCTATGTCCATCAGGAAGATCAACTAGCTTCCAAACTCTGAGCTTTTCAAATTTACCGAGCTCCTCTTGCATCGCATTAACCCACGACTTTTCTGTCAATGCCTATTTGTATGTTCGTGGTTCAACCTGCGAGATAAAGCAACTAAGTGAGAAATCATTTTGTAACAGAGCAATCTTAGTGTAAAAACATGCAAAGCCTTGGTCTATTTGACTTCTTGTTTGAACTCCTGATTGTAGTTCTCAAATTATCAGTTATTCGAGGTGATAAGACAGAGTCCTCGGCATAACTTCTCCGGGAACGTTCAACTCGCTTTCCAAATTTGTAACATTCTGATCTACAACTTGTTCATCGACAGAAACTGTTTGATCTGAAGATTGGATCTGCTCCCCCTCAGGTTCTGAATCACCTCGATCAAAGGTCGGGCTATCCGAATCAGACTCTGAATAATCAAAAATTGCTGTCTGATTTTCTGGAACGGGCTCCTATTCTGAAGTCGTTTGTTGCAAATTTGTATCGCTGTGACCATTGTGACTGGGACCAGTTTCATGATCATTGAAAATTTGTTGACGCCTTGAAGACTTGACTGGCTATTTGCTATACTAAGAAGCTTCATATTCTCGAAATAGATTTATCTGATCAATAAACTTCGGCTCCTCAGCTAAGTCGAATGAATCCCATAATGTCTCATAGTCGAATCGCCATGAGTCTGCAGGTTTCTGTGGAGGCATAGTATATCCCTAGCATTCCACGTGTTGAGCTTCAATGATCTTTCCAAGACTTGGAATGAATACCCGTCTAAGAGGACTAGAATAACCCACGAAGATTCCTTCTAAAGCCTTAGTACCAAATTTTCCATCAGGACCCAGAACAGTGCAGGGTGACCCGAACGGCTCCAGATATTCCAAGTTAGGCTTTCGGTTGTTGATTAGCTCAAAACACGTCTTGTTATGCTTCGTCACAGTTAGAACCTGATTGAGAGTATAGTAAGTGGCAGATACGGCTTCTCCACAAAAATTTATAGGAAGCTTTGCGTCAGCCAACATCGTTAGTGCCGTCTCTATCAGTGTCCGGTTTTTCCTTTCTGCAACTCCATTTTGCTGTGGAGTGTACAGCGCACTGAATTCTTGCAGTATACCCTTTCTGTCACAGTATTCTTCCATCTGATTATTTTTTAACTCCGTACCATTATCACTTCGTAATCAACAAATGCGTGGCTGGTACAAGTTCTCTATCTTCTTAAACAACCTCATCAAACTCTCAAATGTTTGATCTTTCGACTTCAGGAACGATTCCCATGAAAATGTCGAATAGTCATCAGTAACCACCAAGCAGTATGAGTCACCAGTAATACTCTTCATGTTCACAGGACAAAAGAGATCCATGTGAAGTCTTTCAAGTGGCTTCAAGATCGAGTTCTCCATCTTTCTGGGATACGACTTCTTCTTTTGTTTACCTTTTACACAGCTTATGCATTCCCCTTCCAAGTGAAAAATCTTTAGATTCACACCTTTGACTAGATCGTTATGAACTAGGTGATTCATCTTTCATAGATGAATGTGGCCCATCTTTCGATGCCACAGCACTAACTCCTTTTCGTTAGCTTTCGATACAAAAAACTAAGGATGACCCGTAGTAGTTGTAGCAACACTCATATCGAGAACGTACAGATCATTTTCCCTTAGCGCTCGCATTATGATCCATTCTTCGGGGATAACAAACCCCGGCCTTAAAATCAAACATTCCTTTTCGGTAAAGTGTGTTGTGTACATTCTGTCGCAAATTTGAGAGATGCTCAGTAAATTGTTCTCCAGTTCTGGTATGTAGTTGACTCGTTCGAATGAAACGATACCGTTAGATAACGTGCCCTCCCTGATAATTCGACCACCTTGGTTTTTGGCAAAACCAACATAACCACCATTAAAACCTCTAACGTCAAAAAGTATGGTCTTCCACCCTGTCATGTGCCAGGATGCTCCGCTATCCATAATCCACTTTGAAATAGATCTTGGGAGCTCCTGCACATTTCACATGCAATTAGTTAGATGATGAAGCAACCCAAGCCTCCTTTAACTCGGGTAGTTATTCGTTAATGTGTGTTTTCATGGTGTAAAGTGGTGGGAAGTTTTTGTCATTCACTTCCAAGTTTTTATCGGTTCCAACCTCAACCTCTTTGTATAGAAAAAAATCATCTTTTTTATGGTTGACCAGATGGTTGAACCTTCTTTGGAACATACTTCTTGCCCGGTGGGGTCGAAGAAGTTTGTTTTTCAAGTTTCTGATACAAATCCAAAGGTACATCCATTTTAACCGATTTAGTTGAAGATGTTTGTTTTGTAGCACTATCGGGAACCTTTGATTTTGTTTCAGTTAATGCCTTGACTTGCGATTTTGGCATCCATGTTTGTTTTAGAGGAATAACTTGTTTGGAAGATTCACCGTTTCTTTTTACCGATTGTTTAACTAGTTTAGATTTTGTTTTAACATTTTTAGACTTTTGAATCTTCTTTTCAACAAACATGGGTGCTTTGCCCTTAGCATCATTTGGCTTCTTAGGATTCTCAACAACCACCAACTTAGGCTTCAGATTGGTGCACTTGCGTGCAATGTGACCAATCTGGTTACATTTGAAGCACGCTCGAGTATCAACGACTCGACTTTGGCCCTTGGTCTGTGGTTGTGAGGCCTTTTTGGTGAAGAACTCTTCATTTGTTTTCGATAAAATTTCTTATTCTTGTTCTGTCACAGAGCTTGAACTTTTCACAAATGTTATCCTTTCTACAAACTTGGGTTTCTGAAAATTCTTTCTCTGATAATTCTTACCACCCTGATGCCCACCAAACCCTCTGTTTTGGTTGTCATTTCGAACACGTGGTGGCACATTAGGTTTGTTGTAGTAAGACTTATCTCTTTGAAAGTTCAAGAATCTTTTCGAACTCGACAAACCCTTTACTTCTGAAACATCAATTTCAACTAACTTGAAAACCTTTTTCAGTTTATCCACATTCATGTTTTCAATCGGAAAATCTTTATCCGAGTACACCTTATCCGAACTACACATCTTGTAGATGACAAGAGTTGGTTCTTCCTCTAAGTTGTTCTGGGACTTAGGTTTCGGGATGTAATTGTTCAAGAAACAATCATCATCTTCAGTTGTAGAGTCACTATCAGATTTTAACACTTTTTCAACAACTTCCTTCACAACCTCAGATTCAATGTTATCTTCATCAAATTGTGAGGTAAAAGTGATATCAATGTTATCGGTAACTTCTCAGCATCACTTTTCTCATTTAACTCTGATTCATTAGCCAACCCAGATTTCTTTTTAGTGAAGTTATTGTCCATGGGTGGTGGGACCTTGTGATCCCAACCCCGGTTCCATCAGAATATACATTTTCACCTTCTTTGTTGAAGAACAAAGCTGGCAGAAGTGTAACTGTTCAGCTTCAAGTTGATTCTCTCATTCTTAATTTTAGCTTCCTGATACTGAAGCTTGAGATTCGCAATCTCATCCAGTTGCTCATTTATTAATTCCTCTTTTGCTCGAAGAACGCCTTACAAATGTGTTTTTTCTTTATAAGTTTTAGAATTACGTTCATCTGAGTCTTTAATCGTTCTTTTCAATTTGTCAAAATCCTCATAATTTTTTTGGTTTTCTAGCATAAATTTTTCATTTTCTTTTCGAAAACGTTCAACATCACTTTCATCAGTTTTAATCTTTTCAGTTAACTCATTTATTCTGTCAATTGAACATTTTATCCATTTATCTCGACCAATCACTTCTCTGTTTAGAATGTTAATTTTATTTGTCAGCTCCTGGATTTGCGATTGAGAGAGATACTCGTGTGTATTACAGACTTTGCACTCTTTCATGCAATTTCTGCAAACACTCTCAGATTTAGCATTTTCAGCCTTACCTGGTTCACTATCTGAACCACTAGAACTGACCTTTTCCGACGAATCAGACTCAGAAGTGGATGTGGAATCTACCTTTAAGGCCTTTGCCATCATGACTTGGTCTACCATATTGGTTAAGTTCTCGGCTGTCATCTCTTTCTTAACATCAATAATCCCTTCATCTACCTTCTTAGGCTCCTTTGACCTCAACTATTCCTCATATCTCTCCTGTTTCAGTCTCTCTTGCTCAGCTCTGTACTCTGCATCGAGTTTTATCTACTTTTCTTCTGTAGGAATCGACTTTACAAGAGCTTAGAAATCAAGTGTTTTCCGATCAATACAGATATTTCCTTTTGGATCCAAGTAGCATTCTCTGTCTGGATCCCACCTTTTCGCTTTCCTGGCTTCTTTGAAGGCTTCATACATTTTTTGATATTTTCTCGTTGCCAGACTTCTTTCTCTGTTGTACATTGATTCTGTTTGTGCCATGAATGCGTAACCAACAGCATCTTCCTCTGGAAGAAAATCACTCCAGTTAAACCCTTCATCGTCTTGAATCACCGCAAGAGCTCTCGATTTTTCTTTCTGATTGTCTTTAATTTGCTTCATTTTAGGCGGTTCTTCACGATTTCGGTGATAAACTGATTTTCTGTAGTAGTCATCATGAAAAGGATTTGTAGTTTCATCAGTTGCTGAATTTCGGCATTCTCTCTTGAAATGACCTTTCTGTTTACATTTGAAACAAGTCACCTTCGACTTGTCAATTCCTAACTTTGTAGAAGGTCCTCCAATCGACTGTCTCCCTGTTATCTCCATGAAACACTGTGCCCTTCGAATGACGCTAGCCATGCACCAATGGATATCTATGAGCTCCATCTCCTCCGGGCCAATTTGATCATAATCTTCCTTTGTGAGGTTTGTGTTGCCAATTTTCCCATCTACGAGGCTCTCATAAGATTCCAGTATCGATGCAAGAAACACCATTTGTTGTTTAGCAGTTTCTTCGTTAAAGTTCTGGGCGTTATTGAGGTTGACCGCAATATTGCATTGAAAGACGTTGGCATTTGGAGTATTTTGTGGTTGTTTCGTGTTTAATGCAGATGATGCAGTTGAACTTGAACCGGTGCCATGATATCCGTAACCACTCAATGAAGATCCACTGTTTGAATTTTCTTTTGCAACAGTGTTTGCACTTTTGGAACGAAAGGCAGTCTTTGGTGACGAATCTTTTGGAATCATGCTACCCCTGTAGTATAGATCTACATTTTGCTGATACTGTGTATTGTTCACTTTGTTTAGCTTCTTGATCTCCAACTCGGGTCCTTCTAGTTTTTCAATCAACCAGTCAAGTGTAATATCTGCCATTTTCTTTGTGTTCTTTAGCACCAAACCAAAATACTGCCAATCTTGTTCGTTCGGTAGTGCTTCGAACAGCTTATCAAGTAACTCTTCTTTATCCTTCTTAATGCTGAAACGTTCTAGTTCTTCTTTCAAATGACAAAACCTTTCTATCATTTGATGGACATTTTCATTTTTCATGCTTGCATATAGGTCAAACTCCTTTTTCAATAGTGACTTCTTGTTTTTAACAATCTCCTCTCCGCCCGTGCACTTCTTCTCTAACATGCTCCACAAGTATTTTGAATTTTAGTAATCGATCAAAGAGATAATATCGTCTCGTACAGATTGGTGCAAGAGTGCAATGGCTTTTTGTTCAGCAATAAAGTCTTCCTGCTCAACATCTCGTAGATTCTCAATATCATTTCTTGGAGTAGTATATCCATTTTTCATACACTTCCAACTGTCATATCCAAAAGCTCTCAACCAGCCGTCAAAACGTTTTGCCCAATGGTTGTAGTCCTTGATGGCCATGAGCTTCGGTGGTTTGTTATATGTGCCATAGGTGTTGTCCACACTCAATGAGTCTAATATCGCCTTTGTAGCAGTTTTGGGATTCGCGTTGGAAGATGTTTCTCCAGTGTTGTATGCAAAGAAATCACCAAATGGGTTTAGAAACTCATCACCCATGATTGCTCGTTCCTGAAAAAGTCAAACAGGTCAAACTTGATTAACCAAGAACAGTTGATCGGATGGTCAGTCGTTCGGATGACTATCCGGATTAAATGACCAAATGAGCTAGTAACAAAAACGTCAAGTGACGGATGACTGTCCGGTCGGATGACTATCTGATCGGATGGTCAGTCGATAGACTTAACGCTTAAACTCTCAAACAAACAAAATACTTATCCGATTGGATAACTATCCGATCGGATGAGTAGTGACGTCAGCAAGCAAACAAGAACCAGTAACAATGCAATCTGATCGGATGACTATCCGATTGGATGAGTGACGTCAGCAACGTTCATCTCAAAGTTGGTTTTTTATCGATTTTGATATGTTTTTGTTCGAATTTTACTGTGAAACTTTGTAGGATTGTACAATTATGTATCGCGCACACAATATGTCAATTTCAGTCCATTTTAACCCTTAATTCTTAGTCAATTATAGATTTTTAGGTGTTTTGAGATGAGAAAATGTAGAATCAAGATGAAATCAGAAAATAGATGAAGAATCAGATGAAATCTTCGGTGAAATCGGCTGAAAACAGTCAAATCTCTGTGAAATCGCTAAAGATCCTCTCCGAATCCGACCTCCAAGCTCTGATAGCACTTGTGATGACTGGTAGTTCGGTTCTAGATTAAACAACTCAGGTCAGATCTATCATTGTAGAAGTGCGGAATCCATATACAGTGTAGAAGTAGAATCAACAACGAGTTCAACGTTTAAAGCTTCCATTCTCATTCAAGGATATGCAAATACAAAGTTTCGGTGCGAAATGAACAGAGCTCCGCCTCAGAGACAAAACCAAGCAACTTGCTTTTACAAATGAACCCCCAGTCTCCTATTTATAGTCAGGCGGAATCGGGGACCATCCGGATGGCCATCCGATCGGATGGCTTATACAAAACGTAATAAACTTCGTTCCGCCCCTGATTCTATAAAATAAACAAAAACTATACAATGACACAAACTAGGACAAAGTATAGACTAAGTACAGACGGAAGCTACATACATAATGCATCTACATGACAAAGCGGTAATTATTTACCGTATCCCAAGCACGTATAGGGAAAATATGTTAAAGAGTATTTACCTAGCTTAAAGAAGTCTTACAATGCAAGAATATATATAAAGCACAGCCATAATCAATTAATTAAGCTTGGCCTTAATCTACTGGAATGCCTTAGTCTGGAATGAATGGTATAATTAACCAATTAGAATGTTAACGGGTCTTATCAAGTCATAGACTTGGACTGGTTAACTTAAAATTATGAAAACTCTACGACATGCTAGATTAAGTGATGACTGGATAAATGTAGTTTAAACCCTCACAAGTATAAATACTTGTATAATATGGGTAAACTTATTTACATTCTGGAAATTGAAAGAAAATGAAAGGATTTGACCCGTTTTGGTATACTTACGTAAACTAGTTACATAAGCTTATCCCTACGCGCATAGGCGGTATCGGGTAATCGGATGAGCAATAAACAAGTTCAATATGCCAAAATATTTTAAATATTTTACCAAGTCAGTAGGTAACCAAGGTTATATGATCATTATGGTTTAAAACCAAAATATGCACCATAAGGGCATTTTAGTCATTATGTGACATATTTTAAGAACTTGTATAAAAACTTATGCTATAATCAAGTTCATTCTACCAAAATACTTTAATTATGTTATAACATCAGTAGATTATAAATTTTGTATGATGATTATGGTTTAAAACCAAACTATGCACCATAAGGGCATTTTAGTCATAATATAACATAATTTATGAACTTGTAATAAAACTCAGGTTATGAACATGTTTATTAAACCAAAATATGTTAAATATAATAACATATTAGTAGCTTATTAGTTTTACAAGTTCATCATTGATTAAAATCAAACTTTGCACAAAAAGGGCATTTTGGTCATAAATAGGCATATTATAAGAACTTGTATAAAAACTAAGAATCCGATTATGATCAAGTAGCATAACCCCAGAGGGTTTTCTACACTATAATATGATCAGAATGCAACTAATAATCAGTAACTAAATTTCACACCCCAACCGATGGCGTAAACATCGGGGCGCGGCTCTAAGCGAATCAGATTGCTCATGAGAATCCACAACACTAATAAATTTCAATATAGATTAAATAAGTTTCATAAAATTGTCTAAAAGTGAGACCACAACCCATCAAATACATCAATATTCAAACATTGTTAAAAAATAGTCTAATTTATCTAGGTGAGTTTCTAAGCATCATCCTTGCTCGTTTCTTGGATCCCAGCTATTATCAACCAGCAACATCCATTAAAATACTATCAACAAAAATGTTGGCGAGCTTACAAGTTTGAATACGTAGCATAATAGTTTCAAAAAACTCATATCCATCATGTAAACATATGAAAAGTTTCACCATGCTAGTTTACGCAGTCCAAGTGATAGCCCAAGTTTCCAATGCGTTAATGCCTTTCCCAAAGACTAACGGGAAGTTAAATGTCTCATCCTAACAATAACCCAAAGACTAACGGGGAGGTGCATTACCCCTATAGCGCTACCATTGTTAAGGCGGAAATACACACAAGGATTAAATGTTCACATAGCATAAAAGTCTCAAGAATCAAGTTTCAAATTTCATGTTTAATGAGGATAGAGTATGTTTCAAATAGTTTCAAGTGTCAAGTGTCTTGTTTATAGAATACATGCTGCATCCCAAAAGTGTTAAAACCAAAAAGGGATCGAGTATACTCACAGTGGGTGCTTAAACCAAACACTGTTAGATTGGATCGAAGGGAGCGCCGGATCAGCCTTCATGCGTGGAACAGGGCATAAGTCCTCTAAGTACTGACCCGGTTGGGAACAGAGTGTCGAAGGGTGTGAAAATCGAGTAAAAGTGTCTGACTGTATACCTGAGCGGATGGTCATCTAGTCGGTTGACCGTTCGACTAGATGGACTCCATCTGATCGGATGGTCATCCGGACGGATGACCAATCGAAGGGATGGCCATTCGAAAAGTGTGTGTTTGTGAACTAATAAAGTTTCAAGTGTTTGAGATCATAGTGTCCTGTAAAACAAACAAGTGTCATGACAATCAGATCACCTGGACGGATGGTCATCCGATTAGATGGCCATCCGGACAGACGACCAGTGAGTTAAGTTTCATGAAATTTCTAAGTTTTGAGTTAACAGAGACGGTGTAATGACGCGTCTAACAATGGAAACGTACCAAACCAAGCTAGTCGGTCGGCTGGGAACCACCCCTTTTCGAAACAACGAGTTGTTTTCGGTGTGTTTCATGTTTGGACTCGTCAAACTTATCCATTTTCCGGTGAGAATCAGTCCTCAAGCCGGCTTTTGACTAAGAATCGAGTCGAAAGTCTATTCGAGTCTGACTTCACCCATGTTTCAAGTAAAAAGTGGAAGAAAAGTTCGAGAATCAAGTGTAAAACATGATGTTCATCAGATCTGAGCCGGAAACAGAAGGAATTCTGTCAAATCTAGTGTAAAAGTGTGACTTTTCCTTAGTTTTTGTTTAATAGTTGTGAAAATCTGTTAGATCTAGGGCCCTTCTTGCTCAATTGGTGTTCCACAATAGTTTGTACCAACTTCTGAGTGGAAACCACCCCCAAGAGACCCCTAATCAGTCGATTATCATGGAAATATTGAAGTGTTTGTGCGATTTTGATGAAGAATCATGTGTAGAAGTGTTAAATGACTAGAGTTGTACAAGAATATAAGAGAAATACTTACAAGTTTTCCATGAATTGAGTGAAATGTGCTTGTAAGGACTTGGGAGTGCGTGTGGTCGGATGACAGAGGAAAAAGTGTGAAATCAGAGCACAAGTGGGGTATTTATCGGTGATAGTGACAAGTAAGGCGGTGTGAGTGCGTAATGGGTCGGATGGCTATTCGATCGAATGGTCATTCGATCGGATGTCCATTCGGACAGCCGAGACCCATTTGCTAGTTTACCGACTATGGTTCGTTTTACGAGCTAGATTAAGCGTTGCGTTGCGTTGCGTATTATTGTGAATAACTATTATATAATAATATTATATAAATAACACTAGAGTTTCCAGGTTTCAAATCTGCGTTCACGCTAGTTTACCATACATTAAGTATCATGTATGAAAGTTTCAAGTATCAAAGTCTCTCGTTCAATAAAAGATAAGAGTTTCTCGTTCACTAAGTATTAAGGTTTCTTGTTCAACAAAGAATCAAAGTTTCTCGTTCAATAAAGAATCAAAGTTTCTCGTTCCATAAGTATCAAGTCTCTAGTTTAACAAAGTATCAAAGTTTCTTGTTTTATAAGTATCAAGCCTAATAAGTGTCAAGTTTCAAGATTCGAGTTTCATAGCATCACAAGAGTCAAGATTCACAAGAGTCTAGCATCACATAGCGTAAAAATTTCACATAGTGTCAAAGTATCACATAGTTTAACATAGTTTAAGGCTCAAATAGGCAACATTAAGTATTACAGGGACGAGACTTGCCAAAATATGAAAGTTTCAACACGCAGGGCGTTACAGTCTCCCCTCCTTTAGGAGATTTCGTCCTCGAAATCTAAGAGGAAGACTGCTCGAAGAGCTATGGATACTTGGTCTTCATCTCACTCTCGAGTTCCTAAGTGAATTCGGCGCCACGCTTTCCTTCCCTTCACACCTTAACTATGGAAATTTTGCTGCGCCTCAACCGCTTGGTACCTCGGTCCATGATTTCGACCAGTTTCTCCATAAAATGAAGAGTCTCGTTTATTTGCAGGTCTTCGATGGGAACCTAAAGTTCCTCGTAGGCTAAGAACTTCCGAAGATTAGATACGTGGAATGTTGGATGTACATTGCTAAGCTCTTGTGGCAATTCAAGTTGGTAACCCACCTTACCAATCCTTTCGAGTATCTTGAAAGGAACCACATAGTGAGGTGCAAGCTTTTCCTTTTTACCAAAACATATAACACCTTTCCAAGGAGATACCTTGAGCAGCATGTGATCTCCAACATTGAATTCCAGTGGCTTTCGCCTTTTGTCAGGATAGCTCTTTTGTCTGCTCGTAGGCTTGATCAAGTTATCACGGAATCGAAGAATCTTATCCGTTGTCTCTTGAATGATTTCAGGGCAAGTAAGTTGCTTGTCACCAATCTCATGCCAACTGAGGGGAGATCAGCACTTGTGACCGTATAAAGCTTCGAAAGGAGCCATCTGAATACTGGAATGATAGTTGTTGTTGTACGAGAACTCAATCAATGGTAAATGTACATCCCAATTACCACCAAAGTCGATGACACAAGAACAGAGCATATCCTCTAGGGTTTGAATTGTGTGTTCAGTCTGTCCATCCGTCTGAGGATGAAAAGCTGTACCAAGATTTAAAATAGAACCCATAGCGGACTAGAAAGTTTGCCAAAGACGTGAAGTGAATCGACCATCACGGCGGAGATAATGTCAATGGGTATACCATGACGACATATGATTTTATCAGTGTATATTCGAGCAAGTTTCTCCACTTTGAAATCTTCACGAATTGGGAGAAAGTGGGCTGATTTGGTCAAACGGTCAATCATTACCCATATACTATCATGACCAGCGGCTGTTCGAGGTAGTTTAGTTATAAAGTCCATAGCGATACTATCCCATTTCCAAACAGGGATTTTGGGTTGTTCAAGAAGACCTAAAGGACGTTGATGCTCGACTTTAACCTTCGAGCAAGTAAGACACTTTGAGTCGTAGGCGGCGATTTCCTTCTTCATACCAGGCCACCAATAAGTCATACGCAGATCGTGGTACATCTTATCAGCACCCGGAAGGATAGAGTATCGTGATTGTGAGCCTCGTTCATAATGATCTCACGAAGGTTATCGTGATCCGGCACCCAGATGCGATTGAGATAGTATTGAAGTCCATCAGAATTTTTTCAAGTTGATCACTCGTAGCGCCTCGAAATTCCACATTTAGACTTTCTTCGTTTGGTGACGAGTATTGAGCTTAACGGATACAAGCATGACGATCACTAGTAATCTGAGAACAGAGAATGCCACTAACATGAGTCTTACGACTAAGAGCGTCGGCCACGACATTCGCTTTGCCTGGATGGTAGCGAATCTCGCAGTCATAGTAGTTAAGCAACTCTACCCATCGTCGATGATGCATATTCAATTCCTTTTGGTTAAAGATGTGTTGTAGGCTCTTATGGTCAGTGAAAACCACACACTTAGTACTATATAGGTAGTGTCACCAAATCTTTAACTTAAAAATAACTGCGCCAAGCTCTAACTCGTGGGTAGTATAGTTTTCTCATGTATCTTGAGTTGTCGGCAGGCATAAGCGATGAACTTTTCCCGTTGCATAAGCACACAGCCTAGGCCACGGTTCGAGGCATCACAATATACCACAAAATCGTCATTCCCATCAGGGAGGGCAAGTACGGGAGCGTTGCAAAGTAGATTTTTAAGATTCTGAAAAGATTCCTCTTGCTCAGGACCCCAAGCGAAAGGTTTCTCTTTCTAAGTCAACGAAGTAAGAGGAACGGCAATCTTTGAAAAGTCTGCGATGAATCGACGGTAATAGCCCTCCAATCCCAAGAAGGAACGAATCTCAAATGCAGATTTAGGCGTACTCCAATTCTTCACTGCTTCGATTTTAGAAGGGTCAACATGAATTCCTTGTTTATTGACAACGTGCCTGAGAAATTGTACTTCATTAATCCAAAACTCACACTTAGAAAACTTTGCGTATAATTGTTCACCACTTAATAGTTCTAACATGAGGCGCAAATGTCGTTCATGATCAGCTCGAGTTTTTGAATAAATAAGAATATCATCAATAAAGACTATCACAAAACGGTCCAAATAAGGTTTACAAATGTGATTCATAAGGTCCATGAACACAGCGGGTGCGTTGGTCAGGCCAAAAGGCATGACCACGAACTCGTAGTAACCATAACGAGTGCGAAATTCGTTTTTGGGGATGTCTTCTTCGAGAACACGGAGCTGATGGTAGCCAGATCTAAGGTCGATTTTAGAGAAACAGCTTGTGCCTTGTAGTTGGTCAAATAGATCATCGATACGAGGGAGAGGATAACGATTCTTGATGGTTAGTTTGTTAAGTTCACACTAGTCGATACACATACGAAAGGAACCATCTTTCTTCTTGACGAACAACACGGGAGCACCCCAAGGTGAGGTACTTGGACGTATAAAACCTTTATCGAGCAGTTCTTATAGTTGAATCGATAATTCTTGCATCTCAGAGGGTGCAAGTCGGTAAGGAGCCTTGGCGACAAGAGTCGAACTAGGTAGAAGATCAATCCGAAAATCGACAAATCGGGGAGGAGGAAGACCAGGAAGATCTTCAGGAAAGACATCAGGGAAATCACACACTACTGGAACATCACTTACGCTCCTTCCCTTGCCCTTTTATTCCACTATGTGGGCCAAGAAGGCAAAGTACTGTTTACGTAAGCATCTATTCACCTGAGTGCATGGCATCAGGTTCAGTCCTCTAGAAGGTCGGCCTCCATAGACGTGCAAAGTATCACCGGATGAAAGAGGTAAACGAACATACTTCTCGTGACAAGCGATTTCAGCATGGTTCTTATGTAACCAATCCATGCCGATTATGATATCAAAACTACCCAATTGCATGTGTATGAGATCAATAGGGAAAACATGATCGTTGAGAGTCAGGGAACAATCACGGAGAACATAATCAACTAGAATAGACTTACCATCGGCAATCTCAGCAGAGAACGACTAAGGTAGTTTATAGCGTGCACAGTTTAACAAAGATTCAAATTCTACGGACACAAAGCTTCTGTCGGCACCAGTATCAAATAGTATCAAAGCGTAATGATTATTAACGAGAAACGTACCATTAATGACGTCATTTTTGTTTGGCGCCTGATTCGCATTGATGTTGAACGCTAATACTCGAGCGGCTTGTTGTTGCTCCTGATTCAGCTGGGGGCACTGGGGATGAAGATGGTTGGTGTCCCCACATTTGTAGCAGGCTCTCACGTTGTTTGCAGGCTTAGGGTTCTGTGGGACGGGTAGAGCTGGAGCTGCTTGCTGAGCTTGATTTGCTTGACGACAATAGGGACCGGTATGATTATAGCGATTGCAGTTAGTGCACAGGCGACATGCGGCGCCGACAGGGTGATGATAGTTGCAAGTGGCACACTTGGGATGAATCCCTGTGTACGACTTCTTGGTGTTTTCTGGAGCAAGAGGGTTAGTGGCAGCAGGCACAACAACATTGCCCGTAGGGTTTGCATTTGCAGCACGGATAATTGCATTGCAACCGGAACCTTGAGACTTTCGTTTCTTTTTCTTGCTGCCACTTGGCTGCTGGGTATTTGGTTAGCAGGTTTCGAGGGAGCAGAGTTTCCAGATTGTTTATCACGAACACAGTTGTTGTTCAAACTTGCTGCAAGACGGTAAACTTCCTCAATATATCCAAGTTGAGCTTCTTTAGTGGCATCATGCATAGCAGGAGGTAACCCATGAATGTACTTGGTGATCATGTGCTTGGGAGTAGACACCAAGTGAGGTACAATAATGCTAAGTTTTTAAAGCGGGTAGTATAAGCCAGATTGTCATCCCCAACTTGTTTCAGATGCCATAATTCGTCCTCAAGTTTCTGCTGCTCGTGCGGGGGGTAGAATTCAAGCACCATCATCTCCCTAACCTTGGCCCAAGGTAAAGCATAAGTTCTTCATTAGAACGGAAGTTTCTCTCATTCGTCCACCAATCTAGAACTCTTCCTTGAAACACGCCAGTTGCACTCCTAGTCTTTAGATGCTCAGGGCATTCACTGTTGATGAAAGTAACTTCTATGCTGTCGAACCACTCCAGCATTGAAGTCACTCCATCACTGCCTGTGAAAGGCTTAGGGTTGCAAGAGACAAAGTGTTTGTAGTTGAATCTCACAGGCTTAGGTTTGTCTGCCTTAGAATCAACAGAGGAGGGAAGTGTGTTTGATCCTTGGATTTCGGTGACAATCTTGGGAAAAATGCGTGCAATCTGGTCGGTCATAAAAGACATCATCTTTTTCTGAGTGTTGGCCTTTGACTTATTGCATTGGTTGTTAAGGTGACTCGACAACATCTAAAGATTTAACAAAGAATCGGGTAAGACTCGACCTCAATGTTTCGTTTTAAGTTATAGTCTCATAACACATAGTATAGCATAAAGTTTCGTAAAGACTCAAGTTGTTTCACATATCACAAAACATTCAACAAGTCTCACATCGTTTAATAGCATGATACGTGCAACATGTTTGACATAGTTGATCAAGTTGTTTCACATAGCATAACGTTCAATCATGTTTCCCATAGTTTAATCAAGACTCCCATGTAGTTTAATACAACGAATAAATCATCATAAATTTAGTTCGGTCCTGAGAGATTATCGTTACTGTTTTACATTGCGGAGATACATGCGTTTCGTGTAAAAGTTTCAAAACAAAGCGTCAAGTATAAAACCACATGTAAAATCGAGACAGCATAAAAGGTAGGTTCATAAAACATAGGAGTGCTTCGGGTAGAGAGACGTTGACTAATCAAAGCAAATCGGACACCTCTCAAATTGAGGCAACGTGCCTTGGCTAACTTAGACAAATACGTAATCGAAGTCAGGCCTACGATATTTGTCATTTTGATCACTACACGTCCTCAATCGATTGGAAATCTCGAGACTTTGGCGAGACTAAAATCAAAGAGTGGGACTAGTTATCAATGTGGGAGTTTCACCTCTAACTTGACAACATCGTACCCTAGTAGTGTCGGTACTTATCAAAAGATAAGACCTGCTAGACTAAATAAGTTTCATGAAATTGTCTAAGAGTCAGACCACATAACCCGTCAAATACATCAATATTCAAACATTCTTCAAAAATAGTCTAATTTATCTAGGTGAGTTTCTAAGCATCATCCTAGCTCGCTTCTTGGATCCCAGCTACTATCAACCTGCAACATGTATTAAAATACTATCAACAAAAATGTTGGCGAGCTTACAAGTTTGAATACGTAGCATAATGGTTTCAAAAAACTCATATCCATCATGTAAACATATGAAAAGTTTCACCATGCTAGTTTATGCAATCCAAGTGATAGCCCAAGTTTCCAATTTGTTAAATGCCTTTCCCAATGACTAACGGGAGGTTAAATGTCTCATCCTAACAATACCCCAAAGACTAACGGGGAGATGCATTACCCCTATAGCGCTACCATTGTTAAGGCGGAACTACACATAAGGATTAAACGTTCATATAGCATAAAAGTCTCAAGAATCAAGTTTCAAGTTTCAAGTTTCATGTTTAATGAGGATAGAGTTTGTTTCAAATAGTTTCAAGTGGCAAGTCTCTTGTTTATAGAATACATGGTGCATCCCAAAAGTGTTTAAATTAAAAGGCGATCGAGTCTACTCACAGTAGGTGCTTAAACCAAACACTGTTAGATTGGATCGAAGGGAGCGCTGGATGAGCCTGTGTGCGGGGAACATAGCATAAGTCCTCTAAGTACTGACCCGGTTGGGAATAGAGTGTCGAATGGTGCGGAAATTGAATAAAAGTGTCTGACTGTATACCTGAGCGGATTATCATCCGGACGGACGGTCATCCGGTCGGATGACCATTCGACTAGATGGACTCCATCCAATCGGATATTCATCCGGACGGATGACCATTTGAACGGATGACCATTTGAACAGATGGCCATTCGAACAGTATGTGTTTGCGAACTGATAAAGTTTCAAGTGTCGAGATCATAGTGTCCTGTAAAACAAACAAGTGTCAAGACAATTAGATCACCTGGACGGATGCTCATCCGATCAGATGGCCATCCGGACAGACGACCAGTGATTGAAGTTTCGCGAAATTTCTAAGTTTCGAGTTAACGGAGACGGTGTAATGACGCGTCTAACAATGGAAACGTACCAAACCCAGCTAGTTGGTCGGCTGGGAACCACCCCTTTTCGAACCAACGAGTTGTTTTTGGTGTGTTTCATGTTTGGACTCGTCAAACTTATCTGTTTTCCGGTGAGAATCAGTCCTCAAGCCGGATTTTAACTAAGAATTGAGTCAAAAGTCTGTTCGAGTCTGATTTCACCCATGTTTCGTGTAAAAAGTTGAAGAAAAGTTCGAGAATCAAGTGTAAAACATGATGTTCATCAGATCTGAGCCAGAAACAGAAGGAATTCCGTCAGATCTGGTGTAAAAGTTTGACTTTTCCTGAGTTTTTGTTTAATAGTTGTGAAAATCTGTTAGAACTAGGGCCGTTCTTGCTCAATTGGTGCTCCATAATAGTTTGTACCAACTTCTGAGTGGAAACCACCCCCAAGAGACCCCTAATCAGTCGAATTTCATGGAAATATTGAAATGTTTGTGCGATTTTGATGAAGAATCATGTGTAGAAGTGTTAAATGACTAAAGTTGTACAAGAATATAAGAGAAATACTTACAAGTTTGCTTTGAATCGAGTGAAATGTGCTTGTAAGGACTTGGGAGTGCGTGTGGTCGGATGACAGAGGCAAAAGTGTGCAATGAGAGCACAAGTGGGATATTTATAGGTGATAGTGACAAGTAAGGCAGTGTGAGTGCGTAATGGGTTGGATGGCTATTCGGTCGAATGGTCATCCGATCGGATGTCAATTCGGATAGCCAAGACCCGTTTGCTAGTTTACCGACTTTGGTTCATTTTGCGAGCTAGATTAAGCGTTGTGTTGCGTATTATTGTGAATAACTATTATATGATAATATTATATAAATAACACAAGAGTTTCCAAGTTTCAAATTTGCGTTCACGCTAGTTTACCATACATTAAGTATCAAGTATCAAAGTCTCTTGTTCAATAAAGGATAAGAGTTTCTCGTTCACTAAGTATCAAGGTTTCTCGTTCAACAAAGAATCAAATTTTCTTGTCCATAAGTATCAAGTCTCTAATTTAACAAAGTATCAAAGTTTCTTGTTTTATAAGAATCAAGCCTAATAAGTGTCAAATTTCAAGATTCGAGTTTCATAGCATCACAAGAGTCAAGATTCACAAGAGTCTAGCATCACATAGCGTAAAAATTTCACATAGTGTCAAAGTTTCGCAAAGTATCTCATAGTTTAACATAGTTTAAGGCTCAAATAGGCAACATTAAGTATAACAGGGACGAGACTTAACAAAATATGAAAGTTTCAAAACGCAGGGCGTTACACTAAAGTTACTAAATCGGGTTAGAAACGAAAGTTAAAGAAGAAGTCAAACTGCTGGACTTTCGGTTGCGAATCGACACATAAACAGGAATGACGGGCTGAACATGTTCATATATATTCTAATATTAGTCAACTGATTTAGTGTTAAAAACATGAGTAAAAACAATTACAATTTCATATTATAGGTTTTACGAAAATCTGTTGTTTCACTTTTTATTTAAATTAACTTTGTTCCGTCATTTGACCAGCTTAACGTGATTTCCAGGAGGTGCCCTTTTAAGGGATTATCACCTACCTTATTACGATCACGCAGCCATGTTCAATTCTAACAATGGCTCGACTATAATGGTCTAAACGAAAGTCAAAGCAAAAGTCAATATGCTTGACTTTCGGCTAATAAAAGCCTATAAAACAAAAAGTACTGGAAAAGGAACACTTACAAGTGATCCTTAGAATGTTTGGAACTCAGGGGATGCTCCTTTAGGGTTAGGAACTTCCAAATGAGAGTAGAGAAGTTGTTTGGAAGAAGTGAGCAAGGAAATGGGTTGGACATGCTTGCTCTTTATAGTTGAGGAGGTTCCAAGGAGATCACTACAGGTGTTAGGGATATTATAAGATCATCCAATGTGTCCATGGACCTGTCTACCACTGCACAAGAGTGGCAAATTCACGAGAGGTGGTAGCATGGCATACTTGCTTGGCCTCCAAACAAAATTTATCACTGACAGTCCTTTATGGACCGTAAGGGTAAGTCCTTGAGGTCCATAATGACCTTCGGCGCAGACAGGTTTCAACTTGCTTACGGACCGTAAGGCATAAGGCTTTGCGGTCCATGTCCGCTATTAAAAAGTAAAAAATAATCATACTTGCGGTCCCTAAACCAAGGCTTACGGTCCGTAAAGGGTCATTCAGAGGCATTAATTTGGCATGTTAACACTTGTAGTCCCTCCACATTCAAAGTTTCATAACTTGGCAAAATTAGTCCCTCTCGTCCAATTAATAGGCATATTTGAGAGTATGTACATGTGTCATTGTATAACTCGACACGAATTTACGAGGTGTTACATCACACTAGATCATAACTTATGTTATTGATTTGTTTGGTTAATCTGCCGATATACCTTAGAAGCATTATTTGTTAATTGATTAGGTCTAGGTTTTCTACTAATCTCTATAGCTGAGATGTGCGAGATTATTGGTAGGTCTAAGTTGGTAAATTGCTAGGTAGGGTCTTCGAGAGGAGTCTGAACTAGTTTCCTTGTCAATCGTTGTCTATCAAGTTGAGTCAAGAACACAAATTTACCCTAGGTTTATAGCCCGAGATGGAGTAGATTAGATTAGGGTACTTTCATAAACCACTTAGATAACCCAAGAGGGAGTCTAGACCAACCGGTGTTCACAACGACCTTTAGAGCTCCATAGGAGTCTTCCTAAGAAGGGTCGAGGGTCCTGTTCGGTGTCTCGATTGGTTTAGCATTATAAGATCCTAGTTCCATAGTAACTTGAATCCTAAAAAAATATAATCAACAAAATCCAGTATTCAAGTCTAGGTAGTTAACTTAGTTAGTTAGTTTAATCAATTCCAATTTTAGGATATTTAGAACCCCCCCCCCCCCCCACAAAAAATATAAAAACAGTTAGTGTCGTGTTAGTCTAAGTCTAGAGAGTCAACTTACGTAATTTAATAGAGTCTTGTGGGTTCGATTTCTGCACTTACTTAGATTTACTAGAGTCGACCGGTTCGCTTGTTGGTTAGTAGTTTAGTCGAGTTTAGAGAGTCTAGGGTATTAGTTAGTGTCTAAATTAGGTTAATTTAGATCGTTTTTATTAATCTACTTTTAGCACATCAACTTTTTGCCGCCGTTGTCGTGGACTCTTTTGGCAATTGCGTTAACTACTTTCTTTGGACTTACTTGATATCATATGTGCTAAGTGTTTGTTTAAGTCATAGGAGTCTAAATATTTTTAGTGTCTTTTATATTTTTATTGAGTCGTTTTTTTGAGTCTTCTTACTTGTTTCTTTGTCGGTTTTGCAGTGGATGCCCCGTACGCATTCGCAAGGACCGCCGACGAAGCCGCCATTGGACAATCTTTCTTTATCCTCTTGTAACACTCGTCTTTAATTCACAAGAATTTAACGTAAATACGCGAGATTTTATAGAAACGATACCCTACTTCTTGGTAATTACAAAAAATCAAAGTTTTAAAAAGGATCACATACACGATAACTACTGATTAGTTTAAACTTACAAAACATGATTAGTAGATTGTTTACATCATAACATTGTCTAAACAAATTTAACTTAAGCGGAAGCTTCAAAAGTGTGTGTTCGGTTCTTCAAAACTTGCTTGATCATCGACCACATACTTGCACACCTACAAACTGAAACTTTGACAATTATTAGTATTAGAGTTATTGGAATTATTGCTTAATCGAAACTACATTTAGAAACGGATTCGATTAGCTATGATATACAAAAGCTTAGCCAAATTTTTTCCAGGCTCTACCGTAACTTACGGTACCTACCGTAAGTTACGGTAGTCATTTTATGTCTCTGGTTCACCGTAACTCAGGAGTGAACCAACGTAAACATTTGGTCTCTACCGTAAATTACGGTGGATACCGTAATTTACGGTAGCCACTGAAAGTCTATGTTTTGATTAATTTGGTTATTTTGCCTAAACCCAATTCCAAGATTTCTCATTCTAACAACCAACACACTGATTTCTCGTATTCTAATATGTCTTTTATGAACAATAACAAAGACCAAGTAATCATACTACAATGCATTAACCACGCATCATTTGATTATTCGACCCGTTTGGCTCATCTATGGAATCCTCCATTGTGATGACTACCAACGCGATCTAACCAATTCTTTACCTATTATTCCATATAGCGAGCATTATCGCTTTAATTCAACTCGACTTCTATTCTACAATTCAATTACACATATGCTGGTTATCAAATTACCCAATGTAACAAGTTAAATTACATACCTTCAAAGCACACCCTTTAATCGTGCATCAACACCGGCTTGTCCGCTTGTAGCTCCGGCTTCCTTCCCTATAGAGTTCAATCACATTGTATTTAGAAGTCTTTGTTTCACATGTAACGCATAATGTATCATTTAGCCCAATTTATGAGTTTTTGTTTATATCTCGACATTTTGCCTTCTCTTTGACATTTTCACAAACACTTTAAGGGCAGATTTTTATATCATTTATATTCAAGTTCATGGCTTGCTATTTAGCTAACATTTACATCTATTTAGCTTTCATATAACAATAAACATCATTATTCCAGAAATCACTTTCTATAACCCTTATTATACTAGAGTAATCATTCAAAACCCTAGTGTTTACTAGTTTCCCACAAAACCCATGAATCACCTTCATTGTGTTCATGAGATTTTCAGGAATTAGCCATGATTTCCCATGTTATTGTCTAGGTTCTTACTTCTAGACATTATATCCTCCCTATTCTATCCACATAGCAAACATGCAACATCAAATTTCGAATTTCCCAAACTCATGAGAATTTCGAACAGAAAATTAACACAAATTTTTACATACCTTACAACCCCCTAGCAATGGGGATTAGTAATATGTGCTTGGATTTCGATTTTGACTTGGTTTGAGCCCTTAATTTGCAAGTTTTGTGATGAACCAGGGTTTTAGAGGAGCTTGGGGTCGCCCCTGCTCTTGGTCGATTTCAACAAAACACAGACAAATGTGTTTTAAGTTTAATTTTGTTATTTCATTCTAATTAGTTTCCATTTAGACGCTTTTAGTCCCTCATCTTTCATTCTTTATTTGTTTTAACTACTAACTACTCATAATTAACCAACTAACTTGGTTAGTGTCATTCCTAGTTAGTTTCTTTTACTAGTTTATTTGCAACCTAATTGCAAATTTATGAACTCGCATTTTCGGGATGTTACAAGTCCATCCCCCTTAAAAAGGGTTTCGTCCCCGAAACCGAAGTACGTACCAAATAATGTAGGGTAGAGACGTCGCATCTCCTCTTCAGACTCCCACGTAGTGTCTGAACCTTTCCTATGCTCCCACTTGATTTTGACTTGATCGATTTGTTTATTTCGCAATTGCTTAATCTTTCGATCTAAAATTTCTATGGGCTTTACAATATAATTCAAGCGATCATCCACTTCGATATCATCGTAGTGAATATATGTTGTCTCATCCGCTAGACATTTCCAAAGATGTGACACATGAAATGTGCTATGAATTCCGCTTAGTTCCTCCGGTAATTCAAGGCGGTAATCTACCTTTCCTACCCGTTCTATAATCGCAAACGGCCCGATAAACCTCGGGCTTAATTTTCCTCTTTTTTCTAAACCTGATAACCCCCTTCCATGGGGATACTTTGAGCATGACTTTGTCACCAACCTGGAATTCGATTGGCCTCTTCCTTTTGTCAGCATACGCCTTTTGTCTATCTTGAGCCGCTTTCAAGCGTGCCCGAACCACATCAATCTTTTCATTAGTGGCTCGTACTATATCTTGGTGGGCGAGCTCACGTGGCCCCACTTCACCCCAACATACCGGGGTTCGGAATTTCCTACCATAAAGCATTTCGTACGGTGCCATCCTAATACTGGCATGGTAGCTGTTATTATATGAAAACTCGACCAATGGTAGGTAGACGTCCCAACTGCCTCCAAAGTCGATTATACATGCCCGTAGCATGTCTTCCAACGTTTATATCGTTCTTTCACTCTGTCCATCTGTCTGAGGATGGTACGCAGTGCTGATGAACAATTTGGTTCCCATTTTCTCTTGGAAATCTCGCCAGAAATTTGAAGTGAACCGGGTATCCCTATCAGACACGATGGATATCGGTACTCCATGACGTGCTATTATCTCATTAGTGTAAACTTCTGACATCTTTTCTGATGTATAAGTCTCACGAATCGGAATGAAGTGAGCACTTTTCGTCAATCTATCCACCACTACCCATATGGCATCGAAACCGCGGTTCGTCTTTGGTAGCTTGGTTAATAGGTCCATAGTGATATGTTCCCATTTCCAAACCGGGATTTCCAAAGGTTGCAATTTCCCATAAGGTTTTTGGTGTTCTGCCTTGACTTGTAAGCAAGTCAAGCACTTTTCCACATATTTCACCACATCCCTCTTCATTCCGGGCCACCAATAATTTTGTTTTAAGTCGTTATACATTTTGGTCGCTCCCGGATGGATGGAATAACGGGACTTATGAGCTTCATCAAGTAGAAGCTTTTTAACTCCACAAGTGTTAGGAACCCAAATTCTATTGAAACGTGTTTTCAAACCGTGGTTGCCTACTTCGAGATCTTTAACTTGACCAACAATCCTTTCCCTTTTTCCAGTTTTCAGTCTTTAGTGCTTCATCTTGTGCTCCTCGAATTCTTTCGAGTAAGCCCGAGGTCACAATGAGCTGCAACGATCGTACTCGTATTGGGGCATAATCTGCCTTTCGGCTCAACGCATCAGCCACTACATTGGCTTTCCCGGGGTGGTAGTGTATTTCACAATCAAAATCCTTGACCGTTTCTAACCATCGTTTCTGGCGCATGTTTAACTCCTTCTGATCGAAGAAGTATTTTAGGCTCTTATGATCGGTGAATATGGTGCACTTTACCCCATATAAATAGTGCCTCCATATTTTTAATGCAAATACCACCGCAGCCAACTCAAGATCGTGCGTGGGATATTTCTTCTCGTGTATCTTCAATTGCCTCGAGGCATAAGCTATAACTTTTCCCCGTTGCATCAAAACGCATCCGAGCCCTGATAATGAGGCGTCCGAGTAAACCACTAAGTATTCGACTCCGTCCGGAAATGTTAATACCGGAGCTTGAGTTAGCTTCTCTTTTAGCGTCTGAAACGCCCTTTCTTGTTCAACACCCCAAGTGAACTTCTCCTCCTTCCGGGTTAACTTGGTTAGCGGCGACGCAATCTTGGAGAAATCTTGAATAAATCTCCTATAGTATCCCACAAGCCCTAGGAAGCTTCTAATTTCCGAAGGGTTCTTCGGAGAATTCCACTTCGACACAGCCTCAACTTTTGACGGATCTACCAATATTCCATCGGCACTTATGATGTGGCCGAGGAACTGCACCTCTCGTAACCAAAAAGCGCACTTAGAGAATTTCGCATACAACCTTTCTCGTCTAAGTGTCTCTAACACCTCTTGTAAGTGGTGCGCATGCTCCGCTTCATTTTTCGAATACACCAAAATATCATCGATAAACACGATGACCGATTTATCTAGCATTGGCTTGCAAACCCGGTTCATAAGGTCCATGAAAGCCGCGGGTGCATTGGTCAGCCCAAATGACATCACGAGAAATTCGTAATGCCCGTATCGCGTGCGGAAAGCCGTCTTCGGCACATCTTCCTCCTTGACCTTTAGTTGGTGATACCCCGATCTAAGGTCAATCTTTGAAAACCAGTTCGCACCTTGTAATTGGTCGAATAAATCATCTATCCTCGGAAGCGCGTATCGGTTCTTTACCGTGAGTTTGTTTAACTCCCGGTAATCGATACACATGCGCATGCTTCCGTCTTTCTTTTTCACGAACAGTACCTGTGCGCCCCAAGGAGACACACTTGGCCATATAAATCCTTTGTCAAGCAGGTCTTGAATCTGGGACATCAACTCTTGTAATTCCGACGGCGCGAGTCGGTACGGTGCTCTAGCTACGGGTTTTGCGCCGGGAATCAATTCGATTCCGAACTCTACTTCTCGTCCGGGCGGTATCCCCGGTAAATCTTCCGGAAATACATCTTCGAAGTCCCGTACTACCGGTACATCTTCAATCTTTAGTGATTCTTTCTCGGGCTCATTTGCGTATATCATAAATGCCTTGCATCCTTGTTTCATAAGCTTGTGAGCTTTCAACATTGAGCATATTATGGGGCTACCTCCCTTTTCGCCATAGATAATAACGGGTTTCCCGCTCGGAGACATTAGCTTTATCTCCTTACGAAAACACACGACCTTCGCATGGTGCTGAGATAGCCAATCCATCCCAACGACTACTTGAAATTCTCCCATTGACATCGGGATTAGATCTATCAGGTATTCTTCATCATCGATGCTTAATTTGCAGCCTCGACAAATATCACAAACTATAAAACTTTTGTTGTCCACTATTTCAACTTCTAAGGGCATAGATAATTTTGTCAATACAAATGAAGGATGTCGAATAAATCCATGCGAAATGAAGGATTTATTCGCACCCGTATCAAACAATACACGTGCTGGAATTGAGTTAATTGTGAATATACCTGAGACCACATCGGGTTCTGTTTTTGCTTCAGCCGCAGTAAGTTGGAAGGACCTAGCCTTCGCTTTGGGAGCTTCTGCTGGAGATTCTTTAACGTCTCTCCTTCCGACTAAGTCCAGGCATTCGGACTTTTTGTGGCCGGGTTGATAACATATATAGCAAACTGAGACTTTACCCGGGCATAGCGACGCCGTGTGCCCCGTCTTACTACATATGGGGCATGGTTTGTCTTTGAACAGACATTCTCCCTTGTGCCCTTTTCCACACACTTTACAACTTAGCGACCCACCTTTAGCATCAGCCTTCTTTCCCGGTTCTCCAGTTCGAGCTTTCTTTATAGGGCTTGGATTCACATCCTGTGCCCTTCGTTCGCCTCTTTCAACTTGTTTCTTCAGTTCGATTTCCCGTTCCCGAGCAACGTTTATGATCTCGGTAAGGGTCTCGTATTTTGAAGGAGTCATGAACTCCCTATATTCGGCGCTCAACATGTTATAGTAGTAGTATATCTTTTGTTCTTCATTTGTCACCAATTCGTCACAAAACTTCATCTTATCCATAAACATTCCCGTGATCTTGTCTATGGACTCGCCTTTTTGCCTAAGTTGCATGAACTCTTCCTTGATTTTATTAATGACCGCCTTGGGACTATGATGTTTAAGAAATGGCGTCTTAAACTCCTCCCATGTCATGGCCTTAGCCGCTTCGCTTCCAATCTCTTTCTTTTTGTTATCCCACCAGTCTTTCGCTTGACCCCTTAATTGACCCGTACCAAAAGCTACGTAGTCATCTTCATCACAATGGGCCCTCTCAAATACCCCTTCGATATCGCTTAGCCATCGCTGGCATATAATTGGGTCAACTTCCCCATTATAGGCTGGCGTTTTGCACGCCATGAACTCCTTGTATGTACAAGGTTTTCGTCCTTCGGACTTTTCCTTTGCTAAATTGGCATTATCCTCCAATTTCTTGATTCTTTCCTCAACCACTGATAGTACCGTGTTCTGGATCTTATCGATGAAACCTGACAAACTATTTTCGATTGCCTTTCCAACCTCTTCGGTAATCACTTCTCTTGTTTACTCGGTGACTCTCGGCACCGTATCATTGTTACCTTTATCCGCCATCATGAAACTGAAATGTTTACATTAAACGTTAAACATTTCACTTATAACATGGCTTTATTTGCTTTGGTTTAGCCAAGTCCGTAACTTGCTTTAACCGTTCGCCTTTAGTGCACTTTCCGGGTTTGAGTGCGTTAACACGCTCTTCCCATGCACATTGATTTACATCTTATTTCTTACATAAGATAGGATCTATTAAAATAATAATTAATTCTTACCGGACGATTGATCAAGCTTGAACCGAACACTTGTTGACAACCTTAAGCTCTGATTACCAACTTGTAACACCCGTCTTTAATTCACAGGAATTTAACGTAAATACGCAAGATTTTATAGAAACGATACCTTACTTCTTGGTAATTACCAAAAATCAAAGTTTTAAAAAGGATCACATACACGATAACTACTGATTAGTTTAAACTTACAAAACATGATTAGTAGATTGTTTACATCATAACATTGACTAAACAAATTTAACTTAAGCGGAAGCTTCAAAAGTGCGTGTTCGGTTCTTCAAAACATGCTTGATCATCGACCACATACTTGCACACCTACAAACTGAAACTTTGACAATTATTAGTATTAGAGTTATTGGAATTATTGCTTAATCGAAACTACATTTAGAAACGGATTCGATTAGCTATGATATACAAAAGCTTAGCCAATTTTTTTCCAGGCTCTACCGTAACTTACGGTACCTACCGTAAGTTACGGTAGTCATTTTATGTCTCTGGTTCACCGTAACTCAGAAGTGAACCATCGTAAACATTTGGTTTCTACCGTAAATTTCGGTGGATATTGTAATTTACGGTAGCCACTGAAAGTCTATGTTTTGATTAATTTGGTTATTTTGCCCAAACCCAATTCCAGCATTTCTCATTCTAACAACCAACACACTGATTTCTCATATTCTAATATGTCTTTTATGAACAATAACAAAGACCAAGTAATCATACTACAATGCATTAACCACGCATCATTTGATTATTCGACCCGTTTGGCTCATCTATGGAATCCTCCATTGTGATGACTACCAACGCGATCTAACCAATTCTTTACCTATTATTCCATGTAGCAAGCATTATCGCTTTAATTCAACTCGACTTCTATTCTACAATTCAATTACACATATGCTGGTTATCAAATTACCCAATGTAACAAGTTAAATTACATACCTTCAAAGCACACCCTTTAATCGTGCATCAACACCGGCTTGTCCGCTTGTAGCTCTGGCTTCCTTCCCTATAGAGTTCAATCACATTGTATTTAGAAGTCTTTGTTTCACATGTAACGCATAATGTATCATTTAGCCCAATTTATGCGTTTTTGTTTATATCTCGACATTTTGCCTTCTCTTTGACATTTTCACAAACACTTTAAGGGCAGATTTTTATATCATTTATATTCAAGTTCATGGCTTGCTATTTAGCTAACATTTACATCTATTTAGCTTTCATATAACAATAAACATCATTATTCCAGAAATCACTTTCTATAACCCTTATTATACTACAGTAATCATTCAAAACCCTAGTGTTTACTAGTTTCCCACAAAACCCATGAATCACCTTCATTGTGTTCATGAGATTTTCAGGAATTAGCCATGATTTCCCATGTTATTGTCTAGGTTCTTACTTCTAGACATTATATCCTCCCTATTCTATCCACATAGCAAACATGCAACATCAAATTTCGAATTTCCCAAACTCATGAGAATTTCGAACAGAAAATTAACACAAATTTTTACATACCTTACAACCCCCTAGCAATGGGATTAGTAATCTGTGCTTGGTTTTCGATTTTGACTTGGTTTGAGCCCTTAATTTGCAAGTTTTGTGATGAACCAGGGTTTTAGAGGAGCTTGGGGTCGCCCCTGCTCTTGGTCGATTTCAACAAAACACAGACAAATGTGTTTTAAGTTTAATTTTGTTATTTCGTTCTAATTAGTTTCCATTTAGACGCTTTTTGTCCCTCATCTTTCATTCTTTATTTGTTTTAACTACTAACTACTCATAAGTAACCAACTAACTTGGTTAGTGTCATTCCTAGTTAGTTTCTTTTACTAGTTTATTTGCAACCTAATTGCAAATTTATGAACTCGCATTTTCGGGATGTTACACCTCTTCCACTCTAAAGGTTAGTAAATCTTCTTCCTCATCTTCCGCCCGTTCCGACTCTACTCTCCAATCTAAACCACCGAACTTTGACTTTACACCAAATTGGATCAGAAAGGTTTTTTGTATATTGCTTGAAAATTGTAAAGCACGAAGAAAGGAAACATATTAAATAGATGGGTTAAGAGACCCGTATATGGAAATACAATAAAATACATGGCTGGCATATCCTTGATTTATTCAAAGACAACAGTCATATGCGAAATTGAGGGATGCGCAATGTTATGATGTTATATCTATAGAGCATGAGATGTTATGTTGTTAGGCTCTATAGAGCATGAGGTGTTATGCATAATAGAGAATCTCATCTGTTTGATCATTTTTCTAACACTCCCCCTTAAGTTTAGTAGTGGGGTCTCTGATACTTAACTTGTTAAGACAATGATTGAATATTTTCCCAGCTTTCGTTAGCATATCTATTAATTGATCTTGTTAGTATATCTGTTAATTGATCTTCTGATCGAACGGATGGAAGCTCTATCACCCCTGTTTCATGTTTTTCTTTGATGAAGTGTCGGTCCACTTCCATGTGCTTTCTACGATCGTGTTGAACTTGGTTTTCTAAGATTTATATTGCAGCTTTGTTAGTTTGAGGAAATCCAATTTCAGACAAGAGCTTGTGTATCCATAGAACTTCTGCTAGACCTCATGCAATCCCTCTAAACTCAGCCTTGGCTCGCTTGATAGGGCTACAACTTTTTGTTTCTTGGTTAACTACATTCCCTCCGACCAACGTAAAGTAACTTGATGTTGATCTTTGATCTCCTTTATCTCCGGTGTAGTTTGCATCTGTATATGCCTGAAGTTTTAGATGTTTGTTGGGTTGAAAGAGAACTCCATAACTTGTAGTTCTTTTGAGATATCTTATAATCTGCCATATTTCATATGCAAGGTTTGGACGAGTATGTGATAGATATATAAGTTTACCCACCAACCATTGATATCTTTCTTTATCTGCTAATTCTGCTTTTTCATCCATATGAAGTTTTTTTGTTAGCAATCATTGGGGTATCTGCTGGTTTGCAATCGATCATTCATGTTTTAGCTAGGAGGCTAAGAACGTACTTCTTTTGACGAATAAAGATCCCCATTTTGGATCTTAGAAACTCTATTCCAAGAAAGTACTTGATTCTTCCTAAGTTCTTCATTTTGAATTTTGTAAACAAATTTGCCTTCAACTTTCCAGTTTGTTCTTCATCGTAACCTAAAATGATCATTTCATCAACATATATAATTTAATAAGCTATAGGTTTACCTCTTCGTTTCATAAAAACCGTATGATTAGGGTTGCTTTGTTGGAAACCATATCCTTTCATTGCTATGGTAAATCTTCCAAACCAAGCTCAAGGAGATTGCTTAAGCCCATAGAGAGCCTTTTCCAACTGACATACTTCTTTGTCATTTAAATTTACTATGTATCCAGGGAGGGGTTTCCATGTATACTTCTTCTTTTAGTTCTCCATGTAGGAAGGCATTCTTAACATCGAATTGGTGAAGAGGCCACCCTTCGTTTGCAGCAACAGAGAAAAAGACACATATGGTGTCAATCTTAGCCATAGGGGAAAAAGTCTATGAGTAATCAATCCCGTATGTTTGGGATAGCCTTTCACTACCAATCGAGCTTTATATCTTTCGATAGTTCCATCTGGTTTGTGTTTTGGTTGTAAAGAATTAACGACAGCCTATTGGTTTCTTTCCTGGGGAGGAATGCATTTTTCCCAAGTATCATTCTTTGCAAGCGCCTCCATTTTAGTTTTCGTAGCATCCTTCTAGAATTTAGAATCTAAGGCTTGTTCCACTAAATTTGGGAGTTGTTCGTTGTATAAGGAGGAAGTAAAGTTCTTGGCTTCTCTAGATAAGTGACCTTTAGCGCTGTTCACCATGGGATACCTAGAAGACCTCGTTTCCTTTTTTTTTGGGGAGTACCATTTTGGTGGGACTTGATACGTGTAAAATGCAACAGATAAATTACATCAAATGAGGCATAAAACTAACCCTTTTTTAGTACTAATGTTGGAAAAAGTGTGCGTTTGTCTTCCTTTTGTATTTTCAGGACCAAATGAGCTTAAATGAACAAAATGAACAAATATGCAGCAAAAACTAACATAAATACAAAGAAAAGGAATAAACGTGGCATGCCCGACCCCTCGACAGCATCTCCACAAGCAAAAACAAGAAACATAAGGCTGACCATGGCCCGTGCCCACTGAGCACGGGGGCTTGGTCAGGTGTCGGTAGAAAGAGACAAAGCTGTAGAAGCTTCCATTGCCCACCATAAGGGCGTGCCCAGCTCAGCATGGGGTGTGGTCAACGCTAAGATTCGCAGAATCTAGCAAATCTTGGTAGTACAGATACGCTTCACACACGGGGTCGTGCCCAGCGAACACGGGGCCATGTGGAGCCTAATACAGACAATTGCAATTAATGAAGGAACAGAAAATGGTTGGCCACAGGGGCGTGTCCGGGCTTCTGTTCAGGCTAGAAATAGGGGTGCTTGGCTCACTTCAAAGGCATCCCTTGGCAAACCACCCCTCTCCCACTTTGCTACTACTCCACCACCACTACAACACCCACATCCACCACCATCATCCATCATCCACCTTAGAGTGTGTGTAGAAGTCTCGGGATCCAAGATTGATCGTAAGAGTTCTTATCAATCAAAGGTCTTGTTTAGCTAAGTCTCTTACATCACTTGGTGAAGACTAGTCTTTAATGTATTACTTTTGATTTTTAATCTTTTCACACTTTTTATTTGGTTTTGTATTAGTGACTTTAATATCTAGTTTCTTATGTTGAAGGTGAAACTTGTTTATCATTTGTCCGTTGTGTCTTGGGATTACTTTACTGTCTATATAAAGTAAAAGATTTTCACCATTCATATCTCTACGGTCTATATAGAGATATGTTGGCTACCTGGTCGGGGGTTAAGGGAATGGTTTAATAAGGTTCTTGCCTTGTTCAGTGTATAGATCCTGCAAAGGATGTGGGTCAAGCTTACTAGGACCTCCTTCAATACCCACTAGTATTGGATGGCGGGGGTGCGAATGGCTTGATCCCCTCATATGTATACTACTATTAATACATTAAACCGGCTATTTGGGATTGTATCCCTGCTGACTCAAACCACTTAGCCGAGGGTAACGTCGCCTTCAAAAGAGGGGCCTACCACTTTTTGCATTAATAAGTTAATTAATTATCTTTCAATATTCCGACCCTTTGGGATTGTATCCTTGCTGACTCAAACCACTAGGTTGAGGGTAGCGTCACCTTCAAAAGAGGGGCCTACTACTATAACTAAGACAATCTCTTAAAAAGCGCAAAAGTGCGGAAATCATCAAAGGATACATTAAAGGCGAGACGGATCCAAGTGATTCATCTTGTCTATCTGTTTTTACTTTATATTTATTTTCAGCATTTTTAGTTTTTATTTTTCATTTTTAAAATCTTTTCCAAAAAATTTAGTTTGATTAGACGTTGAGGATAAACCGGTATTAAAAGCTCTTGTGTCCTTGGACGACCTCGGTATCTTACCAACGTTATACTACGCTCATGATGGGTGCAGTTGCCCATGTGTGTGTTTAGTGTTAGTAGAATATCGTGTTTTATAAATTTAAAACTTGACTAATGTGTAAAATGGGCTTAAAATATTAATACAAACATATTACACCTTGCACTCAGGAATAAAAATGTGGCGCACCACGGAGGCATTCCGCGGAACTATCCTTACTTTTCAGGAATAAAAAACACTTGAAATGGTGGAGGTTACCAAGGGAACTTTAAAACCACACCCCATGCACAAAAACAGAGCCTCCCAGTAATTTTCCTTCATTACAACAAGTTCAGCACGGGGTCGTGCTCAGCCCAACACGCCCCCGTGCCCAAGGTTCTGTAGAAAATGCCTAGTACAGGTAACTGGACACGGGGCCGTGCTCACTGAACACGCCCCCGTGCCCAGCCTTCTGTTTAAAATGATACTGGCAATCTGACCACGGGGCCGTGGCCGGACCAACACGGGCCCGTGGCCAGACGCCCAGTAACATAAAATCTTGTTTTTAAACACCTTTTTACATATTCAATCAGCCTAAAAACTTATTTTTGGGACACATTGAGGACAACGTTTAATTTAAGTGTGGGGGGATGCTAAAACCTTGAATTTTGTAAATCCTAATAACAAGCCTTACACAAAACTCTATTGAAACCGCTAATCACCCCAAATTTTTTCAAAAACTTTTCATTTTTTTACTTGTCTTGGTTTAATTTAGGAATAACAAGTTCTAAAAAGGTTATATTTTTACAAATTTACAACCGATAGCGTCGTGATAAAAAGAACCAACATAAGAAAATTATGAAACGGCATGACAAATCTAGTTAAAATTTAATTATATATATTTGATCACATTATAAACCCATTCCCACAATAAGTAAGTTTGAGCCTTTATTGAGCATACAACCATACATCTTTAAAACTAAATGCTCATTTTCCGTTTCTTGTGTAAATAGCCGCTTGGTTCTTACAACTCTAGAACTTGCCACGACGATACATTCCCGGTCCTTACCAACTTAAACCCAAGTAAGTAAATGAAGGAGGCATTAGGACTAACCCATTTTCCTTTCAACACCATTATTTTTCATTTTCTTTATCACCTACCTGAAATTCTCCTAGTTAACCCCTTTGAGCCTAAACCTTTTCATTTCTAAACCCACAAAACAAACACCCTTTACCCGCCAAAACCCTTTTTCTTTTCAACCCTTTATTTTAGTAAAAAGCTCGGTCTTCTTGTGACGTTTCTTTAAAAAAAATGAAAGTCTAGCAATAAAAAAACAAAGTCCTCAAAGAAACTTTGTTTGAAAATGCTTAGTTTGAATAAAAGTCACAAAAACAAAAAAGTTTTACGACGACCGACGCTTTTTACGCTTTTAGCCCTTTTTACTAACTACTAACCCAAAACCATCTACCTTTAACCCAAGCCTAACCCTTCCCCAAGTCCTCTTGATATTTACAAAGGTTTATAGTTAAAAAGGATGAGGATTGATTGCTTGGCAAGCTTATGGTAGAAATAAGTTACATGCCGGTCTCGAGTGTTTCACAAAATACATCTTCGACCGAGTATTGAGTGATCTCCCGTGAGGTATGTGAACATGTATATATAAATGGAATTTTAAAGAGGCATGTTATGCCCAAATAAGTAATTTCTCTTATGAAACGTTCTAAATAAATCATAACGAATAGGATTGTAAATAGTATAAAAATAAAACCCAATAAAGATCTTGGAATCTCGACACTCAAGACAAGCCCAAAACTTCTCTTCTACCCATTCCATTTGGGTGTGTAAGCCACAAAATAAAGAGTTTTGCTTGAGGACAAGCAAAGATTCAAGTGTGGGGGTATTTGATGTGTGTAAAATGCAACATATAAATTACATCAAATGAGACATAAAACTAACCCCTTTTTAATACTAATGTTGGAAAAAGTGTGCTTTTGTGTTCCTTTTGTATTTTCAGGACCAAATGAGCTTAAATGAACAAAAGGAACCAATATGCAGCAAAAACTAACATAAATACAAAGAAAGGAATAAACGTGGCATGCCTAACCCCTTGACAGCATCTCCACAAGCAAAAACAAGAAACAGAAGGCTGACCACGGCCCGTGCCCACTGAGCAAGGGGGCGTGGTCAGGTGCCTGCAGAAAGAGACAAAGTTGTAGAAGCTTCCATTGCCCACCACGGGGGCGTGCCCAGCTCAGCACGGGGCGTGGTCAACGCTAAGATTCGTAGAATCTAGCAAATCTTGGTAGTACAGATACGTTTCTACACACGGGGCCGTGCACAGCGAACACGGGGCCATGTGGAGCCTAATACAGACAATTGCAATTAATGAAAGAAGAGAAAAGGGTTGGCCACGGGGGCGTGTCCAGCGGACATGGGGCCGTGGCAGGGCTTCTGTTCAGGCTATAAATAGAGGTGCTTGGCTCACTTCAAAGGCATCCTTGGCAAACTAACTCTCTCCCACTTTGCCACCACTCCACCACCACTACAACACCCACATCCACCACCATCATCCATCATCCACCTTAGAGTGTGTGTAGTAGTCTCGGAATCCAAGATTGATCGTAAGAGTTCTTGTCAATCAAAGGCCATGTTTGGCTAAGTCTCTTACATCACTTGGTGAAGACAAGTCTTTAATGTATTACTTTTGATTTTTAATCTTTTCGCACTTTTTATTTGGTTTTGTATTAATGACTTTAATAACTAGTTTATTATGTTGAAGGTGAAACTTCTTTATCATTTGTCCGTGGTGTCTTGGCATTACTTTACTGTCTATCTAAATTAAAAGATTTTCACCATTCATATCTCTACGGTCTATATAGAGATATATTGGCTACCAGGTCGGGGGTTAAGGGAATGGTTTAGTAAGGTTCTTGCCTTGTTCAGTGTATAGATCCTACAAGTACCTAAGTCAAGCTTACTAGGACCTCCTTCAATACCCACTGGTATTGGATGGCGGGGGTGCGAATGGCTTGATCCCCTCATATGTAAACTATTATTAATACATTAAACCGGCTATTTGGGATTGTATCCCTGCTGAGTCAAACCAGTTAGCCGAGGGTAACGTCGCCTTCAAAAGAGGGGCCTACCACTCTTCGCATTAATGACTTAATTAATTATCTTTCAATATTTCGACCCTTTGGGATTGTATCCTTGCAGACTCAAACCACTGGGTTGAGGGTAACGTCACCTTCAAAAGAGGGGCCTACTACTATAACTAAGATAATCTCTTAAAAAGCGCAAAAGTGCGAAAATCATCAAAGGATACATTAAAGGCGAGTCGAATCCAAGTGATTCATCTTGTCTATCTGTTTTTACTTTATTTTTATTTTCAGTCTTTTTAGTTTTTATTTTTCATGTTTAAAATCTTTTCCAAAAATTTTAGTTTGATTAGACGTTGAGGATAAAGCAGTATTAAAAGCTCTTGTGTCCTTGGACGACCTCGGTATCTTACCAACGCTATACTACGCTCACGATGGGTGCACTTGCCCATGTGTGTGTTTAGTGTTAGGTGAATATCGTGTTTTATAAATTTAAAACTTGACTAATGTGTAAAATGGGGCTTAAAATATTAATAAAAACATATTACACCTTACACACACCAGACTCCTCTGTTAATTCTAGGTGGTAACTCATATTTTCTTTTTGTTTTTTCTTCTATTGTTTCCTCCTGTTCTTCCTGCATATTTTGTTCTACAAGAACCCCATAGTTATCAGAGGTATCAATATGAGACTCGTTATGTTAAATATCCTCATCTGTTTCATTATTTTGGATATCCTCATGAGGTTGAGAACTACTTACCTCGGCAACTGGACTAGGAGGTTGATGATTAGTAGCACTGACGGTTGGTTCGCCGGATTGTGTGGAAGCATGTGACTCATCTTGGGTATTTTGATTAACTCCTTGAGATGAAGTATCCCGAGTGTTGCAGTTAACTGCTTCTGGCCGAATTTTATTGTAGGTTGCTATATCTGCAACACATTTCATATGGTTCGAATCTCTCCTGTCAATTTCGCCCCATATACCATGCAACATAATCTAGAAATCTTCAATAGATGAACCAATTTGTTTTATGCCGTTTGCCTTAACATGAAGGTCAAAAGTTTGTAGTTTGTCTTTCTCGCTACTGTAAGTAATAACCAAAGCATCCCGTATTGTTTTTGTAGTGGGGAATTCGGTTAAATTACTTGCAACAGTGGGTTTGATGTTTTGTATTAACCACAAGAACACGATTAAATCATTTGTTCCCATTGTTCGTACCTTTCATCAGTTCGACTTCCTAAAATTGCAACCCGAATCATTCGGGCCCATAGGGCATAATTTTGACTATTGAGTTTGAGGCTTATTTTTAGAGTGTCAGAGAGGTTTTGTTTCTGGAGTTGTTGATTTTGATTGTTAAGGCTGGTTTTAAGAAGGTTGGTAATCAGCAGAGCCAAATCATTATCGTTAGAATCTGCCATGGTTGCCTTCGGTTTTGATTTTGAAAAAGGTAGATGATGAGCGGATCGATTCTAGGATTGTATACATTGATACCATTTTTCAAATTGGATCAGAAAGGGTTTTTTGTATATTGCTTGAAAATTGTAAAGTACAAAGAAAGGAATACATATTAAATGGATGGGTAGAGAGACCCATACATGAAAATACAATAAAATACAAGGATGGCATAACCTTGATTGATTGATGGACAAGGTCATATGCGAGATTAAGGGATTCGATAATGTTATGTTGTTATGCTCTGTAGAGTATGAGATGTCATGTTGTTATACTCTATAGAGCATGAGGTGTTATGCTTTATAGACCTTCTCATCCGTTTGATCACTTTTCTAACATTATATACCAAAGAAAATAATGTCACCTTTAATTTAAGAATCGCAACAAATGTCCGTTTGTAATTTGCAAATTAGGTCTTATTTTTTGTGGTCTAATAGCTTCAAGAACCATCCACCTTTATTTTTTTGTTTCTTCCCACGTGAATCTAATCTAACTTATAATAAAAGACTCCAAATAATGACACATGTCATTCTCTTTTTCAACCTCATAAATTTTATTTATATTTATTTAATAAATTTCTTTTATTATTAATATTAATTAATAACCAATATATATATATCACTTATTTTTATCCTTATCTTTATCTAAAATTAATAAATAACTTTAATTTTGCAATTTAGACTCTTTGTTTTTTGTTTTTTGTTTTTTTTTTTTACTTTTAACCCAAAGTTTTTCATCTTTTGCAATTTAGTCTCAACTTTTTTTTATTTTCAATTTTGATCCACCATACTTTTCATATTTCCCAAGTTTTTTGTTTCGTTCAAAAAAAACAATAAGTTAACGCACCACAACGTGTGTGGGGGTTCAACATTTTTTCGTATATTTTTTTCCCGTTTGACTGGTCCGTCGCGTCACATCTATTTTTCTGCGTTTAACAAATTCGTCCAACACGCGGGTCCTGGATGGACTTAGTTATTTTTTCTATGTTTTATGTTTCGGTTTAATTTATCAGCAACGAGCGTGCGTGATTCAAAGATTTTACGCCTGCTTTTCGCTCGGCGTTAGTTTTGTTCCCATTTTTATTTAGTTTGTTTTTACGAGCTTTTCCGGTGTTGGTGGTCGCTGACAACGGTATAGTATTGCTACTACTTAACACAATTTTATGACAACCGCTGCAACGCATGAGCTTAATACTAGTGTAGATATATATACATGGTGGGTTTCTTTCCGGACCTATTTTTTAGAAAGCCCAGAAATCCAATACCAAACATTGATATTTTTCTTTATTAACAGTTTTAATCATTAAATCACTTTTTTTTAATAAACGAGGAGGTTTGAGGATTAAATTATTTGGTTAAATGTTGGAGTCTGCGAGAAGCACAAGAGGATCTTTCTAAGTGGTTGTGCTGGTGGAAAATGTTGGTGTTAAAACCGAACAGAGCAGTTGAATAAAAGCTTGAACCGACAAAAGCAAAATCTGGCCAAGTTAGAAATAAAGTCTGTTGGTGGCATTGGGTCCATTTAAGGCTGGCAAATCGTGTCTTAACAGGTTTCTGACGGTGCACACAACATAAGTTTCAAACATGATTACGACTCGTTTAACTAATTTCTACCTCATGTTTATAAAACAGTTTTATGTGTTTATGTACAAAGATGAATAAATGATAGATCCTAACATTGTAATTTTAATTATTTTAAAAATTAGAAAAGTCAAAGGGTGTATTTTTCAGTCAAACAGGTCTAATCGTGTCTTAACAGGTAAAAAATAAAGTCTGTTGGTGGCATTGGGTTCCATTTTAAAGGTTAATCTGTATAAATTTTAAGATATTTACATAAATAGGGTGTAAAAAAGACAATAACACCCTCACATGATATGAGGGGATTTAACAATAAAACTTAACTTGGTTTGGAGGTAAGGACACCGTCTGTATATATGTGTAAACGTAAAGGACAGTCAATATAATTTTGGTAGTTAAAGATAACACTTGATGAAACATAAAGGACAAAAGTGCAATTTAGCCTAATTTTATAAGCTAATATTTGATTTCTTGATTTTCTTATTTTAACCATTCGTATTTTCTCTCTTATTTTTTTTAAATATATCTTACTTAAAAATATCATTTCAAATATAATTTCTAAATTTTAATGTTTAAGTATTTAGTATTATATTGAGTTGATTACCATTTTAGTCTCCGAGGTTTGTTCAAATTTGCTATTTTAGTCCAAATAGTTTTTTTTCGCCTCTGAGGCCTTGACTTTTCCCTTTTGTTGCCATTTTGATCACATACCCTAACTCCATCCAAAAACTCCATTTTTAGCCAGGGTTATTTTGAGGATTTTCATTTTAAATCTTTTCAATTGCCATTTTGATCCAATTATAAAAAATCCCAAAAATTCTAAAAAATCAAAAACAATTCTAAAAATAAAAAAATTCTAAAAAATAAAAAAAATTCTAAAAAATCTAAAAAAATCTAAAAAATAAGAAAAAAATCACAAAAATAAAAAATTGTAAAAATAAAAAAAATCTAAAAAAAATTAAAGATTCAAAAAAATTCTAAAAATCATAAAAATTCTAAAAAGTCAAAAAAATTCTAAAAATCAAAAAAATTCTAAAAAATAAAAAAAATCTAAAAACTCAAACATATTTTAAAGTTTCAAATTCAAAAAATGACGATATATTCCTCGTCCAGACGAATATATTTTCAAGTTTTATCTATTTTGTTGAATGAATGAGTGGTAATGATGAGATAGAACCATTTATCCACTTAAAAAAAACAAATTTCATTTTAAGTTGACATCTTTCATAAATATTCTTACATTTCCACATTAATTATCATCTTTTTGGCCTTTTTATATATGTTTTCATAGCAAAACTATTTATTACAATAATATTTTCATCTTTAGTTTTGTATCAATTAATATAATTTACTAAATATAAATATAATGAAATATAAAATTTATAAACTAAAACATAACATGCATGTTCGTTAGTTAGTGGTTCTATCTCATCAAAACAACTCATTCACTCAACAAAATAGATAAAACTTGAAAATATATTCCTCTGGACGAGGAATATCGTCATTTTTTGAATTTGAAACTTTATAATATGTTTGTTTGAGTTTTTAGATTTTTTTTATTTTTTAGAATTTTTTGATTTATTAGAATGTTTTTGATTTTTTAGAATTTTTTTGATTTTTTTAGAATTTTTTTGATTTTTTGATTTTTTAAAATTTTTTGATTTTTTAGAATTTTTTTGACTTTTAGAAATTTTTTTTATTTTTATGATTTTTTTATTTTTTAGAATTTTTTGGATTTTTTAATTTTTTACATTTTTTTGATTTTTTAGATTTTTTTTTATTTTTTAGAATTTTTTTGATTTTTAGAATTCTTTTTTATTTTTATGATTTTTTTGTTTTTTGTTTTTTGTTTTTTTTTTATTTTTTAGATTTTTTTATTTTTTAGAATTGGATCAAAATGACAATTGAAAAGATTTAAAATGAAAATATCCAAAATACCCCTAGTTAAAAATGGGGATTTTGGATGGAGTTAGGGTATGTGATCAAAATGGCAAGAAAATGGAAAAGTTAGGAACCTAGAGGCGAAAAAAAAAACTATTTGGACTAAAAAGGCAAATTTGGACAAACCTCATGGACTAAAATGGCAATTAACTCTATTTTATTTAATCGACACATTTTTTAACCTAGCTAGATGGAGTTACATACATATAAGTACAGCAAAATACATATATATAATCTCTTGAAATTACATATATGTGGCTGCTAGAAAATATACGTAACCCAGAAAAAAAAAATTATACTTGTTTATTAAGCCATAAACCTAGATAAAGAGTCTTTAAGTCTTCAAAATCTCTTTCTTTTTACTTTGAGATATATATATATATATATAGGGTGGGGTTCTAGAGTGAACACTAATGTATTTGCGAACTGAGTGAACAAATCCTGACCATTGATCTACACACGTGTATGGCCAGGATCTCATCATCAAATCGTAAAATACACTAGTGTATTTCAACATCAAATCCTGGCCATTGATCTACACATATGTATGGTCAGTATTAGTTCACTCAGTTCGCAAGCTACACTAGTGTTCACTCTTGAACCTAATCCTATATATATATATATATATGGGATCGCTAAAATGAAAACCACCACTAGTTATAAGAACCATGGGAACCACTTTTTAGCCCTTAGATCAACTAGATGGATGGATGAGATTAAAAGTAGTTAATATTAATATTAAAAGCTTTTTGTCTTATTATGTCTTTAATATTTTAATCAAAAAGGGTATTTAAGTAATTTTGTTTTTTTTGTCTTATTAGTTTTATTGTTTTTTAATACATTTTTGTCCTTATTTGCATTAAATGTTTTTTTACTTAAATCAGTTTTTTTTTATATTAAACAAACATCAGTTTTTTTTTTCTAAAATCAGTTTTTTTTACGCTCCGTTTTTTCACGCCGTTTTACGACCCGTTTTTTACGACCCGTTTTTACGACCCGTTTTACGACCCGTTTTTACGACCAGTCTTACGCCGACTTTTTCACGCGTCGTTTTTTCAACGCGTCGTTTTTTCAACGCGCCGTTTTTACGTTAACGTTTTTTACGTTTTACGCGCCGGTTTCTTACGTTAACGTTTTTCTACGTTTTACGCGTCGGTTTTTTACGTTTTACGTTTTTATGTTTTACGTAAAACTTTTTACGTTTTACGTAAAACTTTTTACGTTTTACGTTTTACGTTAAAAATTTTACATTTTACGTTTTACGTTTTTACGTAAAAAGTTTTACCTTTTACGTTTTTACATTTTACGTTTTACGTTTTTACGTAAAAAGATTTACGTTTTACGTAAAAAGTTTTACGTTTTACGTAAAAAGTTTTACGCTTTACGTTTTACGCGCCGGTTTTTTACGTTTTACGAGCTGGTTTTTTACGTTAACGTTTTTTACGTTTTTACGATTTACGCGCCGGTTTTTTTTACGTTTTACGCGCCGGTTTTTTACGTTAACGTTTTTTTACGTTTTACGTAAAACTCTTTACGTTTTACTAAAAAAAATTTACATTTTACGTTTTACCTAAAACTTTTTACGATTTACAAAAAACTTTTTACGTTTTACGTAAAACTTTTTACGTTTTACGTTTTTACAGTAAAAAAGTTTACGTTTTTACGTTTTACGTTTTACGTTAAACTTTTTACGTTTTACGTTAAAAAGTTTACGGTTTAACAATTTTTTTTTTACAAAAACTTTTTTACGCAACACGAACGCACCCAGAAAACGCAAACTCGGTAGGTGTCTCAGATAGATTGTTATCGTCATCGACTAGGGAAAATAATATAAAAAGCCAACAACATCAAAACAAAGCGTATCTCGAAAAAAAGGGGTTTGGCTCAGATTTTCCGATAATAAAAAAGGCTGCAAAATGGGGTTGCAGGTTCAAAAAACCTACCCTCCGCCGTCTTTGCCGCGCCATCGTCATCAAAATCAACGTTTTTTTTTTCATCATCACAGCCGATTCAAATAAAGGCACCATATTCAACCGATTTAAACATTCAAAAAGGACCAAGAACATCATTCAAACATATTCAAACAGTTTCCACAGATATCAACCCAGATTCAACAGAATTAAAAACCCAGATTCAAAGATTAAACCCACATATCATTCAACCCGCATATCAGATTCAAGATTAAACCCCCAACATACCACCATCAGATTCAAAGAACAGTAGAACACCCAAATCAAACCCCCAACATACCACCATTAGATTCAAACCAGATCATTCAAACCAGAAGGAACATGAACATGTTTCAAACCAGATCATTCAAACCAGAAGGAACAGGAACATGTTTCAACCAGAAGGAACAGTAGCATCATTCAAACCAAATCAAAAAAATATCAAGAACATACCAAAAATCAAAACAAACATCAAGAACACAGGCCAAAATATGAAAATCCCCAACATACCAAATCAAAACAAATATCAAGATCAAATTCCCCACACATGCTAAACCCAGAAAAATCAAGAACACATGGCGAAAAAAAATACCAGAGAAATCAACAACACAGGAGGAGACCGGGACCTCCGCCGCTCACGGCGGCGCTGCCCCCGGCCCACCACCCAGCCATCGAACCGCCACCACCGCTCACGGCGGCGCTGCACCACCGTCATCGAGCATCCACCACCTCCGATTCAACAGATCTGTCGGGATGGAGTGTTGTGGCGGTTGCGGCGGCGGAGGAGCACTTGTGGTGGCGGAGACGGTGATTTCATTAATGAAGATGGAGTGTTGTGGCGATTACTGTAGAGACGGAGGGGGGGAGTGTTTGGCTGGTGGTTGTCGCCGGAAACACCATCATCATCGGAGAACAGGGGTGTCATCGGCCAAAACCACCCATTTAACACAAGATCTTGAATGGAGATGAGAGAGGAGAGAGTAATGTGAGATGAGAGAGAATAGATTAAATGATAAATGTCAGTGACAATAAATAGAGAGAGAGAATAGATTAGACATTTAAGAGTAAATGACCAAATTACCCCTTTTCCTGATTGGTTGAGTGTGGTTCTCGCGGTTCTTACAACTGGAGGTGGTTTTCATTTTAGCGGCTCCCTATATATATATATATATACTAGCAGAGACCCGCGCGATGCAGCGGCGGCGACAATTTACAAAGTGGTACTCATTTTTCGTTAGTTTATCAATTCTCTCGTGATATTTACGGACTTTTGTTTATAGAAATTACCCATGCGTTAGGCCTGGCATTCGGTTGAAAAAAAGCTTGTAGGAAACCCGGGTGATGATCTACAGTGCCAATTGTTTAAAGAGCTTGTGCCTTGCTCAAATCTCGGTTGAAAAAAAGCTCGTTCAAAATTTGTTTGTTACCTCGCTTGTTTAGTTCGTTTATGTTTGTGTATTTGTATTAATATATACATATACCTCTGTTCTTGAATTTCTTAGTTATATCATAATTTCAAAAGTTACTGTCCCAATCAAATCGGTGTCTTGAATTTAAATGATCACTGGATTTTAGTTAAATCTACAATCAAATCATGTCTTAAATTTGGATGAACATCGAATGCAATGTATGGTTTGGTGCAAACCTTTTGAAAGTTCAAAATCTTTTGGAGATGATCATGCTTCAGAATGCTAAGTCAAAACTAAAAGGGGTATTTAAAATAGTTTATATTTAATTGTATTCAACTTGATGAAAATCAAATGAAAGTCCATTTTTAATTGATACTTTCCTATTAAAAACTTCATGATTAAATTCTGTTGATGCACTACATCTGTTGACTTCGTCTTGTATCGAATCTTAGATTTCATTGTATAGATCAGGGCACGTTGTACGAGAATATGTAAAATTATATAGGTAGTTAGAGATGATTTCGCTCATGTGTACAAGAGGGTATCGCTTATGTGTACATGACACATAAGCGAAATCACTAACATGGGGTATCGCTTATGTGGTCTGTCACATAAGCGAAACCATCACCCTATATATAGGGTCCTCTTGAGCGAAATCATCATCAGACTCTTGACAACTACGCCGAAGTGCTGCCGGTGTGAGATTTGAGCTGTAATTGTCATCCAATCAATCAAACAGTGTTTTAAAGCTATTTCTACCTTTGTTTCTTGTAATTCCGCACCTGAAACATAGGAGAACGCCTCTGATCGACTCGTTCGGATCTGAAACCGGTCCTACAAGTGGTATCAGAGCTCAGGAGGAGGAGTTCTGCTGAAATTAGCTTGTTTTCTTCTGGTTTTCATTGGTTTTTCTCACTTCTACACATACTTTTCTTAATTCAGAGGGTTTTCACGGTCAAAATTGGATCAAAATTGTTCAGCACATAGATAATCTTGCATAGACAAACCCTGGAAAGTTTGAGACTTAGATTCTAAGTAAAATGGCCTAAATTCTGGTTCGAAGGGGTTTCGCTTTTGAGGTCAGGGTATCGTTCTTGTGTCACAGCGATTTCGCTCTTAGGGTAAATTGAGATTTCGCTCTTGTGGTAATTTGAGGTTTCGCTTTAGTGGTAATTTGGGGTTTCGCTAAAAAGGCTAATCAGAGGTTTCGCTCAAACGTACAACTTGGGGTTTCGCTCAAACGTCACTTTAGGGTTTCGCTTTTGTGACAACTTACAAACTGATTTCGCTTTTAAGACACAGTGTTGAAAAATTTGATACGTCATCATGAGTACTGAATTCTACAACGCATTTGCAACACCGACGGGTCAATCTTCAATTGCTCAAGCCGTGAACTTAGAGAATGAGACGGGAACTACACAGAAACCGCCAAAGCTTATGGGTATTGAGGAATATTATGGTTGGAAAGATAGGTTTGAAAACTGGGTTCAAGCTAATCATTTGAAATCATGGGAGTGCATTTTGAAGAAGTACATATTACCAAGAACTGAGCTACAAACAATTAAACAGATTTCAGATTTCAGCAATGAAGAACGAGAGATGTATCGGGCTGAAAAAATGATGATTAGTTTGTTACAACAGGCGATCAAAGAAGACATATTCATACTTCTTCAACATGATAAAACATCGAAGTCGATTTGGGATGCTTTGAAAGTAAAGGTTGAAGGAAGTGCAAATATGATTAAGAACAAGAAGTCGTTACTTAAAAAAGAATTTGATCTGTTTACAAGTCTGCCTGGGGAAGACACGAAGAAGTTAATTGAAAGGTACTGTCATCTGGTGAGAACGATGTCGATGATGGACATCACAAAGGAAAATGAGGAATGGGTTGATAAGCTAGCTGATGCTTTACCACAGAAAGAGTGGGGAACGTATTTGATGATACTGAAAAATACGGGTGTTTATGATGGTTTATCGATATCTCAATTCATTGAAAAGATTGAAAGTCAGGATCTGGAACAGCAAAAGATCGCTAGGATGAATAATCCAAGTGGTCAACAGGATGTGAAGATGTATTATAAAGGCAGTGTTCCTACATCAGAAGCTGATAGAAGTCCTAAGATTCAGACTGCATATAGTGTTGAGAATGCTACAGAACAAACTGATCAAAGCACAAACAAAAGCAGTAGCAGTTTCTCATCATATACAAGTTTTAATCCAAAGACTTCATCAGAAAACACAAAGATGGGAAATGGTTGTGTGATTCAGTGCAATATAGCTCTCAATCTGCCAGAAGGTAAAAGTTTTTCAGAAGACATAGCAAAGGATCACATGGCTCTACTTGGTTCGGTGTTGGTATCCTATGAGGGATTGGTAGCTGGTCGAATTGGAAATTCTATGTTGACAAAGGAGGATTATGATCAGATAGATGCCGAAGAAATGGAACTCATGGATATTAAGTGGTGTCTTGCTAGTGTTCTTCGAAGGGCTGAGAAGTTCAAAACAATCACTGGAAGAAATGATTTTCTTGATGCTTGTGTTTCTAATTTAGGATTTGACAAATCTAAAGTTACTTGTTTCAGATGCAGGCAAAAAGGTCATTTCAAACGGGAGTGCAAAAACAGAGAAGTAAGTGGTGCTCAGAATCCGTTCGAAAAAGAAGACTACTACCGGAAAGCCATCTATCAGCAAGTTGGTCAATCACAAGATTCACAAATGGCTCATGGTAGAAAGATTGAAGATTCGAAGAAAGGATGCTTGGTAGATTTCAACTGGAGCAAATACATATCTTCTGAAAACTCAGCATGTTTGGTAGATCAGAATGATGAAGAATTACCTGAAGGGTTTAGCTGGGATATGTTTGTGGATGAGAAAGGTGGTTTCAAAGCATTTATTGCAAAGATAGTCAAAGAACCAGATTTGTTTGCTACGTGGATGAGATCTATTGGTGAGACAGTGAATAGTGTGAAAGAAGAATCTGATGCATTTAATGAAAGTTCTGACAGTGATGAAGAAAGTTTGAAAAGTTCTGATGAGAGTGTTCAAAATGATGATAGTTCAGAAAAAGAAGTTGTTTTTGATCAAACACCAGTTGATTCTGGTTGTTCAGATACTGAGTCTGAAAAATCTACACAGTTTGATCAGACACCAGTTGATAGCAGCAGTGATAATGATGAAGAAAAACATATTAATGTCGCTAAAAGTCACTTATCTCCTGAAAGTTTTCATTTCTATTTTGCAGAACGATTGGAGAAGCTGAAGGAGAAAAGAGCTGAAAAAGAACAACAACAAGATTTGAAGAATGAAAATGTTGTTGAAGAAGAAAAGGTGACTGAGGTTGAAAAAGAAATTGTTGAAGAAAAGGTTATTGAAGTGGTGAAGACTGTAGAGGTTGAGAAGATTGTTGAGGTTGAGAAGACTTGCATGAAGTGTTCGGAAGTTTGCAAGAAGTGTGAAGATAAAGATGTGTTGTTGTTTGACAGAGAAAGATTGATAGAGAAGTTGCTGTCTGACATCAATTATGTGAAAGAATCTTACAGTGTCTTGAACAGAACAGTGACTAGTCTTCAAACAACAAATTCAGAAAGAGAAAAGGCGTTAACCATGACTAATTCAACTTTGATGCAAAAGCAAAAGGCAATCAATCATTACATTGAAGAGAATGCAAAACTGAAGCAGGATTCGGAAAATGAAAAGATTGAGAACGAAAGAATCAGAAGGTTACTTCTTAGTTATTCATGTTCTGACTATGTGATTGATAGAGTTTATCCTACTGTTGCAGGTTTTGAAGCATTTGAAGATGAAAGGAAAAAGAAAGAGACTGGTAAGAAATCGACTGTTAAGTATAACAAGTGTCCGCCTCCTATCTGGGAAGGTTATTCTCCTAGGAAACCAAATGAGGAGCAAGTCGAAAAAGCAGTCAATATAAAGTTAAAATCAGAGGAAACTGACGTTTTACCAGAAAATATTGATATCACATTTACCTCGTCTGATACTGATCATGAGTCTGAGTTAATCAAAAAGGTGGTTGATCAAGTGTTGGATACTGAGGAGGTGGTTGAGTCAAAGTTTGAGTCTGGTGGTTCAAGTTCGTCGGTCAACAGTTCAAATCCAACGGTTAAACGGTCCTATAGTAAAGAATTTTTATTATCAAAGGCTAATTTGGATGATGGAACATTTGAAGTTGCTTATACTTTAAATGATTCGGACAAATTATACTTTGACAAAGAGTTTCCAATAAGAAGTGTTCGTTTTGACATGATCAAAAAGGTTTTTAAAATGACAGAAATTAATATTTCTGAAATTAAAGATTTTCATCTTAATAAAAAACCTAAAAAATACACTTCAAGAGTACAACAAAGGTTAAACAAAAAAAAGGGAAAAAGAATTACAATTCTGGTTCTGAATTTCAAAAGAAATCAAACCAAAATCGTAATTACAAAAAGAAAGGTTTAGGTTTTATTCCTCCAGAAAATGGTAAAAATGAAAAATTCTCTAAAACAGTTACTAAATTTGTTTTAGGTACAACAGCAGAGGAAGAACAGAAGAGTTCATTTTGGAGACAGACAAATCAAGAATTCTTTGCTGAAAGGGAGAGAACAGGGACTGGAGTGTTTCATCCAGATAGAGATTTTCTGCAAAGAGATACAAGGATCTGTTTTCAATGCCAAGTTGCTGGACACATTGCTCACAACTGTCCAAACAAAGACAACAGAAAACAGGGAGTATCCGATAAACTCAAAGAAAAACTGGTTGAAAAGAATGTTTCACCAACTACAAACTTCAAAATTTTTGAAAATTCAAAAAATGAAGTTGGTGAAAGTTCTAAAAGATTTTACAAAAAGAAGGCTCATCTTGACAATCAAAGATGGGAAAGTTAAAGGGGTTAAAGATTATTATGCAACTAAAAAGGCAACATATAACCCTACTAAACAGGAATTGGAAGCCACCAAGTCTGAGAAGACTTGGGTGGAAGTTTGTTTTCCGTAAGTTTCAGGACTTGCCGGAGATCCCAAGTTTGTAATCGTGGATCAGGAATCGGCATCTTTCTTGAAAATTGATTGTTTGATTGAATTTTAAAATTAGTTTAATTTTTTCAGGATAAGTGTGACTTGCCGGAGCTTCCAGGTTGGTAAGTGTGAAGCAGGAATCGGCATCTTGATTGGTAAAATGGTTTGTGTAGAGGTTTATTACTACATAGGCTTGAATGTTGTGAATATTTTTGCAAGAGGTACAAAGTGATTCATCAAGGTCATTAGTTTGAACTTGATGTAATCCTCATATATGTGATTGAATGAACAATGTGATGAACCACACCCCGAACCTACAAATGGTTTACAATCAACAAAACTTATTTTCCGGAAAAATCATTTTGGTTAAAACAAACTTAAGTGTTTTGAAATCATAATGAGAAAATAGTTTTGTGAAAGGGGGAGTTCTGATTGTTTATGCCAAGTGGATGGCGATTTGATGCAATTCGATATCGGTTGTCAAGTTTGTTGTACAGTTTATTTTCATATTTTCTTTAATGTGTTTTCATTTTAGGGGGAGTAGAAAATTTCAGAAAATCCAAAAACATTAGAAAATTTGAAAAAGGCAAAAACATGATAAAATCAAAAATGAGTTTTAGTGTCAAAGAAGAGGAAATGATAGTACATCAGTAGACGGTCACAGTATGCTAAAGATTTGTATTGTTTAAATAGTATTAAACAGTCTCACTGATGATATGCAGATAGGTTTTTACACATTTAGTAAACTTTTTCAGGATATAAACATAAATTCAAACTTGCTTATTTTGTGGGGAACACTACTTGGATATATAGGTAACCCCTGAAATCTCGTTTGAAAGGTCCCTTATTCTGAGATACTAGGTCTTTATGCTCAGTGATATCTGGGGTATTATCCCGGGACTTCTGATTTTGCGGAAGCAATGGCCTAGTCCCCGGAGAATACTTTCCGCATGCTTGAAATATAGCGCAGCCCTCAGCAAATTGATGAAACAATAAAATTGATAGTCATTGCTGTTGTAATTCAAAAGATCCTCTAAAGGGGACCCACCAAAAGTCGAAGCCGTCATCTCTCTGCGTATCGAAAGATCGACCTGAGCTCTCACGGCCCTCGCAAATTAACCCCTTACAGATATCATCTGTGGTATACTCACCTGTAAGACTGAATATTGGGATCTGGATACGGGAGTATATTCAAGAGGTGGGACACATGAATGAGTTTAAGTCTTTAAAACACCTAACTCATATCCTGAATCAGTTGAAATTTGTGTGAAAATTTAAGTGGATCAATATATCGGCAATCTAAGTGAATTGTTTAATTCTTAATGTGTAACTAAGCTCAACGGTACTTGTAACTTGTCATAAACTGATATGATCCTCTTACATGAAACTCACAAAAATATTGTCTGTAAATATTTCTTTATTGCATTTCTTTACATTCAAAAATCCCAAAAAGATTTTAGTGTGTTTTAGCATAAGTTTTGAAAAATCCAAAAAGATTTTCAACAACTGATGTTGAAGAGCTGATTTTCAAAATTTCAAGTGCTAAACATGATGACATTATTGTAAAGAGGGAGTAAATCTTAAATGAAAAATTTATTTTTGAAATCTTAAAATTGGTTCATCAAATGAAAGTGAGATGTGAATTTGAGGGAGAGTTAGTATTGGTGCATATAATTTGTTAAATTTAGAAATTTATATTTGGGTTAAGATTTTTCCAGATATTGACCTGATGCTGATGAACTTAAGGAATCAAGAGATCTGATCAAGAGAATTAGACTTGATTTTGAAAAGCCAGGTTTTGATATCTGAAGTCTTAGAGAGACAGACAGAGATCCTGAAGATTGTGCTGAAGAACAAAGGAATACCAGCAAATCGAGAGGGGGAGTCTGAAGAGAACATCTGAGGGGGAGAGTTCGGAAAAGCCCATAGATAGATCAAGACTGAAGAACTGAAGATACAGTTGGTGCTGGATGCGACTCGTCAACATCTGAGGGGGAGTTTGTTGATGCACTACATCTGTTGACTTCGTCTTGTATCGAATCTTAGATTTCATTGTATAGATCAGGGCACGTTGTACGAGAATATGTAAAATTATATAGGTAGTTAGAGATGATTTCGCTCATGTGTACAAGAGGGTATCGCTTATGTGTACATGACACATAAGCGAAATCACTAACATGGGGTATCGCTTATGTGGTCTGTCACATAAGCGAAACCATCACCCTATATATAGGGTCCTCTTGAGCGAAATCATCATCAGACTCTTGACAACTACGCCGAAGTGCTGCCGGTGTGAGATTTGAGCTGTAATTGTCATCCAATCAATCAAACAGTGTTTTAAAGCTATTTCTACCTTTGTTTCTTGTAATTCCGCACCTGAAACATAGGAGAACGCCTCTGATCGACTCGTTCGGATCTGAAACCGGTCCTACAAATTCGGTTCATATGTGCTTGTTTTCCCTTTTCTTACTCGGTGTTATAAACATATGTGTACTTTGTCGACGTTCGAATAAAAATTTATATAATTATAATATATTATAATTTCTTTAATCAAATGGTTTAGGAGGTTTTATACATTCCGAAATAGCTTTTGGGCTACATTCGACTCATACATGAAAGGCCTTATTTCCGATTTAGCTTAAATTTTAAAGACCAACCCATTAGAGAATAAAATTAGCTCGGTTGTTGACCCATTTGGTAAAAAAAGAAGTTGAGTGAGTACCATTCCATACATCAACTGTATGGACCATGTTCTCAAGTTCTACAAATTTTGACTTTGTTTGAGTTTGACCCATCCTTTATGGTCGTTTAACGGCTTGATTGTGTGTATCAAGTTCTACAATTATCGATTTGAGGATGATACGTCTCAAGACTATGGTGGAGAAGAATCTGTGTTCATGGTGAAAAAGAGTCGTCGTATATTTAAGAACCACCTCTGTATACCCTAATAGTTCCCTAAACCAAAATGTATATTTAAGAATTAGTGAATGGAAAATCAAAATAAAAGTTAGTGTGTCAAAAACAGTCGTCGTATTTAAAACGGTTTTTTTTTCTGAAATCAATTTTAAATACCTTATGTTTTATAAAACATAATCTTATTAGTTTATCATAATGCAATACTTAGAAATATACACAAAGCGGGTAAAAACCCAACGGAATCATCAGATAAAAAATAGGGAGTAAAAAATGCCATGGGAATTATAGCAGCTATGAGTAAACCTTGCGCCTCATGAAACAACTGATTGCTTGATAGCCCATTTGTTAGCGTTTGAAACCTGCATGTATTGAACCAAAATTATGAAACAAATTAGTCCAGAGTTCAGTATAAACTAAGAACACAAAATTTTAACTTTTTTAAATGAAAACAAACATAACATTATGGATGCAGATTGTAATATTAGCTCTCATACAAATACGTCCCAGTAGTAGATGTCGTTTAGTAACTCACAAACATAAGATGCAAGTAGTGTTTACTTGGATTTCTATTGAGAAACTAATCTAAATATAAAATTTAACGGATGAAACTAATCCATTGAAAACATGTATATTGAGAAACTTAACTAAAACAATTGAACATCAAGAAAAGAAAGATCTTTAATTGCTAAGCTTTTTGGCTCACCTAACTACTTCTTTAGGTCACTAAGTTACCACTACTGGTGACCAATGACAGCGGTTCGGTGGTTCAACCGCAAGTCGACGAAAACCGGCTGGTTTAACTGGTAGCGATCCGGTCTCAAAAGCATGGAACTTATATTATTATTATTATTATATTGTTATGGAAGCAATATAACGTTTTTGACACTAAATGAACAGAAAAAATGGTAAAATATAAAGATTATCTATAAACAATATACTTGTTTTGCATCATCAAAACCCTGCATGATATGATCTAAGAAGCATTCATGTGTTATCTAAGTAACAACTTATAACCATATTATTCATATCCTTAATCTGATAATGTACAAAAAAAAAAGATAAAACTTAAAAAAAGGCCTTACATTTGATCTGTCAAAGCTTGCTTAGAAAGGGCACCACCAGCCTTATCAATTTTGTTGCCCAAAACCAGCAAAGGAATACCACTTAATGCTGGTTTGCTTAAAAGATCATGGAGTTCACCCTTTGAAATGCTCAGGTTATCATGATCTGCAGCATCCACAACGTAACTACACACATCCAAAACGAAATCAACAAAATTAATTACTTTTAACAAATCATAAGTCAAATGTTTTCAAAAAAGTGTTTTAGTGAAAGTAACTTAAAAGATAGCAGAAACTGCACGGCAATACCTCTCCCACATACTGCGAAACCGGGGTTGACCTCCAAGATCCCACAGCTTTATTGTCACATTTCCTTTAGTTACCTTGCGCATATTGAATCCCACCTAAACGACATTTTTTCTTTTATAAGATGCACTAATATAATTAAAAACTTTGTAAAGACCAATAATAATGTAAAACTTGAAGAAAACTCACAGTCGGGATCATGTCCTCGCTATATCCACCCGTCTACAAACAAAATAACACAAAATGAAAAACAGTTATAACCTGTGTTACCGATAACTTTCAAGAAACCGGATTCAGATGCGAATGAAATGCATTAATATACTTACAGCAACAACATTAACAAGAGAAGTTTTGCCAGCATTCTGGAGCCCAATCAAAGAAAGCTCCATTTCCTGCTTGAAAAATAGGCTGTAACAAGTGATTTCAAGATTAGCAAACCCTAATTAAATCATCACCATCATTTCACAACTACAAAAATAATCAATAATAACATATGAGACAGCAGATCTTAATACAAAAAAGCAAACATTTTTATCCAAATATAAAACTCCACAACCAAGAAACACAAACCCTAGCATACCCAAATCAACCAAACGCAAAATGAAAATCATAAGAGCCGAACCCTAGGATTCCAGATCTGAACACTTTGAGTTATTACCGCCACCGTTCAACCTCGTTGTATCTTGTCGTCGCCGGAACCCTAGTTCCATTTTCCACCTCTACCTTCTCTCTCGACTCTCCTTCCCGTCTCTCTCTCTCTCTCTCTTCTCGGTTCTTCCATCTGCAAATGAAAAGAAAAGAAGATAATGGGTGTTTGAGAGGGAATAGAAAGGTTGATATGTGTGAAGTGAATATCAGCCCTTAGATCACGATTCGTGTGAAAAAGTGAGGGAAATGGATGGCTGAAAATGAACCAGTTGAAGGGTAATTTTTTGTGTTTCTTTATGCTTTAAGTATTGTACATTATGCATCTGATGTTGTATCACGTGTGTTTTTTTTAGTGAAGGGCATAATTGGAAGTGTAAATTATTTTGTGCTTTAGAGGGTTGTAAACCATGCTTTAGGGGTGTTTGAAGGGAATTTTTATGGACTTTAAGAAGTCCTTCCTATATGTATTATAAAGTAGTATATATATATATATATATATATATATATATATATATATATATATATATATATATAGGGCAAGGATATATAGGAAACTTATTTGTACTAAGAAAACCTAGGAAACCCAATCTATAACCATTGATCAAGATCATCCAATTGCTCATAAAATTTGAATCCTTTTTTAATTAAATTAAATATAGTGATAAAGTCAATAAAGTTACTTCAAGGGCATATAGGTAAAATTAACTATGATATTATTACATTTTATATATTATTTTAATACTGATTTGACATGCATTAAATGATATGAAAGGAGGCACACGAATTTCAATAACAACTACTCAAAACCCAACCTCATTTCAAAAGTCATCAACCCCAAGACCATTCATTTCAAAATCATCTCTTTCTCTCTCAAGACCTTCAATCTACCCCAAACCCACTGGAGAAGAAAGACAAGCCAGAGAAGAAAGACACGCCGGAGAAGAAAGAAGGTGCGGCGGTGAATCGAAAACGCCGGAGAAGAAAGAAGATGCACCGGAGAAAAAAGAAGGTGCGGCGGTGAATCGAAATCGCCGGGAAAGAAGGTGCGGCAGTGAATCGAAACCGCAAACCCACCGGAGAAGAATATATATGAGATCAACGTTTCAGTTGTTATCGTCCGGTAAAAGTCGCCGAAAATGGAAGAAAGCAAGAACATGCGGAAGCAGGTAAGTTTGATTCGGGTTCCTTATCAGTAGGTGTTTTTTGTTTTTTCCAATCGATCCGTGTTGGAATGCCCGAACAGATTTGCTCCAATTCTATGTATAATTGGTTATTAACAGAGTTGGAAAAATAGTAACAAAAGTTAAAGAGCTCTAGAAGGATCTACTTTCCAATCGCTTTGTCCCAAAAAAATCATATTTAAATTTTAACACTAACTACTTGATGTTTATAAAATACCCGTTCGAGTAAGAAAACATTAAGCAAATTTGTATGCACACATGTGTATGATTGTCCATCATAATTTCCTTTTTGAACTTTTCCCTAAGTAGGTAGGTGTTTGGGTCCGATCAGTGGTGATTTTTGTTTTGAATGCGACTAGGTAACATGTGTTAGACCTGCCTTGTTTTTTTGTCAAAAACAAATTAGGTAAACCTATGATATTAGGGTACAAGTGTAAGGGCTCAAAAGCATATAAATATATTAGCGTAACATGTGTTAAACCTGTCTGATATTAGGGTACAAGTCAACGGACTCAAAAGCATATAAACGTATTAGCGTAACATGTGTTAATCCTCCCTGATTAGGTAAACATATTAGTGTAACATGTGTTAAACCTGTCACAAATTTATAAAATGATGTAACATGTGTTAAACTTGTCTTATTACCATGTGTTAAACCTCTCCTATTAGGTAAACATGTTAGTGTAACATGTGTTACACCTGTCTTATTTTTATAAACTTGTCCTATTTTTATAAAAATAGGTAACATATGTTAAACCTGACTTTATTTTATCAAAAACATATTAGGTAACCTGTTTTATTTTTATGAAATTAAGTAACATGTGTTACACCTGTTTTATTTTTATGAAATTAAGTAACGAAGAAACTGACGATGTACAGATTTTGAGGATTGGGACTCGGACACACTAATCGTTGAAATACAAAAAAGGATATTTGGTTTGTTCTTTTTATATTGACTAGTGTTTTCATAGGTAGTAAGTTGGGTTGATTTTAACATTTTCATTACCTTTAGAAAGTCCATAATTTAGATGGGTTGTTAGTTGTCTTGTATAAACTTCACTCGGATATCACATTTTCATTACCTTTAGAAAGTCCATAATTTAATAGTTGATGATCTCTTTTATTTTATAAATAAAAAGTTGTTCTTTTTGCTCGCATAATTAGCTACATATGTTGTAACAATGTTACACGTGTTACTTATGTTAAAACCAGCCCTTTCTTGGACACAAAAGGGGCTACCCATATGTAACACATGTTTGTAACGTGTGTTACACTAGAGGGTAACACATCTAAAACAATTGTTGTGGGGAGCACAACTGTTCAGTCTAGAAAACAAAAACAAAAGCTATAGATGTAAAAAAATGTAATACGACGACAAACAAATACGAAAGGTTCTGCTAACAAATGTTACATGTTTTTTTAGTGCTTGCAGCGAGGGAGTTGGTTCCACCGGATAGTAGTTTGAAATGTAGGAAAAATAAAGGTATTTATGGTAACTGTTTACATATGTAATCTTTTTTTGGGTGGTTTTATTTAGTTTTTTTTTATGTGTGAAATGATGCAGATAAAAACTCAAAATTTGGGGAATCTTCAACTTCAGGGCATAATTGGGTAGAGGGTAACTTGTGTTAGTTATGTTACTTCAATTTTTTTAATTAGTAGATTAAAAATACTGGACTGTAACTTGTGTTATTACGACTTGACCATAGCAGTTGCAGCCAAACGAGAAGGGATCTTGGTAGGAAGAAAGAGAACCACAATATCGGATATGACAACAGGTGGCCATAAAGCGAAAGAAGGTAGATGGAGAAACCAATGAAGAATGGGAACAAGAAGTCGATGAAGGGCAGGTGGTGGGTACCTTTGACGTTGCACAGAAGTTACCCTCTAGTGTAACACATGTTACAAACATGTGTTACATATGTTCAACCCTTTTGTTACCAAAAATCGGGGCTGCACATATGTAAGACATGTTTGTAACTTATGTTACACTAGAGGGTAACACATGTATGATCATTTTTGGATCATTTGTATATATTTAAGTCTGTATAAACATTTTTGTTACGTTTAAGTTTTATTGTAATGTGTTGTGAAGGCCATGTTTTTGGATGAAGACGGATGATCTCGTTTATCTTATAAATAAAAAGTTATATTTTTTTGCTGGCATAATTAGCTACATATGTTGTAACAATGTTACACATGTTACTTATAGTTACACCAGCCATTTCTTAGATACAATAATGGGCTACACATATGTAACACATGTATAGCCACGCTACACATGTTATATATAGTTGTTACATGTGTTACAACCAAAGTTTACACATGTATAACATATTACACAAGATGTAACATGTGTAAATTGGAAACACTTGTGTAACACTTCAGTGTAACACATGTTACAGGTTGTATCCCTTAAACTCCAAAGTCAACGTAAGTGATTGTGATTGAACAAGAAATTTCACTCAAATCCAATGTCAACGCAATATCATCCAACTTCTCTATACATGTTACATGATGTAACAAACCTACAACATCGATACCCACAAAAAGGTTACACGTGTTACGGCAAAATGGGAAATGTGTAGCAGCGTTCAATACTGTTGTTTCACTCTATAGTGTGTAACGTTGTTACTACATATAAGTAACTTTTTTTACTTGTAAAATAAACGAGATATTCCGAATAAATTATGAAGTTTCTAAAGGTAATGAAAATGTGTTATCCAAGTGAAGTTCATCTAAAAAACTTTTTTGCATTTAAAATCACTATTACGTTAAGTATATATGTGTAACTACCTGTAACAACATATATTACCTCAAAGTGTAACACATGTTACAAGATATAGCACAAACAGTTTAGAATGCAACTGGCAGAAATGTAACATACGTAGTTAATTATGCCAGCAAAAAAATGGCTTTTTATTTGTAAAATAAACGAGATCATAAAAAGTATATCCCCCCCCCCCCCGCAAAAAAAATAAAAATAAAAGCCAACTAAAAACAATCATAAGTTAACAAAAAATCTAACTATGCTTCGCTTCTTGATAACCATCTTCATCTTGAGCACAAAACATCCATTCACCTATGAACAAAACAAGTACATCACTATTAATCTCCTGTAGTTAAACTTATTAATCTGCTATGTAATATGTGTACATGTGTAAAGTTTTGCTATAACACATATAACACACGTTACAAACATGTGTTACATATGTGCATCCCCCTTTGTGTCCAAAAAAGGGGTTGGGGGTAACTATAAGTAACATGTGTAACGTTGTTACTACATATAAGTAACTTTTTTTATTTGTAAAATAAACGAGATGGGCACACTAAACGAGATATTCCAAATAAATTATGAAGTTTCTAAAGGTAATGAAAATGTGTTATCCAAGTGAAGTCCATCTAAAAAACATTTTTGCATTTAAAATCACTATTACGTTAAGTATATATGTGTAACTCCCTGTAACAACATATATTACCTCAAAGTGTAACACATGTTACAAGATATAGCACAAACAGTTTAGAATGCAACTGGCAGAAATGTAACATACGTAGCTAATTATGCCAGCAAAAAATGTAATAACGTATGTATACATGTAACATGAGTATATGCACCACAAGTAACATGAGTATATGCACCACAAGTCATACGCATGTTACATGTGTGTATGAAACACACATGGTATATATGTGTATGAAAAACACTTGGTATATGTAACGTGTATACATCCAAACATGCTAGTACATGTGATTTGTAACACAAGTTACAAAAGTATATGCAACACATGGGGATCATTTTCATATAATATAAACCAAGTAACCTCATAACAACAGTCTTTAACACAAGTAATACATGATGATTTCATTGGTTACCGAATTGGTTACGGGGGTGCACCCTTAAAAAAAATAGGTCCGTAAACATGTTAGAATGTGTTACACATGTTAGAATTGTCCATTGTTTTGAAGTAACAATAGGCATTCTAATATGTATCTTTATAATGTTGTGAAAAAAGATTCCTTCATTGTTACTTCAAAACAATATGCTTTGCTCCTTGATAACCATCTTCATCTTGAACACAAAACATCCATTTGTAACACCTGTGCCTCCACGGCCATCAAACAAATACCAAACCAATGAAATATTATATTTCATACTTGGGATTTGTAAAAAAAATATGTGTATCATTTGCACATATCAATTCTTGTTCAATTTCAAACTCTAAATCGCTTTCTGGAAGGTTATACGCGCACCGATGCGTAAATATAACCAGTTTAATGCAACAAACACTCCGGAATAGTGACATAGGCTTAACATAACTTAAATAACCTTTACATAACTTAGAAATAAGTTTTGAAGGCTTTGGTATGGCAAAATCAAGTTAAATCGCTTACAGGGACTAAAGTTGACAAACTGCGAAAGTATGCCAATTTGAACTGTAACAGACATTCCGGAACATGACCATAAGTTAAACATACCATAAATATCCTTTACATAGCTTAGAAATAAGCTTTGAGGTGTTCGGTGTGCTAAAATAAACTTTTGGGTCATTCAGGGACTAAAAGTGCACAAGTTTGCACTTTCGCGCATAACTTACGTTCTGAATACATCCGGACATCCAAAAATTTATGTAAGCATGACTATATTATGCTTTAGTGTTTGGCTTAAGAAAAATCCATTCGTCGCGTCATTTGGATCGTTTTTCGCGCTTATACGCATTCCGTCGTAATTAGCCGAACAACGCAACTGTACGGCTAAACGAACCGACATCCGAGATATTTTTGAGAACATTTTAAGTTCCCTTTACTTTAACTTCATTTTAGAGCTTTGAAATGGGGTTAACGGGCCTTAAACGCGTCGGAAAAGGCCTTATTACACTACAGGGACCAAATCTGCCATTTTTGAAACTTTCTGTGAAGAAACATTGAATCTAGTCTATACCACCTTTGCACATGGTTTTGGGCAATACTAGGGGTTGTTTTGATGTGCACGTGGTTTTGGGAAATACCATGGGCTCACATGGTTTTGTAAAACCATTATCTTGAGGTGTAAGGCCAAGATCAAAGCACGGTTTCCAAGAAACGATCTTAACGGTGGACCTTTTACTATAAATACCCCACCCCCCATGCTTCATAATCACTAGAATTTTGATCTTAGAAACTCTAAGTTGAAACCATTGTTTCATACCTGAGATTCTCGGATCGAAATTAGCATTCGGGGACCCTTCGTAAGTATTCTTTCGTTCTTTTATTGCTTTTCGAGTCTTTCGAGTCTGAAAGTCAAAATTTGTTTGACTTTCTACATTGACCAGTTATGGTCAATGCGAAGTTCGTTTGAACTTCGCAACGTGAGTGTAATCACGTTGGTTATAGTCCCTTGGGACTATGTCTACTGATTACCACGTTGTCTAGGGTCGTAGGGTAAGCGATCTAATAAATCGCTTATACCTCGAACCCGACCCATTTGGTCGATCATTAGGATCCGACCAAATACATTAGGTGACCATAGTAGGTAGGGAATAACCTTCCGAGGTTATACCCTATGGTCACATCGTTTGAGTAGTTGTATGATAGGTAGTTTATATGCCTTAGGTAAATTACCAGAATACCCTTTTCATGTATAATTGGTAATTAAGCATATGTAACCTAAACCTTTGTCACATAACTGATTATGTAACATGTTTAGGCATATTCTACTTGTCATAGGACTAGTTAGGCGGTCCGAACGCGTTTCACGCACACGACACGTTAAAGTAGCATAAGCTACCTTAATGGGTCGCGATGGGTCGAAAGCACTTAGGTTTGGTTTCATTGTAGTATGTAGGCCTTGTTAAACCATATCATATGAGTTCCAATACTCATTTGGTTTACCAAGCCTCATCCTATCCGATCTCCCGATTTAAGTCCGGTTTATTTATATAGTTTTCGATTGTCGACTGATTCCGTGCTCTCTCTAGCTTTGTTTGGTTGTTGTTCAAGACCTCTAAGCATTCTCAGGCGAGTACATTATTCCCCTATTTTACTGCTTTCAATTGTTTTGGGGTGACTCATATGTGCTAAATGTTTTCGATGTTATAACGATGGTTTCAAAAACGATTAAGACGATTTATACAAAACTAATAACGATTTCAATAAAGTGAACAAACTTGTTGGTTGGGTTACATAACAAATGACATTCATTAGCAATGATCAAGCCGACCAGTATTAGGTTATGGTACCATAGGATCTGACAAATCCCGTTAGTTACTACACCCGTAGTTATGTGTGGGTGTTGTGGGTAGCGACTGAATCTGAAATTGTTAATTTACTCTTTGGTAAGGGTTTATTAATACGAGTTGTTAATCTATCCTTTGGTAAGGGTTTAGTAATGCGAATTGTTAATCTATCCTTTGGTAAGGGTTTATTAATGCGAGTCAAGAAGGTTTGAATGTTATTAGCGAGACGACCATTTAAGTAGTTTCACGACCTAAAACGAATTTAACGATTGGGTAAACAATTGGTTTTCACACGATGTTTTAACGATTGGGTAAACGATTGGTTTCAAAGCGATATACGATTGGGTTTTGGTTATACATATTACATGATTTACATTGGGCATGAACATTACTTTGGTGGTTTGGTTTGACTAAGTGATTAAGTAACAATGCGTGTGGAATATGATACAAGCATGGTGGATACGCCGCTGGTACTTCCTATATATAAGTGTTTGTATGGTATTACATATTGTAGCGTTATCTGAATCATTTCAGTTTGAGACATAGAACATTTTATACAAGTAACATACTTTTCACAAGACAATTATTTACAAACAACTTATCTTATACAAACTCATTTTACATGGTTATTCATTTAATCATGCATTATTCTCTTATTTATACATATCACTTGAACTTATTATTTTTAAAATGATTTACAAAGACAAAGCAAATTACAAGGTTCATGACTAAACATTTTCTTAAAACAGAAGTCATGAATCTTATTTTCACAAAACCTATGTACTCGCCAGCATTTCTTTGCTGACCTCGTTTTCACATATGTTTCAGGTATTGTTGAAAGATATCGATTGATAGGATGCATGCTCACATAGGACTGGACAAGGCCTTAGTGACTCAATAACAATGATAGACTATGTTTAAATTGTGTATTTAAATTTCCAGACAATGAAATTATTCAATGTTTAATAAAACGAAACACTTTTTGGTATCCATGGTTATGAAACATTAATTCTGTTGCAACACGCCCCGATGTTTCCGCCGCGATTGTTGTTTTACGCGGTCGGGGTGTGACAGAAAGATGGTATCCGAGCCAATGGTTATAGGGAATTAGGTTATTAGTAATGCTTTGACCTAGTCTATAACCTTTCTAGGACCCTAACGTGAGTTTACTTGCGTTTAGTCATAAAACAATACCATCACCTATCCTTAGGCGACGACCACAACCAGAACAAAAATTTCAAAACCGCTTTGAAAACTAATCATCTGTTCTAGGATGATTGATTACAAGGTTTTGAACCCTCTATTGTAAGGTTTTGAACCCTCTGTTATATGGTTTTGAACCCCTTTGAATTTTCAAAATCTCTTCAAGGTTTTGGGTTTTAAATAATGTGAACACATGCAAACTGGAAGGGTGAATGCCAGTATTCTGGGTTTTCTGTCTAGCCAAGCACTTCGTATATATCTCATCAGACGCGAGACCAGTTGTGCTTACCTGGGAATTCTTGGGATGAGTGTTCACTTATAGGCGAGCATTCGCGATACATTATTTTTGACCTATTTACTTTGATTAATCACCGAGGTCGTTTGTTGCTTTGTAGTAACAAACAAATGACCACTATCCTTGCTTTCATCAGATTTGTTCCATCTCATTCTTTTCGTCTAATTCTCTCTCTCGTTTCCTTTCATGTTTCCTCTTTTAGACAATGCCTCCTCGACGCGATGCTCAAACCGATGCTCGGACTTTCACTATTGAAGAACTCGCAGCCCTGATCTCTCAGCAGGTGGCTGCTGTGCTTCCCGGGGTTGTAACCCAAGTCCACGAGATATACAACAACGGCAATAATAATAACAACAATAACGCACAGTGTAAATACAAGGATTTTAACCAGGCTAAACCACTCAAGTTTAGTGGTTCTGAAGGAGCGACTGGGCTTCTTCAATGGTTCGAGAGCATTGAGAATACTTTCCGCCACGTGCACTGTCCTGACAATCGCAGGGTCGAGTTTTCTTCGAGTGTGTTTCAGAAGAGGGCTCTCACATGGTGGAACGGGGTTATGAGGGATCGTGGTGCAGAAGTTGCTTTAGCACAGACGTGGGCTGAACTTAGGGCCCTTATGATGAGGGAATTCTGTCCTCATCATGAGCAGCGAGCTTTGGAGAAGGAATTTGATGAGTTGAAGCAAGATAGTGGTGAGCACAGGGCGTATACTGATAGGTTTGAGGAGTTGAGTCTGCTTTGCCCGACAATGGTTACCCCACTCGACAAGGCTATCGAAAGGTACATTGACGGCCTACCTGACACGGTACAAGACATCCTTACTGGTAGTAGCCCTACCACACTCCGTCAGGCGATCGAGTTAGCTGCGACATTGACTGAGTCGCAGATTCGGAAGAATAAGTTACACAGAAAGGGTGACAAGGGTAAGAAGCAGGAGTCTGACAAGGAGGATAGCAAGAAAGGGCAAAACAAGAAGGATAAGGAAGTTGATACTTCGAAGAAATCAAAGAAGCGGAAGGGTGCCCAAAATTTTGCTGTTACAGCACAGACTGCTCAGAACTTGCAAAACCCACCGGCACAGCCAGCTGCAAAGAAGGCATATGCTGGTACCGCACCACATTGCGCCCGTTGCAATGGTCATCACGTTGCACAACAAGATTGCAAGAAATGCACAACGTGTGGTAGACTTGGGCATTTGGCCAATATTTGTCGTCTGGGACAAAATCAGGCTGCTCAGGTTCCAGCTCCGGTTCAAGGGAATGCTGTGAGATTCCCACTGGGTTCATGTTTCAACTGCGGAGAGATTGGTCACTTCCGCCACAACTGCCCAAGACTGGTGAATGCAAATACTAACGCAAACCCAAATGCGAATGTCAACGTCAATGTGAATCCAGCACGTGCTCGAGTGTTTAACATCAATGAGGCACTCAATGATGAAGGAGTGAACAATTAGTATTTTGTTTTTTTTTTCCTCTGGTTGTTATCTTGTAACATTTAAAGACAATGCGGTTGTTATATAAATAAAAATTTGTGGTTTTTATTTTCAACTAATGCAATTGTATGAATGTTTTATCCAACCTTATGATGTCATCACAAAGACGAAACTACTCGTGTGGTTCTGTCATTTTTATGATCACTTGTGATCTCCCTAAGAACCTCAAACACTAGTTTCTCTTAAATCTAAAGTATCTTATCGTCTTGCACCGTTCGAGATGCAAGAATTATCAAGACAGCTTCAAGAGTTGTCTAATAAAGGATTCATCCGTCCGAACTTTTCACCTTGGAGAAACTCCTGTTCTCCTTGTGAAAAGAAAAATGGATCTTTCCGAATGTATATCGATTAACGTAAGCCTAGTAAGCTTACCATCAAGAATCGATATCCCCCTACCTTAAATCAACGATTTTCTCCGATCAACTGCATAGCGTTTCATGCTTTTCCAAGATCGATTTGCGTTTTGGATATCATCAACTTTGTATTCTCGAAGAAGATATTTCCCAAAACGGTTTTCTGCACGAAGTATGGCCATTACGAGTTTACAGTCATGCCTTTTAGGTTGACAAATACTCCAGCCATCTTCAAGGACTTAATAAATAGAGTCTGCAAGCCTTATTTGGATCAGTTCGTCATTGTTATTAATGACATCTTGATCTATTCATATCCCGAGCCGATCACGATCAACACCTTCGTCGACATTGGAACCCCTAAAGAAGGAACAAACTTTTCGCTAAATCCTCCAAGAGGAAATTTTGGCTTAAAGGAGTTCAGTTTTTGGGTCATGTAGTCAACAAGCAGGGTATTCATGTGGATCCATCCAAATTGATGCAATTAAGAATTGATTCCTTGTATGCATTAAATACCCGTGTCCAAAGATAACAAATTTAAAGGTCAATTTAAACAATTATGCGAGTATACGATTATGCGATTATGTGATATGTGTTTATGTGTTCTCCTCTATGTTTTTGTGTGGTAAACGATTTTCAAATCCTCAAAGAATCTTTTATATCTTCATATGAGGGATTCATAGTAGGATATTAAAAAGGTACTACCTTAAATCCTTATGGGCTTCTACGTGGTAGTTAAGACCCTTGGATTATATAGTACCATTCCAGGATTCGATGATAGACCCTTGAGTGGTCTAGTCTAAAAGATTGATTCACAATTTGGTTAAAGAACGACATCTAGTGATGTAGCTGAACAGACTCCTTGATAGTCTATTTAGATCATTTATTGATTTAATTAAAAGGACTCTATGGCGGTCTAGTTACACGCATCACAGGATTGTTCATTTGGTTTTACCCTACACATTATAAAATAGACTGTGTAAACTATGCAAGGAATTGTCTAATTATGGACGCGTACATAATTATGAAATTTAGTGCACAGAAACCCAGTAAGGTTTACTATGTGTAAGAACCGATAGTGACAACAATAATAAAATGATAACAATGTAATGGAGGCACGGTGGACGCACCAATGATGCTTCATATACTTGTATATAAGTATCCCTCTTACATTGCAAGCATGATGTTATTAAAGTTACTAGAAGTTCAGAACCCTAACCAATGTTGTTCGGTCTTTTCAACTTCATGTTTTAAACTCTCACAAGTTTCCTATAAATAAATTTCGGGACGAAATTTCCTAAAGTAGGGGAGACTGTAACACCTGTGCCTCCACGGACATCAAACAAATACCAAACCAATGAAATATTATATTTCATACTTGGGATTTGTAAAAAAAATATGTGTATCATTTGCACATATCAATTCTTGTTCAATTTCAAACTCTAAATCGCTTTCTGGAAGGTTATACGCGCACCGATGCGTAAATATAACCAGTTTAATGCAACAAACACTCCGGAATAGTGACATAGGCTTAACATACCTTAAATAACCTTTACATAACTTAGAAATAAGTTTTGAAGGCTTTGGTATGGCAAAATCAAGTTAAATCGCTTACAGGGACTAAAGTTGACAAACTGCGAAAGTATGCCAATTTGAACTGTAACAGACATTCCGGAACATGACCATAAGTTAAACATACCATAAATATCCTTTACATAGCTTAGAAATAAGCTTTGAGGTGTTCGGTGTGCTAAAATAAACTTTTGGGTCATTCAGGGACTAAAAGTGTCAAAAAGTGCACAAGTTTGCACTTTCGCGCATAACTTACGTTCTGAATACATCCGGACATCCAAAAATTTATGTAAGCATTAATATATTATGCTTTAGTGTTTGGCTTAAGAAAAATCCATTCGTCGCGTCATTTGGATCGTTTTTCGCGCTTATGCGCATTCCGTCGTAATTAGCCGAACAACGCAACTGTACGGCTAAACGAACCGACATCCGAGATATTTTTGAGAACATTTTAAGTTACCTTTACTTTAACTTCATTTTAGAGCTTTTAAATGGGGTTAACGGGCCTTAAACGCGTCGGAAAAGGCCTTATTACACTACAGGGACCAAATCTGCCATTTTTGAAACTTTCTGTGAAGAAACATTGAATCTAGTCTATACCACCTTTGCACATGGTTTTGGGCAATACTAGGGGTTGTTTTGATGTGCACATGGTTTTGGGAAATACCATGGGCTCACATGGTTTTGTAAAACCATTATCTTGAGGTGTAAGGCCAAGATCAAAGCACGGTTTCCAAGAAACGATCTTAACGGTGGACCTTTTACTATAAATACCCCACCCCCCATGCTTCATAATCACTAGAATTTTGATCTTAGAAACTCTAAGTTGAAACCATTGTTTCATACCTGAGATTCTCGGATCGAAATTAGCATTCGGGGACCCTTCGTAAGTATTCTTTCGTTCTTTTATTGCTTTTCGAGTCTTTCGAGTCTGAAAGTCAAACTTTGTTTGACTTTCTACATTGACCAGTTATGGTCAATGCGAAGTTCGTTTGAACTTCGCAACGTGAGTGTAATCACGTTGGTTATAGTCCCTTGGGACTATGCCTACTGATTACCACGTTGTCTAGGGTCGTAGGGTAAGCGATCTAATAAATCGCTTATACCTCGAACCCGACCCATTTGGTCGATCATTAGGATCCAACCAAATACATTAGGTGACCATAGTAGGTAGGGAATAACCTTCCGAGGTTATACCCTATGGTCACATCGTTTGAGTAGTTGTATGATAGGTAGTTTATATGCCATAGGTAAATTACCAGAATACCCTTTTCATGTATAATTGGTAATTAAGCATATGTAACCTAAACCTTTGTCACATAACTGATTATGTAACATGTTTAGGCATATTCTACTTGTCATAGGACTAGTTAGGCGGTCCGAACGCGTTTCACGCACACGACGTGTTAAAGTAGCATAAGCTACCTTAATGGGTCGCGATGGGTCGAAAGCACTTAGATTTGGTTTCATTGTAGTATGTAGGCCTTGTTAAACCATATCATATGAGTTCCAATACTCATTTGGTTTACCAAGCCTCATCCTATCCGATCTCCCGATTTAAGTCCGGTTTATTTATATAGTTTTAGATTGTCGATTGATTCCGTGCTCTCTCTAGCTTTGTTTGGTTGTTGTTCAAGACCTCTAAGCATTCTCAGGCGAGTACATTATTCCCCTATTTTACTGCTTTCAATTGTTTTGGGGTGACTCATATGTGCTAAATGTTTTCGATGTTATAACGATGGTTTCAAAAACGATTAAGACGATTTATACAAAACTAATAACGATTTCAATAAAGTGAACAAACTTGTTGGTTGGGTTACATAACAAATGACATTTATTAGCAATGATCAAGCCGACCAGTATTAGGTTATGGTACCATAGGATCTGACAAATCCCGTTAGTTACTACACCCGTAGTTATGTGTGGGTGTTGTGGGTAGCGACTGAATCTGAAATTGTTAATTTACTCTTTGGTAAGGGTTTATTAATACGAGTTTTTAATCTATCCTTTGGTAAGGGTTTATTAATGCGAATTGTTAATCTATCCTTTGGTAAGGGTTTATTAATGCGAGTCAAGAAGGTTTGAATGTTATTAGCGAGACGACCATTTAAGTAGTTTCACGACCTAAAACGAATTTAACGATTGGGTAAACAATTGGTTTTCACACGATGTTTTAACGATTGGGTAAACGATTGGTTTCAAAGCGATATACGATTGGGTTTTGGTTATACATATTACATGATTTACATTGGGCATGAACATTACTTTGGTGGTTTGGTTTGACTAAGTGATTAAATAACAATGCGTGTGGAATATGATACAAGCATGGTGGATACGCCGCTGGTACTTCCTATATATAAGTGTTTGTATGGTATTACATATTGTAGCGTTATCTGAATCATTTCAGTTTGAGACATAGAACATTTTATACAAGTAACATACTTTTCACAAGACAATTATTTACAAACAACTTATCTTATACAAACTCATTTTACATGGTTATTCATTTAATCATGCATTATTCTCTTATTTATACATATCACTTGAACTTATTATTTTTCAAATGATTTACAAAGACAAAGCAAATTACAAGGTTCATGACTAAACATTTTCTTAAAACAGAAGTCATGAATCTTATTTTCACAAAACCTATGTACTCGCCAGCATTTCTTTGCTGACCTCGTTTTCACATATGTTTCAGGTATTGTTGAAAGATATCGATTGATAGGATGCATGCTCACATAGGACTGGACAAGGCCTTAGTGACTCAATAACAATGATAGACTATGTTTAAATTGTGTATTTAAATTTCCAGACAATGAAATTATTCAATGTTTAATAAAACGAAACACTTTTTGGTATCCATGGTTATGAAACATTAATTCTGTTGCAACACGCCCCGATGTTTCCGCCGCGATTGTTGTTTTACGCGGTCGGGGTGTGACACCATTCACCTATGAACAAAACAAGTACATCAGTATATGTTATAACATGTGTACTTGTGTAAAGTTTTGTTGTAACACGTGTAACAACTATATGTAACATGTGTAATGTGGCTATACATGTGTTACCACTCTAATGTAACACAAGTTACAAGCATGTGTTACATATGTGCAGCCCCCTTTGTGTCCAAAAAGGGTTGGGGTAACTATAAATAACATGTGTAACGTTGTTTCTATATATGTATCTAATTATCCCACAAAAAGACACTACTTTTTATTTTTAAAATAAACGAGATATTCTTAATAAATTATAAAGTTTCTAAAGGTAACACATAACATACAGGATAAACAAAAGCCCCAAACAAGCAACATATAGGGACTTGCACATAGGTAACACATGTTTGTAACTTGTGTTACACTAGAGTGGTAACAAATGTATAACATGTGTTGCGTGTTACACATGTGTAAACTTTTTGTTGTAACACATGTAACATGCCTATACATGTGTTACCGCCTAGTATAACACAAAAAACAGTTAGTATTCAGATCAAAAGCCCCAAACAAGCAACCAAACTAACAAAAACAGTTACTGTTCAGATCAAAAGTCTCAAACAAGCAACCAAACCAAACACAATTTTTTTTATAAAATAAACGAGATCATCAACGATTAGATTATGGACTTTTTAAAGGTAACTAATATATAAAAACAACAACAACAACAACAACAACAACAACAACAACAATCATTATCTCAATTCTAAAATTTTTTTAATACATTTAAAACAAAAAAAATACCCAACAAACTATCAAATCTATTTTACTAATACACACACAAAATCATTCAACTTTTACCAAATAAATAACATTAAGACATGGAACCAGTCCATGTCATACTTGTGAGTATGTTCTTTGTGTTCTAACAACTTTTTCTCTTAACCAAAACCCATGAACCAAATGATTTCTGACCTGCTTCTCTCTGACACAATTATGTGTGTGTGTGCTTGGTGTTCTAACAACTTTCTCTCTCTAAAACCCATGAACCAAATGATTTCTGACCTGCTTCTCACTCGCACACTTGTGTGTGTTTTTGGTCTTGGTGTTCCAATAATTTTCCCTCTCTAGAAACTCATGCAACCAAACGATTTCAGCCTGCTTCGATCTTCAGATCTGGTGGCTTCGATCTTCAGATCTGGTGGCTTCAAAAGAAAGGGATGAGTACATGAACACATGGTGTCTTCGATCTTCAGATCTGGTGGCTTTGATCTTCGATATTCAGATCTCGTAGCTTTGATGGTGGCTTTGATGAAAAGGTGATGTTTCTCTCTCTAATATCTAATGAATTATTTTGAAAATGGTTGGATGAAAATCAGCCATGAAAGATGGGAGAAAGCAAAGGTATTAGGGTTTTGGAAGAAGAAACGAATGTGGGATAAAGAAGAAAGAAAGAGATGCAAGTTCTGTATATATTGTTGGGTTTAAAAAAGTGATGAGATGATGGGTAATAAATGACTTGATGGGATGGGGAAGAGGGTGAAATGATGGCTTGAACAAATGACTAATTTGCCCTTTTAACATGTGTTTAAAGATATGATGTGGATCAATATTGACCACACAATTCAGGTTTCCCAAGTTTTCTAGATTAAATGGGTTTTCCATAGATACTTACACTATATACACTATATATATATATATATATATAGGGGATGGATCATCAGAAAACTAGTTTAAATGAGAAAACAAAAAAAGTAGCTAAAAAAGCCAAAAAAACATACCAATTTTTTTTTTTAATTTTTATAAAAAAATCGCAGTTTTTTATGCCTAGAAAAAAAATTTCAAAAAAAAAAAAAAAAAAAAATTTTTTTTGGTTGTACTGCACATGTGCACTAATACATAAAGCTTAAACCACTTAACCCACCCCCCCCCCCCCACCGACACCCCCCGAAAACCTAAACCCCCCACCCCCACCCCCCAAAAACCTGAATTCACCCTCCCACCAAAAGCCTAACCCCCCCCCCCCCAAAAAAAAAAAACCTAAACCCCCCACCCCCCACCCTCCCGAAAACCTAAAACTAAAGACTAAACATAAACCCGAAAAAAACCTAAACCCCCCTACCCCCACCCCCCAAAAACCTAAACCCCCCTCCCCCCACACCCAAAAACCTAATCCTAATCCTAAACCTCCAAAAAAAACTAACCCTAAAAGCTAAACTAGACTCAAAAAACTAATTTTAAGCATGTAATGCAATTGTAAACCCGAAAAAAAAAAAAAAAAAAACTAAACCCCCCCACCCCCCACCCCCCAAAAACCTAAACCCCCCTCCTCCCCACACCCAAAAACCTAATCCTAATCCTAAACCTCCAAAAAATTTAACCCTAAAAGCTAAACTAGACTCAAAAAGCTAATTTTAAGCATGTAATGCAATTGTAGTACATGTTATATTGCACATGTGCACTACTATAATAATAGTATTGAAAACAAGACGACACCATAAATCTTTTTTTATGTCATAAAAAATATGGTCGAATATACTTGAATGAAAGATACAAAAATTTGTGATCTTATGGTGCCATTTTTTTTTAAAATGATAACGTATGGAGAAATGAGAAATGTTTGAAAAGTTATATATTTTTTTTCCAATTTTACCCCTCCATCATTAAAAGTCTCCCCCCTCCTTTTTAGTGCTTTTTTTGTTAGTTTTTTGGTTTTCTCATTTATATCTAGTTTTCTCATGATCCTCTCCCTATATATATATATATATATATATGATTAAGTTCAAGAGTGAACACTAGTGTAGCTTACGAACTTAGTTAACTAATCCCTATATATATATTGAGATTTTGAATTGGAAAAATAAGTATATGTTTTTTCCAATTTTGAACAAGAAAATAAAATTGAAAGACCTAGAAAAGTAGTAGCCCTTGTCTTAATTCTTGCTTGGTGTATTGATTTTTTATACAATTTTTCTCTCATTTCAAGTTATATTCATCCACCCGTTCAAGTGTGATATTTTAGGAACCAAAGAAAATCATTGATTCCGGATTGGAAAGGGCAGATTCCAAGAAATTGCCATATGCCTCACCGATTAAGACATTCCAAGATCATTAATGACATTCTAATTTTAAAACAGTGGGAAACAAAACATGCAATCTAGGCATTACACATGGAGCATCCTGACTAGCTAAGTGTTACATGAAAGACATATATCTTAAAATAATGATTATTTTGACTTAATTATTTGATCAACCAAACAATAGTTATATAATTAAAATGAAAACATATAATTTAAGGTAATCAATTAGTAATTCATATAAGCTGATGATAATATACGGGGCGAAGTATGATTTTTAATGACCTTATAATCGGCTTTAGATATGTTTTCTGACTTTCTCCAACCACTCATTTTGATGAATCCACACCAATTTTCTTTATTTTCATTTTCCGCAAGATGCCTTGATCTATATATTGCTGGGTACTTGTGTCAAACTATGACACATTTAGTGAATACAATCTACGAATTAGCAACAAACCCACAAAATAAATAAAAAGTAATTTTAATTGTCGTTTGACGAATTACGGACGGGTGTCGTTTGACAATTTATGGACGGGTACCAAATGATTCCATGAATAATAATAATAATAATAATAATAATAATAATAATAATAATAATAATAATAATAATAATAATAATAATTTATTTGATTTTTCTTTGGTTTCAAGTTATCTCAAACAAAAGAAGAAATAAATCGTCAACAACTGTGATCTTTGAAGATCTAAGGAAAAAATTTTGATTCAAGATTGGAAGTAGGGGTGCAAACGAGTTGATCCGAGCCCGAGCTCGGTATCGTTTGATGTTTATTTTCAATGCTACAGCTTGACATGTTGGTAGTTTCTCAAGAGCTTGGCTTGTTTATTATCTTTTTGTTAATATATTAATAAAAAATATAAATAATGAACTTGTTTAGGCTCGCAAGCTCGATAGGAGAAGCTTGAGGTCGGACCCGTTTACTAAACGAGCTAATTTTTAGGTTCGGACTCGGCTCGTAAACAAATTTAGATAAGCTCAGCTTGTCTCATTTACAAAATAACTTTAAATAATGGGTAAATGTTGTAAAATATTGAATAAAAAAATTATTACGCTAAAGCTTGGCTCGACGAGCATGCCGAGTTTCTCAAGTCAGGCTCGAGCTCGGGCTCAATAAACAATCGAGCTTTTTTTAGGCTCAAGCTCGGCTTGGCATAGATAAGAATCCGCTCAGCTCAACTTGTTTGATTCCCAAGTCAATCTCAAACAGCTCAGCTCGTTTGCACATCTAATTCAAACATACCGGAAGATTCCAAGAATCCGCAATATTATATGCCTTGTCCATTAAGCCTTTCCAGGATAATGACATTTGACGATTCATACGCTAAAGGTTCATTTTCTCCTTATTCATATTTTGTTTACTAGCGAACTTTAATTCAGTGATGTTACATGTCTAGATTTAAGTACATGGCTTGGCATCGATAAGAATCCGCTCAGCTCAACTCGTTTGATTCCCAAGTCAATCTCAAACAGCTCAGCTCGTTTGCACATCTAATTCAAACATACCGGAAGATTCCAAGAATCCGCAATATTATATGCCTTGTCCATTAAGTCTTTCCAGGATAATGACATTTGATGATTCATACGCTAAAGGTTCATTTTCTCCTTATTCATATTTTGTTTACTAGCGAACTTTAATTCAGTGATGTTACATGTCTAGATTTAAGTACATTTTCTTACTTACGATTTGAATGGGTTAATCAAAACAGACACAAACTTGGAACATGCTCTCCAATATTATTATCAGCAAGAAAATTACTTGAAGCTCGATTTAACTTCCTAACAAAGCCAGTATAATAAAGCAATTAGCAATTAATTAGGAAACTAACTAAACTTAGGGCATATAGGCTCGTGGATCGGCCCACTTCAGAATCAAACGGGCTTGTGACCAAGTGGGAATTAGGCCACATTAGCTAACATTTGCCCCCTAATTTCTCACTCGGAATAAGGAGGTTTTCAATACCAAGTATGACTCACATCTCTTTCAACTTTAGTCTTATGAGTGCTTTAGTAAGAATGTCGGGTCCTTGCTCCTTCCCACTAATATGCTCAATGGTGATTTCCTCTCGTGCAATGCATTCCTGAATATAATAATACCCTGTCTTGATGTGTCAGAAACCCCGACCGCACCCTGGGAGCGAAAGCCGTGAAACCAAACAAGTGGTACCGGTGTTTATTAAATTAGCAATGGAATTAAATAATCAGGATCGTAGTTAGGAAATAATTTCAGAGTTTGTAAAAACACCAAACTTTTAATATTAAACAAATAGGCTAAAATTCATATTCCATTTCAATTGTATTTATAGGGATAAACCCTAATTGTCGAAAACATAAATTTCTTCTTTTGTTCAGGTAATCATAGCCATTTATTTAAGCCTCCAGTGCTCCATATCTGGCTTCTATTACGTTCATAGTTGGATTCCCGCGCGTTTGAAAAAAAATGTTTTATCAGCAAGAAATACTGGCGAGTTCATTCCATTTTATAAAAAGACACATTGTTATAACTTTACAGTATCAAGAGTTTTTACATTTGTTTATATCTACCAATTTCTCAACAGTATTGCGACTGGGGGCCCAATTCCACTGTGCTTGTGGTCATATTACTATTGGATCTCTTTACCCAATAATAACGAGTGTCAAGTAATGTATACAAAACCCCACATACCGACAGTAATTGAAGAATACAAAAACTTAATCACTGTACATATAACTGAAAACATTTAGGGTTTTGTAAAACAATATGGTAAAAAGAGAGAATGACTAACGTTGCAAACTTAGGGTTTAACTATAAGCTTCCTAGTAATATTTCTGTCGCAACCCCCGACTACTGCCGCGGGGGCGGGCGGCCGCGAGTACACAGAGCTGGTGGTATCAGTGTTTATTAATTTGGCAGCGGAATTTAAACATCAGGACCGTAGTTAGGAAATATTTTATCAGAGTTTAAACACCATACTTTTATAAATAATAAATGGGATAAAACCTAAGTTTCCATTTATAATACATTCGTAGGGATAAAACCCTAATTATTGAAAACATAAACTCCTTTTTATTTAGGTAACTTTTATAGCAACTTCTTTAAGCCTTCAGTGCTCTCCTGCTGGCTTCTATTAGCTTCACATTAAGTTACCTGAAATGCGTTTTAAAAATGTTTTTATCAGCAAGAAATACTTGCGAGTGCATCCTAGTTTAATCAAAACAGTTTTTATAACTTTACAGTATTAAGGTTTACAATGCTTATATCTATCCAATTAATCAATACAACATTGCTACTGGGCCACATATTGTCCCCCGTGCTTGCGATCATGCTACTATTCGCAATAGTAACGAGTTTCAAGTAATGTATACAAAACCCCACATACTGATGATAATTGTAGAATCACAGAAACTTAATCACTGTAAGTCATTTAGGGTTTTGTAAAATATTTAAAATAATGATTTAAAAAGGGTTTACAAAAAGAAAATGAACTCACATTGCTGACTTAGATAATAATATAGCTTCCTAGTGACTTTCTTGGTTATAATCTATTAAAAATTAAACAATGCACACGTGTTAGTGAAATAACCCACTTTATATTAGCCATACTACCTAGACAGAACTCCAACGAACTGAGTCAGGCAGAGCCTTGACATGCGTTACGGAGCCCTAGATCAATCGGGTAGGGTAACGAATACGTGATCGGGGTTATAATACTTACAACGAGGCATATCTTCGCTATTTAGGGGTATAATACCCGAGCACTATACACTGTATTGTCTGAGAAATAAAAAGAATGGAGTGAATGTAAACTGAGGCGAGAGGCCTCCTTATATAGCCTGGTCGAATGGCGGCTCGTGGCCCGCGAGCCCCTGCTCCCTTTCTTACGCGAGAGACCTAGGGTAGGTCCAAGCTTAGGTGAGTCAACTCCCGAGACTCAACACGCACAGGGACACGTGGCGCAATGCGGTGTCGCCTGGTGTCACCGGGTCACGGCCCGCGACTCGCAATCCCAAAGGGGTCGCGCCCCGCGAGAAGCTTTATCATTTGTTTTTATTTGATTTTTATTAATATATATATATATATATATATTATTTAAGTCCGTTAACGTATATTCGGGATATATTAGGGACGTTTAGGGTCATGTTAAGGGTTTTAGGAGGGTTGTTATATCCTCCCCACCTTGTTTTAGATCTTGTCCTCGAGGTCTACTAGAACAGGAGTGGATATATCCTTTGCTTCTCTGCCTCGAGCTCCCAAGTGTACTTCGGTCCTCTCTTGGAATCCCATTTCACTTTGACCAGAACTAGTCTCTTGTGTTTGAGATTATTGATCTTTCTATCTTCAATCTGTAGTGGTTTTTCTATAAACTTAAGTTTCTCATTTACCTCTATGTCTTGAAGAGGTACCACTAATGATTCGTCTGCTAAGCAATTCTTGAGGTTACATACATGAAACACATCATGTATTCCTACCATTTCCTCTGGCAGGTGTAGCTGATTAGCTACTAGTCCTATTCTTTTGATAATCATAAAAGGTCCAATATACCTGGGGCTTAGCTTCCCTCTTTTAACGAATCTGACTACTCCTTTCCATGTAGAAACTTTTAACAATACCTTATCTCCAACTTGAAATTCTAAGGGTTTTCATCTGTTATCCGCATAACTCTTTTGACGATCTCGTGCTGTTTTTAGTCTTTCCTTGACTTGATTAATCTTGTTTGTTTTTTCTTGCACTATCTTTGGTCCAGATAGTTGCTTTTCTCCAATATCTGCCCAACAGACTGGAGTTCGGCACTTTTGTCCATAAAGTGCTTCCAATGGTGCAGCACTGATACTGGTATGATAGCTGTTATTGTAGGAAAATTCTATTAATGGTAAATGATCATCCCGGTTTCCTCCGAAATTAATTACACAGGCTCTAAACATATCTTCCATTGTCTGAATTGTCCTTTCACTTTGTCCGTCCGTTTGAGGATGATATGCGGTGCTTAGGTTTAACCTGGTTCCTATTTCTTTTTGGAAACTTGTCCAAAAATGAGAAGTAAAATGCCTATCTCTATCAGAAACAATAGATAAAGGAATTCCATGTAATAAAAATATTTCATTTACATATAACTTGGCTAATTGTTTCATACTGAAAGTTTCCTTCATAGGTAAGAAATGAGCAGATTTGGTTAATCTATCTACAATCACCCAGATTGTTTCTTTACCTTTTTGTGTCTTGGGTAATTTGGTAGCAAATTCCATTGTTATCAATTCCCATTTCCATATTGGCATTTCCAATTGCTGCAACAAAAACCTGAAGGTTTCTGATGCTCAGCTTTAACCTGTGAACAGGTTAGACACTTAGCAACATAGGTTACTATATCCTTTTTCATTTCTATCCACCATAAATTTTTCCTAAAATCTTGATACATCTTATCATTACAAGGATGTATTTTATACTTAGACTTATGGGCTTCTTCTAAAATTCGGTGGCGTAGGTTTCCTTGTTTGGGTATCCAGATCCTTTTCTTATGGAATCTCTAAATTACATTTGTTCCTTGTTCTAATTCTTTAATCATTCCTTTTAATTCTTCAGTATCGTCCTTGATTACTGTTTCCTGTATCTTTCTAATTTGCTCATTTAAATCTATTGAGAGAACATACTCATTTTGGATTTTCATGATACTTTTGACTTAAAGCATCATCTACTACATTAGCTTTTCCTGCATGATACTGGATATCACAATCATAATCACTAAGAATCTCCATCCAGCGTCTCTGTCTCATATTTAATTCCTTTTGCCCAAAAACATACCTTAGACTCTTATGATCTGTGAAGACAACAAACTTGCTACCGTAAATATAGTGTCTCCAAATCTTAAGGGCAAAAATTATAGCTCTTAACTCTAGATCTTGGGTTGGCATTTCCATACGTCATCTTTCGCTGGTAAATACAATTAACTAACTCATTTTGAAAATAGTTTTTCAAAAATAATTTTATACATAGAGAAAACCCGTAGGTAATCATTTAATATTTCTTGATATTTTGTCTTTTCATCAGATTACATATTTATCACACAAAGGGAACCATATATCAAAGCCGGTCAGTTTTGGTGCTATAATGATTAAGGTATACACCAAAGTTGAATAACGTGTCTTACAGTCAGTATGCCTACCCCAACACGTTATTTTGTATTGGCATAATAGTTAAAGGGTCGGGACGCCCAGATACGGTACCAATAACTCCCAATTTTTTCAGTTATCAAATATAACGGATTAAACCGAGTGGCATATTCGCCATATCCCAAGTTTAAAAACTAAAATAAGTTAAGAGTATTTACCTTTTAGCTAGCTTCCAACCGATAACGGTTTTCAAATATAGTAAAAACCGTAAAGACAAAGTATTAAACTCAAGTCCGAATATCTGGGGGGTTCTATAGTGCGCAGTGAACAGATTTAGCTACCTGTTAGAATGTATACGGGTCATAGGTTAGTTCCTTTAACATGACCCGTTACGTAAGAATAAGATTAATTTGCAAGATTAAGCGTAGATTGATTAGAATGTGGTTTCTACCCATCTGAGTGTAAGGACTCATTGGATAAAGGTTAAATAAATAAACATTCTGATTTGAAAAGGTTTTAAAAAGGTTATGACCCGTTACGCCTAGTTTATGTGAACTAGGTGCGCATAACTAGTTATGCGCATAAAGACGTGTTCGGAAGGTCGGATGGGCATTCGACAAGTGTAAGTAGTAAAAGTATATTTTTAATTGAAGTACATACTGATCTGAAGTCAGATTATAAGTTGGTTTAGTTTGAAACCATTTATTTAGTTACTTTGACCACATAAGGGTATTGTGGTCATTTTCAACAAAATATTGAAGACTTGCTGTTTAATCCATCAAACGGATTGACCAAGTGGTATAACTTCAAAGAGTTATACTCAACAATCTTATGGTCCTAAAACAAGTTTAAAACAGGTCTAAACATTGACCCAACGGGTCAGAATCAAAAGTCAAAGCAAAAGTCAAACTGCTTGACTTTTGACGTAGAATGAGACCCTAAACTGAGTTGGACAAGTTGAGCATGTTAATATCAATTTATATTAGTTATAAAACATGTATATTTGACTAAACATCTGAGTTATAAGTTGTAGAAATCATTTATGCATTTTAGTCAAAAAATTCAAGTTTTACGTAATATGCTCAACTTAACAATTCAACTAGTAGACGTAATAATCCGAAGTTATGATCGCAGAGGGATCATAACATCATTATTACGATCACGTAGGAATATTTGGATTGAACTTTACTTTACCAAAATGGTTAAAAGGTAAAGTCAAACAGAAAGTCAACTGTTTGACTTTATACTTCAAATAACTAAATAAAATGAAAAAGACTAGGTGGAAACACTTACCTGGAAGTGTTTGAGCAGAAGAATATTGAGAGGGAGTCCTCTTGTCCAGAGGAAGGCTCCAAGCAAGTTAGAGTAGAAGAAATGAGAATGAGCATGGAGTTGTGAGGATTCAAGTGGCTATATATAGTTGAAGATGGTACACAAGATCAAGACAAGTGTCCAGAGGCCTTCTAGGATGTTTGCAGGTGTTAATGAGGTGGCAAGGACTGCGCAAGAGTGGCCAAATTGCAAGATAGGTGGCAACATGGCAGAAGTCCTTGGGCTGTAAGCAAAACTGTCATTGGCAATCCCTTACAGACCATAAGGGAAAGTGCTTACGGTCCGTAAGGACCTTAAGCACGCAGTGATTTCAAACTAGCTTACGGACCGTAAGGGGTTAGCCTTTGTGGTCTGTATGGAACCTCCAGAATCAAAATTTTGAGATTTTTGCACATTCAATCCTTGGACTTTACATCTTTGTCCATTTGGCAGTTTTGTCCCTCTCCTTCGTCGTAGTGACGATTAGTCGGAGATCTTGGATGCGTTTTAGTTAACCTAAAATAATAATCTTTCTCTTCTTCCCAGAATCAGGGTTAGTCGGAAATTCAAAACATTTTCAGAACGTACAATGTAGGTTCTTCCTCCTTTCACATAATCGAGATTAGTTGGAGGTTTCTCCTTCCACATAGTCGGGATTAGTTGGATAATTGGACACGTGTCGTCACATAACTGGACGGAATTTTCGGGGTGTTACAGTAGTCGATGCACAAACGCATCGAGTCGTCTTTCGTTTTCGCGAATGAACTACCGGGGCTTCCACCCGAGCATGAGGTGGAATTTAGAATCGAGCTAAACTCGGGAGCCAAACCAGTAGCCAAGGCTCCTTACAGGTTGGCCCCGACCGAAATGACGGAACTAATGACTCAAATATAAGAGTTACATGATAAGGGCTTGATAAGCATCATGGGCCCATAACCCCCGGCTCTGATACCAACTTGAAACACCTTGTAGGATCGTTGTTAGACCCGACTGAGTCGTTCAGAAGAGTTTTATATCCGGTTCAAAGGCGGAATCAGTGAACTGGACTTGATAACAGCTTGCTAATCTTTAATCTGTCACTTATATTGATAATAACAGCAATTACAACCTGAACAGACTTTGGCAGCACTTCGTTACAGATCTGGAAGTCCCGTACCAAACGAAATGTGAAATACCCTATATATACTAGTGTTGATTTCGCTCCTGATGACATTGGACACTTTTGGGCGGAATCAGAATGTTCTGATTTCGCTCTAAATGACTCCTTGTCATTTGGGGCGGAATCAGCATCTTAAATGCTAACCTTTGATTCTCGAATCTCATGCACTTGAAATCCTATTCTATCCTATTACATGATACAAGACGAAGTCAATAGACGTAATGCACTAACAGACTCCCCCTCGGATATTGACGAAGTCTTCAGTGTCTAGTCTCCAGTATGACACATCTTCAGTCTTGATCATTCAGCCTTCTCATTCAAGTTGTAACATTATAAGCATCCATCAATCTTTCTCTCCTATCAGCTTCAGGCTCCCCCTTTCATCAAGCTTCCGTGCTTTGGGATCGACACCTAGCTTTCCATCTACAAGCTTTTCAATGCTTCAAGCTTGTCTTCAGACTCTCCCTTAGACTCTACTTTCGGGATCGTAATCTGGACTATCTGCAAACACTCAAACATTTATAAATACAATGCTTTCAAATTCTCAATCAAATTCTCTAATTCACTCCCCCTATCAACAAACTAAATGATTTAGCAGCATTAAAGAATCCAACTCCCTCACAGTTAATCTTCGAAGTCCAAATTAATGACCTTGGAGATATCACAAACTGTTTTTTATTTTTGATTTTTAATTCAAGTTTCAAATTAATGAACTTGTTTTATTTTCAGAAACACAATCAGCTTACTTAGATTTTGAAACTCAACATTTCAGACATCGGTTGTCGAAAATAAAGCAGAATCAAAAATCTTTTTGTATTTTCTGAAAATATAAAGCAGTAAAGAAATATGTACAAACATATTTACAGACAATATTTTTGTTTGAGTATGCATCAGAGGATCATATCAGTTTTTGACAAGTCACAAGTACCGTTGAGCTTAGTTACACATTAAAAATTAAACAATTCACTTAGATTGTCGATATACTTGTCCACTTAAATTTTCATACAAAGTTCAACTAATTCAGGATACGAATTAAGTGTTTTAAGAACTTAAACTCATTCATGTGTCCCACCTCTTGAATATACTCCCATATCCAGATCCCAATATTCAGTCTTACAGGTGAGTATACCTAGATGATATCTGTAAGGGGAATAAATTATAGTACGAAACCGTGAGAGCTCAGGTCAGAACTTCCGTTCAGCAGAGAGATGACGGCTCGACTTTTGGTGTGTCCCCTTTAGAGGATCTTTTGTATTACAACAACAATGACTATCAATTTTATTGTTTCATCAATTTGCTGAGGGCGGCGCTATATTTCAAGCAATGCAGAAAGTATTCTTCGGGGACTAGGCCATTGCTTCCGCAAAATCAGAAGTCCCGAGATAATACCCCAGATATCACTGAGTATAAAGACCTAGTATCTCAGAAAGAGGGACCTTTCAAACGAGATTTCAGGGGTTACCTATATATCCAAGTAGTGTTCCCCACTAAATAAGCAAGTTTGAATTTAGGTTTATATCCCGAAAAAGTTTACTAAATGTATAAAAATCTACCGACACATCCACAGTGAGATCGTTTAACACATTTTGACTTTCCAATTCTTTAGCGTACTGTAACTGTCTGCTGATGTACTATCATTTCCTCTTTTTACACAAAAACTCAATTTTTTCATTTTATCATGTTTTTGGCTTTTTCAAATTTTCAAATGTTTTTGTATTTTCTAACAATATTACTCCCCCTAAAATGCAAAACCATTAAAAAAAAATTTGACAACCAACACTGATAACTTTGTCTCGCCATCCATTTTCTGCTTCTCATGCACCGATTTGCAGAAAAATAATGTACCCCCATGATTTACAACACATTGATATAGATACAGTTTGAAAACCGTTTTTCAATCTTGTGAAATTAATCATGTTTGTTCAGCCGTGAGGGTTTCGGCGTATTCAATCAACACATATTTTTGTAATTTTCTATTTTTAACAAAAACAAAACATATTTTTGGTTTTTCAAAATTTTCAATTTTTAGGATTTTGAAAATATTGTTTATTTATGTACAGAAAAACAAATAAACTCCCTGTTTCAACCAACACAGGGTCCAGCAGCCTCTTCCTCCTTTCCATGTGCCAGGCTGCTCCAGTTTTCATTTTTCTTGAGCACCTACACATTCAACTAATTCAATTACTTGAACAATTTAGCCCAGGTCTGTTGGACCTTAGGCATTTCAACACAATATGTATCATTTAACTTCGGAAAATCTTGGTCATTCTGAACAAAGACTTTTTCAACTTTGACTTCAACTTTCTCATCTTTTACCGAAGTCACTTGTTTCTTAACACTCCAAGTTTGACCTTTTGGAGTCCCTCTTTTGTAAAAATGTGACTCTTTTTGAATATTTGGATTTTGAACAACAACTTTTGGTTTCCAAAACTCTTGAGGTTTTGTAGCATCGACAGTTGTTTTCCAACATTGTATTGTTCTTAATCTGGGTGTGTGAGAATTCCAGATCTGTCTCGAATCGAACCTGTTAGCGTTTGATTTCCAGTTTTGATTCGAAGCAAACTTGTTTGTGTTATACCTCCAAGTTTGTTTCGAGTCAAATCTGGTTGACCTTTGTCTCACATTCTCAGATTTTTGTTTCTCAGCATCAATCTTCTTTAAGTCAACATCCACAGGTTTCAGATTTGGACACTTTCGTGCAAGATGTCCTTTTTGATCACATTTGAAACATGTTCTCATGGACACATCTTTGACCTGTGGTTGTTGCTTTTTCTTTTGAACTAGGAACTCTTCAATAGACTATTGTCCAATTTTAAGTTTTTCCTCCTCTTCAAAACTTTTTCCTTGAACAAAACTCATTTTTGTCTGAAAATTCGGAGTTTCATTTCTTTTCCAACTTTGTTTCTTCTTATAACCCAACCCAGCCTTCATGTTTTTCTTCTTGAAACTAGGTTTGTTATACGAACCTCTATGACTCTTACCAGCAAACTTTGAAATCTCAGATTTCTCAATCTCAACCATTTTGAAAACTTTATCAACCTTTTCTGAAATCACATTCTGAATCGGGAATACAACATCTAAGAACAATTTATCCGATCCAATCATGGTATAAACCAATCCTTTTGAATCATCATTCAAACTTTTCTCGGATTTTGTGTTTTTCAGATAACTATCATGAAGATTTCCTTCATCTTCATCCTGTGATTCAGATTTACCTGTATCAACCGACTCTTCTTTCAACACACTTTCAACGACTTTACCTACCACCTCTGAATCATGAGAATCATCAGATTTGGAATAGGTTATGTCAATGTTGTCTGGCAATTGATCTACCATGTTGAAAGCTTTTTCGACCTTTTCCTCATCATAAAATGCAAATTTTCCCGGTGGTGGAACTTGATGAAATTCTGAGCCAATGCCTTTCTTGTTTTGCTCAGACTCACTATCTCCCGGTTTTATATTGAAAATACGTTCAAGCACATATGACGACACGTGATAACTTTTCAACTTGTTGTTATCCTGTTCTAAATCAGCAATCTGTCGCTTTAGCTTAGCAACATCCTCAATATAGGAATTAACAAAATCTTGTTTTATCGAATACATTCGTTTAAGTTCTTTAGTTGTTTCAGAAAGATAATTCATTCTTGATTGAGCATATTTCATTTCATCTTTCACTTTTTCGTATGACTCTTTCATAATATGATATGCTAATTTCATTGAGTCATATTCTTTCTTCATCTCCTGACAAGCAATTTCTTTTTCAGAACATTTTTCTGTCATTTTAGAAATATTTTCTTTCAAAACTACATTTTCTGTTTCTAACTTTTTACATTTTTCTGAAAAGTTTTCATCATTTTCTTTCAAAACTTTTTCTTTTTCTAGCATTTCTTTGAATTTTTCTTTAAAAATATTTTCAATTTTAGTGAATTCAAGATCTCTTGTTCTGAATTGCTCATCTTTTTCAGTACAAACTCTGCACGATTCCATGCATTTCTTGCACTGATAAATCGTTTTTAAGATTTTAGAATCAGAATGTACCTCAGTGATTGGCACTTCGGTGTTTGATGCAGTTGCCTCAGTTTGCTTTTGATCAGCATCAACTTGCTTTTCTTTAACATTAATTTCATCACCAACATTACCAGCTTCCACATTCTCATTATTTACTTCTTCTTCTGCTTTCTTCACATCTTCTCCAATTTGCTGTTCTTCAGTAACAGCTTTCTTAACTTCTTCATTCACCTCAACTTCTTCACTTTTGATTTCCTTCACAACCTCAACTTCAACAGCTTCTGCTTCAACCTCTTCAGCAACTTTCTTCAGATTGTTCACCATCTCTTCAACACTCTTCTTCATTCTCTCTTCATATCTTTTTCTCAGACAAGATCGCATGGCATATCTGATCTCCTTTTCATGCCTTTTAGCATATGTGTCATCTTTCAATACATTTCTATAATATTCAGCTCTCAAAGGAATCATGAGAAGAACATCATCAAAGATTATGTCTTTCTTTGGAACAACTGGTTCTCCTTCTCTGTTGAAGTAACATTCTCTCTTCTTATCCCATCTTCTGCTCATAACAGCACTCCCATATTCTTCCTGCATCTCATCCATTCTATTCAACACAATGTTTCTTTCTCTGTAGGTCTTTTCTTCCAGAGTCTCTTCTCGAGTCTTCTTTTTGACCTCAACAACAACATTTTCTTCTTTGTTTTTATTTTCATCTTGAATCTCAGCAACAAAAACAAACTTTCTTTCCTCTGTTATATCTTTGCCATGAGCTGTTTTTCGAACATTCTCCAAACGATCTTCTTCTGGACAAATTGAGCTCCAGTCAAAACCTTCATCATCTTGAATTACAAAACAAGCTCTAGATTTGGGTTTATCTTCAATCATCTTTGGCTCTTCTCTGCTTCGATGGTAAATTGCCTTTCGATAATAGTCATCGTTGAAAGGACGTTCATTTCCTTCAGCAACTTCAGAATTTCTGCATTCTCTTTTGAAATGACCCTTTTGCTTGCATCTGAAGCAGGTCACTTTGGATTTGTCGAATCCAAACTTTGTTGACGCACCTCCAAGAGATTGTTTCCCAGTAATCTCCATATACCTCTGCGCTCTTCGGATGCAACTTGCTAAGCACCAACGAATGTCAATGAGCTCCATCTCTTCCGGATCAATCTGGTCGTAGTCTTCCTTGGTTAATTCAGAGTTTCCAATTTTACCAGCTACAAGACCTTCATACGATTCCAGAACAGATGCAAGAAAACTCATTTGCTGCTTAGCTGCATTGATGCTCATCGACGGAGAATTTTTCAGTTTGAGAGCGATGTTGCATAGAATCTCCTCAGTTTCATCAGGATTTTATTTCGAAGATGAATGATATCCAGAATGATGACTTGTTGAAGTTGTTTGAGGTTCTTTCATCTTCTCACCACTGAATGCTGTCTTTGGTGAACCAACACCTTTCTCCGAAGGTACACTGCCTTTGTAGTATAGACCAACATTCTGTTGATGTGAAGATCCAGTCATCTTGCTTTGCTTCTGCAGCTCTAGATTATAACTCTCTATCTTTTCAAACAATGCATCAAGAGAAATTGTATCATATAAAGCATCATTTTTCAAAATAAACACAAACGTTTGCCACTGATCAACTCGTGGTAACGCTTCAATCACTTTATCTATAAGTTTCTCTCTTGTTTTCACTATCTCAAATCTCTCAAGTTCAATTTTAAGATGACAAAATCTCTCAATCATTTGTCTCACTGTCTCTCCTTTTAAACTATCAAACAAATCAAATTCTTTTTTAAGTAAAGCAATTTTGTTCTTTTTTATCTGTTTACCCCCCTCAGCTTTAACACGTAAAGCTTCCCAAACTGATTTAGATGACCCATCATGATTCAGCAACGCAAAAATATCATTTCTAATTGCCGCCTGGATCAAAGCAATCATTCTTTGTTCGGCAGCAAACTCAGATTTATCTTCTCTTGATAACTTCTTGAATGTAAGTTCTTCGCCTTTATCATCTTTTGGCCTTTTGTATCCAAATTCTAAGCAAAACCAACTTTCGTGAGCATACGCTTTCGCCCAATTGAGAAAACGTTCCTTCCACCAACTATAATCTTCAATGCTCTCCAGAGTTGGTGGCTTTGAGTGCGTTCCATAGAAATTATCATGCTTGATGTTCTCATTGATCGCTTTCGTGATAGTTTTTGGTGTAACATTTGCAATCTCGGACGATTCGGATGTGAATGCATTGAAAAATGTGTTGTAGAATTCTTCAGCCATGATGTAAACCTGAATAAACAATCAAACAAAAACAATCAGTACACACAATATCAAATATCCTGAAACAATACTGACACTCGATCGTCGTGAAATAATCTTGACACAAAACACTTTGAAGCGAAATCTGTTTGAAGAATATTTGGAGCGGAATCAACAAGTTGAACACTTGGAGCAGAATCACAACTATCAGTTGAGTGAAATCACAAGTTTATTAGTCTGGAGCGAAATCACAAACAATCTTTGGAGCGGAATTAAACTTTAGGGCTAACACAGACTACTTGGAGCGGAATCAGCCTATTGGAACTGATCAGGAGCGGAATCAGCAAGTCTTTTGGAGCGAAATCAGACTTTTGAAGCTGAATCAGACAATTAGGAGCGGAATCAGGAACTTATCCATTTCGAGCGGAATCAGTTCGGAGGTCAATTTTGTCCATTTTTAGTCCGTATTTTAACATGAAACTCTCAAGGGTTTGTCTATGTCCAATTCCGAGTGCACTGTGAAAAGTTGAACCAATTCGGACCATGAAATGATGTTCAATTGAAGAAAGAAGGTGTAGAAACGAGAAATTTCAATGAAAATCAGCTGTAAACTGCAAAAACTCTTCCAACTAGCTCTGATACCACTTGTAGGATCGTTGTTAGACCCGACTGAGTCGTTCAGAAGAGTTTTATATCCGGTTCAAAGGCGGAATCACTGAACTGGACTTGATAACAGCTTGCTAATCTTTAATCTGTCACTTATATTGATAATAACAGCAATTACAACCTGAACAGACTTTGGCAGCACTTCGTTACAGATCTGGAAGTCCCGTACCAAACGAAATGTGAAATACCCTATATATACTAGTGTTGATTTCGCTCCTGATGACATTGGACACTTTCGGGCGGAATCAGAATGTTCTGATTTCGCTCTAAATGACTCCTTGTCATTTGGGGCGGAATCAGCATCTTTAACGCTAACCTTCGATTCTCGAATCTCATGCACTTGAAATCCTATTCTATCCTATTACATGATACAAGACGAAGTCAATAGACGTAATGCACTAACAATTCTATTAAGCGGTCAAACCAAAGTTAAAGCGAATGAAATTGTACGACCAAATTTAAGCTTTTACACATTTCTAAAGAAAACTTGGTTAAACTTACAAAGTTAACCTTTTAACTAGTTACAAACGATACCGAGATTTACAAAAGTTATGAAATACATGTCTTAAGTTAGTTTAACGAACTACACTTTAAATATATAACAACATAATGTTTGACTCGTTTACATAATCTAGTTCGGAAGCATGTCGAGGGCGAGAAGTGCTAGTGTGTTCGTTCCAATTATCGCGAAACACCTGAAGTTGAGCTTTAACTATAACACATTAACAAGAATTGTTATCATCTAAATATAATAATAATACATGCTAACATAGAATTCTAACTTCCAACAAACATGATAACCATACTATTTGTCAAGTTCATTATTGTTCTCCTTTTTAGACTAATACTAACATTCTTTCGTTGGATCCGTTCATGTGGATCATCATATGACCATCCCTTTTTACATCCTAATTCTTGTTCATTTGACCCGTTCATAAATGGTCTATTACACGATCATTCTCTAATGTAACATTCTAGTTCGCTCGACCCGGTCGTACTGAGTATATTACATAATCATTCTTTATCATAACCTTCTAGTCCATTCGACCCGCTCATAATGAGTCTATTACATAATCGTTCTTTATCAGAACCTTTTAGTTTGTTCGACCCGTTTGTAGTGGGTCTATAATATGATCATTTTCTAACAAAACATTCTAGCTCATTCGACCTGTTTGTGACGAGTCTATTTCATAATCATTCTTTATCTTAACATTCTAGTTCGTTCGACCGGTTCGTAGTGGTTCTATGTAATGATTATTTTCTAGCATTTCATTCTAGTTCGTTCGACCCATTGTAATGAGTCTATTTCATAATCATTATATATCTTAACATTCTTGTTCGTCCGACCTGTTCCTAGTGGGTCTATGTCATAATCCTTCTCTAACGAATTACGATTACTACAATATATAACGTTGAACAATACTAAAAATAAACTATAAATGTACAAGTAGTGTACCTCGATCTTGAACGCCTTGTGATTTCTTGGTCCTCGGGCGTTATTCTTTCACACCTAAGTTTTAGAATTAACATGCTTTATGTCACACCCCGAATTTCCACGTGTTACCGGTGGGCCCGGTAGGGGAGTATCGTGACGTGGTTGGCAACATAATAGTCAAACAACACAATATTTAAATGCACAGCGGAAGCAAAGTATAGATTTAATTCAACCAAACGATATTGTAATATTAAGTATCACAAATAGTCGAATATAAATCCACATGTAGATCAAAATAAAAAGGAAACAAAAGTTCAACAGTTTATGACATCCAAGCTGGCGAGACTTAATGTGGATGCTAGGAGACAAGCCAGCCTATTTCGCGTAGTACCTGCACTTAACCTTTTTAAGAAAATACGTCAGTTTACACTGGTAAATACAATCAACCGACTCATTTTGAAAAGAGTTTAAGAAAATGCATTTAAGGCACAAGGCACAAATAATATTTTATAACTTGGGATAATTATTTAAATATATAATACTTGTAGGGATTTACATGTTCCTTATGCGTTCAGTAGCCCGGATCGAGCCGGGTTAAAGATCAATAAACACACCACTTTATTTATGAGACACTAACAGGTGTACGCCTACACCTGAGTGCTAAGGTCGTGGCCATTTCGTAAAATGATGCCAGGGATATCCGGGACACGGTCATTAACCCCCCAAAGGCTTTAAGCAAACAAAACAATATTAAACGAGACGTCTCAATACTTTAATTATCATTCATTCAATCAAAGATTCAACGCCCCGACCAAGCGGTATTTTATATACCGTACCCCAAGCCCGTATAGGGAAAATAAGTTAAAAGTATTTACCTGAGTAAGTATTGATCAAAAATCAGCGAGTGCAAGTATCTTTTACTGGTTCTCCTAATCTGGAACGAAGGTTTATAATAACCTATTAGAATCCTAACGGGTCTTTAGTTAAGCTTACGCTTAGACCGGTTAGTTTTAAAGATACGGTTCGTACGCACAATTAAGCGAAGACCGGATAGAATGTGATTTAGACCCGACAAGTTTGAAGACTTGCTTAATATGGGTATATGATACACATTCTGGATTTTGAGATAAAACCGATAAGGTTTGACCCGTTTCGGCTAATTTATGTAAACTAGTTACATAAACCGAACCGAACGCGCATGAAGCATAACGGGTATCCGTAAGAGTCCTAAACAGGTTTCCTAAGTTAACATGCCTTAAATAAGTTGTGACATCAGTAGGATATTGTGACAACTTGAGTTTCCGACATTCTTTATTCGCATTTAATGCACGTTGACTTTGACTATATAGTTGTGATATGATAAAACGTATTGTGTTTGCTTGATTATGTGTTGATATTATAGCATGAGACTTAGTGTATTAGAAATCACCTAAACTGGTTTAACACATGAAAATACTCGATGAAACACAAGATGTGTTTCGCCAGATAACAACTCGACGAAACACAAGTGATTCGGCAACCCCATCTCGACGAAACAGGCTGTTTCGCCGGCCCAACTGTTACGCGAAGCCCAGTTCGGGCCCAACACGTAAACTCGAATATTAAAACGAGAAACAACATCAGTTTTACACCTTTTATCAAAACAAGAAAACCCTAGAGGCTTTGTGACGGCAACCTAACATCCTTTGGAGATTTGTAACCGAACTGATCATCGTCTATACTTCCGGGTTTGCAAAATCGGATGTCACGTATCGATGTTGATTAGTTATTTGTTTTGTTTCATCATGTGCTATGTTTGATGATCACGTGTTAACTGTGATTTGATTTGTTTGGAATTGTAATACCAAGTGATAAATCTGCATGTATTGAATGTTATGATTGATGCTAATTCCGATATATATGTAATACATGATAACCATGTGAACCAACTAAAGTGAATCTAAGATGAAAGACCATCACATGGCTTTGTCAGAAACATGATTATGTGCACACATTTTAAAACTAGGGATTTTGGCTGATGTGATGATTATAGATATATTGATAAATATAACATGTCATAAGATGGTCCAATCACCTCTTGAGGTGATTATAATTGTCGGTCATTGATCTGTATGATAAGGGTTGATGATAACTATAGGATCTTTGTATGATGTTGACGGCTGCTAGGGTTCTGCATGAAACTGATATGACGTAACTGATGAATCGACGAAACAGACCTATTGACGAAATAGATCTTTGTTTCGCCAAAGGGCAGTCGACGAAACATAATGTGTTTCGTCAAATTGTGTTTCGCCGAATGTGTGTTTCGCCAATTGTGCAATCAGCACAGTAACTACTTTAATTCTATTAGAAGTTAACTGAGATATTTAACTGCTGTTAAGTGTAATCATCTTGTATATGATCTCAAATACGTGCTACTTGCTTATCAACTGTGTGTCTATACGTGAACACAAACTGATCTCACATACGTGCATACTATAGGACGTGATTGATTATTTGCGAGCACATACTTAGCATACCGAGCAAACCAAGGTGAGTTCACACAGCCAAGGCATGGGATTCTTGGGTTGGGAATCGGGTTGGATTATTTGAAATGGATAACTACTCGTACTTACGCTATCGCTAGACTATAGACCATCGTCCTCAGGATAGTCAGGACACTTACGTAAAACCTACGTAACCTAGTATCTACCATTGTCTCCCGGGTCGGGAGGACACTTACGTAAAACCTACGTAAACTAATACCTACCATTGTCTTCCGGGTCGGAAGGACACTTACGTAAATCCTACGTAAACCCCACACGTACCACTGTCCTCGGGGAAGGGCACTCACGTAAATCCTACGTGACCTTGTACGTATTCCTGTTCTCGGATTAAGAAGAACACATGGTTGCAAATAGTCTAGTAAGTGCAAACACGGGAAGCCCCCATTAGTAAAGATAAACGTGGGAAACCCCCACTAGTAATACATATGACCATGGGAAACCCCCACCATTAGTACGCATTAACATGGGAAGCCCCCACCTATCGAACATTCAAACGATCTAGTTAATAATGTAATGATATGCATCGAACTTACTTTCTGTGAACTCGCTCAACTAGTTGTTGACTCTCTGCTGCATGCCTTGCAGGATCTTAGGTACATATGGAGCTTGCACAGGGAGGAGCAGGTCGTTGTGGGCACGGATTGTGGATCTTATATTGAAACATTAAACATTGAACTTATTACTTACGTTGGGTTTACATTTTATGCTTTCGCTATACACTTAACATGTTTTGTTTGAATACCTTTCATATCGTTTGGATCAAATTACATTTAATACTTATTATGTTTGATATGATTGGTGGCTTGATCCTGGTCAGTCATGCCTCCAAGCGGTGATACTCCGCGTGTGGATTTTGGGGGTGTGACAGATATCACCCATGACGCCGTAAACGAGTTTAATCTCTTAATAAGCCCCGTAGGGGTATTTTGGTCATTTTAAAGATTATAAAAGGGTTTAACTAGACACCTGTGATCCGGGTCTGAGTTGATCAGTAAAATAGCTTATTTTAACAGGTTATAACCTTTGGTAATAAGTCTTATATACAAAAATAGTTTTAAACCCAAACTATGCGTTAAATACGCGTATAAAGTCGTTTTAAGCGATGTACGGGTTAAAATACGATTCTGAGTTTTTTGATTAAATAAATAGGCTCAAAATACTCCATTTATTATTTAAAATCAATAGCAATTGGATTGGCATTAAAAGGATTTGTAAAACTCATTTTATGGCCGAAAAGGGTATTTTTGGTATTAACCGAATCAAGGCGATAAACCTAGCTTATGATCAGTTTAAAAATAATTAAAAATCTTTAAAAATCCCAAAATATTATATCACATCAGTGGGTAAAAGGTTTGGTGTCAAAAATTTGGGTTTAGATAGGCTTTACGCTAATGACGCCGTTTAATTACTTAAAAGCAATCAAATTACGTCATTAAGCATAACTCCTAATCTAGACCTCCAACTGATGTGAAATTTTTGGTACAAGTTTAATAATCAGTAACTAAGATTATGGCACTTTCACATTTCCAAAAATCTCGTTTTATGGACATAAGGGCATTACGGTCAATATTTAGGCAATTAACGGAAACATCGGACGATTAGGGATTCGAGTGGTATAAACGCAGAGGCTTATACACACATGTAACTAGGTCCTAATGGAACTTTAAGACACGTCTAAACCTATATAAATCGGGTCAGAACTGAGGTCAAAGCAAAAGTCAAACTTTTGCGTCTCTCGGTTCCGAATCGGTTCAAAACATAAAGTTGTCGAATCAAACAAGCTTAGACAAGTTATTATACTTATTTTCAAGTTATATGACTGATAAAACAGGTTACACGCCTTCTGTAACGTTAAATATGCGATTAATGTTTCTGTTGACTTTTTCGGACAACCTTTGACTCGATAAACGACCTAGTTAGGATTCGAATCAGTGAGTGCCCTTTTAGGGGTTTATTATCCATATAAATACCAACTTATAACAACTTTCGATTCGACAAATCTCTGGACCGATTGTGATTTATCACAAAGTCAAACCGTAGTTACGACGGTTTGATTTTTAGGCTTTTAACTAAGTATAACTCAAACAAGAAGGATCAAAGGCACTTACACACGACTAATGGATGATGTGGAATGCTTGTGACCTGCTTGTATGCTCTGGAAATGCTCAGGAGTGATGAATGATCAATGTTGCATAATGTGGGTCTTATAAACAACTTCCAACATTCTTAGATCATTGACAACTAAGTCTAGGAGTGTTGCATTATCATCCACAAGTCCCCTACTAGCTAAAAACCATTTTAGGCAGCCCAAAGTATCGAAAAAATGGCATTTGAGTCGGTTACAAGCATCAACAGGCAGCTGCCTGTTTTTTCTGCATCTGCAGGTCGCAGGTGGCCCGCGTGGCCTTCTGTTATGTGTGAGGCGGGCCGCGTGGCCCTTCTGGTCAGGTCACACATGTTTTCTTTATTTCATTTTGGTCCTTGGTCCCCCGAAAGGTCGTTTTCACCATCCTACTTGCATATGAAGCTTTGTTATTTAACATATGGGGCTTTAAGACTTATACCCACTTTGTTAAGTCCTCGGGTAACTTTGTGATCACCCGAAAAGCCCTAAATTTCAATGTTGACGATTCTAACCCTCACACACGAATTTTATCACAACTTGCTCATACGATAACGAAACTTCATGGAATTTTTGTGGTACATTCTAGTAAGCATAATTAATCGTTACAAAGCTTCGGGTTTGTCAAAAGGTCACTCAGAGGTATAACTTAAACATGTTGGCACATTTAACCCCTGTAGTTTGTAATCTCTCACTTTCTTTCACAATTCGCTTCGTATGATCCATGATCTATTCGTTTAAGGTTATAAACATCATGTAGGGTTATTGCAAAGTATATTTATTCATTGTTGACACTTTGAACCCTTCTATTTACACAGTTTCACTGTTTGTCAACTTTAGTCCTTCAAGAACATTCTTTCACACGTTCAAACCTATGACACGTGTCAACACATTATAGGACGTAAATTTTCGAGGTGTTACATCCTCACCCCCTTAAAATAAATCTTGACCCGAGATTTACTGAAATAAGTAAGGGTATTTTTCTTTCATGGTGGACTCAACCTCCCACGTATACTCGGGACCTCTACGGGCATCCCATTTGACCTTTACAAAAGGTATATGTTTCCTTCGAAGCTTCCTCACCTGTCGATCTTCGATCAACAAAGGTTTTTCCACAAATTTCAAGCTCTCATCAATATGCACATCTGTATAGGGTATAACCACTGATTCGTCAGCGAAACACTTCTTCAGATTGCAGATGTGGAACACATTGTGTATACTACTGAGCTCTTCAGGTAAGTTTAACTTGTAGGCAACTGACCCGACACGTTCGATAACCTCGAAAGGTCCTATGTATCTCGGGCTTAGCTTACCTTTCTTACCAAATCGCATCACTCCCTTCCAGGGTGACACTTTAAGTAGGACTTTTTCACCTACTTCAAAGTGAAAATCCTTACGATTTGGATCAGCGTAAATCTTCTGCCTATTCCGGGCAGCTTGGAGATTGTTACGAATCTGGACAATCTTGTCCGTCGTTTCGAACACGATCTCTGGTCCTGATAACTGGACTTCTCCAACTTCCGCCCAACAAACAGGCGATCTACACTTTCTACCGTATAATGCCTCAAAAGGCGCAGCCTTGATGCTGGTATGGTAGCTATTGTTGTAGGAGAATTCGATTAATGGTAGGTTCTTATCCCAACTACCTCCCAAATCGATCGCACATGCACGCAGCATGTCTTCTAACGTTTGAATAGTACGCTCACTCTGACCGTCAGTCTGTGGATGGTAAGCCGTACTAAAGTTCAAACGTGTGCCCAAAGATTGTTGGAAACTTTTCCAAAAATGAGATGTGTATCTAGTATCTCGGTCAGAGATAATAGCTACAGGTATGCCATGTAGAGCTACAATCTTATCAACGTACAGTTGGGCTAACATATCGGAGCTGTAGGTCTCCTTAATAGGTAGGAAATGTGCTGACTTAGTCAGTCGGTCAACTATCACCCAGATGGTGTCATTTCCTTTCCTTGTCTTGGGTAACTTGGTGATAAAATCCATAGTTACCATTTCCCACTTCCAAGTAGGAAGTTCAGGTTGTTGTAGCAAACCTGACGGTTTTTGATGTTCTGCCTTGACTTGCGCACACGTCAAGCATTTAGCTACATAGGTAGCTACAGACTTCTTCAAGCCTATCCACCAATAGTTTGCCCTTAGATCTTGGTACATTTTATCAGCTCCAGGATGAACAGAATATTTAGAGCTGTGGGCTTCCTGGAGGATAACATCTCGGAGTCCTCCATAAATTGGAACCCATATCCGTCCATTCAATCTAAGAATTCCATCTTTACTAAGAGATAACTGCTCCTCAGTTACTCCTAGCTTTTCTTTAGGATAGTTAGCTTCCAACACAGCTTCCTTCTGTGCAGCTAACAATCTTTCTATCAAGTTGTTCTTTATTTCCATGCTCTTGGCATTGATTCGGATGGGTTTCACCCTTTCTTTCCGACTCAAGGCATCGGCGACTACATTCGCCTTGCCGGGATGGTATCTTATTTCACAATCGTAATCATTAAGAGTTTCCATCCAACGGCGTTGCCTCATGTTCAAGTCCTTCTGGTTGAACAGATGTTGAAAGCTCTTGTGATCAGAATAGATCACACATTTGATTCCATATAAGTAGTGCCTCCATAGTTTTAGTGCGAATACAACGGCACCCAACTCCAAGTCGTGGGTGGTGTAATTCTTTTTGTGCACCTTTAACTGACGTGAAGCATAGGCAATGACTTTGCCTTTCTGCATAAGCACACATCCCATCCCGGTGTGTGATGCATCACAATAAACTACAAATTCCTCTATTCCATCAGGCAATGTTAGTACCGGAGCATTGCTCAACTTTTGTTTCAGAATATCGAAGGATTCCTGCTGCGTTTCAGAATATCGAAGGATTCCTGCTGCTTAGGACCCCAGTCAAACTTAATCTTCTTACGTGTTAGCGAAGTCAGGGGTGCAGCAATCCTTGAAAAGTTTTCTATGAATCGCCTATAGTATCCTGCCAAACCTAGGAAGCTACGAATTTCTGTAGGCGTCTTTGGCTCATGCCAATTCATGACAGATTCAACTTTAGCGGGATCTACTTGGATACCACGCTCACTAACAACATGTCCAAGAAATTGGACTGCTCGAAGCCAGAATTCACACCTTGAGAACTTGGCATAGAGCTTCTCTTTATGAAGTAGTTCCAGTATGCAGTGAAGATGCTTCTCATGGTCAGCTTGGTTCTTTGAGTAGATGAGAATGTCGTCGATGAAGACGATGACGAATTTGTCTGAGTGCGGCTTGCAAACGCGATTCATGAGATCCATGAATGCGGCTGGTGCATTAGTGAGCCCAAAAGGCATCACTAGGAACTCGTAATGACCATAACGAGTCCTAAATGCAGTTTTGTGCACATCTTCATCTCTAACCTTCAATTGATGGTAGCCTGACCTCAAGTCAATCTTCGAGAAGAAACTTGCCCCTTGAAGTTGATCGAACAGATCGTCGATTCTGGGAAAAGGATACCTATTCTTGATAGTAACCTTATTAAGCTCACGGTAGTCGATGCACAGACGCATCGATCCATCCTTCTTCTTAACAAATAAAACTGGTGCTCCCCAAGGAGACGAACTAGGTTTGATGAAACCTTTGGCTAGTAAATCATCTAGCCGCGTCCTCAATTCCTTCATCTCTGTTGGTGCCAACCTATAAGGCGCCCTTGCAACTGGTGCTGATCCAGGAATAATGTCAATTCTGAATTCCACTTGCCTATCTGGTGGCAAACCAGGTAGTTCTTCAGGAAATACTTCGGGGTATTCAGAAATGACTGGGATATCTCCAATCTTGGGTTTCGGTTCATCAATAATCACCTGTGCCATGTAGATGACACAACCCTTCTTCAAACACTTAGAGTCTTTGAGTATAGACATTTTCTCGGGCAGCCTATACTGGGTATCTCCCTGGATAGTAAGTGATTCACCAGACGAAGTCTTGATCATCACTTGCTTCTTATTGCAAATAATCTGGGCCTGGTTATGTGATAACCAGTCCATACCCAAAACTATGTCGAAACCAGCTAGTTTTAAAGGAAGTAGGGACAAAGGAAAAGAGTGGTTCCTAATGGATATGAAACATCCATCTAATAAGGTTGAAGCGGTTTCTAAAGTGCCATCTGCTAGTTCCACCTCATACTTCACACTTAAAGTTTTAACAGGTAGTTTCAACAATTCACTAAACTTATTATCTACAAACGACTTATCAGCGCCTGAATCAAATAACACTCTCGCATAAACATCATTTACGAGAAAGGTACCTGTTATAACGTTGTCGTCCTTGACGGCTTCCTTAGCATCCATCCTGAAGACCCTAGCATTGGTCTTCTTAGCCTCTTCCGGCTTCTTGGCATATTTTGGGCAATTGCTCCTGATGTGCCCCTTTTTATTGCAACCATAGCAGGTCGCATCCTTTATCTTCTTGCAATCCAAGGTTTTGTGTTCCCTGGATTTGCATAACCCACATGCAAAAGGTTTCGATTGTGATTGTGAGTTGGATTCAAACCTGCACTTCCCAAAGTGCTGTCTCTTGCAGGTTTTACATCTGGGTTTTTCACCCGACTGTTGACCATCCTTCTTAAACCCTGACCCCTTCTTATGGTCGTTGTTTCCCTTTTGCTTCTTATCTGATCGTCGTGAGTTGTCATCCTCACGCTTCCTCTTTTCGGTATCATTTTTCCTTTGTGACCTCAGCCTGACAGCATCTGAGGTCAGAGATAACGATATGTCCGTTACTGACCGAAAAGTGGTTGGTCTGGAGGCCTTTACACTTGCTTTGATCTCCGGTTCCAAACCCCTGATAAAACGAGCTATACGTTTAGGCTCCGGAGTTACCAAATAAGGGACCAACCTTGACAAAGTATTGAAAGTGGTAAGGTAGGCCTGACAGTCCAGGTTTTTCATGACCAGCGCCAGGAAGTCAGATTCAATTCTCTCCACCTCATGTTGAGGGCAGAAATTTTCCTTGATTAGTGCCATGAACTGCTCCCAGGTCATGTGGTATAACGGGACTTTCCCTGTGGCCTGGATCAAAGATCTCCACCAGGCTAAGACTGTGAGACAAACTTCACAATATCCCTATTATGGCAACCACTAATATCCACCACAGTATCCATTTCATCCATCCACGTCATGCAATCAACAGCTCCTTTTTCCCCATTGAAGTCTCTAGGTTTGCACGACACGAAGTATTTATAGGTGCAACCCCTATTACGAGGTTCTTGGTTCTGTACGACTCTTTGGGATGGATTACTCCTTTGATTCGAGGAGTGGTGAGAATTACTGTTGTGGGCATTGTGGGTCCTGGAGGGTGTTCTAGTGTGTGGTGCAGAATGGGTCCTCGTATGGGTACCACTTGATCCATGGTGTTGTCTATCCATAGCTCTATTAACCGCATTGTCTATCATAGCTTGCAACTCTGCACCCGCTACGTTTACATGGGCATTATCATTCACTATCCCTGGGTGACTGTTGACCTCGGTTGAGTCTGCCATGTAGCTTAAACTGTAACATATCGACAATAATTTATTGGTGAGTTTATCATATAATTGTCTTTTATGGCAATTTTATTAACCGTGGTAAACATAGACCATATCTGGTTAATTTATTACTCACATAAAATTTAGGATTTCTAATATAATTTATCCTAATTATAAAACGATAATAGTTTTATTAGCACATAAGGCCTAGTCACAGGGACAATTTTAAATTATAAGCTATGATTTCATAGAATCAAAGCATGAAGGTTTGAACAAAGTTCATTACCTTTATCAGACAGGGTCACAGACTAATACTGTCTTTTGTCTCATATGAAAATGAGAAGGGCCCGTAGGCATTCCATTACCAATGGATGGTAAAAAGAACTTATCATATTTATTAATGATTTAACCCATGATTCAGAGATCATTTATTTGGGTTTAGAATCTTTGAAAAGATCCATATATATAATAATAACACGTGTGTTTTTAACGAATCATGTCTGCCAGGAGTGTTAACATGTTTTCAGATGTTAACAGGGATTTGAATCTTTTTAACTAGTTTTACCATCTGGGCCAGGTCTTAAAATGACATGCAGGCTAGGTTATACTTTTAAGATTCTTAATTAAAATAGCTTAGGCAGATAGATTTTTAAAAAAAATGATTCTGATTTATTTATTTCATATATATTTTAAGTATGCATAACATAGCAAAGATGAAATTTATAAACTTACATTCCATTAAACTACAAGTAGTACATTTTGCCCTAAACGGGACTTTTCACATAAACACATGCCCACGCAGGAGCTATACGGATAATACATGTCCTCACAGGGACGGTCTACAAAAGTAAATGTCCACGCAGGGACTAATAAAGACAAGTCCTCGTAGGGACTAGGTACAAAGATAGATGTCCACGCAGGGACTACATACACACATAAATAAATGTCCATGTAGGGACTTGATTTAAACAAGGAAATACAACAATATATATATATGGGGATTCAACGATCCCGTTTCTTCTTTCCCTTAAGCAAGTTTGCCAAACCACTCATAAATCCATCATTCTTCCTACGTTCCTTCTGGAAGTCTCGCTCCACTTTGGCCAGTCTTCGACGGAGTTCCTCCTGCTCAGGAGGAGGAGCCCGTGGTGGCTGGTACTGTGGTGGCGGCTGAACAGGTGCTTGATACCCCCGAGCTGGGTATCCCATTCCCCAAGGGGGTCCATATGGTCCCTCAGGATTATTATGGGCAAGGTAGCTTGATGCCACGTTGTAAGGATCATCAGCATAGTTATAGCCATGGTATGCTGGTGGTCCATATGGGTTGTAAGCTGCCGGAGCAGTATAAGCAGGGATTGGGTGGCCAAAACCCGGCGATGGCGGTACTATAGGTGCTGAATTCACCTCCGAAACTGGAACAGAAGGTCCACCCATCTGTGGAACTTCATGAGTAGGCGGGTAATGGCTGCCGCTAGAGTGTTGAGGGGTGTTGAGACGAAAATCAACTTCTCGTGCTGAGATCCGTGCACCAGTCCTCCTACGTCTTGGTGGTTCTAGAGGCTCTAGATGCATTGGCGGCGGTGGAGGCGGTGGCGTGACTGCCTCATAACGTGGATCCCCAGAGGGATCTTGCTGCTGCAGTGGCGGCTGCTGGTGAGGTGATGAGTGTTCAGATGGTGTATAGTACCACTCACACCGTTCGAACCGTGCCATGTGACTATCCGGACCCTGGTATGGTGTTCCGTGAAAAGACAAACCGTCTGAGATCACGAAAGGATGGTTCAAGGATCCGGTTGAAGCCTCGGCGGGATCTGTGTCCTCGTCCATATCTTGATCACCCGAAAAGTGATCCTCTGGTCCTAGTGGGTTAAAGCCCACGTGCTCTGGTAGGTACTCTGCTGGGTTAAACTGACCCTGAAAGACAGGAGTAGGGTCGCCAAAGAAATGTTGCGGGTTGCGGGGTTCGTTCTCTGACTGAGGCCCATAAGAGTCATGATATGGAGGTGTTGAGGCGTGCGAAAAAGATCGTCTGGCAGAGTCTTCATATGTCCTCCATAGCTCCCTCGTTTCGTCATTCCTTGTAGAAGTAGAAGAAGTTCGTCGATATGAAGGCCCTGCCTCATGGTCGTTAGGGGCGCTAGCTGGCTCCTTTCCTCGACCACCTCGTCTAAATCTTGGCGGCATTATTGTACCTGTTACAATACACAAGGTAATAACAAGGAAAATAAAGGACAAAATTTAAATAAAAATTGAACAATTTGGATTATTCCTAAGTTCTTTGTCTAGACTCGAAGATTTAGGAATGTACAATTGTGTAACTGAGATTAAACACAAAAGGTTAGTGTTTAATTCACTCAGTGTTGGCTTTGATACCAACCTGTCACACCCCGAATTTCCACGTGTTACCGGTGGGCCCGGTAGGGGAGTATCGTGACGTGGTTGGCAACATAATAGGCAAACAACACAATATTTAAATGCACAGCGGAAGCAAAGTATAGATTTAATTCAACCAAACGATATTGTAATATTAAGTATCACAAATAGTCGAATATAAATCCACATGTAGATCAAAATAAAAAGGAAACAAAAGTTCAACAGTTTATGACATCCAAGCTGGCGAGACTTAATGTGGATGCTAGGAGACAAGCCAGCCTATTTCGCGTAGTACCTGCACTTAACCTTTTTAAGAAAATACGTCAGTTTACACTGGTAAATACAATCAACCGACTCATTTTGAAAAGAGTTTAAGAAAATGCATTTAAGGCACAAGGCACAAATAATATTTTATAACTTGGGATAATTATTTAAATATATAATACTTGTAGGGATTTACATGTTCCTTATGCGTTCAGTAGCCCGGATCGAGCCGGGTTAAAGATCAATAAACACACCACTTTATTTATGAGACACTAACAGGTGTACGCCTACACCTGAGTGCTAAGGTCGTGGCCATTTCGTAAAATGATGCCAGGGATATCCGGGACACGGTCATTAACCCCCCAAAGGCTTTAAGCAAACAAAACAATATTAAACGAGACGTCTCAATACTTTAATTATCATTCATTCAATCAAAGATTCAACGCCCCGACCAAGCGGTATTTTATATACCGTACCCCAAGCCCGTATAGGGAAAATAAGTTAAAAGTATTTACCTGAGTAAGTATTGATCAAAAATCAGCGAGTGCAAGTATCTTTTACTGGTTCTCCTAATCTGGAACGAAGGTTTATAATAACCTATTAGAATCCTAACGGGTCTTTAGTTAAGCTTACGCTTAGACCGGTTAGTTTTAAAGATACGGTTCGTACGCACGATTAAGCGAAGACCGGATAGAATGTGATTTAGACCCGAAAATTTTGAAGACTTGCTTAATATGGGTATATGATACACATTCTGGATTTTGAGATAAAACCGATAAGGTTTGACCCGTTTCGGCTAATTTATGTAAACTAGTTACATAAACCGAATCGAACGCGCATGAAGCGTAACGGGTATCCGTAAGAGTCCTAAACAGGTTTCCTAAGTTAAAATGCCTTAAATAAGTTGTGACATCAGTAGGATATCACCCATGACGCCCCAAACGAGTTTAATCTCTTAATAAGCCCCGTAGGGGTATTTTGGTCATTTTAAAGATTATAAAAGGGTTTAATTAGACACCTGTGATCCGGGTCTGAGTTGATCAGTAAAATAGCTTATTTTAACAGGTTATAACCTTTGGTAATAAGTCTTATATACAAAAATAGTTTTAAACCCAAACTATGCGTTAAATACGCGTATAAAGTCGTTTTAAGCGATGTACGGGTTAAAATACGATTCTGAGTTTTCTGATTAAATAAACAGGCTCAAAATACTCCATTTATTATTTAAAATCAATAGCAATTGGATTGGCATTAAAAGGATTTGTAAAACTCATTTTATGGCCGAAAAAGGGTATTTTTGGTATTAACCGAATCAAGGCGATAAACCTAGCTTATGATCAGTTTAAAAATAATTAAAAATCTTTAAAAATCCCAAAATATTATATCACATCAGTGGGTAAAAGGTTTGGTGTCAAAAATTTGGGTTTAGATAGGCTTTACGCTAATGACGCCGTTTAATTACTTAAAAGCATTCAAATTACGTCATTAAGCATAACTCCTAATCTAGACCTCCAACTGATGTGAAATTTTTGGTACAAGTTTAATAATCAGTAACTAAGATTATGGCACTTTCACATTTCCAAAAATCTCGTTTTATGGACATAAGGGCATTACGGTCAATATTTAGGCAATTAACGGAAACATCGGACGATTAGGGATTCGAGTGGTATAAACGCAGAGGCTTATACACACATGTAACTAGGTCCTAATGGAACTTTAAGACATGTCTAAACCTATATAAATCGGGTCAGAACTGAGGTCAAAGCAAAAGTCAAACTTTTGCGTCTCTCGGTTCCGAATCGGTTCAAAACATAAAGTTGTCGAATCAAACAAGCTTAGACAAGTTATTATACTTATTTTCAAGTTATATGACTGATAAAACAGGTTACATGCCTTCCGTAACGTTAAATATGCGATTAATGTTTCTGTTGACTTTTTCGGACAACCTTTGACTCGATAAACGACCTAGTTAGGATTCGAATCAGTGAGTGCCCTTTTAGGGGTTTATTATCCATATAAATACCAACTTATAACAACTTTCGATTCGACAAATCTCTGGACCGATTGTGATTTATCGCAAAGTCAAACCGTAGTTACGACGGTTTGATTTTTAGGCTTTTAACTAAGTATAACTCAAACAAGAAGGATCAAAGGCACTTACACACGACTAATGGATGATGTGGAATGCTTGTGACCTGCTTGTATGCTCTGGAAATGCTCAGGAGTGATGAATGATCAATGTTGCATAATGTGGGTCTTATAAACAACTTCAAACATTCTTAGATCATTGACAACTAAGTCTAGGAGTGTTGCATTATCATCCACAAGTCCCCTACTAGCTAAAAACCATTTTAGGCAGCCCAAAGTATCGAAAAAATGGCATTTGAGTCGGTTACAAGCATCAACAGGCAGCTGCCTGTTTTTTCTGCATCTGCAGGTCGCAGGCGGCCCGCGTGGCCTTCTGTTATGTGTGAGGCGGGCCGCGTGGCCCTTCTGGTCAGGTCACACATGTTTTCTTTATTGCATTTTGGTCCTTGGTCCCCCGAAAGGTCGTTTTCACCATCCTACTTGCATATGAAGCTTTGTTATTTAACATATGGGGCTTTAAGACTTATACCCACTTTGTTAAGTCCTCGGGTAACTTTGTGATCACCCGAAAAGCCCTAAATTTCAATGTTGACGATTCTAACCCTCACACACGAATTTTATCACAACTTGCTCATACGATAACGAAACTTCATGGAATTTTTGTGGTACATTCTAGTGAGCATAATTAATCGTTACAAAGCTTCGGGTTTGTCAAAAGGTCACTCAGAGGTATAACTTAAACATGTTGGCATATTTAACCCCTGTAGTTTGTAATCTCTCACTTTCTTTCACAATTCGCTTCGTATGATCCATGATCTATTCGTTTAAGGTTATAAACATCATGTAGGGTTATTGCAAAGTATATTTATTCATTGTTGACACTTTGAACCCTTCTATTTACACAGTTTCACTGTTTGTCAACTTTAGTCCTTCAAGAACATTCTTTCACACGTTCAAACCTATGACACGTGTCAACACATTATAGGACGTAAATTTTCGAGGTGTTACACTTTAATCTCATGTTCTCATTTCATACTTTTCGTAACATAACACATTATTAATTTCTCACAGTATCGACATTAACCGTTTAGCATCATATTCATTTAGGATCATTGAAATCACATAGAAATATCTATTCTAAGCATTTCATCAAACACTTCGTGTGCATACCTAAATTAAAGCATAATGTACAAGTAGTCTATGCACATTATTGCTTTTTCATAACATCGATAATTATAATCAATCAATTTCACATAATCTTCATCCCACATCAATTTATCTAACAATACTCCGTTACATACAAGTTCCTACATCAACATTACACATATTTGCACCTACATTATCATCACATTTCATCATACTACTGCAATGGGTTTTACCTTTTAAGTCATCAATTAACCAAATTCAAGCATAGTTCTTGTTTCATGAGGTGATTCTAACTCACAGTCGTTCCAATTTTCACATGAACTCGAGGATTGGATATAACCCACTATCTACAAAATCACCAAATCAAGAAATTCAACTTACTTTATGTTAAGAACACTAGATGATGGAGAATTAGAGTTCATGCATACAATCAATTTAGAGGGTTTCCTGTCACACCCCGACCACGAAAAACAACAAATCATGGCGGAAACGTCGGGGAGTGTTGTAACAGAATCATTGTTTCATAACACATGGATTGAAGTTCTGTTTTATTAAATAAAATATATTTACATTACATTGAAATTAGAAACAAAACATGAACAAATAGACTTTCATTGTTAATAAGTCACTAAGGCCTTATCCGTTCCTATGTGAGCATGCATCAATATCATCATCAAATATCACCAACTATGGTACCTGAAACACATATGAAAATACGTCAGCATAAAAATGCCGGCGAGTACATAGGTTTTATGTGAGTATCGGGTTCATGGCTCGTTTATATTTTGAAAATAACTCGAATACCTTTGTTAGAAAACCAAGTTTTGTAAAATGTTTGTAATGCAAATTAAAATAATCAATTCAAAACAAATTTGTTTTATAAAACCTCGATACCATGAATCTTAACTCAAAAACATTTGTTTAAGTAAACCCAAATTGTAAATCGATTTTGAAATAAAACTCGAATGTTTTATATTGTTAGAAAAACCTTGTAATACAACTTTGTTTTGATAACCTTTGCCCAAGTGATCTAGATAACGCAACGAAATATAATGTGTTAAAAGCACTTATATATAGGAAGTACCAGCGGCGTATCCACCATGCTTTTAACACATTACACCCGCCCCGTTACCTAATCACTTCCCTAACCCAACGGTTCAAACAGATTCAAACGGTTCACATAAATAAAACAGCTTTAAACGGTTCACATAAATCAAACAACTTCAAACGGTTCACATAAATCAAACAGCTTCAAATGGTTCACATAAATCAAACAGTTTCAACGGTTCAAAATGTAAAACAATGTGTCCATAAACTGAATATGCATATGCAACAAAATGTAATATACGAAAATCAATGTGCTAGCATGCTAAGAGAATATACGTAGCAAAACATAATGAAATCATGTACTATAAGTGTACTAATGAACATAGCAAGTACATATTATGAAAGCATGAAAAGCATGAAAGTAACAAGTAGGCACATGTGTTCCACCCCAAAACAATTTGAAAACAGTAAAAGAGGGGACTATGTACACACTTGAGGTCGCTTAGAAGTCTTGAACAACAACCAAGCAAAGCTAGAGGGATCACGGAAATCAAACGGCACCTAATATAGGTAACTACATTAATAACCGGACCTAAATCGGAAGATCGGATAGGATGAGGTTTCGTAAACCAAATGAGTGTTGGAACTCATATGATATGGTTTAACAAAGCCTACATAATAAATCGAAACCTAACCTAAGTGCTTTAAACCCATTACGACCCGTTTAGGTAGCTTACGCTACTTTAACGCGTCGTTCACGCAAAGCGCGTTCGGAATGCCTAACTAGTCCTATGACAAGTATTATACGCCTAAACATGTTTAAATATGTTGCATAATCAGTTAAGTGACAAAAGTTTGAGTTACATATGCTTAAATACCAATTATGCATAAGGTATAACCTCGGAAGGTTATTCCCTATACATCTATGGTCACTAAACATGCTTGGTTGGATCCGAATGATCGACCAAACGGGTCGGGTTCGAAAGTCTAAGCGGTTGTTTAGACCGCTTATCTTACGACCCTATATAAGCACTAAACCTAAAGTGACGAGTTAAACATGTTAAGACATGTTTAACAAGGTTTGAAAACAAGTTTGATATCAAAACAAATGGTTTTGATACCCAAGAATAGTTTGGTTGCAAAATACGCACAAACGCGCATTTTGACCGAAACTATGACTCGTCACTACACCTAATCAACGTGGTAATCAGTAGGTATAGTCACACGGGACTATAACCATCGTGATTACGCTCACGTTGCAAAGTTCAAACGAACTTTGTGTTGACCAAAGATTGGTCAAAGCAGAAAGTCAAACACTGTTTTACTTTCGTGCTAAAAATGAAATAAAAGCACGAAAGAATACTTACAACGGGTCCAAGCAAGGAAATCTTGATTCAAGTTGCTCAGGTATGAAGTGTTAGAACTCCAACTTAGAGCATTTGAATCAGATTTTGTGAGGAACAAGAATAAGAGCTTGGGTATTTATAGAAAACCCATAACCGTTAGGATCGTTACTCGTAAACCGTGCTTGAATCATGACCTTACACTTGGGCCCAAGGTATTAGAATACAATGGGAGCATGAAAACCATCAAATGGTATTGAAAAACAGGCAACAAAACCATCAAATTCAGCTGTTTGGACCAGATTCAATGTTTCTGTCTGATGGGCTCTCGCGGTCCGTGTAAGAATAGGCCTGGGGCGTCCCAGGCCTAGCAAACTTTGACAGATTGTCAAAAATGGTCCCTGCAGCCCAGAAACTTGGTTTTCGTTGCATTTTTGGCACGTTTAAGCCCCGTTAACCCCATTTCAAGGCTCCAAAATGATGTTAAAGTATAGGCAACTTAAAATATGCTCAAAAACATCTCGGATGTCGGTTCGTTTGGTCGTACAGTCGCGTTGTTCGGTTAATTACGACGAAACACGAACGGACGCAAAAAACGATCCAAATTACGCGACGAATGGAATTTTATCATGCCAATCACTAAAATAAAATATTTTAATGATTACGTAAATTTTTGGGTCTCCGGATATATTCAGAACGTAAGATATGCGCGAAAATGCAAACTTATGCATTTTTTGACGCTTTTAGTCCCTATTGATCAAGAAAGTTTATTTTTGCGCACCAAACACCTCAAAGCCTATTTCTAAGCTATGTAAAGGATATTTAGGGCATATTTAACTTATGATCAAGTTCCGGAATGTTCGTCACAGTACGAATCGGCATACTTTCGCAGTTTGTCGAAATTAGTCACTGTGTTCGAATAAACCTGATTTCGGCATACCAAACCCTCCAAAACTTATTTCTAAGTTATGTAAAGGTTATTAAGGTATGTTAAGCCTATGTCACTGTTCCAGAGTGTTTGTTGCGTTAAACTGGTTATATTTACGCATCAGTTCGCGTATAACCTTCTAGAAAGCGATTTAAAGCTCGAAATCGAACATGAATTGATATGTGCACACGATACACATATTTATACAAATCCCCAGTATGAAACACAATATTTCAATGATTTGGTGTTTGTTTGATGGTCGCAGAGGCATAGGTGTCACATTTCCCCTCTTTTTCTCTTGCTCTTGTCGACACATATACACACCAGTGTGTGTGTTTGGGTTTTCAATTTTGTTTTTATATTTTATCTTTTAATTCATCCTAGTTTGGCCCCTCATGTTTGGATATTTGTATTTTATGGGTAAAATCTATTCTTTAAGTTAAGATTTTTACTTACACTTTAACTAGGTTCATAATCCTAGTTACCACTCTAACAACGATTATGTTTGTAAATACTTAATATACACATAGAAAAGGACTTTGCGGTGTTACAGATTTGAATTTTGAAAATGGATCTGGATATTTCAGGGAGAAAGAAAGGGTGTTTGAAAAGGCCACTCATATATGTTTCTACTATTAGTACGTTTTCAACATTTTTTAACATGGTAATGCACTAAATACTTGTGCTGTAATTGACAAATAATATCCTAAATTGTGGAAAATTTCCTTTTTAAGGGACTAACAAATGATTTAAACTTGCAATCATGTCATTTATAAACACAAACATCGTCAGTCTGTGCATGGTTAGGTTTTAATCACTTGTACACTAAGGCATCATCTTCTTTTACATTTTAATCCACGCATCGATACTGAACAAGACAACTACCGAAACGTCGACAAAAATATGTAGGTCGTCATGCTGTCTTTGGATTTTTTTAAAAATATTATAGTTTATAAGATACGGTAAGAATAAATAATAGAATTATAAGTATGTTGTGGAGAGAGAAAAGTGTAACTAATTATCTATAGTTTTTTTAAAAGTCAGGGATTTAAGTGTAATAAGTTTAGGGGCTAAAAAATAAATAGTGTTTAAAAGACCAAATTACCCCCATTTTAGGGGCCTATCTATAAATTAGGGGGGGGGGGGTGGTTCTTACTTTTTGGGTATCTTAAAATACCCCTCCCTCATGCATTATAATATAGTATAGATAAGTATAGATATAACATTTAACTTTTTTTCTTTTCGCCATACAAATTTTAATCTCCATCTTTTTCCTACATCTCCATAACACTGTTTCAATTTCATCATTCCCAGCCTTCAGAAAAGGAATTTATACGACATGACAAAGCCATATTTCGTAAATTTTCACCCAGGTTATTGTGTTAGTAATTGAATTCAAGCAAGCAAGCATATTGTGGATCCACGACTGGCCTTTTCTCATGACTATGGGATGTGGTATCGCCTCACACTTTCTTTCGTGGGTTGACATTTCCTCATGACTATGGGATATTGGTATCACCACCTCATTAGTCATACCCTTGCGAGTGTGGGACACAAGCATTTGGATTTGATTTATTTTATTCATGATTCATTATCTTATTATTCATTATATATGTGTGCACATGAACTTGCATGTCTATTTTATTAAAATGAAAATGAAAATTAATTTTACCTAACTTGGAATTACCCACTTGCTCATTGTATTTGACCCCTAAACCTTTTTACACATGATACAGTTAGTAAGAACTGAAGACCGGACTGGTTCAAGATCACAAAGGAGCCTGTAGATCCCAAAATCCCTATGGATCACAGTGCTAATCATTGATTAACAAACACCTATTGATTACGTGTTTGAATGGGTATAAACTAAGAAAAACAAGATGAATGTAAAGAATCTTGAAAACAAGTGGGAATCAACCAACAAACAAGTAGAATCCCATATGATTTAAAGCAACCAATAACTTGGATATTGAGATTAAGCACAAGAATCAAACACACAACAAATTGATTACACATAAGAGCACACACACTAATACAAGAAAATTGGAAAACCTAGTGTGTGATATTCTATATACAACCTGGCTTATAAATACGCAGGGATATTAAATACGCCGCCAATACCTATTACAAAACCCCAAATCAAAGTTACAATTATCCCCCTTGAACTATTAAAGCTAAAACAAAACCTCCTAAACATTGTTACTCAAAGACTAAGTGTCTAATTTGATCTAACAATATCCCCTAGACCATTGTGTATCTGAGAGTCTTCATTCTTTGTCTTGGACCTTAGGGCTTGATGAAGAGCCATCAACATTCTCTGATGATGTGTGATTATCATTAGCTTCACTCGATATTCTAGATTCTCCTTAGTGACTTCATCTGTGGATGAAGTCAGAGTAGGTATCTCTTGGATGTCTAAATTCGTGAATGCATATGCCTGTAGCTTTCGTCTTGTATCGAGTCTTATTGTATAGTTTAACGTATGTTTAGATGGATATCTGTTGTGAAACTTAGAGGTTTGTATATCAACAAGTCCATCCAGACGGATGGACATAAGTAGTTTCGAACGGATGGGCTGATGCCTATAAATAGGTGTGTTAGGGTCTTGTTTAAGTAACTTTTGGCAAACAGAGGGGAAACTCTGTCTGATTTTTTCCAGGCTTTGTAACTTGTTCTTACATCAATGAAAAGATCTTTGCACAATATCTCAGTGATTGTCTTCACTTATTTCATGGATTCCACACGTGTTAGTAGGAGCTAGGATTCCGGTCGGAGCGTTCACAAGAATCGAACCTGGTCCTCACAAGTGGTATCAGAGCTTGGAGACCGGATTCGGAGACGAAGATCACTTGATACCAAAGATTACTTCCAAATTCAAGCCGATTTGAATCTTCATTCTTCACACTTCTACTCATTTCTTCTTTTTCTTGAGTTTCTCAGACTTAAAAATCAGATTTTACGATGAAGTCATGGACAAATTTGGCTAAATTTTTGATATGTTGTGTGAAATCAGTGTTTAATCAATCCTCTAAAAATTCAGATCAAGATTCGACATAAACTCACCTTATGTTTTCCTATCAGTGTACTTCCGGACGGATATATAAGTCCATCTGGACAGATAGATGTTATCAGTTGTGATATTTTTCAAAGTTAAAAGTCCACCCGTAAAATTGAAGGTACATCCGCTCGAATAAACAAATTTAGAGTCCATTCGGTCAAATTGATATTTTAAGTTCATCCGCTCGAAATAATTTGTTGATCCGCTGATTTGCTCATCCGCTCAAAACGACAATCCCGATTTGAAGGGATAGACTGTATTGTGTACTTTCAAACTTGTTTGACTTTTGTTGACTTTTGCTGGTATTTCAAAGATTTTAGCATTAGTGATCATGGAGAACGAGTTTTATAACGAGTTCTTTGATGCATTTACGAGTTTGGAGGCACCCGCTTCAACTTCCAATCCGAGAAACATGACGAGTGTTACTTCCGAGACATTCAATGTTGATAACGCGTACGACACGTACCAGAAACCACCAAAGCTGATGAATGTTGAAGATTACAACAGGTGGAAAGGCAGGTTCGAGAACTTGTTGAAAGCATACGCTTATGAGAGTTGGAAATCGATTAAAAAAGGATACACAATTCCAAGTGTACCGTTCATTGAGCTGGGAAAAGTTGAAGAAGATGTGTTTTCTAGTGAACAAAAGGCTATCGCACTCATTCATCAGTCTGTCAGAGATGACATTATATCATTGCTTGAGTATGATGATACATAAAAAGGCTTATGGGAAGCTTTATGGAAGAAGTGTACTAGTGTAGATGAGATAGTCAAGAACAAAAGGTCATTGTTGAAGAAAGAGTTCGATCTGTTCACGTGTTTGAACGGCGAGAATGTACGCAAATGATCGAGAGGTTTTGTGACTTGAAGCTGGAGCTTGAAAGGTTTGGTGTAACGAAAGACAATGAAGAGATCATTGACAAGTTGCTTAAAGCAATGCCGAATGAAAATGATTGGCAGTATTATGTGATGATTCTCAAAAATGGGGCTAATACTAAGGATATGACTCTAAATTGGTTGATAGTAAAGTTAGAGGGTCAGGAATTGGAGATTCGAAAACAAAACAAAATTATTAGTGCTAACTACCAACAAATGTAAATCTGTATTATCATGGTAGTATGATTTGGAACACCCCATCACCAAAGATCGGAACAGCTTTCAGTGCCGACAATACCAATGATACACCTAAAGGCACTTAAAGTGGTGGATCATCATCTGGATGTGGATTCGGGTATTCGGGATCTAGTTCGAACACACAGTCACCGTCTGCATCGAATGTTCAAAACAATTCTAATGAGAACGTTGTCCAATGCAATATTGAAGTCAATCTTAATAGCGCACAGAGTTTTATTGCAGAAACTGCAAATCAACAGATGGTGTTTCTGGCCTCAATCCTCGAATCCTATGAGAGTCTAGTTTCGGGAAAAATAGGCAACCCGAACATGACGAAGGAGGATTACGACAAGATCGATCCGGAAGAAATGGAGTTGATCGACATAAGGTGGTGTATAGCGAGTGTGATACGTAGAGCCCAACAGTTTATGGAAATCACTGGACGACAAGGCATTGGTGGTCCGTGACGTGTTTTCGTAGTCACACGCAAATTTAATCCAAATTACAACTAATAGATAATAGCAAATGGGTATCGAACACAGGGAGTTTATGGAAAGTGTGTTGATTATATAGCTTTGTGAAATAACTACAATTAAACTAATTTGCAGAAATTAAAATCCAAGAGTTTGATTGTTTGGTTTTAAGAACTAAATTACTAACTAAATTGCAAATCAAAATTGGGTTGTTTAAGCAGATTAAACACACAACTAGAAAGAGTCACATGCTTATAATCATCTTAGGTTTCCGGTTTTCATTAACAATTGTGTGAAAATCCAACTAGAAAGAGTCACATAGACATGACTCATGCATAAACGTTTGTTGTGATAAAAGGGAACTAAGTACTCGGATTAGATGAACGCGAGGTTGTTACCCGATGACCAATTAACCAATATCCAACCCTAACCCTTCCCGTGATATCTCGATTGTCAACGACACCAAGAACGTACGGCTTAGACTAAGATCAAACACCAATCAACAATTTACAATCAAACATTCATGCACCATAATAAACATAGCAAACATACCAAGTTCATTATTCTAGAAATTAGGATAAACACACAAAAGTCATAGAGAAAACCTTCAACCCAAGACGATCACCGGAAGTTTAGCCACACATAGCTCGGTGAATCATCATTCCAACAAAATCAAAGTTCATACGAATCAAAATACAAACCGAAATGTTTAGAATTGTTCACAATCACTCGCACAAGCTAAAATTCGCCCTAGAACTCCAGAGAAACGTCCCTAATGATGAGATAGGTGAAAAGGCACTTGAAAACGGTATTAAAAGAGGCAGTTACAGGTTTTACGTTAGAGCCTACCGTAAATTACGGTAGGTACCGTAATTTACGGTGGCCTTCAAGTTGTTACGGTGAAATGCTACTGTGTTACGGTGGAAATGGGGACATTCAGGGGCGACCGTAAATTATGGTAGCCACCGTAATTTACGGTGGAGCCCTGAGTCTTCCCTTTTGTTCTTCTTTCCAATCCTTGCATAATCCGTTCCATCCCATTCCATCCAAAGCAGCGTTTTCCCTCGTTTTAAGCTCCAAACGCACCTGAAACATAAGCAACTGTAGTTATCTAATTCAAGACAATTACATGATTAAATGAGGGATTAACTCGTCTTTTATCACACTTAAGGGTTGTCCCATGGACCACCCGTCACATCCCCATACTTAACCGTTGCTTGCCCCAAGCAACCCATCAAAACCCATTTTCAAGTGCACAAGCGATCAACATAAATCAAGCATAAACATGTCATCCTTTTTCTAACCTTTTCATAACACCCAAGCAACACACCCCTCACTATATCTCTCCTCTCGGTGACAAGTAACTAGCAAAGATACACTAGACACACAAAAGGCAAACGGGTGATTGCACAACTATATGCTTGTACCTAAATCGGTCCTCCGCCTAACAAGTGCCAAAGCATGAATGCAAATCAAAGGGACTTAAAGGTTGTAACGTGGCTAGGCATACGGGTAGGAAATGGAAATATATATGTATAGTATCGAATGACTTAACCTGGTCTTTTTATTAAACATTAAACTAACAAAACAAAACATAAACTTCTATATACAAGACAACTCATGCATCATATTTTTTTATTTTTTTCATTGCTTTTTCTCTTTTTTTTTTTTTTTTTTTTTTTTTAACATAGAACACAAGAACACATCCAAACGTAACATAAATAAACACAACTAGAACAACTACTAACGCTACAAGACCGGGTTAAATCGGGTAAATTTTTGGAGAACTAGGTATGGGTTAACAAATGATTGGCTTTAGGCACAAAATAGGCAACTAAATGTCCAAACCCCCCAAATCCCACACTCGCACACACTATGACGAGGCTACCTAAATGCCCTTATCCTTTCTACATTCATGTTTAACTAAGGCCTCAAACCGCATTCAAGCACATGTTCTAATGCACCCCCACCCATTGCCACTCTCATCAAAGACAAGCATTATTTATTTACATATGTGGTTTCAACTCTCACCAAGACAAAGGGTAAATAAGGGTTGCCGGTGTGTCACTCGGGGTTAGGACAAAGTGTTCAAATTCCAACAACGTTTCACTTGATTTAAATTTTTTTAAAAACCATCAAAAATTTCCCCCCATCCCCACACTTGGGATACATTGACCCCAATGTATGGTTATGGAAGGAACTGATCGCTAAAATCCATTCAACATCAACAAAAGCTTAAACTCTCAAACCCCAAATTTCTTTTTGGTCTTTTTCATTTTATATTTTTTATATTTTTTAGAAAAACACATTAACACCGCCAACTAGCATAACACAACACATAACATCAATAACTAATACACCGCCCATCCTCCCAACCATGAACATAAACAAACAAATATGCACTAAAATGTATAAGAACGAGCACCACCTGGCTAATAGTAACGCGGCTGAGGAGGCCCAAAGATGGAAGTCATCATCTCCAACCATTCTCCAAAAGCAAACGAGCCGCTTCCACTCCCTCCTTACTATGAGGTTCCATGCTGTTGATCTTGACGGGGGTCCACCCATTGCGAATGATGTAACGGCGGTGTCGGATACGAAACGCTACCATCATATGGTGGCAATGACGCATAATCCATCGGAGGTGGATCCACAACTACCGGCCGCCCCGCATGCCAATCCTCGTGCATTCGCCGGTTTTGATCATCGTTGTACCTATTGTTCATCTCTTGCTCAAAGGCATAAGCATGTGTGCGGTTCCATGATTCCTATCGATCAAAGCTATGCTTCAATGCCCGCTCCATACTCGCCCCCATCCATGTTTGATGATCAAAGAACGTGCGCTCGGATCCCGACCAAGTATCAAATACCGATGATGGTGGACGTTGGTTTTCAATGATTTCTTGCATGGTTCCTTCATACACCCAATTTGGCTCATAAGAGCGCTCCGTGTTATCAAAGAAACCTCCACCATGTGCATGACCCCGACATGGACCCCCTTGGTCCACATTCATGTGCTCACCATGCGGTTCATCGGCATAGTCTTCTTCCCCACTCAGGGGCTCATCTTCACTTTCGGGCTCATCCTCCACGCCCGGTAATAACGCCCTCGCATTAATCTTTAAAGCACGCCACCTTTGCCCTTCCGACTTTAACTTATGATATCACTCCGATTCATCATAAGTCCATCCAACTCCCATTCTCCGAATGTCAAATGGCTTGTGCCTCTTCGCTGCCCCCTTATCTTCCGGTGTAATAGCCTTGAACAATTTAAGCAACCCCGTGATCATCCGACGATACGTAACAATATTTCTTCCCACTTTATTCCGGCATATCCACAAATTGTTCATCACCAAATATCGAAACGGGAACCGGGGTGACCCATGAAGCAAAGAGTAAAGAATGGGTATCTCGGGAAACCTCACTTCTTGCTTATCACCTCTCCTTAGAATCAGGTTGTTGATACAAATCATAAGCAGTAATTTCGCCTCAATTTTCAAGTTTCTTCTGTATAGCGTGCCATGAAAGGTACCCGGTAAGAACAATGCTTCCAACATGTCGTTCCATCTTGGGTGGGCTTCCGGCTTGAGAAGCAAATCATCGAGACTCGGTATCGTGTAATCACGTGCGAGCAAACTATCATACCTCGCCAACTTCCTCAACGTATCAAATGACATCTCCACATCTATCCCATTCACAGTGCCGGTTAACTTCATTTGAGACGGCTTGTCATACTTGTTACACTTAAGAGTGGCCATCCACTCCTGAATTTCATCCTTGAACAAGTTCTTGTTATCTTTATCATAGCAATTTAGCGCCGCCTCCCAACCCAAGGCACAGAACCTAGCAAACACGTTGAACGCCCCAAACTCCACCTTCTTAACCTCTCTTTCACAAATGAATGCAACCGCCTTATCTTTTAAACGATTCATACGGTCATTGAACAATGTTGGCTGCCACTCTTCCGGTTGGTCATCTAACTGACCCGCTTCCCATACCGGTTTGTCCGTCGGGTCCAACTCTATATCCTCCTCTTCATCACTATCATCATCTCTTCCAAGATACCTTCGCTTCTTTGGTTGTTTTTCAGCTTGTTTGCCTTTTGAAGAACTTGCTCCCGCTTTGTCTTTAGTTCTCACCATGTCCTACACATCACAAACACAACACAACAACCAAAGACTAAAAAATCAGTCCCCTTTTTCCAAAAATCCCCACATTTTCTTGTTACTATGGTTGTAGATGCTAGAGAGCACAAAGTTTCATATGATATTTTCACAAAATTTGGGCATGGTGCCTCTACAATGTAAAGGTTCCCAAAAGTTCAAACATTTAGCATCAACCTACATCTACAACCATATTCAATCTTTCAAACTAACTATTTTATGACATAAACTAAGAACAAGCAAGTGTATATGCAACAAAGAACAACATTAACCTTCAATTTCACAATGCATCATAAAAAAGAAAGTAAAAACATCACATACCTTGAGTTGAAGATGCATGAACACGAAGAAAAACAAAAACTTTAAAAACCCCCAAGAATTCGGCACCTAGGGTTTCACAATCGGCCAATTAAACAAGGTTTTCTTCCAAATCTCTCCCTAAAATCAGAAAGTTCGTGAAATTTTAGCCAAGATAGACCTAAAATTCACCCGATTTGACCAAAGATTGAAGAAGATATGAGGATTTGAAGGTTTGAAGATTGTGGGGTTTTTTTTGGAAGATCTTGTGGGGTTGATGAAAGTGATGGAAGATGATGTGTGGATGGGAGATAAGCAGAAATCATATGGCTAGGGTGAAGTCATGTGATTTGTTATTATTTATTTATTTATTTATTTATTATATAAATGATGAAACCGCTGCGCCCCTTCAATCGCCAGAGGCTACCGTAAATTACGGTAGCCACCGTAATTTACGGTGCACTCTGGCAAAAAATCCCTACCGTAAGGCAGTAGCAAACCAGCGTAAAGTCACAAAAATCCCCAGGCTACCGTAAATTGCGGTGCCTACCGTAAATTACGGTAGCACCTGGGGATGTATACTTCGCCAAAAATTCATTTTTAGTGTTGTTTTTTTTTTCAGTTTTATAATTTTTATGTTTTTTATATTTTTCAAATACATGAAAATTTACCCTAACCCCTTGAAAATCCCGTGTTGTTCTCAACACTATGTTAGAACTATTCATACGAAAGTCTCCACACTTGTTTCAAACACGAGCTTCAAGCGGATACGGTAATTGTGCAAACAAAACAAAACAAAATAAACTAACTATGTACACTACCAAACATGGGCCTCTCATGGTTGTTCTTCATCTACTGGGCGTAGGATGTAGCCCACTTTGTCAAGCTCCAAATTATTGATGTCGTTTCCTTCCAAGTATGGCTTTAACCGATGTCCGTTCATCGTTTGTTGCTTGTTGGTGTGAACATCTTGAATATCAACGTCACCAAATCTACCGACTCGCCGAACGACATATGGGCCCATCCGTTTGCTTTTTGATTTTCCCGTGAATAATTTCAATCTCGAATTATACAACCAAACTTTCTGACCCACTTCAAAGGTTCTCTTCTTGATTTTCGCGTCACGAACTTTTTTAAGCTTATCCTTGTACGCCGATGCACACTCATAAGCTTCGTCTCGAATTTCTTCTATCTCACTTAGTTGCAACTTACTCATCATTCCCGCTTCATCATAATTCGCGTTCACCGTTTTGATTGCCCAATGCGCCAGATGAGCTAACTCCATTGGTAAGTGACATCCCATACCATACACCATCCGATAGGGCGTTGTACCAATTGGAGTTTTGTAGGCTGTCCGATATGCCCACAATGCGTCGTCTAGTTTGTTTGACCAATCCTTTCTATCCGTTCGAACCTTCTTCATGAGGATTTCTTTAATTTGACGGTTGGACACTTCGACTTTTCCACTAGTTTGCGGATGGTACGGTGTAGCGATCCGGTGATTCACATTATACCACTTTAATAATTTTTTGAAATTAAAGTTCTTAAAATGCGACCCACCATCACTAATAATCACCCTTGGAATACCAAAATGAGCAAAGATGTTGGATTGAACAAATTGGCAAACAATTGAATGATCATTTGTTCTTGTAGGAATAGCTTCAATCCATTTCAAGACATAATCCACCACCACTAGAATGTACAAGAACCCATTTAAATTCGGAAAAGGACCCATAAAGTCAATGCCCCATACATCAAATATTTCAACAACCAAAATCGGTTCCAAAGGCATCTTGTCCCTCTTTGAAATACTCCCCATCTTTTGGCAATTGACACAATTCCTAGCAAACTCACATGCATCCTTGAAAATTGTGGGCCAATAAAAACCACATGTAAGAACCCCGTAGCCCGTCTTATGGCCACTAAAATGACCTCCACAAGCGGATGAATGGGCATGCGTCAAAATTTCTAACACCTCCGTTTTGGGCACACACCTCCTAATGACTTGATCAGGCCCGATCTTGAAAAGGTCAGTGTCACACCCCCAAAATACCACTTGTAGAAACACCGCAGGGCATGTGAAGTACCAGGATCTTAGCCACCAATCACATTGAACTCATAAATACATTTAAATAAACTTTCATTCATTATCATAAAGTAATACAAAACGTTACATATAATTCATTGTACACAGCGAAAGCATAACTCATTTGTTAAGTGTTTAATAAACCATGCGTAAGTAAACCATTAGACTTGTGTTGCGATTCCATTTATCTCGACCCATGACCACTCCAGCCTTCCAGACAGCAAGTTCCATGGTATAACCCTACAGACTTGCAAGCATGCAGACAAGTGTGTCTGACGACGCTGGTGAGTTCAAAGTTTTGTTTACGTGTTTAGTTACCAGTTACCGGATTAAAACGTTTCAATGATTCGTTGTTGTTAATCACACGCTTACCGCCGATGGCTCCAGATTATTTTCCCTAAACCCCAATGCCTCTATCAAAGCATTGGTCAAGATGGGGGTCATTAGTTCACTCCCAACCTCCTCGGTGCGGTGTGAGGGTGCCAAACCTAAGTAGCGCTACTAACTAATACCCCGTTGCCCTACAAGCAACAATAGGTAGGAGGGACTTGAGTGATAGATATAGACGTGTATTAACCAACAGCCCAGGTTTAACATTCCAGTCAAACCCATTACCCGACATTCCTCCCCGGAACGTTTTACCAGATGTCCCAACCCGGGACACATGCTTGGAAAAAGAGCAGTGAACTCACCTTTGGTTTGCTCGGTTAGATTAGTTTCTTGTTTAACAGTTGATCAATCACGTCCTAGCATGGTTACCGATAACAATCAGTCTCAGGTGCACATAAACTACATCTTTCACGTACAGTTAATTCACGTATTCCTTGTTCACATAATGCACATTTATTGCACACGTAGCACACACATGTAATTCAAGTCATGACAGTTAATCCGTTCACCCAGTGTCATCGAATAGTCACTTAATATGTAACAGCCCACCAAGGCTTCGGCCCACAAATTGTACGTGTACTAGTTTACCAACTCAATTCATAAACCTAACTCAAATGTTAATACTTGTTTACAATTTAGACTAGTAACAGCCCAAACATACTACACACATACATAATTTGCTCACATACACTTCAAATAATATGCACAAACGTTAACATACATTATCATAATCATTACAGTGGCATGCTCGACGAAAAACCCTCACCTTGACGAAATTACCCTCCGATGAAACACCCTATGTTTCGTCGTAAACCAGTTTGGCGAAACCCCCTATGTTTCGTCATGAACCAGTTCATCAACAACAACAATTAACCTAATCGATCTACAGTCCACCAAGTCCTATCAATAATACCATGATTTCAATCATCAGCATACATCCCTAATCATCTTTCCATTATTGACGGTAAGTACATAACAATCATTCAACAGTTTCATTGATCATCTTTGTTTATATCGAATCATCGCATTCATTCAACAGTACATAACAATCATTCATAGTATCACAATATAAACCCTAGTTTTCATTAATCCCTAATTACCATTTAACAGTATTACGATGCAATTCCTATTCGAGTCAAATCAACATGATTCACAAAGGACATACAACACCATATCAACTCATGTTTAATAGTTATGGATTATTGACTAACATTATGCATACTTCCAAACTAATCACACAACTTATTGCAACCCTATATAATCATACCAAAATCACCACCACACAGAACCATGTACGGATCATTAAGCCGATGAACAGGAACAAGATGCTTACCTTGATCAAGATGGAATCGAAGGAAAGACTCGGGTCGAGAAGAGTGTTCACCGTCGGCTTCGAAGGAGGAGAGGAGAGGTGACATGGAGATTAGGGTTTTGCTAATAGATAACTGCCGCACACAAGTGCAACACGAATGGCATATAATTGAATCGCATGTGGGCTTTACTTGGGCCGACAGCCCAACCAGTGAACAGCTCCATCGATGGAAGAGCATGTTTCGTCGAGCAAGGATGATGACGAAACTCCAGTGTTTCGTCGAGTAGAGTTTCATCGAAGTGGGGTTGGCAAGGAACATGCAACAAAGACTAATCCTATGTTTTTTAATATCAACCACACATAACACTATCCTAATTAATCATTCACATGTTATAACACAAACAGATTACGAAAACAGAATTGTAACAAGTAACGTGTCGGGGAAAGACCTGTGAAAACTCTGGTTGTCACATCATCCCCAACTTGAAAGAAATTTCGTCCCGAAATTTGATAAGTAATCCGAAACAGCAAGACGCTACGTTAACTCAAGATGACTGTGGATTTTACGCGGGTACCATAGTCCGGCTCTTCTCAAATATATTGCTTCACTTGGACCATGAATTGTTGCCTTCTTTTCTTGGTCCAATGACTTGGGATCACACCCGTGGCTAGGTAATTAAGATAATGGGCATACCACGGTGCAACAAAAGTAGACACGGCTAATAATTGCTCATCGCGAAACCGTTCATTTATTTCACTCAAATCATCAACCCCTTCCACCGGAATGCGAGATAAGTGATCCGCCACAACGTTTTCACTTCCTTTTTTATCCCAAATTTCTAAATCGAATTCCTGCAACAACAACACTCAACGGATCAAACGGGGCTTTTCATCTTTTTTCTCCATCAAATACCGGACCGCACTATGGTCCGAGTACACAACAACCTTGCTTCCCCATATGTAAGACCTGAACTTGTCCAAAGCGTACACCACCGCTGTTAACTCCTTTTCGGTTGTGGTGTAATTCAGTTGCACTTCGGACAACGTCTTACTTGCGTAGTAAATCACCACCGGCTTTTTATCAATTCTTTGACCCAAAACAACACCAATTGTTGTGTCGCTTGCATCACACATGATTTCAAATGGCTTTGACCAATCCGGCGGTTGCAAGATGGGAGCTTTTACCAAGTGTTCCTTCAAAATATTAAAAGCTTGCAAACACTCATTAGTAAAGTCAAAGGGAACATCTTTTAATAACAAATTGCATAAAGGCTTCGTAATGACACTAAAACCTTTAATGAAACGTCTATAAAAACCTGCATGCCCCAAAAATGACCTTACCCCTTTCACATTTTTCGGTGAAGGCAAATATGATATTACCCGTATTTTTGCCTTATCCACCTCCACACCCCTCTCCGAAATCACGTGGCCTAACACAATACCCTCTTGCACCATGAAATGACTTTTCTCCCAACTAAGCACCAAATTTTTCTCGACACATCTTTTTAAAACTTTTTGTAACTCGTCGAGACACGATTCAAAACTAGTGCTAAAAATTGAAAAGTCATCCATAAAAACTTCAAGCGACTCTCCAACCATGTCCGAGAAAATACTCATCATACATCGTTGGAAAGTTTCCGATGCATTACACAAGCCAAATGGCATTCGCCTAAAGGCAAAAGTGCCATATGGACAAGTGAAGGTGGTCTTGTGTTGGTCGTACGGGTGAATTGCAATTTGATTGTAACCCGAGTACCCGTCCAAAAAGCAGTGATATTTTTGACCCGATAATTTTTCAATGATTTGGTCAATAAAAGGTAGCGGGAAATGGTCCTTAGAAGTGGCGGCATTCAATTTGCGGTAATCAATACAAATACGCCACCCGGTGACCGGTCCGGTGGCTATTTGTTTACCATTTTCATCTTTAATTACTTGAATGCCGGCCTTCTTAGGCACTACTTGGGTAGGAATTACCCAAGCACTATTCGAAATAGGATAGATAATTCCCGCATCTAACCACTTAATTACCTCCTTTTTTACCACTTCTCGTAGATTCGGGTTTAATCTCCTTTTTGCTTCCCATGTTGGTTTTGCATCTTCAGTGGTGATGATTTTGTGCATAACGATTGATGGACTAATTCCTTTTAAGTCGGCAATCGTCTATCCTATAGCCCCTTTATTCTCCTTCAAAACTTCCAACAAAGCTTGCTCTTGTGTCATCTCCAAATTAGAGGCAATAATGACTGGTAGAGTGTCATTATCCCCTAAAAACGCGTACTTCAAATGGCTTAGCAAATCTTTTAACTCCAATTTCGGTGGTTCCTCCAATGATGGTTTGCTACCCGAATTGATTTCCACTGGCAAGTTTTCAAATTGATGGGTCCATGGCGGTCAACCCTCCTTTAGTGCCATAGCATCTTGCTTCTCCTCTTCAACCCATAATGCATAAGCATGTACCTGTTCAAAAGACCGTACCAAATAGACAATCAATCACGGCATGCGCGGTGCTAAAAATGGCCGACCCAAAATAACATTTTGTTGTTTTTTCGGGTCCGCGGATGAGTAGTCTAAGACTAAAAAGTCAGCCGGGTAGTAGAACTCATCGATTTTCACTATAACATCTTGAACCATCCCCCGAGGTAGCTTATGAGACAAATCGGCTAACACAACCGTTGTCTCTACCCTTGCTAATGGACCAAAGTCGTATTGGTCATATAAGCCCCCCGGTAAAACGCTCACTCCAGCACCAAGCTCTAACAACGCCTTTGACATTTGAAAATTACCAACTTGAATATTTATTAATGGCGTGCCCGGATCTTGGAGCTTAAGAGGAAGCTCCCCATTAAGTACCGCACTCACTTGTCCGGTTAAGTCGACCCGCTTAGGCATCTTTTTCTTTTGTTGCCTTTTTTGTGTGCACAATTCTTTTAAAATTTTATCGTAAGCGGGCACTTGCTTTATTTCATCAAGTAACGGGAGGTTGACTTTTACTTGTTTAAAAATGTCCCATAACTCTTCTTTTTGGGGACCCCTTGTTGAAATAAAATTTTTCTTATCCGGGTCAAGTAGAGCCGATGGAAATGGGACTTGACTCGGCTCCCCTTCATCTTTTTTATCTTTTTGAATTTCACCCAACCCCGGTTTTACAACATTTGACTCCTTAGACACAATAGGTGAAACTTCATCTTCTCACTTTCATTACCCGTAATATCTTCAACCACACCATCACCAACCCCGGTGACAAATTTGCTTTAAATTCTTTGCCACTTCTTAAAACACTAACATGGTTGATATTAACATTACATGATGAGCTATGGGAAGGATTTACCTTAGTGTCGCTAGGAAGTTGACCTTTGCTTTTCTTCAACTCCGCCACGTCGGTTGCTAATTGACCCATTTGAGTTGTTAGTGCTTGAATGCTCTTGTCCCGAACCTCATCCTTTTGCATCCGGACTTCATCAAGTTGATACCTTTTTTGCAAGTCTTGTTGCATTGCCCGAAGCATATCCATAACCTCATTCCCACTTGATGAAGTTTGACCCGAAGAACCACCTTGACCACCCGATTGTTGAAATTGCCCTTGGTAGCCAAAATTGCTTCAACCCCGATAATTACTTTGACGGAAGTTAGGGTTAGCTTCGTTCGTCGGGTTCCCATAACGGAAGTTAGGATGATTTCTTAACCCGTGGTGGTATGTGTTCGAATTCATGTTAAAGTTTCGACCACCCCCTTGAATAGCATTCACCTCTTCCACTTGCTCTTCAACCACACCTACTAAACAAACTTCCGCTGTGTGGCCTATTTCATTACAATTAGTGCACATGTTGTACACTTGGTTCCTGGTTTTCACACCTCCATTCTCTACCCCATGAACTTGTGGCCTTGCTATCACATGCCTTGCCCGTCTTGAAGATTGAGCCCTCCTTTTTGAAGTAACAACCATTTGCTCCAAAAATTTCCAATTATCATGCTCAAAATTTGTACCAACCGTACCATTAGTGATTGACATTAAGTCACGAGCATCTTCCGAACTCAACCCTTCGTGAAACGCATTCAACAACTCCTAAAGTTGTATACCGTGATGAGGGCAATTTTTCAACATCATGTGGAACCTTTCAAAAGCCTCATGAAACATCTCCCCCGGTTGTTGTTGGAAGCTTTTCAAACTTCTCCTTGCATCATTTGTCATTTTAGACGTGTAGAACTCTTCTAAGAAAATTTGTTGCATGTCGGCCCATGTATAAAGTGACACGGAGGGCAAAGTCTGAAACCATCTTTTTCCTTTATCTTCCAAAGAAAATTGGAAGAGAACCAACTTGACATCGTCCGACGAAAACCCTTGACCTCCAATAGTGTTGCATATGGAGTCATATGTCTCCAAATGAAAGTAAGGTTCTTCCGTCACTAACCCCTTAAACTTTGGCAAACTTTGGAGTGCAGTTGTTCTAACTTGAAAAGTCCTTCCATCCGGGTGATGAGGAATCACTACCGGAGAAGGATTGTTAGTGATAACGGGTCGGAAATGAGCATCAATTCCCCTCACTACCTCCCGATGATGTCTTTGTGGAGCACCCAATGGTGCTCTTGGTTGACCCATTTGCCCTTGCATAGGCCCTTGAGGTGCAAATGGTGGTTGAAGTTGATATTGTTGCATTGGTGGTTGTGGAATTGGCCTTTGGAATTGCGGTTATGTATTCTGTGGACGAACTTGATGTAAAGGTGTAGGACGTTGCAATTGTGGTCCTTGTGGCCAAATATGTTGTACCCCAACCGGTAGCCTACCCATGTCTTGAATTTGTTGCAATGGTTGACTCTGTTGACCCGCTCCTCCTTGAGGTCCCAAATTACCTCCATCACCCCCGTAGTAAAATCCTTCTTCTTCATATCCTCTAAAGTCTTCTTCATAACCATCATCATATCCATCTCCTCCTATACCCGAAGATTGCATAAAAGGAAAAGATGAATAGTGGAATCCCGATTGGTTCGGTGGTCGGTATGTAGATGTAGCATGAATAACGGTTGAACTTGGTGGTACTGGATAGGTAGAAGGTGATTGACCCGTAGTTGGGAAAAAATGTGAGAGTGGTGGAATTGTTGAAGCATGGCTAAAGATAAGGGTAGGTTCAACTTGGGTAGTAATAGGTGGTGTAGTGTTGGTTGGTGTAACATCATGTGGTGGAGTAAGATCGGTAGTGGAATTTGAAATAGTGGTATTTGGTGAAGGTTGTGTTGATGTAGGAATGAATGATGAAGTTGGTTGACACATAGTGGGTGGAATTTGTGAGTCAGCCATGGTGTTTCTAGGTGTAATGGGTGAAGTGGGTGAACCGATGATCTTATTTTCTCGTACTAAAACTCGATTCTGCTGCAGAGTTCTTTCAATTTCCGGATCAAACGATAGTGGTGATGACTTGTGAGAGCTCCTAGTATGCATACACCTGTAGTACCTGCACACTAAACACAACCAGCGTAAACCTGAAAATAACAAACAAAACTACTAAATTAACACACGTTGTGCACTACTCCCCTGCAACGGCGCCAAAATTTGACGTGCTGTCGTAGTCACACGCAAATTTAATCCAAATTACAACTAATAGATAGCAGCAAATGGGTATCGAACATAGTGAGTTTGTGGAAAGTGTGTTGATTATATAGCTTTGTGAATTAACTACAATTAAACTAATTCGCATAAATTAAAATCCAAGAGTTTGATTGTTTTGTTTAAGAACTAAATTACTAACTAAATTGCAAATCAAAATTGGGTTGTTTAAGCAGATTAAGTGAAAATGATCATCTTAGGTTTCCGGTTTTCATTAACAATTGTGTGGAAATCCAACTAGAAAGAGTCACATAGACATGACTCATGCATAAATGTTTGTTGTGATAAAAGGGAACTAAGTACTTGGATTAGATAAACGCGAGGTTGTTACCCGATGACCAATTAACCAATATCCAACCCTAACCCTTCCCATGATATCTTGATTGTCAATGACACCAGGAACGTACGGCTTAGACTAAGATCAAACACCAATCAACAATTTACAATCAAACATTCATGCACCATAATAAACATAGCAAACATACCAAGTTCATTATTCTAGAAATTAGGATAAACACACAAAAGTCATAGTAAAAACCTTCAACCCAAGACGATCATCGGAAGTTTAGCCACACATAGCTCGGTGAATCATCATTCCAACAAAATCAAAGTTCATACGAATCAAAATACAAACCGAAATGTTTAGAATTGTTCATAATCACTTGCACAAGCTAAAATTCGCCCTAGAACTCCAGAGAAACGTCCCCAAAGATGAGATAGGTGAAAAGGCACTTGAAAACGGTATTAAAAGAGCCAGTTACAAGTTTTACGTCAGAGCCTACCGTAAATTACGATAGTTACCGTAATTTACGGTGGCCTTCAAGTTGTTACGGTGAAATGCTACTGTGTCACGGTGGAAATGGGGACATTCAGGGGCTACCGTAAATTACGGTAGCCACCGTAATTTACGGTGGAGCCCTGAGTCTTCCCTTTTGTTCTTCTTTCCAATCCTTCCATAATCCATTCCATCCCATTCCATCCAAAGCAGCGTTTTCCCTCGTTTTAAGCTCCAAACGCACATAAAACATAAGCAACTGTAGTTATCTAATTCATGACAATTACATGAAATGAGGGATTAACTCGTCTTTTAACACACTTAAGGGTTGTCCCATCAACCACCCGTCAGTCCGTCGACAAAGCTTGGTTTCGATAAGTCAAAGGTGACATGTTTTAAATGCAAGCAGAAGGGCCATTTCAAGTGAGAGTGTAAGAATCAAAGTGCTGATGAAACTGTCAACCTGTTCAACGATGACTATTCTAAGTAAAATAACAGAAGCGTATCAACTGTTAAAAAGGTCTATCATAGATGCTGACGAACGAGATTTTCATTGTCTTCAGAAAAATTCACAATTAATATCTACATTTCAAGAAAAAGAAAAACTAATCAGTACTCTTCTGGATTACATGGAAAACTTCAAAATGAAGAATTCAAAACTGAAAATGAACGTATTAACTTGAAATTGAAGAGTTATTATACAACTAGCTTTGTTCTTGCCACATTATTCCGAAACCAATCGGCAAGAACAAAGAGGGTGTGGATGTGTACAGCAACGGAGGCGGGGCTGGGTATAACCGCGTTCCACCACCCATTAATGATGGTTTTTCAAAGAAAAACTTAGGGTAGGAGAAAGCTTTGAACATCAAAATGGAAACCGATGCCAAAAATTACCAAAGAGTATTGGTATCACATTTGATGAATCCTCTAACGAGGGAAACATTGAGTCCGAAGTAGTTAAAAATGTGATAAATAATTTTTTTAAAGTGATAGTAATTCCACAAAGCCCACAATTTCAAATGAATGTTTTGAAGATGAAGATTGTTATTTGAACAATTATATTCCGAAATCCAAACACAACTTAAAGGATGAACCTACTCTGGTAATGTACCAGATGAATGGTTCAGATAAGTTATATTCGGACGAATAATTCCCGATTCAAAATGTAAATGTGGATAAATTGCAAATGGTTTTAAACTTGTGGAAGTTGAATTGTCTGAGGTTGAAAATTTATCAAGCTTAAAATGGTTTTTGAACTTTCAAAAAGATAAAGCTTATTATAAAAAGCCTAAAAACTCATGTGTTCAAAATCGAAGTATGTGAAGAAAACAGAGTTTGTTAAAAGTTCAAGTTCACTCGTTGATCAAGAATCTGAAATTTTTACGAAATCAAATGAAGAGTTCTTTGCTCAACGAGAAACACAAAAACAGACTGAGGGCACAAGTCGGGTTACTGATAATCGGACTTGTTTTAAATACAATGAAGTTGGTCACATTGCAAGAAAGTGTACCAACAACAAGCCTAAGTCCGTTGTTGTGGAAAAAAACAGAAACTAAATGATGTTAAAGGAAAGGCTCCGATGTTTGTTGAGAAAAAGATTCCAAAGACTGAGAATGATTCTAAAATCAAATCTCAATCAGTAAACTAGTTTTTAATAAAACTGGTGACACTTCGAAACAACATGATAAAAAAATCAACATCTGGAGTTAAGAAACCTGTTCCAAATCAACAAACATTGAAGCTAGATCTCAAAACAAAACATCTGTTGAACTAAAACTGAAACAAACTTCTTCGACTCCGAAAGTCAAGAAGAATGTTCAAAAAGTTTCTGTTGCTGAAACTAAAAAGAAACAAACTTCTTCAACCACACCGGTAAAGAAGTTTGTTCCTAAAGTTTCAGTTGGTGAAAAGAAGAAACAAACTTCTTCGGCCCCACAGGTCAAGAAGTATGTTCCGAAATTTGTTCAACCTTGCGATCCAAAACTTGATTCAATCAAGAAGGTTGAAGTTGAGACAGAAAATGATTTAGTGAAAAATGATAAAAAATTTCCAATCCTATCCACTATCCGTGTCCAGCTATCCCAGTCGAAGGAGGCTTGGGTTGCTCTATTCTATTAATCACATCTGATATGTGCTGGAGCTCCCGAGGTCAATATTAATGGACAGCGGAACATCTAGGTACTTGACAGGGATGATCGCCCTGTTATATGACGTAAGAGCAATCAAGGGAGGTTATGTTGGATTCGTGGGTAATCAAGGAGCGAGGATTATCAAGGAAGGTACTTTCATGAACGTTAAAGTGTCATTTGAGAAGGTTAACTATATTCCCGAACTGGAGAACAATTTGCTAAGTATCTCTCAGGTTTGCGACAGAAAGTTTACCACTCATTTTAATGACAAAGAATGTTTGATCCTCAAGCCATGATTTGTTATCCCCGAGGAATGGGTTTTGATGCGAGCACCATGAGAAAACGACTTCTATGTCCTCGACATGAGTGTCGCAAACACAACGACCAATCAACCTCAATGTTTTGTGTCACACCCCGACCACGTAAAACATCAAATCGTGGCGGAAACGTCGGGGAGGGTTGTAACAGGATTAATTGTTTCACAACCATGGAAATTAAAGTTACGTTTTATTTATCAATAAGAGAGTAACATTGTCTTAAACATGAAAACAAAGAGTACAGAACATAGTTAAACTAAGTCTATCTTCATTTTAAGTCTCTAAGGCACAGGTCCGCCCTAGTATCACGATCATCATCCTACGCAAAAGCTCCTGAAAACACATGTGAAAATAGGAACGTCAGCATAAAAATGCCTGTGAGTTACATAAGTTTAGAAAAAGTTGATTAGCAAAAGTCAGTCATGAACCTTGTAAATTGTTTTTGTTTTGTAAATCATTTAAAAAGCAATAAGACCAAATGATATGTATAAATAAAAGAATAATGTATGGTTAAATGTATAACCAAGTAAAATGAGTTGTATAAAGTAAATTGTTTGTAAACCAAAGTCTTGTGAAAATCGTGTTACTTGTGTAAAATGTATAAGTCCAAATTGAATGATTTAAATAACGCTATGTAATGTAATATAATACAAACACTTATATATAGGATGTACCAGCGGCGTATCCACCATGCTTGTATCATATTACTCACATCTCGTTACTTAAGTCACTTAAACAAACCACCAATGTATAAAGTCTATGTTTAAACCATTTGTCAAAAGTCCTTGTATAAATCGTATCAAATGTTAATAGTCCAAATGTAGTCAAGTAATGTGTAGCAAATGTTATGTCTGGTAAGTAATGTGTTGTTACATAAACCAATTGTAAAAATGTACAAGACAAAGTATTTTGAATATATCAAAAAGTTAAGTTTTGCAAAGTAATACATGTTTTATTGATACAAACATTTATGTGGTAAGTTAACGCATACATTCAAGCCTTGAGACAGTCGGATAACCCTTTTAGTCAAGGTTATCAAAAGAAATGTTTTCGGATTCAGTCATTCCTTACATCCAAACAAACCCGGGATGTCAGGAATGGGATTTGTCAAGTCCTATGGTACCAGTACTTACTACCGAGTGGCGTAGCTAATGTTAATGAACATATATAAGTCCCGTTTGTGCAAACCAAATGTCATAGCAAATGTGAACATGTTATATGAAAACAATGTACTAAGTATGCTAAGTTAACATACGAAGCAGAAAAGTCATGTAAATCAATGTGCTAGCATGCTATCAGTCAACATACATAGCAGAAATGTAAAGTAAATCATGTATTATAAGTGTTCTAAAGAACATAGCAAGCATATAATGTGAAAACAGGAAAGCATGAAAGTAACAAGTAGGCACATGTGTTTCACCCCAAAACAGTTTGAAAACGGTAAAAGAGGGGTCTATGTACTCACTTGAGATTGCTTAGTAGTCCTTGAGTAACAACCAAACAATGCTAGAGATCACGGATATCAAACGGCACCTAATATAGGTAACTATGTTAATATACCGGACCTAAATCGGAAGATCGGATAGAATGAGGGTTTGTAAACCAAACGAGTATGGAGACTCGTGTAATATGGTTTAACAAAGCCTACATACTAAAATGAAACCTAACCTAAGTGCTTACGGCCCATTACGACCCGTTTAGGTAGCTTATGCTACTTTAACGCGTCGTTCGCGTAAAACGCGTTCGGAATGCCTAACTAGTCCTATAATAAGTAAAATATGCCTTAACATGTCTAATATTGTTACCAAATCAGTTTAGATGTCAAAAATTAAGTTACATAGGCTTAAAATGAATTTTGTCATAAAAAGGGCATTTTGGTAATTTACCTAAGGCATATAAACTACCTATCATACAACTAACTAAACGTCGTGACCATAAGGTATAACCTCGGAAGGTTATTCCCTATACAACTTTGGTCACCTAATGTGGTTGGTCGGATCCTAATGATCGACCAAACGGGTCGGGTTCGAAAGTATAAGCGATTGTTTAGATCGCTTACCTTACGACCCTATATAAGCGCTAAACTAAAAAGTGACGAGCTAAGCATGTTAAAACATGCTTAACTAAGTTTAGAAAACAGGTTTGGTATCAAAACAAACGGTTTTGATACCTAAGAGTAGTTTGGTTACAAAATACGCAATAACACGCATTTTGGCCGAAACTACGACCCGTCACTGAGCCTAGATAACGTGGTAATCAGTAGGTATAGTTACTAGGGACTATAACCATCGTGATTACGCTCACGTTATGAAGTTCAAACGAACTTCGCATTGACCATAAACTGGTTAACGCAGAAAGTCAAACAAAGTTTGACTTTTAACGCTAAACGAATAAAGAGAACGAAGGAACACTTACAAAGGGTCCCCGCTAGTAAAACTTGATCGAATAGCTCAGGTATGAAGCAATGACTTCAACTTAGAGCTTTTAGATCAGATTTTGTGGGTTTTGAGTTGAATGGGGTTGGGTATTTATTGTATTTGGACCACCGTTAGGATCGTTTCTTGAAAACCGTGATCGAATACCATCCGTACATGTGTTGAAATGTTATGGTGCATCATTTGCCCCCACCATCAGGGATTAGCATGTGGCATTGGCCTTTGGAGTGTTTAAAAGCTGTTAATCAGCAGTCAAAATGAGTTTCTGCATCTGACCCCTGCTTACGGACCGTAAGGGTGATGGCTTACGGTCCGTAAGCCATCAAGTTTGGCAGAATGTCAGTTTCAGTCCCTGCACCTTGTTTCGTTGCGTAACGGCACTTCTAACACCCGTCAAACCCAATTTCAAGCTCCACAATGATGTTAAGACATAGAGAACATGAAATATGCTTGAAAACATCTCGGATGTCGGTTCGTTTGGCCGTACGATTGTGTTGTTCGGTTAATTACGACGGAATGCGCATAAGCACGAAAAACGATCCAAATTGCGCGACGAATGGATTTTTCTCATGCCAAACACTAAAATAAAATATTTTAGTGCTTACATAAAATTTTGGATGTCCGGATGTATTCAGAACGTGAGTTATGCGCGAATCTGCAAACTTGTGCACTTTTTGACGCTTTTAGTCCTTGAATGACCCAAAAGTTTATTTTAGCACACCGAACCCCTCAAAGCCTATTTCTAAGCTATGTAAAGGATATTTATGGTATGTTTAACTTATGGTCATGTTCCGGAATGTCTGTTATAGTTCAAATTGGCATACTTTCACAGTTTGTCAAATTTAGTCCCTGTAGGCGAATTAACTTGTTTTTGCCATACCAAAGCCTTCAAAACTTATTTCTAAGTTATGTAAAGGTTATTTAAGGTATGTTAAGTATATGTTGATGTTCCGGAGTATTTTCCGCATTAAACTGATTACGTTTACGCACCAGTTTGCGTATAACTCTCCAGAAAGTGATATAGAGTTTGAAATTGAACAAAAGTCAAAACATGAAAAATGTCAAACATAAACAAACAAACATTGGGATTAAATAACATTTTTTTATTGATAATTGAATTGTTCACAATGATTACAAGCACAGATGTTACAGTCTCCCCTACTTGTGGAAATTTCGTCCCGAAATTTATTTAGAGGAAACTCGTGGGAATAGATGTGGATACTTCGCCTTCATTTGATCTTCGCGTTCCCAAGTAAACTCAGGTCCACGTTTAGATTCCCAGCAAACTTTGACTTAAGGAATGCGCTTGCATTTGAGCCACTTGATTTCACGTTCCATGATTTCCGCTGGCTTCTCAACAAATTTCAGTGTTTTATCAACACGAATTTCGTCAAGTGGTATGTGGAGGTTCTCATCAGCTAAACACTTCTTGAGATTGGACACGTGAAAGGTTGGATGAACATTTCCAAGTTCAGGAGGTAACTCAAGTCTGTAGGCTACCTTACCGATTCTTTCGACGATCTTGAATGGTCCAACGTATCTAGGTGCAAGTTTTCCTTTCTTTCCAAATCTGATCACACCTTTCCAAGGTGAGACCTTAAGTAATACACGATCACCGACTTGAAAATCCAAGGGCTTGCGTTTTAGGTCCGCGTAACTCTTTTGACGGCATCTAGCTGCCTGAAGGTTATCACGAACTTTCTTAACCTTATCAGTTGTCTCTAAAATGAGAGCAGGTCCAGTAAGCTGAGCCTCACCGATCTCATTCCAGTAGACTGGTGAACGACATTTTCGACCATAGAGAGCCTCGAAAGGAGCCATGTTGATGCTGGAGTGATAACTGTTGTTGTAGGAGAATTCAATTAACGGAAGATGTGAATCCCAACTACCACCAAAATCGATGACACAAGCTCTAAGCATATCCTCCAGAGTCTGGATTGTTCTTTCAGATTGACCATCCATTTGCGGATGATAAGCTATGCTCAGATTAAGTTGGGTTCCCATAGCAGATTGCATGGTTCTCCAAAAATGAGAAGTGAAGCGAGCATCTCTGTCAGAAATGATGTTCAAAGGAACACCATGTCGAGCTACAATTTCATCCACATAGATTTTAGCAAGTTTGTCAGCAGAAAAATCCTCACGGATTGGCAAGAAATGCGCTGACTTTGTAAGACGATCAACAACTACCCAGATGGCATCATGACCTTTCTTTGTGCGCGGAAGTTTAGTAATGAGATCCATAGTAATGTTTTCCCATTTCCAAACTGGGATCTCTGGTTGCACCAATAAACCAGAAGGACGCTGATGTTCAGCCTTAACCTTAAGTAAAGTAAGGCATTTTGATACATATAAGGCAATGTCTTTCTTCATACCAGGCCACCAATACTGAATACGAAGATCCTTATACATCTTATCTGAACCAGGATGAACAGAATAACGAGACTTGTGGGCTTCATCCATAAGCAAGGTGCGAAGGTTATCTTGGCTTGGGACCCACAAACGGCCCATGAAGTAATACGATCCATTGTCCTTCAGTTCCAGATCAGGGGTTATGTGATAGGGAAATTCCTTATCCATCAAACCTTGTGAAACACAAGTGTGTTGAGCCTGAGAAATGCGGGCTTGGATATCGGATCGAGCTTGAATATCAGATTGAACACGAACACAATGAAGCTTAGTACGTTCCTTACGACTCAATGCATCGGCTACGACATTCGCCTTACCAGGATGGTAGCGAATTTCGCAGTCATAGTCGTTTAGAAGCTCAACCCAACGGCGTTGCCTCATGTTGAGTTCTTTCTGATTGAAGATATGCTGAAGACTTTTGTGGTCCATGAAAACCACACATTTTGTACCGTACAAATAGTGTCTCCAAATCTTAAGAGCGAAGACAACTGCACCAAACTCAAGATCATGAGTGGTGTAGTTTTTTTCATGTATCTTCAACTGCCTCGATGCATATGCTATGACTTTGTTCCTTTGCATCAGAACACAACCAAGTCCCAATTTAGATGCATCGCAATATGTCACACCCCCAATATCCACATGCGGAGTATCACCGCTTGGAGGCGTGACTGACCAGGATCAAACCACTAATCATATTGAACAAGTAAATAATAAAATGTAAAAGTCCAACCAACACGATTAGTGTCCAAAACAACCATAGTTAAGTTATGAGCGGAAGCATAATGTTTAAAACCAAATCAAAAGTTCAATTAACCAAATGTTTAACATGGCACACAGTTGTCCATGTCCCACAACGACTCTTCCTTGTGCAAGCTCCAGCTAAGTACCTATAGACCTGCAAAGCATGTAGTAACGAGTCAACAACTAGTTGAGTGAGTTCACGTTTGGTTGTCCAGTTTATAGTTATTCCGAAAACACAGTTTGTTCTTTACCAGCTATCCAGCCGTGGGGGTTACCCCATAGTTCGAAAAACGTTTATTAGTTACCCGTTCTTACGTTGGCTATTCCAGCCCGGCTCTATGGCCGTGGGGGCTACCCCATGTTTAATTCACCAGACTCGTTACCATATCGACTACTAACGTTCGTCATGTTTAAGTGCCCTAACGTCTGTGTCTATCATCACTGACGTGCCATAGTCCATTAGTCCACGCCCGTCCTCTGCGGCACGGTGTGAGGTTTGTTAAACCTAATAGCGCTATTTAACTAATGACCCGTTCGCCATTGGCCTCGGCGATTAAGTCGATATAAAAGGAGGGACTTCGTTGATAGAGTTCTAGTCTAGTACAGTTAAATCCGTCTCATACTGGACGAGGAATCTATGTTCCTGATTACGTCTCAACAGGACGAGGAATCTATGTTCCTGATTACGTCTCAACAGGACGAGGAATCCCTATTCCTTAACCCATTCCCAACCCCTGGGAATCCCATGCTTTGTAACGAAGTGTGAACTCACCTTGGTTTGCTCGGCAGATTACACAGAAAGGTCAAGTCTAGCAGCTAGTGGTCAACCACGTCCTAACATGGTTATTATACAAGTCAGGTTCACGTTCGAGGAAAGTACGTATGATTACACATAGTTTAACATATTGCTAACACGTATCGATCATGGCAACATAATACACACATAGAATGTTTTAAATGTTATCAGTTTAACATACGGATGAAACCCACATAAGTCTCGGCTCAACACTAAACTTGTAATTCAAATTGTACGATTTATGCATCTTGTGCGATTCCATTTTAATACCCGGCCCAAGTAATAAGAAGCCCAAATAAGCATGATTAGTTCAACAAGTAGCCGGCCCAACAATTAAACAAATAAACAACTTGTGCGATCAGCTTTATTACCCAGCCCAACATACGGCCCAAAAGACAACTGTCAAGCGGTCTTGTGCGACTCAAAAGTCTTTGTGCGACTGATCATCTAGTGCGTATGGACATCTTGTGCGACCAAGATGTCTTATGCGATTAATTTAAAATCCCGGATTTCATGCATAGCAGTTATTAGTTCCTTTTTGTGAACATATCAATTAACAATTTCCAACAGTTTCGAGTCTTGCAATATTCGATCACTTTAAACAATCACCACTTAATGAATTAACATAAACAATTAACAACTAACAACTATATGTCAATCATCACATGTCAATCATCATTGGTTATATCAGATTCAATAGAACAAGTTTTCACTAAGCAACCATTATCATAACTCGAATGCTCATACAATTATAATCATTCTCATCAATTAATGCCCTTCACATGGTCATCAGACCATCACATGTAGGCTTGGCAACAACTATGACAATTCTAATGTTTATTGGACCTTCCCTTCCTTAGTGGATCTGACACAATCCTTATCTTACTTAGACTTTCATATCCATCACATGTTAACAATCTATCATTATAAAAAAAAAACACATCAATAGCCGACAACTTAATTAATCATTCAGAGAATGATTTTTGATTGGACCGATTTATATATAGTGGCTGACAAACCCATTCACATGCTACATATCTCGATATCAGCCAACAAACACCCAATTCCATTGATTTAATGCCACGATTATCTAAACAACACCCTAATTTACATAATGCCCTAGCCAATGATGATTTGTTTCAGATTATACACATTCATGCGATCACATATTATTCGAAACAATCATAACAATACATCATCAATCATATCAAGCATAACAATCATAAAACAATAATTAACACACTAACCGAATAGAGAGGAGGAACAAGGGTCGATTCAAATGCAAGGATCTTCGATAGAGAGTGTGTGTGGCTGCCTTCGGTTTCGTGAGGAAGAGAGAGAGAGATAACCCTATCACCTAAGTGGTATGCGGAATAAAAGAGAGTGGGCCGAACCCCCCCCCCCCCACTTGGGCTGCCCAATTGATCTGAACACAAGATGTAGCCCAAATGGCTTGTGCGGTCGAGTGTGTGTTGTGCGCTTATAACATACATACATTACACAAGCACGTAATAACGTAACATTCACATAAACATTCACTTTCATAACAGTCACATATCGTACACATACGTTACATCAAAGTACAAAGATCGGTTTGGAAATACGAGTTGTCACATTATCCCCAAGTTGAAAGAAATTTCGTCCCGAAATTTAGCACGTACTCACTGAGGAAGCTAGTTAAGTTGCATGGTTTTCCTGGTTTTCCTGGGGTGTCACATCCTCCCCCCGTTGATCTGGAATTTCATCCCGAAATTCCGTAGCTTCAGCCTCAGTAGTGGTTGCATCGGTTGCGAACAGTTGGGGATACTTTTGTTTCATTTGATCTTCGCGTTCCCAGGTGAACTCTGGGCCGCGATGTGAGTTCCAACGAACTCGAACGAGAGGTATCCTAGTGCGCTTGAGGACCTTAACATCCTGGTCCGTGATTTCAACAGGTTCCTCGACGAATCGTAACTGCTCGTCGATCGTGAGCTCCTTCAAAGGAACTACGTGGGTCTCATCTGACAGACACTTCTTCAGATTTGACACATGGAAAACGTCGTGAACTGCACTGAGTTCTGCTGGTAAGTTCAGTCTGTAGGCCACCTTGCCTATTTTCTCAATGACTTCCAAAGGTCCAACGTATCATGGGTTAAGTTTGCCCCGTTTACCAAAACGAACCACACCCTTCCAGGGTGAAACTTTGAGTAGTACCCGCTCCCCAACCTGGAGCTCTAATGGTTTTCTGCCCTGATCGGCGTAGACTTTCTGACGGTCACGAGCTGCCGCCATTCGTTGTCGTATCTGAGCAATTTTCTCTGTTGTGTCCACCACATGTTCTGGACCAGTAATCTGGCTATCCCCCACCTCTGCCCAACAAAGAGGTGACCGGCATTTACGCCCGTACAATGCCTCAAACGGAGCAGCTTTAATGCTGGTGTGGTAGCTATTGTTGTACGAAAATTCCACAAGTGGCAGATGTTTTTCCCAGCCGGTGCCAAAGTCAATTACACATGCCCTAAGCATGTCTTCGAGGGTCTGGATGGTACGTTCCGACTGCCCATCCGTTTGTGGGTGATAAGCTGTGCTCATATCTAGCCTTGAGCCAAAGGACTTGTGCATTGCTTGCCACAGTTCTGATGTAAAACGTGCATCTCGATCCGAGATGATAGAGATGGGCACCCCGTGCCTCGAGACAACTTCCTTGAGATATACTTCTGCTAGGGTGGAGAACTTATCTGTTTCCTTGATAGCCAAGAAGTGAGCAGACTTTGTGAGTCGATCCACGACCACCCAAATAGTATCGTTACCACGTTGTGATCTAGGCAGGCCAGTAACAAAATCCATGGAAATTTGCTCCCATTTCCATTGTGGTATCTCTGGTTGTTGAAGTGGGCCTGAAGGTTTCTGGTATTCCGCCTTGACTCTCGCGCAAGTCAAGCACTTGCTAACGTAAGTTGCTATGTGGGCCTTCATGCTAGGCCACCAATATGTGGTTTTGATGTCGTGGTACATTTTGTCCGAACCAGGGTGCACTGAGTAGCGAGACTTGTGTGCCTCATCCATCACAAGCTCTCGTAGGTTGCCATACAGTGGGACCCAAATGCGTCCTGTTACGTAGTAAGCACCGTCTTCCTTTTGTTCTAAACGTTGCCTTGAGCCGCGTAGGGCTTCAGCCCTGACGTTTTCTGGTTTCAATGCTTCTACCTGAGCATGTCGTATTTGAGAAGGAAGACTAGACTGTATAGTAAGTTTTAACGCTCGTACGCGCTTGGGCGCAGTGTCCTTTCGACTGAGGGCGTCGGCCACAACATTGGCTTTGCCCGGGTGATATCTGATCGAGCATTCGTAGTCGTTCAGTAGCTCGACCCATCGTCGCTGTCGCATATTAAGTTCTTTCTGTTTAAAGATGTGCTCGAGGCTTCTGTGATCAGTGTAGATAGCACACTTGGTGCCATATAAGTAGTGTCGCCATATCTTAAGCGCAAAAATAACCGCTCCCAGCTCTAGATCGTGCGTAGTGTAGTTCTTTTCATGAACCTTGAGTTGGCGTGAGGCGTAGGCGATAACTTTATCCCGCTGCATCAATACGCAACCAAGACCCTGAATGGATGCGTCGCAATAAACCACGAAGTCGTCTGTGCCCTCCGGCAAGGAAAGGATAGGTGCACTGCAAAGTCTATCCTTTAAATGCTGAAACGCTGACTCCTGTGCGTTTCCCCAACGATAAACAACGCCCTTCTGCGTTAATGAAGTAAGAGGCTGAGCAATCTTAGAAAAATCCTTGCTAAATCTCCTGTAGTAACCTGCCAATCCCAAGAATTGGCGAATTTCCGTTGGCGTACGAGGTGCAGGCCAGCTCTTGATTGACTCTACCTTGGATGGATCAACGTGAATCTCATCCTTGTTCACCACATGGCCTAAGAAATGGACTTCACGAAGCCAGAAGTCGCATTTTGAAAACTTGGCGTATAGCTGTTCTGCTCGAAGGAGTTCCAAAATGAGTCGTAAATGTTGCTCGTGTTCCTCCTGACTCTTAGAATAGATCAGGATGTCGTCGATGAATACAATAACGAACTTGTCTAGGTACGGCTTGCACACTCGATTCATCAAGTCCATGAAGACCGCAGGTGCGTTTGTCAACCTGAATGGCATGACCAGAAACTCGTAATGGCCGTAGCGTGTTCTGAATGCTGTTTTGGAGACGTCCTCGTCCCGGACTCTCAGTTGATGGTAGCCTGACCTCAGATCAATCTTTGAATAGTAGCTCGACCCTTGCAGCTGGTCGAACAAGTCTTCAATGCGTGGAAGAGGATAGCGATTCTTCACGGTCACCTTGTTGAGTTCACGGTAATCGATACACATACGGAAGGTACCGTCCTTCTTCTTCACGAATAGCACTGGAGCTCCCCAGGGCGAAGAGCTAGGACGAATAAAACCCTTATCCAAGAGTTCTTGTAGTTGCGTAGAGAGTTCTTTCAACTCTGATGGAGCTAAACAATACGGGGCACGAGCTATGGGTGCTGCCCCAGGAGCTAGCTCGATCTGGAACTCGACCTGGCGATGAGGCGAGAGGCCAGGTAGTTCCTCAGGAAATACCTCAGGATAATCGCGTACAATCGGAAAATCTTCTATCTTCCTTTCTTTCTTTCTTCGAGGTGTCGGTAACGAGAGCCAGAAAGGCAGTGTGGCCCTTACGCAAACACTTTTGGGCCTTAAGGGAAGAAATAATGCTCACAACAGCACCACTCTTGTCGCCACGAATCATGAGAGGTTCATCGCCTGGGCGGGGAATACGAACGATCTTTTCGTTGCAAAGAATCTCTGCTTGGTGTTGGGACAACCAGTCCATCCCAATTACAACGTCGAAACTACCCAGAGTGATAGGAAGGAGGTCGATCGAGAAAGTGTGATCAGCAAGAACGAGATTACAACCTTTGACTACGTGTGTGACCTCTAAACTCTTACCATTAGCTAACTCTACATCGTGTTTGGGGTTCAAAGGTGTTGGGGTACGCTTAAGCTGTTGACTAACTTTTTGGGACACATAACTAGTATCAGCACCCGAATCAAATAAGACAGTAACGTAAAAGTCGTCGAGAAGGAACTTACCCGTCACAACATTGGGATCATTCCTTGCTTCTCCATTGCTAATAACGAACGCACGACCCCTCGCCCCATTGCCATTGTTGCCCCCATTGTTCCCATTCCCCTGATTGTTGTTGTTATTGTTGTTCTGGTTCAGCTGAGGACAGTCTTTCTTGAAGTGGCCTTCAGCTCCACACTGAAAGCACCCTCTGTTGTTACCCTGTTGTTGCTGCTGCTGACGTTGATTTAGTGGGGCTCGCTGTTGTTGCTGATTTTGGTTCACGGGAAACTGACTCCTACATTCTCTTGCAATATGACCAGGCTTGTTGCACCGATGACAGTTACTTCTGGTGCATGGCCCACTGTGGTGTAAGTTACAACGATTACATTTGGGGTGATTTCCTTTGTATCAACCATGGCTTTGGCTACCTGACGATTGCTGACTAGGACTTTGGTTGTCATCGATCTTTCGCTGCTGCGACTGAGACTGAACCGAAGTGGGACCTTTGCTCGAATTTCCATTCCACCTGCGTTTGTTGTCACTGGGAGCCTCCGAAGTAGTTGTAGCAGCGTTAATACGCTTCGGCAGTTTGTTCTGTTCCACTGCCTGGTCCGTGAGACGATGAGCAAGACGAGTAACATCCTGGATGGTGGCAAGGTTGGCCGAAGTTACATGACTTTGATTTTCTGATACTAAGCCTCTGAGGTACAGCTCAATACGATTGATAGGAGGATCCACCATAGTTGATCATAATCCTGCTAGTTCGTTGGATCGTTCCGTGTACACTTCTATCTCTGACCCCGTCATCCTCAGGTTTAAGAACTCCACTTCCAGCTGGTGGATGTCATCTCGACTACGGTATTCACGTTTGGATTAGTTCCTTAAGAATCATTCCATGGGGTGGCATTAGCAGCCGCCAGCCCCAGCATCCGAACTTGCGCGTTCCACTAAGCTAGCGCAGTGCCTTCGAGAGTACCAGTGGCATATTTCACCCTACTAGCCTCAGGGCATTCACCCATCTCTAAGACAGACTCGAGCTTTTCAAACCAATGGAGGAGTCCAACAGCTCCTTTAGTGCCACTGAAAGTATTAGGACGACAGTCCACGAACGTCTTAAATGTGCATACAGGCGGCTGAGCGTTCTGACCTTGTTGCGCGAGGAAGAAGAAACAGGGTTAAGCGCGAGAGTTAGGTCATGAGTGTAGGATCTAACATCCTAGGGTAGGTTCGTAATAGCAGGTTATACCTCCTGCCTGGGCGGCCGCGAGTGCTGCCGTAACTTGTTCGTTGATAAGAGCCGTCAGCTGGCTTGAGTTAGGTTCACACGTTCCCTCATGATCTCACATCGAAGGAAACACAAGTAGGAAAGGTGTCGCAAATGTGTGTAAGCGTGGAGTGACAGTAGGGAGCAATCACAAATATGTTTTCAAACTATAGTTGCTACGTTTATCTAAGCATACCATGAGCAAAGTTCTATGCAATCTAGCAAGTAGGCAATAAAACACAAACCATAACACCTAGAATGTCGAGCCTTGCACGTGGAGTGAAGCGTCGTTGTGGATCGTAGAGCACTGTACAGGTTATAGTCTGGTTTTAACAAAAACATTTTCCTTTATTAAAACCAAGTTCTCTATAACCAATGGCTCTGATACCAATCTGTCACACCCCCAAAATCCACATGCGGAGTATCACCGCTTGGAGGCGTGACTGACCAGGATCAAACCACTAATCATATTGAACAAGTAAATAATAAAATGTAAAAGTCCAACCAACACGATTAGTGTCCAAAACAACCATAGTTAAGTTATGAGCGGAAGCATAATGTTTAAAACCAAATCAAAAGTTCAATTAACCAAATGTTTAACATGGCACACAGTTGTCCATGTCCCACAACGACTCTTCCTTGTGCAAGCTCCAGCTAAGTACCTATAGACCTGCAAAGCATGTAGTAACGAGTCAACAACTAGTTGAGTGAGTTCACGTTTGGTTGTCCAGTTTATAGTTATTCCGAAAACACAGTTTGTTCTTTACCAGCTATCCAGCCGTGGGGGTTACCCCATAGTTCGAAAAACGTTTATTAGTTACCCGTTCTTACGTTGGCTATTCCAGCCCGGCTCTATGGCCTTGGGGGCTACCCCATGTTTAATTCACCAGACTCGTTACTATATCGACTACTAACGTTCGTCATGTTTAAGTGCCCTAACGTCTGTGTCTATCATCACTGACGTGCCATAGTCCATTAGTCCACGCCCGTCCTCTGCGGCACGGTGTGAGGTTTGTTAAACCTAATATCGCTATTTAACTAATGACCCGTTCGCCATTGGCCTCGGCGATTAAGTCGATATAAAAGGAGGGACTTCGTTGATAGAGTTCTAGTCTAGTACAGTTAAATCCGTCTCATACTGGACGAGGAATCTATGTTCCTGATTACGTCTCAACAGGACGAGGAATCTATGTTCCTGATTACGTCTCAACAGGACGAGGAATCCCTATTCCTTAACCCATTCCCAACCCCTGGGAATCCCATGCTTTGTAACGAAGTGTGAACTCACCTTGGTTTGCTCGGTAGATTACACAGAAAGGTCAAGTCTAGCAGCTAGTGGTCAACCACGTCCTAACATGGTTATTATACAAGTCAGGTTCACGTTCGAGGAAAGTACGTATGATTACACATAGTTTAACATATTGCTAACACGTATCGATCATGGCAACATAATACACACATAGAATGTTTTAAATGTTATCAGTTTAACATACGGATGAAACCCACATAAGTCTCGGCTCAACACTAAACTTGTAATTCAAATTGTACGATTTATGCATCTTGTGCGATTCCATTTTAATACCCGGACCAAGTAATAAGAAGCCCAAATAAGCATGATTAGTTCAACAAGTAGCCGGCCCAACAATTAAACAAATAAATAACTTGTGCGATCAGCTTTATTACCCAGCCCAACATACGGCCCAAAAGACAACTGTCAAGCGGTCTTGTGCGACTCAAAAGTCTTTGTGCGACTGATCATCTAGTGCGTATGGACATCTTGTGCGACCAAGATGTCTTATGCGATTAATTTAAAATCCCGGATTTCATGCATAGCAGTTATTATTTCCTTTTTGTGAACATATCAATTAACAATTTCCAACAGTTTCGAGTCTTGCAATATTCGATCACTTTAAACAATCACCACTTAATGAATTAACATAAACAATTAACAACTAACAACTATATGTCAATCATCACATGTCAATCATCATTGGTTATATCAGATTCAATAGAACAAGTTTTCACTAAGCAACCATTATCATAACTCGAATGCTCATACAATTATAATCATTCTCATCAATTAATGCCCTTCACATGGTCATCAGACCATCACATGTAGGCTTGGCAACAACTATGACAATTCTAATGTTTATTGGACCTTCCCTTCCTTAGTGGATCTGACACAATCCTTATCTTACTTAGACTTTCATATCCATCACATGTTAACAATCTATCATTATAAAAAAAAAACACATCAATAGCCGACAACTTAATTAATCATTCAGAGAATGATTTTTGATTGGACCGATTTATGTATGGTGGCTGACAAATCCATTCACATGCTACATATCTCGATATCAGCCAACAAACACCCAATTCCATTGATTTAATGCCACGATTATCTAAACAACACCCTAATTTACATAATGCCCTAGCCAATGATGATTTGTTTCAGATTATACACATTCATGCGATCACATATTATTCGAAACAATCATAACAATACATCTTCAATCATATCAAGCATAACAATCATAAAACAATAATTAACACACTAACCGAATAGAGAGGAGGAACAAGGGTCGATTCAAATGCAAGGATCTTCGATAGAGAGTGTGTGTGGCTGCCTTCGGTTTCGTGAGGAAGAGAGAGAGAGAGAGGAGAGCTAGGGTTTGTGTGTGAGGTGTTGCAAGTTGTGAGTGATAACCCTATCTCCTAAGTGGTATGCGAAATAAAAGAGAGTGGGCCGAACCCCCCCCCCCACTTGGGCTGCCCAATTGATCCGAACACAAGATGTAGCCCAAATGGCTTGTGCGGTCGAGTGTGTGTTGTGCGCTTATAACATACATACATTACACAAGCACATAATAACGTAACATTCACATAAACATTCACTTTCATAACAGTCACATATCATACACATACGTTACATCAAAGTACAAAGATCGGTTTGGAAATACGAGTTGTCACACAATAAACGACGAAATCATCATTACCCTCAGGCAAAGTCAGAACAGGCGCGTCACAAAGCTTCTGCTTCAAGTTTTGAAAAGCTTCCTCTTATTTGAATCCCCAATCAAAGGGTTTGTTCTTCTGAGTTAGAGCAGTTAGAGGAAATGCAATCTTTGAGAAGTTCTCAATGAAGCGGCGATAATAACCCGCAAGTCCTAGAAAAGAACGAACCTCAGTAGGAGTAGTAGGCGTATCCCAATCCTTAATCGCACTGATCTTGGAGGGATCTACATGAATACCTTGTTCGTTGACAATATGTCCTAAAAATTGAACTTCTTTAAGCCAGAATTCACACTTGGAGAATTTGGCGAAAAGTTGCTCTTTCTTTAGGAGCTCCAGAGTAAGACAAAGATGTTGCTCATGATCAGCTCGCATCTTAGAGTATATCAAGATGTCATCAATAGAAACAATGATGAACTGATCCAAATAAGGCTTGCAGACCCTATTCATTAAGTCCATGAAAACAGCAGGGGCATTAGTCAAACCGAATGGCATGACCGTGAACTCATAATGCCCATAACGAGTGCGGAATGCTGTCTTGGGAATATCTTCTTCGTGCACACGAAGTTGATGATATCCCGATCGCAGATCAATCTTTGAAAAATAAGAAGCGCCCTGTAACTGATCAAAGAGATCATCGATGCGTGGTAGGGGATATCGATTCTTGATGGTAAGCTTGTTAAGCTCACGATAATCGATACACATCCTAAAAGATCCATCCTTCTTCTTGACGAAAAGAACAGGAGCACCCCAAGGTGAAAAGTTAGGACGGATAAAACCTTTGTTAGAGAGCTCCTGAAGCTGCTTAGCCAACTCTTGCATCTCAGACGGTGCAAGACGATATGGAGATCTGGCAATGGGATTTGCACCAGGTACGAGATCAATTCGGAACTCGACTTGGCGTGCTGGGGGTAGACCAGGTAACTCTTCAGGGAATACTTCAGGATATCCCGAACAACAGGGATATCTTGAATAGAATTACCTTTGCCCTTATCTGCAACAACATGTGCCAAAAAGGCCACATAGTTCTTTCGCAGATACTTCCGAGCTTTAAAACAAGACATGAGTTTGAGACCACCGACAGGTTTCTCACCACGAACTTGTAGGATCTCTCCTGTCGAAAGCGGCACACGAACAATCTTCTCGAAACAAACTACCTCTGCGTGATGCTTGGCTAACCAATCCATACCCACTATAACGTCGAAGCTTCCAAGTTGCATAGGCGTGAGGTCAATAGGAAAAAGATGGTCGTTAAGGTTCAACTGGCAGTTGCGAAGAACAGAATCAAGAATAATGGGTTCACCACTATCAACTTCTACTGTGAAAGGTTTACCTAGTTTCGTTCTAGACACGCGAAGCAATGGCTCAAAAGATAATGACACACAGTGACTAATCAAAGTAAATGGGTCAAAAATAATGTACCGCGAAGACATGCTCGCCTATAAGTGAACACTCACCCCAAGAGTTCCCAGGTAAGAGTGACTGGTTCGATTATGTGGATTTGTACGAACACTCTAGCCTTAGACAGAAAACCTAGGGTACAAGCATTCACTCTTCCAGTTTGCACGTGTTCACACTATTTAAAACCCAAAACTTTGACGAGATTTTGAAAATTTGGAAAGCACAAGGCCAAAAATCAAACTGGAAGGGTTCAAAACCTTACAATAGAGGGTTCAAAACCTAGTAATCAATCATCCAAGAACAGCTGATTAATTTTCAAAGCGGATTCGAACTTGATGTTCTCGTTGTGGTTATCACCTAAGGATAGGTGAAGTGCATGTTTTAAAATCTAAACACAAGATAACTTGTGTTGGGGTCCTAGAAAGTTATAGTCTAGGTCAAAGCATTACTAATAACCTAATTCCCTATAACCTGGCTCTGATACCAACTCTTCTGTCACACCCTGACCACGTAAAACATCAAATCGTGGCGGAAATGTCGGGGAGTGTTGTAACAGAATTAATTGTTTCACAACCATGGAAATTAAAGTTACGTTTTATTTATCAACAAGAGAGTAACATTTTCTTAAACATGAAAACAAAGAGTACATAACATAGTTAAACTAAGTCTATCTTCATTTTAAGTCTCTAAGGCACAGGTCCGCCCTAGTATCACGATCATCGTCCTACGCAAAAGCTCCTGAAAACACATGTGAAAATATGTACGTCAGCATAAAAATACCTGTGAGATACATAGGTTTGTGAAAAATAAGATTCATGAGTTATAAGTTTAGAAAAAGTTGATTAGCAAAAGTCAGTCATGAACCTTGTAAATTGTTTTTGTTTTGTAAATCATTTAAAAAGCGATAAGACCAAATGATATGTATAAATAAAAGAATAATGTATGGTTAAATGTATAACCAAGTAAAATGAGTTGTATAAAGTAAATTGTTTGTAAACCAAAGTCTTGTGAAAATCGTGTTACTTGTGTAAAATGTATAAGTCCAAATTGAATGATTTAAATAACGCTATGTAATGTAATATAATACAAACACTTATATATAGGAAGTACCAGCGGCGTATCCACCATGCTTGTATCATATTACTCACATCTCGTTACTTAAGTCACTTAAACAAACCACCAATGTATAAAGTCTATGTTTAAACCATTTGTCAAAAGTCCTTGTATAAATCGTATCAAATGTTAATAGTCCAAATGTAGTCAAGTAATGTGTAGCAAATGTTATGTCTGGTAAGTAATGTGTTGTTACATAAACCAATTGTAAAAATGTACAAGACAAAGTATTTTGAATATATCAAAAAGTTATGTTTTGCAAAGTAATACATGTTTTATTGATACAAACATTTATGTGGTAAGTTAACGCATACATTCAACCCTTGAGACAGTCGGATAACCCTTTTAGTCAAGGTTATCAAAAGAAATGTTTTCGGATTCAGTCATTCCTTACATCCAAACAAACCCGGGATGTCAGGAATGGGATTTGTCAAGTCCTATGGTACCAGTACTTACTACCGAGCGGCGTAGCTAATGTTAATGAACGTATATAAGCCCCGTTTGTGCAAACCAAATGTCATAGCAAATGTGAACATGTTATATGAAAACAATGTACTAAGTATGCTAAGTTAACATACGAAGCAGAAAAGTCATGTAAATCAATGTGCTAGCATGCTATCAGTCAACATACATAGCAGAAATGTAAAGTAAATCATGTACTATAAGTGTACTAATGAACATAGCAAGCATATGATGTGAAAACAGGAAAGCATAAAAGTAACAAGTAGGCACATGTGTTTCACCCCAAAACAGTTTGAAAACGGTAAAAGAGGGGTCTATGTACTCACTTGAGATTGCTTAGTAGTCCTTGAGTAACAACCAAACAATGCTAGAGATCACGGATATCAAACGGCACCTAATATAGGTAACTATGTTAATATACCGGACCTAAATCGGAAGATCGGATAGAATGAGGGTTCGTAAACCAAACGAGTATGGAGACTCGTGTAATATGGTTTAACAAAGCCTACATACTAAAATGAAACCTAACCTAAGTGCTTACGACCCATTACGACCCGTTTAGGTAGCTTATGCTACTTTAACGCGTCGTTCGCGTAAAACGCGTTCGGAATGCCTAACTAGTCCTATGATAAGTAAAATATGCCTTAACATGTCTAATATTGTTACCAAATCAGTTTAGATGTCAAAAATTAAGTTACATACGCTTAAAATGAAGTTTTTCATAAAAAGGGCATTTTGGTAATTTACCTAAGGCATATAAACTACCTATCATACAACTAACTAAACGTCGTGACCATAAGGTATAACCTCGGAAGGTTATTCCCTATATAACTATTTTCACCTAATGTGTTTGGTCGGATCCTAATGATCGACCAAACGGGTCGGGTTCGAAAGTATAAGCGATTGTTTAGATCGCTTACCTTACGACCCTATATAAGCGCTAAACTAAAAAGTGACGAGCTAAGCATGTTAAAACATGCTTAACTAAGTTTAGAAAACAGGTTTGGTATCAAAACAAACGGTTTTGATACCTAAGAGTAGTTTGGTTACAAAATACGCAATAACACGCATTTTGGCCGAAACTACGACCCGTCACTGAGCCTAGATAACGTGGTAATCAGTAGGTATAGTTACTAGGGACTATAACCATCGTGATTACGCTCACGTTATGAAGTTCAAACGAACTTCGCATTGACCATAAACTGGTCAACGCAGAAAGTCAAACAAATTTTGACTTTTAAGGCTAAACGAATAAAGAGAACGAAGGAACACTTACAAAGGGTCCCCGCTAGTAAAACTTGATCGAATAGCTCAGGTATGAAGCAATGACTTCAACTTAGAGCTTTTAGATCAGATTTTGTGGGTTTTGAGTTGAATGGGGTTGGGTATTTATAGTATTTGGACCATTGTTAGGATCGTTTCTTGAAAACCGTGATCGAATATCATCCGTACATGTGTTGAAATGTTATGGTGCATCATTTGCCCCCACCATCAGGGATTAACATGTGGCATTGGCCTTTGGAGTGTTTAAAAGCTGTTAATCAGCAGTCAAAACGAGTTTCTGCATCTGACCCCTGCTTACGGACCGTAAGGGTGATGGCTTACGGTCCGTAAGCCATCAAGTTTGGCAGAATGTCAGTTTCAGTCCCTGCACCTTGTTTCGTTGCGTAACGGCACTTCTAACACCCGTCAAACCCAATTTCAAGCTCCACAATGATGTTAAGACATAGGGAACATGAAATATGCTTGAAAACATCTCGGATGTCGGTTCGTTTGGCCGTACGGTTGCGTTGTTCGGTTAATTACGACGGAATGCGCATAAGCGCGAAAAACGATCCAAATTGCGCGACGAATGGATTTTTCTCATGCCAAACACTAAAATAAAATATTTTAGTGCTTACATAAATTTTTGGATGTCCGGATGTATTCAGAACGTGAGTTATGCGCGAAAGTGCAAACTTGTGCACTTTTTGACGCTTTTAGTCCTTGAATGACCCAAAAGTTTATTTTAGCACACCGAACCCCTCAAAGCGTATTTCTAAGCTATGTAAAGGATATTTATGGTAGGTTTAACTTATGGTCATGTTCCGGAATGTCGGTTATAGTTCAAATTGGCATACTTTCGCAGTTTGTCAAATTTAGTCCCTGTAGGCGAATTAACTTGTTTTTGCCATACCAAAGCCTTCAAAACTTATTTCTAAGTTATGTAAAGGTTATTTAAGGTATGTTAAGTATATGTTGATTTTCCAGAGTATTTTTCGCATTAAACTGATTACGTTTAGGCACCAGTTTGCGTATAACTCTCCAGAAAGTGATATAGAGTTTGAAATTGAACAAAAGTCAAAACAAGAAAAATGTCAAACATAAACAAACAAACATTGGGATCAAATAACATTGTTTTATTGATAATTGAACTGTTCACAATGATTACAAGCACAGATGTTACATTTTGTATCCAAAGCAACTGAAAAAGAGTCAATACTACGGCACCGCAAGATGGCTCACATTCATTTACGAAAAATGAACTACTTAGACCACAATCTGGTGGAAGGCATTAGTTTGAAGAATTTTCACTTGGGCGATGAGTGTATAAGCTGTAAAAAGGGAAAAAACGTAGAAATCGCACCCGAGGAAACTTCAGAACTTAATCACGAAACCACTAGAAAGGCTACACATGGATCTCTTCGGACCAGTCAATGTGAAAAGCATTTTCGGAGATCTGTATTTCCTTATTATAACGGACGACTATTTGAGATTCTCATGGGTACTATTTCTGCAGTCCAAAGATGAAGTATTTGAGAGTTTGTTGATGTTGTTCAGAAAGATTGAAAATCTGTACGAGCTGCCGATTAGAAGAATACGCAGTGACAATGGCACAGAATTCAAGAGCAACCGAATGTCCGAATTCTGCGATGAGAAAGATATTCTGCATGAATTCAGCGCTCCCTACACGCTGCAACAAAATGGAGTGGCAGAGAGAAAGAACATGACATTGATTGTGGTTGCTCGCACTATGTTAGATGATTCAAACCTCCCTATGAGTTTTTGGAGCGATGTCATGGCCTCAACATGCTATACCTTGAACAGAGTGTTGACCGTGAAACCACACAACAAAACATGTTTCGAGTTACTAAATAATCGAAAGCCGAACCTGAAGTATCTTGAGTCATTTGGTTCTCCATGCACGGTGATAGATCTAGATGGTAAATTTGGTGCTAGATCATTGGAAGGTTTCTTTGTTAGGTAAGCAAGTCCATTCAGACGAGTATATCTACCAAGCCTCAATCGAATTCAAGTTCAACATATGGATTGCCAGGGGTACACAATGCCTACTCAGAAGCCTGGTGATTCGTGGTTGTTTGATTACGAGGGGTTATGGAATTCATTTCAACTTCCAGGGGAACCATCTTTCAAAGACTGATAGTGCAAATTCAGCAATATCAGTCTTCCTCACATGATGAAGTACCAGTTTAAGATACTGAAGATCAAGAAGGTACTAACGATGCAGAAGTTGGCGCTCAACCACGACATTCATTCGTATCCCACGAGGGAAAAGGTCGACGAGAGCTTGTACCGGTTAATGATTGGCTCGCTCATGTACCACACGATGTCCAGACCAGATAAAATGTATCCAACATGCCTCGCGGCGCACTATTAATCGAGTCCGAGAGCTTCTCATTTGGTCATCGTCAAGCGAATCTTACGATATCTGAAAGGAAATCCGAGCTTAGGCTTGTGGTATCCTAAAGACGGTGATTTCAACCTTGAGGGCTATTATAATTCAGATTATGGCTGCTCCAAGCTTAATGCAAAGTCTACAACTGTCGGCTGCCAGTTCTTCAGAACTCGTCTGGTAACTTGGCAGTGTAAGAAACAGACCACGATCGCTCTCTCTACATGTGAAGCTGAGTATGTCTTCGCTAGCAGCTGTTGTTCACAGATTCTGTGGATCCAACAGCAGATGAGAGACTATGGTCTGCAATTTCTTAACTGGCCTATTTTTGTGGACAATGAGGCTGCAATTAATATCACTAAAAACCATGTTCATCAAGCTAAGACTAAACATATTGAAATTCGACATCACTTCATTCGTGACTGCTATGAAAAGAAGTTGATAAGAATTGAAAAAATCCACACCGACGAACAGAAAGCTGACTTTTACACAAAACCATTTGATAACTCCAGGTTTAAATATCTTTTAAAACTTAACGGTATGCGGCTTTTGTTGTCAGAGGGAGAGATAGTCGATTGCGATTGTGATTCCAAATCAGAGGACGTTGAGAAGCGATCTGCATTGGTTTGTCAAACTTCCTTTAAATAGTTCGGATTTTCGGGGGAGAAAATGTAGTAAAAAATACAAAAAAATTTACAAATGTAAAAATGTAAAAAAACATAGAAAAAGACAAAAAGAGTTAGTGTAAAATTTGGAAATGATAGTACATCAGCTAGACAGTCACGGTATGCTAAAGAATTGGAAAGCTAAATAATGATAAACGGTCTCACTGATGATGTGCTAGTAGGTTTTTACACATTTAGTAGATTGATTTCGAGATATAAACATAAAATCAATATCTTGCTTATCTCGTGGGGAACATCTCTCGGATATATGAACTTAGTACTCCGAAATTTCGTTTGAGAGGTTGCCTGATTCTGAGATACTAGGTCTTTATACTTTTTGATATCTGGTGTATTATACTTGGTCTTCTGATTTTGCGTCTGCTACCACACCCCAACCGATGGTGGAAACATCAGAGTGAGACGAAATAGATTGCTCGAGACTTCATAATACTAATATTTGTGACAAGTATTTAAACAATGAATTTATTTCATTTCTAAAGAGTCAATTACATAGATTGAAATCAAATACAACAATTTGATATAAAAGAATTACATTACAAAGAAAACACAAATTTAAAATGTGTTTCTAGGCATCCTACTATGTTCCATGCATCATCAACATCATCAATAACCGGGAACATGTTTTAAAAGCATAGTTCAATACAACGTATTGGCGAGTACAATAGTTTTAGACAAATGGCGTAAGTATAAAAAGTATTTCTCAATCCAACATAGCAATTTGGTATACAAGGTCAAACTAGCATGCATAACTAAAAGTCAAACCCAAGTGTCCACAATAATTATAAGTGCCACTCGTCACAAAAGTAACGAGACTATTTATGAATAAGAATGTTAACTTTACAATACCCCAACGGGCGGCGTGCTACTCCTATAGCGCTATATATGTTAAGTTTTGCCTAGCTAAGTTAATGACAAGTAGTATGTATTCTAGCATATAACCTAAGCATATCAAATAGCATGTATAGCGGATTTAGCAAAAAAAGTATGTTTGTGTGATTGGTGCATTTGACAAGTTTAAACATATTACAACCCAAAGTGTGTAAAAAGAAAATGAGTCAAGTGTACTCACAAAATTGCTAAGTCTTCCGATTATCCATGTATTGACGAGTTAATGAGAATAGGAGAATGAATGTGTTCGGTGATGGAGTTTATGGGGGTGTTTAGAATCGGAATTAGGAATTTAAAGTAGTGAAAGTATGTATATATGGAAGTAATTTATAAGTTATAAGAGTTTGTTTATGACACCATATCAAGTGGTTTTATGGGTCCCAAATTGCCCATTGGAATCATAACAAGTACTCTAGAATCTTTGAGATGATAGCTTAGGTTTACGGTGGTTAATCATGGTTTGATTAACACCACAAAATCAGCCATGTTTTTATATAATTATATTTAGTTTGTATAGTAATAATATATCCTAAAATTAAGTCCAAACAGAGATTATCATGTATGTCAAGTATGGAGGTTTAACCTCTTGTAAATTCATCACTACACAAACCATCATAAGGATGATTCGGATGATCATGAACATCAAGGATTCACCACTACACAAATCACCACAAAGATGATTTAGAGGGTCATGAATAATACGGATTCATCACTACACAAATCATCAAAGTGACGATTCGGAGGGTCATGAATGTTTAAGGAAATGAAACAAACTAATTCAAGCTTAATTTAACAAGTATATACAGAATTTAAATGGGTGTTTGAACCCAAAACTTTGATGGAAATCCCCTAAACACAAACCCACAACCATAGACTAAGTTATGAGCTTGGTGGGAACTAGATTCCATCAAGTTTTCTATCAAAACATGAAGATTTAAAAAGATACAAATGAGCAGAATTTTTTACGCACTTTGGACCTCAAAAATGGTAAGGTTTCACCTTAGTTTGCCCAAGCAAACTTGTGAAATCCTTCCTAGAGGTTATCCAAGTGTTTTAGAAGAAAGAAACAAGAAGAAATAGAAGAAGAAGTGAGTTAAACTCACTTGAAACGGGCTGAAAGTTTCTGACGTTGTTGCTGAAACTCACTTGAAACGGGCTGAAAGGTTCCTTATATAGGGAAGGGTTTAGGGTTTCAGTGGGTTGGGCTTTGTATGTGTTTCATGGGCAGAATAACTCAAAACAAAAGAACTTAAGTGGGCTGTTAAGTCAGATCGTTGGCTGGATAACCTCCTTCTTTTTTATTTTTTTTAAGCAATAAGACATGTATTTGAGGTGTACTTTTATATAATTAACATGTTACCTAATGTCTAATGTGCATGTAACATGTTATCAAGGCCTAGAAAGTAGATTAAACATGATTTAAAGTATGAACATTAGGAGAAGTAAATATGTTTTAATGTAAAAGAAACATGTGACAAGTAACAACATGTATGTGTAACGTATAAGGACGTGTCAAACAAGTGTAAGTCTCGTAATCAAATAATCAAGTGCTTTGCATGTATGAAACGTTTAATAATTACGAATACATGATCATTGTTTATGAGTTAAACTTATGTTTACGATAATTATGAACCATTTATCAAACTAACGTATGTATCAATGTGTAATCATGTATAAACGATGTATATTTCATATAAAAGATTCATTTCATTACGATCAAAGTCTCGGATTTACAATAGCTTGAAACGAAATACGATTACAAAGTAAACGAGCTTCCAAAAATGGAAATACAAGACATCCTTTCCAAATAGGGAGAGTTACGAAAAACCATGGCCTTACAGTCTCCCTTCCTTTAGGAAAGTTTATCCCGAAATTTATTCAATAGTAAGACTTTGAAAAAGACATTTTGGCTAAAAAGAATGATTGACAAAAAATGAGATTTCGAAGTTTTAGACGTGGTGGAAAGGATGTATAAAACCGTTGAGGAACTAAAGGATAGGTTTGTGAAATGAGTTTGTTCAAAATAAGTTTTGAGGCATTAATCATAAGTAAAACGTGTATGTGTGTGTATAGGCAAAGTGAGCTTAAGCAAGTTTAAATAATCCAAATGGAGAGGTATTTTAAAATATGCTATCTAAGAAAGAAAACTTTCGTATAAAATGGTATGCATTTTGATGAAAACTGTGGTCGCTTCGTAGGTTGTAAGAAAGTTTTATTGGTTTCTAGAGAATCAATAAATCACATATTTGTAGAAAAGTGTTTATTAGGGAGAAACAAGTTAGGTATTTAATAAAACAGTTTTGGAGGTAACGGCCAACTAAGTGTGATTATGCATAAATAAAGGATGGAAGATAGATTTAAAAGCAAAAGTATTATATGTTTCGAACGTTTAAACCGATTGCTTGTAAACGAGGTTTGTATAAAAACTGAAGAATAACTGGGAACAACAGAGGTATGAGAGTGAATGAACGATCGAGTAGGTGAATGTGAGTACAAGAATGGATTGAAGGTTGGATACAATGTGAATATGAGTGTTGAGAATAAGGTCTCGTCATGGATAATCGGATGTCACGCGTTTAGCAGTGCGTTTGTAAGTTATTAAAGTTTGTATATTAGGTCTCAATATGGTTTGCAAAACACCGAATTTCTCATTGCACGTTTTACGGAAGTTTGGTAACAAGGTGAAAACACTTATATATAGGAAGTACTAGCGGCGTATCCACCATGTTCTAGCCATGTAACATCCGTTTTGTTATTCGGTGTTATGTTACGTTCCGTGTTTTACCATACACAGTAGTAGACCCTATGATTCTCATGCGCCCATCATTATAATCCTGTGTGCACCCACGATTATATTGATCGTCGCATGATCCGCATAGTTTGTACTAGTTGTGTATGAATCAGGGTATACATAACTTTGAAAATAAAAATACATGCGTATGAGAATGCATGTTTACGTTTTAGTATGTATGAGACCAACGTAGGTGAACCCCTGGGGTTACGTTCACGTATAAGTACAAATGTATGAATACAATTATGAATAAGTATGTGTATGAGTATAAGTATGAGTACGCATATAGGTATGAGTAGAAGTATAAGCATGTATGGTGATGATTAAGTATATAGTATAATTTGAATACAACGAATTCAAGCATAAAAACAATCGAGGTGTTTTGAGTATTTAAAACGAATGATATGTGTGAGATTGTCCTGAATATCGACTAAAACGTGTACGATGATATGCATGTATAGTCGTTTGAATAACACGTTGTGCTTATCAAATTAAAATTGTTTGAGATTGACTTGAAATGTAGGATTAAGTTTATGAATGCCAAAAGGATATAAAGTATCGTTTGGTTGTGTGAGATGTAATTTGTAAAATAAAAAGGAAATGATACTCTTGTTTCAAAAGAATTTACATATGTCGAAGATCGTCGGTTCTCATGAAGTCTCCTTGCCCACGTGTTTTGAATTTGAAATTGTGTATTAAGCGGTGTATGAAAAAGGTTTTTGAAAACGACAAGTTCGCTTTATTAAAGTATTTTGTATCACAATATGAAGAGTTGTATATTAGAGGCGTTTGCGAAAGCTTTGGTCCTTGAAAAATATTTTAGCAAACTTGAACTTAGTAACTTTGAAAAGAGTTTTGGCAAAATGATTTAAAGGTTTTGAAAAGGGTTTTAGCAACATGGACTTATAACATCTACAAGGTCCTATAAGCATGAGAGAAAATTTGGTTGGGTTTTTGATTGAGAAAAAATGTCTTTAGTATAAAGTTGTAATGTTAGAGTGTTTAGCGATTACGTCGAGTATGAAATTTGTGGGCAAGAGATTCATTAAACCGATTATGTTGATGGGTAGCATATCATGAAGTTTTGAAATTCGTGTCATAAAACCTTTAAGGTATGATTGAAAATTTTGCATATGGGATTTATGTAAAATAGGTTGTAGGGTAAGGAATACGTTTGGTAAAACAATGAATTTTGAAATTTGCATAAGTAAGGATTTGACAAAATGATAAACGATTTAGATATAAAACTTGATCGTGTGGTTTGCATAACAAATGGATTTGGTAACGATCACCGAGGTAAGGGAACCACCCCTAACCCGTTGGTGAGGTCGTTTTAAGAAGGAAAGGAGCAGAGTTAATCGTCAAAGTAAGGAAGTCACTCCTATCTTGATGATATGTCTCCATTTTGAAATTTACGAGAAATGTAAATCTAGTGGGTGACATTTTTGAAGTCATGTATGTGAATGACGTATAGATGTATGAAAAGATTTAGTATGATGCGTGTGTAAAAATCTCGAAAATAATTTGAATATTGAAAAGAGAAGGTTGCATCGTGTTAGGCATAAGATCGATAATAATAAAATAAAGGTATGATAAAAACTTGGATTGTTCCGAAACGAAACTTTTGACTAAACCAAAGTGGTCAAAAGTTCTTTTGAATTTGAGAAGCATGCTTTGGCCTAATAGGTGGAATACTACTGCCGAAATTTCGGTTAATGGTATTCACCCTTCCGGTTACTACATGTCTACATGTTCCAAATCAATCGAAGATTCGAGACTTGGCTGGATTTTTGAAAAGTCAAGGAGTGGGACTAGTCGACAAGATGTGGGTTTCACCCCTAACTTGACGATTTCGTACCCTAAGCGTGGTTGGTACTCATTGGGTCAAAATTTAATTTTGACACTTTGACGAGGGTCCACTAAAATTTGAATTGGAAATTTACCATCAAGATGTGGATTTCACTCCTAACTTGATGGTGTAATTTCGTGCAAAAATAGTATAAGCGGATTGAGAGTCATTTATAAAATTATGGGTTTCACGCCTATTTTGGTAAATGCGTCTCATTTGAATAATATGAGTGTTTTGAGTTTTAGCATAATGAAGCAAAATGCCTTAGGAAAGGCGTGTGTTATGGAATAGTAAAACAAGTATGAACACAAAAGGCATTCAAGAATTTAACACATAATCAAGTATGGTCAAGTATGGTGCTTAACTATAGACTAGGTCAAAAGCATAGCAATTTTCCTAATTCCCTATCGTTATGGCTCTGATACCAATCTTTCACACCCCAACCGATGGCAGAAACATCGGAGTGAGAAAAAATAGACTGCTCAAGACTTCAAAACACAAATATTTGCAACAAGTATTTAAATAATGAATTTATTTCATTTGTAAATAGTCAATTACATAGATTGAAATCAAATACCACAATTTGAGATAAAAGAATTACATTACAATGAAAATACAAATTTAAAATGTGTTTCTAGGCATCCTACTAAGTTCCATGCATCATCAACATCATTAATAACCTGGAACATGTTTTAAAAGCATATTTCAATACAACGTATTGGCGAGTACACTAGTTTTAGACACATGGCATAAGTATAAAAAGTATTTCTCAATCCACCATAGCAATTTGGTATACAAGGTCAAACTAGCATGCATAACTAAAAGTCAAACCCAAGTGTCCACAAGAATTAAAGTGTCCCTAGTCACAAAAGTAACGAGACTATTTATGAATAAGAATGTTGACTTAACAATACCCCGATGAGCGGCGTGCTACTCCTATAGCGCTGTATATGTTAAGTTTGGGCTAGCTAAGTTAATGACAAGTTGCATGTATTCTAGCATATAACCTAAGCATATCAAATAGCTGTATAGTGGATTGAGCGAATAACGTATGTTTGTGTGATTGGTGCATTTGACAAGTTTAAACATGTTACAACCCAAAGTGTGTAAAAAGAAAATGGGTCAAGTGTATTCACAAAATTGCTAAGTCTTCCGATTATCCATGTATTGACGAGTTAATGAGAATAGGAGAATGAATGTGTTCTGTGATGGAGTTTATGGGGGTGTTTACAAATTATAAAAACAAATATCAATCCTCAAGTTTGACTATTCGCACATTGACTAAAGACATAATTTAGAAAGATAGCAGCTGATATAAGGAGGGAGAGATGAAATCAACTGACATAATTTGAGGGACTCACAAATGCATGTCCAGACTGCTGGTTTAATGGTCCGACCTTCATGTAATCAGAGCCGTACTTAGCAAGAAGAGGTCGATATAAGGGAACTCATCAAAAACAGCGGTTATGTTGCCATTCTCAAAAGCATTTTTATATTCGTCAATGCTTTTAAGAGCCAAGAGACTCTTTCCAAATTGATATCCAACATTTTCAAATTTTTGTGTGTTTTTTTTTAGATTTTTTAGGTATTTTTGTTTTTGTTCACATTAGTTCTCGAGGTTCTCGTAATAAATGGTGGTTCCTAAATGATCCTTCTCCTATATATATATATATATGTATATAGGGGACCGCTAAAATATATATATATATATAGAGAGAGTGGGGATCCTACGGAAAGTGTGTTTTTCCTAGAAAGTCTAGGAAGCGATCTGGGCCATCCAATGGTGTGTTTAATGGTTGAGATCATCTTGGTGGCATTTTGGTAATATGTGTTTCTTAAAAATAGGATTATTTAATTAATCAGGGGTAGATATGTCATTTAGCTTGTTTTAAATATGGAAATAATTGTTATTCCATAACCACCCCACATTTCATGCGATTTTCTCTCTCTCTCTCTCTCCCTTTCTCTTTCTCTCTCTCTCCCTTTCTCTCTCTCTCTCTCTCTCTCTCTTCCTTCTATCCTTCATGAAGAAACACACCAAGAAAACACATCGTATTAATCTACTTGCTAATCTGCTTGCTGTTAAAACACAGCGTCAAGAAATCCTCCAGCATTACCAGCATGGATGGTAAAACACAGCGTATGAATCTGCTTGCTGTTAAAACACAGCTGTATGAATCTGAATGCTAAAACACAACTGTATGAATCTGCTTGCTGTTAAAACACAACTGTATGAATCTGAATGCTAAAACACAACTGTAAGGATCTGCTTGCTGTTAAAACACAACTGTATGAATATGCTTGCTGTTAAAACACAACTGTATGAACATGCTTGCTGTTAAAACACAACTGTATGAATCTGAATGCTAAAACACAACTGTATGAATCTGCTTGCTGTTAAAACACAGCTGTATGAATCTGAATGCTAAACACAACTGTATGAATCTGCTTTCTGTTAAAACACAACTGTATGAATCTGCTTGCTGTTAAAACACAACTTTATGAATCTGCTTGCTGTTAAAACACAACTGTATGAATCTGAATGCTAAAACACAACTGTATAAATCTGAATGCTAAAACACAACTGTATGAATCTGCTTGCTTCTAAAACACAACTGTATTAATTTGCTTGCTGTTAAAACACATCGTCAAGAAAACGGAGATGATACAAACAATATTTGAATGGTGATGATGAACTCGGAGATGGTGGAGATGGAGAAGTGTTTGATGATGACGAAGACGAAGAAGGAGAAGGTTGCGAAATACAAAAAATCTTGGAGAAACAGTTTCCATAATTATAGGTATTGTTAGTTAATGAGATATAAAATTCCAAAAATAAAATAAAATATCAAATTACACAAGTGCCCTTTTAGTTAAAATCCCTCCATGCCACGTGTCACATTCGTATTGCTTCCTAGACTTTATAGGAAAAAACCCACTTTCTACCCAACTCCTCCTATATATATATATATATATATATATATATATATATATAGAAATGGGTTTAGGAGAAAACGGCAAAAAGTGTGAGAACGGTGAGAACGCATCCTGGCCCAACACGTGGAAAAGGACATGATTTGGGTCCGAGGGTTTTTTTTGTCTTTTTAGTATTCTTCTTCTTTCCCTAATTTCGCGTTTGACATGTTGTTTTATTTTTTGCGTGCAAGATAATTTTGGCGTTATCTAGAATTATTAATTACTTGGTGTTTTACTGTTTTTTCTCAGATTTTTCTCGTTGAATTAATTCTTTTTGTGTCACATAGTTAATTTTTTTGGCGTTATGACTTTTTCCATGTCATTTTTTGGCGTTTTGGGTCTTTTTGTTAATAAATTATTACCCTAGATTAATATTTTATAAAATTACAATAATACGAAATCAAAATAAACTAATAGTCTTCTGTGGGTGGGATTACATCAGAGATGTACCCATCGCTTTGTTCATCACTTTCTTCAGAATCATCATCATCAAATTTTAGATTTGCGTATAACGCCATTAGCTCTTCTCTTCTTTGCTGCAGCCTATTCTTGAATATCACTGCATCCTTGGATTTTGGATCGTTTGAAGATGTTAAATCACAGAGTTATTCAATGATAGATAGCAACCCTATCTTCAACATTTTTTCCATTGGCAATGAATATTGCACCCTGTTTTATAAGTCACTTCAAGCGTTCCTTCTTCCTCATGCATCACACAACTGCTAAGTTTTGGCAGAGGAGTATCGTCAATATCATCATCATCTTCATCATCTTCTGCCGGAAATTTTCTTTTCAGTCTTTTTATTTCAGTTCTGGTTCATTCACAATCATTGGCCATTGGAACCCCAAGGGTCTGGATATCCCTCTGAACCCCTTCATTCATTCCAAGCATGTCTTTGATTGTCCTTACCTTTACCCTTCTCCTATCAGAGAACTTTATGATGAATCGTTTCTCTTTCCTTTCAAACCTCCATGCAATAACCTTAGCCATTTTTAAAGTTTTTGGCGTTTTGGACAATATGTGGCATTTTAGTCAATTTTTTTGGCGTGTTTGAGCTTGTGTTCTCATGGTATTCTTTTAAATTGACTTTTTTTCCCTGCGCATGACAGGTAATTATGGCGTTTTGAAAAAGATAAATAAATTTAGTTCCCCAAGTATTTTGCTTTTAATATAATAAATGTTAGTAATTATGTTTTCCGTCGTTTCATTTTACTGTTTTTTGGAGTTACCGTGTTTTGTTTTCAGACTCAACTGTTTTTATGGTGTAACATGTCTAATCTTGTTGGCTATAATTATGGCGTTTTGTTTTCCAATGGCGGTTAGATAATGATTGAACTTTTTTTGTTTTATATTCTTTGCACATTGTTTCACGCTTTTTTTATAATAGTAGTTCAAAATAATTTTATTATAGTTTGGTAGTTTTTTTTGTCACACCCTGACTTTTGCGGAAGCGTGATTGGGTGTGACTTGCTTAACATCATTGCATTCAACCATAACAAACAACTATATGATATAAACCATGATGTCCATCCATAATTAAGTTTTCAAAACATTACAACCATCATTGTTGTCACACCCCGACAACGTAAAACAACAAAGCGTGGCGGAAACGTCGGGGAGTGTTGTAACAGAATTATCGTTTCATAACCATGGATACAAAAAGTGTTTCGTTTTATTGATAATATTAAGCATTAACATTGTTTTAACACATAACAAACAAGTTTTATATCAACTATCATCGTTTTATGTCACTAAGGCCTCTTCCAGATCCTATGTGACGCATGCATCCTAGAACGTCAATCAAGCAATAACACCTGAAACATATGTAAAAACAAAGTCAGCAAAGAAATGCTAGCGAGTACATAGGTTTTATAAGAGTATCGAAATCGTGGCTTCGTTTACATGTTGCAGTACTTGATTAGACTTCAAGAGTCAAAATATAAACCTCGTTTTGAAAAGCGTATTGCAACATAATTAACCAACTCAAACCAAATTGGTTATCGTTTATAAAATCCCGTAGCCATGATTCTTAACCCAAAAACACTTTTGTTTTAGAAAAACCATTTTGTAAAACATCTCGTAAAAACTCGTTAATAAAACTCGTATATTATTTTGAAAACATCGTTGAGTGACATCGTTCCAATATCGTTTACCCAAGTGAACTAAATAACGCCACCCTATGTAATATGTTGAAAACACTTATATATAAGAAGTACCAGCGGCGTATCTATCATGTTTTCACCACATTACACCCGTCCCGTTATCTAAACACTAGCCAAAAACCAATCGTTTACCCAAATCGTTTAACGTCGTTTCCAAATCGTTTCCAAATCATTTAAATCGTTTAAATCATCCTTGTTTTAATTGTGAAAACTTATACATAGTCGTCTCGCTAATAACATTCAAACCTTCATGACTCGACTACCTCGTTCCTCGCTTCTCGTATTAACAAACCCCCAAAGGATAAGTTAATAATTACAGATTCAGTCGTTACCCACAACACCCACACATAACCATGGATATAGTGAAATAACGGGATTTGTCAGATCCTATGGTACCATAACCTAATACTGGTCGGTTCGGCCAAAATTAATGAATGTCGTTCGTTATGTAACTACAACCAACAAGTTCGTTCACATTATCGAAATCGTTATTTGTTTAGTATAAATCGTTCTATTCATTTTTGAAATCATCGTTTAAACCTTGAAAACATTTTGTACATATGAATCACCCCAAAACAATTGAAAACAGTAAAATAGGGGAACTATGTACTCACATGTAGTGCAAGGTATCGTCAATCAATAGTACTTCAACAAACTCGAGTAAACCAGAGAAATCAAGCAGCACCTTGTAATCGAACCACTAGTCAAACAATAGACGCCTAAATCGGAAGATCGGACAGAATGAGGTCTTGCAACCCAAATGTGTGTCGGAACTCATGTGATATGGTTTAACAAAGCCTACATCCTAAATCGGAACCTAACGTAAGTGCTTTTGACCCATTGATGTGCTTAAAATGCAACATATAAATTACATCAAATAAGGCATAAAACTAACCCTTTTTAAGTACTAATATTGGAAAAAGAGTGTTTTTGTCTTCCTTTTGTATTTTCAGGATTAAATGAGCTCAAAAACACAAAAGAAGCAAAAAGGCAGCTAATTCCAACATAAATACAAGGAAAGGAACATTAGTGGACTGCCCGACCCCTCAACGGCACCTTCCAAAGCAAAATAGAGAAGTCAGAAGACTGAACACGCCCCGTGCTCAGCCAGCACGGGGCCGTGCCCAAGAAGCAGCAGAAAAGACAAACCTATAGAAGCTTCTATTGCCCACCACGGGCCGTGTTCAGCGGACACGGGGGCATGTCGAAACTACAGCAGGCGCATTTATTGTAATTGCGAATTACAATTAATGAGGAGAGAGAGAGTGTCAGATAGGCACGGGGCCGTGCCCAGCGGACACGGGGCCGTGCCCAGCTCTCTGTTCAGCCTATAAATAGGAGTGCTTGGATTCATTTCATCTCATCCCTTGGCACACCACCCCTCTCACACTTCATCCACCACCCACCACCATCACAACACCATCATCCACCACCATCATCCATTGTCCATCGTAGAGTGTGTGAGTCGTCTCGGGATCCAAGATTGATCGTAAGAGTTCTTGACAATCAAGGCCATGTTTGCCTAAGTCTCTTACATCACTTGGTGAAGACAAAGTGTCTAGTATAATACTTTTTATTTCTAATCTTTTGCACTTTTTATTTGGTTTTGTATTAATGACTTTAATAACTAGTTACTTATGTTGAAGGTGATCTTTCCTTATCGTTTGTCCGTGGTGTCTTGGCATTATTTTACTGTCTATATAAAATAAAGGATTTTCACCATTCATATCTCCACGGTCTATATGGAGGTATGTTGGCTACCTGGTCGGGGGTTAAGGGAACGGTTTGGTAAAGGTCTTGCCATTGTTCAGCGTTTAGAGGTCCTGCAATGGACCTGGGTCAAATTTAGTAGGACCTCCTTCAATACTTCACGGTATTGGATGGCGGGGGTCCAAACTCTTTGATCCCCTCATAAGCTAACTACTATTAATACTATAACCCGGCTATTTAGGACTGTATCCCTGCTGACTCAGAGTACTTAGCCGAGGGTAACGTCACCGCCAAAAGCGGGGCCTACCACAATACTGCATTAATAACTTAATTCATTATCTTCCAATAATCCACCCTTTTAGGATTGTATCCTTGCTGACTCAAACTACTGGGGTGAGGGTAACGTCACCTTCAAAAGAGGGGCCTACTACAATAACTAAGATAATCTCTTAATTATGTGCAAAAGTGCGGAAATAATCAAAGGTAGATACGAGTCGGAACCAAGTGATTCATCTTGTCTATCTGTTTTTCTTTTATTTTTATTTTTCAGCATTTTAGTTAGTTTTTATTTTTCTTAGTTTAAAACATTTTTTCTAAAACTTTTGTTTTGATTAGACGTTGAGAATAAACCGGTACTAAAAGCTCTTGTGTCCTTGGACGACCTCGGTATCTTACCAACGCTATACTACGCTCACGATGGGTGCACTTGCCCATATGTGAGTTTAGTGTTAGTAAAATATCGTGTTTTATAAATTTAAAACTTGGCTAAAAATAAGTGTTAAAAAGGGCTTAAAATATACACCTAATATATATAACACTTCGCACGCATCAAGTTTTTGGCGCCGTTGCCGGGGACACAAGGATTTTAAGAAAGCTTAAAATCGACGGCCTAATCAGTTTTTCAAAACCTTTTTAAAACGCGCGCACTTTTTTCTGCATCTTAGTTTAGATTTGCATTTACAGTAACCTGTACACGGGGCCGTGTTCACTGAACACGGGGCCGTGTCCAGCATTTTCATAAAAACACCCAGTAACAGAAGCTTGACCACAGGCCGTGCTCACTGGACACGCCCCGTGCTCAACGAAATCAGTAAATTTAATTAAAACGCCCAGATACAGATCCTGAACACGGGGCCGTGCTCACTAAACACGGGGCCGTGTCCAGCTTCTGTTTCCGTTTTTATTTTTGTTTTCTGATCTCGAGACTCAGTTGTGGTCTGCTGAGTGATTCTTATGGATCAATACTCAGGAGGTTACAACTACACTTATGATGAGGATGATTATAGGGGTAATTCTTGCACTAATTGTTGTAATGCACGCTCGATTCAAAATAATCACTCATATCAACCATCCAATTCATACACCTACTATGAGGAGCCCAGGTACGAGCCGTCAACTTCATACACATCCTATGAAGACCAAAGGTATGAACCCCCTCCCTCATACTCATATTTTGATGAACCTAGGTATGAGCCTTCTTACTCATACTTTGAGGAACCAAGATATGAGCAACCACCTTCATATGCTTATTATGAGGAATCATGGCGTGAACAACCCACCTCATGTGAGTATTATGAAGAACAAAATTATGAACCTTATCCATCATATGCTTACAATGAAGGACAATGGTGTGAACCATCAACTTCATATGGGTATTATGAGGAACAAAGGGTCGAACAACCGGATTCAAGCTTAGAAAATTCTGATTCTTTTTCTATAACCGAAGTGACCGATAGGATATTAGAACACATTAGAGTTATCGATCGATGTATAAAAGAAGCTCGCGCAAGGGAAGAGGAGTCCCGCGCAAGAGAAGAATTAAAAAAGAAAGAGATAACTGAAAATGTAAAAATGGAAGAACAAATAAGTGAAAAACCGACACATGAGTTAAAAAACGAAAAAGGTGAGTCCGACAACGTTAATATCCAAGAAGAGTCTAATTTTGAAGAAATTAATCTCTTGACATCTTCTTTCGAAAATCATTGTTTAGTACCCACTCATGCTAAGTTTTTAAAAGAGTTAAACACTAACACTAAAATTGACGAAACGGTAAGTGTTAATCGGTATAGTTGAAGATGTCTTGGTTCAAGCAAATCAAATGGTAATCCCAACCGACTTTGTCATCCTCGATGACGCTCCTCTAGTGTTGGGACGACCATTTGTAAAAACTCACGAAGCTTTGAACAACCGGAAGTTCAATAATCTACCTCTTCAATTAGGGGCATTTAAAAGAAGTGTCGATCTCGAACGATCAATGAAATATCCATTCGGCAATAATGACCCCCTAATTGAAGATGAAGACGAACCACCCGATACAAGTGAAGAGATTGACCACTTTGTTGAAGAAGAGGTCGCCATAGAACAAACTTTTAAAGTTCTTGATCGAAACGAGCAACCAAATAAGGAGTCTCCTAAAGACCCACCACTTGAGCTCAAAGAACTTCCAAAAGGTTTGGAATATGCTTTTCTAGACAAAGATGGTAAGTTACCAGTAATTATTTCGTCTAAATTAGATAACTTAGAAAAAGAAAAATTGATTAATCTTTTGAAAAAACACAAAAATGCAATAGCTTGGAAACTTGTTGACATAAAAGGAATTAGTCCTTCTATGTGCACACACAAAATTTTGATGAATGATGACTACAAATCGGCCATACAACCACAACGTCGAGTAAATCCAAATGTTCAAGAAGTGGTTAAAAATGAAGTCATCAAGTTACTTGACGCCGGACTTATCTATCCTATTTCCGATAGTCCTTGGGTAAGTCCCGTCCAAGTAGTTCCAAAGAAAGGAGGTATGACGGTAATAACTAACGAAAAGAATGAACTAATACCAACGAGAACCGTCACAGGATGGAGAGTATGTATAGATTATAGACGATTAAATGAAGCAACAAGAAAGGATCACTTTCTTTTACCCTTCATTGATCAAATGTTAGAAAGATTATCCGGTCATAAATTTTATTGTTTTTTGGATGGTTTTTCAGGTTACTTTCAAATCCCGATAGCACCCGAAGACCAAGAAAAGACAACTTTCACATGTCCCTATGGAACTTTTGCTTATCGACGCATGCCGTTTGGTCTATGTAATGCCCCAGCAACATTCCAACGTTGCATGGTAGCTATTTTCCATGACATGATAGAAAAGACAATGGAAGTCTTCATGGACGACTTTTCTATCTTTGGGGATTCATATGACCAATGCCTCGATAACCTTGAACGAATGCTATCCCGATGTGAGGAAACTAACCTCGCCCTTAATTGGGAAAAATGCCATTTCATGGTAACGGAGGGAATAGTACTCGGTCACAAGATCTCAAGCGAAGGAATGGAGGTGGATCGAGCCAAAATAGATACCATTTCTAGGTTACCACCTCCATCCTCCGTACGAGCTATCAGAAGTTTCTTAGGGCATGCCAGATTTTATAGACGATTTATCAAAGACTTTTCAAAAATCTCAAGGCCTCTAACAAAATTGCTTGAAAAAGATGCTCCCTTCATCTTTGACAAGGATTGCAATCAAGCATTTCTAACCCTAAAGGAAATGCTAGTCAATGCACCTATCATGATAGCACCTGATTGGAAATTTCCTTTCGAAATCATGTGTGATGCCAGTGACTTTGCAGTTGGAGCTGTCTTGGGACAGAGAAAAGAAAAGCATTTCCATCCAATCTATTATGCTAGTAAAACGCTTAATGATGCACAAGAAAATTACACAACAACTGAAAAAGAATTACTAGCTGTGGTATTTGCTTTTGATAAATTTCGTTCTTATCTTGTTCTTTCTAAAACTATAGTCTATACAGACCATGCAGCCATTCGATATCTCTTTAAGAAGCAAGACGCAAAACCACGTTTGATTAGGTGGATTCTACTCCTCCAAGAATTTGACATCGAAATCAAGGACAAAAGAGGAGCAGAAAATACCGCAGCAGATCATCTTTCACGCTTAGAAGACCCAGATTTAGAGGCAACCAGGGACGAGCAAATCAACGAAAAATTTCCAACTGAGTCCCTGGAAATGGTGGAATATAAGGAAGAACCATGGTACGCCGACTATGCTAACTACCTAGCTAGCGGTATAGTCACAAAAGGATGGTCACATCATCAAAGAAAAAAATTCTTTGCCAATGTGAAACACTACTTTTGGGAAGATCCATATCTTTTCAAAATGTGTGCCGACCAACTCGTCAGACGATGCGTACATGGTAGTGAAGCACGAAGAATTCTCCGCCATTGTCATGAAGGTCCATACGGAGGACATCATGGTGCTGCCAGTACCGCACGAAAGGTATTCGATTCAGGATTTTATTGGCCAACCATTTACAAAGACGCTCAAAGTCTTGTAAAAACATGTGATGCTTGCCAAAGAACAGGTAATATTTCTTCCAAAAACGAAATGCCACAAAATGGCATTCTTGTTTGTGAAATTTTTGATGTGTGGAGACTCGACTTTATGGGACCCTTCCCACCATCGAAAGGAAACAAATATATACTTGTGGCAGTAGATTACTTGTCTAAATGGGCCGAGGCCGAGGCACTTCCAACAAATGATGGAAGAGTCGTGGTAAGATTTCTGAAAAAATTATTCTCTCGTTTTGGCACACCTAAAGCCTTAATAAGTGATATAGGTACCCATTTTTGCAACCATCAACTTGAAAATTTTTTAACAAGATATGGGGTCTATCACCGGGTTTCAACATCATATCACCCTCAAACAAACGGGCAAGCCGAAGTGACTAATAGAGGTTTAAAACGAATACTCGAAAAAACCGTAGGATTAAATAAAAAGGAATGGGCTGATAAATTAGACGATGCTTTATGGGCTTTTCGAACTGCTTATAAAACAACAATAGGTACAACCCCGTATAAGCAAGTCTATGGAAAAAGTTGTCATTTGCCAGTAGAAATTGCACACAAACCCTACTGGGCAATCAAAAATGTAAACTTGGATGTAGAATTTGCTGGTAAAAATCGATTTTGTCAAATAAATGAATTAGACGAGCTTAGGAATTATGCATACTCAAACTCTGAAATTTATAAGGAAAGAATGAAAAAGTTGCACGACAAACATATTAAACCTAATGAATTTCGGGTAGGGGATCTAGTTCTTTTGTTTAATTCACGACTTCGATTGTTTCCTGGTAAATTAAAGTCTAGGTGGTCAGGACCTTTTTCCATCACCCAGATCTTTTCACACGGTGCAGTAGAAATTAAATCTCGAAATGGGCCACCATTTAAAGTCAATGGCCAACGGCTGAAACTCTATCAAGGATTTATTGAGGATGAGGAAGAAGAGATCTCGCTTCAAACAGTGGAAGAATAAAAACATCATGCCTGGTAAGTTACGAACGATTGAGACAGCAAAATAAAGCGGTAAGTTTTCTAACCATAGCATATGGGAAAAGGGGCATTCACACGCGCACTTTCAAAAAAAAAAAAAAAAATCGCTCGGCACGAGGCCGTGTCCGCTGGACACGGGGCCGTGTTCGCGCTGCAGACGGGATAAAACCCATTTTTCAAAACAGTTTCTTCATTCCACAAGCCCCGTTTCCCCACAAAAGCTCTGGTTCCAGGCGATTTTTCGCAAAATTTCGACGTCTCCTATCGATCTAACAAAGTCAAGGTATGATTCTATCACTCTTAGTAGTTAGATTAGTTACTTGCATGTAGTTAAAACACCAAAAATTTGGGGAAAAATCTAGGGTTCTTGAAGTTCATCCGGATCGAACCTCAAATTTTTGTTTAGATCTGTTTGCATTTAGTTAGATTTGTGTTAAGGAAAGTAAATACACTTGTATTGTTCATAGATTCACCCGATTTCTTACAAAAACCCCAAACCCTTGTTCTTGAACCGAAAAAGATGAAATTGATAGGGTGAACGGGTTATTTTGGGAAAAACGGCACTTAGGGTTTCATTTTCGGGGGAAACCGCACCTATTGGACCAAAAATTTTCAAGTTTTCGAAACCGGGTCGAAAAATGAAATTTTTGAGTAACAGACCTCTGGACACAGGGCCGTGTCCGCTGGACACGGGGTCGTGTCCAGGCCGCTGTTTGCAGTTTTGTCCGAAAATATTTCTGTTTCGTGCTAACTTTTGGTGTATTCTTGCAGATGGCCAGGAAGTTTACAAGATTCAACGCCAATGAGCTAGATGCAAGAGCTCGATACGAGCTTCTTCAAACAAGGCCGGAGGAACACCCGAGGCAGGCTTGCACAGAACTGCTAACAATGGTGAATCAAATTGACCGTTTCAACAACATTCTCACGGGACCACTCAGAGTCGCACTAACAACCCGACTCCGTTCCGTCCATGAATGCACCTTGGAATTCTATAGCACCTTTGCATTCACTTCAAGGTGCGACCCGTTCGATAATGACGGGGTGTCATTCCGGTGCGGCGGAACAAGATATTCGATCTCTATGGCACAATTCGGGCCGATTATTGGGTTGTATGCGGAAGAGGATGCGGGAAACGAAGAAAATACAGGGGGATTGAGAGAGATTGAAGACAACGAGCGCCAAGCCATGTGGGCTCAGATTGGGGAAGGGTTCTACAATCCGAGCAGCACTAAGAGTACCAAGCTGAGGGATCCGCTATACAGATACATTCATAGGCTCCTCGGCTACTCTCTTAGCCAAAGGCATGACAATGGTGGCGTCGTTGGGTTAAGAGATTTGCTTGTCCTCCATTGCATTCAAAACCGCAGGCCGCTCGATGTTCCGTTCCTGATGCTCCGAAACATGCATCACAACCGCCTTGCTAGTGCACCGACTCCTATTTTCTTTGGGGGATGGGTGTATCGTCTATTCAAGCACTTCGCTCACATACCTAGGGAATTTGAGAGGAGCCCATGGTCAGGTACGGTGGATATTAACATATGCCGCTCAATGAACCTAATTTATGAGGCCGAAGACAGGACGATAACCTTTCAAAGGATGCAAGGTCATGCATGGAACCCGCAAGAAGCGCTTGTCCTCCCAGCTCCGCAACATCATCAGTACCAGTACCAACCCCACGGTGATCCGGGTCAATCCTCCTCGGGTGGCGGTTTTCCTAACTTTCAAAGTTTGCATGATTTGTTGCAGGAAAACCTTATGTGTACCAGGAACACCTACAACATGGCGAGCAACACCTACCACCGGGTCGGAGCTATTGAGAGAAACCTATCCGAGATACAAGACGATGTCGGATACATATGAGACCACATTGCACGCCATGGAGGGGATGATGACGATGATGATGATGATGATGATGATGATGATGATGATGATGATGCTATGGAGTAGGCGGGAGGAGCATAGGAGGAAGCGGTTGATTGATGACTCCCCAGGTTAACCCTATGCAATCTTGAACAATTGATGGCCTGCGTGCCAAGTGTTAGACAATTTACTTTTCCTAACTATTTTCTGCATTTTATTTTTTTCTTTTTCTTTTACTTATGCTTGGAACAATTAACTATGGTAATTTAGGATGTTTGTGTTGCTTGGTGTGGTATTAAGTGACGAAACAGGTACAAACCAAGGCTTGGGGTGCTAAGCCTCAGCACTTATAGGGCCAGGATGGAAAAACCGGAGGAAGAAACCTGTTTTTCAGGCTTTCAGACTGTCCGCACGGGGACGTGTCCAGCCAACACGCCCCCGTGCTCACCTCCCAGACCTGCTGTTTGGCTACTGTCCTGCAGATTTTTGTCAGACACGTGGCCGTGTCCAGTGGACACGGGGCCGTGTTCACCTTCTGTAAGTTCTCGTTACTGGCAGTTCGCCACGGGGTCGTGTCCAGTGGACACGGGGCCGTGCCCAGACTACCAGTAACACAAATTTTTGCTTTTTAAACACTATTTTACACATCTAATCAACCTAAAAATTTATTTTTGGGACACATTGAGGACAATGTGTAATTTAAGTGTGGGGGGATGCTAAAGCCTTACACAAAACTCTATTGGAACCGCAAATCACCCCAAATTTTTTCAAAAATTTCATTTTTTTTACTTGTCTAGTTTTAACTCGGGAAATTCAAGTTCTCAAAAAGGTTATATTTTTACAAATTTACAACCAATAGCGTAGTGATAAAAAGAACCAACATAAGAAAATTATGAAAAGGCATGACAAACTTAGTTAAAATTTGATTATATATACTTGATCACATAAAAACCCATTCCCACAAAAGTGAGTTTTGAGCCTTTATTGAGCACAATTACATATCATTAAAACTAAATGCTCATTTTTCGTTTCTTGTGTGAATAGCCGCTTGGTTCTTACGACTCTAGAACTTGCCATGACGATACATTCCCGGTCCTTATCAACTTAAACCCGAGTAAGTAAATGATGGAGGCATTAGGACTAACCCTTTTTATTCTACACCATTATTTTTCTTTTTCTTTTACCACCTACCCAAAATCCCCCTAGTTAACCCCTTTGAGCCTAAACCTTTTCATTTCATCACCCAAACCAAAAACCCTTTTACCCACTAAAACCTTTTTATTTTTAACCCTTTGTTTTAGTAACAAGTTCGGTTTTTTGAAAAAAAACAAAAAAAAAATGTTGTTGATGAAGCAAAAAGAAAATAAACAAACAAGTTCATCAAAAATAACTTTGTTTGAATAAAAACTTCATCAAAAAAAAAAATAGAAAATCTTACGAAAACCGACACTTGTTACGCTTTTTCGCCCTTTTACCACTAACCACTAACCCAACCACCTACCTTTAACCCAAGCCTAACCCTTAACCCACAAAGTTCTCTTGATATTTACAAATGTATAAAAGTTAAAAAGGAGGAGGATTGATTGCTTGGCAAGCCTATGGTAGGAATAAGTCCCATGCCGCTCTCGAGTGATTCACTAAAAATACACCTTCGGCCGAGTGTGAGTGATTTCTCCCGTGAGGTATGTGAACTTGTATATAAATGGAATTTTAAAAAGGCATGTTATGCCCAAATAAGTAATTTCTCCTATGAAAAGTTCTAAATAAATCATTACGAATAGGATTGTAAATAAATAAAGATAAAACCCAAAAAGACCTTGGATTCCCGACACTCTACGACAAGCCCAAAACCTTCTCTTCTACCTATTCCATTTGGGAGTGTAAGCCACATATTAAAGAGTTTTGCTTGAGGACAAGAAAAAGTTCAAGTGTGGGGGTATTTGATGTGCGTAAAATGCAACATATAAATTACATCAAATAAGGCATAAAACTAACCCTTTTTAAGTACTAATATTGGAAAAAGAGTGTTTTTGTCTTCCTTTTGTATTTTCAGGATTAAATGAGCTCAAAAACACAAAAGAAGCAAAAAGGCAGCTAATTCCAACATAAATACAAGGAAAGGAACATTAGTGGACTGCCTGACCCCTCAACGGCACCTTCCAAAGCAAAATGGAGAAGTCAGAAGACTGAACACGCCCCGTGCTCAGCCAGCACGGGGCCGTGCCCAAGAAGCAGCAGAAAAGACAAACCTATAGAAGCTTCTATTGCCCACCACGGGCCGTGTTCAGCGGACACGGGGGCGTGTCGAAAGTACAGTAGGCGCATTTATTGTAATTGCGAATTACAATTAATGAGGAGAGAGAGTGTCAGACAGGCACGGGGCCGTGCCCAGTGGACACGGGGCCGTGCCCAGCGGACACGGGGCCGTGCCCAGCTCTCTGTTCAGCCTATAAATAGGAGTGCTTGGATTCATTTCATCTCATCCCTTGGCACACCACCTCTCTCACACTTCATCCACCACCCACCACCATCACAACACCATCATCCACCACCATCATCCATTGTCCATCGTAGAGTGTGTGAGTCGTCTCGGGATCCAAGATTGATCGTAAGAGTTCTTGACAATCAAGGCCATGTTTTCCTAAGTCTCTTACATCACTTGGTGAAGACAAAGTGTCTAGTATAATACTTTTTATTTCTAATCTTTTGCACTTTTTATTTGGTTTTGTATTAATGACTTTAATAACTAGTTACTTATGTTGAAGGTGATCTTTCCTTATTGTTTGTCCGTGGTGTCTTGGCATTATTTTACTGTTTATATAAAATAAAGGATTTTCACCATACATATCTCCACGGTCTATATGGAGGTATGTTGGCTACCTGGTCGGGGGTTAAGGGAACGGTTTGGTAAAGGTCTTGCCATTGTTCAGCGTTTAGAGGTCCTGCAATGGACCTGGGTCAAATTTAGTAGGACCTCCTTCAATACTTCACGGTATTGGATGGCGGGGATCCAAACTCTTTGATCCCCTCATAAGCTAACTACTATTAATACTATAACCCGGCTATTTAGGACTGTATCCCTGCTTTCTTAGACTACTTAACCGAGGGTAACGTCACCGCCAAAAGCGGGGCCTACCACAATACTGCATTAATAACTTAATTCATTATCTTCCAATAATCCACCCTTTTAGGATTGTATCCTTGCTGACTTAAACTACTGGGGTTAGGGTAACGTCACCTTCAAAAGAGGGGCCTACTACAATAACTAAGATAATCTCTTAATTATGTGCAAAAGTGCGGAAATAATCAAAGGTTATACTAGATACGAGTCGGAACCAAGTGATTCATCTTGTCTATCTGTTTTTCTTTTATTTTTATTTTTCAGCATTTTAGTTAGTTTTTATTTTTCTTAGTTTAAAACATTTTTTCTAAAACTTTTGTTTTGATTAGACGTTGAGGATAAACCGGTCTAAAAGCTCTTGTGTCCTTGGACGACCTCGGTATCTTACCAACGCTATACTACGCTCACGATGGGTGCACTTGCCCATATGTGTGTTTAGTGTTAGTAAAATATCGTGTTTTATACATTTGAAACTTGGCTAAAAATAAGTGTTAAAAAGGGCTTAAAATATACACCTAATATATATAACACTTCGCACGCATCAAGTTTTTGGCGCCGTTGCCGGGGACACAAGGATTTTAAGAAAGCTTAAAATCGACGGCCTAATCAGTTTTTCAAAACCTTTTTAAAACGCGCGCACTTTTTTCTGCATCTTAGTTTAGATTTGCATTTACAGTAACCTGTACACGGGGCCGTGTTCACTGAACACGGGGCCGTGTCCAGCATTTTCATAAAAACACCCAGTAACAGAAGCTTGACCACGGGCCGTGCTCACTGGACACGCCCCGTGCTCAACGAAATCAGTAAATTTAATTAAAACGCCCAGATACAGATCCTGAACACGGGGCCGTGCTCACTAAACACGGGGTCGTGTCCAGCTTCTGTTTCCGTTTTTATTTTTGTTTTCTGATCTCGAGACTCAGTTGTGGTCTGCTGAGTGATTCTTATGGATCAATACTCAGGAGGTTACAACTACACTTATGATGAGGATGATTATAGGGGTAATTATTGCACTAATTGTTGTAATGCACGCTCGATTCAAAATAATCACTCATATCAACCATCCAATTCATACACCTACTATGAGGAGCCCAGGTACGAGCCGTCAACTTCATACACATCCTATGAAGACCAAAGGTATGAACCCCCTCCCTCATACTCATATTTTGATGAACCTAGGTATGAGCCTTCTTACTCATACTTTGAGGAACCAAGATATGAGCAACCACCTTCATATGCTTATTATGAGGAATCATGGCGTGAACAACCCACCTCATGTGAGTATTATGAAGAACAAAATTATGAACCTTATCCATCATATGCTTACAATGAAGGACAATGGTGTGAACCATCAACTTCATATGGGTATCATGAGGAACAAAGGGTCGAACAACCGGATTCAAGCTTAGAAAATTCTGATTCTTTTTCTATAACCGAAGTGACCGATAGGATATTAGAACACATTAGAGTTATCGATCGATGTATAAAAGAAGCTCGCGCAAGGGAAGAGGAGTCCCGCGCAAGAGAAGAATTAAAAAAGAAAGAGATAACTGAAAATGTAAAAATGGAAGAACAAATAAGTGAAAAACCGACACATGAGTTAAACAACGAAAAAGGTGAGTCCGACAACGTTAATATCCAAGAAGAGTCTAATTTTGAAGAAATTAATCTCTTGACACCTTCTTTTGAAAATCATTGTTTAGTACCCACTCATGCTAAGTTTTTAAAAGAGTTAAACACTAACACTAAAATTGACGAAACGGTAAGTGTTAAGTTAACTAATGATCAAACTTCACTAATAAAAGAAGACCCATTTGAAATTAACATCACACCGGTTCCATGTTTCTTTCAAAATTCGTTTATTAGTAATGTCACAATCGATAAAAATATTTGTGTTAACATAATGCCTAACTACATTTTCGAAAAATTAAGTATTAGTGATTTTTCTCCACTTCAAATACCCATTTTTCTATCCAATCGGAAAGTAATAAAGTCAATCGGTATAGTTGAAGATGTCTTGGTTCAAGCAAATCAAATGGTAATCCCAACCGACTTTGTCATCCTCGATGACGCTCCTCTAGTGTTGGGACGACCATTTGTAAAAACTCACGAAGCTTTGAACAACCGGAGGTTCAATAATCTACCTCTTCAATTAGGGGCATTTAAAAGAAGTGTCGATCTCGAACGATCAATGAAATATCCATTCGGCAATAATGACCCCCTAATTGAAGATGAAGATGAACCACCCGATACAAGTGAAGAGATTGACCACTTTGTTGAAGAAGAGGTCGCCATAGAACAAACTTTTAAAGTTCTTGATCGAAACGAGCAACCAAATAAGGAGTCTCCTAAAGACCCACCACTTGAGCTCAAAGAACTTCCAAAAGGTTTGGAATATGCTTTTCTAGACAAAGATGGTAAGTTACCTGTAATTATTTCGTCTAAATTAGATAACATAGAAAAAGAAAAATTGATTAATCTTTTGAAAAAACACAAAAATGCAATAGCTTGGAAACTTGTTGAAACAAAAAAACACAAAAATTGACAACCATCTAAACTACGTGACCATAAGGTATAACCTCGGAAGGTTATTCCCTATGCTACTATGGTCACCAAATGTGTTTGGTCGGATCCTAATGATCGACCAAACGGGTCGGGTTCGAAAGTATAAGCGATTGATTAGATCGCTTACCTTTACGACCCTATATAAGCACTAAACTAAAAGTGACGAGCTAAGCATGTTAAAACATGCTTAACTAAGTTAGAAAACAGGTTTTGATATAAAAAAAAAACGGTTTTGATATCCTAAAGTAGTTTGGTTACAAAATACGCGTAAATGCGCATTTTGGCCGAAACTTCGACTCGTCACTGAGCCTAGATAACGTGGTAATCAGTAGGTATAGTCACTAGGGGCTATAACCATCTTGATTACACTCACGTTATGAAGTTCAAACGGACTTCACATTGACCATAAACTGGTTAACGCAGAAAGTCAAACGCAGTTTGACTTTAACGCTAAAACGAATGAAAAGAACGAAAGAACACTTACAGAAGGTCCCCGCAAGATTTGATTCCGATTTCTCTCAGGTAGGAAGCATATACTTCCACTTAGAGAGCATAAATCAGATTTCAAATTGTGGGTTTTGAAGTGAAATGGATGGGGTATATATAGGATTTCTAGAACCGTTAAGATCGTTCCTCGAAAACTGAGCTTTGATCTGGACCTTACATGTGTGCCCATGGTTTTCTAAAACCATGGGAGCCCCTAATATGGACTAAGTTCATTGAATACCAGCCCATGGTTTTGCAAAACCATGGCTGAAAACCATCAACACTTCAAAATGGATTAGGTTCATTGAATCTGCCAGAAATTTCAAAAATGGTCCCTGCACTTGTAAAACTTGATTTTTTGGCACTTTTAAGCCCCGTTAACCCCATTTCAAGGCTCTAAAATAAATTTAAAGTATAGGGAACTTAAAATATGCTCAAAAACATCTCGGATGTCGGTTCGTTTGGTCGTACGGTTGCGTTATTCGCTTAATTACGACGGAAGTCGTAACGAACGCAAAAACGATCCAAATTAAGCGACGAATGGAATTTTATCATGACAAACACTAAAATAAAATATTTTAATGCTTACATAAATTTTTGGATGTTCAGGTGTATTCAGAACGTAAGTTATGCGCGAAAATGCAAACTTATGCACTTTTTGACGTTTTTAGTCCCTGAATGAGCATAAAGTTTATTTTAGCATACCGAACCCCTCAAAGCCTATTTCTAAGCTATGTAAACGTTATTTAGGGTATCTTTAACTTATGATCAAGTTCCGGAATGTTCATTACTATAAAATCGGCATAGTTTCGCAGTTTGACACAAATAGTCCCTACGATCGAACAAAGTTGATTTCGACACACCAAACCATTCAAAACTTATTTCTAAGTTATGTGGAGGTTATTTAAGGTATGTTAATCCTATGTCACTGATCCGGAGTGTTTTTCACATTATACTGACTGCGTTTAAGCACCAGTTTGCGTATAACCTTCCAGAAAGCGATTTAGAGCTTGAAATTGGAATCGAATCAAATTGTAAAATCACTAAACACAATTACACATATAATAACACCAAAACACATATAGTAGCACCAGAGCACATTGTTTTATTAATAATCATCATTGTTTTACATCGTACATCGATTACAGAACACAATTGTCACAGTCTCCCCTACTTCAGGAAATTTCGTCCCGAAATTTTAACTAGAGGAAGCTTGTGAAAACAAATGCGGATATTTCGTTTTCATCTGGTCCTCACGTTCCCAAGTAAACTCTGGGCCACGTTTGGATTCCCAACGAACTTTGACCAATCGAATCCGTTTGTTCTTCAACTGTTTGAAAGCACGGTCCACGATCTCCACGGGTTTCTCGACAAAGTGCATTGTTTCATCGATTTGGATCTCATCGAGAGGGATATGTAGATCAGCGTCAGCTAAACACTTTCTCAGATTGGACACGTGAAAAGTCGGGTGAATATTTCCAAGCTCTGGAGGTAGCTCTAGACGATAGGCAACCTTTCCAATTCTTTCCACAATCTTAAATGGTCCCACATATCGAGGTGCAAGTTTTCCTTTCTTTCCAAATCTCACCACTCCCTTCCAAGGTGACACCTTGAGTAGGACACGGTCTCCGATTTGAAATTCTAAGGGCTTGCGTCGCAGATCCGCATATCTCTTTTAACGTTTTTGCGCTATCACAAGATTATCGCGGATTCTCTTGATTTTGTCTGTTGTTTCCAGAACGAGCTCAGGTCCAGTAAGCTGAGCTTCACTGGTCTCGTTCCAACAGACAGGTGAGCGACATCTTCGACAGTAGAGAGCTTCGAATGGTGCCATTTTAATGCTAGCATGATAGCTATTGTTGTAAGAGAACTCGATCAGTGGCAGATGAGAATCCCAATTACCACCAAAGTCTATCACGCATGCTCTAAGCATATCCTCCAAAGTTTGAATCGTTCTCTTAGATTGGCCATCTGTTTGGGGATGATAAGCAGTGCTTAGATTCAGTTGGGTTCCCAAAGCAGATTGCATGGCCTTCCAAAAATGAGATGAAAATCGAGCATCACGATCGTAAATGATATCTAAAGGAACACCATGTCATGATACAATCTCGTCTACATAGATCTTGGCAAGCTTCTCAGCAGAGAAATCCTCACGGATTGGTAAGAAGTGAGCAGCTTTTGTCAAACGATCAACTACAACCCAAATAGCATCGTGACCTTTAGACGTACGCGGTAACTTAGTAATGAGATCCATGGCAATGTTTTCCCATTTCCAAACCGGTATCTCTGGTTGTACAAGCAAACCAGAAGGTCGTTGATGTTCTGCCTTGACTTTGAGACAAGTTAGGCATTTTGACACATACAAGGCAACATCTTTCTTCATACCAGGCCACCAGATCTTAGTACGAAGATCCTTGTACATTTTATCAGCACCAGGATGGACAGAATATCGAGACTTATGTGATTCGTCCATCGCTAAAGTGCGAAGATCGTCTTGTTTCAGAATCCACAATCGATCCTTAAAATAGAGCAAACCATCGTCTTTCGCTTCGAGCTTAAGCTCAAGTTGACGTGGTAATTCATTACCTATCAAATTTTATGAAACACAAAATTGTTGAGCTTGAAGGACACGAGTTTGAAGATCAAATAGTGTTCGAACAGAATGAAGCTTGACTCGCTCCTTTCAACTAAGCGCATCGGCTACAATATTCTCCTTACCAGGGTGGTAGCGAATCTCGCAGTCATAATCGTTTAAGAGTTCAACCCAACGTCGTTGCCTCATGTTCAGCTCTTTCTGATTAAGAATGTGCTGGAGACTTTTGTGGTCTGTGAAAACCACACACTTCATTCCATAGAGGTAGTGTCTCCAGATTTTAAGTGCGAAAACCACAGCTCCTAACTCAAGATCATGAGTCATGTAGTTCTTCTCATGAACTTTCAGCTGCCTAGATGCATATGCAATAACTTTACCTCGTTGCATAAGGACGCAACCAAGGCCTAAGTTGGACGCATCGCAATAGACAACGAAATCATCGCTTCCCTCGGGCAGAGATAGAACAGGAGCATTACATAACTTCTTCTTCAGCGTTTGGAACACTTCTTCTTGCTTGGGTCCCCACTCAAAAGGCTTATTTTTCTAAGTCAAAGCAGTGAGTGGAACCGCAATCTTCGAGAAATTTGAAATGAATCGACGATAATAACCAGCAAGACCAAGAAAATATCGAACCTCTGTAGGCGTCGTCGGTGTATTCCAGTCCTTAATAGCAGCAATCTTGGATGGATCCACATGAATACCCAGCTCGTTGACTATATGACCCAAGAATTAAATTTCTTTAAGCCAGAATTCACACTTGGAGAATTTAGCAAAAAGTTGTTCCTTCTTCAGGAGTTCCAATGTTAAGCGAAGGTGTTGCTCGTGCTCGGCTCGAGATTTTGAATAAATGAGAATATCGTCGATGAACACAATAATGAACTTGTCCAAATAAGGTTTGCAGACCCTATTCATTAAGCCAATAAAGATAGCTGGAGCATTCGTCAAACCAAAAGGCATGACTGTGAACTCGTAATGCCCATATCTTGTTCGGAAAGCAGTTTTGGGAATATCTTCTTCGAGAACACGAAGTTGATGATACCCAGAACGCAGGTCGATCTTGGAAAAGCATGAAGCACCCTGCAGCTGGTCGAAGAGATCATCAATTCGAGGTAGGGGATATCGATTCTTGATGGTGAGCTTATTAAGCTCACGATAATCGATACACATTCGAAAAGATCCGTCTTTCTTTTTCACGAAGAGGACAGGAGCTCCCCAAGGTGAAAAGCTCGGTCGGATGAATCCTTTATCAGATAACTCTTGAAGCTGTTTCGATAACTCTTGCATCTTCGACGGTGCAAGACGATAAGGTGCTTTTGCAATCGGGTTGGCATTGGGTACAAGGTCAATATGAAACTCAACTTGACGAACTGGAGGCAAACCAGGCAGTTCATCAGGAAACACCTCTGGATAATCCCGAACAATCGGAATATCCTGAATACTCTTGCTCTTGCCTTTCTCCTCAGTGACATGTGCCAGGAAAGCAACATATCCTTTTTGCAAATAACTTTGGTCTTTCGTACACGACATAAGCTTCAATCCACCAGATGGTTTCTCGCCACGAACTTCCAGAACATCGCCAAACGGAAGAGGAATACGAACAATCTTATCGAAACAAACCACCTCAGCGTGGTGTTTGGTTAACCAGTCCATTCTAATGATAATATCGAAACTCCCAAGTTGCATCGGTGTGAGGTCAATAGGAAAAAGATGGTTATCAAGGTTCAACTGACAATTACGAATAATAGAATCGAGAACAAGAGGTTTACCATTGGCAACTTCAATAGATAAGGGTTTCCTCAGTTTAGTTCTAGGTATCGCAAGCAAGGGCTCAAATGACAATGAAACAAAACTTCTATCAGCACCAGAATCAAAAAGAATAGATGCAGGTTGATTGTTAACAAGAAACGTACCATTGACAACAAAGGTACCTCTGACAACGAGGTTGTCAGCTCGAGCCTCGTTTGCATTCAGATTGTACGCTCGCCCACGAGTGGGATCGACAATTGGAAAAACAAAGAGGTATTGAAAACATCGACAAAACACAAGGAAGGCGATCATTTGTTCGTTACTTCGAACAAACAAACGACACGGAGTGACTAATCAAAGTAAATAGGTCAAAAATAATGTATCACGAAGACATGCTTGCCTATAAGTGAACACTCACCCCAAGAGTTCCCAGGTAAGAGTGACTGGTCCGATTATGTGGATTTGTACGAACACTCTAGCCTTAGACAGAAAACTCAGAGTACAGGCACTCACTCTTCCAGTTTGCACGTATTCACATTATTTAGAACCAAACTTTGACGAGATTTTGAAAACTCAGAAGGCACTAAGCTAAAAATGAGTTAAACTGGTAGGGTTCAAAACCTTACAACAGAGGGTTCAAAACCTAGTAATCAATCATCCTAGAATGGATGATTAGTTTTCAAAGCGGATTCGAACTTAGCGTTCTTATTGTGGTTATCACCTAAGGATAGGTGACGGTTTTGTTTTAAAATCTAAACACAAGTAAACTTGTGTTAGGGTCATAAAGTTATAGTCTAGGTCAAAGCATTACTAATAACCTAATTCCTTATAACCATTGGCTTTGATACCAACTCTTCTGTCACACCCCGACCACGTAAAACAACAAAGCGTGGCGGAAACGTCGGGGAGTGTTGTAACAGAATTATCGTTTCATAACCATGGATACAAAAAGTGTTACGTTTTATTGATAATATTAAGCATTAACATTGTTTTAACACATAACAAACAAGTTTTATATCAACTATAATCGTTTTATGTCACTAAGGCCTCTTCCAGATCCTATGTGACGCATGCATCCTAGAACGTCAATCAAGCAACAACACCTGAAACATATGTAAAAACAAAGTCAGCAAAGAAATGCTGGCGAGTACATAGGTTTTATAAGAGTATCGGAATCGTGGCTTCGTTTACATGTTGCAGTACTTTATTAGACTTCAAGAGTCAAAATACAAACCTCGTTTTGAAAAGCGTATTGCAACATAATTAACCAACTCAAACCAAATTGGTTATCGTTTATAAAATCTCGTAACCATGATTCTTAACCCAAAAACACTTTTTTTTTAGAAAAACCATTTTGTAAAACATCTCGCAAAAACTCGTTAATAAAACTCGTATATTATTTTGAAAACATCGTTGAGTGACATCGTTCCAATATCGTTTACCCAAGTGAACTAAATAACGCCACGGTATGTAATATGTTGAAAACACTTATATATAAGAAGTACCAGCGGCGTATCTATCATGTTTTCACCACATTACACCCGTCCCGTTATCTAAACACTAGCCAAAAACCAATCGTTTACCCAAATCGTTTAACATCGTTTCCAAATCGTTTCCAAATCGTTTCCAAATCGTTTAAATCGTTTAAATCATCCTCGTTTTAATTGTGAAAACTTATACATAGTCATCTCGCTAATAACATTCAAACCTTCGTGACTCGACTACCTCGTTCCTCGCTTCTCGTATTAACAAACCCCCAAAGGATAAGTTAATAATTACAGATTCAGTCGTTACCCACAACACCCACACATAACCATGGGTATAGTGAAATAACGGGATTTGTCAGATCCTATGGTACCATAACCTAATACTTGTCGGTTCGGCCAAAATTAATGAATGTCGTTCGTTATGTAACTACAACCAACAAGTTCGTTCACATTATCGAAATCGTTATTTGTTTAGTATAAATCGTTCTATTCGTTTTTGAAATCATCGTTTAAACCTTGAAAACATTTTGTACATATGAATCACCCCAAAACAATTGAAAACAGTAAAATAGGGGAACTATGTACTCACATGTAGTGCAAGGTATCCTCAATCAATAGTACTTCAACAAACTCGAGTAAACCAGAGAAATCAAGCAGCACCTAGTAATCGAACCACTAGTCAAACAATAGACGCCTAAATTGGAAGATCGGACAGAATGAGGTCTTGCAACCCAAATGAGTGTTGGAACTCATGTGATATGGTTTAACAAAGCCTACATCCTAAATCGGAACCTAACCTAAGTGCTTTCGACCCATCGCGACCCATTAAGGTAGCTTATGCTACTTTAACGCGTCGTGCGCGCAAACGCGCGTTCGAGACGTCTAACTAGTCCTATGACAAGTATTATATGCCTATACAAGTTTAATCATGTTGTATAATCAGTTATGTGACAAAAGTTTAGGTTACATATGCTTAATTACCAATTATGCATGAAAAGGGCATTTTGGTCATTTACCTAAGGCATATAAACTACTTATCATACAACCATCTAAACTAGGTGACCATAAGGTATAACCTCGGAATGTTATTCCCTATGCTACTATGGTCACCTAATGTGTTTGGTCGGATCCTAATGATCGACCAAACGGGTCGGGTTCGAAAGTATAAGCGATTGATTAGATCGCTTACCTTTACGACCCTATATAAGCACTAAACTAAAAGTGACGAGCTAAGCATGTTAAAACATGCTTAACTAAGTTAGAAAACAGGTTTTGATATCAAAACAAATGGTTTTAATATCCTAAAGTAGTTTGGTTACAAAATACGCGTAAATGCGCATTTTGGCCGAAACTTCGACTCGTTACTGAGCCTAGATAACGTGGTAATCAGTAGGTATAGTCACTAGGGGCTATAACCATCATGATTACACTCACGTTATGAAGTTCAAATGAACTTCACATTGACCATAAACTGGTCAATGCAGAAAGTCAAACGCAGTTTGACTTTAACGCTAAAACGAATGAAAAGAACGAAAGACCACTTACAGAAGGTCCCCGCAAGATTTGATTCCGATTTTCTCTCAGGTAGGAAGCATATACTTCCACTTAGAGAGCATAAATCAGATTTCAAATTGTGGGTTTTGAAGTGAAATGGATGGGGTATATATAGGATTTCTAGAACCGTTAAGATCGTTCCTCGAAAACTGAGCTTTGATCTGGACCTTACATGTGTGCCCATGGTTTTCTAAAACCATGGGAGCCCCTAATATGGACTAAGTTCATTGAATACCAGCCCATGGTTTTGCAAAACCATGGGTGAAAACCATCAACACTTCAAAATGGACTAGGTTCATTGAATCTGCCAGAAATTTCAAAAATGGTCCCTGCACTTGTAAAACTTGATTTTTTTGGCACTTTTAAGCCCCGTTAACCCCATTTCAAGGCTATAAAATAAAGTTAAAGTATAAGGAACTTAAAATATGCTCAGAAACATCTCGGATGTCGGTTCGTTTGGTCGTACGGTTGCGTTATTCGCTTAATTACGACGGAAGTCGTAACGAACGCAAAAACTATCCAAATTAAGCGACGAATGGAATTTTATCATGCCAAACACTAAAATAAAATGTTTTAATGCTTATATAAATTTTTGGATGTCCGGATGTATTCAGAACGTAAGTTATGCGCGAAAATGCAAACTTATGCACTTTTTGACGTTTTTAGTCCCTGAATGAGCATAAAGTTTATTTTAGCATACCGAACCCCTCAAAGCCTATTTCTAAGCTATGTAAAGGTTATTTAGGGTATGTTTAACTTATGATCAAGTTCTGGAATGTTCGTTACTATACAAATCGGCATAGTTTCGCAGTTTGACACAAATAGTCCCTACGATCGAACAAAGTTGATTTCGACACACCAAACCATTCAAAACTTATTTCTAAGTTATGTGGAGGTTATTTAAGGTATGTTAAGCCTATGTCACTATTCCGGAGTGTTTTTCGCGTTATACTGATTGCGTTTAAGCACCAGTTTGCGTATAACCTTCCAAAAAGCGATTTAGAGCTTGAAATTGGAATCGAATCAAATTGTAAAATCACTAAACACAATTACACATATAATAACACCAAAACACATATAGTAACACCAAAGCACATTGTTTTATTAATAATCATCATTGTTTTACATCGTACATCGATTACAGAACACAGTTGTCACAATTGTTGTAAATCTAAACACAGACTTCATGTTCAAAATACAACACTAACAAAGTTTTAAGTTCCATAATGGACTTGACACGATTCAACGATAAAACAAGGCTTTGAAATGTATGTCTTATCTAGGATGAGACATCCATACCAAACCCTACAAAAGGTGGGATGACATCATTTATTTTAGACAATACTTGAAACCTTCAACGCCCGCCAGATCCATTTCAGTTACCTAAAATACATGTAGTTTGAAAACATCAACAAAATTTGAGCGAGTTCATGTGTTTTGTATGTGAGCTCGTAATAAACTTTGTAACCATAGTATGTATGTATTTATAAACCAGTATGAAAGCATCTATGAACAGATCATTTAATGATTTGCAAGGTCATGAATATGTGTGCAACGATGTAGGAAGGCTCAAACCTAGCGGAGTTGTACCGGGCTTCCGGCTGGAAGACATAGTCACCACCTTCGGCCACTTCCGGCCTAGGGGTGGAGCTCGCAACACCCAAATAGGTCTATCACTCAAGTCACTCGGTCCTTATACAAGGATTAATGGTCTTAAGTGTGCGCCTACCCATTCAAATGATCTAACAGTTCATTCCTTAGCTAACCATACAATTTGTAAACATTTGTAACATGTATTTCACCCCCGAAGTTAAAAACTGAAAACAGTTAAAAGAAAAATGGGACATCAACTCACAGTCTTGCGTCTCGAAATCCTGTGTATCTCAAAGCTGCTACTCGTTCACACAACTACCTACAAACGTGCTAAGGTGTATTAGACGGATGGGTCGTGCCTTGAATTTAGTCTTAATTAATATCTTTGAGTTACGTTTCTTTTTGTCATAGTATTATTCCAAAGTATATAATTATTTGTTAAACTAATAAATATTTTAACTTAAATTATATTTATTAAATTTTGGAATATTAGTTAAAATAATATATTTTAACTTGACACAATATGTACTTATACATGTATATCTTTCCCAATGATGGGTGTATTCATACTCGTATTCTTAAAAATGTATATTTTTACCAAGTATCGGTGGCGTATTCCGGTGTATTCATACGTATGAGAATACGTATTTTTATTGTGTCTATTAAGTATTCTTATACTTAATTTTTGTATTTATTTTTCCAGAATATTATTATTTTCAATAAAAATCACAAATATATATTCTTAAAATATATATTTTAAGAAATCATTTATAGAAATTTATCTATACTTTTTTCTTGACAAAAATATATATATTTTCATATACATCTAAAAAATAACATATTTTCAAGATTAACTTAGAAAATATTTATAAATCCATTTTTCACCCCAAAATAATATGTTCTAAATTTTTGTAAGAAAATATATATTTTCTCCAAAAATATTATATTTTCTAATTGTTCAAAAAACATATATATTTTCCTTTGCCCAAAAATAATATATTTCCTTCTAGTAAAAAATATGATATATTTTTGTAACAACTATAAAAATCATATTTTTGTCCTCTTGGTTTCCAAAAATACCGTTTACCAAAATATACTTGCGAATTTAATTGCGGAATATTTTGTAGTTTATATTCCTTGTTCGGTTTCTCCAATATTTTGGGTATAAATTATATTTTTATTTTCTTGGGATTTTGGTAATATTTTGTGTTGTAATTTTTGGTATTTTGGTGAGTTATATTATTTCAAGTCCTAAAATAATATAACTAATACACATAATATACAAGTAATCACACACATTGTGACATCTAAATATATATTTTCCTAAATACATATTTAGTCACTTTTATTTATTAAAAACAAACCTCCAATATTGTAATTTTTTGTAACAAAAATTATGGCAAATTTGGTATGAAAAATCATGGTTAAAATATACTTGTAAACACTTGTTTAAAAATACTTTTCTAAATGTTTAATTTCTAGAAAAATGTTGCCATAGTTTCCCCTTAAAAATGGAGGTTTCCATGCTTTCAAAGCATATCGTTTTCTTTTAAAATTCATCACAATTCATCAACAAAGCAAACAATACTTACCAAGTTCCAAAATCATGCATTTTACACTATTTCATGAACTTGAAAATTTATAAAAATTTGTAGTAACTTAGTAGACTGTTTAGTAAGCTTAGTTACCCTTTAAAGTGTGGTTATTTTTTAAAAAAACATCATTCTTGAAGATTTTAGATCTTTACAACTTGTAACTTGATTTTCAAAAAATATTTCTTATTGAATTTTTCTTGTTAATAATATGTTTCTACACTTGATTAACCACTAAAAATGTGATTAGTTTCTTTAAGAACCATGTTTAAGTAAATCTTGTAATTTAACTTAGTTTCTTGAGAAAACTAGTTTTGAAATCATCCACTTACATGATTCATATTACACTTTGATCATCATCATTCAAGAAAACACTTCATTCTTCAAGTTCATGCTTACACATAAGGATGATCATCTTGATTTATCACATAATCATCCTCTCACTTGCTAGATCATGTGTTTAATCACAATCTAGCAAGTTTCATATGATGTTTAACATCATAAACACAAACAATCAACAATCAAGAAGCATATAAACACTTAAACAACATACTTCATGATGATTTTTAGTCTTATGTTAAAGATTATGTTCTTGATCTTTAGTGTTCTTCATGATTAGTTACTTATATCATCTTTTAAACAACTAAACAAGATGTAAAATGAGATTTGGAAGATCTTACTACTAGCACAAGGCTAGGGATGATGTTCAAGAAGATGAAGATGACAATCTTGGTGGTTAATAGCACTTGAAAGAGGTCCTCCACTTTCCATTGGCCCCTAGCTCCTTAAACAAGCTTCTTACACCTTGTGATCACTAGAGAATGGATGGAATTGAAGTGAAGATGGTGGTGGTGCTCTTGCTTGTTCTCGGCCAAAGGTAGAGGGAGAGGAGAAGAGAGTTTTGAGTGGAGTGTTGTGTGAAATGAAGTTGTGAATGATCTTGAGGTTTATAACATTAACTCCCAACATCTCCTAATCCATTGGTTCATGTATTCTAAAAAGATATAACAAGATCCATTAAAATATTCAAGGAAAATCAAAGGGTGGGCCACCCTTTGTAACCGTGTTCTTGAGGGGGGGGGGGGTATTAATTAGTTTGTGATGATAAGTTAAGGAACTAGTTGAAATCTAAGTGATTTATTAGTGTAGATGTTGTTATGATGATATATAGTGTGTTATGATGTTCGGGGACCATTACTAGCTCGGAAATGATAAAACAATGCTTCTAGTGAAAATATGGTGTTTCGGGTAGTGTCTGGTTATTTGGTTGGTTATCGGTTCGTTAAGGGGCTAAACTATGCAGTTTAGTGTGCTTTATGTTACCTTTTGTGACAGTTTTGATTCCTGACACTTAGGAAAGCATTCTGGACCATTTAACCATAATTCTGCATAATATTTAATTATTTAAAAGCATATTTTTGCTGAATTCTGCAGTTTATGTGAGTTTTAGGCACTTTCCGGCACTTAAACTATCACTAGGAAGACAGTTTTATGATCCTTACTTTCCTACACACTATACTAGTGTAACTCTTGGTTTCTGGCTCATTCTGTGTCTCAATACCATGTCTGTCTAAGTACTGAACTCCGTCAGCATTTTCTGATTTGTCTGATAACTGTGCTTACTTTGTTTTTGTGCATCATTTGAATCAATAAAGTGTTGCATGCAATAATGATATGACATTATGCAATATATCATGCACATATATGTATATGACAATAATCAGGAAGCATTCATGTCATAAATTTTTAAATCAGCACAGTCATTAAAGCACTAATCATTGTTTAATTATTGTATGGATACATGAAATTTTGACAATTGTCACATTCTCCCCCCGTTAAGAAAATTTCATCCCGAAATTTTTAGCTGCGCTAACGGTTGCAGGGGAGTTAGGGAACAAATGCGGATATTTAGATTTGATACTATCTTCACACTCCCAAGTAAATTCTGGGCCGTGACGTGCGTCCCAACGAACCTTGACGAGTTTAACACTACTCCTTAGAGTCTTGTTAACTTTCCAATCGGTAATCTCAACGGGTTCTTCTGTGAAGTGGAGTGTGTCGTCTATATGCACTTCATCTGCAGGGATGACAACTGTCTCTTGAGTTGGACTTTTGTTCAGGTTAGATACATGAAATGTATCATGAACACCGTGTAGTTCCTCTGGTAGCTCCAACTTGTACGCTACGGTACCAACCCTTTCCAAAATTCTCAATGGCCCGATATAACGTGGGTTTAACTTACCGCGCTTTCCAAAACATGCTACACCTTTCCAAGGTGAGACTTTTAACAAAACCATATCACCCACTTCAAATTCCAAGGGTTTTCGTCTTTGATCCGCGTAACTCTTTTATCGATCACGAGCCACCTTGATGCGCTCTCGGATCTGCATGATCTTATCAGTTGTTTCTTGGACCAGTTCGGGACCAACTATCTGTTTGTCACCTGCATCTGCCCAGCACAACGGCGAACGACACATACGACCATAGCGGGCTTCGAAGGGTGCGGCTTGAATACTTGTATGGTAGCTGTTGTTATAGGAAAACTCAACCAGAGGTAGATGAGTATCCCAACTGCCACCTAATCCATTACACAACCACGCAACATATCTTCCAACGTCTGAATAGTCCTTTCGCTCTGTCCGTTAGTCTGTGGATGAAAAGTTGTACTCAGATTCAACTGAGAACCAAAAGCTTCTTGAAAGGATTGTCAAATCCTTGACACAAACCGTCCATCTCAATCAGATATTATCGAGATAGACACTCCATGACGTGCTACTAACTCCCTGAGGTTGTGACAATTGTCAAAATTTCATGTATCCGCACAATAATTAAACAATGATTGGTGCTTTAAGGAATATGCTGATTTAAAATTTATGACATGAATGCTTCCTGATTGTTGTCATATACATATATGTGCATCATATATTGCATAATGTCATATCATTATTGCATGCGACACCTTATTGATTCAAATGATGCATGAAAACAAAGTAAGTACAATTATCAGACAAATCATGAAATGCTGACGGAGTTCATTACTTAGACAGACATGGTATTGAGCACAGAATGAGCCAGAAACCAAGAGTTACACTAGTATAGTGTGTAGGAAAGTAATGATCATAAAACTGCCTTCCTAGTGATAGTTTAAGTGCCAGAAAGTGTCTAAAACTCACATAAATTGTAGAATTCAGCAAAAGTCAGCTTTTAAACAATTAAATATTATGCAGAATTATGGTTAAATGGTGCAGAATGTTTTCCTAAGTGCCGTGAATCAAAACTATCACAAAAGGTAACATAAAGCACACTACACTTCATAGTTTAGCACCTTAACGAACCGATAACCAACCGAACAAACAGACACTACCCGAAACATCAAATTTTCACTAGAAGCATTGTTTTATCATTTCCGAGCTAGTAATGGTCCTCGAACATCATAACACACTATATAACATCATAACAACATCTACACTAACTAAATCACTTAGATTTCAACTAGTTCCTTAACTTATCATCACAAACTAACTAATACCCCCCCCCCCCTCATGAACACGGTTACAAAGGGTGGCCCACCCTTTGATTTTCCTTGAATATTTTAATGGATCTTGTTATATCTTGTTTAAATAGCTAGGAGCCATTGGAAAATGAAGGACCTCTTTTAAGTGCTATTAACCACCAAGATTGTCATCTTCATCTTCTTGAACATCATCCCTAGCCTTGTGCTAGTAGTAAGATCTTCCTAATCTTATTTTACATCTTGTGTAGTTGGTTAAAAGATGATATAAGTAACTAATCATGAAGAACACTAAATATCAAGAACATAATCTTTAACATAAGACTAAAAATCATTATGAACTATGTTGTTTAAGTGTATATATGTTTCTTGATTGTTGATTGTTTGTGTTTATGATGTTAAACATCAAATGAAACTTGCTAGATTGTGATTAAACACATGATCTAGCAAGTGAGAGGATGATTATGTGATAAATCAAGATGATCATCCTTATGTGTAAGCATGAACTTGAAGAATGAAGTGTTTTCTTGAATGATGATGATCAAAGTGTAATATGAATCATGTAAGTGGATGATTTCAAAACTAGTTTTCTCAAGAAACTAAGTTAAATTACAAGATTTACTTAAACATGGTTCTTAAGGAAACTAATCACATTTTTAGTGGTTAATCAAGTGTAGAAACATGTTATTAACAAGAAAAATTCAAGAAGAAATATTTTTAGAAAATCAAGTTACAAGTTGTAAAGATCTAAACAGTCTACTAAGTTACAAGTGGTTAATCACTTTAAAGGGTAACTAAGCATACTAAACAGTCTACTAAGTTACTACAAATTTTTATAAATTTTCAAGTTCATGAAGTAGTGTAAAATGCATGATTTTGGCACTTGGTAAGTATTGTTTGCTTTGTTGATGAATTGTGATGATTTTTAAAAGAAAATGATATGCTTTGAAAGCATGGAAACCTCCATTTTTAAGGGGAAACTATGGCAATTTTTTTTAGAAATTAAACACTTAGAAAAATATTTTTAAACAAGTGTTTACAAGTATAATTTAAACCAAGATTTTTCATACCAAATTTGCCATAATTTTTGTTACAAAAATTACATTATTGGAGGTTGGTTTTTAATAAATAAAAGTGACTAAATATGTATTTAGGAAAATATATATTTAGATGTCACAATGTGTGTGATTACTTGTATATTATGTGTATTAGTTATATTATTTTAGGACTTGAAATAATATACTCACCAAAATACCAAAAATTACAACACAAAATATTACCAAAATCCTAAGAAAACAAAAATATAATTTATACCCAAAATATTGGAGAAACCGAACAAGGAATATAAACTACTAAAATATTCTTGAATTAAATTCGCAAGTATAATTTGGTAAACGGTATTTTGGACACCAAGAGAACGAAAATATGATTTTTATAATTATTACAAAAATATATTATATTTTGACCGGAAGAAAATATATTATTTTTTAGTAAAGAAAAATATATATGTTTTCTTGAATTACTAGCAAATATTTTATTTTTGGAAAAAATATATTTTCTTAAATAATTTGAGAACATATTATTTTGGGGTGAAAAATGAATTTATAAATATTTTCTAAGATAATCTTGAAAATATATTATTTTTGAGTTTTATATGAAAATATAAATATTTTTACCAAGGAAGAAGGATAAATAATCTTCTATACAAGTTTTCTTAAAATATTTATATATTTTAAGAATATATGTACATTGGTGATTTTTATTGAAAATAATAATATTCCGGAAAAATAAATACAAAAATTAAGCATAAGAATACTTAATAGACACAATAAAAATACGTATTCTCGTACGTATAAATACACCGGAATATGCCACCGATACTTGGCAAAAATATACAAGTTTAAGAATACGAGAATGAATACACCCATCCATGGGAAAGATATACATGTATAAGTACATATTGTGTCAAGTTAAAATATATTATATTAACTAATATTCCAAAATTTATTAAATATTGTAGGATCGTTTTTACGACCGAAACGAGTCGTTCAGAGGTGTTCTTCTCAATACGAGTGGCGGAAACAAACGTATCGAGTTGATTTCAGCTAAAACACACACAGAATCACTTTTAACTGTCTTTAGATTGATATCAGATCGATTACAAGCCTGTAGACACTTCGGCAGAGCTTCGCTACCGGAAATCAGAGTTACAAACGAAATCAAATTAGCACCTATTTATAGACATAGTGATTTCGCATGAACAGATTCAAACGAAATAGCTTGCTATTTCGTGCGAAATCAACCTTAACACTTCCATGCGAAATCAAACATTTCACATTTTGTCGATCTACGTGCCCTGATTTGTCTATACTAACACAAGACTCGATAGAAGACGAAGTCAATAGACGTATGCACCAACAGACTCCCCATCGGATGTTGACGAAGTCTTCTGTGTCGAGTTTTCAGCATCTTCAGTCTTTATCAGTCTTCTCGCTCTTTCCAAAGATTCTCCATTGTAAGCATCCTTAATCAATCTCTACCTCCTTCTCTCTTCTTTTTCAGAATCACAACCTGGCATTCTCCTCTCTTGATCAGGTCTCTTGATTCTTTATCTTGATTGTCTTCAGACTCCCCCTTTCAGTAAGCTGGGATCGTAGTCTGGAATTTTCAATCTTTCACAGGTTCTAAGATCGAAACCTGGCTCACACTCTGTTTAGGTGTACATTTCTCAGGATTCGGAACCTGGCTTTTATCAACCATCATACCTGCACAAACTCTACCTCACAATAAATTTCTCAAATTTATAATATTACAAATTTAGAAATCCACTTGCAGGAATAGAATGATTTAACATTTAAAAATTTCTGATGACCACTTGTAAGCAAACATTCAAAATTTTATTCACTGAAAATTACTTATAAGAATTTCTTCACACAAACTTTCCCAAACCTGTTCATCATGTTTAGCACTCGGAATTTTGAAAATCAGCTCTCCAACATCAGTTGTCGAAAATCTTTTTGAATTTTTCAAAATTTATGCTAAAATACACTAAAAATCTTTTTGGATTTTTTACTTTAAAGAAATGCAATAAAGAAATATTTACAGACAATATTTTTGTGAGTTTGTGTAAGAGGATCATATCAGTTTTTGAGACAGATCACTAACACCATTAAGCTTTAAACATTTTCAGTTATAAACGATTCACTTAGATTGTCAATATACTGATCCACTTAAATTTTCACACAAATTTCAATTGTTTCGAGATACGAGATTAATGTTTTAGAGACTTAAACTTAATCATGTGTCCCACCTCAGAATATACTCCCGTATCCAGATCCCAGTATTCAGTCTTACAGGTGAGTATACCTAGATGATATCTGTAAAGGGTTAAATGCGAGGGCCGTGAGAGCTCAGGCTATTGCTTCCGCAAAATCAGAGAGATGACGGCTTCGACTTTTGGTGTGTTCCCTTTAGAGAATCTTTTCTTCAACAGCACATGATTAGCATTTTGCAATGTTTCATCATTTTTTATGCTGAGGGCGGTGCTATATTTCAAGCAAGCAGAAAGTATTATACGGGGACTAGGCCATTGCTTTCGCAAAATCAGAAGTCCCGGGATAATACCCCAGATATCACTAAGCATAAAGACCTAGTATCTCAGAAAAAGGGACCTTTCAAACCAGATTTCAAGGGTTACCCATATATCCGAGAGATGTTCCCCACGAGATAAGTAAGTTTGAAATTTAGGTTTATATCTCGTCACAATCTACTAAATGTGCAAAAACCTACTGGCATATCATCAGTGAGACCGTTTATCACATTTTAACTTTCCAATTCTTTAGCGTGTTGTGATAGTCCACTGATGTACTATCATTTCCTCTTTTTTCAACAAAACTCATTTTTGATTTTATCATGTTTTTGGCTTTTTCAAAATTTTAAATGTTTTTGGATTTTCTGAAAATTCTTACTCCCCCTAAAATGCAAAATCATTTAAAAAAATTTGAAAACAAACTGTACAAGGTAAAGTGACAACTGTTGTGAATTGCTTCAAATCGCCATTCACTTGGCATAAACAATCAGAACTCCCCCTTACAACAAACTATTTTCCCATTATGATTTCAAAACACTTAAGTTTGTTTTAATCAAATGGTTTTTCCGAAAAAATAGTTTTGTTGATTTTATAAAACCACTTGTAGGTTAAGGGATCTCATCACACTGTTTTCTTCTTTAACTACTTGAAATAATTAACAATTTTTAAATCAATCAACAAATACCACTTGTAGAAAATCAAGTACAATTTAATGTCCCTGATTTACCACTTATAGGTCGAAAAATCACAAATGTGACTTTTTCAATAAAGATGCCGATTCCTACTCCACATTTACCAACCTGGGAGTTCCGGCAAGTCCTGGTTTTCAATCATCATAATAGGTTCCATCCCAGTCACAAACCTGGGATGACCCATCTTTACCTTGTTTCTTCATTTTCTTCTCATAAAATTCCTTTACCCTTTTGACCTTTCCGTCAACCATTTTTCCAAAAATTCTTTGAACTGTGGAATTAAAGGCTTTTTCAATATCAAATTCTTTCTTTTCTGAGAAAAATTGATTTGAAATCTCAATTTTACCAACTTTTTGTTTAAAATTCTCAGCTCTCAATGGTGGAAAATTGACATCATCCATTGGCGGTACTGATTTTCCATCTTTTAACTCAACCTGTAGCTCCTCTGACTTTGTGGAATCAGATTCATCGCCAGAAGATAGCTCCTTTGATTTTGTCGAATTAGAATCATTGCTAGAACTACCATCAGATTTCTTAACAACCCATCAGATTTCTTAACAACCCATCTTTGATTGTCAGATTTCTTAACAACCCTTTTTGAACATTCACCAACCTCAAACTTCGAATTTTTGAAAACTTTGAATTGTTTGGTTGGTGGTTCATTTTCAACCATCTTTTCTTTCAGTTTAAGAGAAACTCCCTGTTTTGTTTGAATTGTCTTTGAACAATTCCTGGCAATATGACCAACAATTTTGCATTGAAAATAGATCCTTGTCTCCTTCTTCTGAGCAACTCCATTCTTCATTTCTTCTTGCTTCTTTGCAAGGAACTCTTTGTTTGATTGTTTCCAGAATGGTCTTCTTTGTTCTTCCTCAGCACTTGTCCCTGAGACAAAAACAGTTTTTGATTTATAAGTTTTATCATTTTTATGATTTTCTTGTGATACAAAACCCAAACCTTTTCTTTTGAAATTACTGTTATGGTTTGGTTTCTTTCGATAACCTAAACCAGAACTGTAACCCTTTTTCTTGTTTTCTCTTTGTTGAACTCTTGAGGTGTAAGGATTAGGTTTTTTAGAAAGATTTACATTTTTTATTTCAGAAATATTAATTTATGTTAGTTTGAAAACCTTGTTTATCAGTTCTGATTTAACACCTCTTATTGGAAATTCTTCATCAGAATATAATTTGTCAGAATCATTCAAAGTATATGCCACTTTGATTGGTTCGTCATTCAAATTAGATTTTGATAACAAAAACTCTTTATTGTAAACCCGTTTCTCCTTTTTGACTGTTGGACTTGACGTTTCAGACTTTGACTCTGAATTTGACTCCGACTTTGACTGCTCGGTTTCATCTTTATCCAACACCTGATCAACCACTTTCTTTATTAACTCGGACTCATGATCAGTATCAGATGAAGTAAAAGTGACATCAATGTTGTCGGGCAAATTATCTGATGGTTCAGATTCCCACACTAGATTGGTTGCCTTTTTGACTCTTTCTGAATTTGGATTTCTAGGAGAATATCCATTTTCAAGCGGGGGTGGACACTTGTTGTAACTGGCATCTTGTTTCTTACCAGAAATCTTCATTTCAGTATCCTTCTTCTTTTCAGAACTCTTGTCTTCAGACATTTCATCTTCATCAAAAGCCTTCATGCCTTCAATGGTTGGATAAATCCTGTCAATAACATAAGAAGTACATGAGTAACTTTTTAAAAATCTATTAACTCTTTCTGTTTCAATCCTTTGAGTTTCCAGTTTCTGTTCAAGCACAGCACATTTCTCAATGTAATTGTTGACAACTTTCTACTTTGTCATAAAAGCTCCTTGAAGTGTCTTCATAGCTGTTGCTTGTTCACTGCTTGATTGATTGTACTGATTCATGGCTTTATTCAAAACATTGTAAGATTCTTTCAATCTGTTCATGTTATGAATCAAAGTACTATTTTGCTTCTTCACTGCTTCACAGTTTTCACATATCACCGGAATCTTTTGTGCATCAGCTTCAGCTTCAACTGTGAAAACCGGAATGTCTTTGACCTTTTTCCTTATCACTGGAACTTCTTCATCATCACTGCTGAGTTGTTTTTTAGCTTTCTTCTTTTTCTTTCGAACTTTTCCATCATCACTGTCACTCTCCTCCATCAATTTTAAATGCTCTTTCATTCTTTTTGCATAATAATCTTCATCATTAACACTATCTTCAACAACTCGAGCATCAAAAGCTTTATGATTTGAAGTTTTGTTAGGATCATAATCATCCCAACTGAAATTTGCCCAGCTAAACCCTTCTGGTAATTTTTCATCATCCTGATCAATTATTTTGCTCATGAAATAAGCTTTCTTTGATGACTCTTCAATCTCCTTCCTGTCATGAGCAGTTTGTGGTTGTTGTTGATGTGATTGTTGAGCAACTTGATGATAAATTGCTTTCCGATAATAATCATTGTTGTTGAATGGATTTTGAGCTCCACTTGCTTCGCGATTTGTGCACTCTCTCTTGAAGTGTCCTTTTTCCCTGCAACGAAAACAAGTAACTTTAGATTTATCAAAACCTAAAGTAGAAACATTTGCATCACGGAAATCATCTCTTCCCGTAATTTGTTTAAACTTTTTGGCTCTTCTCAAAACATTAGCCAAACACCATTTTATATCCATCAATTCCATCTCCTCAGCATCAATCTGATCGTAATCCTCTTTTGTCAACATTGGATTCCCGATCTTTCCTGCAACTAAACTTTCATATGATTCTAATACAGTTTCCAACAACGACATGTGACCTTTTGCAACCTCTTCCGAGAAATTTTCACCATTTTCAAGATTTAAAACAATGTTGCATTGTAATCTCTTGCCATTCTTGGTTGTTGAAAAATTTGGATCAAATGATGGATATGAAGAAAATCCTGTTTTGCTGTTTGATCCTTGAGATGACCCTCCAGACAAACTCTTAGCATTGAATGCAGTTTCAACCTTTGGTGACATATTGGACTTATCACTAACACCTCATTTGTAATAAAGACCTACATCTTGTTCACCATCAAAATCTTTCATTCTTGAGATCTTCCTTTGTTCCATTTCCTGAGCTTCAAGATTTTCAATGAATTTATTCAGTGTCAAATTACTAAAATCTTTCTTATTTCTCAACATCATAAGATATGTGCCCCAAGTTTCATGTGGCAATGCATCAGCCAACTTTTCTATCAACTCTTCATTATCTTTTGTGATGCTCACTCTCTTCATTTGGACTAACAGATTGCAGTACCTTTCAATAATCTGCTTGGTACTCTCAGTTCTCAAACCACGAAATAAATCAAACTCTTTTTTCAAAAGTGACTTTTTGTTCTTGATCATCTCTTTACTTCCAAAAAGCTTTGATTTAAATGCTTTCCAGATAGAGTATGCACTTACATTGTGTTGCAATAAAACCAAGATATCTTCTTTAACAGCTTGATGCAATAGACTAATCATCATCTTTTCATTTTTGTATTTCTTTCTATCATCAACACTTAGATCTTTAATAGCAATCTCCTCTTCATCATCATTCAATGGTCTAATATATTTCGTTTCAACACATTCCCAAGCATCCAAATAATTTGCTTGAACCCAATTCTCAAAACGTTCCTCCCATCCTTTATATTCCTCAATATTCATAAGCTTAGGTGGTTTTCGCATAGTGCCCGTTTCATTTTCCATGTTCAAGTTCTGAGTAAGAGATGCCGGAGTAGTCGGGGTAGTAGCAAATGCGTTATAAAATTCCTCTTCCATGTTTCGGTAACACAATTTCACAAAACAATCTTTCAAACGAAATTACTTTCAAGCGAAATATCAACTTCACATGAAATACCCTATTTCACACGGAATAGCCTCTCAAATGAAAACAACTTTTCAAGCGAAATACCCTGATTTTGTGTGAAATACACCAACTTTCAAACGGAATAGGTGATTCCGTACGAAATACCAACTTTTTCAAGCGAAATACGACCTACGTGCGAAATCAAAAACTGATTTCGTACGGAATAGCGAGCTGATGAACTCTTTTCAAGCGAAATAATGATTTCGCGTGAAATACAACCTGATTTCGTGCCAATTCAAACGAAATAATATCAATCTCTTTCGTGCGAAATAGCACTTTCAAACAGAATTTTGAAAAATTGACCAAGATTTAAGCCGTTTTAAGGTCTGATTCTTTCTAGGGTTTGTTAAAACACTGTTACGCACAACATGTTTCAAAATCAAGACATTTTGACCGTGAATTTTTGTTAATTTTGAAAAGGAAGATGTAGAAATCAGATTTTGCAGCTGAAATGGTAAGAACTCCTCCTCCTGAGCTCTGATACCACTTGTAGGATCGTTTTCACGACCGAAACGAGTCGTTCAGAGGTGTTCTTCTCAATACGAGTGGCGGAAACAAACGTATCGAGTTGATTTCAGCTAAAACACACACAGAATCACTTTTAACTGTCTTTAGATTGATATCAGATTGATTACAAGCCTGTAGACACTTCGGCAGAGCTTCGCTACCGGAAATCAGAGTTACAAACGAAATCAAATGAGCACCAATTTATAGACATAGTGATTTCGCATTAACAGATTCAAACGAAATAGCTTGCTATTTCGTATGAAATAGCCTTGGCTATTTCGTGCGAAATCAACCTTAACACTTCCATGCGAAATCAAACATTTCATATTTTCTCGATCTACGTGCCCTGATTTGTCTATACTAAAACAAGACTCGATACAAGACGAAGTCAATAGACGTATGCACCAACAAATATAATTTAAGTTAAAATATTTATTATTTTAACAAATAATTATATACTTTGGAATAATACTATGACACAAAGAAACGTAACTCAAAGATATTATTTAAGACTAAAGTCAAGGCACGACCCATCCGTCTAATACACCTTAGCACGTTTGTAGGTAGTCGTGTGAACGAGTAGCAGCTTTGAGATACACATGATTTCGAGATGCAGGACAGTGAGTTCATGTCCCCTTTTCTTTTAACTGTTTTCAGTTTTGTAACTTCGGGGGTGGAATACATGTTACAAATGTTTACAAACGTTTACAAATGGTATGGTTAGCTAAGGAATGAAGTGTTAGATCATGTGAATGGGTAGGCACACACTTGAGACCATTAATCATTGTATAAGGACCGAGGGACATGAGTGATAGATCTATTTGGGTGTTGCGAGCCCCACCCCTGGGCCGGAAGTGGCCGAAGGTGGTGACTATGTCTTCCAGCCGGAAGCCCGGTACAACTCCGCTAGGTTTGAGCTTTCCTACGCCGTTCCACACATATTAATGACCTTGCAAATCATTAATTGATCTGTTCATAGACGCTTTCATACTGGTTTACAAATACATAACTATGGTTACAAAGTTTATTACGAGCTCAAATACAAAACACATGAACTTGCTCAACTTTTGTTGATGTTTTCAAACTACATGTATTTCAGGGAACTGAAATGGATCTGGCGGGCGTCGAAGGTTTCAAGTATTGTCTGAAATAAATGATGTTATCCCACCTTTTGTAGGGTTTGGAATGGATGTCTCATCCTAGATAAGACATACATTTCAAAGCCTTGTTTTATCGTTGTATCGTGTCATGTCCATTATGGAACTTAAAACTTTGTTGGTGTTGTATTTTGAACGTGTAGTCTGTGTTTGGATTTAAAACAATGTTGGTTGTAATGTTTTGAAAACTTAATTATGGTTGGATGATGTGTGCAAAATGCAACATATAAATTACATCAATTGTGGCATAAAACTAACCCTTTTTAGTACTAATGTTGGAAAAAGTGTGCTTTTGTCTTCCTTTTGTATTTTCAGGATTAAATGAGCTCAAATTAACAAAAGAAGCAAAAAGACAGCAAAATCTAACATAAATACAAGAAAAGGAACAAACGTGCTATGCCCGACCCCACGACAGCATCTTCCCAAGCAAAACAAGAAGACAGAAGACTGAACACGCCCCGTGCTCAGCGAGCACGGGGGCGTGCCCAAGTGTCAGCAGAAAAGACAAAGTGGTAGAAGCTTCTATTGCTCACCACGGGGCCGTGCTCAGCGGGCACGGGGCCGTGGTCAACTATAAGATTCACAGAATCCAGGAAAATCTTCATAGTACAGATATGCTTCTGCACACGGGGTCTTGCTCAGCGGACACGGGGGCGTGGTCAACTAATACAGACAAGCTGCAATAAATGAAGAAAGAGAAGGATGTGGACACGGGGCCGTGCCCACTGGACACGGGGCCGTGCCCGAGCTTCTGTTCAGCCTATAAATAGGAGTGCTTGGCTCAAGCTCAAACCATCCCTTGGCACACCACCTCTCTCACACTTCACCCACCACCACCATAACACCATCATCCACCACCATCATCCATTGTCCATCATAGAGTGTGTGAGTCGTCTCGGGATCCAAGATTGATCGTAAGAGTTCTTGACAATCAAGGCCATGTTTGCCTAAGTCTCTTACATCACTTGGTGAAGACAAAGTGTCTAGTGTAATACTTTTTATTTTCAATCTTTTCGCACTTTTTAATTGGTTATGTATTAATGACTTTAATAACTAGTTTCTTATGTTGAAGGTGATTCTTCCTTATCGTTTGGCCGTGTTGTCTTGGCATTATTTTACTGTCTATATAAAATAAAAGATTTTCACCATTCATATCTTCACGGTTTATATGGAGGTATGTTGGCTACCTGGTCGGGGGTTAAGGTGTAACACCTGTGTCATTTCAACCATCAAACAAATACCAAACCAATGAAATATTGTATTTCATACTTTGGGCTTGTATAAATATGTGTATCATTTGCACATATCAACTCATGTTCGATTTCAAGCTCTAAATCGCTTTCTGGAAGGTTATACACGCACTGATGCGTAAATATAACCAGTTTAATGCAACAAACACTCCGGAATAGTGAAATAGGTTTAACATACCTTAAATAACCTTTACATAACTTAGATATAAGTTTTGGAAGGTTTGGTGTGGTGAAATCAAAGTTTAATCGCTTACAGGGACTAAAATTGACAAACTGCGAAAGTATGCCAATTTGGACTGTAACAGACATTCCGGAACATGACCATAAGTTAAACATACCATAAATATCCTTTATATAGCTTAGAAATAAGCTTTGAGGGGTTCGGTGTGCAAAAATAAACTTTTGGGTCATTCAGGGACTAAAAGTGTCAAAAAGTGCACAAGTTTGCATTTTCGCGCATAACTTACGTTCTGAATACATCCGGACATCCAAAAATTTATGTAAGCATGACTACATTATATTTTAGTGTTCGCCTTAAGAAAAATCCATTCGTCGCGTCATTTGGTTCGTTTTTCGCACTTATGCGCATTCCGTCGTAATTAAGCGAACATCGCGTTCGTACGACCAAACGAACCATCATCCGGCATATTTTTGAGTATGTTTTGAGTTCCCTATACTTTAACTTCATTTTAGAGCCTTGAAATGAGGTTAACGGGGTTCAAACGCATCGAAAATCGCTTAAACGGGCTGCAGGGACTAAACCTGCCATTTTTGAAACTTTTCTGATCAGGTGAGGTGCTAGCGTAGCGCGAGCCCTAAGGCTCTCACCGTCGCGCTACGCGACTGCCTAGTCTGGGGCAGAAACATGCAGAAACTCATTTTTCGCATTTTCGGGACCGGATTCGACGTATCTACAGCTGTTAACAGCTGCAATCCACTCCCTAATCCTATGCCAAGTGTTGATTTCTTATGGTGAGTGGCAAATGAGCCACCATAAGCTTCCGACACTTGTACGGGTGAGATCAAGGCACGATTTTCGACAAACGATCCTAACGGCTCTACCTTTTCTATAAATACCCACCCCCCCATTGCTTCAAAACCCACAAATCTGATCATTGGAGCTCTAAGTTGGAACTTTCGTTTCATACCGGAGTTATTTTGATCTGGGTTAGCATTCGGGGACCCTTCGTAAGTATTCTTTCGTTCTTTTCCTTATTATATTGTTTTATCGAGTCTGAAAGTCAAACTTTGTTTGACTTTCTGCGTTGACCAGTAATGGTCAATGCGAAGTTCGTTTGAACTTCGCAACGTGATTGTAATCACGTTAGTTATAGTCCCTTGGGACTATGCCTACTGATTACCACGTTGTCTAGGGTCGTAGGGTAAGCGATCTGATAAATCGCTTATACCTCGAACCCGACCCAGTTTGGTCGATCATTAGGATCCGACCAAACACATTAGGTGACCATAGTAGGTAGGGAATAACCTTCCGAGGTTATACCCTATGGTCACATCGTTTAAGTAGTTGTATGATAGGTAGTTTATATGCCTTAGGTAAATTACCAGAATACCCTTTTCATGTATAATTGGTAATTAAGCATATGTAACCTAAACCTTTGTCACATAACTGATTATGTAACATGTTTAGGCATATAACACTTGTCATAGGACTAGTTAGGCGGTCCGAACGCGTTTCACGAGAACGACGCGTTAAAGTAGCATAAGCTACCTAAACGGGTCGTAATGGGTCGTAGACAATTATGTTAGGTTTCATTTAGTATGTAGGCTTTGTTAAACCATATCACACGAGTCTCCACACTCGTTTGGTTTACAAACCCTAATGCTACCCAGTCTTCCGATTTAGGTCCGGTTTATTAATGTAGTTACCTATATTAGGTGCCGTTTGATATTCCGCGATCTCTAGCATTGTTTTGGTTGTTACTCAAGGACTACTGAGCAATCTCAGGTGAGTACATAGACCCCTCTTTTACTGTTTTCCAAACTGTTTTGGGGTGGAACACATGTGCCTACTTGTTACTTTCCTGCTTTCCTGTTTTCACATCATATACTGCTATGTTCGTTAGTACATTATAGTACATGATTTCATTACATTTCATGCTATGTATTGCCATTGTGTGCATTACTTAGTACATCGTTTTACATGACATTTCGACATAGACATTTTAACATGATTGACATTGATCATGCATTTCCCACAAAACATAACTTCGATTTAAACCAAGATTTACTTCAATACTTTGTTTTTGTGCATATGGTTTAGTTGAGACATTTCACTTGCCATACATGGATATTTGACATAGACATTTGACATGGATATTTGACATAGACATTTTGACATGATTTACATCTTGACATGGATACTTTGACATAGACATTTTACTTGTTTGGTTTGGTTTTGTTAAATGATTAAGTAACGATACGTGTGTAATATGATACAAGCATGGTGGATACGCCGCTGGTACTTCCTATATATAAGTGTTTGTATGGTATTACATATCGTAGCGTTATTTGAATCATTTCAGTTTGATACATATAACATTTTATACAAATAACATATTTTTCACAAGACATTGTTTTATAACAACTTATCTTATACAAACTCAGTTACATGGTTATTCATTTAACCATACATTATTCACTTATTTATACATATCATCTGAACTCATTGTTTTTCAAATGATTTACAAAACAAAGCAAATAACAAGGTTCATGACTAAACATTTTCTCAAACATAAGTCATGAAACCTATTTTCACAAAACCTATGTATCTCACAGGCATTTTTATGCTGACGTACCATATTTTCACATGTGTTTTTCAGGAGCTGTTGCATAAGATGATCAAGATACATATAGGCAGACTTGGGCTTTAGTGACAATAAAAGATGCAAGACTAGTTAATTATGTTGTATTTCCTTGTTTGTTAAGACATTGTAACACTTTAATCAATAAAACGAAACTTCAATTGCCATGGATTTGAAACAATTAATTCTGTTACAACACTCCCCGACATTTCCGCCACGTTTTGTATGTTCCACGTGGTCGGGGTGTGACAGAAAAGATGGTATCAGAGCCAATGGTTATAGGGAATTAGGTTATTAGTAATGCTTTGACCTAGTCTATAACTTTCTTAGGACCCTAACGCGAGTTTACTTGCGTTTAGTCATAAAACAATACCGTCACCTATCCTTAGGCGACGACCACAACAAGAACATAAATTTCAAAACCGCTTTGAAAATTAATCATCTGTTCTAGGATGATTTATTACAAGGTTTTGAACCCTCAATTGTAAGGTTTTGAATCCCTTCGATTTTCAAAATCTCGTCAAGGTTTTGGGTTTTAAATAATGTGAACACGTGCAAACTGGAAGGGTGAACGCCTGTATTCTGAGTTTTCTGTCTAGGCAAGCACTTCGTATACATCCCAACCAGACGCGAGACCAGTTGTGCTTACCTGGGAATTCTTGGAATGAGTGTTCACTTATAGGCGAGCATGTCTTCGCGATACGTTATTTTTGACCTATTTACTTTGATTTTTCACCGAGGTCGTTTGTTGCTTTGTAGTGACAAACAAATGACCACTATCCTTGCTTTCATCAGATTTGCTTCATCTCATTCATTTCGTCTAATTCTCTCACTCGTTTCATTTCATGTTTCCTCTTTTAGAATGCCTCCTCGACGCGAAAATCAGATGACGCCTGCCGAGCTGGCGGAAATCATCGCGCAGCAAATGGCTGCTGCCTTCCCAAATCTTTGTGCTCAAATAATACAAGCCATCAACAACAATAATGCCCTCTGCAGCTTCAAGACGTTCAACTCGGCCAAGCCATCAAAGTTCTCTGGGTCTCAAGGAGCGACAGCACTTCTGCAATGGTTCGAGAGTCTAGAGAGCACCTTCAGGCATGTACAATGTCCAAATGAGCGAAAGGTAGATTTTGCATCTAGTGTCTTTGAGAAACGAGCTTTGACGTGGTGGAACGGTGTGGTGAGAGATAGGGGTGCCGAAGTGGCACTGGCCCAAACTTGGGAAGAACTTCGAGCACTGATGATGAAGGAATTCTGTCCTCGTCACGAGATCAGGGCATTGGAAAGGGAATTCGACGATCTTAAGCAAGACAGCGGTGAACATCGAGCATACACTGATCGATATGAGGAGCTGAGCCTGTTGTGTCCTACCATGGTTACGCCTTTGGATAAGGCGATCGAAAAATACATTGATGGTCTCCCTGACTTAGTTCAGGACATTGTTACCGGTAGTAACCCCACTACGGTTAGGCAGGCCATTGAGCTATCTGCAACGTTGACTGAATCTCAGATCAGAAAACGTAAGCTTTTTCGAAAGGGTGACAAGAAACCAGTTGAGGAATCAAAGACCATGGATGTACAGACTGAATTCCCTGAGAAGTCAAAGAAGCAAAAGGCTTCTCAGAACTTCGCCATGGTTACTTACAGTAATCAAGCTATCCCCAACCAACCAGCTCAACCCTGTACTAGGAAGCCATACAATGGAACTTCACCCTTGTGTAACCGATGTGGCTTACATCATCATGCTAATGTGAAGCGCCGCGAATGCGAAATTTGTGGACTTAAAGGTCATGTGGCAAAAGTTTGCGTTGCAGCAGTTGCACCGAATCAAGCCGACAACAAACCTGCTCGAGCTCGCTTCCCACCAGGTTCTTGCAACAAGTGTGGTGAGATGGGTCATTTCCGAAGAAATTGCCCAAAGCTTGCTAATGCTAATCCAGCACAGGGATGAGCATCTGATCGACTAGAAGACAACACTCTTTAGAAATAATCATATCTTATGTATTATTTTCTTTTGTTGTCAAGGTTCATGAAACAGTTGTTATCATTGTTAATAAATAAATCTTTTTATTTACATTACAATGTATTTATGTAGTTGTATGCATAAACAACATATCCCCTAAAATACCGACAATCGAGGAATCGTATTCCTTGAAAAGCAAACTACTCCCAAAATTCTTCTATTTTACAATCTCTTGCGTTTTCCACAAAGATCCTAAGTACCCGTCTCTTGTAAAGAGACGAAGTACAAGGTGCATGTTATAATTCTGTACGAATACCCCAAGTACCACTATAAATTCTTAATAGGGTACCCAAGGGTATTTCCGTATGTCCTAAATTATTGTGTACCTTAATTCGAAAATTGCGTTTTCCTGAAAACGAAAATCGAATTTTTGGTAGATCATCCTATCTTTATAGATAGATTCTTGAAATGATTAAAGTGCCAAATGAAATCCACGAATTGGATTCCTGGTGTGCTTTAAGTATCCGCGTCCAAAGATAACAAATTAATGACCAAGTTAAACAACTATGTGATTATGTGCTTATGTGTTTTCTCTTATGTTTTTGTGTAAATCCAAGTTTTGTTATCTAAATCCTCGTAGAATCTTCCATATCTTTGTATAAGGAAATTCATAGTAGGATATCCAAAGGTACTATATTAAATCCTCAATGGGCTTCTACGTTGTAGTTAAGTCCCTCGGATTATATTGTACTATTCCATAATTAGACCCCTGAGTGGTCTAGTTAAACAGATTGATCCAAAAATCTGGTTAGGAATATCATGTGATGATATAGCTGAAAGGACTCCTTGGTGGTCTAATTAAAAAGATCATGTGTTGATCTGATTAAGAGGACCCTAGGGTGGTCTAGTCACACTCATCACAGATTTGATATTTTTCCCCTACACATCATGAAATGCACTGTGCGGACTGTGCAAGGAATTACGTAATTATGGACGCGTACATAATTATAAAATTTAGTGCACAGAAACCACAGCAAGTTTTGTCATGTATCTAGAGTTTACTCTGTTCATTTTTGTTTCTTAAGATGTCAAATGACTATTCCGTTCATTTTTGTTTCTGAAGATGTAAAATGACTATTCCGTTCATTTTTGTTTCTGAAGATGTAAAATGACTATTCCGTTCATTTTTGTTTCTGAAGATGTAAAATGACTATTCCGTTCATTTTTTGTTTCTGAAGATGTAAAATGACTATTCATTTTTGTTTCTGAAGATGTAAAATGACTATTCCGTTCATTTTTATTTCTTAAGATGTAAAATGACTATTCCGTTCATTTTTGTTTCTGAAGATGTAAAATGACTATTCATTTTTGTTTCTAAAGATGTAAAATGACTATTCCAATCATTTTTGTTTCTGAAGATGTAAAATGACTATTCCGTTCATTTTTGTTTCTGAAGATGTAAAATGACTATTCTGTTTTGTTTCTGAAGATGTAAAATGACTATTCCGTTCATTTTTGTTTCTGAAGATGTAAAATGACTATTCTGTTTTGTTTCTGAAGATGTAAAATGACTATTCTGTTCATTTTTGTTTCTGAAGATGTAAAATGACTATTCTGTTCATTTTTGTTTCTAAAGATGGAAAATGACTATTCTGTTCATTTTCATTTCTAAATAATTCCTGTTGAAAATAACTCTGTTCATTTTTCATTTCTGAAAAATGTTCGTTAAAGAGAAATTACAGGATTACGTCTTGTTTATCTTTGGTGGTTATTTGACACAAAGCCACAAATAGACTCCTACGAATTAATTTCGGGACGAAATTTCCTAAAGTAGGGGAGACTTTAACACCTGTGTCATTTCAACCATCAAACAAATACCAAACCAATGAAATATTGTATTTCATACTTTGGGCTTGTATAAATATGTGTATCATTTGCACATATCAACTCATGTTCGATTTCAAGCTCTAAATCGCTTTCTGGAAGGTTATACACGCACTGATGCGTAAATATAACCAGTTTAATGCAACAAACACTCCGGAATAGTGAAATAGGTTTAACATACCTTAAATAACCTTTACATAACTTAGATATAAGTTTTGGAAGGTTTGGTGTGGTGAAATCAAAGTTTAATCGCTTACAGGGACTAAAATTGACAAACTGCGAAAGTATGCCAATTTGGACTGTAACAGACATTCCGGAACATGACCATAAGTTAAACATACCATAAATATCCTTTATATAGCTTAGAAATAAGCTTTGAGGGGTTCGGTGTGCAAAAATAAACTTTTGGGTCATTCAGGGACTAAAAGTGTCAAAAAGTGCACAAGTTTGCATTTTCGCGCATAACTTACGTTCTGAATACATCCGGACATCCAAAAATTTATGTAAGCATGACTACATTATATTTTAGTGTTCGCCTTAAGAAAAATCCATTCGTCGCGTCATTTGGTTCGTTTTTCGCACTTATGCGCATTCCGTCGTAATTAAGCGAACATCGCGTTCGTACGACCAAACGAACCATCATCCGGCATATTTTTGAGTATGTTTTGAGTTCCCTATACTTTAACTTCATTTTAGAGCCTTGAAATGAGGTTAACGGGGTTCAAACGCATCGAAAATCGCTTAAACGGGCTGCAGGGACTAAACCTGCCATTTTTGAAACTTTTCTGATCAGGTGAGGTGCTAGCGTAGCGCGAGCCCTAAGGCTCTCACCGTCGCGCTACGCGACTGCCTAGTCTGGGGCAGAAACATGCAGAAACTCATTTTTCGCATTTTCGGGACCGGATTCGACGTATCTACAGCTGTTAACAGCTGCAATCCACTCCCTAATCCTATGCCAAGTGTTGATTTCTTATGGTGAGTGGCAAATGAGCCACCATAAGCTTCCGACACTTGTACGGGTGAGATCAAGGCACGATTTTCGACAAACGATCCTAACGGCTCTACCTTTTCTATAAATACCCACCCCCCCATTGCTTCAAAACCCACAAATCTGATCATTGGAGCTCTAAGTTGGAACTTTCGTTTCATACCGGAGTTATTTTGATCTGGGTTAGCATTCGGGGACCCTTCGTAAGTATTCTTTCGTTCTTTTCCTTATTATATTGTTTTATCGAGTCTGAAAGTCAAACTTTGTTTGACTTTCTGCGTTGACCAGTAATGGTCAATGCGAAGTTCGTTTGAACTTCGCAACGTGATTGTAATCACGTTAGTTATAGTCCCTTGGGACTATGCCTACTGATTACCACGTTGTCTAGGGTCGTAGGGTAAGCGATCTGATAAATCGCTTATACCTCGAACCCGACCCAGTTTGGTCGATCATTAGGATCCGACCAAACACATTAGGTGACCATAGTAGGTAGGGAATAACCTTCCGAGGTTATACCCTATGGTCACATCGTTTAAGTAGTTGTATGATAGGTAGTTTATATGCCTTAGGTAAATTACCAGAATACCCTTTTCATGTATAATTGGTAATTAAGCATATGTAACCTAAACCTTTGTCACATAACTGATTATGTAACATGTTTAGGCATATAACACTTGTCATAGGACTAGTTAGGCGGTCCGAACGCGTTTCACGAGAACGACGCGTTAAAGTAGCATAAGCTACCTAAACGGGTCGTAATGGGTCGTAGACAATTATGTTAGGTTTCATTTAGTATGTAGGCTTTGTTAAACCATATCACACGAGTCTCCACACTCGTTTGGTTTACAAACCCTAATGCTACCCAGTCTTCCGATTTAGGTCCGGTTTATTAATGTAGTTACCTATATTAGGTGCCGTTTGATATTCCGCGATCTCTAGCATTGTTTTGGTTGTTACTCAAGGACTACTGAGCAATCTCAGGTGAGTACATAGACCCCTCTTTTACTGTTTTCCAAACTGTTTTGGGGTGGAACACATGTGCCTACTTGTTACTTTCCTGCTTTCCTGTTTTCACATCATATACTGCTATGTTCGTTAGTACATTATAGTACATGATTTCATTACATTTCATGCTATGTATTGCCATTGTGTGCATTACTTAGTACATCGTTTTACATGACATTTCGACATAGACATTTTAACATGATTGACATTGATCATGCATTTCCCACAAAACATAACTTCGATTTAAACCAAGATTTACTTCAATACTTTGTTTTTGTGCATATGGTTTAGTTGAGACATTTCACTTGCCATACATGGATATTTGACATAGACATTTGACATGGATATTTGACATAGACATTTTGACATGATTTACATCTTGACATGGATACTTTGACATAGACATTTTACTTGTTTGGTTTGGTTTTGTTAAATGATTAAGTAACGATACGTGTGTAATATGATACAAGCATGGTGGATACGCCGCTGGTACTTCCTATATATAAGTGTTTGTATGGTATTACATATCGTAGCGTTATTTGAATCATTTCAGTTTGATACATATAACATTTTATACAAATAACATATTTTTCACAAGACATTGTTTTATAACAACTTATCTTATACAAACTCAGTTACATGGTTATTCATTTAACCATACATTATTCACTTATTTATACATATCATCTGAACTCATTGTTTTTCAAATGATTTACAAAACAAAGCAAATAACAAGGTTCATGACTAAACATTTTCTCAAACATAAGTCATGAAACCTATTTTCACAAAACCTATGTATCTCACAGGCATTTTTATGCTGACGTACCATATTTTCACATGTGTTTTTCAGGAGCTGTTGCATAAGATGATCAAGATACATATAGGCAGACTTGGGCTTTAGTGACAATAAAAGATGCAAGACTAGTTAATTATGTTGTATTTCCTTGTTTGTTAAGACATTGTAACACTTTAATCAATAAAACGAAACTTCAATTGCCATGGATTTGAAACAATTAATTCTGTTACAACACTCCCCGACATTTCCGCCACGTTTTGTATGTTCCACGTGGTCGGGGTGTGACATAAGGGAACGGTTTGGTAAGAGTCTTGCCGTTGTTCAGCGTTTAGAGATCCTGCAAGGGACCTGGGTCAAATTTAGTAGGACCTCCTTCAATACTTAACGGTATTGGATGGCGGGGGTCCAAACTCTTTGATCCCCTCATAAGTTAAACTACTATTAATACTATAAACCGGCTACTTAGGACTGTATCCTTGCTGACTCAGACTACTTAGCCGAGGGTAACGTCACCTCCAAAAGAGGGACTACTGGGTTGAGGGTAACGTCACCTCCAAAAGAGGGGCCTACTACAATAACTAAGATAATCCCTTAAATAGTGCAAAAGTGCGGAAATAATCAAAGGTTACACTTAACACGAGTCGGAGCCAAGTGATTCATCTTGTCTATCTGTTTTTCTTTTATTTTTATTTTTCAGCATTTTAGATAGTTTTTATTTTCTTAGTTTAAAACATTTTTCTAGACTTTTGATTAGATTAGACGTTGAGGATAAACCGGTATTAAAAGCTCTTGTGTCCTTGGACGACCTCGGTATCTTACCAACACTATACTATGCTCACGATGGGTGCACTTGCCCATATGTGTGTTTAGTGTTAGTAAATATCGTGTTTTATATATTTAAAACTTGGCTAAAAAAAGTGTAAAAGGGCTTAAAATATACTTAAACTTATCTACACACTTCACACGCATCAAGTTTTTGGCGCCGTTGCCGGGGACACAAGGATTTTAAGAAAGCTTAAAATCGACGGCCTAATCAGTTTTTCAAAACCTTTTTAAAACGCGTGCATATTTTTCTGCATTTTAGTTTAGTTTTGCATTTACAGTAGTGTTATGGGTGGAATTTCGAGCTTATATCCTGAAGGCATATCCTGATATTATATGCTTGATGCTGCGGCCAGGATACTGAACCAGGATATTGGTAACATCCTCTGGGGGTATCCTGGTTGCAGCTAACGATTTTGTTTGGTTGCAAGGTACCAACGTTAGAGGACTTGATCTACCTGAAGATTCGCTCAAGGTGGTTGAAAAATGGACGTTGATGGTGGAAGAATGGGTCTTGTAACGGTCAGAATAGAAGAAAGGTATATTCCGCGAGAATATCGGATGCTGGTCAATGCTATTGACGTTGTAACGGTCATATGAGCTGAAGACCAGGTTTTATAGTTAATATGCACGTGCAAAACAAGTTAAAAGAGTCCCCCAATGTTCAGAATGGAATATTCCCAGCATCCCGGGATAATAGGAGAGTTAGTTTGTTATTTGTAACTATAAATAGAAGGCCAGATCGATAGGAGCACACACTTTACTCTCTACTCTCGAACTCACTCTTCTTTTTTCTTTCTATCACGCACAAACACTCAACACTTGTAATCATTGTACCACTTAGCATTGATCTGCGCCATATCCTGCACTGTATCCTGATATTTGAAGTAATAGAAGAACAAGGCAGCTGCGATTGTCAGCTCCCGAGGTTTTGTGCCGGCGATCTAGATTGATCAAGGGCTTTCCTCGTACATCTCGTGTCACCCTTTACGTTTTTGCTCATTGTTTGATCACAGATACAGCTCTATATCCTGAGCCGTATCCTGAAACTGTTTTTGCAAGTAGTTTGATTAACATATTTTCGACACTCGTTTCTAGCACACTACCTCACTTAACTAATTTGATTAGTTAATTGCTTCGGTAATTTTTGACCAAAACAATTTGGCGCCCACCGTGGGGCAAGTGGTGCTATTTCTACTAAAAGCTTTTGCAAAATCATTACATGGTTTTCTATTTTCAATGTCCTCAAGATCAAACATGAGCTCTTCCACCGTGTCTACTACAACCACTACAACAATTGGTTCGAAGCTTCCATCACCTCCTCTGAGAACGCAAGCCTCTTCACAAGGAACCGAAATTCATGTGGCTCGGGATGTTATTCCCACTCAGAATATTCAGGGATCTGGTCTTGTTTTGGCCTCTAATGAAGAAATTCTAACTTTATTTGGTAGTGTACAGGAACAAATGAGGCAGCAGCAGGAGACCAACCTAATGCTGATAAGAGAGATACAACTCTTGAAATCCAGCTCAAGCAGGCCCGCTGAGGATACTGTCACTCCCTTGCAACCAAGAGCTTTAAACTTCAGTTCTGCAGTATATGCTGAGGATAACAGGGGGAATATTGTGCCTAGCCATTCCCGGAGTCATATTCCTGAGATACCATCTTCGACCAGGATATCGACTGTGAAGGATCCAGGATATGCTCCAGGATGCGCCCCAGGATATAGCCAGAATCACCAAGCTGGTAACTTGTCTGTTAACACTAGTATCCCTGTTACTAATAATCTTGGATCATTGCAGGATGCAGGTGTGACATCAGTGATAACCAGAGAGCTTCAAAAGTTGAAGGATATGATATCAAGTGTGCCTGGGATACTGCAGCCTATACCGGAAGTATCCCGGGATAGTCACAACATATCCCGCTTTGCTCACCCCATTTGTGATGCAGAAATCCCAAAGAGATTCCAGACTCCTAACATGAAGCTGTATGATGGGACGACGGATCCTGAGGAGCATATTGCCCAGTATAGGGAGAGGATGGAAATTAACCCTATCCCGCCAGATCTTAAAGAAGCATGCTTGTGCAAGGGATTCGGCTCCACTTTAACAGGATCAGCCTTGAAATGGCTTCTAAATGTTCCACCTCATTCAATTACATCATTTGCTCATTTAGTTAATTTGTTTAACAGTCAGTTTTCTTGCAGTAGAAGCTTTGAAAAAATAACAAGTTACCACTACAGGATAACACAGGGACCTCAGGAATCCCTAAGGGATTATGTGAACAAATTCAGCAGGGAATCCTTGGATATCCCGCACCTTGATATTGCTACAGCAGTCCAAGCATTCAAGATGGGACTACAAAGGGATTCCCAGTTTTATCAGGATCTTGTGATGAATCCTTGCAGGAACTTGGACGAAGCTCGAAACAGGGCTTTGCGATATATCAGGCTTGAAGATGATAAGAAAATGCAAGAGAGGATGAATGCATCCTCAACATATGAGTCAACAAACAGGAAAATAGAATCTTCACATCAACCATACCGCTCTAGGCCGTATGATAAAAATGAAAACAAAAGAGTGAACGTTGTCCAAGACGAGGATCTTGAGGAGTATCCTGAGTTGTCAGAATATTGTTTTTCTGTTAATATACCTGAACTAATGTATGCTATGCAGGGTTTGGGAGACAAAGCCAGGTGGCCTCGAAAGAACCAACAGAAAGCTTATTGGAAGGATAAATCCAAGTGGTGTGCCTTCCATGAGGATTTTGGACATGTTACGGAAGATTGCATAGCCCTAAGGAAGGAAATAAGCTATCTGCTAAGCAAAGGATATCTGAAAGATCTTCTAGGAAGAAAGAAGAATAAGGGTCAGGATACTGAGAAGGATCCTGAACGAGCAGCATCACCTCCTGCAGATGCCAAGATAATTAACTTTATTTCAGGAGGATCCGACATTTGTGGGACTTTGTATTCTGCGGCCAAGAGACATGCAAAGGAAGCTAAGGCCGAAAGGGGAGATAAACCAGCCAGGATGACTACCCTCACAACTGATAAAGTGATCACTTTTGACAGTGATGACAGGGATACTGTCCAGAATCCTCACCATGATGCTCTCGTAATAACTTTATATATTGCTAACCGTTTTGTGCGCAGGATACTGGTGGACAATGGCAGCTCCGTCAACATAATTCAGCTGGACACGTTGAAGAGGATGAATGTATCCCCGATGGATATTACTTCGAAGTCCACTGTGCTTGTTGGTTTCAGTGGAGAAGCCAGCAATACCGTAGGGGAGATAAAGTTGCCCGTGTATGTTGAAAGGGTCAACTCAATACAACGCTTCTGTGTCATGGACTCCTTATCCTGCTACAATATCATATTGGGTAGGCCATAGATCCATGATATGAAAGTTGTGCCATCAACCTATCATCAGTGTATCAAGATCCCTACTCCTTGGGGGGGTTGTCAAGGTGGAAAGTGATCAACAGGAGGCAAAGGAATGTTACTCATCCACGATGAAATCCTCAACCAAGCCTAATGCAGCATAGCAATTAAAGATGCGGGCCCAGGATATCGTGGAGGCTTCAGAGCAGGATGTAAAGAAAATTATCCTGGATCAGGATAATCCATATATCTCGGTGCTCGTAGGAGCCAATATCCCTCAGGAAATTGAAAATCAGTTAACTAACTTTTTGAAATGCAGGATGTCAACATTCGCATGGAAGCATGAGGATATGAAAGGTATTTCTAAGGATATTATAACTCACAAGCTTGGAATTGACAGGTCTTTCAAGCCTATCCGACAAAAGAGAAGGAAGTTTGCTCCAGAACGAAACGTAATTAATCAAGAAGAGGTTGAAAGACTATTGAAATCCAAGATGATCAGGGAAGTCAAATTTCCCAAGTGGCTAGCAAATGTGGTTGTGATTCAAAAGAAGAATGGGAAATGGAGAGTTTATGTAGATTACACAGACTTGAACAAAGCATGTCCTAAAGACCCATTCCCTCTGCCTCATATAGACTCGATGGTGGATGCCACTGCTGGTCATGAGATGTTAACCTTCATGGATGCATCCTCAGGATTCCAGCAGATCCAAATGGAACCTTCAGACCAGGAGGATACTGCTTTCATGACACCAACAGGTATTTACTGTTATATTGCTATGCCTTTTGGTTTGAAAAATGCAAGTGCAACGTACTAGAGATTGGTGAACATGATGTTTAAAGACAAACTGGGGGACACCATGGAGGTGTACATTGACGATATGGTAGTCAAATCCAAGAAGGCTGAGGATCATCTCCAGGATATTAAAGGAGCATTTGATATCCTGGACCAGTACAATATGAAACTAAATCCTGCGAAGTGCCATTTTGGAGTGGGGGCAGGAAAATTTTTAGGATACATGGTGACTAAAAGGGATATAGAGGCAAGCCCAGAGCAGATTAAAGCTATATTGGATATCAAATCACCTTCCAACATGAAAGATGTACAAAGACTGACGGGGCGAGTAGCTTCATTAAACAGATTTATCTCAAGATCCTCAGAAAAATATAAAGAATTCGACGATGTCCTGAAGAAGAATAAGAGGTTTGAGTGGGGAGAAAAGCATGAAGCAGCCTTGCAGGATTTGAAGCAGTATCTTTCAACCGCACCCTTATTGATGAAGCCTGAAGATGGCGAACCATTATCCCTGTATCTTGCAGTATCAGGGAATGCAGTAAGTGCTGTTTTGGTCAAGGATCACGAAGGTCGGCAGTATCCTGTCTATTATGTTAGTAAAAGTTTATTAGATGCTGAAACTAGATATTCTCATCTAGAAAAAATGATATTAGCCCTAGTTATGGCATCAACAAAACTTAGACATTATTTTGAAACACATAGGATTCATGTTAAAACCAACTACCCTGTTAAAAACGTGCTTAGGAAACCCGAAATGTCAGGCAGGATGGCTAAGTGGCCAGTAAAATTAAGTGCCTATGATTTAGTTTATGAGCCTAGAAATGCCATAAAGTCTCAGGGTTTAGCTGACTTTGTGGTTGATTTCAGTAGTGACATTCAAAATGAAGTAGACTTAGAAGTACAGCAGCTAGGAGAAAACTTAGAAAGCTGGACATTATATACTGATGGTGCATCTAATGTAAGAGGTGTACGCCTAGGTATACTACTAAAATCGCCACAGGGGGACATATTACCCCAGGCTATCAGATGTGAATTTCCTGCCACTAATAATGAAGCGGAATATGAGGCTTTGATCGCAGGATTAGAATTGGCTAGAAACATGAATATTAAGAATTTGCAAGTATATGTTGATTCCTTGTTAATTACTAATCATTTTAATGGATCCTATGCAGTTAAAGGTGAGAAGTTAATCGAGTATCTCGATATTCTTAAAAAATTAGCAGGATATTTCGATGTTTTTACACTTGAACAGGTACCGAGAGAGGAAAATGCTAAAGTTGATGCCCTGGCAAATCTGGGATCATCGGTCAGGATACCGGAAGGAACCCGAATACCAATATTACATATCTTATATCCTGCGACGAATCATCAGGATAAGGAAGTAATAAGTATTCAGGATCCTGATGATGAGTATCCCGAGGAGGATCCTAAGTCCTGGACGGCTCCAATCATGAGATATCTCAAGGAAGGACACATCCCAAAGAACGAGAATCCTAAGGCCTTTAGAATGAAGGTATCGCGATTCACTATTCTAAATAATGTTTTGTATAAGAAATCCCTTGCACGACCATATATGAGGTGCTTGGAGGACCCCGAAACCAAAGAAGTGCTCCATGATATACACGAAGGGGATTGTGGTAACCATACTGGAGGAAGGTCGTTATTCTCAAAAGTATTAAGGACATGATATTATTGGCCGACGATGAGAAAAGATGCTGCAGAATATGCTCGAAGATGTGACGCGTGTCAAAGACATAGTAACATTTTACATCAGCCTGCTGAACCGCTGTATCCCATCGTTTCCCCTTGGCCGTTTATGAAATGGGGTATGGATATAGTGGGAAAGCTTCCAAAGGCTCCAGGAGGAAAGGTTTTCATGTTGGCAATTGTTATGGCTCATTTTCTAAGCATACATATCTTGAACTATATCCTGCTTTTTATTGTTAATCTATGATCAGGATACTGGACGGGGATATTGCTAACATCCTGGGTGATATCCTGAGGTATATCGAATTAATCACATGCAGGTTATAGACTGGGACTTGCCAACGGCCAAGTGGACTTCATCTCCTCAAGACTCGGGCGTATTTGTTAAAGGAGAGACGTTGAGCCCGAAAGACCAGGTCTCCAACGTTCAACTAAGGAATATTCGTTGGATCCCGGTTATGTAGGATAGTTAGTTACATTTGTTTTACTATAAATAGATGGGGGCGGATCAGATTAAGGCACTCAACTTACACATTTTCAAACACTTTCTCTCTAGCTCATCGCAAGCACTACACACAACACTTGTATTCGAATTACATTGTAACACATAGTCGATCCGCACCACATCCTGCACTGTATCCTGATATTTGAAGCAATAGAAGAACAAGGCAGCTGTGATTGTCAGCTCCCGAGGTTTTATGCCGGCGATCTAGATTGATCAAGGGCTTTCCTCGTACATCACGTGTCAACCTTTACATTTTCGCTCATTGTTTGATTGTAGATACAGCTCTATATCCTGAGCCGTATCCTCAAACTGTTTTCACAACTAATTTGGTTAACACATTTTTCACATATAAATTTTAGCACACTACCTCACTTAACTAATTTGATTACTTAATTGCTTAGGTAATTTTTGACCAAAACAATTTGGCGCCCACCGTGGGGCAAGTGGTGCTACTTTTACTAAAAATCTTTGTGAAATCGTTAATCGGTTTTCTATTTTCAAAACTTTTCGCCACATTGTTTACAATGGCCTCAAGATCAAACATGAGCTCCTCTACTATGTCTGCTGCAACCTCTGCTACTACCGGTTCGGTGCTCCACCACCTCCTCCAAGGATGCCATTTTCTTCACAATCTCAAGATGTTATCCCTACTCGGAGTGTTCAGGGATCTGCTCCCGTTTTAGCCTCTAATGATGAAATTCTGACTTTATTTGGAAGTGTGCAGGAACAAATGAGGCAGCAACAGGAGACTAACCAAATGCTGTTAAGAGAAATACAACTCTTAAAAGCTAGCTCGAGCAGACCTGCTGAAGAAACTGTCACTCCTATACAGCCCAGGGCTTTGAACTTCAATTCTGCAGTTTACACTGAGGATAACAGGGGGAATATCGTCCCAAGCCATTCTCAGAATCATACCCCTGAGATACCCTCTTCGGTCAGGATGTCGACTGTGAGGAGTTCAGGATATGCTTCAGGATATGGCCAAAATCCTCAGACCGGTAATGTGTCAAATAATAACATTCTTGCTACTAACAACAATTGCTCTTTGCATGATGCAGGTATGACGTCAACATTTACCCGGGAGCTCCAAAAATTGAAGGACATGATATCAAGTGTACCTGGAGTGGTCCAGCCAATTCCGGAAGTATCCCAAGACAGCCACAGGATATCTCGCTTTGCATATCCTATCTGTGATGCTGAAATACCAAAAAGATTCCAGACTCCCAACATGAAACTGTATGACGGGACTACGGATCCTGAGGAGCATATTGCCCAGTATAGGGAACGGATGGAAATCAATCCTATCCCTCCAGATCTCAAGGAAGCATGCTTATGCAAGGGATTTGGTTCTACCCTGACAGGATCAGCCTTAAAATGGCTGTTAAACGTCCCTCCTCACTCAATTACTTCGTTTTCTCATTTGGTTAATTTATTTAACAGTCAATTTTCTTGTAGTCGGAGTTTTGAGAAACTAACCAGTGATCTTTACAGGATAACTCAAGGGCCTCAGGAATCCTTGAGGGATTATGTGAACAAATTCAGTCGAGAATCGTTGGATATCCCACATCTTGATGTTGCAACAGCTGTGCAAGCTTTTAAGATGGGGTTACAAAAGGATTCTCAGTTTTATCAGGATCTTGTAATGAATCCCTGCAGGAATCTCGACGAAGCTCGTAACAGGGCTTTGAGATATATCCGTTTGGAAGATGACAAGAAGATGCAGGAGAGGATGAATTCTACCTCAACCTATGAATCAACTAACAGGAAATCAAAAACCTCATATAAGCCATATCGCTCCAAGCCATATGGCAGAAATGATAACAAGAAAGTGAATGCAGTTGAAGACGAGGATCCTGAAGAATATCCTGACTTATCTGAATACTGCTTTTCTGTTAATATACCAGAGTTAATGTATGCTATGCAGGGTTTAGGGGACAAAGCTAGGTGGCCTCGAAAGAACCAGCAGAAAGCTGATTGGAAGGATAAATCCAAATGGTGTGCCTTCCACGAAGACTTCGGACATATGACCGAGGACTGCATTGCTTTAAGGAAAGAAATAAGTTACCTGTTAAGCAAAGGGTATCTGAAGGACTTGCTGGGAAAAAAAAGAATAAAGGTCAGGATCCCGAGAAGGATCCTGAACGAGCAGCATCACCCCCAGTAGATGCCAAGATAATTAACTTTATTTCAGGAGGATCCGATATTTGTGGAACTTCGTATTCGGCGGCCAAGAGACATGCAAAGGAAGCTAAGAGTGAGAGGGGAGACAGACCAGTCAGGATGACTACCCTCACAACTGATAAAGTGATCACTTTCGATAGTGATGACAGGGATACTGTTCAGGATCCTCACCATGATGCTTTGGTAATAACATTATATATGGCTAACCATTTTGTACGCAGGATACTGGTAGACAACGGTAGTTCTGTCAATATAATTCAGCTGGAAACATTGAAGAGGATGAATGTATCTCCGATGGACATTACTTCGAAGTCCACTGTGCTCGTTGGTTTCAGTGGAGAAGCTGGGAATACCGTAGGGGAGATAAAGTTACCGGTATATGTTGAAGGGGTCAACTCGATACAACGCTTCTGTGTGATGGACTCCTTATCCTGCTATAACATCATACTGGGAAGACCATGGATTCACGATATGAAGGCTGTGCCATCAACATATCACCAATGCATCAAGATCCCTACCCTTTAGGGAGTTGTCAAGGTTGAAAGTGATCAGCAGGAAGCGAAAGAATGCTACTCATCCTCAATGAAATCCTCAACTAAGCTTAGTACAGCATAGCAATTAAAGATGCGGGCCCAAGATATCGTGAAGGATTCGGAGCAGGATGTGAAGAAAATTATCCTGGATCAGGATAATCCTGATATCTCGGTGCTCGTAGGAACCAATATCCCTCAGGATATTGAAGAGCAGTTAACTAACTTTTTGAAATGCAGGATGTCAACGTTTTCATGGAAGCATGAGGATATGACAGGCATATCCAAAGACATTATCACTCACAAGCTTGGAATTGACAAATCATTCAAGCCTGTTCAGCAAAAAAGAAGAAAATTTGCTCCTGAGCGGAATGCGATTATCCAAGAGGAAGTTGAAAGATTGTTGAAGTCCAGGATGATTAGAGAAGTCAAGTTTCCAAGATGGCTAGCAAACGTAGTTGTGGTACAGAAGAAAAACGGGAAATGGAGAGTCTGTGTAGACTACACGGACTTGAACAAGGCTTGTCCTAAAGACCCATTTCCTCTCCCTCATATCGATGCAATGGTGGATGCTACTGCTGGACATGAAATGTTAACGTTCATGGACGCATCCTCAGGATTTCAGCAGATTCAAATGGAGCCTTCGGACCAGGAGGATACTGCTTTCATGACACCAACAGGTATATATTGCTATACTGCTATGCCTTTCGGTTTGAAAAATGCAGGTGCAACATACCAGAGATTAGTAAACATGATGTTCAAAGATAAGCTGGGGGACACCATGGAGGTATATATTGACGATATGGTGGTGAAATCTAAAAAGGCTGAGAATCACCTCCAGGATATCAAGGGAGCATTTGATATCCTGGATCAGTATAACATGAAGCTGAATCCTGCTAAATGCCATTTCGGAGTGGGGGCAGGAAAGTTTCTTGGATATATGGTAACGAAAAGGGGGATAGAGGCAAGCCCGGAGACGATTAAAGCTATCCTGGACATAAAATCACCCTCGAATATGAAGGACGTACAACGGTTAACAAGCCGAGTAGCAGCTTTGAATAGATTTATTTCAAGATCCTCGGAAAAATGCAAGGAATTCTATGATATCCTCAAGAAGAATAAGAAATTTGAATGGGGAGCAAAGCATGAAGCAGCCTTGCAGGATTTGAAGCGATATCTCTCAACTGCACCTCTATTGATGAAGCCTGAAAATGGTGAACCACTATACCTCGCTGTATCAGGGAATGCTGTAAGTGCCGTTCATATAAAAGACCATGAAGGTCAGCAATATCCTGTTTATTATGTTAGTAAAAGTTTGTTAGATGCTGAAACTAGGTATTCTCATTTAGAAAAACTGATATTAGCTCTAGTCATGGCATCGACAATGCTTAGACATTATTTTGAGACACATAGGATCCATGTTAAAACTAATTATCCTGTCAAAAATGTGCTTAGGAAACCAGAGATGTCAGGCAGGATGGCCAAGTGGTCAGTAAAGTTAAGTGCTTATGATTTAGTATGTGAACCTAGAAATGCCATAAAATCTCAAGCTTTAGCTGACTTTGTGGCTGATTTCAGTAGTGACATGCAGGACGAGGTAGACCTAGAAGTTCAATAGTTAGGAGAATCTTCAGGATCCTGGACATTATATACTGATGGTGCATCCAATGTAAGAGGTGTAGGTTTAGGTATACTACTAAAATCGCCACAGGGGGACATATTACCCCAGGCTATTAGGTGTGAATTTCCTGCTACTAATAATGAGGCAGAATATGAAGCTTTAATTGCAGGATTAGAATTGGCTAAGAATATGAGTATCAAGAATTTGCAAGTATATGTTGACTCCTTGTTAATTACTAACCATTTTAATGGATCCTATGCAGTCAAGGGTGAGAAATTAATCGAATACCTCGATATTGTCAAAAAATTAGCAGGATATTTTGATGTTTTTACACTTGAACAGGTACCAAGGGAGGATAATGCTGAAGCAGATGCCTTAGCAAATCTGGGATCATCGATCAGGATACCAGAAGGAACCCAAATACCAATATTACATATCTTATATCCTGCAACGAATCCTCGGGATAAAGAAGTAGCGGGTATTCAGGATCCTGGAGCAGAGCATCCTGAAGAGAATCCTAAATCCTGGACGGCTCCAATCATGAAATATCTAAAAGAAGGACACATCCCCGGAAATGAAAATCCTAAGGCATTTAGGATGAAGGTATCACGATTCACTATTATAAATAATGTTTTATACAAGAAATCTCTTGCAGGACCGTATTTGAGGTGCTTGGAGTATCCTGAAGCCAAAGAAGTACTTCAGGATATACATGAAGGGGATTGTGGTAACCATACTGGGGGCAGGTCGTTATTCTCAAAAGTATTATGGACGGGATATTATTGGCCAACAATGAGAAAAGATGCCGTAGAATATGCTCGAAAATGTGACGCATGTCAAAGACATAGTAGCATATTACATCAACCTGCTGAACCACTGTATCCTATTGTTTCCCCTTGGCCGTTTATGAAGTGGGGTATGGATATAGTGGGAAAGCTTCCAAAGGCTCCAAGAGGACAAGTTTTCATGTTGGCAATGACGGATTATTTCTCCAAGTGGGTTGAAGCAGAAGCATTTGTTCAAGTTAGAGATCAAGAAGTAGTATCCTTCATAAAGAGAAATATCCTGACCAGATTCGGAGTACCAGCCGAGATAATCTGTGACAATGGTTCTCAGTTTATAAGCAAGAGAACTACTGACTTTTGCAAGAGTTGGGGAATCAAAATTGTTTTGGTCAGAAAATCTGATGAGGATATTGCAACCAAACTCTAGATTACGGGGTATGATGCTCAAAATGTATAACAACAATGAGGATCACTTCAATGTGGAATGCACAAACAACACAAGGATTTATACGGGGAAAAAGCCCTTGATCAAGAGTTGATCTCCGGCACAAAAAACCCCGGGTGATGGAAACTACCGATCACCAAGCTCAAATAAATGAATAAACGTTTACAACATCGGATAGTAACGAGCTAGGTACAAGGATCACTACGGTGAAATGTGTAAAAAGTGTAAGTAATTGCTAAGTGTTTGAACGAGAGCTTATATGAGAGTGTTTGCGAGTGTGTGAAACTGCCAAAAATGATTAAGTGTTTTTCTACTAGCTCGTTACCCCTTTAAAATAGAAATTTAACTACCAAACTAACTATCCGACTTTTGCGCCAAGCCCCCACGTTCTCCACAACGTCCATTTTTGGCCAAGCACGTGCAGAATAGTTTGGGAATATTCTCCAGGAATGTCGCCAAGACTTGGTCAAGCTTGTTATACCTGCGAGGTTGTACAAAACATAAACAAACAATCGTCAGTACGAGGATCCTTAAAGTGATCCATGATCCTGATCCTGATGTTCTTCTGAGGATCACCACCTGTCACAGAAGTAAGGATCACTAATTAGGATAACGAATAAGGATCACTAATTGTTAGAAAATCCTCCCCTAACAATTGCCCCCAAAATATAAGGAGTAATTTGTAAATTAAGCGAGTTATATTTTCTTGATCTTATCCGCAACTAACTAACGGATATATAGCCGTTAATATAGAACTAGCCGTTGCGATCATGACGTCACAGAAGTGACAATCCTGCAGAATCATAATTATAAATAGAGATATAGATAGGATCAATATGCATTCAAATTCGAAAGAAACTCCCTTTATATTCTCAGTCAAAAATCAATCAGGTATCTCTTTCTTCTCTTTCTACCTTTCTTACTCTGTTTTTCTTTCTTTATCACCATCGCTCTAAGAATGATGCTCCGAAGCTCACCGGGCAAGGATCACAAAAAGGATAGCCCTTTGAAGAGTCAAAAAATCATCAAGGACTCAGCGAATGAAAGGTGTTGTTTTAACGATGCACAAGTAGATAAAATCCGTCAGATTTTTCCGGCGAGTGCCTTCTTCAAAACCTTTGATCCCACTGTTCTTAGCGACTACGTTTCTGATACATGGGTCGCCTTCCCAGTCACTCCATTTGCTATAGGGTACACCTATCCTTTCCCGGAGTTCACACAATCCTTCTTTTCCCTTACCGGCATATCTTACATTCAAGCCATGCCGATGATCTGGAGGGTTTTACACACCCTAGAGAGGATCATCGAGCAGGAGAGTCTTGATTTAGGAATGTCAGAACTAGCGGAGTTGTATGATCTTACTACCTTCGGATCCCACCGTTACTTGTTTAAACGGAAACCCGGTGCAGATCACCCTCTTCTCAAAGTCACCAAAAACGACAAAGATTGGAAGCGTCGCTTCTTCTTTGTAAGGAGGGATACCATTTCAGATGGAGAGCACTTACCAAGAACATGGTCCACCCATGGTAGGCTGGAGGATCCTGGGAAGGATCACCAGATGGTCATGTTTTTGTAATAGGATCACTAACCCCTTCTTTGTTTTGTGTCATGCAGCCATCTCCTTTTCACGTCTCATCACAACACCCGCAACCAGGGAAAGACTTGCCACTTTCTGGGGACTGGACCCTGAAACTAGAACTTTTAAGACAACAACCCAAGACTCACAGGAGGTATCCTCAGGATCTGTCACAATGTCGAGTAAGTATCCTTGTTTATAATTTAAATAAATAATTAAATGTATATTAAGAAAAGATACTTATCTTATTTTGGTTGTGTAGGCGCTGGAAAATCTGCCAAATCTGCTTCAAGGTTCAGTGTCACCGATCTCACCACTGTTAAATCCTCCAAAAGAAAGGTTCCTACTAGCCCGACTGTCTCAATCCCCAAGGCACCCCTCAAAGGAAAGGGAATCAAGAAGAGAAAGACTTCCGAGGCTGAGGATTTGCAGGGCCTGCCCTTAATTCGCCACCAGTTCCTCGAGTACTTCAATGATGTAAGGATCACTATCTCTGCTTGCATATCCTGCTGATCTAAGGATCACTTGCTCTTGAACCGCTTTATCCTTTTCTTTTGCAGAAATTTGCTGAGATCGAGGATTACGTCGGTCATGTTGAGGATCAAGATCAGAAGATTGCCGACCTCCAGCAGGTTGCTGTGCTCAAGGATCTTGCAATTGCTGATCTTCAGAAGGAACTCAAGGATACCAAGCAGAAGATGGCCAAGGTACTGGTTAACTTTGATTATGAAAGGCAGGAGATCATGGATGATGCTAAAGTTTCTGCCGCCATAGCAATGTACAAAACCAAACTCCAAATGGCCTTGGAAGCTCAGGATCCTGCCTTCGACAAAGGCAACTGGGAGATTGAAGAATGGAAGGCAAGGCTGGCTGAATTAGGTGATGAAGAGGAGGCTGAGGAGATTCTGGCAATTGAGGCTAGTGGCAGCGGGTTGAAGGATAAAGCTGAGGATGCAGCGGCTGGTGGTGATGATGCAGTGAAGGTGTAGGCTGCACAATTGGGCGATGATGGATATATGTGCTAAGGCCGGAGCCCAATTTTTAGTTTGGTGGTTGTTTTTGTGGTTATGATGTTTAAGACAATTTCATGGGTTGTACTTTGAACAATAGGTTTTTAGGATTAAGGATCATGTATGATCCTTTGGACAAGAGGCAGGATTGCAATTGGTGGAGGGATCCTCTGTTTGGGGGATGAAGCCATTGTGATCCTGCTGCCTTTATATTCCTGCACTACTTTTGAACTCGTTATCATGGACACCCTTTACCTACCCCAGCGGACGGGCCACGTTTTGCTGGTAGATGCTCGGGTAGGTAATTTTGACAACCTTTAAAGGGTTAGCCTTTTGTTGATAAATAAAAACTTAACCTTTTGTCGCTTATCTTGTGTTGTTACCCTTTTTAGTATGTTACTTTTCAACTGTTATAATGTTCATCCTGTTTATATTTATCAAACCTCAGAAAATTAAAAAATATATCCATAAAGTTTAGGATATAATCAAGGATCACATATCCCATAACCGATAAGTTCTAATAAGTGATATAGTTTATGAAACACAGGTTCAGTTGTCAAGTATAAGGGTTCATCAAAAGAATAACGAATAAAATCAAAAGAGTTAAGGATCATACCTGAGGATCCAAGTCAGAATCCTACCCATAATAAGGATAACTATAAGATAAACCTTAGAGTGAAATAAGGATCAAGGATCCCTAGATGCCTACCTTCAAGGACCTGAAATAGAGCATAACTTGGGACTAAGCCAATATAAGAAAAGAGTTAGCAACTGGGGACAAGCCCAAGGATAACTGGGGACAAGCCCAAGGATAACTGGGGACAAGCCCAAGGATCGTGTGTAAACTGGAGTATGGCCCTAACTGGCGACTATCCAAACTTAGTGACATGAAGATGTCAAAACCTTAGCTAACGTGAAAACGTTAGAAACCTTATGAACGGATGTATGGTACGTCTACCATTATACGTAGGATCCTAAGCATAGCCAGAACAATGGAATTATCAGCCCCTATAATGAGTACTGGTCCCAAAGCCTTGAACTATACCAGGATCATCGTGCGCTGCAGGCGGAATCTGGGGACAAGCCCAAATAACTGGGGTTAAACCCAAAAGACGGATTGCTTCTGTGGATAACCAACGTTGTGCTAAAGATACCTGAACTTTCAAAACTTGAACTCATGTGAGAGATGGATAAAGGATACATGATCCTTATCCTTATATGAGAAAATAATGAAATAGTTCAAGATTAGGATATTACCTGAGTAAGGATCACCGATATTTTGAGGATCCTATAAGGATATCCCTATCGTGAGGATCGCTTATGCCATAAGGATCCTGCTTACATGAAATACTTCTTCAGGTGGACAGCATTCCAAGCTCTTGGTAGCAAATCACCTTCCATGGTTAGCAATCTATATGCCCCCTTTCCTGCTTCAGCTTCAATCAAATAAGGGCCTTCCCATTTTGGAGCCAATTTTCCATCAGCAGGATTGGTGGTATTTTGAAATGCTTTCCTTAACACCATATCTCCAACTTGAAATCTCCTGATCCTGACATTTTTATTGTAAGCACCAGCCATTCTTTGTTGATAACTGGCCATCCTGATCCTAGCCATATCCCTGATTTCTTCAATAGTATCCAGGTCTTGAGCCAAATTTTCATCATTTTCCTCAGGATCACGGGTACTTGTTCTAGCAGTAGGAACCACCATCTCTGTTGGGATCACTGATTCTGCCCCAAACACCAAAGAGAATGGTGTTTGACCAGTAGCATTCTTAGGGGTTGTCCTGTCAGCCCAGAGCACATAGGGTAGCTCTTCTGCCCATTTTCCTTTCTTGGATCCAAGCTTCTTCTTCAAGTTGTTGATGATGATCTTGTTGGATGATTCTGCTTGACCATTAGCTTGTGGGTGGACTGGTGTTGATGTTATCATCTTAATCCCCCAGCTGTCACAAAAGTTAGTGGTTCTGCCCCCAATAAATTGGGAACCATTATCACATATAATCTCGGAAGGAATTCCAAATCTAGTTATAATATTTCTTTTAATGAAGGATATAACTTCCTTTTCTCTAACTTGGGCAAAAGCTTCAGCCTCTATCCACTTGGAGAAGTAATCAGTCATAGCTAACATGAATACTTTCCCACCAGGTGCCTTAGGGAGCTTGCCAACTATATCCATACCCCATCTCATAAATGGCCAAGAGGAGGATATAGGATGCAATAGTTCGGCTGGTTGATGAAGGATATTGCTGTGTCTCTGGCAAGGATCACATCTTCTGGCATACTCCACAGCATCTTTCTTCATGGTTGGCCAGTAGTATCCTGTCCTCAGGATCCTTGAGAATAAAGCCCTGCCCCCAGTGTGATTTCCACAATCTCCTTCATGGAAGTCTTTTAAAACTTCTTGAACTTCAGGATCCTCAATGCATCTCAAGTATGGTCCTGCAAGAGATCGCCTATACAACATATTATTCATAATTGTGAATTGAGATACCTTAGATTTGAAAGCCCTAGGGTTTTCTCCTGTTGGAATCTCTCCATGTTGTAAGTATCTCATAATTGGTGAGATCCATGATCCGGATCCTGAATAGGATTGAGTATCCTCACTAGGGATCATTGCAGAATTATTCCCTATCTCCATAGCCACATGATCCTCAATAGCTGGGGTCAGGATATGGATAATAGGGATCTTGATATCCTCTGGGATCTTCAAAGATGATCCTAAGTTAGCCAATGCATCAGCTTCTGTATTTTCTTCCCTTGGTACCTGTGACAAACTAAAAGAGACAAAAGAAAGTGCCAAACTCTTGACTATCTCCAAATATTTGGTTAGCTTTTCACCTTTAACAGCGTATGATCCATTAAAGTGATTTGTAATTAACAAAGAATCTACGTGTACCTCAAGATACCTGATCCCCATATGCTTTGCGATTTGCAAACCAGCAATTAAGGCTTCATATTCAGCCTCATTATTAGTGGTTTGGAACTCACAAGCTATAGAATGGGGTATTATGTCCCCCTGTGGCGATTTTAGTAGTATTCCAAGCCCTGTGCCTTTGACATTTGAGGATCCATCAGTATGAAGTATCCAAGGATCCTTGGTCTCCTCTAGCTGCTGGACTTCTAACTCAGCTTCTTCTTGTAAATCACTACTGAAATCAGCCACAAAGTCAGCTAATGCTTGGGATTTGATAGTTGTCCTACGCTCATATCTTATATCATATGCACTCAATTTCACTGCCCACTTAGCCATCCTTCCTGACATCTCTGGTTTCCTGAGGACATTCTTAATTGGAAAATTAGTTTTAACAATGATAACATGAGTTTCAAAATAATGTCTTAACTTAGTAGATGCCATTATTAATGCAAGGATAAGCTTTTCAAGGTGTGAGTACCTGGATTCGGCATCAAGTAAACTTTTACTTACATAATAGACAGGATGTTGTGTACCTTGATGATCCTTAACAAGGACCGCACTTACTGCTTTTGAGGATACTGCGAGATACAAGGATAACACTTCACCTTTTTCTGGTTTCATTAAAGCTGGGGCCGAGGATAGGTAATCTTTGAGGGCTTTTAGAGCATTTTCATGCTTCTCCGTCCACTCAAATTTCTTGTTCTTCCTTAGGATATCATAGAATTCTTTACATTTTTCGGAGGACTTGGATATGAATCTGTTCAAGGCTGCTATCCTTCCTGTTAACCTTTGAACATCCTTAGCATTGGCCGGAGATTTGATGTTCACTATTGCTTTGATTTGTTCCGGGCTAGCTTCGATGCCTCTCTTAGTCACCATGTATCCTAAGAATTTACCTGCTTTAACACCAAAATGACATTTTGAAGGATTAAGCTTCATATTATATTTGTCAAGGATATCAAATGCTTCCTCCAAGTCTCGTAGGTGATCCTCAGCTTTTAAGGATTTCACCACCATATCATCTATGTAAACCTCCATAGTTTGTCCAATCTGATCCTTGAACATCATATTCACCAGCCTTTGGTACGTTGCACCTGCATTTCTCAATCCAAACGGCATAGCAATATAGCAATATATACCAGTTGGAGTCATGAAGGCTGTATCCTCTTGGTCGGACGGTTCCATTTGGATTTGTTGAAATCCAGATGAAGCATCCATAAAAGTTAACAGTTCATGACCCGCAGTTGCATCCACCATGGAGTCAATGTGGGGTAAAGGGAAAGGATCCTTGGGACATGCCTTATTTAAATCGGTAAAATCGACACATACCCTCCACTTTCCGTTTTTCTTTTGAACAACAACCACATTGGCCAACCATCTTGGATACTTGACCTCTCTAATCATACCTGCCCGGAGCAATTTTTCTACCTCTTCCTGGATAATGGCATTCCTTTCTGGTGCAAACTTCCTTCTTCTCTGATGTATTGGTTTGAAGGATCTGTCGATGCCGAGTTTATGGGTGATAACATCTTTGGATATACCAGTCATGTCTTCATGTTTCCATGCAAAGGTAGTCTTTCTCCTTTTGAGGAAGGATATGAGGTCTTCTTTCATTTCGCCAAGGATCCCTGACCCGATATAGATTTTGGATTCAGGATCATCAGGATCCATGAGGATTTCTACCACATCCTGCTCTCTGGCCTCCAAGACATTTCTTGGAGGATACCTTGATTGCTATTGCTCCCTTGACTTCGAAGCTGGTTTCATCGATGAAGTGTAGCAATTCTTAGCTTCCTGCTGATCACTATCGATCTTTACTATTCCCCAAGGACTAGGGAGCTTCACACATTGATGGTAAGTGGACGGGACTGCTTTCATATCGTGTATCCAGGGCCTGCCAAGGATAACATTACAACAAGATAAACAGTCAATAACACAAAATTTTTGATAAGAGTGTAAGCCTTCAATATATATTGGGAGTTTAATGTCCCCCAGGGTGTTCTTAGTTTCGCCACTAAATCCCACGAGCACGGAGGATCTTGGTATGATCTCTAATTCAGGGATACCCATCTTCTTTAGAACGTCAAGCTGGATAATGTTCACTGAACTTCCTCCGTCTATTAGGATCCTGCGGACAAAACAGTTAGATATAAAAAGAGTAATAACTAAACCATCGTGATGAGGATCCTGGATATCAGTACGATCCTCTTCATCAAAGGTTATGACTTTTCCTTCGGAGACACTCGATGTTCGAACTGGCCTTTCTCCGTTATCCATTTTAGTTTCCTTCGCATGCCTCTTAGCTGCTGAGAAGGATGTGCCACAAATGTCGGATCCCCCAGAGATAAAGTTTATCACTTGTGCGTCTGCTGGAGGGGCTGGAGCCTTCTCAGGGATCCTTTCAGGATCCTGAGTCCTTGACTTTTTCCTACCCAACAACTCTTTTAGATGCCCTTTGCTCAACAAGTACCCAATCTCCTTTCTTAATGCAATGCATTCTTCTGTGAGGTGCCCAAAATCTTCATGATATGCACACCACTTTGATTTATCCTTTGTTGCAGCTGGCCTTTCATTCTTTCTTGGCCATCTAGCTTTATCACCTAGGTTCTGCAAGGCAAGGATTAGTTCATTGTTATCAACACTAAAGCAATATTCAGAGATTGGAGGATAATCCTCATCATCCTCTTCTTGATCAATAGAATGCACGTTCTGATTATCAGATTTGTTGTAGGATCTGAACTTGTTGCTTCTGAATGAGGATCCTTGCTTATCCTGCTTTGAGGATCCTGTTATCCTCTCCTGAATCCTCTTGTCATCCTCTAGCCGGATGAACCTGAGGGCCCGGGTTCTTACCTCATCTAGGTTCCTGCACGGTGTCATAACAAGATCATCATAAAATAAGGAATCCCTAAGTAATCCCATTTTGAAGGCCTCAACAGCTGTGGCTATATCTATGTTGGGAATGTCTAAGGATTCTTTACTAAATTTGGTAATGTAATCCCTTAATGATTCATTATGACCCTGGGTTATCCTATATAAATCACTAGTTAGTCGTTCAAATTTTCTACTACAAGAAAACTGAGTATTAAACAAGTTAACTAGGTTTGCAAATGAGGTAATAGAATAGGGAGGAAGACTTAGCAGCCACTTGAGAGCTGATCCAGTGAGAGTGGATCCGAATCCTTTGCATAGGCATGCTTCCTTTAACTTTTCTGGGATTGGATTGATCTCCATCCTCTCCCTGTATTGTGCTATGTGTTCTTCAGGATCCGTCGAACCGTCATACAATTTCATTGTAGGCACATGGAACCTCTTGGGTATCTCAGCATCACAGATTGGTGGTGCAAAGCGAGATATCTTGTGGCTCCCATCTGCAATCTCTGGAATAGGTTTGACTACTCCCGGAACACTCGAGATCATATCCTTTAGCTTTTGCAATTCTCTGGCCATGGCATGATTGATACCTGGATCCTGCATAAAACCATGGTTAATAGTATGAGAATTATTAAAAGTGTTACCTCCCATTGGATTCAAGTTAGGAAATATGGAGGTTAATCCATATTGTTGAGATTCTGGAATGATCGAGGGGCCAGCAGAGGCATTGGTCTGCATTGGAATAAAATCTCCTTGATGGACATCTGAACTCCCTGTTTGCAAACTCCTCAAGGATCCTGGCATCTGGAAGGATCCCTGAAACTGGGATGATCCTGGAACAAAGGAGGATCCTTGAACCTGGGATGATCCTGGAACGAAGGAGGATCCTTGAACCTGGGATGATCCTGGAACGAAGGAGGATCCTTGAACCTGGGATGATCCTGGAACGAAGGAGGATCCTTGAACCTGGAATGATCCTGGAACGAAGGAGGATCCTTGAACCTGGGATGATCCTGGAACGAAGGAGGATCCTTGAACCTGGGATGATCCTGGAACGAAGGAGGATCCTTGAACCTGGGATGATCCTGGAACGAAGGAGGATCCTTGAACCTGGTGCATTCCTGAATATCCTCCTGTACTCGTGAGGGATCCCATATGCTGGGGATAGGATCCTGCTGGCTGGAAATATGAACCTAGTGCCTGGGTCATAGCTGTTGTTCCATAGTGCACTCCTTTTGGTCCACCCGCATATTGAATGTTTGGAACCACTGACGGCTGAGAAGTAACCACCGGAGTGTCAAAATTCAAAGATCTGGGCATCAGTGGAGAATGATCCTCTGCCGTTTTCTTCTGTTTCTTAATTTCATCAATCTCCCGGAGGATCCTTTCGTTGGTCTTATCCTGCTCTTGTGCATGATTCCTCATCTGCAAAATCAAGGTATAGAGATCATTAGTAGTAGGATTAGTTGAAACAGAAGAAGTAGGTGGTTTTGAGAAAATGGGAGTCGGTTTCTTCGCAGCATTTTCTGTATTCTTCTGGGATCCAGAAGGTGGTGGAGGCAAAGGAGGAACGCCTTGTGAGGAAGTGAATGAGGGCATCAAGTTTGAAGCATTCTTCGATGAGGAAGCCATCTGCTTGGTTGTAGTGAGCCGAACTAAGCACAGAAATGCGTATTTTCTTAAGGACGAAGCACCAATTGCCCCACGGTGGGCGCCAAACTGTTTTGGTCAGAAAATCTGATGAGGATATTGCAACCAAACTCTAGATTACGGGGTATGATGCTCAAAATGTATAACAACAATGAGGATCACTTCAATGTGGAATGCACAAACAACACAAGGATTTATACGGGGAAAAAGCCCTTGATCAAGAGTTGATCTCCGGCACAAAAAACCCCGGGTGATGGAAACTACCGATCACCAAGCTCAAATAAATGAATAAACGTTTACAACTTCGGATAGTAACGAGCTAGGTACAAGGATCACTACGGTGAAATGTGTAAAAAGTGTAAGTAATTGCTAAGTGTTTGAACGAGAGCTTATATGAGAGTGTTTGCGAGTGTGTGAAACTGCCAAAAATGATTAAGTGTTTTTCTACTAGCTCGTTACCCCTTTAAAATAGAAATTTAACTACCAAACTAACTATCCGACTTTTGCGCCAAGCCCCCACGTTCTCCACAACGTCCATTTTTGGCCAAGCACGTGCAGAATAGTTTGGGAATATTCTCCAGGAATGTCGCCAAGACTTGGTCAAGCTTGTTATACCTGCGAGGTTGTACAAAACATAAACAAACAATCGTCAGTACGAGGATCCTTAAAGTGATCCATGATCCTGATCCTGATGTTCTTCTGAGGATCACCACCTGTCACAGAAGTAAGGATCACTAATTAGGATAACGAATAAGGATCACTAATTGTTAGAAAATCCTCCCCTAACAAAAATGATAACATCTACTCCGGTACATCCTCAAGCGAATGGACAAGCAGAATCCTCAAACAAGATAATTGTCAATAACTTAAAGAAGAGACTTGGAGCCAAAAAAGGAAGATGGGCAGAAGAATTACCCTTTGCTTTGTGGGCTGATAGGACAACGGTAAAGAATGCAACAAGCCAAACCCCATTTTCCTTGGCATTTGGAGCAGAAGCAATGATTCCAACGGAAATGGCAATACCTACTGCAAGATCTACCCTACGGGATCCTGAACAGAATCCTGAAGCCTTGTGTCAGGATTTGGATACTATAGATGAAAAGAGGGATGCAGCAAGGCTAAGGATGGCAGCATATCAACAAAGAATATCCAGAGCATATAACAAGAACATTAGGACCAGAAGATTTAAGGTTGGAGATTGGGTGTTAAGAAAGGCTTTTCAGAATACCACTAATCCTGCCGATGGCAAGCTAGCTCCAAAATGGGAAGGACCATATGAAGTTGAATCAGAAGCAGGGAAAGGAGCATATAGACTCAAGAATATGAAAGGGGATATGCTACCGAGATCTTGGAATGCTATACACCTTAAGCTTTATTTCAGTGAGTTTAGAATTTAATTTCTAACTCAGGATGGTATGAATTCTATCTTTTTTTAAAATATGTTTGGTTTAATTTATTCTTTGAAACCCAATACTAACTTAAGCATCGGAGGGGTGTTAGCCAAGCTAACACCCACCTTAGTGTAAGGACGTTTTGCAGTATATGCTTCGGGATATAGCTCCAGAATGCTCACTCGGGACACTTCAGAAGATTAGAGGATTAGCCCCCTCTCTCACGTACAAGGGATCCTGATCCCTTCACAGGTTTAAAGGTATTCACCTTTCTTCCGAATTGGGTTTAAACACTCCGCCTGGAGCGCAAGTTATTCGGGGATAGTTCAAGGTGGCGGGACCAGTCCATGTAAAAGTGGCTGACAATTTCGTTACTATTGGCTATATCCTGAATCCTAAAGGTATATGAGGATTGATCACCCTCTCTCACGAAAGGGTATTTTCATACTCTCTAAGGTTTAAAGGTTTTCACCTTTCTAAGTCTTGGAGTTTATACACTCCCGCCTGTAGCGCACGAAAATTTGGGATTTTCCCCAGGATACGAGGAATTTATTCCCAAAACATTTTTGGGTTTTACCCCTATGACATGAGAAATTGCCTATGCAATGGAAACTGATATCCAGAAGATTTCTAAGTATTTGAAGACATTGTACACAGGGGACATTCCCACTAAAGCAATAATGTAAAGCTCAAAGGATAAGGCTCGGAACTAATGCACAAAGTGTCTCAGACAGGGGACATCTTCATTGGAAAAGTTACAAAGGGATTGAGGTTTGATGATAGGGTTATACCCTATTCCTGGTATGATCTTTCCTTTATAGACAATGTTTAAATTTTTGATAATACTATGTTTGGTAAAAGGTTAAATATCCTGATATATTCTCAAAATATATTTTCAAAATACTTCACAGAATATTTGATTAAAATATTTGAAATTAATACTGGTTTGGAACTTTGATCATTTAGGTATTATCAAAACAGGTTTTGGAAAAGTGGATTGCTTTTCACTCTTTAAAAAGCTTTCTACAAAGTTGAAGGAATGTTTAGAAGTTCTAGCTAATAAAAAGTTTTTATCATTGAGCATATTGATCAGGATATTTTTGAAAGATAATTGTACGAAATTTTGTAAAGACTAAGATCTGTACTAAGAAATATGAAAGATGAAATTATTTGAAACAATCAGTACTAGTTGATAACCGAAGGTTTCATCCTGAAACCCAGGACCCATCCACCTTCGGCTATCGAATTGTTTTGATGCAGAAATAAAAAATGTTCATAAGACATAAAATTGTTCAAACAATTTAAGGGAAATAAGCTTTAGGGGGCAATGCCTTCTTCGTCCATAATGATTTCAGCAGCATCCGTCTTGGCATCCGCCTCAGCATCCTTCTCAGCATCGGTTGCTTTTTCAACTGCTTTGGAAGATTCTTCGGCAGCTGGTTTGGAAGAAGTGCCGCCGAGGTTCTTTAGCTTGGTTTCCCAGGCACCAACGTCCCAAGAAGGGCATTCAAAACCTAATGTTTTGGCTTCATGGGCCATCTTCAACCTGGCTTGGAGGAGAGAAATGACGACGGAACTCTTAAGGCTTTCCCGGTAGTTGACCATATCCCGTTCATATTGCACATGGGCAGCTTCAAGATCGGCTTGGGCTTGAAGAGTAGCTTTGTTGAGAGCAGTCTGGTGTTCTTGAATCACAGCTTTGAACTTCTCCTCGTAATGACGAGATTTGGCTGCTGCAATCATGCCTTGATCGGAGATTGTGACTTCTGCTTCCTTTAGCTTGGATTCAAGCGTCTTGTTAAGCCCGCAGGATTCTTGATATAGGTGAACCAGACGCTCAAGACCCTACGAAGGTAAGAGGACAGGTATTAATATTGATAAATCTTTGTAAATGATGTAAGCCGCAGGATGTAATATGAGAATACTAACCTGGTTAAGAAAGGAAGTCATAAACCCGCTAGCTTCAATGAACCCGTGCTTCTCATAAGGAAATGTGTCAGAAATGACAGGGGAATCAGGCTCTTTCCTTTTGCGGGAACTTGAACTCCGGGGCATGGTAGCCGGTGAAGGTTTGGGAATAATGATGGCTTTGGAACTGCTGGGTTTGGATGAGGCTGTGGCCTCGGGACTAGGTTCCTTCTTGACCTGAACCTGATCAGAATAACTATCCAACTCGTAAAGGTCAAAGACTTCAGGGATCTTGGCCGGTGCTGCATAAAGGGAAAAGTTTCACATCATTATTACTCTTTATTTTATTTTTATTATACTGTGTTAGCTAATTATTTTAAAAAGTAATCCTTACCAGACATTTCAGATGACGAGTATTGACTGGAACTCGGGACGTGTGTGGTGAAAGTCCTGTCTATTGCAGGTAATTGGTAAACAGTGTTGATTCTTTCTTCTGATTCAGCGGTAGGGGGAGTTACTTCCTTGAAATTCACTGCATAAGGGTCAAAAAGAAGGATGTTAGTAGAAGATAAAAACCAAACGGTCCATGAGAATATTTATGACCCTACCGGTGGTTAACCACTCCACCGGAAGGTTGGCACCCTCAGCAATGGAGTCTCGTTTGACAAAGAAAAACTTGCGTTGCCATCCGTCTTCGTTTTTGGTGGCTTTAAGAATAAGGGGTTTGCTAGAGGTCGAGAAAAGCAAGAACCGGCTAGAGCCATGGGATCGGAGGCGATAAGCAATAGGCAAATCCTCGATGCAGAGATCGGGGCAATGAAGGTTTTTGATTTGGTTAAGTACAATTAATACTCTCCAAACCATGGGCATGGTTTGAGCAAAAGAGATGCCGGTGGTTCGGAAGAATTGCATCATGAATTCGGGAAAAGGGTATCGAAGACCTAGCGAAAAAGGATATGCTGGAAAGCAAACCCAATCAGTGGAAGAAACATCCGATCGAATTGACCGATCGAACGGTCTAAAGACCGTGTTATCAGGGAAAGCGCCGGAAGCTCTCAAAGCCGCAATGTCTGCGTTGTCAAAAGCACAGACCTCCTTTTCGGGATTTTTGAGGAGATTCTGCTGGGTGAAGGTCTCGGCATCCATTACGAATAAGGCAAGGAAAATTGATAGAAAGTAAATGAGAAATGGAGAATTACCTGAAGGCTCTGTTGAAGATGTCTGCTTTTCAAACAAGAAGAGAGAAGATATAGGGGCATTATGGATCTCCATTGAGCAAAAAGCGTGTTGGAGGTTACGATGTGATCTCGACCGTCGCTTCGTTTTAAATGCCTTGAATTATGGGATAAGACTTTTGAAATATATCCGTTGGATTGGTATACCAACCGATATATTTGGGGCCAATTGTTATGGCTCATTTTCTAAGCATACATATCTTGAACTATATCCTGCTTTTTATTGTTTATCTATGATCAGGATACTGGACGGGGATATTGCTAACATCTTGGGTGATATCCTGAGGTATATCGGATTAATCACGTGCAGGTTAAAGACTGGGACTTGCCAACGGTCAAGTGGACTTCATCTCCACAAGACTCGGGCGTATTTGTTAAAGGAGAGACGTTGAGCCCGAAAGACCAGGTCTCCAACGTTCAACTAAGGAATATTCGTTGGATCCCGGTTATGTAGGATAGTTAGTTACATTTGTTTTACTATAAATAGATGGGGGCGGATCAGATTAAGGCACTCTACTTACACATTTTCAAACACTTTCTCTCTAGCTCATCGCAAACACTACACACAACACTTGTATTCGAATTAAATTGTAACACATAGTCGATCCGCACCACATCCTGCACTGTATCCTGATATTTGAAGCAATAGAAGAACAAGGCAGCTGCGATCGTCAGCTCCCGAGGTTTTATGCCGGCGATCTAGATTGATCATGGGCTTTCCTCGTACATCACGTGTCAACCTTTACATTTTCGCTCATTGTTTGATTGTAGATACAGCTCTATATCCTGAGCCGTATCCTCAAACTGTTTTCACAACTAATTTGGTTAACACATTTTTCACATATAAATTTTAGCACACTACCTCACTTAACTAATTTGATCACTTAATTGCTTAGGTAATTTTTGACCAAAACAGCAATGACGGATTATTTCTCCAAGTGGGTTGGAGCAGAAGCATTTGTTCAGGTTAGAGATCAAGAAGTGGTATCCTTCATAAAAAGGAATATCCTGACTAGGTTTGGAGTACCAGCTGAATTCATTTGTGACAATGGATCCCAGTTTATAAGTACAAGGACTACTGACTTTTGCAAGAGTTGGGGAATCAAAATGATCACGTCTACTCCGGTACATCCTCAAGCAAATGGACAAGCAGAATCCTCAAATAAGATAATTGTCAACAACTTGAAAAAGAGACTAAGGGCTAAGAAAGGAAGATGGGCAGAAGAACTACCCTTTGTTTTGTGGGCTGATAGAACAACGGTAAAAAATGCAACTGGCCAAACCCCGTTTTCCTTGGTATTTGGAGCAGAAGCAGTGATCCCAACGGAAATGGTGATACCTACAGCAAGATCTATCCTCCGGGATCCTGCGCAGAATCCTGAAGCTTTGTGTCAAGAACTGGATACTATTGATGAGACAAGAGATGCAGCAAAGCTAAGGATGGCGGCATATCAACAGAGGATATCCAGAGCAGATAAATAGAATATAAGGACTAGAAGGTTCCAAGTCGGAGATTGGGTGTTGAGGAAAGCATTCCAGAATACAACCAACCCTGCCGATGGAAAATTAGCTCCAAAATGGGAAGGACCTTATGAGGTTGAATCAGAATCTGGGAAAGGAGCATACCGACTCAAGAATATGGAAGGGGATATGCTACCAAGATCTTGGAATGCTGTACACCTAAAGCTCTATTTCAAGTGAGTATGGAATTTAAATTCTAACTCAGGATGGTATGGATTCTGTCTCTTTTGTTAAATTTTAATATTATTTGCTGTTTTGAACATATTACTGACTTAAGCATCGGAGAGGAGTTAGCCAGGCTAACACCCACCTTAGTTTACAGTTGTTTTGCAGTATATGCTTCGGGATATAGCTCCAGGATACACACTCAGGATACTTCGAAAGATTAGAGGATTGGCCACCTCTCTCACGTTTAAGGGATCCTGATCCCTTCACAGGTTTAAAGGTATTCACCTTTCTCACGAATTGGGTTTAAACACCCTGCCTGGAGCGCAAGTTATCCAGGGATAGTTCAAGGTGGCGGGACCAGTTCATGTAAAAGTGGCTGACAATTTCGTTATTGTTGGCTATACCCTGGATCCTAAAGGTATATGAGGATTGATCACCTCTCTCGCGAAAGGGTATTTTCATACTCTCTAAGGTTTAAAGGTTTTCACCTTTCTAAGTCTTGGAGTTTATACACTCCCGCCTGTAGCGCACGAAAATTCGGGATTTTCCCCAGAATACTTATGGGTTTATCCCCAGTACATTAAGGATTTATCTCCAATATAGTTTAGGGTTTATCCCCTGTAATATAAGAATTATTCAAACGGTTGCAGCTGATGTCTAGAAAATTTCTAAGTATTCGAAGACATTATGCACAGGGGACATTCCTACTGAGGCAATTGTGTAAAGCTCAAAGGATCAAGCTCGAACCTAGTACACTAAGTGTCTCAGACTGGGGACATCTTCGTTGGAAAAGTTGCAAAAGGATTGAAGTTTGAGAATAGGGTTACACTCTATTCCTGGTATGATCTTTCCTTTGTAAACGTTATTTAAATCATTTGAGTTTTTGAAACTATGTTTGACAAAAGCTTAAGCATCCTGATTAGGATATATTCTCAGGATATATTCTCAAAATGTATTTTCAAAATATGTTTCAGGATATTTGATTGGAATATTTGGGACATGATACTTGGATTAAAAACTGAAACTGTGTTCTAGTCAAACAAGTGTTCTCAAAACCAACTTTGTAAAATAAAAATGAACTGTCCTCTTTCTCTGAAAACTTTATCTGAATTGCTTGAGTTATAAAAACCCTATTTGACGGAAGTCTTAATAGGATATTTGCGAGTATACTGATCAAGATATTTTCATAAAAAGTAATAATTGCACTAAGTTTGGAACATTGGAATTCAGACTAAGCGATGCATAACAAATAACAACATGTAAGGTTAAAAGGTTAGTTTATTATTAATTGTATTCTTGGTTTCATCTCAAAAAGATACCTATCCACCAAGAACACAATTAAGTTTTTAAAGCATATTTACATAAACAGTTGAAGGCTTCGTCCTGAAAACACGAGATCCCTCCACCTCCAACTGTTAAATTGTTCTAAAGCTTGCAGGAAATTAAAATTGTTCTAAGTACATGACGACCAGATGATTCAGACCCTACAAAGCAAAATACAGGTATCGTTAAATACAAACTAACCCGGATACAGGTTCAGTATATGTGTACGGGATACAGGATTTGGATATTTACCTTATTAAGGAAGGAGGTCAAGGGCTCGATGGATTCCATGAAGCCAAGGTCATCATAAGAGAAACCTTCGGCAGCAACAGTGGAGGGCTTAGAGCAGGTGGCAACAGATGATTCTTTTTTTTACCAGGACAGGCTTGGAGTAACTGTTAAGCTCCTCAAGATCGAAGACAACAGGGACCTTAGCAGAGTCTACAGAAAAGGGAGTAGTTTCAATCTTATCATATTATGTGTTGATTAACCAAACAAATGCAGGAATGTTCAAAATAGATATCCTTACCAGACGTGCCAGAAGACTACCTAGTTATGAGAAAGTATAACCTTGGAAGTTGCGCGAAGTCACATCAACATCTACATCCCATTACGTGCATCGAGCAACACAATGAAAAATATACCCGTTTGGATTTCAGGATCCTAACAGATATATTTTTGGGGACAATTGTTATGGGTGGAATTTCGAGCTTATATCCTGAAGGCATATCCTGATATTATATGCTTGATGCTGCGGCCAGGATATTGGTAACATCCTTTGGGGGTATCCTGGTTGCAGCTAACGATTTTGTTTGGTTGCAAGGTACCAACGTTAGAGGACTTGATCTACCTGAAGATTCGCTCAAGGTGGTTGAAAAATGGACGTTGATGGTGGAAGAATGGGTCTTGTAACGGTTAGAATAGAAGAAAGGTATATTCCGCAAGAATATCGGATGCTGGTCAATGCTATTGACGTTGTAACGGTCATATGAGCTGAAGACCCGGTTTTATAGTTAATATGCACGTGCAAAACAAGTTAAAAGAGTCCCCCAACGTTCAGAATGGAAGATTCCCAGCATCCCGGGATAATAGGAGAGTTAGTTTGTTATTTGTAACTATAAATAGAAGGCCAGATCGATAGGAACACACACTTTACTCTCTACTCTCGAACTCACTCTTCTTTTTTTCTTTCTATCACGTACAAACACTCAACACTTGTAATCATTGTACCACTTAGCATTGATCTGCGCCATATCCTGCACTGTATCCTGATATTTGAAGTAATAGAAGAACAAGGCAGCTGCGATTGTCAGCTCCCGAGGTTTTGTGCCGGCGATCTTGATTGATCAAGGGCTTTCCTCGTACATCTCGTGTCACCCTTTACGTTTTTGCTCATTGTTTGATCACAGATACAACTCTATATCCTGAGCCGTATCCTGAAACTGTTTTTACAAGTAATTTGATTAACATATTTTCGACACTCGTTTCTAGCACACTACCTCACTTAACTAATTTGATCACTTAATTGCTTCGGTAATTTTTGACCAAAACAAGTAGGTTGAACACGGGCGGTGCTCGCTGAACACGGGGCCGTGCTTCACATTTTTCATAAAACACCCAATAACAGTAGCTTGAACACGGGCCGTGCTCACTGAACACGCCCCGTGCTCAACGAAATCAGTAAATTTAATTAAAACGCCCAGATACAGGTTCTGTACACGGGGCCGTGTCCACTGAACACGGGGCCGTGTCCAGCCTCTGTTTCCGTTTTTATTTTTGTTTTCTGATCTCGAGACTTGGTTGTAGTCTGCTGAGTGATTCTCATGGATCAATACTCAGGAGGTTACAACTACACCTATAAGGATGATGATTATAGAAGTAACTATTGCACTAATTGTAGTAATCCGCACTCGGTTCAATATAGTCACTCATATCAACCATCCAATTCATACACCTATTATGAGGAGCCCAGGTACGAGCCATCAACTTCATACACATACTATGAAGACCAAAGGTATGAACCTCCTCCCTCATACTCATATTTGGATGAACCAAGGTATGAGCCTTCTTACTCATACTTTGAGGAACCAAGATATGAGCCACCACCTTCGTATGCTTATTATAAGGAACCATGGCGTGAACAACCCACCTCATATGAGTATTATGAACAACATTATGACCCTTATCCATCATATGCTTACAATGAAGAACAATGGTGTGAACCATCTACTTCATATGGGTATTATGAGGAACAAAGGATCGAACAACCGGATTCGAGCTCTGAAAATCCAGATCCTTTTTCTATAACCGAAGTGACCGAGAGGATATTAAAACACCTTAGAGTTATTGATCGCTATGTAAAAGAATCTCGTGCAAGGGAAGAGGAGTCTCGCGCAAAAGAAGAATTAATTAAAGAAGAAATAACTAAAGGTGTAAAAATGGAAGAACAACTAAGTGAAAAACCGACACATGAGTTAAACAACGAAAAAGGTGAGTCCATTAACGATAAAATTCAAGAAGAGTCTAATTTTGAAGAAATTAATCTCTTGTCACCTTCTTTTGAAAATCATTGTTTAGTTCCCACTCATGCTAAGTTTTTAAAAGAGTTAAACACTAACACTAAAATTGACGAAACGGTAAGCGTTAAGTTAACTAATGATCAAACCTCACTAATAAAAGAAGACCCATTTGAAATTAACATTACACAGGTTCCATGTTTCTTTCAAAATTCATTTATTAGTAATGTCACAATCGATAAAGATCTTTGTGTTAACATAATGCCTAACTACATTTTCGAAAAATTAAGTATTAGTGATTTTTCTCCACTTCAAATACCCATTTTTCTATCCAATCGAAAGGTAATAAAATCAATCGGTGTAGTTGAGGATGTCTTGGTTCAAACAAATCAAATGTAGTCCCCACCGACTTCGTCATCCTCGATGACGCTCCTCTAGTGTTGGAACGACCATTTGTAAAAACTCATGAAGCCTTGAAAAACCGGAAGTTCAACAACCTACCTCTTCAATTAGGGGCATTTAAAAAAAGTGTCGATATTGAACGGTCAATGAAATATCCATTCGGAAACAATGACCCCCTAATTGAAGATGAAGATGAACCACCCGATACAAGTGAAAAGTTTGACCACTTTGTTGAAGAAGAGGTCGCCATAGAACAAACTTTTAAGGTTCTTGATCAAAATGAGCAACCAAATAAGGAGTCTCCTAAAGACCCACCTCTTGAGCTCAAAGAACTTCCAAAAGGTTTGGAATATGCTTTTCTAGACAAAGATGGTAAGTTACCCGTAATTATTTCGTCTAAGTTAGATAAATTAGAAAAAGAAAAATTAATTAACCTTTTGAAAAAACACAAAAATGCGATCACTTGGAAGCTGGTAGATATTAAAGGAATAAGTCCTTCCATGTGAACGCACAAAATTTTAATGAATGATGACTACAAATCGGTAATACAACCACAATGTCGAGTAAATCCAAATGTTCAAGAAGTGGTTAAAAACGAAGTCATCAAATTACTTGACGCTGGACTTATTTATCCTATCTCCGATAGTCCTTGGGTAAGTCCCGTCCAAGTAGTTCCAAAGAAAGGAGGTATGACGGTAATAACTAATGAAAAGAATGAACTAATACCAACAAGAACCGTCACAGGATGGAGAGTATGTATAGATTATAGACGATTAAATGAAGCAACAAGAAAAGATCACTTTCCTTTACCCTTCATTGATCAAATGTTAGAAAGATTATCCGGTCATAAATTTTATTGTTTCTTGGATGGTTTTTCAGGTTACTTTCAAATCCCGATAGCACCTGAAGACCAAGAAAAGACAACCTTCAAATGTCCCTATGGAACATTTGCTTATCGACGCATGCCGTTTGGTCTATGTAATGCCCCCGCAACCTTCCAACGTTGCATGATAGAAAAGACAATGGAAGTCTTCATGGACGACTTTTCTATCTTTGGGGATTCATACGACCAATGCCTCGATAACCTTGAACGAATGCTATCCCGATGTGAGGAAACTAACCTCGCCCTTAACTGGGAAAAATGCCATTTCATGGTAACGGAGGGAATAGTACTCGGTCACAAAATCTCAAGCGAAGGAATGGAGGTGGATCGAGCCAAAATAGATACCATTTCTCGACTACCACCCCCATCCTCCGTTAGAGCTATCAGTAGTTTCCTAGGGCATGCCAGATTTTATAGGCGGTTTATCAAAGACTTTTCTAAAATCTCGAGGCCTCTAACAAGATTACTTGAAAAAGATGCTCCTTTCATCTTTGACGAGGATTGCAATCAAGCATTTCTAACCTTAAAGGAAATGCTAGTCAATGCACCTATCATGATAGCACCTGATTGGAAATTTCCTTTCGAAATCATGTGTGATGCCAGTGACTTTGCAGTTGGAGCTGTCTTGGGACAAAGAAAAGAAAAGCATTTTCACCCAATTTATTATGCTAGTAAAACACTTAATGATGCACAAGAAAATTACACAACAACTGAAAAGGAATTACTAGCCGTGGTGTTTGCTTTTGATAAATTTTGTTCTTATCTTGTTCTTTCTAAAACTATAGTCTATACAGATCATGCAACCATTCGATATATCTTCAAAAAGCAGGACGCAAAACCACGTTTGATTCGGTGGATTCTACTCCTCCAAGAATTTGATATTGAAATCAAAGACAAAAGAGGAGCAGAAAATACCACAGCAGATCATCTTTCACGCTTAGAAGACCCAGCTTTGGAGGCAACCAGGGACGAACAAATGAACGAAAAATTTCCGATTGAGTCGCTAGAAATGGTGGAATACAAGGAAGAACCATGGTACGCCGACTATGCTAACTACCTAGCTAACGGTATAGTCGCCAAGGGTTGGCCACATCATCAAAGAAAAAAATTATTTGCCAATGTGAAACACTATTTTTGGGAAGATCCATATCTTTTCAAAATGTGTGCCGACCAACTCGTCCGACGATGTGTCCATGGTAGCGAAGCACGAAGAATTCTCCGCAATTGTCATGAAGGTCCATACGGAGGACATCATGGTGCCACAAGTACCGCACGAAAGGTATTTGATTCAGGATTTTATTGGCCAACCATTTACAAAGATGCCCAAAGTCTTGTCAAGACTTGCGATGCGTGCCAAAGAACAGGTAATATTTCTTCCAAAAACGAAATGCCACAAAATGGCATTCTTATTTGTGAGATTTTTGATGTGTGGGGACTCGACTTTATGGGACCTTTCCCACCGTCAAAAGGAAACAAATATATACTTGTGGCAGTAGACTACTTGTCTAAATGGGCCGAGGCCGAGGCACTTCCAACAAATGATGGAAGAGTCGTGGTAAGATTTCTGAAAAAATTATTTTCTCGTTTTGGCACACCTAAAGCATTAATAAGTGATAGAGGTACCCATTTTTGCAATCATCAACTTGAAATTTTTTTAACAAGATATGGGGTCTATCACCGGGTCTCAACAGCGTATCACCCTCAAACAAACGGATAAGCCAAAGTGACTAATAGAGGTTTAAAACGAATACTCGAAAAAATCGTAGGATTAAATAAAAAGGAATGGGCAGATAAATTAGATGATGCTTTATGGGCTTTTCGAACTGCTTATAAAACAACAATAGGTACAATCCCATATAACCTAGTCTATGGAAAAAGCTGTCACTTGCCAGTAGAAATTGCACACAAAGCCTACTGGGCAATTAAAAATGTAAACTTAGATTTAGAATTTGCTGGTAAAAATCGATTTTGTCAATTAAATGAATTAGACGAGCTTAGGAATTATGCATACTCAAACTCCGAAATTTACAAGGAAAGAATGAAAAACTTGCATGATAAACATATTAAACCTAGTGAATTTCGAGTAGGAGATCTAGTTCTTTTGTTTAATTCACGACTTCGATTATTTCCTGGTAAATTAAAGTCTAGGTGGTCAGGACCTTTTTCCATCACCCATATTTTCCCACACGGTGCAATAGAAATTAAATCTCGGAATGGACCCCCATTCAAAGTCAATGGCCAACAGCTGAAACTCATCATCATACCTGGTAAGTTACGAACGATAAGGACGACATTTAAATCGGTAAGTCTTATAACCAAACTTTTTGGGAAACAACGGGCACTCACACGAGCACTAAAAAAAAAAAATTTGCTCGGCACGAGGCCGTGTCCGCTGGACACGGGGCCGTGTCCGCGCTGCAGTCGGGATAAAACCCCTTTTTCATAACAGTTACACCATTCCACACGCCCCGTTTCCCCAAAAACGCTCTGGTTCCAGGCGATTTTCCGCAGATTTTCGACGTATCCTCTTGTTCTAACAACATCAAGGTATGATTTTATCACTTTTAGTAATTAGATTAGTTACTTGCATGTAGTTAAAACACTTAAAATTTGGTGAAAAATCTAGGGTTCTTGAAGTTCATCCGGATCGAACCTCAAATTTCTGTTTAGATCTGTTAGCATTTAGTTAGATTAGTGTTATGGGAAGTAAATGCACTGGTATTGTTCAAAGATTCGCCCGATTTCTCACAAAAACCACAAACCCTTGTTTTTGAACCGAAAAAGATAAAATTGAATGGGTAAACGAGTTGTTTTGGGAAAAACAGCACTTGGGGTTTCATTTTCGGGAAAAACCGCACCTATTGGACCAAAAATTTTCAAGTTTTCGAAACCGGGTCGAAAAATGGAATTTTTGTGTAACAGACGCCTGGACACGGGGCCGTGTCCGCTGAACACGCGGTCGTGTCCAGCTTGATGTTTGCAGTTTTGTTCGAAAATTTCACTTTTTCGTGCTAACTTTTGGTGTATTCTTTCAGATGTCTAGGAAGTTCACAAGGTTTAACGCAAATGAGCTCGATGCAAGGGCAAGATATGAAGTACTTCAGACAAGACCGGAAGAATACCCAAGACAGGCATGCACAGATCTTTTAACCATGGTGAATCAACTCGACCGCTTCAACAACCTTGTCACAGGACCACGAGAGTCGGTTTAACAACTCGACTCCGTTCCGTCGACGAATGCACTTTGGAATTCTATAGCACCTTCACATTCAAGTCAAGGTGCGACCCATTCGACAATGATGGGGTATCATTCAGATGTGGTGGAACTAGATATTCGATCTCTATGGCACAATTTGGGTCGATTGTCGGGTTGTATGCGGAAGAAGATGCAGGTAACGAGGAAAATACTAGAGGGATGCGAGAGATAGATGAGAACGATCACCAAGCCGCGTGGGCTCAGATTGGTGAAGGGCATTACAATCCGAGCAGCACTAAGAGCACGAAGTTGAGGGATCCGCTATACCGATACATCCATAGGCTACTCGGCTACTCTCTTAGCCAAAGGCATGATAGCGGCGGCGTCGTTGGGTTAAGAGATCTTATTATCCTCCACTGCATCCATAACCGCAGGCACCTCGGTGTCCCTTTCCTCATGCTCCGAAACATGCATCTGAACCGCCTTGCTTCTGCACCAACCCCTATCTTCTTTGGGGGATGGATATACCGGCTCTTCAAACACTTCACCAACATTCCTAGGTCCTTTGAAAGGAGCCCGTGGTCGAGAAGGGTGGATGTTCACATCTGCCGTTCCATGAACCTAATTTATGAGGCTGAAGACGGGTCGGTAAGCTTTCAAAGGATGCAAGGTCATGCATGGAACCCGCAAGAAGCACTTGTCCTCCACGCTCCACATCATCATCAGTACCAATACTCTCCCTACGGTGATCCGGGGCAATCCTCCTCACAAGGAGGCGGTTTTCCTAACTTCCAAAGTTTGCATGATTTGTTGCAGGAAAACCTCATGTGCACTAGGAACACCTACAACCTCGCCAACAACACGTACAACTGGGTCGGAGCTATTGAAAGAAACATATCCGACATTCAGGATGACATTGGGAGCATCCGGGAGTACATGGCAAGGCACGGTGGAGAAGATGATGACGATGAGGACGAGGACATGGACTAGGCGGGTGGAGCGGAGGAAGGAGCATTTGGTTGGTGATTCCCCAGGTTAACCTTTAATCTTGAACAATTTCCAGCCTGCGTGCCGAGTGTTGAACAATTTACTTTCCCTAACTTCTTTTAATTTTCTGCACTTATTTTTCTTTTTCCTTTTTAACTTTGTTGACATGGATGTTGAACTTGGTAAAATTAGGATGTTTGCTATGGTGTGGTATAGTGTTTATTGATTAAGCAGGTACATACGAGCCTTAGAGCACTTAGTGCTACTAAAGCCGGGACAGGAAAACCGAAGAATGAAACCTGTTTTTCAACCTTGCAGATTGTCCACACGGGGCCGTGTCCAGCGGACACGCCCCCGTGCCCACTCCCCCGAACCTGCTGTTTGTTTTAATTCTGCAGACTTTGACAGACACAGGTTCGTGCCCAGCCAACACGCCCCCGTGTCCAACTTCTGTAAGTTTTTGTTACTGGCGCCTGCACACGGGGTCATGTCCAACGAACACGGGGTCGTGTCCAGCGCCCAGTAACCCAATTTTTTTGCTTTTTCACCCTTTTTACACATTCAATCAACCTAAAAACTTATTTTTGAGACACATTGAGGACAATGTGTAATTTAAGTGTGGGGGGGATGCTAAAACCTTGAATCTTGCAAGTCCTAAATACAAGCCTTACACAAAACTCTATTGGAACCGCTAATCACCCCAAATTGTTTTTCAAAAATTTTCATTTTTTTACTTGTCTAGGTTTAACTTGGGAATTTCAAAGTTCTAAAAAGGTTATATTTTTACAAATTTACAACCGATAGCGTCGTGATAAAAAGAACCAACATAAGAAAATTATGAAAAGGCATGGCAAACTTAGTTAAAATTTGATTATATATACTTGATCACATAAAAACCCATTCCCACAAAAGTGAGTTTTTAGCCTTTATTGAGCATACAAATATATATCTTTAATTTAAATGCTCATTTTTCGTTTCTTGTGTGAATAACCGCTTGGTTCTTACAACTCTAGAACTTGCCATGACGATACATTCCCGGTCCTTACCAACTTAAACCCGAGTAAGTAAATGATGGAGGCATTAGGACTAACCCTTTTTATTTCTACACCATTATTTTTCTTTTTTTTACCACCTACCCAAAATCCCCCTAGCTAACCCCTTTGAGCCTAAACCTTTTCATTTCTTAACCCAAACCAAACAACCTTTCACCCACCAAAACCTTTTTATTTTTAACCCTTTGTTTTAGTAACAAGTTCGGTTTTTCACATGACTTTCAAAAAAAAAATGTGTGTTGATGATGAAGCAAAAAGAAATAAACAAGCAAGTTCATCAAAAATAACTTTGTTTGGAATTATGGCTTCATCAAAATAAAAAGTTGAAAAATAGAGTCTTACGGAAACCGATACATTTTACGCTTTTTCGCCCTTTTCTACTAACCACTAACCCAACCACCTACCTTTAACCCAAGCCTAACCCTTCACCCAAAAAGACCTCTTGATATTTACAAAGGTATAAAGTTAAAAAGGAGGAGGATTGATTGCTTGGCAAGCCTATGGTAGGAGTAAGTTCCATGCCGCTCTCGAGAGATTCACTAAAATACATCTTCGGCCGAGTGTTGAGTGATCCCCCGTGAGGTATGTGAACCTGTATATAAATAAAATTTTAAAGAGGCATGTTATGCCCTAATAAGTAATTTATCTTATGAAAATTTTAAATAAATCATGACGAATAGGATTGTAAATAAATAAAAATAAAACTAAATAAAGAATCTTGGAAATCCCGACACTCTATGACAAGCCCAAAAACCTTCTCTTCTACCCATTCCATTTGGGAGTGTAAAGCCATATTATAAAGAGTTTTGCTTGAGGACAAGCAAAGATTCAAGTGTGGGGGTATTTGATGTGTGCAAAATGCAACATATAAATTACATCAATTGTGGCATAAAACTAACCCTTTTTAGTACTAATGTTGGAAAAAGTGTGCTTTTGTCTTCCTTTTGTATTTTCAGGATTAAATGAGCTCAAATTAACAAAAGAAGCAAAAAGACAGCAAAATCTAACATAAATACAAGAAAAGGAACAAACGTGCTATGCCCGACCCCACGACAGCATCTTCCCAAGCAAAACAAGAAGACAGAAGACTGAACACGCCCCGTGCTCAGCCAGCACGGGGGCGTGCCCAAGTGTCAGCAGAAAAGACAAAGTGGTAGAAGCTTCTATTGCCCACCACGGGGCCGTGCTCAGCGGGCGCGGGGCCGTGGTCAACTATAAGATTCGCAAAATCCAGGCAAATCTTCATAGTACCTATATGCTTCTGCACACGGGGTCGTGCTCAGCGGACACGGGGGCGTGGTCAACTAATACAGACAAGCTGCAATAAATGAAGAAAGAGAAGGATGTGGACACGGGGCCGTGCCCACTGGACACGGAGCCGTGCCCGAGCTTCTGTTCAGCCTATAAATAGGAGTGCTTGGCTCAAGCTCAAACCATCCCTTGGCACACCACATCTCTCACACTTCACCCACCACCCACCACCACCATAACACCATCATCCACCACCATCATCCATTGTCCATCATAGAGTGTGTGAGTCATCTCGGGATCCAAGATTGATCGTAAGAGTTCTTGATAATCAAGGCCATGTTTGCCTAAGTCTCTTACATCACTTGGTGAAGACAAAGTGTATAGTGTAATACTTTTTATTTTCAATCTTTTCGCACTTTTTAATTGGTTATGTATTAATGACTTTAATAACTAGTTTCTCATGTTGAAGGTGATTCTTCCTTATCGTTTGTCCGTGGTGTCTTGGCATTATTTTACTGTCTATATAAAATAAAAGATTTTCACTATTCATATCTCCACGGTCTATATGGAGGTATGTTGGCTACCTGGTCGGGGGTTAAGGGAACGGTTTGGTAAGAGTCTTGCCGTTGTTCAGCGTTTAGAGATCCTGCAAGGGACCTGGGTCAAATTTAGTAGGACCTCCTTCAATACTTAACGGTATTGGATGGCGGGGGTCCAAACTCTTTGATCCCCTCATAAGTTAAACTACTATTAATACTATAACCCGGCTACTTACGACTGTATCCTTCCTGACTCAGACTACTTAGCCAAGGGTAACGTCACCTCCAAAAGAGGGGCCTACCATAATTTGCATTAATAACTTAATTCATTATCTTTCAATAATCTGACCCTTTAGGATTGTATCCTTGCTGACTCAAACTACTGGGTTGAGGGTAACGTCACCTCCAAAAGAGGGGCCTACTACAATAACTAAGATAATCCCTTAAATAGTGCAGAAGTGCGGAAATAATCAAAGGTTACACTAAACACGAGTCGGAGCCAAGTGATTCATCTTGTCTATCTGTTTTTCTTTTATTTTTATTTTTCAGCATTTTAGATAGTTTTTATTTTCTTAGTTTAAAACATTTTTATAAACTTTTGATTTGATTAGACGTTGAGGATAAACCGGTATTAAAAGCTCTTGTGTCCTTGGACGACCTCGGTATCTTACCAACACTATACTACGCTCACGATGGGTGCACTTGCCCATATGTGTGTTTAGTGTTAGTAACTATCGTGTTTTATAAATTTAAAACTTGGCTAAAAAAAGTGTAAAAGGGCTTAAAATATACTTAAACTTATATACGCACTTCACACGCATCAATGGACATCATGGTTAACATCATATAGTTGTTTGTTATGGTTGAATGCAATGATATTAAGCAAGTCACATGCAATCACGCTTTCGTAAAAGTCAGGGTGTGACAGAGGTAAAGCTCAGCTAGCTTACCAGCGTTATCCTTTTCTCGAATGGGTAAAAAGTGCGTAGACTTCGTTAACCGATCTACGATTACCCAAATCGTATCATGTCCTCGGGGAGTCCTGGGTAACTTTGTTATGAAGTCCATAGAAATCTGCTCCCACTTCCGCATGGCTATTTCCGGCTGTTGCAGAAGACCTGAGTGTTACTGATACTCGGCCTTTACCTTGGCACAAGTTAAGCACTTCCCAACATAGATGGCAACATCACTCTTAAGTCTTGTGTCACGGCCCGCGTCCCGGTGTGACCCGGTCCAGGAGCCGCGGGCAGAAACCCGTGGTATTTATTATTTGAATTGACATCGGAAGTTTAACAGGATCTTTTAAAACTTGAAAATGCCCAATTATTTTATTTCATAATTTAGGACAAACCCCGTAATTTACAGTAGAGGAATTTCACCAGGAAATTCTCTGTTTTACAAAACATGTTTATTTATTTACTGAGCCACCACTTCAAGCTTTATTAGTGCTCTGTAGCACTTTTCCTTGATTCACAGTAGGTCACCTGAAACATATTTAAAAATATTTTATCAGCGGGGAAATACTGGCGAGTCACTCAATTTGATAAAATGACACATAGCTATGAATTACAGCATAAGAGCGATTACAATGGCTATTATCTTATTTTTATCTGGCGCCGTGTCACACCCTCGTGACGATGGTCATACCACTATTGGGTCCTTTCACCCATGTAGTGATGATTATCACTGTTAGGTTGATGAACCTAACCGTGGGAAATTAGTAATGTGAACAATACCCCACTAGCCAGTGATTCAAGATAACCACGACTTAATCCCTGTAATTATAACTTTTGAAAATAATTGGAGTATTGTAAAACATTTTTGATAAAAGAGAATGACTCACTTTGCAAGTTTAGTTGGGCAGAGTTTAGCCTACTGATAAGCCTGGTAACCTAATTTAGACACAATGCACACGAAGCTAGGTCAGTAACTTAGTACAACATTTACGATAAGCTCACGAAATCAAAACCCTCATGACGAATGACAAAGTATAGCCCTGATTTGGGCAGCACTTAAACATCCATCGGATCGGTTTCAATCAATCGGACATTGTATTGTAGCAGTGATCGAGTTAATACCCTGTATTCCTAGCAGCGTTTCGTGCTTGTGTGTGTTTTTTGCACTAAACAGTGGATATCTCAACGTAGGAATTGAATTTTAACGTCGAACCAAGACAGCCTTTCAAGTGCCAAACCCCTGCATTTATACTGAGTTTTTCGTTCCCTCGCGTGGCGCGCCAGGGTCACCTGGTCCCGGCCCGTGGCGTGACGGGTGCTCTTCTAGGGTAGGGTAGCCTTGTGTAATCCTAGCCTAGGTGAGTCGACCGTTCGATGAAATTCGCATTTGACAGCAAACTGTGAGGATAATACTAATTAGAGAATACTCCCCCTGAGTTTTAGGGGGCCCTGATCCTAGTTCTGATTGTTCTGAAAATTTTAGGGGTCATGTAGTATTACTTGGGGGTCTCAATTAGGGTTTCCTATTGGACAAAATAAAATAAGAATTAGTAATTTTAATGAGAGTTGTTACATCCTCCCCACCTTATTAAAAATCTCGTCCTCGAGATTTAATGGAACAAGTAGGGATACTTTCGCTTCATTTCGGATTCCAGTTCCCAAGTATACTCAGGTCCTCTCTTTGAATCCCACTTGACTTTGACCAGCACTAGTCGTTTGTGCTTGAGAAACTTGACTTTTCTGTCTTCTATCTGCAGTGGTTTCTCCACAAATTTTAACTTCTCATTTACCTCTATATCTTGAAGAGGTACTACCAGGGATTCGTCAGATAGACATTTCTTGAGGTTAGATACATGAAACACATTATGTACCCCAGCCAGTTCTTCTGGTAGTTGTAAGCGATAGGCAGCTGGTCCTATTCACTGGATTACTGGGAATGGTCCTACGTACCTTGGACTTAGCTTTCCTTTCTTTCCGAATCAGACTACTCCTTTCCAAGGAGAAACTTTTAAGAGTACCGTGTCTCTAACTTGAAATTCTAGCGGCTTGCGTCTATTGTCTGCATAACTCTTTTGGCGATCTCGAGCCGTTTTTAGCCTTTCCTTGATTTGAGTTATCTTGTTGGTGGTTTCTTGTATGATTTCAGGACCTGATAACTGGCTTTCTCCTATTTCTGCCCAACAAACTGGGGTTCTACACTTTCGTCCATACAGTGCTTCGAACGGGGCAGCTTCAATGCTTGCATGGTAGCTATTGTTATAGGAGAATTCAATCAAGGGTAGGTGGTCATCCCAGTTTCCACCAAAATCTATTACACATGCCCTAAGCATGTCTTCTAGGGTTTGAATCGTCCTTTCACTCTGTCCATCTGTTTGGGGATGGTAAGCTGTACTTAAATTTAACCTCGTCCCCATGGCTTCTTGGAAACTTGTCCAGAAATGTGAAGTGAAGCGACTATCTCTATCCGATACAATGGAGAGTGGAACTCCATGTAAGGATACTACTTCATCTATATATAACTTTGCCAATCTTTCCATGCTAAAGGTTTCTTTCATGGGTAGAAAATGACGATCCACAATTACCCAAATCGCGTCATTACCTTTTCTGGTTTTGGGCAATTTAGTAACAAAGTCCATTGTTATGAGTTCCCATTTCCACACAGGCATTTCTAATTGTTGGAGTAACCCTGAAGGTTTCTGGTGTTTGGCCTTAACTTGTGAACAAGTTAGACATTTAGAAACATATCTAGCTATGTCCTTTTTCATTCCTATCCACCAAAAGTTATTCCGTAAATCTTGATACATCTTATTATTACCAGGATGCATGGTATACCTAGATTTATGGGCTTCCTCTATAATCTTATTTCTTAACTCTCCCTGCTTAGGTACCCAAATCCTATTCTTGTGGAATCTCCAAATTCCATCAGCTCCTTGCTCCAAATCTTTTATACTTCCTTTCATTCCTTCAACATCATCCTTGGTAAGTGTTTCTTGAATGTTTTTCAATTGTTCTATTAAATCTAATTGTAAGCTTAACCTAAGAGCACGAACTCGTCGTTGTTTCTCATGATATTTACGACTTAAGGCATCTGCAACTACGTTTGCTTTTCCTTCGTGATATTGAATATCACAGTCGTAATCACTCAAAATTTCCATCCATCTTCGTTGTCTCATGTTTAATTCTTTTTGCCCAAATATATATCTTAAACTCTTATGATCTGTATAAACAGTAAACTTACTTCCATACAGATAGTGTCTCCAAATCTTAAGGGCAAAAATTATTGCTCCTAATTCTAAGTCATGAGTCGTATAGTTTTCCTCATGCTTCTTCAATTGCCTTGAGGCATACGCAATTACCTTTTTGCATTGCATTAACACACATCCTAATCCTAGCTTAGAAGCATCACAGTAAACTTCAAAATCTTCTGTCCCTTCTGGTAAGGCAAGAATTGGGGCATTTGTTAACCTTTGCTTTAAAATTCTAAAAGCCTCTTCCTGCCTAGGTCCCCATTCAAACTTTACTGCTTTGCAAGTTAGCTTAGTTAATGGCACAGCTATTTTGGAAAAATCCTTAATAAATCGTCTATAGTATCCGGCTAATCCTAGAAAACTTCTAATTTCCATAGCTGATTGCGGAACCTTCCATTTGGTGATCGCTTCTATTTTGGAGGGATCTACGTAAATGCCTTCATGATTCACCATGTGTCCTAAAAATTGCACCTCTTGTAGCCAAAATTCGCACTTCGAGAATTTGGCGTAAAGCTTTTCCTTTCTTAACAAAGTTAAGAGTGCATGCAGGTGCTTACAATGCTCTTCCAGACTTTTGGAATAAATAAGTATATCGTCGATGAAGACAATTACAAATTTATCTAAGTACGGTTTACAGATCCTATTCATCATGTCCATGAATGCTGCAGGAGCATTTGTTAGTCCAAAGGGCATGACTGTAAACTCGTAATGACCATACCTAGTTCTGAAAGCAGTTTTAGGTATTACTTCTTCTTGTACTTTCAACTGATGATATCCGGAGCGTAAATCTATCTTAGAAAAATATCTAGCCCCCTGTAGTTGATCGAAAAGATCATCAATCCTAGGCAATGGGTATCGATTCTTAATTGTAACCTTATTCAATTCCCTATAATCGATACACATTCGCATCGAACGATCTTTCTTTTTCACAAACAACACGGGCGCTCCCCAAGGGGATGAACTAGGTTGTATAAATCCTTTACTAAGCAATTCATCTATCTGCTTTTTCAATTCTAGCATTTCGGTGGGTGCTAACTGATAAGGTGCCTTGGCTATCGGTGTAGTTCCAGGAATTAGATGAATCCTAAATTCTACCTCCCTATCTGGTGGTAATCCTGGTAGTTCTTCTGGGAATACATCCGAGTATTCTGATACTACAGGAATTTCCTTAAGTTCCTTACCCTTAGTGTTAATGATTACCGAAATCATATACACTATTTCTTGTTTTCTTGATTAACTGGCCATTTTCACTGAAATGAATTTCAGTGGTTTACGTGGCTTATCTCCTGTAATCACCACTATTTCTCCTGTGGGTGTATGAATTTCTATGGAATTCTTATCACAAAGAATTTGAGCATGGTTGGCTACTAACCAATCCATTCCTAATACAACATCGAATCCGGCTAAATCCATAGGTAACAAGTTTGCAGAAAATTTATGGCCTAAGAGTTCTATTTTTCCTTCTCGCAAAACCTTATCTATTTTAACAGAATTCCCATATGCCGTTTCGACAGTAAAAAATTGTATGAGGTTGGTTAAGGGTAGTTTAAGAGCTTGGCAGAATGAAGTATTTATAAAACTTTGTTTTGCACCAGAGTCAAATAATATTTTCGCATAAACATCATGAACTAGGAACGTACCAGCTATCACATCTGGGATGAGTTATGCTTCTTGAGTAGTCAGCTAAAAGGCTCTTGCGTTCATTTTACTAGTTCCTTCAGCTGGTTTGGCCTTGTTGTCAGCTGGTTTGACCAATTTAGGGCAGTCTGGTCTAAAATGTCCAGCTTCTCCACAGTTGAAGCAGATTGTTGATTTCTTCCTTCTGCAATCTTCTTCTTGATGTCCCAGAATTTTGCAGAAGTTGCAATACCCTTTGCATTTTCCAAAATGCTTTCTTTTGCTGTAGAATTACCACTATTACCCACACGAAATCCATGGGTAATCTTTTGGGCCACTTCCTTCTTCCGATTTTCTTCTCTTGTGCGTACCAGTCCGTTGGTTAAAGTGTTGGCTAATTCTACAGCATCATCAATGGTGCGGGGCCTTGTGGCTTTGACAATGTCACGAATTTCGCCAATCAAACCCCAGATATAGCGAGAAATAAGTACCGGTTCTGGCGAGGCCAAAGTTGGTACAATTCTGGCATATTCAAAGAATTTCGAAGTATACCCTCGACAATCAACATCCACCATTCGGTGGCTCAGGAACTTATTCTCCATTTGTTCTTTTTCATATTCGGGGCAGAATTTCCTTTCTACCAGACGCTTGAACTCTTCCCAACTCATGGCATAGGTCATGTCACTTCCTTTGGCTTGTAATACCGTATTCCACCATTCTAATGCTTCTTCTTTAAAGAGATGAGAAGCATACATGACCTTATCCTCCTCGGCACATTTACTTATTTTAATTACTGCCTCGGTTTTCTCCAACCAACACAGTGCGGCCGTTGCCCCTTCATTGCCTGCAAATTCTACCAGTTTACAGGCAAGAAATTCCTTATAAGTGCAACCAGGCGTTGTAGCTTTCATTTTCTTAAGGAATGGGGCTTGCATCCCATCATTATCGTTATTATTATTGTTGCCGCCTCCATTTACACTATTACTGAAATTGTCACCGTGAGTACGTTTGCTGGGAATAATTGGTTGAGGTTCAACTAGATTTCGGGCAGCAGCAAGGATTGCTGGAATAGCATTGGCTATTCCTTGAGCAACAATATTTTCTATATCTTGTCTGTTAAGAAAGTGATCTTCATTGTTTTGCTCGAATTGGTTAAGCTCGTTAACTGGTTCATTACCAGCGTGTTCCATCTGGTAATTAATATATATATATATATATATATATATATATATATATATATATATAATGTTATTAACACAAAATAAATAACAACCAAACACCATAAAACAATCACACATAATCACATCAACACGTATAGCCAAAATTGTCGACGTTGATATTTTTATATATTAATATGCATCGTTACACACCCGTTATATTACAAAAAGTTTATTTTAAGTTATTTTATATGATTATATTTTTATTGTTATATTATTATTAAAGACACATTCCCACAACCACATACGATCCTAATCAGCTGGCATTTCAGAAACGACGTTCCCTCTCGTCGTATTTCCATGATTTCCTCTCCCCCACTTCTCGGATTCTATTTCCTGCATCCACCAGCTCCTCGCCATAGTGGCGGAGTTCAGCCAGGTTTTCTGTGCTCATAGGTGGATGTAGTGGAGGCTCAGGGTCAAATTGGGGAAAAAAGGTGTTAGGGTTATTCAAGAGATTCTGAAATTGCCAGTCAGTTGTCCACCATTCTTCTAGCTCTCCTGGTAGAGGTCGGGGGTTGACAATAGGATCTGGGATAGCAGGTTCCAGATTAACTGGAAGTTGTGCTTCAGCTGGGTAATTGAAAAGGTTTTCATCGGCAGGTCCGATGAAGTCGCTATTTTCCAGTTGGCGGTCCAGCTCTTCCCATGGTGGCATTTCCTAGGCTTTCCCGGAACTTTCTCTGATCTCCTTTCCTTTTCCTTTATCCTTCGGATCCTCAGTCTTTATAACTTTCTGTGTCCCTGGTTTCTTCCTATGCACACGCCTCCAGCCTACGAGTCTTCTTCTCTTTTTCGGCTTCGGTTTCTCCTGAGGTTGGGCTTGGAATACTATTGGCTCTTCAATATCAGCCTGGTAGCCAGTGAAGGTACCGGTGGTATCCATATCTGTGCTATGGATAGAAATATTTCGGAGTGCCTCTGATAATTCATTCATGCAGTTAGCACACGTGAAGAAACGCACACAATTCTAAGTTAAAAACTTGTTTATCAACTTAAATTCACATAATGGCAATCAGAAAAATTAAGTATTTCTAAATACTTAATTGGCTTAAATCAGTGGCTCTGATACCACCTTTATCTGTCACGGCCCCCATCCCGGTGTGACCCGGTCCAGGAGCCGCAGGCAGAAACCCGTGGTATTTCTTATTTGAATTGACAGCGGAAGTTTAACAGGATCTTTTAAAACTTGAAAATGCCCAATTATTTTATTTCATAATTTGGGACAAACCCCGTAATTTAAAGTAGAGGAATTTCACCAGGAAATTCTCTGTTTTACAAAACATGTTTATTTATTTACTAAGCCACCACTTCAAGCTTTATTAGTGCTCCGTAGCACTTTTCCTTGATTCATAGTAGGTCACCTGAAACATGTTTTAAAAATATTTTATCAGCGGGGAAATACTGGCGAGTCACTCAATTTGATAAAATGACACATAGCTATGAATTACAGCATAAGAGCGATTACAATGGCTACTATCTTATTTTTATCTGGCGCCGTGTCACACCCTGGTGACGATGGTCATACCACTATTGGGTCCTTTCACCCAAGTAGTGATGATTATCACTGTTAGGTTGATGAACCTAACCGTGAGAAATTAGTAATGTGCACAATACCCCACTAGCTAGTGATTCAAGATAACCACGATTTAATCCCTGTAATTATAACTTTTGAAAATAATTGGAGTATTGTAAAACATTGTTGATAAAAGAGAATGACTCACTTTGCAAGTTTAGTTGGGCAGAGTTTAGCCTACTGATAAGCCTAATAACCTAATTTAGACACAATGCACACAAAACTAGGTCAGTAACTTAATACAACATTTACGATAAGCTCACGAAATCAAAACCCTCACGACGAATGACAAAGTATAGCCCTAATTTGGGCAGCACTTAAACATCTATCGGATCGGTTTCAATTAATCGGACATTGTATCGTAGCAGTGATGGAGTTAATACCCTGTATTCGTAGCAGCGTTTCGTGCTTGTGTGTGTTTTTTGCACTAACAGTGGATATCTCAACGTAGGAATTGAATTTTATCGTCGAACCAAGACAGCTTTTCAAGTGCCAAACCACTGCATTTATACTGAGTTTTGGTTCCCTCGCGTGGCGCGCCAGGGTCACCTGGTCCCGGCGCGTGGCGCGACGGGTGCTCTTCTAGGGTAGGGTAGCCTCGTGTAATCCTAGCCTAGGTGAGTCAACCGTTCGACGAAATTCGCATTTGAAAACAAACTGTGAGGATAATACTAATTAGGAAATACTCCCCCTGAGTTTTAGGGGGTCCTGATCCTAGTTCCGATTGTTCTGAAAATTTTAGGGGTCATGTAATATTACTTGGGGGTCTCAATTAGGGTTTCCTATTGGACAAAATAAAATAAGAATTAGTAATTTTAATGAGAGTTGTTACTTCTTGGCCACCAATAGTAATCCTTCAGATCTTGGTACATCTTGTCCGATCCTGGATGGATCGAGTACCTCAATTTATGTGCCTCATCAAAAATAACCTCTCTAATACCACCATAAAGCGGAACCCAAATGCGTCCCATAAAATACAAGGTTCCTTCCTCGTTAGACTCTAACTTTTTCTCCATCTCGGAGATATTCACCCTTAATGTTCTCATTCTTAAGAGCTTCTTTTTGTGCAGCACGAATGCGCAAAGTGAGGTCCGTCTGAATACTCATCTCTAAAGCCCGAACCCTTATGGGCTTGATCCTTTCCTTTCGGATTAAGGCATCTGCTACCACATTCGCCTTTCCAGGATGATACTTGATTTCACAGTCATAATCATTTAGCAACTCAACCCATCGCCGCTGTCTCATGTTAAGCTCTTTCTGATCAAATATGTGCTGAAGGCTCATGTGATCCGTGAAAATAGTACATTGAGTACCATACAGATAGTGTCGCCAGATCTTCAATGCAAACACTACTGCGCCTAACTCCAAATCATGCGTGGTGTAGTTCTTCTCATGGACCTTTAGTTGGCGACAAGCATAAGCGATAACCTTCTGGCGTTGCATTAGCACACAACCCAATCCCTGACGCGAAGCTTCACAATATAGGTGCATCGCATAGATTATTCTTGAGCAGCTGAAAGGCTTCTTCTTGTTTATCTCCCCATTCATACTTCTTGTCCTTTTGAGTAAGGGAGGTCAACGGTTGAGCTATCTTGGAGAAATTCTCAAAGAACCTGCGATAATATCATGCTAAACCCAAAAACTGTCGGATCTCGGTCGGTGTCTTCGGAGTTTCCCCCTTGATTCCCGTTACCAGCTAGGTTTCCATAACCACCATGATTCCCATTTCTACCAATATTACCATTTCCTCCCTGATTTCGATTACTAGTATGATTCCCGTTACCACCACGGTTTCCATACACATTACCACCTTGACCTCCGTTTCCACGACCCATTCCATACCAACATGTTTCCTTAGAATACCCAATTTTTCAACATGTCTCATACTTCACATGCCTGCATCGTCCAACATGATGAAATGGGCAAGCATCGCATTTTGGTAAGGTTCCCATATAGCCTTTTCCCCTTAAGTCAGCGTTTGCAGCACCAGCCTGAGCCCTTGCTGGCGGTTGGTGTCTCTTCTCTTGTTGGCATTGTTGTTGTGATTCGCCGGAGTACCCTTCTTGAAATTGGTAAACTTTCTTTTGTTCTCCCCAGACGACTCCACGTGAGTCTCTTTCTTCTTGGCTTCAGAAATCGAGAACTTTCGCAGACGGATTGCTTCCGCAGTTAACGCCACGCTCAAGTCAATTGCCTCAGTAATGGTTGGTGGCTTAGAAGCTGTCACCATGCTCAGAATATGAGGTGCCAATCCCTAGATGAAACGTTCTATCCTCTTAAACTCTGGCTCCACCAAATAAGGAACAACTCGCGACAAGTCATGAAATCTCTGAACATATTCTGCTATCTTAGGACCATCTATTTTCAAATTCTAGAATTCAGTTTCCAACTTCTGGATTTCGCCCCGAGAACAATACTTCTTACGCATCAATTCCTTCAACTCATTCCACATCAAGGCATACGTAGCGGCCTCACCCAACGTCTGAACCTGAAGATTCCACCATGACAGAGCCCCATCTAGAAATAGTCCAGAAATGTATGTAACTTGATGCTCTGGTGCACATTTACTCATCCTCAAAACAGAATATGTCTTCTCAACCCAGCGCACAAAGGCTATGGCACCCCCGGTGCCATTGAAATTCAGGGGCTTGCAGTCCAAAAACTACTTATAGGTACAGCCTGTACACAAGCAACATCATTCACAGAAAGCATTAGCAAAGCACACTTGGAAATGTCCAAATGTATTGTAATGTGTCTTAGGTGACTAAACATTACCGTTAGGTGGGTTATTCCCTAAGGTACCCTCGCTGTGTTAGGAGCGAAGGGCCTCGTGCTGTGCGATGGCCTGTGAGATGCGCTCTTGTAATTCCGCCTCTGTAGTCAGCAGAGGATTGTTGGTATCGGTGTTCCTTCGCGGCGGCATCTTTCTTCTAGGAAGAAGATCAGATAGGTCAGGACTTATTCGTTAAATAAATAAATAATTGTCTAAAGATTGTATGTACATATATATATATATATATATAAACATTTATCATAGCAAGCAATCATGCAACAACATAATCATAGTACAACATGTAAATCAACAAAGTGTTTAGTGAGAACATGACGATTGAGCTTTCATTAATTACCGACCACAGTTACATTGTTTACAAAGTGTATCACACCAAAAGGGACATAGGGTCACACTACCCTTGTCCAATAAGTCTGTCAATATACAAAAATCACATGGTCAAAAGTGGTATTCAAAAGGCTTCACAATCTCGACTCAATATTAGTGCTCTCACCAAAAGAAATGCAATCTGCATAAGACCAAAAACCTACTGTGCTGATGGTGGAGGAGGGGGAGGGAAGAAAAGCAAACTGTGAACAGGTGCGTGCTCTTCCTTGAGCTCATACACACGATGAAGCAAGAAGCTAATCTGCTGCTTGACAGTAAGGGAACGGGCATCAGTACCCGAAAAAGGAGCAGGAGCAGCAGGTGGATGTGCAAAAGGAGATGTCGATGAATGTGGAGGAACAAAAGTAGACTGACAGGGACAAGGTGGAGGACGTGGAGTCAGCTCGAGCTCCAAAACACTCCGACTCAATACCTCAAACTACAACTGTAAAAGATAAAAGTAACTCATCCCGTGTGTAGCCAACAAAATGGGAGGGATGGTAGGGGTTTGAGATCGGCATAGAGTATGGTGGGAACCATCGGAATGGCTCGTCAAGCGGTGTAGATGTGAAGGGAGAAAATGGTGCAGACTGAGAAATCGGAGGAAAAGCTGCTGAAGCAAAAGGATCGTAACTCGGGTGCTGGCCCGAAGTACCTTCCCCTGGACGGGGCGCAGGGATGTCCTGAAGGAAAACAATCGGTAAATCAGTGTGGTGGACATCAGACTCTACAGGAGGGAGAGGAGCAACATCAGCGGGTGCGGGTGGAGGAATAAATGGCTCAGCAAGAGGAAGATCAACAGGTGCGGGTACTGGGTCTGGAATAAGAGGTGCGATATCAGGTAATCCAAATGGGACATGATCAGGATCAGGAATCGGCTCAGGGTCAATAGGTGCAACATCAGGTTGACCAAGATGAATAGGGTCCGGCTCGGGGACATGCTCAGGGTCGTGTGGAGGCGTGGGATCACGAACAGGAGATGGTGCAGCAGACATAGCGGTGTCGTCGTCAGAATCGGTAGCATAGAGCTGTAGTCCGGTCGCCCGTAACGCTGAAGAAGTCACAAACTCAAAGGAGTTTGAACCCGAATGCAGACTAGAATCAGAAGATATCTCAATGACAGGGATCACAGGAGGTGGGACAGCTACAACATCCTCATCTATCTCCCCATCGCCCTGGGCGTCAACTAGGCGACCATCTACAAACATATCTACATCGTCATCGAACAAGTCATCGAACAAGTGAACGAAAGGCCAATCCTCGGGAGGAATGACCACAAGAGGAACGAGGTCGAGGATCGGAGCCACGATGTGCTCACCATTGGGGTGACCAGTGATGAGGTGATCATGGACTGGAGCAGGAATGTCAAAATGATCCTCGTCAGGGAAACCATCAGCAATAGGTAAATCATCGCCAAAGTCTGGTAGCGCGAACGGCTGGAAGTCGTCCTCGTCCTCGGACAGCATGTCAGGATCACTCTCAGTGTCCGACGTATATATCTCTGGCGCGGGCATAACCTCGTCGTCTGATACGAAAGCCATCAGGTCGTGGGCATCCGATAACCCACTCTCGGAAGATGACATGATGCCTGTAACATAACAATCATAACATGTGCACATATATTAACCACTATCACACAGTGCGTACAAACAAAACGATCATCACTTAGACATGTATTCATGTGATCCTTCATGAAACTTTTTCTATCTTTCCTAGTCTAACCCATGCAGACTAAACCACCAATGTGACCTTGCAATTGTGTTTCTTGTGTTTTCCTTTTGTAAAACGTCTGTTCCATGGATCTTGGCGTTGTGTATACAATGAAAAATATTTTGTGAAAACATTTTCGTGAGAGAGCCCAATGATTGTAGTCTAGACTCAAGAAGGAATCCTAGTTCGCTACAATCGAAGCTCTGATACCAAACTGTCACACCCTGACATTTGCGGAAGCGTGATTGCGTGTGACTTGCTTAATATCATTGCATTCAACCATAACAAACAACTATATGATATAAACCATGATGTCCATCCATAATTAAGTTTTTAAAACATTACAACCAACATTGTTTCAAATCCAAACACAGACTTCATGTTCAAAATACAACACCAACAAAGTTTTAAGGCTTTGAAATCCATAATGGACTTGACACAATACAACGATAAAAAAAGACTTTGAAATGTATGTCTTATCTAGGATGAGACATCCATTCCAAACCCTACAAAAAGGTGGGATGACTTCATTTATTTCAGACAATACTTGAAACCTTCAACGCCCGCCAGATCCATTTCAGTTTCCTGAAATACATGTAGTTTGAAAGCATCAACAAAAGTTGAGCGAGTTCATGTGTTTTGTATGTGAGCTCGTAATAAACTTTGTAACCATAGTATGTATGTATTTGTAAACCAATATGAAAGCGTCTATGAACAAATCAATTAATGATTTGCAAGGTCATTAATATGTGTGCAACGGCGTAGGAAGGCTCAAACCTAGCGGAGTTGTAACGGGCTTCCGGCTGGAAGACATAGTCACCACCTTCGGCCACTTCCGGCCCAGGGGTGGGGCTCGCAACACCCAAATAGATCTATCACTCATGTCCCTCGGTCCTTATACAAGGATTAATGGTCTCAGGTGTGCGCCTACCAATTCACATGATCTAACAGTTCATTCCTTAGCTAACCATACCATTTGTAAACGTTTGTAAACATTTGTAACATGTATTTCACCCCCGAAGTTATAAAACTGAAAACAGTTAAAAGAAAATGGGGACATGAACTCACAGTCTTGCGTCTCGAAATCCTGTGTATCTCAAAGCTGCTACTCGTTCACATGACTACCTACAAACGTGCTAAGGTGTATTAGACGGATGGGTCGTGCCTTGACTTTAGTCTTAATTAATATCTTTGAGTTACGTTTCTTTGTGTCATAGTATTATTCCAAAGTATAAAATTATTTGTTAAAATACTAAATATTTTAACTTAAATTATATTTATCAAAATTTTGGAATATTAGTTAAAATAATATATTTTAACTTGACACAATATGTACTTATACATGTATATCTTTCCCAAGGATGGGTGTATTCATACTCGTATTATTAAACTTGTATATTTTTGCCAAGTATCTATGGCGTATTCAGGTGTATTCATACGTACGAGAATACGTATTTTTATTGTGTCTATTAAGTATTCTTATACTTAATTTTTGTATTTCTTTTTCCGGAATATTATTATTTTCGATAAAAATCACCAATATATATTCTTAAAATGTATATTTTAAGAAATCATTTATAGAAATTAATCTATACTTTTTCTTGACAAAAATATTTATATTTTCATACAAATCTCAAAAATAACATATTTTCAAGATTAACTTAGAAAATATTTATAAATCCATTTTTCACCCCAAAATAATATGTTCTAAATTTATGTAAGATAATATATATTTTCTCTAAAAATAATATATTTTCTAATTGTTCAAGAAACATATATATTTTCCATTGCTCAAAAATAATATATTTTCTTCTTGTCAAAAATATGATATATTTTTGTAACAACTATAAAAATCATATTTTTGTCCTCTTGGTTTCCAAAAATACCGTTTACCAAAATATACTTGCGAATTTAATTCCGGAATATTTTGTACTTTATATTCCTTGTTCGGTTTCTCCAATATTTTGTGTATAAATTATATTTTTATTTTTCTTGGGATTTTGGTAATATTTTGTGTTGTAATTTTTGGTATTTTGGTGAGTTATATTATTTCAAGTTCTAAAATAATATTACAAATACACATAATATACAAGTAATCACACATATTGTGACATCTAAATATACATTTTCCTAATTACATATTTAGTCACTTTTATTTATTAAAAACCAACCTCCAATATTGTAATTTTTTGTAATAAAAATTATGGCAAATTTGGTATGAAAAATCATGGTTAAAATATACTTGTAAATACTTGTTTAAAAATATATTTCTAAATGTTTAATTTCTAAATTTTTTTGCCATAGTTTCCCATTAAAAATGGAGGTTTCCATGTTTTCAAAGCATATAATTTTCTTTTAAAAATCATCACAATTCATCAACAAAGCAAACAATACTTACCAAGTGCCAAAATCATGCATTTTACACTATTTTACGAACTTGAAAATTTATAAAAATTTGTAGTAACTTAGTAGAGTGTTTAGTAAGCTTAGTTACTCTTTAAAGTGTGGGTATTTGTTTAAAAACAGCATTCTTGAAGATTTTAGATCTTTACAACTTGTAACTAGATTTTCTAAAAATATTTCTTCTTGAATTTTTCTTGTTAATAATATGTTTCTACACTTGATTAACCACTAAAAATGTGATTAGTTTCCTTAAGAACCATGTTTAAGTAAATCTTGTAATTTAACTTAGTTTCTTGAGAAAACTAGTTTTGAAATCATCCACTTACATGATTCATATTACACTTTGATCATCATCATTCAAGAAAACACTTCATTCTTCAAGTTCATGGTTACACATAAGGATGATCATCTTGATTTATCACATAATCATCCTCTCACTTGTTAGATCATGTGTTTAATCTCAATCTAGCAAGTTTCATATGATGTTTAACATCAAAAACACAAACAATCAACAATCAAGAAGCATATAAGCACCTATACAACATAGTTCATGATGATTTTTAGTCTTATGTTAAAGATTATATTCTTGATCTTTAGTGTTCTTCATGATTAGTTACTTATGTCATCTTTTAACCAACTAAAAAAGATGTAAAATGAGATTAGGAAGATCTTACTACTAGCACAAGGCTAGGGATGATGTTCAAGAAGATGAAGATGACAATCTTGGTGGTTAATAGCACTTGAAAGAGGTCCTTCACTTTCCAATGGCTCTTAGCTCCTTAAACAAGCTTCTTCCACCTTGTGATCACTAGAGAATGGATGGAATTGAAGTGAAGATTGTGGTGGTGCTCTTGCTTGTTCTCGGCCGAATGTAGAGGTAGGGGAGAGGAGAGGAGAGTTTTGAGTGGAGTGTTGTGTGAAATGAAGTTGTGAATGATCTAGAGGTTTATAAAATTAACTCCCAGCATCTCCTAATCCATTGGTTTATGTGTTCTTAAAAGATATAACAAGATCCATTAAAATATTTAAGGAAAATCAAAGGTGGGCCACCCTTTGTAACCGTGTTCTTGAGGAGGGGGGTATTAGTTAGTTTGTGATGATAAGTCAAGGAACTAGTTGAAATCTAAGTGATTTAGTTAGTGTAGATGTTGTTATGATGTTATATAGTGTGTTATGATGTTCGGGGACCATTACTAACTCGGAAATGATAAAACAATGCTTCTAGTGAAAATTTGGTGTTTCGGGTAGTGTCCGGTTGTTCGGTTGGTTATTGGTTCATTAAGGTGTTAAACTATGCAGTTTAGTGTGCTTTATGCTACTTTTTGTGACAGTTTTGATTCTCGACACTTAGGAAAGCATTCTGGACCATTAACCATAATTTTGCATAATATTTAATTGTTTAAAAGCTGATTTTTGCTGAATTCTGCAGAATTCTGCAGTTTATGTGAGTTTTAGGCACTTTCCGGCACTTAAACTATCACTAGGAAGGCAGTTTTATGATCCTAACTTTCCTATACACTATACTAGTGTAACTCTTGGTTTCTGGCTCATTCTGTGTCTCAATACCATGTCTGTCTAAGTACTGAACTCCGTCAGCATTTTCTGATTTGTCTGATAATTGTGCTTACTTTGTTTTCGTGCATCATTTGAATCAATAAAGTGTTGCATGCAATAATGATATGACATTATGCAATATATGATGCATATATATGTATATGACAATAATCAGGAAGCATTCATGTCATAAATTTTTAAATCAGCACATTCATTAAAGCACTAATCATTGTTTAATTATTGTACGGATACATGAAATTTTGACAATTGTCACATTTTTGGGGCGTTTTTATGGCATAATGGTGTTTTACAAGCAATTGCTCATTTTGGCGTTTTATTATATATTTCATTATAGTATTAATGTACTTTTGTTGTTTATTAACTGAAATTACAAAACAAACAACAAATAAAGAAAATAAAAAAAAAACAAAGTAGAAGCAATTTATGATTTAAATCTTCACTGTCATTAGTCTCTTTTTTCTTTTGAAACTACAAGAATTGTGACAAATAAATGGCGGTTTGGGTTTGGCGTTGTTTATTTTCTTTGTTCATGTGTTGAAGTATCTTTGTGGATGTTGGAGATATAGATCAACACTTTGTGGGTGGATGTTATCTGTCCGTCGTCTTCATTATAATCATCGAGGCCAAAGTAGCATTTACACTGGTATAGGTCACTTCTTATCATCCAAACCTTCTTCAAGAACAAAGATGACAGAATGACATATGGGTGTCATCAGTCCCTCTTTTTTGAATTTTGTCCATCTCATGCAGCAAAATCTTACTACACTCGCGTAACAAATCATTCAGCGAAACTTCATACAGGACATTACTGAGTATTAAAGAAAAGATGTTTGCCATCGTTGTATTTTTTTGGCGTTTTACATTGACTTGTATTTTTTTTAGGAACCAGTGTGTTTTTTATGTGTTTTTTTTTGTGTGATAAACGAAAGGTGGTGAGACGTTTCTATTTATATAATTTTTTTTGCGGGTAGTTTAGGCGGGATATTATTTTTTATAACAAAAAATGTAATTAACATTTATCCGGATGTATGGTTTGGCGTTATATATTATGGCGTTTCATATTTTATGGTGCTTTTGTAACTAGAGAGCTTAAATAAAAACCTAGAAAAAAGTACGTGGTGATAAAATTGGCGTTTTGTATTTATTTGGCGTTTTATTTTTCAATGGCGTTTTATGTGAGAAATGATGTTTTACCTTTTTTACCCTTAATGAAGCGCGTCCACGTAATAAAATTAATGTTATTAACGAAAATGCCACCGCGCCAATCTAGTCCATAGATTGTTTTGATCGGACGATCAATAATCTTTCTCACCGTTCTCACACTTTCTACCGTTTTCTCTAAATCCTGATCCTATATGTATATATGTATATAGGGATGGGTTAAAATGAAAACCACCTCCAGTTACGAGAACCGTAGGAACAACTTATCAACCATCGATCTTTTGTGATGGATGGTTAAGATTAAAAGAGAATAAAAAACATTTTAAAATCTTTTTCTCTTATTATATTTTTTAATATTTTAATTTCATAAGGGTAGTTTAGCAAATTTACTTTTTTTTTCTTAATTAATGTCAGATTTTTTTTAAAAAAAAAAACAATTTTTTTAGGTTTTTTTTTTACAAAAAAAAAACCATTTATTTTACAAATATAACAAATTTTTAATGTCAGGTTTTTTTAAAAAAAAAAAAAACTTTTTTACGACACGGTTGTAAAACAATTTTTATGGGTTTAAAAATTTTTTTACGCAATTTTTTTACAGTTATAAACTTTCTTACAAAAAACATATTTTTTTTCAAAAAAACAGGTTTTTCTTTGATTTTTTTTTACAAAAAACAAATTTTTCTTAAATTTTTTTAATAAAACAATTTTTTTACAAAAAACAATTTTTTTTCGGGTTTAAACTTTTTTACAAAAAAAACAATTCTTTTAGAGGTTTAAACTTTCTTAACAACCCGGTTTTAAAAACACTTTTTTACGGTTTTAAAACGTTTTTTTATGACCGGGTTTTAAAACATTTTTTAACGGTTTAAACTTTTTTTACAACCCGGTTTTAAAATATTTTTTATGGGTTAAATTTCCTTTTTACGCCAAATTTTTTTACGGTTTTAGAAGATTTTTTTATGGCAAACATGTTTTTACGACAATTTTTTTTTACGCCAAACATCTTTTTACGCCCCGACCCCGATTTCGGGTTTACGAAATTTGAGAATCTTAACAAACGAACTCACCCAAAAATCACGACTCAATAGATGTCTCAGATAAGTTGATACTTATAATCATCGACTGAAAAAATAACCAACAACAAAAATCAAAACCATGGTGGTTCTTGAAAAAAAAACGGTGTTTGGATAAAAGTTTCGAGAAATCATGGTTGCAAAGTGGGGTTGCAGGTCAAAAACCTACCCTCCACCATCCTTGCCACGCCATCGCCATCAATCGTCGGAAAAAAATGTTTCGAACTATCACTGCCAAGAAAAAAATGTATGGATCTCAACACAACCAAACACAAACCAGCTGATCTAGGGATCTCAACACAATCAAATAAAAATAACTAATTAGGGTTGTCGCGGGCCGCGACCCGGACCCCCTTAGCCGTCGCGAGGCGCGACGTAGTTGGCTTGCCGGACACACAATGGCGCGACGTATCAACACGTGGCAAGGCTATACTCGCTGATTCACCAAGCCTAGCCCAAACATAGGCGTCTTGCGGGCCGCGAAGGCCAAAGTCGAATCCGTCGCGGGGCGCGACGGAGTGTCCGTTAGCCCTATAATAGGGGTGATCGAGCTCTTTTGTTTACGTTCAACTTCTTTTCTTTCTCTCTGACATATAGTAGCAATATTTCTTAGGAAATAATACCCCTAAAAAGCGAAGCTCTGCCTCGTTGTAAGTATTATAACCCCCGATCACGTATTTCTTACCCTACCTGATTGATCTTGGGCTCCGTAACGCAGGCCAAGGCTCTGCCTGACTCAGTTCAATGGAGTTCTGTCTCGTGTTGTACGGCTAATGTGATTTGGGTTATCTTACTAACACGTGTACATTGTTTAATTTTTAATAGATAATAACCAGGAGATTCACCAGGAAGCTTTAGTGTTACCTAAGTATACAATGTGAGTACATCTTGCTTTTTGGCATCTTTTTGTAAATCTTTTTGTGATTCAAAATATTTTACCAGAACTCAAATACAATTAACAGTGATTGAATCTATGTATTCTACAATTACTGCCGGTATGTTGGGGTTTTGTATACATTATTTGAAATCCGTTACTATTGGACAAAGAGTTAGCCAATGAGTAACATGACCCACAAGTCAGGTGTTGACAATACTGAATGAGTAACTGTGTAGATATAAACATTGTAATTGCTCTCAATACTGTGAAATTTTAAAAGCTTGTTTTGATTAAACTGGGATGCACTCGCCAGTATTTCTTGTTGATAAAACTTTTTAAAAAATACGTTTCAGGTAACTTAATGTGATGCTAATAGGAGCCAGCTGGAGAGCACTGAAGGCTTGGAAAAGTGGCTATAAAAGTTACCTAAATAAAAAAGACGATTTTGAATTCAATAAATCAGGGTTTATCCCTACAGATGTATTGTAATGGAAAAACTTGGGTTTTATCCAATTTACTTATTATATATATATAAAGTTTGGTGTTTTAACTCTGATAAATATTTCCTTACTATGGTCCTGATGTCTCATTTCCGCTGCCAAATTAATAAACACCAATACCACCCGCTCTAAGTAATCCCGTGGCCGCCCGCTCCTGGGGCAGAGGTCGGGGGCTGCGACATCTGGTTTCGTTTATGGAGAGAGAAAGAGAAAAATAGATCTAGATCTGATATATAGAGAGAGAAAGAATACATCTGATATAGTGGCAGGTGATTGAAATGTGTGATGGGGTAAATTACAATATTACCCTTGATATAACACGGACGGTTACTCTGAACCTCTGGTTCCTCGTGCTCATCTACAACTTTTCAATGATTTCTTCACGACAATCTCCTACAAGGTATGCTCCAAACATCTATATTAGTTTGATTTATGTTTTTCATGTCAAATAAGATCAAGATTTGGGGAAAATCTAGCGTTCTTGAACTTGACCCGTGTCAATCTGAGATTTTTTCTTAAATCTTTTTAGTAGTAGTTAGTAGAAGTGTTTTGAAGAGTAAATCATCGACCCAAGTGAAAAAAAATTAGAAATTTTCAACCGGTTTTAGTAAACCTTTGTTCTTAACCGAAAAAAACAAAAATTGAAGGGTGAAATAGGTTGGTAACTTGAAATTGATGCTTTGGGTTTGTTTTTCAGGGTATACCGAACAGGGGACCAAAAATTTTGGAATTTTCGACGCCGGCTAAAAAATGTTGGATTTTTGCCAAAATAGTAGGCTCGTGTCCCCTGAAAACACTTCAGCACGGAGTCGTGCTTATGAGGCACGAGGCCGTGTACAGCCCCCCTGTTTTTCAGTTTTTCACAGATCTTACCATACTTGACTGTTTAAAATATTCATTCTTTGAAAGAAATGGCACCTCACAAGTGGCTCAGATTCAAAACAGAACTTGTGTAATGTGAAGAGGGGATGGAAATACTCAATGCTCACAACGAAGAGCCGCTAAGACAAGTTTGCTATGACACCATGGATACTGTGGAGCAGATGGGAGGATTTGACAGCCTAGAGACGGGATCCGTTCGTGTCTTTCTTGAGGCACCACTACAATCAGTTTATGACTTCAATCTTGAATTCTTCAGCAGGTTTGCCCTCTAGAAGGATATCGATGATAACTTCGATAATGAAGCAGTCACTTTCCGATGTGGTGGTACTTGGTATGGCATTCTGGTGGCTTAAATTGGTGTAAATGTGGAGATCTACAACGAAGAAGAGATTGGAGAACCTATCTTCAATAATAGTATTTTTGAGATGCCAGACAACACAAGAAACACCTTTTGAGCACAGATTGGAGAAGGGGTCTACAACCCGAGCCACACCAAGAGTACCAAAATCTGAGACCTGCTTATTCGCCACATTCATCGGGTCCTAAGCGCTACTCTGTGCCAAAGGAGAGATAGCGGGGTGTTGTAAATCTACTTGGTATGGCATTCCAGTGGCTTAAATTTGTCCTAAAACAAGGCTTACACAAAACACTACTTGGAACCGTTAAAACACCACAAATCATTTTCAAAAATATTTTTTAGTTTATTTGTCATGTTTATAGTTTAAGTTAGAAAACCAAGTTCTAAAAGTTTAAGTTTTTAGAAATTTACAACCGACAGCGTCGTGATAAAAAAGAACCATATAACAAAAATTCATACAAAGGCATAACAATCTTTTTAAAATTTAATTTTATATACGTTTTCACACTTTTACTCTTTTCCCACAAATTGTGAATTTTGAGCCTTTACCGAGCATTCAATATCATATCTTTGCTAAATGTTCACTTTTCATTTCATGTGTGAATAGCCCGTACGGTTCTCACGAATCTAGAACTTGACAAGACGATACATTCCCAGTCCTTAAAAACTAACTCAAGTAAGTATATGATTGAGGCATTAGAACCATAAAACCTTTTTTTTCTTTTTCAACCTTAATTTCTATTTATCTCCCCACAAAAATTTTCCCTTAGTCGACCCCTTTGAGTGTAAACTGTCACACCCCCAAAATACCACCTAGGGAATGTCCCTGCTAGGCGTGTGACGTACCAACGACGAGCCACTAATTACATTGAACCCATACAAGTTTATAAATGAAAACCAACGTGTTCAGCGGAAGCAAATAGTAAACCAAAGTTAAACTGTTTCAAAACCAATGTATAGTATCAAGAATTCAATCACAAGAATCCCTCCAGTCGACCCATGACCACTCCAGCTACTACAGACAGCAAGTTCCCAAATCCAAGATATCTAACGACCTGCGAGCATGCAACAAGTGCATCAGACAACGCTAGTGAGTTCATAGTTTTACGAAAACGTTGGTTACCAAGTGTTTAGTTAATCCATTGAATTTAATGTTGATAATACCCTGAGTACAAGACGGCTCCTGATTTACATTGCTCTTTCTCCAATGCTCCTATCAAAGCATTGGTCATGACTAGGTCATTAGTTCAACACCCGTCCTCCCAGGTACGGGGTGAGGTTGCCAAGCCTAAGTAGCGCTACTAACTAATACCTTGTTACCTCTCAGGCAACCAAACAACACGGAGGGACTTTAAAGGTGATAGGATGAGTATATTATCCAACATTACCGATTTACATCAAGACGTATTCCTCTTAGGAATACCCAAACAAGTTACCCAAAAACCTATCCCTCCCAGGGATACCCAAAGACTGAATCAATATCATTTTTTTATTACCGTATACCTAAATCATCCTCGTCAATTCAACAGACATCGTTTTTTATAATCATTAACATTTAAAGAAATATCAGGTTCATCATTTAAACTACGTAACAGGAATCATCGTTATCAAGCACAACTAACATCTTAAGCGATTTCCCTCTAACAAATCAGTTTATTAACATAATTAATTCTAGCTTTTTGATCATGCACACCTTAACCAAACAAGTACTCAAAAGATCAAATACCACCGGAGGACTAAAACAACTTACGAAAGTGATTTACTAACGGGGATGTGAGATGAAATCGAAGGAAAGCTTCCAGAAGGAGGGGGGGTTCCTGGTCGCCGACCACCATGAATGCAAGAGGGGTGTTGCTAGGGTTTGTTTATTTTTTGTGTCAACTAGTGTTTAACCCCCGCGTTGCTAGTAACCAAACGATGACCAAAAGATGTAAAATAAAAAACACGAATTTATACACCATTTAACCGAATAACCTTTTTCAAGTTATCCATCTGCAAATGTTTGTGAAGCCCGCTGACTTCAAGTGGTCTCCATGGTCATATATTATGTGCATTTGTCATCAATTGTATAATTTCAAGCCAAAAAGAAATCTGCATTGTATATTAAAACAAAATTGTACAGTGGATTTACGGAATAACTTGAAAATAACCATAAAGATAAAGTATCTCAAGTAAGGGGTGACAAAAACATATTACATCAGGCACATCCAGTAGATCTTTAAACCAATGGCTTAACGGTACCTTCATTATGGGTGACTTCAAATTCGCCGTAACCTTTACTCCGACCAGTTGTGGTTAAAGCCATGGGAAGTTGCTGATACAACATTGTCTAAATACCAACAACCTCGCGAGATGACGATTCGAGATAACGATTCGATCGGTGTCCTTACGCATCACATTGAGATGTGTAGTAATAATATTTCTAATGTGTATCTTAGTGGTGCATAAGTATACGTTGATACTCTCGTTACTTGCCTAACCTTAATCACACGAATAAGTGACTATCATGAGAATAGCCATGTTAATTTTTTTTCCAGAAATCAGTATTACACACATGACTGCAGACTATGTAATAAATACAACATTCAAGTAATGCATACAAGTAATCCTTCAACCGTTCGAGCTTTAACAACCGCAACCTGCACTTTGAGTGAGGTGTCACCGTCGGTAGCCTAGCCGCAGCCTCCGGTCCGTTCTGCTTAAGTTGTTTCCGGCCGACGCGTGCCGGTGGTGCTGCAGGTTCTAAATTTTTCTCCTTTTTGTCGTCGTCTTTCCGATCGCCGGAGTTGTTTTGCCGACTGAATCCTCCCGGTGTTCCTTGACCCATAGTGATTGTGAAGATGAAAGTAGAATGGAAAGATGAGAGGATTTGTGAGCTAGGGTTTGAGTTTTGAAGGTTTGAAGTGTCTTTCTGTGCACGAAATTGAGGTTAGGGTATTTGTAGAGCGATAGAAATTAACGGTTTTTTCCGTCAATTCACTATTGTTCGGTTATGTGTTGAATTAATATATATATATATATATGAATATGGGGGATGCATGAAGACATATGCATATGTAATCGGAACAAGTGGGCCACCGAACCCACTTATGTTTTTACTATTTGCTTGGGCTTCTAATAACCTGGGCCAGGGTACAAACAACTCCAAGGTGGGCCGGGTTTAAAAGGTTCGGATCAATGATTTCAAGTGTGGGCCGAGATTACAAGATATACAAAATATGAGAACATACAAGTGTGTAATGGGCTCGGGATGTTGTGGACCGATACATGGTCGGGTTTGAAGTGTGAACATACGGCCCAGAAGATGTGCGGCCCAAAATGCCAATAAATTAATTAATAAGTTATCGTACAATTAAGTTTAATGGAGTTATACGAACAGAACATTTAACACAAAGAGGAGTTAAGATCACAAGATTCAACGTTACTAACCTTGAAAGTTCGGGTTGTCACATCATCCCCAACTTGAAATAAATTTCGTCCCGAAATTTGATAAGTAATCCATAACAACAAGGTGTTGGATCAGGATGACTATGGATTTTCCGCGGGTGCCACATTATTCCCAACTTGAAAGAAATTTCATCCCGAAATTTGCCAATGATATCAGAAGTTGATACAACCATTTGAACAACTGAGGATACTAGAGCTTACTCCAATCATTGCATTCCCACGTGAACTCCAGACCACCACTTGAGTTCCTACGAACTCTCACAATTTGAAATTCGACTAAGTCAATGAACCTTGACTTCCTGGTCCATGTTTTTGATAGATTCCTCAACATCTGCAACTTGTCTTTAACCTCAGACGCTAATAAAGGTATCACAAGCGTTCCATCGAACAAACACTGCCTTAGATTCGAGGCATAAATTATATCATGTGCATTACCCAATTCGTCGGGTAACTCGAGTTTGTAGGCGACGTGACCGATTCTCTCCAGAATTCTGAATAACTCAGTGTAACATAAATTAGGCTTGCCACGCTTCCCAAGCGTACCACACCATCCCAGGGTGAGACTTCCAATATGACACGTTCGCCTGCAGCGAACTCCCAGTGTTTCCTAAGTTATCAGGGTTCCTGGCGATCACGTGTTGTCCTCACACAATTTCCAATACCGTGTGCAAGTCATAGACCTATGATTAGGTTGTCATCCACCTCAATCCTCAAGGAAGTTGGCATTATCATCCACGTAATGCCTCAAACAGAGCTGTATGCATACTAAAACGGTGACAGCTGCAGTTAAGCTCACCCAAAGATAAGTTTTCTTCCCAAATGTTTACTAAAGTCAATCACGCACATGCTCGCAGCATGTCTTCGTGTGTCAGGATGGTTCGTTACTCTGTCCGGTTGTCTTATAATGATAAGTAATGCTCATGTCTAGATGTGAGCCAAGGGTGTTGTGTTTTGCCTGTCATAAATCAGGTATAGATCAAAATCAAAGGTATCAGGAGTTGGCACCCCGTGCCTAAAACCGCCTCTCTCAGAGGAATATGAACAAGCTGTGAAGACTCGTCACTTTCCTTGATTGCAAGAAAGTGTGCTGGTTACGTGAGACGATCAACGATCACTCTGGTGATAACGATAATGTTTACGTTTCGAGTTTTAGGTAGACTAGCGACAAAATCCATGGCAGTCTGTTCTCATTTTCCATATAAATGTTGCCGGTTGCTGACACTCCACCTCCCACAAGTCAAACGTCATTCACATACATTTCCGGGTGGGCCTTCATGCCCGACCACCAGTACAAGATTTATAGATCCTAATATCTCCTATCGAATTCCAGACGACTAGAATATCGAGGCCGGTGTGCTTGGTCAACACAAGTTCCCTATAGTTGCCGTATAATGATATCCACATTCGTTCCATGAGTTAGCGAATATCATCCGACCTGCCAAAGGTTGCTTCTCCATGCCCCGCATGGGTTCTACTTGAAAATCTTCTTCCTTCAGTTCTCCAGTCTGAACAGAGCGAGTCCGATCAGGTAGGGTAGAGTCGATAATGAGGTGCATAACTCATGCACATTCAAGTTTCGCAGTCGCAATCATCCAAAAATTCCATCCAGCGATGCCATTAACTGATTTAGCTCTTTCGAAACCAGGGTACACGGGAGGCCCTTGTGATCGGTCTTAGTAGTGCATTCGGTACCGTCCAAGTAATGCCTCCAACTTAAATCCAAAGACCACGGTTTCCACCACAGGTTGTGTGTCGTGCATTTCCTCTTTGTAACTCCATTACGTAAGTCATCACTCTCTCGTGTTGCATCGGTGTGTAACTGGGACTCTGATTCGAAACTTCATTGTATACCACTAGATCACCCGTACCCTTAGGTAAAGACGATGCTCAGTGCATTTCAGAGTTGGAATTTGAAAGTTGAAATGACGTCCCCCCGTTTTGTCTTCCACGAACACAACACCCTGCTGTGTTAAAGAGATTTAAGCTGCACGATCTTCGAAAATCTCCTGATGGATCTGCGATAGTATCCAGTGAGGCCAAGAATTGCTGCATCCTCGAAGGGATCTTTGGTGTCGATCAGTTTCTAACAAAATGGATCTTAGTGAGATCCACGTGTATTCCCACTTCATTGTTTATATGCCCAAAAATGTACCTCTCGAATCCAGAAGTTACCTTTAACAAGACTTCATGCGTAGTGGCTCCGCCCTCAGGAGCTCTAAATAAGATACATATGCCGCCCCTGTTGTTCTTTTATCCTGGTAATGATTCCAAATGCCCTCAATAAGCACGGTTGGTTCATCTAATCCATAAAGCTGCTGGTGTGTTGATTAACCCCAAGGTCATGTAATACAAAGTCGTATGGCCGAATTGCGTTTGATAAGCCGCTTTAAGCACATTCTTCCCGTGAATTTCCATCTGATAATAGTCCGTTCGTAAATCAATCCTCGAATGAAAGCTTGTCCCTCGCAACTAGTAGACAGGTTTTCACTACATGGTCGAGGCAAACGGTTCTCGACTGCCACCTTGTTAAGTTCGTGATAACAAGTACACGTACGGAAAGGCTTGTCTTCATGGATGTAACTGGGGCTCCCCAAAGAGAAAAACTAGGTCCGCCAAAACTCCTGTTCAATAGTTTCTGTAATTGATTAGACAGCTCTTGAAACCCTCTTGGTGCAAGACGGTAAGAGTACGAATATTAGGAGCTACAGCTGGCATAAGATCAAACTGAGTTTCCGCCTAACAGTTGTTGAAGTAATCCTGAAAGTTCTTCAAGTATCTCATCGGAAGAAATCACAAACAACTGGTGGATCCTCGATCCTCTCTTCCTTAGCCTTGTCATCAATAACCGTTGTTAGCAATGGCGGGGTAGTCCCTTCGTAGACGCTCCTGGCTTTCATTGCTGAAATGATACTAACCTTTACACCACAATGATGCTTTAAGACAGACGAAGATTCCCCACTAGGGAGAGGGATACTCAAAATTTTCTCCTCACAAGGTATATTCGCGCGTTATCTGGATAGCCAATCCACACTAACTACTACAACAAAACTATCAAGGGTAGATGTCGAACACTTGTCCCACAAGGTCGAGTTTGCATTCCAACGAACATAGGAGGTTTCCATTGACTTGCCGTCAGTCGGTTCCACAGCAGGTTTGTTTTCCAGAAGCATCAGCGTTAAGCAGTACAAAGACGAAGTGATGATCTACCCAAAAACATACAAACCTACCATGTTGCTATTTTGACATACCAACAGTCAATCCTTGTTGAAGTTACCTTCGTTTCCATACTGTAGGCTACGATTACGAGTACCTTGATGTCGCCGTGACTGTTGCCTCTAATGTCGCTGCTTGTAACGGAGTCTTGTGACTTTTCACCAATAGGGTCCATCTTTTCACATTCCGCGTCACGTCCTAAGGTATTACTCACGGTGCTGGCAGTTACAAATCCTACACCATGGCCGACTGTCATCGTTTATGTCCCGATTGATTCGTGAGAGTTGACTCTCATAAGTTGTTGTCTAGGGTTTAAGGATTCAGTTGAAGTCAATTTGCTGGTGTTCGTTGTCGGTAATCAGGGTCGTCCAGTTAATGTGGTTGGTAAAGTACTATGCTCATCCTCGTGTCCATCGATCTAGCGACTTAATTGAGTAGCACATGGTATGTTACGAGAGGGTTGCAGAAGTGATCGCACTTCGGGATCTAAGACGTCAATACATTGAGTTTCAGCAAACAAAGAGGAGTGAGAGAGGTATAGACTAATCATTCAAAGCCGCGACATCCAACTCAGGGACGTTCGTACTAGCACCTAACATTCTACACGATTCGCTAGGCGTTCAGATGAGTGTTCAGGTGATACTCGATAGCACCGAGATTCGTGAGGATTCAGAGAGGAGTGAAAAGATCACGTTCGAGTAGGAGACAGTCACTGCTATGACTCCTAAAGATTTGTTACGTTTCACACTATTCGAATAACAGAACAGAACCCCTTTTTCACTTGTTAAGTCTCACTGGGACACACATGCACCCCCATTATTATTATGTGTGCATCCACAATAATATGGTGATTTGCATGCTCATCTCAGTTCCTCCTAACTCATGTCAAATGGTTCCTCAAACTCAAATCTAAAACGGAGGTTGTAGAGGTGATAAGATCACAGAAATCCAAAGACTATGGCATATTATAAATGCACCATGATATTGTCCGCTTTGGCGGCCAGCACGCCCCCGGCGTCCGCCCCTCACGGTTTTCAAAACGCGTCATAATGTAAGAAAGCAATTCATGCAATCATGCTATAGTGACGAGTGTGTGTTCGTATGTTGCGTTATAAGCAATTGTGTACTAGTCATGTAATGTATGCAACAAGTGAGAAAGACGAACCTTGCAATCTGGAGCTGAGTGTCATGGTCGTATTCACGTATTCAGAACTGTTCGGTTATAGTCTGGTTTTACAAAAATGTTTTAAAACCAAGTTCACTATAACCAGTGGCTATGATACCAAACTGTCACACCCCCAAAATACCACCTAGGGAATCTCCCTGTTAGGCGTGTGACATACCAACGACGAGCCACTAATTACATTGAACCCATACAAGTTTATAAATGAAAACCAACGTGTTCAGCGGAAGCAAATAGTAAACTAAATTTAAACTGTTTCAAAACCAATGTATAGTATCAAGAATTCAATCACAAGAATCCCTCAAGTCGACCCATGACCACTCCAGCTACTCCAGACAGCAAGTTCCCAAATCCAAGATATCTAACGACCTGCGAGCATGCAACAAGTGTATCAGACAACGTTGGTGAGTTCATAGTTTTACGAAAACGTTGGTTACCAAGTATTTAGTTAATCCATTAAATTTAATGTTGATAATACCCCGAGTACAAGATGACTCCTGATTTACATTGCCCTTTCTCCAATGCTCCTATCAAAGCATTGGTCATGACTAGGTCATTAGTTCAACACCCGTCCTCCCAGGTACGGGGTGAGGTTGCCAAGCCTAAGTAGTGCTACTAACTAATACCTTGTTACCTCTCAGGTAACCAAACAACACGGAGGGACTTTAAAGGTGATAGGATGAGTATATTATCCAACATTACCGATTTACATCAAGACGTATTCCTCTCAGGAATACCCAAACAAGTTAACCAAAAACCTATCCCTCCCAGGGATACCCAAAGACTGTCCCAACCACCGGGACGCATGCTCAAGAGAGATGAACTCACATTGGTTTGCTCGGCAGGTAATCTTAATTGTCAAATAATTCGGTCAATCACGTCCTATTATTAATGCCACGTCTAGTCAGATTCATGATTCAAATATTCATGTATTCGTGTACGTATTTCTAGCAATCAACACACAGCATGATGACATACATATAGTTACTTCATCAAATATTCATGTATTCATGTACGTATTTCAATCAACACACAACATGTAGTCCAATCGTACAGTTAGGTGGCATAATAGAAAGTGTGTGATCCCAAAGTGTAATATAACCAACAAGTCGGTCCGTATGATTTGTGCAGCCCATTATTAGGTGATTTGGCCACTTGATTTGTACAGCCCAAAGATATGGGTCCACACATATTATAAGATCAAACTGATGAGACAAAAGTTGTTTTAATATTAAATCAATCATCATATTACCATCTTACCATCTGAATAAGACAAATTCCTTTAATACACAGATTCAAAACATGCATCTTTACTTGTGGTGTACCTTATGCATATAGGGTTGTACCTGTTGGACCGTTTTCATGACCCTAAACGTCAGTAAAAGCAGTTCATCTCAGTTTACAAAGGCGGAATCAAAGTAAACCGAGTCACAACAGCTTGTATCCTTTTAACTTCCTTTCTATTACTGATTGCGAGACTTTACAACTGTTTCTAACAAGATTTTGGCAGCACCTCGTCTCACATACAATGATCACTGTTAGCTTCAAATGACACACACACCAACTATATATAGGCTTGGCCTGTTAGCTTGAAATGACACATCAGTTTCAAGCTGACAAGCAAGAACCAGTTTCAAGCTGACAAGCAAGAACCAGTTTCAAGATAACAAACATACTTTTACATGTAAACCCTAATTCTAACCATCTAGACCTAAGACTTGATTAAGACGTAGTCATCAGACATTCAGTGCACCAACAGACTCCCCCTTGGATGTTGACGAAGTCTTTGGCATCAAGTCTTTAGTCTTTGTCTCTCTCCAAATTCTATCATTGTATAGCTCCTTCTTCACAGGTTCAGGATTTTAATCTGGCTCCATTTTCAGTCTCCCCTTTGACTGTTAATCCAGAACTCTAACTCCCCCTTTCACAGACTCCCCCTCTCGATCAGCTAGGACTTAAATTTTGGTTCAAACTTTAACATTTTGTTGCCATGGGGAACTACATTCCTGTTACCTGCATATTCTCTACCACAACATAAGTTTCACAAATTTATAACACTTAGATTTAAGAAACTTACTGGTAGAAATCATTCTTTCATCAATAAAAATAGTTACATCAAGTTCAAGTAAATGACCTTGATTAACAAAACATACAATTTTTTTTTAAACATTTGTATGTAACATTCAAAGTTTTCAACATATTCTCCCAACCCTCTAGTTCATCAAGTTTAGCACTTGGAATTTTGAAAATCAACTCTCCAACATCAGTTGTCGAAAATCTTTTTGTATTTTTCAAAACTTTATGCTAAAACACACTAAAATCTTTTTGGATTTTGAGTTTAAAGAAATACAGTAAAGAAATATATACAAACAATATTTTTGTGAGTTTGTGTAAGAGGATCATATCAGTTCATGAGACCAATCACTAGCACCGTTAAGCTTAAATTATTTTAAGTTCTAAACGATTCACATAGATTGTTAGTATACTGGTCCACTTAAATTTTCACACAAAGTTCAACTGATTCGAGATACGAGTTTAATGTCTTAGATACTTAAACTTAATCGCGTGTCCCACCTCAGAATATACTCCCGTATCCAGATCCCAATATTCATTCTTACAGGTAAGTATACCACAAATGATATCTGTAAGGGGTTAATAATTTATGAAGAATCATGAGAGCTCAGGTCAGAACTACCGTTCAGCAGAGAGATCATGACTCAACTTTTGGGTGTGTCCCCTTTAGAGGATCTTTTTTACAACAACATTGCTAAGCAATTTTATTGTCTTATCATATATGCTGAGGGTGATGCTATGTTTCAAGCATTGCGGAAAGTATTATTCGAGGACTAGGTCAGAACTTCCATTCAGCAGAAGTCCTGGAATAATACCCCAGATATCACTGAGTATAAAAACATTGTATATCAGAAAACGGAATCTTTCAAACAAGATTTCAGGGGTTACCCATATATCCGAGAGATGTTACCCACGATATAAGCAAGTTTGAATTTAGGTTTATATCTCGTCACAATCTACTAAATGTGCAAAAACTACTGACACATCATCAGTGAGACCGTTTAATGCATTTGACATTTCATTTCTTTAGCATGTTGTGATAGTCCACCGACGTACTATCATTTCCTCTTTTATACACCAAAACTCATTTTTGCTTTTTCAATGTTTTTGGCATTTTCAAATTTTCTAATTTTTTTTAAATTTTCTCCCCCTAAAATCAAAATATGTCTCAATTTTGATTTTCTAGGAAAATTTGAAAACAAACTTTGAAACTCTACCTGTACAGTTTGTTTTTTAAAAAAATTGACAACCGATATCGAATTGCTTCAATTCGCCATTCACTCGGCTTAGCAATCAGAACTCCCCCTGACAACAAACTATTTTCCCATTTAGATTTCAAAACACTTAAGTTTGTTTTAATCAAAATGGTTTTTCCAGAAAATTAGTTTTGTTTGTCTTTTTACAAACTCGGGGTTCTATCACATTGTTTACCTTTATCCACTTATCGGAAAGATAAATCAAGTACAACTTAATGTCCTTGATTAGTCTTTTGTGATTCGAAATATCACAGTTACCAACCTGTGAATTTCTCAAGAAATATGCGGATTCCAGTTCCACACTTACCAACCTGGGAACTCCGGCAAGTCAGGTTTTTCATTTAAACAAATTCACCCAAGCCTGACCAGCCTTGGGTTTGACAGTTTTTACCTCAACAAATGGCTCTTCTGGTTTTGATGAACCAGAATCATTGCCTGAATGTGGCTTGTCTGACTTTGAAAAGTCAGATTCATCGCCAACACGTTGCTCCTTTGTTTCTGTAGAAACAAATTCATGGCTAACAACTTTCTTTTTCTTCTCTTTTGTCCTCAGATTTGCATCTGATGAATTCGTTTTGCTTGCCTTTTCAGTTGAGGAAAGCAATTCATCAGAACTTTTACTCGAATTACCAGTTGTATCCGAGGACAAAATTTTCTCCAAGTATTCTCTTGCCTTCTTTCTTTTCTTCCTCAGTCTGTCTTTTTGCCCTTGTGAAAGCTTAATTTTCTTTTCTTGAACTTTCTGTTCTTGAACTTTTGGTTCTTGAACTTTCTGTTCTTTGGGCTTGACATTGACTGATTTCTTTGCCAATTTCTGAGAATTAGCCCTCGATCGTCCCTTTGATCTCATTGGGCAATCTCTGGCAATATGTCCTCTGATTTTGCATTCATAGCACCTTCTCGTTTCGAATTTCTGACTTTGGCAGTTAACAGCAATGTGTCCTTGAAATCCACAAGCGTAACACACTTTGTTATCATACCTCTCACTACTTTCATACCACACACCGTCTTCATACCACACACTTAGATCAAAGCATTGAGTTGCCTTGTGGTAGTCATTTCTTCTCTTGTATCCTTGATTTTGGCATTTGAGCACTGTGGTCAAACCTGCACCACTGGTTACCAACTTTTTATAAGTTTTGATTTTTAAATTTTTGTGATTTTTTATTGTGATTGGATGATTGATCTGATGAGCTTTTATTTTCTTTTTGAAAAATTTTCGATTTTTTATCGTTTTGTTTCTGTTCCACATTCTTCTTTATAGGTTTTTGCGTTGAGCATTCACCTTTCTCAGTAGAATGTAAAACAGTATTTTTAAACATTTCATTTAATTTCAAAAATGTTTTTCTTTTTTCTTCTTTTTCTTTTTCATCATCAGATTCATCATCACAATCTTCAATTTTGACTTTGTCAAAATTTGTGACATTGTCACTTATTGGAACTGAATTGATCGGTTTTGGACATGGATAATCTGGTTTCACAAAACCTTTCAATTTCTTCTCTAACTCTTTGATTTTCTTTCTATCACATTCAGCTTCTTTTTCAAGTCGAATAATCGTCTGACGATGGGAATTTATTACCTTTTGCTTTTCAATATTGTTCTTGCTAAAAACAGATCTCCCATCTTCAAGAATCTTTATTTGACTTTGAAATTCTTTTTCAATTTTTACTTTTTCATTTTCAAAACTTTTGATTTTATCTTGAAAAACTTTGTTTTCTAATGTCAAACTGTTCAAATCACTTGACAGTTTAACATTTTCAGATTTCAGCTTCTCACAATTTTCTTGCAACACAAGAATCTGTTTATCGTCAAATTGTTTCTCATCCTTCATCTTTTTGAATTCCAATGTCAAACTTTCTGCATCCTTCAAGAGTTTGACATTGTCAGCTTCAAATTTATCACATTTATAGCACCCAACTTCACATTTTGAAGTTTCATCCTTCTTTGATTCTTCATTCTTTGTCATTCCTTCTTTCTCCGTATTCTGTGTTCCTTTTCTAATCCTTTTGATTAATTCAAGAAACTCAACCAAACTTATATTTTCTGAGTTTCTTTCTATTTCATTTATTAACTCTTTCTTTTTCTTTTTCTCTTCTTCATCTCCCCACCATTTTCTTTGCCAATAATCATCTTCATCTTTATACTCTTTGATTATAGTTTCCAAATCAAGGGTTTTATGATCAACAGCAATGTTTCCATAGGGGTCAAGATAACATTCTCTGTCTGAATCCCATCTATTTGCTCTTTTTGCCTCATCAAAAATACCAGATATTCTAATCATTTTGTTTACGGCTAACTGCTTTCTGTGATTGTACTTTTGTTCTTCATTTCTATCATATTTCCAAGTAACAGGTTCAGATTTTGCCATCTTGTACGTTCCTGAAAAATCAACAAACACTTAGAAAGTTCTTGGTTTTGAAAAAATAACAAGTTCAAACGAAATCTGTTCAAACGAAGACAGAATATCTAGTTCGTTTGAAATTGAACAACAGTTTAAAACGAAAGGTTATCAGGTATAAGCAGTTCAAGCGAACTCAGAGTTTTCTAGTTCGCTTGAAATTTATAAATCCTAGTTCAAGCGAACACAACCAAGTCTTATTAGCTTGAAATTGAAATATCATAGTTCAAGCAAACACAACAAAGTCTTGTTAGCTTGAAATTGAAATATTCTAGTTCAAGCGAACATAACAAAGTCTTGTTAGCTTGAAATTGAAATATTCTAGTTCGCTTGAACTTTCAAGCGAACAATGTTTTTCAAACAAGATGGACAAGATTTTCAAGCGAACAGATCCTTTTCAAGCGAGACACGAAGAACAGTTCAAGCGAACATATGTTTTAAGCCATTTTTATCAGTTTTAAGCCGAGTTTTAGTTTGAAACTTTCAAGGATTAGTTAACTATGTATTTCGCTTGATATGTGTTAATTTCAGGCCATTTCAACCGTGAATTATGTCCGAATCAGAAAAAGAATGAGAAGAAGTAAGTAGAAATAAGAAAATCCGGTAGAATCAAGCTGCTATGGTATGAACTCCTTGTCCTGAGCTCTGATACCACTTGTTGGACCGTTTTCGTGACCCTAAACGTCAGTAAAAGCAGTTCATCTCAGTTTACAAAGGCGGAATCAAAGTAAACCGAGTCACAACAGCTTGTATCCTTTTAACTTCCTTTTTATTACTGATTGCAAGACTTTACAACTGTTTCTAACAAGATTTTGGCAGCACCTCGTCTCACATACAATGATCACTGTTAGCTTCAAATGACACACACACCAACTATATATAGGCTTGGCCTGTGAGCTTGAAATGACACATCAGTTTCAAGCTGACAAGCAAGAACCAGTTTCAAACTAACAAGCAAGAACCAGTTTCAAGCTAACAAACATACTTTTACATGTAAACCCTAATTCTAACAATCTAGACCTAAGACTTGATTAAGACGTAGTCATCAGACATTCAGTGCACCAACAGTACCACCATTAAAACACATCACATGCATGACAATTCTATGCCCAGGTTGTGCATTATATACATTCAATCATCAATCATCATTCTTATTATTAACTACAACTAAATAGATAACCATCATCATCATCATTATCGTTCAAAATAGTGAATCGGAGGTCAGTTTCATCATCATCATTCAAACAATCAACAGATATGAGCATTCAACCGAAATCATTATCCTTACATGAACCAGTCGAAATCATTCTTCTCCATTATTTAAAAACATGTAAAAGACATCATCTCTTTATTCTTAAGCTTTTAAATATACATGAACAGGTTGTACTCTGGGCACATATGGTTGTACGTTTCAAAGAAATCCCAGCAAATAAAAGCATCAACATGAATCAATATCATTTTTTTTATTACCGTCTACCTAAATCATCCTCATCAATTCAACAGACATCGTTGTTTATAATCATTAACATTTAACGAAATATCAGGTTCATCATTTAAACTACGTAACAGGAATCATCATTAACAAGCACAACTAACATCTTAAGCGATTTCCCTCTAACAAATCAGATTATTAACATAATTAATTCGAGCTCTTTGATCATGCACACCTTAACCAAACAAGTACTTAAAAGATCAAATACCACCGGAGGACTAAAACAATTTACGAAAGTGATTTACTAACCGGGATGTGAGATGAAATCGAAGGAAAGCTTCCAGAAGGAGAGGGGGGGTTCCTGGTCGTCGACCACCATGAATGCAAGAGGGGTGTTGCTAGGGTTTGTTTATCTTTTGTGTCAATATGGGGGATGCATGAAAACATATGCATATGTATTCGGAACAAGTGGGCCACCGAACCCACTTATGTTTCTATTATTTGCTCGGGCTTCTAATAACCTGGGCCAGGGTACAAACAACTCCAAGGTGGGCCGGGTTTAAAAGGTTCGAATCAATGATTTCAAGTGTGGGCCGAGATTACAAGATATACAAAATATGAGAACATACAAGTGTGTAATGGGCTCGGGATGTTGTGGACCGATACATGGTCGGGTTTAAAGTGTGAACATGCGGCCCAGAAGATGTGCGGCCCAAAATGCCAATACATTAATTAATAAGTTATCGTACCATTAAGTTTAACGGAGTTATACGAACAGAACGTTTAACACAAAGAGGAGTTAAGATCACAAGATTCAACGTTACTAACCTTGAAAGTTCGGGTTGTCACATAAACCTTTTTTTCAAAACCCGTAAAACACCATTTTGCATAAATCTGCCATCACCCAAACCTTTTTTTAACCTTTACACCCCTTTATTTTAGTAGAATTCAGTTCTTTTGAAATATACATAAATATGTGACTTAAATCTCTTGTGTTTGTTATATCAAAAAAAAAAAGTTCCTAGTTGCTTGGAATAAAGTAACAAAAACTTATTACTTATAAGCATTTAGTTGGTACCTAAGTCACAAATAAATTTTCAAAAGAAATAACCGACATTTTAAGCCTTTAGCCACTTTACAAATAAAACTACCCTACCCTTAAACCAAAAAGCTACCCTTTTAAAGTCCTCTTGATATTTAAGAAGATTTCATTAAAAAGGAGGAGGTTTGATTACTTGTCAAGTATATGGTAGGAGTAAGTTCCACATACCGGGATCGAGCATTTCACTTATACATCTTCGGTCGAGTGTTGAGTGATCACTTGTGAGGTGTGTGAATTTGTATATAGCTAAATGAAATTTTAAAAGGCATCTTATGCCCAAAAATATTTTTTTGCTTAAAAAGTTCTAAAATAAATCATATCGAATAGGATTGAAAATAAATAAAAACAAAAATAAAAGAACTTGGATTCCCGACACTCTATAAACAAGACCTGAAATACTTCTTCTCTACCTTTTCCATTTGGGTGTGTAAGAAATATTAAAAGAGTTTTCCTTGAGGACAGGTAAAGATTCTAGTGTGGGGGTATTTGATATGCAAAAAATGCAACATATAAATTATATCAAATAAGGTATAAAAACAATCCTTATTAGTACTAATGTTGGAAAAAGTGCATTTCTTTGTATACTTTTAATTTTCAGGATTAAAAGTGCTTAAATGAACAAAAGGAACAAATTAACGGCAAAAACCAGCATAAATACAACATAAAGGAAGTTGATACAATATTCCAACTGTTGGTGCATATTCTGTGACAACAACTTAATTGTTTAAGTTTTTAGTCTTTGGATATTTTGTAATGGGCTTAGCATATTGGTTAGTTAGTTAATTGTTGTAATGGGCTTGGAAAATGGCCTAGCCCAGTAGGAAGCCCAGTTTACAAACATGTGGTATATAAACATGTTTTTGTGATTAGGGTTTTAGAGTTCTTGGAGGCTAGAGAGAGAAAACGTAGAGAGAGAGAGAGAGAGAAAACAAATTTATGGTGTATAGCAAGATCACAGAGAGGGGCTGTGAGGTTGTGCGTGTATTGAATTGATTGTAAAACTGATCGTTTGGATAATCAATAGAAGACCGATTTTTTGTGAATTATGTTTCTACTCGTTTCTCTGCTATTCTGGTCTAGAGGATTCCCCACTCTAGGTTGGATTGATGATTCTGTGAAGATCTGTACGAACCAGGGGACCTACAATTGGTATCAGAGCTTTAGGCTCTTGAAGAGGCTCGGTTCAGAATTGTGTTCTGCAGAAACAGGAGGATTTTCGAAAATTTCGAAACCTGAAAACTAGGGTTTCGAAATTTTTTGGGTTTGATATAATTTTCGAAATTTTTTGTTTAATCAGAATTGGCTGTTTTTGATCTTCTGCATTGTTAGTTTGCTGTTTTGCAGGTTTTCGGGATAGTTCTGGTTGATTGTTTGAAGAATTTTGGCTGGAAAGGCTTGAAGATTCGAAGATTGTTCTTCGTGTTCTTCACGTTCTTCGTTCTGTTCTTCATTGTTTTTCGAAAATTACTGATAATTTGTTGCTTCCATTCTGCAGGAAAGTGTTGAAAAAATATGGAAAATCTCTAAAAATTTGTAAAGAATGAGTTTCCAAAATTTACTAGCATAATTAACAATTTCGCAGTCTAGACCAGCAAATTTATCTGATCCGGCGTATTTAACATCTACACTGGTTGACCGGCGAAATTAAAATCCAAAGACGACTTTGGTAACCGTGTAATTGTCCTCAGCGACATTATTACGGTGATCGACGAAGTTACTAGACGTCGTGTTAGCGAAATTATTTACCAGCGAATTTAACAACCGAAGGAATTAACCAGCAAATTTAATAAGTAGAGGAATTAACTAACATATTTAGTTTGGCTAAGTGGAGTATTTGCTATAGAGTAATTAAAAAGGTGGAGTATTTATTTTGGTGGAGTAATTAGATTCGTATAGAGGATTTAACGTTTTTGAAAATAGAAAACAATCCGTAGCTCATTTCCGCAAACCGTTTGCGCCGTTGGACTCCACGTATTTTTAGGACAAAAATAAACTCTGGAAATTAAAAAAAAACACTGGAAATTCCCGAAATAGGTGTTTGACATTATATATCATTGGATTCGTTTTTTCGAGAAGATTCAAACGGTGTAATTTGGTAATCACAGTTTTTGGACACATTTTGTACGGTTTTATCAGTACGGTTACGGTAAAAACGTGTTTAAAGATGGTTAAAATGGACAATGTTAGTGAGACAGTTAAAAATTGGCCAAAGCTGATAAACGTTAAACAATATACTGTCTGGAAAGAGGAGTTTGAGGTATTTGTGAAAAGTGAGGATACTGGGATGTGGAGTTGTATGATTGATGAATACATTGCTCCTACACGTCGTGTTGATGGAAGAGTTAAAGTGATTTCTTATGAGAAGATGGATGAATCTGAGAAACATGTGGTTGATGCTGAGAAGAGAGCTTTAGCAGCGATAAGGATGTCCTTGCCTGAGGGCATTAAACATACCTTCAAGAAGTATGGGATTTCTAGAGAGCTGTGGGAAGCTTTAGAAAAACGTTATCAGAGTTCATCTAGAAAAAGTGTTGTAGCTGGTGCTTCAGATGTAGAAGCAGATGTTGTGGTAGAAGAGAATAAGAAAGCTGATGAGGAGAATGTTGAGAAGAAGGAGGCAGAAGTTTCAAAGTGCTTGAATGATGTGAATGGACTTACAACTGAGGTGAAAGTAACATCAAAATTTGTAAGTCATACATGTCTTAATTGCACTTAACTACAGGGTAAAGTTAACAGACTATCGGAGCAAAAAAAAATTTGTTAGCTTGTTTAGAAAATTTAAAAGAGTCAAACGTTCTTTTGATTGACAAGAAGTCAGATTGTTTAAACAAACTCAAATCAAATGAACAAGAAATCAACAGTTTAACAGGCAAAGTCAATGAACAGTCACAGATCATTGATTTGGCTAGTGAAACTGTGAAAGAAATGACTAACGAACTTTCGAAAAAGTGCACAGAATAGGGCGATGCACAAGCCAAAATTGTAGAACTTCAGGAGAAGTTAGACAAATTTGGAAAATCTTCGTTAGTCAGGACTCATATTCAACAAAGTTTGAAAAAGAGTAATGATAAAAAGGGTTTGGGGTTTTATAAAGCCTCATCTTATAAGGATCAAGATTACTCATTTTTACCTGATGAGAATGAGTTAACTGATTTTGTGCCTACTACACCAGGTGTAGTGGATCCGATAACTGTGGACTTGCCTTATAGTCCAGTTTCTTTGAAAGAATCTGTTGAGTCTAACAGTACACCTCATAAATCGGATAAGGATACTGAAAAGGAAAAGAAGAAAACATTTAAAAAGAGATTTAACAAAAAGAAAATTTATAAGAAAAAATCTTGTTTTAAATGTCACAACAAAGGATATGTGGCGAGTTGTTGTCCTTTAAAGAAAGGTAATCAAAAAGTTGATGAAGGTAAGGATGGGAATAGGGTTGGTTTGAATAATAATGTGGAACGTCATTGTCAAAGTAATCAACCAAGATTTCAATCTAAACCTTCAACATCGAGAAGATTTCATAGACCAAGAAGTATTTCTTCACAATTTAGTCATTATAATGGTAAATAAAATTAGTTTCAATGTCAAAATAGAAATTTTGGATATCAAAATCGATACCAGACTTCTGGTAATCGGAATTTTCAAAGAAGAAATGAACATAGGGGTTTTAGTAACTCAAAGGTTCAACAACATCCAATTTTTTTTCAAAATTCATGGTATGATAATGGGAGAAGAAGGTTTGAAAAGAGTAATTTTCAAAGGCCAGAAAATATGAGAGTTTATTGGAATTCTCACAATCAAAGACCTAGTGGAAATTATCAATCATGTTCAACAACGGGTAAAACATCCAAGACACAAGTAAGGTGTGATGGATATTGGTTAGAAGCATCTTATATGGATTTACATGGTCAACCCAAAACCGGTAAGGTTTGGGTTCTCAAGTCTAACTGAGTTGTTGAGAATGTGCAGGATGACAAAGAAGGACTGTTTGATGTGTTCAACAGTGGTTGTTCCTGTAAAGTGTCTGAGGTGAATAGTAGGTTAAAATTGGTAACTAACAATTTACTTTAGTGATTGATTGATGATTTATTGGTGAAAAACTTATTGTCAGATTAAAGTAGGAGTCTGTTTGTGTTTTAAATTTGTGTTTTTGAAACTTATTCCATAAAAACAAAAATTTAGAGGGACAAATTTCCCTAAGCCAAAAAGAGTTTAGATAGTGCGTGTGTTTAGGGGGAGTAAGTTATAAATTAAAAATTAAAAAAATATATACAAAAACATTGAAAATGAAAAACATAAAAATTTAAAAATTTAAAAATTTTAAAAAGAGATTTCATTGTGTGAAAAAGAAGAAATGATAGTAAATCAGCGAGTTTGACTGTCACACTGAAACTGAAATTAAATTGCTTAAGTGTGATAGCAGCTTCATCATACGATGTACCAGTAGGCAAAAAGCATAAAATAATCAACTTACCAATGTGATATAAACATAACGAACTGTGTATGAGTGGGGAACACATCAGTGGTGTATGGTTTAATAACCTTAAATCTTGCGTTGATAGATTGCCAAAATCTAAGGTTTTGGGTCTTTATACTGTTATTTCACCCGGGGGTATCAGGGTTGTCCTTCTGCTGCATCCAGATACATGCTGACCTAGGAAAAACCAGGATATCTTAAAAGAGCTAAAAATGCCAAAACCCATAAATGAAGAAGCTCTCCTAGAGAGTCATTAAAATGTGCAAAATGCATAATTCGTACCAAAAATGGTATTTGCCTTAGCCCTCGTTAGATATTTTGGTCTCTTTGCTGTACGGAAGTACTGACCTGATCACCAATTATCTATCATTGTAAAACAAAACGGATGAATTCGGTATACTCACCTACTACGAGGAATCTTTGTGCATACCTTGATCGCGGGGGTACATACTGAAGTGGGACACACTGTTATATCAGAATAATATTACCTTAACATATCATACGGTAATGGTACTTGAAATGTTCATGCATTTTGTTTAAGTGGACAAACATACTGGTAATCATCTTGAACTGCTTTTCACGAAAAATTAAATAAAGAATTGTCTAATAGTGTGAAAAAAGTTTGATGTTGCTGATATGATCTTCTTACACATGATTCTCACAAAAAGATGTATTGTAAATATTTTTTACTTTTATTTAGTTATTTATGTGAAGATGTGTGAAGATGCATGGTAGGATCCTACTACATTGCAGAGAGATAGATATGGAAGAATTTGGAGATACGTGCATAACCAAAGATTGCTAGTTCAACTGATCTACAACGAATGAAACTTAGATTTTGGCAATCTATCAACGCTAAGGGGGAGTCTGTTGATGTCAGAAACTGTGTAGCTGACGCTATCCAAAGACCAAAAGACCAAAAGAACACAAGATGTTTAAAGACAAAGTTACACTATCAAGCTATTGTCAAGGGGGAGTCTGTTGGTGCATATTCTGTGACAACAGCTTAATAGTTTAAGTATTTAGTCTTTGGATATTTTGTAATGGGCTTAGCATATTGGTTAGTGAGTTAATTGTTGTAATGGGCTTGGAAAATGGCCTAGCCCAGTAGGAAGCCCAGTTTACAAACATGTGGTATATAAACATGTTTTTATGATTAGGGTTTTAGAGTTCTTGGAGGCTACAGAGAGAAAACGTAGAGAGAGAGAGAGAAAACGAATTTAGGGTGTATAGCAAGATCACATAAAGGGGCTGTGAGGTTGTGCGTGTCTTGAATTGATTGTAAAACTGATCGTTTGGATAATCAATAGAAGACCGATTAATTGTGAATTGTGTTTCTACTCGTTTCTCTACTATTCTGGTCTAGAGGATTCCGCACTCTAGATTGGTTTGGCGATTCTATGATGATCCGTACGAACCAGGGGACCTACAGCAACCCTTCGAGCTTGACCCCAAGACCAAGTAGAACAAGCCAGAAGACAAGCATGGGTCGTGCCTGCCAGGCATGGGGTCGTTCCCCACTCAAGATTCCATGAAGAAGAAGACAAACAGAAGCAGAAAAGGGATACGTGGTCGTGTCTCATGCACACGAGCCGTGGTCAACTCTCAGATACGCAAATCTTGGATCATACAGCAAGTACAATGGCCACGGGGCAGTGCCTACCAGGCATGGGGTCGTGTAAAATGTGTGTTTCCAACTATAAATAGGGGTGCTTGGTTCATTTTCAACTCATCCCTTGGCAAACCATTTCTCTCACATCCACCATCACAACACCACCATCATCCACCACAATCACTAGAGTTAGAGTGGGTAAGGACCGGGAATGTAATCTTGGCAAGTTCTAGAATCGTAAGAACCAAGCGGCTATTCATACAAGAAACGAAAATGAGCATTTGGTTTAAAGATGTATGCATTTATGCTCAATAAAGGCTAAAAACTCACTTATTGTGGGGATCGGTTTATAGTGTGAAGAAGTATATATAATCAAAATTTTAAAAAGATTTGTCATGCCTTTTAATAATTTTTCTTGTTTGGTTCTTTTTATCACAATGCTATCGGTTGTAAATTTGTAAAAACATAACCTTTTTAGAACTTGTTATTCCCAAATTAAACCAACACAAGTAAAAAAATGAAAATTTTTGAAAAGGTTTAGGGTGATTAGCGGTTCCAATACGAGTTTTTTGTAAGGCTTGTTATTAGGACTTGCAAGATTCAAGGTTTTAGCTTCCCCCCACACTTAAATTACACATTGTCCTCAATGTGTCCAAAAATAAGTTTTCAGGTTGATTCGAATGTGTAAAAGCGTGCTAAAAACAAGATTTTATGTTACTGGGCACCTGGTCACGGCCTGTGTGGTCTGGGCATGGCCTCGTGGTCAGAGTGCCGGTAACAAAATGAACAGAACGCTGACCACGAGGCGTGTCCATTGGGCACGGGCCGTGGTCAGTTACCTAACCAAACATTTTTCTGCAGAGCTCCGGGTACGGGAGGTGTTGGGTTGGGCATGGCCCCGTGCTACACATGCTGGAAAGTTGGAAAAGTTGTCGGAAAACACTGTTTACGTGCATGGGGTGCAGTTTTAACCTCCTTTTGGCAGCTTTCATCTTTTCGAGTTTGATTTATTCCTGAAAAGTAAGACTAGACTAGAAAACATAAAAGTTAAACTAAATTAACACTAACGATAGTTCCGCGGAATGCCTCCGTGGTGCGCCACGTTTAAAAGGATCCTTGGCTAGACCGAAAGCTCGTCATATGTTACCCAAGCGGGATGTCTCACATCCCGTGCTGCACCGTCGGAGAGCATCATCCAAGCTTGAGTCTATGACATCCATGTAGTTGACCGGGTCATCCTCTACTCTTTTTCCAACCCCGAATTTCATCTCCTTGTCTCCAACCCTCAATGTTAACTTCCCGTCACTCATATCTACCATGGCACGAGTGGTGGCAAGTAATGGTCTTCCTAGAATGAGGGGAACTTCGGTGTCCTCTTCTATGTCGAGTATGACAAAGTCGGCTGGAAAGACAAATTCTCTGACCTTTACCAATAGATTTTCGGTGACACCTTGTGGGTATTTGATAGACCAATTGGCTAGTTGTATGCTCATTTTTGTGGGGCTCGGTTTTCCTAGTCCGAGTTGGTCAAACACTGACGTGGGCATAAGATTGATGCTAGCCCCAAGGTCGGCTAGTGCTTTTCGTATGGGTGATCCCCCGATGGAGCAAGGGATGGTATAGCTTCCGAGGTTGATTTTCTTTTGTGGGAGTTTGTTGAGAAGTACGGTTGAGCATTCTTCACATAGGTTGACTGATTGCAAAGTTTCAATCTTTCTTTTGTGGGTGAGGAAGTTTCTCATGAATTTTGAGTATTTTGTCATTTGAGTGAGGACTTCTACAAATGGGAGATTGATATGCAATTTCTTTAGTAAGCTTATGAATTTTGTGAATTGCTCATCGGTCTTTTGGTGATGTAACCGACCGAGGTAGGTACCGAGGGGTTTTTGGTAGGTTCAGAATTTTGTGGGATAGTTGTTTCTTGGTTTCTTGAGGTTGAGTTTGTGGTTTGGTCGAGTGGATTGTTGTTGGGGGAGGGTAGTGGTGTTTCATCGGGACCTACTTTCCAGTTTCTTAATGTACTGAGGTGTACTTGCGCCTTTGGATTAGTTTCGGTAATGCTAGGTAATGCGCCTTGTGGTCTCTTGAAGAAACTTTGGGCTAGTTGGCTTATTTATTTTTCAATGTTTTGAAGACAAGCTCATTGATTTCTAATATCAGATTCCGTTTATAGGAACCGATCTGAGTACCTTTTGTCGGTCTCTGAGATGAGGCGTGTGATGAGGTCTTCAAGCCTCTCCCGGCCCCCTTGTTGTTGGGTGAAATTTTGTGACTCATTTCTTGGTTGTTGTTGAAAGTTTGGTCGTTGATTTTGATTTTGTTGGTTACACTATTCCCGGGCTCCCTCCAACCAAGGTTAGGGTGGTTACGCCAACCTTGGTTGTTGGTACCCGTTGGGGTACCTGATGGTCTAGGTCGATTATCAATGTAGTTTACCACTTCCGTTTGGTTTTCCATTTCTTTCATAAAACTCCAATTTTCATACGGCCCACCACACCCTTCACAAGCTATAACCGAGGCCGTTTTTGTCATTTCTAATTTTTGGATTTTTGAGGATAGGGCCTCGATTTGGGCTTGTAAGGAGGTGTTCTCATCTACTTTATGGGCACCCGGGGCAATAGACTTTGAGCCTCGGGGGGTGTGCCATTGAAAATTGTTTTGAAATTTCCTCAATTTGATTATAGATTTCATTTGGGCATCTATTACCTAGAAGTCCCCCAGAGCTTGAGTCGAGTGTTTGTCTCGTGTGTGGCAATAATCCATTATAGAAAGTGGATACTTGTTGCCAAACTGCAAGACCATGATGAGGGCATCTCCTCAATAGCTCCTTGAATCTTTTCCACGTTTCATATAAGGATTCCCCTTCCTCTTGTGAATATATATTTATTTCAGTCATTAATTTAGCAGTTTTAAAGGGCGGGAAATACTTATATAGAAATTTTTGGGCAAGTTCATCCCAAGTGTTTACCGATCCACTTGGGAGGGTGTTGAGCCAAGCCTTGGCTCGGTCTATTAGTGAAAATGGGATCATTTGGAGGCGGATGGCGTCGTTTGATGCTCCACTAATCAGGAAAGTGTCACATATTTCCAAAAAAATTGGTAATATGTAAATGGGGATCTTCATCGGGTAGGCCATGGAAGGTTGCGGAATTTTGGAGCATTTGGATCAAATGAAGCCAAAGTTCGAATTGTTGGCATCGACGTTAGGTGCATTGACGGCGTGTGACATCTGTGCCTCCACGACCATCAAACAAATACCAAATCAATGAAATATTTTATTTCAATCTTGTGATTTGTATAAATATGTGTATGATTTGCACATATCAATTCTCGTTCGATTTCGAGCTCTAAATCGCTTTATAGAAAGTTATACGCGAACTGATGCGTAAATGTAATCAGTTTAACGCGAAAAACACTCCTGAACTGTGAAATGGGGTTAAGATACCTTAAATAACCTTTACATAACTTAGAAATAAGTTTTGGAGAGTTTGGTATGTCGAAATCAAGTTTATTCGATCACAGGGACTATTTGCGTCAAACTGCAAAAGTCTGCTGATTCGTATGGTATCGAACCTTCCGGAATATGATCATAAGTTATACATACCCTAAATATCCTTTACATATCTTAGAAATAGGCTTTGAGGTGTTCGGTATGCTAAAGTAAACTTTTTGGTCAATCAGGGACTACAAGTGTCAAAAAGTGCATAAGTTTGCATTTTCGCACATATCTTACGTTCTGAATAAATCCGGACATCCAAAAATTTATGTAATCATTAAAATATTTTATTTTAGTGATTGGCATGCTAAAATTCCATTAGTCGCGTAATTTGGATCGTTTTTCGCGTCCGTTCGTGTTTCGTCGTAATTAACCAAACAATGCAATCGTACGACCAAACGAACCGACATCTGAGATGTTTTGAGCATGTTTCATCTTCCCTAAACTTTAACTTCATTATAGAGCCTTTGAATGAGGTTAATGGGGCTTAAACATGTCAAAAATGCATCGTAAAGCAAGTTTTACACATGCAGGGACCTAAATTAACAATCTGCCATTTTGGTCTCTAGCGCGGCGCGACAGGCCTCTCGCGGGGCGCCAGAGACTGATCTAGGCAGAATCTTTGATTCAGCAACTGGATCGAATTTCAGGGGTTATTTATGCAAAATTCTCAATACCATGAGCTGGTTTTGGACACCCATAGTATTCCAAATCAGTGGGTACACATGGAGGGCCAAGATTGAAGCTCATTTATCGAGGAACGATCCTAACGGTGGTCCAAAATCTATAAATACCAACCTTGAATTCTTGCATTTCCCACAATTGATCTCAAATTCATTCTCTAAGTTGAAGCTCTCCTTGTGAGACTTCATACATGAGAATTTTTGAGTTCAAACCTCCCTTGCTTGGCCCTCTTGTAAGTTTCTTTCGTTCTTTTATGCGTTTTTAAGCACGAAAGTCAAACAGTATTTGACTTTCTTCTTTGACCAGTCAATGGTCAACACGAAGTTCGTTTGAACTTCACAACGTGAGCGTAATCACGATGGTTATAATCCCTTGTGACTATACCTACTGATTACCACGTTATTTAGGCATAGTGACTAGTCATAGTTTCGGTCAAAATACGCGTTCATGCGTATTTTGCAACCGAACTATTTTTGGGTATCAAAACCCTTTGTTTTGATATCAAACTTGTTTTCTAACTTTGTTAAACATGTTTTAACATATTTAACTCGTCACTTTTAGTTTAGTGCTTATATAGGGTCGTAAGATAAGCGCTCTAAACAACCGCTTAGACTTTCGAACCTGACCCGTTTGGTCGATCATTAGGATCCGACCAAACATATTTTGTGACCATAGTTGTATAGGGAATAACCTTCCGAGGTTATACCTTATGGTCGCTTCGTTTAGTTAGTTGTATGATAGGTAATTTATATGCCTTAGGAAAATGACCAAAATGCCCTTTTTTCGCATAAATTCATTTTAAGCATATGTAACCTAAATTTAGACATCTAAACTGATTAGGCAACATTGTTAGACATGTTAAGGCATATAATACCTGTCATAGGACTAATTAGGCGGTCCGAACGCGTTTTACACGAACGACGCATTAAAGTAGCGTAAGCTACCTAAACGGGTTTCTTAGGTTAGGTTTCGTTTTAGTATGTAGGCTTTTTTAAACCATATCATATGAGTTCCAATAATCATTTAGTTTACGAAACCTCATCCTATCCGATCTTCTGATTTATGTCTGGTTTATTAACATAGTTATCTATATTAGGTGCCGATTGATTTCCGTGATCCTTCTAGCTTTGCGTGGTTGTTATTCAAGACTTCTAAGCATCCTCAAGTGAGTACATAGCCCCCTCTTTTACGTTTTCAAATGTTTTGGGATGATACACATGTGCCTACTTGTTACTTTCGTGTTTTTCATGCTTTTATAACATATACTTGCTATGTTCATTAGTACACGTATAGTACATGATTTCATTATGTTTTTGCTATGTATGTTTTATTAACATGCTAGCACATTGATTTTATATATTACATTTTGTTTCATATGTTTATATCAACATATATATACATTGGTTTACATTAAACATTTCTACTTTGTATGTCATTTAGCATATTTAAGTACATTATTTTCATAAAACATGCTTACATTTGGTATGACATTTGGTTTGTTTAAGGGGTCATTAATACATTCATTAACACCGATCCTGCCGTTCGTTAGTAGGTAGTGGTACCATAGGAATTGACAACTCCCATTCCTGAAATCCTAGGTTTGTTTGGGTGGAAGGAATGACCGAATTCGATATTCAGAATTTAGATAAACCTTTAACTTGTTAAGGGTTTGTCGCCAGAGTCGCAAGGCTTGAATGTAGGCGTTTTAACATTACCGCATAGATGTTTGTATCAATAAAGCATGCAGTTTTACAAAACATAACTTTTGATTTAAATTATGATTTATTCAAATACATTGTTTTGTACATTTTACATATGGTTAGAATAGATACTTTTATTTATTTTACCATACATGACATTTGATTATACATAAACATGATTTACATTTGACAATAGACATTGTTTACACATAAACATTTTGACATTTGTTTAAACAAGACATTTTGGTGGTTTGTTTGGGTAAATAATTTAAATAATGAGGCGTGTGTAATATGATAAAAGCATGGTGGATACGCCGTTGGTACTTCCTATATATAAGTGCTTTTATGATATTACATATCGTAGCATTATTTAAACCATTTCAATTTGGACATATTACATTTTACACAAATAACATATCTTTACAAAACATTTTTTTACAAACAACATTTTTTATACAAACTCATTTACTTGATTATTTATTTATCTATAGATTATTCTTTTACATCATCTGATTTCTTATCAATTTTCGTATGATTTATAAAAGAAAACATTTTTAAGGTTCATGACTAACTTTTGTTAAACATTTTCTTTAAACTTACAAGTCATGAATCCTATTTTTATAAAACCTATGTATCTCACAGGCATTTTTATGCTGACGTACCTATTTTCACATGTGTTTCCGGTGCTGTTGTTAGATGATTATGATGCAAACATAGGATTGGACGAGGAACTTAGTGACAATAAAAGATGCAAAACTAGTTAATTATGTTATGTATCTTTGTTTTTAAGACATTGTAACCTCTTTTAATTCAATAAAACAAAATTTCAATTACCATGTGTTGTGAAACAATAATTCTGTTACGACACTCCCCGACGATTCCGCCGCTGTTTGTTGTTTTACACGGTCGGGGTGTGACACGGCGGCTCCGAGGTTACCGACCGTGGGCCGCAGGTAATCCATTAGGGTACGTTGATCCACCATCGGGATTTGATCCCCCGAAGTGTTCTCTAGATTCTTGACTTTTAGTCTTTTTCTTAGAAAGCGTTCAGGTTCGTCTAGAGGTTCTTTTATGTCTTTATTGGAATTGGAGCTCATGCACTGCGTAGAGATTTCAGGCCCTGCATTTGAGTTCTATATCCAGCGACTAAAATGAAAAGAAATGCTCGTCATATCTTTTACCACTACCCCGTGGTCAATGGCCACGGCCCGTGGTCGTGTTACAGTTGTTGTTTTCTGGTTCCCAGTTACTTGGGAGATCAGCACGGCCCTGTGGTGCACCTCCACGGCCCAGGTCGCTCTTCTGTAACTCAGAAAAAAAAACTGCCAGTAAGGATGATGGACACGGCCCAGTGTCTGACCAGGCACGGCCAGTGCTGAGTTCTGTAGATTTTAATAAAAATTGAATGAAATCCTAAAGAAAGAAAAAATGCTAAAAATAATTAAGCCGTTGATTTTAAACTTTCTTAAAATCCTTGTGTACCTGACAACGGCGCCAAAAACTTGTTGCGTTTCGAATTTTAAAATATAGAACACGATATTGTACTAACACTAAAGACACACTAGGGCAAGTGCACCCATCATGAGTGTAGTATAGTGTTGGTAAGATACCGAGGTCTTCCAAGGACACAGGCTTTTAATACCGGTTTATTGTCAACGTCTAATCTATCAAAAAATTTTATAAAAGTTTATGAAAGTAAATCTAAAAATTAAAAGATAAATAAAGTGAAAAACAAATAGACAAGATAGAATCACTTGGACCCAACTCCTCTTTAATGTACGCTTTGATAATTTTCGCACTTTCAGACTTTTTAAGAGATTATCTTAATTATCGTAGTAGGCCCCTCTTTTGAAGGTGACGTCACCCTCAACTCAGTGGTTTAAGTCAGCAGGGATACAATCCCAAAAGGTCGGAATATTGAAAGATAATTAAATAAGTTATTAATGCGAAAAGTGGTAGGCCTCTCTTTTGAAGGTGACGTTACCCTGGGCTAAGTGGTTTGAGTCAGCAAGGATACAATCCCAAGAAGCCGGTTTAATGTTTTAATAGTAGTTTACATATGAGGGGTTTAAGCTATTCGCACCCCCACCATCTAATACCTTTGGGCCATTGAAGGAGGTCCAAGTAAGCTTGAACCAAGTCCTCGCAGGATCTATACACTGAACGAGACAAGAACTTTACCAAACCACCCTTCCAACCCCCTTCCAAGTAGTTAACGTGCTTTATATAGACCGTAAAGACACGAATGAGAAAATCAATGACATCATGAAGAAATGGTAAAGCAAATTCTCTTTCAACAAAAGAAACTAGTTATTAAAGTCAGTAATAAATACCCAATTAAAAAGTGCCGAAACATTAAAAATCAAAAGTAATACATTAAAGACTTGTTTTCACCAAGTGATGTAAGAGATTAGCTAAGCATAGCCTTTGATTAACAAGAACTCTTACTATCAATCTTGGATCACGAGACTACTACACACTCTAAAGATGGAAGATGGATAATGGTGGTGGGTGTTGGTGTTGTAGTGGTGGTGGGGTGGTGGCAAAGTGAGAGAAAAGTGGTTTACCAAGGGTTGCCTTTGAAGTGAACCAAGCACCCCTATTTATAGTCAGAACAGTACCCCATCCACGTCCCCGTGTCCATTGGCCACGGCCCGTGGCTAGCACCTTATCTTCCTTCATTAATTGCAGCTGTCAGCAGAGGGCCCCACACGACCCCATGGCTTCTTGACACGGCCCCATGGTCAACTATTCACTGTACTATCAAGATTCTGCAAATCTAAGAGTTGACCACGCCCCATGGTGAGTTGGGCATGGCCCCGTGGATGGCGTAGAAGCTTCTGCTGGTCTTGTCTTTATGTGTGAGGTCTGACCACGGCCTATGCCTGGCTGGGCACGGCCCCCGTGGTCAGCTTCTATTTTTTTTTTTTTGTCTTGGGAGATACTGCCAAGTGGTCGGGCATGTCACGTTATTCCTTCTTCTTGTATTTATGTTGGTTTTTGGCTGCATATTTGTTCATTTTGTTCTTTTATGCTCATTTGGTCCTGTATTCAAAAGGAAGAAAGAAACGTGTTTTTTCCAACATTAGTACTAAAAAAGGGTTGGTTTTATGCCTCTATTGATGTAATTTATATGTTGCATTTTGTACACATCAATCTTATAATTGTAACATTGACAATTACATGTCATAGAATGAGTTATAAGATCTAAAAAATAAATTGGGTTGCACTTTTAGGCAACTAGAGTGGAGCTCAAGACGGTCAAACTAGGACGGACACGCGTTTGAAGGGAAAACTCTAAGATATGTGGCTTAACGCTTCGTAATTATTGTAGCTTAAATTTCTTGTTTTTGAAATATCTTGATATGTAGAAATATGAAATTTGTGTGTTTGATCTACTTGAAATGACGGAATTCATGAAAGTAAATCAAACGGGTCAATTTAAGATAAGAGTGAACCGAGTAACGGAAGCACCTTTACTTAAATGAAAAACCTGGGGAATGGGAGGTCATTGATTAAATTAGTGAACCAGTTACGACAACGTGAGGGTCGCAAATATTGAAACTCGGAACGAGTATAAGGAATATGTGAACTCTCAACTAGAAGTTTTATTATTTAGTCTAGGTGCATGATCTTAGACTTCAAACGGGTCAATTGTTTTTTAAGCACAAACCAGGATTTGGGAGCGCGAAATAATAGAGAAATGGAACTCAGAAAGGAGTTATAATTATACAAACAAATCCCTCCATAAGGATTGGGGTTAGTGGACATTTAGCATTCATTTGGAAATTTTCGTAAAGAAACGTAAAAGCATAACTATAAATCCGACGATGAGCATTTGATATGCATCTTCATCCGGGAAGTAATATGAGCTTAAAAACAATAAAGGTATTTTTATAAGTGTATTTAAGGAAGTCCCGAATGCTATTTTAATGCTAGGGACTTGGAACGGGTCAATCGAACAAGTAAAACAACAATTCAGCAAGAATGTTGTAGAAACAGGCGTCGCCGACGCCCTCTGGGCCGTCACCGACGCGGCGTTTGGTATCGACGCCCTACCTTTCTACCTACGCACTTGTGGTGTCCACGCGATGACGGGAATGGCGTCAGCGGCAGCCCAGGGGGCCATTGCCGACGCCACACAATGGCTGAAAGTTCGGATTTTTGTGGTTTCGTTAATGTGGGTTATAATAATTGCCTCCATATGTGTGATAACACTAATAATCGTTAAATTTTCATTTCTGGGTAGTTAATAACTTTTGGGATGATGATCAAGCCGCCTTTCTACTTATGAACCGAACACGATGAAGGATGAAGCTTCCGCTTTTGTTTATATGTTTTTGTGACAACTGTGTTCTATAATCGATGTACAATGTAAAACAATGATGATTATTAATAAAACAATGTGCTTTGGTGTTATTATTTGTGTTTTGGTGTTTTTATGTGTGTATTTATGTTTGAGGATTTTTCAATTCGATTCAATTCCGATTTCAAGCTTTAAATCGCTTTCTGGAAGGTTATACGCGCACTGATGCGTAAATATAACCAGTTTAATGCAACGAACACTCCAGAATAGTGAAATAGGCTTAACATACCTTAAATACCTCCACATAACTTAGAAATAAGTTTTGGATGGTTTGGTGTGTTGAAATCAAGTTTGTTCGATCGTAGGGACTAATTGTGTCAAACTGTGAAACTATACCGATTTGTATAGTAACGAACATTCCAGAACTTGAGCATAAGTTAAACATACCCTAAATATCCTTTACATAGCTTAGAAATAGGCTTTGAGGGGTTCGGTATGCCAAAATAAACTTTATTGATCAATAGGGACTAAAAGCGTCAAAAAGTGCATAAGTTTGCATTTTCGCGCATATCTTACGTTCTGAATATATCCGGACATCCAAAAATTTATGTAAGCATTAAAATATTTTATTTTAGTGTTTGGCATAATAAAATTCCATTCGTCGCTTAATTTGGATCGTTTTTGCGTTCGTTACGACTCCCGTCGTAATTAACCGAACAACGCAACGTACGACCAAACGAGCCGACATCCGAGATATTTTTGAGCATGTTTCATGTCCCTCATACTTAGGCATCATTGTAGAGCCTTAAAAATGGTTTAACGGGCCTTAAACGTGTCGGAAAAGGCCTTAAACACATGCAGGGACTAAAACTGCAATTTCTGAAACTTGATATGCAGACCTGAGGCCCAGGCGGCCCGCGTAAGCTCTGCCTGTCTCTTACGCGGCCCGTGTGAGTGCACCAAATCTGCACAGAATCTTGTTCCAGCTGTTTCCAGCCATTTCCAACTGAATTTTCAACTTGCAAATGGTATTTTGGAATCTATGGGCTCATTCTAGGGGCTCCAATGGTATTAGAAAACATGGGGCACACATGTACGGCCTAGATCGAAGCTCTTTTCCCGATAAACGATCCTAACGGTTCTAGATTTCCTTTAAATAGCCCACCCCATTCACTTGCAAAACCCACATTGATCTGATTTTGGCCATCTAAGTTGGAGTTTACACTTCATACCTGAGGGTAAATCGGATCAAAGCTTGCGGGGACCCTTTGTAAGTATTCCTTCATTCTTTTCATTCGATTTTATCGTAAAAGTCAAACTGCGTTTGACTTTCTGCATTAACCAGTTTATGGTCAATGCGAAGTTCTTTTGAACTTCATAACGTGAGCGTAATCACGATGGTTATAGTCCCTAGTGACTATACCTACTGATTACCACGTTATCTAGGCTCAGTGACGAGTCGTAGTTTCGGCCAAAATGCGTTTTCTCGCGTATTTTGTAACCAAACTACTGTTAGGTATCAAAACCATTTGTTTTGACACCAAACCTGTTTTCTAACTTAACTAAACATGTTTTAGCATGTTTAGCTCGTCACTTTTTAGTTTAGTGCTTGTGTAGAGTGGTAAGTCAAGCGGACTAAACAACCGCTTAGACTTTCGAACACGACCCGTTTGGTCGATCATTAGGATCCGACCAAACATGTTTAGTGACCATAGTTGCATAGGGATTAACCTTCCGAGGTTATACCTTATGGTCACCTAGTTTAAGTAGTTGTATGATAGGTAGTTTATATGCCTTAGGTAAATTACCAAAATGCCCTTTTCATGCGTAATTGGTAATTAAGCATATGTAACCTAAACTTTTTTCACGTAACTGATTATGTAACATATTTAAACATGTTTTGGCATATAATACTTGTCATAGGACTAGTTACACGTCTCGAACGCGCATTTGCGCGCACGACGCGTTAAAGTAGCATAAGCTACCATAATGGGTCATAATGGGTCGAAAGCACTTAGGTTAGGTTCCGATTTAGAATGTAGGCTTTGTTAAACCATATCACATGAGTTCCAACACTCATTTGGTTTACAAGACCTCAATCTGTCCGATCTTCCGATTTAGGCGTCTATTGTTTGACTAGTGATTCGATTACAAGGTGCTGCTTGATTTCTCTGGTTTACTTGAGTTTGTTGAAGTTCTTTTGATTGAGGATACTTTGCACTACATGTGAGTACATAGTTCCCCTATTTTACTGTTTTCAATTGTTTTGGGGTGATTCTTATGTACAAAAAAATGATTTCAAGGTTTAAACGATGATTTCAAAAACGATTAAAACGATTTATACTAAACTAATAACGATTTCAATAATGTGAACAAACTTGTTGGTTGTAGTTACATAACGAATGACATTCATTAATTTTGGCCGAACCGACCAGTATTAGGTTATGGTACCATAGGATCTGACAAATCCCGTTATCGACTACACCCATGGTTATGTGTGGGGGTTGTGGGTAGCGACTGAATCTGTGATTGTTAACTTACCCTTTGGAGGTTTGTTAATGCAAGAAGCGAGAAACGAGGTAGTCGAGTCACGAAGGTTTGAATGTTATTAGCGAGACGACCATAAATAAGTTTTCACAATTAAAACGAGGATGATTTAATCGATTTAAACGAGTTAACGATTTGGAAACGATTTGAACAAGTTAAACGAATGGGATAAACGATTGGTTTTTGATTAAGTGTTTAGATAACGGGGCGGGTGTAATGTGGTGAAAGCATGGTAGATACGCCGCTGGTACTTCTTATATATATGTGTTTTCAACATATTACATACCGTGGCGTTATTTAGTTCACTTGGGTAAACGATTTTGAAACGATGTCACACAACGATGTTTTCTAAAAGATATAAACCATACGAGCTTGATTAACGAGTTTTTACGAGATGTTTTACAAATTGGTTTTCTAAAACAAATGTTTTTGGGTTAAGAATCATGGCTACGAGATCTTATGAACTATAACCAACTTGATTTGAGTTGGTTAGCTATGTTGCAATACACTTTTCAAAACGAGGTTTGTATTTTGACTCTTGTAGTCTAATAAAGTACTGCAACATGTAAACGAAGCCATGATTCCGATACTCTTATAAAACCTATGTACTCGCCAGCATTTCTTTGCTGACTTTGTTTTTACATATGTTTCAGGTGTTGTTGCTTGATTGATTTCTAGGATGCATGCGTCACATAGGATATGGACAAGGCCTTAGTGACATAATAACAGTGATAGTCAATATGTAATTTGTTTGTTGTGTGTTAAGACAATGTAAATGTTTAATACTATCAATAAAACGAAACTCTTTTTGTATCCATGGTTATGAAATGATAATTCTGCCACAACATTCCCTGACGTTTCCGCCACGGTTTGTTGTTTTACGTGGTCGGGGTGTGACAGAAGAGTTGGTATCAGAGCCAATGGTTATAGGGAATTAGGTTATTAGTAATGCTTTGACCTAGACTATAACTTTTAGGACCCTAACGCAAGAAAATTTGCGTTTAGATTTTAAAAAAAAATTGTCACCTATCCTTAGGTGATAACCACAATGAGAACACAAAATTCGAATCCGCCTTGAAAGCCAATCATCTGTTCTGGGATGATTGATTACTTGGTTTTGAAACCTCTGTTATAAGGTTTTGAACCCTTTAGGTTTTCAAAATCTCGTCAAAGTTTGGGTCTAAATAGTGTGAACACGTGCAACTGGAAGAGTGAGTGCCTGTACTATGAGTTTTCTGTCTAAGGCTAGAGTGTTCGTACAAATCCACATAATCGGACCAGTCACTCTTACCTGGGAACTCTTGGGGTGAGTGTTCACTTATAGGCGAGCATGTCTTCAGCGATACATTATTTTTGACCCATTTACTTTGATTAGTCACTGTGTGTCGTTTGTTTGTTCGAGGTAACGAACAAATGATCGCCTTCCTTATGTTTTGCCGATATTTTCAATGCCTCCTAGACGCGATGCTCGAACTTTTACTGCTGAAGAAGTCGCAGCCCTTGTCTCTCAGCAAATGGCTGTTGTACTTCCAGGCGTTGTGACCCAAATCCACGAGTTATACAACAACAACAATAATAACAACAATAACGCACCATGTAATTTCAAGAATTTCAATTCTGCGAAGCCACTTAAGTTTTCTGGGTCACAAGGAGCAACAGCGCTCCTTCAGTGGTTCGAGAGTATCGAGAGCACATTCAGACATGTGCAGTGTCCGAAGGCGCGTAAGGTTGATTTCTCATCAAGCGTGTTTGAGAAGCGTGCTCTTACATGGTGGAATGGGGTGATGTGTGATAGGGGTGCCGAAGTGGCATTGGCACAAACATGGGAAGAGCTTCGAGGTCTCATGATGAATGAGTTTTGTCCCCGTCACGAAATTCGAGCTTTGGAACGAGAGTTTGACAAACTAAAGCAAAATGGGGAAGAACACCGTGCGTATACGGATCATTTTGAGGAACTCATTCTTTTGGGTCCTACTATGGTTACCCCTCTGGAGAAAGTAATCGAGAGATATATCGATGGTTTACCCGATTCCATACAGGATATTGTGACCGGTGTTAATCCTACCACTGTACATCACGCGATCGAGTTGTCTACTACCCTGACTGAGTCTTAAGTCAGGAAGGGTAAACTCACCCGCAAGGGTGATAAAAAGAAGTCGACCGATTCTGAAAAGGGTAAGGGTAAGAAAGGCGAGTCGTCGAAGAAGTCGAGAAAGCGAAAGGGTGCTCGGAATTTTGCTGTTACAGCACAGACTGCTCAGAACCCGCAGAACCCACCGGCTCAACCGCCTGCGAAGAAAGTGTATGCTGGTACCGCACCTCATTGTGCTCACTGCAATGGTCATCATGTTGCACAACAAGCTTGCAAGCAATGCACAACGTGTGGTAAACTTGGGCATTTGGCCAATATTTGTCGTCTGGGATAAAATCTGGTTGCCCAGGTTCAAGCTCTGGTTCAGGGGAATGCTGCGAGATTCCCGCCGGGTTCATGTTTTAATTGTTGAGAGTTTGGTCACTTCCGCAACAATTGTCCGAGGTTGGTGAACGCGAATGCTAATGCGAACCCGAATGTGAATGCGAATGTCAACGCAAACGTGAATCCCGCTCATGGACGAGCGTACAATTTGAATGCAAACGAAACGAGGGCCGACAACGAGGTGGTTAATGGTACGTTTCTTGTTAACAATCGACCTGCGTCTATTCTTTTTGATTCTGGTGCCGATAGAAGTTTTGTTTCATTGTCATTTGAACCTTTGCTTGCGATACCTAGAACAAACTGAGGAAACCCTTATCTATCGAAGTTGCTACTGGTAAACCTCTTGTTCTCGATTCTGTTATTCGTGATTGTCATTTGAACCTCGATAACCATCTTTTTCCTATTGACCTCACACCGATGCAACTTGGGAGTTTTGACATTATCGTTGGGATGGATCGGTTGACCAAACACCATGCTGAGGTGGTTTGTTTCGATAAGATCGTTCGTATTCCTCTTTCATCTGGTGAAGTTTTAGAAGTTCGTGGCGAGAAACCTTCAGGTGGATTGAAGCTTATGTCATGTATGGAAGCCCAAAGGTGTTTACGAAAAGGATATGTTGCTTTTCTAGCACATGTCACCGAGGAGAAAAGCAAGAGTAAGAGTATCCAGGATATTCCGATCGTTCAGGATTATCCAGAGGTGTTTCCTGATGAACTGCCTGGTTTGCCTCCAGTTCGTCAAGTCGAATTTTATATTGACCTTGTACCCAATGCCAACCCGATTGCGAAAGCACCTTATCGTCTTGCACCATCTGAGATGCAAGAGTTATCGAAACAGCTTCAAGAATTTTCTGATAAAGGATTCATCCGTCCAAGCTTTTCACCTTGGGGAGCTCCTGTCCTCTTCGTGAAAAAGAAAGATGGATCTTTTCGAATATGTATCGATTATCGTGAGCTTAACATGCTTACCACCAAGAATCGATATCCCCTACCTCGAATTGATGATCTCTTTGATCAGCTGCAAGGTGCTACCTGTTTTTCCAAGATCGATCTGCGTTCTGGGTATCATCAACTTCGTGTTCTCGAAGAAGATATTCCCAAAACTGCTTTCCGCACAAGATATGGGCATTACGAGTTTACAGTCATGCCTTTTGGTTTGACAAATGCCCCAACTATCTTTATGGACTTAATGTATAGGGTCTGCAAACCTTATTTAGACAAGTTCATTATTGTGTTCATCGACGATATTCTTGTTTATTCGAAGTCTTGAGCCGATCACGAGCAACACCTTCGTTTGAAATTAGAACTCCTTGAGAAGGAACAACTTTTTGCTAAATTCTCCAAGTGTGAATTTTGGCTTAAAGAAGTTCAGTTTTTGGGTCATATAGTCAACAAGCAGGGTAATCACGTGGATCCATCCAAGATTGCTGCTATTAAAGACTAGAATACACCGACGACACCTACAGAAATTCGATCTTTTCTTGGTCTTGCTGGATATTATCAACGTTTCATTTCAAATTTCTCGAAGATTGAGGTTCCACTCACTGCTTTGACTCAGAAGAATAAGCCTTTTGATTGGTGACCTAAGCAAGAAGAAGCGTTTCAAACGCTGAAGCAAAAGCTGTGTGATGCTCCCGTTCTATCTCTTCCCGATGGAAACGACTATTTCGTTGTCTATTGTGATGCGTCCAACTTAGGCCTTGGTTGCGTTCTCATGCAACGAGGTAAAGTTATAGCATATGCATCTAGACAATTGAAACTTCACGAAAAGAACTACACAACTCATGATCTTGAGTTGGGAGCTGTGGTTTTCGCGCTTAAAATCTGGAGACACTACCTCTATGGCATGAAGTGTGTGGTTTTCACAGACCACAAGAGTCTCCAGCATATTCTTAATCAGAAGGACCTGAACATGAGGCAACGATGTTGGGTTGAGCTCTTAAGTGATTACGATTGCGAGATTCGCTACCATCCTGGTAAGGCGAATGTCGTAGCCGATGCGCTTAGTTGAAAGGAGCGAGTCAATCTTCATTCTGTTCAAACTCTATCTGATCTGCAGACTCGTGTTCTTCAAGCTCAGCAATTTTGTGTTTCACAAAATTTGATAGGTAAGGAATTACCACGTCAACTTGAGCTTAAACTCGAAGCAAAGGACGATGGTTTGCTCCATTTCAAGGATCGATTGTGGATTCCGAAACAAGACGATCTTCGCACCTTGGTAATGGACGAATCTCACAAGTCTCGATATTCTATCCATCCTGGTGCTGATAAAATGTACAAGGATCTTCGTACTCAGTATTGGTGGCCTGGTATGAAGAAGGATGTTGCCTTGTATGTATCGAAATGCCTAACTTGTCTCAAAGTCAAGGCTAAACACCAACGACCTTCTGGCTTGCTTGTACAACCAGAGATACCGGTTTGGAAGTGGGAGAACATTGCGATGGATCTCATCACTAAATTACCGCGTACATCTAAAGGTCACGATGCAATTTTGGTTGTTATCAATCGATTAACGAAATCAGCTCATTTCATTCCGATTCGCGAGGATCTATCTGTTGATAAACTTGCAAAGATTTATGTTGATGAGATTGTATCACGACATGGTGTTCCCTTGGATATCATTTCTGATCGTGATGCTCGATTTTCATCTCAATTTTGGAAGACCATGCAAGCTGCTATGGGAACCCAACTAAATCTAAGCACTGCTTATTATCCCCAAACAGATGGTCAATCTGAGAGAACGATTCAAACTTTGGAGGATATGCTTAGAGCATGCGTGATAGACTTTGGTGGTAATTGGGATTCTCATCTGCCACTAATCGAGTTTTCCTACAACAATAGTTATCATGCTAGTATTAATACGGCACCATTCGAAGCTCTCTACGGTCGAAAATGCCGTTCACCTGTCTGTTGGAATGAGATCGGTGAAGCTCTACTTACAGGACCTGAGTTCATTCTGGAAACAACAGACAAAATCAAGAAAATCCGCGATCATCTTGTGACAGCTCGAAGCCGTCAAAAGAGTTATGCGGATATGCGACGCAAGCCCTTAGAATTTCAAGTCGGCGACCGTGTCCTACTCAAGGTGTCACCTTGGAAGGGAGTGGTGAGATTTGGAAAGAAAGGAAAACTTGCACCTCGATATGTTGGACCATTTAAGATTGTGGAAAGGATTGGGAAGGTTGCCGATCGACTAGAGCTACCTCCAGAGATTGGAAATATTCATCCGACTTTTCACATGTCCAATTTGCGAAAGTGTTTAGCTAACGCTGATCTTCACATTCCTCTCGACGAGATTCGAATCGACGAAACGATGCACTTTGTCGAGAAACCCGTGGAGATAGTGGACCGTGCTCTCAAACAGTTGAAGAATAAACGGATTCGATTGGTAAAAGTTTGTTGGGATTCCAAATGTGGCCCAGAATTTACTTGGGAACGTGAGAACCAGATGAAGGCGAAATATCCGTATTTGTTTTCACAATTTCCCTCTAAATAAAATTTCGGGACGAAATTTCCTGATGTAGGGGAGACTGTGACAACTGTGTTCTATAATCGATGTACAATGTAAAACAATGATGATTATTAATAAAACAATGTGCTTTGGTGTTATTATTTGTGTTTTGGTGTTTTTATGTGTGTATTTATGTTTGAGGATTTTTCAATTCGATTCAATTCCGATTTCAAGCTTTAAATCGCTTTCTGGAAGGTTATACGCGCACTGATGCGTAAATATAACCAGTTTAATGCAACGAACACTCCGAAATAGTGAAATAGGCTTAACATACCTTAAGTAACCTCCACATAACGTAGAAATAAGTTTTGGATGGTTTGGTGTTTTGAAATCAAGTTTGTTCGATCGCAGGGACTAATTGTGTCAAACTGCGAAACTATACCGATTTGTATAGTAACGAACATTCCGGAACTTGATCATAAGTTAAACATACCCTAAATATCCTTTACATAGCTTAGAAATAGGCTTTGAGGGGTTCGGTATGCCAAAAATAAACTTTATTGATCAATAGGGACTAAAAGCGTCAAAAAGTGCATAAGTTTGCATTTTCGCGCATATCTTACGTTCTGAATATATCCGGACATCCAAAAATTTATGTAAGAATTAAAATATTTTATTTTAGTGTTTGGCATAATAAAATTCCATTCGTCGCTTAATTTGGATCGTTTTTGCGTTCGTTACGACTCCCGTCGTAATTAACCGAACAACGCAACGTACGACCAAACGAGCCGACATCCGAGATATTTTTGAGCATGTTTCATGTCCCTCATACTTAGGCATCATTGTAGAGCCTTAAAAATGGTTTAACGGGCCTTAAACGTGTCGGAAAAGGCCTTAAACACATGCAGGGACTAAAACTGCAATTTCTGAAACTTGATATGCAGACCTGAGGCCCAGGCGGCCCGCGTAAGCTCTGCCTGTCTCTTACGCGGCCCGTGTGAGTGCACCAGATCTGCACAGAATCTTGTTCCAGCTGTTTCCAGCCATTTCCAACTGAATTTTCAACTTGCAAATGGTATTTTGGAATCTATGGGCTCATTCTAGGGGTTCCAATGGTATTAGAATACATAGGGCACACATGTACGGCCTAGATCGAAGCTCGTTTCCCGAAAAACGATCCTAACGGTTCTAGATTTCCTATAAATAGCCCACCCCATTCACTTGCAAAACCCACATTGATCTGATTTTGGCCCTCTAAGTTGGAGTTTACACTTCATACCTGACGGTAAATCGGATCAAAGCTTGCGGGGACCCTTTGTAAGTATTCCTTCGTTCTTTTCATTCGTTTTTATCGTAAAAGTCAAACTGGGTTTGACTTTCTGCATTAACCAGTTTATGGTCAATGCGAAGTTCGTTTGAACTTCATAATGTGAGCGTAATCACGATGGTTATAGTCCCTAGTGACTATACCTACTAATTACCACGTTATCTAGGCTCAGTGACGAGTCGTAGTTTCGGCCAAAATGCGTTTTCTCGCGTATTTTGTAACCAAACTACTTTTAGGTATCAAAACCGCTTGTTTTGATACCAAACCTGTTTTCTAACTTAACTAAACATGTTTTAGCATGTTTAGCTCGTCACTTTTTAGTTTAGTGCTTGTGTAGAGTCGTAAGTCAAGCGGACTAAACACCCGTTTAGACTTTCGAACACGACCCGTTTGGTCGATCATTAGGATCCGAGCAAACATGTTTAGTGACCATAGTTGCATAGGGAATAACCTTCCAAGGTTATACCTTATGGTCACCTAGTTTAAGTAGTTATATGATAGGTAGTTTATATGCCATAGGTAAATTACCAAAATGCCCTTTTCATGCGTAATTCGTAATTAAGCATATGTAACCTAAACTTTTGTCACGTAACTGATTATGTAACATATTTAAACATGTTTTGGCATATAATACTTGTCATAGGACTAGTTAGACGTCTCGAACGCGCATTTGCGCGCACAACGCGTTAAAGTAGCATAAGCTACCTTAATGGATCATAATGGGTCGAAAGCACTTAGGTTAGGTTCCGATTTAGAATGTAGGCTTTGTTAAACCATATCACATGAGTTCCAACACTCATTTGGTTTACAAGACCTCATTCTGTCCGATCTTCCGATTTAGGCGTCTATTGTTTGACTAGTGATTCGATTACTAGGTGCTGCTTGATTTCTCTGGTTTACTTGAGTTTGTTGAAGTTCTTTTGATTGTGGATACTTTGCACTACATGTGAGTACATAGTTCCCCTATTTTACTATTTTCAATTGTTTTGGGGTGATTCATATGTACAAAAAAATGATTTCAAGGTTTAAACGATGATTTCAAAAACGATTAAAACGATTTATACTAAACTAATAACGATTTCAATAATGTGAACAAACTTGTTGGTTGTAGTTACATAACGAATGACATTCATTAATTTTGGCCGAACCGACCAGTATTAGGTTATGGTACCATAGGATCTGACAAATCCCGTTATCGACTACACCCATGGCTATGTGTGGGGGTTGTGGGTAGCAAGTGAATCTGTGATTGTTAACTTACCCTTTGGAGGTTTGTTAATGCGAGAAGCGAGAAACGAGGTAGTCGAGTCACGAAGGTTTGAATGTTATTAGCGAGACGACCATAAATAAGTTTTCACAATTAAAACGAGGATGATTTAATCGATTTAAACGAGTTAACGATTTGGAAACGATTTGAACAAGTTAAACGAATGGTATAAATGATTGGTTTTTGATTAAGTGTTTAGATAACGGGACGGGTGTAATGTGGTGAAATCATGGTAGATACGCTGCTGGTACTTCTTATATATAAGTGTTTTCAACATATTACATACCGTGGCGTTATTTAGTTCACTTGGGTAAAGGATTTTGAAACGATGTCACACAACGATGTTTTCTAAAAGATATGAACCATACGAGTTTTATTAACGAGTTTTTACGAGATGTTTTACAAATTGGTTTTCTAAAACAAATGTTTTTGGGTTAAGAATCATGGCTACGAGATTTTATGAACTATAACCAACTTGATTTGAGTTGGTTAGCTATGTTGCAATACACTTTTCAAAATGAGGTTTGTATTTTGACTCTTGTAGTCTAATAAAGTACTGCAACATGTAAACGAAGCCATGATTCCGATACTCTTATAAAACCTATGTACTCGCCAGCATTTCTTTGCTGACTTTGTTTTTACATATGTTTCAGGTGTTGTTGCTTGATTGATTTCTAGGATGCATGCGTCACATTGGATCTGGACAAGGCCTTAGTGACATGATAACAATGATAGTCAATATGTAATTTTTTTGTTGTGTGTTAAGACAATGTAAATGTTTAATATTATCAATAAAACGAAACTCTTTTTGTATCCATGGTTATGAAACGATAATTCTGCCACAACACTCCCCGACATTTCCGCCACGGTTTGTTGTTTTACGTTGTCGGGGTGTGACAGTTTTTATGTAAATCAAACATCGTGTATGTTTAGTTGATGTTACAAAACACTTTGATAGCTTTATATTTTGGACGAGGTACTCTTCTATAAACATTATAAATCAAGGAACTTTGTATAAACTTGAAATTAACAAATAACGGTGTTATAGGTTGGTAATCAGAGCTCAAGGTTAGAGACAAAGTGTGTTCGGTTCGAGGCTCGATCAGGACATCTGATAAGAATTAACAATATAATGAATTCTAAATAGAATAATAGAAAAGAAGATGACTTAAAGTGCAAGGGAAGGGGTGTTAATACGCTCGAACCCGGAAAATGTACTAAGTATAAACGGTTTAGGCAAGTTATAAACTTGGCTAAATTGAAGTAGAAAAGATACATCGAGTATAGAAACAAATAAAGAGAACAAATTCTCGAAGAAGAATGTGAGAATAATGAAATGAAATGTTTACCGATTTATTGTAAAGGTTTCAGACTAACGATGTCGGGTGGAAACAATGATGACATGATACCGTTAATCACCGAGCAGATAAAGGACAAGGTTTCCGAAGAAGTCAGAAAAGCATTTAAAGCTAGCCTACCGGGATTCATGGAAAGGCTACAAACCGTGATACTCACAACCATTGAAGAAAGAATCAACGAGCTATAGGAGGACCTTATCAACGAAAGAGGTAAGGTTAAGGAAAAGAAGGGCTACTCATACAACAAGTTCATAGCCTGTAAACCCGGAAATTGCTTGCCAAAGATGGATAAGTGATATCGAGGGGGTGTTTGAACGAACTCATTATGATCCAAATGATTACGTGATTTATGGAACGGACCAACTGAGAGGCCAAGCAAAGGATTGGTGGGATAATCACAAAAAGGAGCTAGGAGTCAAGGCTACTCAAGCCATGACCGGGGAAGGATTTAAAGAACCATTCCTAAAGCGCCACAGCCCAAGGGCCGTGATTAACAAAATAAAGGAGGAATTCATGCATTAAAGGTAAAAGGGTGAATCAATCGATAAGATCATGGGGATATTCCTTGACAAGTTAAAATTCAGCGATGAACTAGTAAAAACCGAAGAGCAAAAGGTATATCACAACCATAACGTTTTGAGTGTGGAATACCGGGAGTTCATGAATCCCTCAAATTACAAAAATCTTACAGAGATTATTAATGTTGCACGAGAACTGAAATCAAATTGAAGAAACAAGTTGAAAGAGGTGAAATGAGGGAGCTTGACACTAATCTAAGCCCAAGCAAAGAAACCAAAGACAGCTGAGTCCTCAAAGAAAACTAATAAAAAAGGGGGATCACCTAGTTGTAACATTTGTGGCCATGCTCATAAGGGTGAATGTCATTTCAAAAATAAACCGTGTGCGATATGCGGAAAAATGGGACATGCAGCTTCAATCTGCCCGGGAATGTGTCGGTATGTTACAAATGTTACCAACCGGGACACAAGAAATCCGAGTGCCCAGAGTTGGTGGGAAAAAGGGAAGCTACTGACATAAAGCCAGAAATCCCAAAATCGATGGCAATATCCTTCAACATAAACGCCACAGAAGCAAAGACTGAACCCGATGTGGTCACATGTACTTTTACCGTAAATTTAATTCCCCTTCATGTTTTATTTGATACGGGTGCGAATAGATCCCTTATTTCACATGAAATTGTTCGGCACCCATCGTTTATATTAACGAAATTACCTGTACCTTTAGAGGTAGAAGTAGGTAATAACAAAACTTTTATCGTTTGTGACGTATGTCGGAATTGCAAATTGAGCATCGAGGATGAAGAGTACTTAGTCGATTTGATACCCATGTCAATGGGAGAATTTCAAGTGGTGATTGGAATGGATTGGCTATCCGCTACCACGCCAATGTGATATGTTTCTATAAGGAGATACAATTAACCTCTCTAAGCGGAAAACATATCACCATTTTCGGAGAGAAAAGTGGCAACCTCATAATATGCTCAATGATGGAAGCTCGAAAGCTTATTCAACATGGGTGTAAAGCATATCTCACCTATGTGCATGATACGGAAACAGAACTTCCAAAGATTAAAGAAGTACTTGTCGTGCGAGAGTTTGAAGATGTATTCCCGGAGGATTTACCGGGGATACCACCCGAACGTGAGGTAGAGTTCGGGATCGAATTAGTCCCTAGGGCGAAGCCGGTGGCTAAGTCACCCTACCGGTTAGCACCATCTGAACTTCAAGAGTTGCTATCACAATTGCAAGAATTGCTTGACAAGGGATTTATTTGACCTAGTGTCTCCCCTTGGGGAGCACCGATATTGTTTGCGAACAAAAAGGATGGAAGCATGCGTATGTGTATCGATTATCGGGAGTTAAAAAAACTCACGGTAAAGAATCGATACCCACTTCCGAGAATTGATGATTTATTCGACCAACTACAAGGTGCGAGTTGGTTTTCAAAAATTGACTTGAGGTCAAATATCACTAGTTGAGGTTAAAGGAAGAAGACATGCAAAAAAGAGTGTTCCGTACGCGATACGGACATTATGAATTTCTCGTGATGTCCTTTCGGCTAACGAATTCACCCGCGGATTTCATAGACCACATGAACCGGGTGTGCAAACCAATGCTTGATAAGTCCGTGATAGTATTCGTCGATGACATCCTTGTTTACTCAAAAAGCGAAGCAGATCACGTTGGTCATTTGCGAGAAGTGTTAAAGAAATTGAGACGAGAAAAAATCTTTATGCTAAGTTCTTGAAGTGCACTTTTTGACTTCGAGAAGTGCAGTTTCTAGGGCACATCATTAGTGCCGATGGGATATTGGTCGATCCATAAAAAGTAGAAGCAGTATTGAAATGGAATTCTCCGAAAAATCCTTCGGAAATTAGATGCTTTCTAGGACTTGCGGGTTATTATAGGAGATTCATTCAGGATGTAGGATGGCTATACGACCTGACTGAGTCGATCAGAAGAGTTGTTTATCCGAATCAGAGGCGGAATCAATGAAACGGACACTCGATTCAATTTAAATGTCTCTTATATTGATATGATACTGATTTACAACCTGGAGACGATTCGGCAGAGCTTCGCTACTCAGATCCGAAAGTTACAAATGAATAACCAAGTGCCACTATATATAGGAAGTGTGATTTCGCTTGAAGATGACCAAGGCAGTTTCAAGCGAAATCAGTTATGTTGATTTCGCTTGAAATGGTCTTTGTCAGCTTCAAGCGAAATTACCAACAAAACTCCTAAATTCAGTTTCTCGCACCTCGAACACTGGTTATCCTATCCTATATCATTACACGATACAAGACGAAGTCAATAGACATAGTGCACTAACAGACTCCCCCTTGGATATTGACGAAGTCTTCAGTGTCTAATTTCTATTATGACACCTCTTCAATCTTGATCAGTCTTCAAGCTCTTTCCAAATTATCTAAAACTGTAATCATCCATCAATCTTTCTCTTCTTCCATCAGCTTCAGGCTCCCCCTTTCGTCAAGCTTCCGTGCTTTGGGATCGACACCTAGCTTTTCATCTACAAGCTCCCCCTTGCTTTGAGCTCGTTTTCAGACTCCCCTTAGACTATGCTTTCAGGATCGTAGTCTGGTACATAACCTGCAACACTTATACAATTATAAGTAACAGCATTTCAAATTTCAGCTATCCAGGAAATGTAACCTGGCTCACTCAAACTTTTTAAACAAACACTTCTTATGAATATTGGCAGCTTCATAATCGAAAACCTGGCCATCTTAACAATATAATCATCCAAATCCCTCACAGTTTATCTTCCAAGTCCAAACTAATGTCCTTGGAAATATCACAAACTGTTTTTGAAATTTTGATTTTTAAATTCAAGTTTCAAATTAATGAACTTGTTTTATTTTCAGAAACACAAACAGCTTACTTAGATTTTGAAACTCAACATCTCAGACATCAGTTGTCGAAAATAAAGCAGAATCAAAAATCTTTTTGTATTTCCAGAAAATATAAAGTAGTAAAGAAATATGTACAAACATATTTACAGACAATATTTTTGTTTGAGTTCGCGTTAGAGGATCATATCAGTTTTTGACAAGTCACAAGTACCGTTGAGCTTAGTTACACAATAAGAATTAAACAATTCACTTAGATTGTCGATATATTGATCCACTTAAATTTTCACACAAAATTCAACTGATTCTGGATACGAATTATGTGTATTAAGAACTTAAACTCATTCATGTGTCCCACCTCTTGAATATACTCCCATATCCAGATCCCAATATTCAGTCTTACAGGTGAGTATACCTAGATGATATCTGTAAGGGGTTAATTTGCGAAAACCGTGAGAGCTCAGGTCAGAACTTCCGTTCAGCAGAGAGATGACGGCTTCGACTTTTGGTGTGTCCCCTTTAGAGGATCTTTTCTTCAACAGCAATGATTATCAATTTTATTGTTTCATCAATTTGCTGAGGGATGCGCTATATTTCAAGCAATGCGGAAAGTATTATGCGGGGACTAGGCCATTGCTTCCGCATTATCAGAAGTCCCGGAATAATACCCCAGATATCACTGAGTATAAAGACCTAGTATCTCAGAAAGAGGGACCTTTCAAACGAGATTTCAGGGGTTACCTATATATCCAAGTAGTGTTCCCCACGAAATAAGCAAGTTTGAATTTATGTTTATATCCCGAAAAAGTTTACTAAATGTATAAAAACCTATCGGCATATCATCAGTGAGACTGTTTAACGCTATAAAATCATTACATTTCTTTAGCATATTGTAACTGTCTACTGATGTACTATCATTTCCTCTTTTTACGCAAAAACTCAATTTTTGAATTTTATCATGTTTTTGGCTTTTTCAAATTTTCAAATGTTTTTGTATTTTCTAATAACAAATTTTCTCCCCCTAAAATGCAAAATCATTAAAAGAAAATTTGACAACACGATGCTAATAGCTTTGTCTTGCCATCCATTTTCTGCTAACTGTGCTCTGTTTTGCAGAAAAACTAATATAAAGTACCCCCATGATTTACAACCCATCAATTTTCGACAGTATGAAAACCGTTTTTCAATCTTGTGAAAGTAATCATGTTTGTTCAGCCGTGAGGGTTTGGCGTATTCAATCAAAAATTTTTTTAAACAATCAAACTAAACTCCCTGTTTCAACCAACACAGGGTCTAGCAGCCTCTTCCTCCTCTCCATGTGCCAGGCTGCTCCAGTTTTCATTCTCACAATCTTTGGTTTTGTTGAGCACCTGCACATTCAAAATATTCAATTACTTGAACAATTTAGACCAGGTCTATTGGACCTTAGGCATTTTAACACAATATGTATCATATAGTTTCGGAAAATCTTTATCATCAAAAACTTTTTCAACTTTAACTTCAACTTTCTCATCTTTTACCGAAATCACTTGTTTTTTAACACTCCATGTTTGACCTTTCGGAGTACCTCTTTTGTAAAAATGTGAATCTTTTTGACCATTTTGATTTTGAACAATGATTTTTGGTTTCCAAAACTCTTGGGGTTTTGTCATATCAACAGATGTTTTCCAACTTTGTGTTATTCTCGATCTTGGTGTGTTAGAACACCAGGTTTGTCTTGAATCGAACCTGTTCGAGTCTGATTTCCAAGTTTGATTCGAAGCAAACTTGTTTGTGTTGTACTTCCAAGTTTGTTTTGAATCAAATCTGGTCGACTTTTGTTTCACATTCTCAGACTTCTGTTTTTCAACATCAACAGGCTTTGGATTTGGACACTTTCTTGCAACATGTCCAATTTGATCACATTTAAAACACACTTTCTTTGAAACATCCTTAGCCTGTTGTTGTTTCGTTTTCTTAGCATGAAACTCATCATTAGACTGTCGTCCAAATTTGAGTTCTTTCTCTTCTGCTAAACTTTTTCCTTGAACAAAACTCATCTTTGCCTAAGAATTTGGCACTTCATTTTTCTTCCAATTCTGTTTCTTCTTATAACCCAACCCGGCCTTCATGTTTTTCTTCTTGAAACCAGGTTTGTTATAAAAAGTTTTCTTGTTTTTCCCAGCAAATTTTGAAATTTCTGACTTTTCAATCTCAACCATCTTAAAAACTTTATCAATTTTCTCTGAAATCACATTCTGAATCGGGAATACAATATCTAAGAATAGTTTGTCTGATCCAATCATGGTATATACCAATCCTTTTGAATCATCATTCACAACTTTCTCAGATTTTATGTTTTTCAGATACTCATCATGAAAATTACCTTCATTTTCATCCTGTGATTCAGACTTACCTTTTGTAGACTCATCTTTCAAAACACTATCAACAACCTTACTTACCACCTCTGAATCATCAGCTTCATCAGATTTGGTGTAAGTCACATCGATACTTTCAGGTAATTGGTCAACTATGTTCAGACCTTTTGCCACCTTTTCCTCATCATAAAAAGTAGAATTGTTTCTCAATAGTGGTGGTACCTGATGAAATTCTGAACCAATACCTTTTTTATTCTTGTCAGTATCTTTGTCATCTGGTGTGATGTTGAAAATGCGTTCGAGAATGTACGAAGAGTTATGATAACTTTGAAGTTTGGTAACAACCTTTTCTTTTTCAGCCAGAACTTGTTTGAGATTAGCAACTTCATCAACACACTTGTTTAATTCAAGTTGCTTTTCTTTAAACTTTCTCTCATACAGTTCTTTAGTTATTAAAGTTTCAGACAATCTTTGGTCAAAACATTTGACTTGGCTCTTCAAAGTATCATAAGCTTCTTGTACTCTCTGACTCGATCTCTTCAAATCATCATACTCTTTTTGAAAAACTTGAAACTTATTTTCTGGAGTTAATTGCCATTTTCGCCCCTGAGGTTTGGGCACATTTGCCATTTTGGTCCAAAATGACAGTTTGGTACCATTTTGCCCCTCACGTTTGGCCATTTTTGCCATTTTCATCCAAATCTCTAACCTAGTTAAAAATCTCTAACCTAGTTGGACCCTACTTAGACGAAAATGGCAAATGTGCCCAAACCTCAGGGGCGAAAATGGCAATTAACTCTTTTTTTAATTTAATTTTTTATATTTACTCTATAAAATACAATTGTTTAATTTAATTTTTTAAAAAGTTCTATAACATAATTGTTTATTATATTTTATAGAGTAAATATAAAAAATTAAAGAGTTAATTACCGTTTCGACCCGTACCGTTTCGACGCGAACCGCCGTTTCGAGCCGAACCGTTTCGACCCGTACCGTTTCGACGCGAACCGTTTCGACCCGTACCGTTTCGCCCCGTACCGTTTCGACGCGAACCGTTTCGACCCGTACCGTTTCGACGCGAACCGTTTCGACCCGTATCGTTTCGCCCCGTACCGTTTCGACGCGAACCGTTTCGACCCGAACCGCCGTTTCGACCCGTACCGTTTCGACGCGAACCGTTTCGACCAGTACCACCGTTTCAACCCGTACCGTTTCGACGCGAACCGTTTCGACCCGTACCATTTCGACGCGAACCGTTTCGACCCGTACCGTTTCGCCCCGTACCGTTTCGACGCGAACTGAACCGTACCGTTTCGATACGGGTTCGATACGGTACGGGTCGAAACGGTTCGGCTCGAAACGGCGGTTCGCGTCGAAACGGTACGGGGCGAAACGGTACGGGTCGAAACGGTTCGCGTCGAAACGGTACGGGTCGAAACGGTTCGGCTCGAAACGGCGGTTCGCGTCGAAACGGTTCGGCTCGAAACGGTACGGGTCGAAACGGTTCGCGTCGAAACGGTACGGCTCGAAACGGTACGGGTCGAAACGGTTCGCGTCGAAACGGTTCGCGTCGAAACGGTACGGCTCGAAAGAATTAAATTAAACAATTGTATTTTATAGAGTAAATATAAAAAATTAAATTAAAAAAAGAGTTAATTGCCATTTTCGCCCCTGATGTTTGGGCACATTTGCCATTTTCGTCCAACTAGGGTCCAACTAGGTTAGAGATTTTTAACTAGGTTAGAGATTTGGATGAAAATGGCAAAAATGGCCAAACGTGAGGGGCAAAATGGTACCAAACTGTCATTTTGGACGAAAATGGCAAATGTGCCCAAACCTCAGGGGCGAAAATGGCAATTAACTCTATTTTCTTTTTCAACACAATCAACACATTTTGCTGTACACATTTGTCTATACACATCATTATCCTTTTCAAGATCTTGACACTTCTGTGTCAGCTTTTCAACCTTTAGTTTCAAAATTTCTTCTTTTTCAATCATTTCTTTACATTTTATTTTGAAAACATTTTCACGTTTCTTTGTTTCAATATCTTTTGTTTTGATTATTTCATCTTTTTCAATACAGGATTTGCACATTTCTATGCAATTCCTGCACTTGTTTTCATTGTTATCAATAATTTCAACATTCGATAGATCAGAAGATTCATTTACCTCAGTCTCTTTCAGCATCGGTTCTTCTGTCTGATCTTCCTCTTTGTTCTCTTCTTCTTCTTCTTCTTTCTGTTCTTCTTCAATCTTCTGTTCTTCTTCAGCAGCAAGCTTTGCAGTAATCTTCACTTCTTCTACCATCTTTTTCAACTCTTCTTCTTTTCTCTTCTTTATTTCTACCACCTTTGGTAGACTTGCTTCACAAACTTCTTTTATTTTGTTCAACAAATCCGGCAAATATTCTTTATCAGATAACCTTCTTGTGTTGAAAGTAGCCTGACTTGGAAACAAATTTGTTACAGCTTCAAAATCCACCTTTGATGGGTCAACAACTGGATTACCCCGTGGATCCATGTAACATTCCAATTCGTCATTCCATCTTTTGGCTCTCTGGGCTTCTTTGAATGGTTCTCTGAATTTTTCAATTTCCCATCTCGCATAATCTCTTCTCCACCATAGATCATGATCAACATTAGCCACAAATGCATATCCAACTGCATCTTCTTCAGGGAGAACTTGACTCCAGTCATAACCTTCATCGTCATGAATAACTGCAAGAGCTCTTGATTTTTCTTCAACCTGCTTCATTCTGGGAGGTTCAGACTTGTTCTGATGATAGATTGCTTTCTTGTAGTAATCTTCCTTGAATGGATTAGCAGTATCATCAGCATAAGCATTTCTGCACTCACGTTTAAAATGACCTTTCTGTTTGCATTTAAAGCATGTTACTTTGGATTTGTCAAATCCTAACTTGGTAAAAGGTCCACCAATAGACTGCCTTCCGGTAATTTCCATAAAACGTTGTGCCCTCCTCACTGCACTAGCCATACACCACCGTGTATCGATCAATTCCATCTCCTCAGGATCGATTTGATTGTAGTCTTACTTAGTTAGATTGGTGTTGCCTATCTTCCCTGCAACAAGACTTTCATACGACTCCAACACAGATGCTAAGAAGACCATCTGTTGCTTTGCAGACTCCTCATTGAAATTTTGAGTATTCTTCAAATCTAATGCAATGTTGCATTGGAATACATTCTTTGATGCAGATTGGCTCGATGTTGTTGAAAAAGATCCACTGTGAAAACCACTGTGAGGAGTTTCATTGTTTACAGAATTTGAGCTTTCTACAGAAAATGCTGTTCTTGGAGACCCAGCCTGTGGTACATTTCCGCTGTAGTACAGCTCCACATTCTGCTGATGAGCTGCATTGTTGACTTTAGATTTCTTGATCTCCAACTCATGGCTTTCTAGTCTTTCGATAAGCAAATCCACTGTCAAATCTTCAGTCTTAATTGTGTTCTTCAACATCAAGGCAAAATATTGCCAATCTTGATCATTCGGCAATGAGTCAAACAATTTATCAACCAGCTCCTCTTGAGTGTATGTGATTTTGTGTCTAGCCAGCTCCATCTTCAGATGCCCAAATCTCTCGATCATTTTACAAACATATTCATTTTTCATACAACCAAACAAATCAAACTCTTTACGTAACAGTTTCTTTTTGTTTTTCACAATCTCAGAAGTACCTACACATTTTCTCTCTGTTGGTGCATACATCTGTCGACTTCGTCTTATATCGAGTCTGGGTTGCGTTGCAGATCTGATCAAGCATGATGTCATCATCTTTGATGATGACATCATAATAGTGACATCATTATTGCATAACTACACAAAACACAAGACATGCATGAAACTGAAACAGAATATTATATAGTTTGTGTTTCGCTTGAACTTGTAAACTTGAGAGATTCGCTTGAAAGGAAATTATGTAGGTTCGCTTGAACTTAATTAGTGGGTTTCGCTTGAATTGGTCATGCATGTTTCAAGCGAACTCATGAATAGTATAAATAGGCTAGTGAGCTTTTCATTTGTAACGAATTCCAGAATTGATACTGAGGTGCTGCCGGTGTTCCTTGTGATTGTAATCGATAGTAAATCAATACACAAGAGGTTTATAGTGATATTCAAGCTGTTTTCACATCCGTTTCTCTGTTTCCGCCTCTGAAACGGATTTTAGCTCTTCTGAACGACTCATTCAGGTCGTGATTCGATCCTACAAGTGGTATCAGAGCTCAGGACGAGGAGTTCTTGCCATATTCAGCTTGAAAATCTGTTTTCTACACCTTCTTTCACAAAATTAAAAATTTTTCACGGTTAAAATCGGCTCAAATTCTCACATAATGTGCGTAATCATGTTTAACAAATCCTGGAAAGTTTCAGAACTTAAATCGACTTAAAACTAGTTAAAATCATGTGTTCCGCTTGAAATTTGTTCGACATTTGCTGATGTCACCGGCTTTCGCTTGAATTTGATCGAGTCAGCTTGAAAACGAGGTTTCGCTTGAATCGTATTTCCGGTGAACAAGTTTGTTTTTGCGTGAAAAGTACATCGAGTTGTGCAAAACATTAAATGAGGATGTCAGGTTGTATCGGTTGATCAGTATTTGCATGTGTTTTCATCGTTCCTAGAGTTATCAGTTCATTGATTTGTGATTAAACAATTAAAAGTCTGTCAGCTAAGTGGGATTGGTATTTTTGAGCATGTGAAGTTTTATATTCAGTCAAATCTGTTTTTTTTGATAAACAAGAAAGTTGTCGGCACATTTTTGTTTGTAGTGTTATAAAAGGTTGTTCTTAAAAGTCACGTAGCTCAATAAACAAATGAGAAATCGGATTTACATGTGAATTCCATCGAGATATGTTAAAGTGTCTGTAATCAAAGAATTTTGAAATAGTAAAGGTGTCAGCCCACTAATGTTGTCGATTTGTGTGGTATAAGTCTAGTGAATGTTAAGTGTATAAACAAGATCCTTGGCCCAAGTATCATCTTCATTAACGGCCCATTCACAGTTTGGTTGTTTCAAAGTGTCTCAGATCAATTGAAAGTGTGCATGTGATAAGTCTCTTACACCGGCCCAAACATAATTAGTTTGAATATCAATACTGCAGCCCATGTTATTTCATATTGTTTGCGGCCCAAAGTATTGTCGAGTTATTGGAACTTGAAGTCCAAATCAACATTTAAAGCTTGTCGGCCCACTTGAATCCATTTCCTATTGATCAAGCCCATTCATTCCATGATCTCACTTAAACAACATTGAAACGAGTTCACAACGAGTTCGCAAATCTTCGACAACGAGCCTTAGATTGATTTCATCAACACACACTTTTACGCATTTAGTACGTTTAAACTGATTGTTTGTTTGTTTGTCATTTAGGTGTTTCCCGAAGTATCTCAAATTTTTCGAAACATGGCCGAGGAATTTTACAATGCTTTTGCCACACCTGTTGCTCCTGTTACTGCTGCTGAGACTTTATACAGTGAAAATGAACCGGAACGTATCAGAAACCGCCAAAGCTGATGTACATTGAAGATTTTAAAGGATGGCAGAATCGATTTGAGAACTGGGTGCAAGCTTACAAGTTTGATGCATGGTGTTCGTTGGAGAAAGACTTTGAGAAACCGAAAAACGAACGTGGACTTGAAAAAGGTTTCAGTGACTTTACGGAAGTTGACAAATTGAAGTATACTAGTGAGAAAATGATGATCAGTATTCTTCAACAGGCAATTACAGAAGATATATTTGTTTTGCTTCAACATGGTAATACAGCTAAGTCAATTTGGGAAGCATTGATTCAGAAATTCAAAGGAAGTGCAGATATGATTAAAAACAAAAAGGCATTATTGCAGAAGTCGTTTGATATGTTTTCAGCCTTCGACCATGAAACTACAAAGCATACCATTGATAGATATTGTCATCTAGTCTTAGAAATGAAAAGATTTAACATTGAGAAAGATGATGATGAGTGGGTCGATAAACTAGCTGAAGCACTACCACAACAAAAGTGGGGAACTTATTTGATGATTTTAAAACACACAAGAAAGTCTGAGAATATGAATCTGGCACAATTCATTCAAAAGATTGAAGAGCAGGAGCTGGATATTCAGAAAACTGCTATAATGACGAATCCAAATGTCAAACAAGATGTCAGTTTGTATTACAGAGGGAACAAGTTTGAGGCTACACCCAGCCCTAGTCCAAAGATTCAAACTAGTTTCAGTGCTGACAGTTCGTCTGGAACAAAGAGCAGTAATGTGACTCAAAGTAGTGGATATTCTTCATCATTCTCAAGTTTTGATCCAAACAGCACAACATCAAGTTCTCAACGACAAAACTCAACAAACCTTCAGTGCAACGTCACTTTGAACATTCAAAATGGTCAGAATTTGTCTCCAGAAATTGCCAAGCAACACATGGCATCTCTCGTTACTATGTTGGAATCTTACCAAAGTTTGATTGATGGCAAGATTGGAAACCCGATGCTTACAAAAGAAGATTATGACCAAATAGATGCAGAGGAACTTGAGTTAATGGATGTGAAGTGGTGTTTAGCTAGTGCTTGGAGACGGGCAGAAAAATTTCAACAAATTACTGGTAGAGATGAGTTTCGAGGAATGGTTACTTCTCCACTGGGTTTTGACAAATCGAAAGCTACTTATTTCCGTTGCAAAGGAAAGGGACACTTCAAACGGGAGTGTAAAAATCAAGAAGCAACAGGGAATCAAGAAAAGAACAATTATTATCAGAAATCAATTTTTCATCAGATTACTCAACAAAAGGAACCACAAACAGCACATGCTCGACCAATTGTGGATGACAAAAGGAAAATGATCGAAGATGCAAATAGAAAAGCTTATTTCGGTATCATTGATCAAGATGATGAATTTGTTGCTGAAGGATTTAGCTGGGATAAATATATTCCAACCGATTCAGGTTTTGTTGCTAGAATTCAGGGTGAAAATGAGACTAATCAGAAAAGAATCCCAATTTTTCCAGATCTTGGAAGTGATGTGGATACCGATGATAAGGAAGAACATCTAAACAAAGCTAGGAAAGGCATTGACCCTACTAGTTTTAATTTGTTTTTTGCAGATAAAATGGAATTGCTGTATCAGAAGAAGATGGCAAGATTGAGGAAAGAGCTAGAAGCAGCAAAAATGCAAGCTGATGAAAAGACAAAGACAGAAGCTGGAAAAGCAAATGTTGATCAAGTGATTGAGAAAGGAGTTGAGAAAATCGTTGAAGTGGAGAAAGTAGTGGAGAAGATTGTTGAGGTTGAAAAAATAGTCGAAATTGAAAAACTGGTCGAAGTAGAGAAACTCGTCGAGGTAGAAAAAGTTGTTGAAGTTGAAAAGATTGTCGTGGTTGAAAAGATAGTTGAAAAAATGGTTGAAGTTGAAAAACCATGTTTGAAGTGTTCAGAATCTTGCAAAGTTTGTGAGGAGAAAGATAAGAAGATTGCTAAATTAGAGAAGATTAAAGAAGATTTACTGTCTGATGTGAAGTATGTGAAGGAGTCATATGATGTGCTAAACAACATAGTTGATCGTCTGAAAAGGACAAATACAGAAATTGAAAAGGCAATGGAGAAAATGAACGCAACATTAATGACAAAGCAGAGTGTCATAAATGATTACATCGAAGACTGTGCTAATCTGAAGTAGGAGTTGGAGCTTGAAAAGATCGAAAGTGAAAGGATTAAACGATTACTGTTGAGTTACACTACTTGTGATTATTTGATTGATCGTGTTTATCCTACTGTTGCAGGTCTGGAAGCGTTCATGGATAAAAAGACTGAAGATACTGATACTGCTAAGAAACCAAGTGTCAAGTATAACAGATGTCCGCCCCCGATCCATGAAACTTATTCTTCCAGAAAGCCAAATGAGGAACGAGTTAATAAGGCTCTCAACATCAAGTTAAAGTCTGAAATCATTGATGAATTACCAGACAATATTGATGTTACATTCACAGCGTCTGACACTGATCATGAGTCTGAGTTATTAAAGAAAGTTGTCGATCAGGTGTTGGATATGGATGAGGAGTCAAAACCGGAGTCTAAATCTGAAAGTCCGAGTTCGTCAGAAAAGAGTCCGAGTTCACCGGTTAAAAGGATTTACAATAATGAATTCCTGTTATCAAAATCTAATTTGAATGACGGACCAATCAAAGTAGCATATACTTTGAATGATTCAGACAAATTATATTCTGATGAGGAATTTCCAATAAGAAGTGTAAAAACTAAAATGATCAAACAGGTTTTCAAATTAACAGAAATTAATATTTCCGAAATAAAAGATTTAAATCTTGATGAAAAACCTAAAAAGTACACTTCAAGAGTTCAACAGAGATTAAACAAGAAAAAGGGTTACGGTTATGGTTCAGGTTATCGAAAGAAACCAAACCACAATGGTAATCTTAAAAAGAAAGGTCTTGGTTTCAATTCTACAGAAAATTATAAAAATCAGAAAACTTATAAACCAAAAACAAAATTTGTTTCAGGAGGAAGTTCAGAGGATGAACAGAAGAAACCGTTCTGGAAGAAGTCGAATCAAGAGTTTCTTGCTGAAGTAAAGAAGAATGTGAGGAAGTTTGCTTCGAGAGTTGATAGAAGAACCTGTTTCAAGTGTCAAAAAGTTGGACACGTTGCTTGGAACTGCCAAGAGTCCATTTATTCAAAACAAGGAGTGTCTTCTAACTCTGATATGAAAAAGAAATGTGTTGATAAATCGACTTTGGAAGTTGGTGAAACTTCAAAACGTTTTTACAAAAGACAAGTCGATTTGAGTAAACAAAAATGGGTTGTAAAATCTGAAAGTAGTTCTGACAATGAATCTGATTCCATAAAATCAGAGGAGTCATCTGTTGAGAAAAAAGTTGTTAATTCCGTTCCAGAGGTGAACGATGAGGATTTTCCTCCATTGTCAAAGGAAAATTTGATGAAAAAAGTGGGAAAGGTAGAGATCTCAAATCAATTCTTCGCTGATAAGGGAGAATTTGATGTTGAGAAGACTTTCAATGGAAAAGTCAAACATATTTTCGGGAAGATGGTTGATGGGAAGGTTAAAACTGCAAAAGATTTTTATAAATCAAAATGTTGGTGGGATAGATGTGTCCCAGAATCTCCCAATGCTGGTCAGGCTTGGGGGAAAGTTTTTCCAAACTAAAAATCCTGACTTGCCGGAGCTCCCAGGTTGGTAAGAATGGAGCAGGAATCGGCATCTTTCTTAGCAAATGATCCTACAAGTGGTACATTTGGTAAATCTACAGGTGATATTTTTATATTGTTATATGATTGATTTACAAGTGGTTATGGTTGGTAAATGAACCTGCAAGTGGTTGAAGAAGGTTTTCATCTTCAAATGGTTAATCAAGGTCATTAAGTTGAACTTGATTGGACCATACTTACAAGTGGTATTTTAGAGAACAATGTGATGAACTCTTAACCTACAAATGGTTTCTTAAAATCAACAAAACTTATTTTCCGGAAAAACCATTTGATTAAAACAAACTTAAGGGTTTTGAAATCACAATGGGAAAATAGTTTGTTGTGAGGGGGAGTTCTGATTGTTTATGCCAAGTGGATGGCAATTTGAAGCGATTTGATATCGGTTGTCACTTTATTGTATAGTTTGTTTTCAAATTTCCTAAAATGTGTTTGCATTTTAGGGGGAGTAAAAATTTCAGAAAATCCAAAAACATTAGAAAATTTGAAAAATTCAAAAACATGATAAAATCAAAAATGAGTTTTGTTGTATAAAAGAGGAAATGATAGTACATCAGTGGACGATCACGACATGCTAAAGAATTGGTTAGATAAAATGTGATAAACGGTCTCACTGATGATATGCCAGTAGGTTTTTGCACATTTAGTAGATTGTGACGAGATATAAACCTAAATCCAAACTTGCTTATATCGTGGGTAACATCTCTCGGATATATGGGTAACCCCCGAAATCTTGTTTGAATGACCCCTCTTTCTGAGATACTAGGTCTTTATGCGTAGTGATATCTGGGGTATTATCCCGGGACTTCTGATAATGCGGAAGCAATGGCCTAGTCCCCGGAGAATACTTTCTGCTTGCTTAAAATATAGCGCCGCCCTCAGCAAAAATAGACAATAAAATTGCTAATTAATGTTGTTGTAAAAAAGATCCTCTAAAGGGGACCCACCAAAAGTCGAGCCATCATCTCTCTGCTGAACGGAAGTTCTGACCTGAGCTCTCACGTTTTCGCAATTTAACCCCTTACAGATATCATCTAGGTATACTCACCTGTAAGACTGAATATTGGGATCTGGATACGGGAGTATATTCTGAGGTGGGACACGCGAATAAGTTTAAGTGCTTAAAACATTAATCTCGTATCTCGAAACAGTTGAACTTTGTGTGAAAATTTAAGTGGATCAGTATACTGACAATCTAAGTGAATCGTTTAGATCTTAAAATGTATAAAGCTTAACGGTGTTGGTGATTTCTCTCATAAACTGATATGATCCTCTTACACAAGCTCACAAAAATAGTGTTTGTATATAGTTCTTTACTGCATTTCGGTTATATCAAAATTCCAAAAAGAGTTTCGGTGTGTTTTAGCATAAATTTTGAAAAATTCAAAAAGATTTTAGACGACTGATGTTGGAAAGCTAATTTTCAAAATTCCGAGTGCTAAACATGATGAACAGGTTTGGGAAAGTGTGTTTGAAGATGTGTGAAATGAAAATGATATATATTTAAATGGTTCATCAAGAATTAACATGTTAAATCTTTCTATTCAGGGTTGTGTCTTCAAGTGTTTGACAAAGTTTCTAAATTTGTTATATCCTATATTTTATGAAACTTATGTTTTGGGTAGAGAATATGCAGGTGAGTCAGGTTACAATACCTGAACCTGTGAAAGCCAGACTACGATCCCAGTACAAGTTGAGGGGGAGTCTGTTAGAGAAAGAGAGTCTGAAGATGCAAGAGCTAGGAGCCAGAGATCCTGAAAGAGAATTGGAGATAGGATAGAGCCAGATAGAGATCCTGAAGGAAGCCCAAAGACTGATAAAGACTGAAGTTTGAGAAGACTCGATACTTAAGACTCGTCAACATCTGAGGGGGAGTCTGTTGGTGCATACATCTGTCGACTTCGTCTTATATCGAGTCTGGGTTGCGTTGCAGATCTGATCAAGCATGATGTCATCATCTTTGATGATGACATCATAATAGTGACATCATTATTGCATAACTACACAAAACACAAGACATGCATGAAACTGAAACAGAATATTATATAGTTTGTGTTTCGCTTGAACTTGTAAACTTGAGAGATTCGCTTGAAAGGAAATTATGTAGGTTCGCTTGAACTTAATTAGTGGGTTTCGCTTGAATTGGTCATGCATGTTTCAAGCGAACTCATGAATAGTATAAATAGGCTAGTGAGCTTTTCATTTGTAACGAATTCCAGAATTGATACCGAGGTGCTGCCGGTGTTCCTTGTGATTGTAATCGATAGTAAATCAATACACAAGAGGTTTATAGTGATATTCAAGCTGTTTTCACGTCTGTTTCTTTGTTTCCGCCTCTGAAACGGATTTGAGCTCTTCTGAACGACTCATTCAGGTCGCGATTCGATCCTTCACTCTCTAAAGCTTCCCATAAACTCTTCGATGTTTTCTCGTTTTCAAGTAGCGAAATAATATCTTCTCTCACTGACTGTTTTATCAATGTAATCATTTTGTATTCAGCTACAACCTTTTTTACATCTATTTCTGTGAACTCTTTTTCATCTACTAACTCTCCTCCTTCTTTTATTGGTTCTGTATATTCGTATTTTAGTTTTAACCAACTTTCAGGAGCAAAAGCTTTTACCCAACCCTCAAATCGATTTTTCCACCAGTTATAATCTTCAATCTTCATTAATTTCGGTGGTTTCTGTTGGCTTCCATACATATTCTCATATTTCAAATTCTCTAAAATCTCTTTCGAATATTCTCTTGTTTCAGATCTTCTTTCGGATGATTCTGAAGTAAAAGCATTGAAAAACGTGTTGTAAAATTCTTCACCGCTGCTCGACGTCTTCAATCACCTGGAGACAAACAAACAAACACAATCAGTACAAACAATATCAAACAACTTGAAACAGACTGACACTCGGTTGACGTGAAATGATCTCGACACGAAAAATCCTCTTTCAAGCGAAATATGAATCTCAAACGAAATCAGAAACTGAAGCGAAATCACTTGTATGATACGTTCAAGCGAAATCAGACTTTTAGACAAGCATCCACTTTCAAGCGAAATCGGGATTATATTTTCAAGTGGGACTGCTGTTTCAAGCGAAATCAAGTCTAATTCCAAACGGAACCATGTTTTGAAGCGAAATAACTGATCTTTTTCAAGCGAAACCTCAATGTTCGTCCAAGCGGAATCAAGTATTAAGCCTGTTTTTGTCATTTTTAAGCTGACTTTTGGTCTCAAACTTTCAAGGCTTTGTTACAATACTATTTTGCATGTTCGGTGAAAAATTCAATCCATTTTGACCATGAAATCTTGTTCAGTTTGAAAAAGAAGGTGTAGAAGTCAGAAAACTGATGCAATCGAGCTAAACTCTTCCTCCTGTGCTCTGATACCACTTGTAGGATCGTTATACGACCTGACTGAGTCGATTAGAAGAGTTGTTTATCTGAATCAGAGGCGGAATCAATGAAACGGACACTCGATTCAATTTAAATGTCTCTTATATTGATATGATACTGATTTACAACCTGGAGACGATTCGGCAGAGCTTCGCTACTCAGATCCGAAAGTTACAAATGAATAACCACGTGCCACTATATATAGGAAGTGTGATTTCGCTTGAGGATGACCAAGGCAGTTTCAAGCGAAATCAGTTATGTTGATTTCGCTTGAAATGATCTTTGTCAGCTTCAAGCGAAATTACCAACAAAACTCCTAAATTCAGTTTCTCGCACCTCGAACACTGGTTATCCTATCCTATCTCATTACACGATACAAGACGAAGTCAATAGACATAGTGCACTAACACAAGATTTCTCCAAAATTGCCTCACCATTAATTAAACTAACCCCTAAGGATGAAAAGTTTATTTCGAGTGACGAACAAGAAAAGGCGTTCCAAATGCTCAAAGGAAGGTTAACTAGTTCTTCGGTATTGAGTTTACCGGACGGCACAGATGATTTAGTGGTATACTCGGATGCATCACACCTAGGTCTTGGGTGTGTACTTATGCAACAAGGCAAGGTAATTGCCTACGCCTCGAGACAATTGAAGATCCATGAAAAGAAATATCCTACGCATGACCTTGAATTGGCGGCAATAGTTTTTGCCTTGAAGATTTGGAGTCACTACTTATATAGGGTGAAGTGCACTATTTTCACCGATCATAAGAGCTTGAAATACTACTTCGATCAGAAGGAGTTAAATATGAGGCAAAGACGGTGGCTAGAAACGGTAAAATATTATGATTGAGAAATTCATTATCATCCGGGGAAGGCCAATGTAGTAGCAGATGCGCTAAGCCGAAAGGAAGAATACACACCAATACGAGTGCAATCAATGCAACTCGTGATAACTTTTGGTTTACTCAAAAGAATTCGAGAAGCACAAATTGAGGTGATGAAAGAGGTAAATTGGAGAAAAGAACGTGTAAAGGGGGAAGTGAAAAACATAATTGATGGCGATGACGGGTTAAAATCCCAATTTGGTAGAATATGGGTTCCAAACACGTGCGGTGAAAAGGACCTATTGCTCGATGAAGCGCATAAATCACATTATTCGATTCATCCGGGGGCAACCAAGATGTACAGAGATTTGAAGCAAAGTTACTGGTGGCCCGATATAAAGATAGATGTGGCAAGGTATGTTGAAAAATGCTTAACTTATTTACAAGTAAAAGAGGAGCATCAAAAACCCTATGGCAAGCTCCAACCATTAGACATACCCGTTTGGAAATGGGAAAACATTACTATGGACCTGTTTACCAAATTGCCGAGAACGGCTCAAGATTTTGACACTATTTGGGTAATCATGGATAGATTAACTAAAAATGCTCACTTTATCCCTATCCGTGAGACCTATACTTCTGAAAAGATGTCAGAGGTGTATATGAATGAAATTGTAGAATGCCACGGAGTGCCGGTATCGATCGTGTCCGATAGAGATACTCGGTTCACCTCAAATTGTTGGCGCGAATTTCAAGAGCAGATGGGTACGAAGTTGTTGATTAGTACAACATACCACCCTCAAACCGATGGGCAAAGCGAACAAACAATTCAAACATTAGAAGACATGCTTCGGGCCTGTATAATTGGCTTTGGTGGTAGCTGGGATGCCTATCTACCGTTAGTAGAATTCTCTTACAACAACAGCTACCATTCGAGTATCAGTGTGGCACCATATGAGATGCTTTCTGGCCGAAAGTGTCGAACCCCGGTATGTTAGGGTGAACTGGGTTCGAGAGAACTCGCCCATAAAAACGTGATCAAGGCCATAAACGAAAAGATTGACACGGTACGAGCCCATTTGAAAGTATCGCAAGACCGACAAAATTCTTACGCAGCTAAGAGGTGGAGACCTATTGAGTTTCAAATTGGCAATAGAGTTATGCTCAAAGTATCTCCGTGGAAGGGGATTATTTGATTCAGAAAAAAGAGGGAAGTTGAGCCCGTGGTTTATTGGGCCTTTCAAGATTATCGATCGAGTGGGAAAAGTAGCATACCGATTGGAATTACCTGATGAATTGAAAGGTATACATAGTACATTTCATGTTTCACACCTTCGCAAATGCTTAGCGGATGAATCAACTTATGTACCAATTGATGGTATTGAGGTTAATGACAAACTCAGCTACATAGCTAAACCGATTGAAATTCTTGACCGAAAGGTCAAGGGGTTGAGAAAAAAAGAAATTGACCAAGTAAAGGTCAAATGGGAGCATCGGAAGGGATCAGAAAACACTTGGGAATCCGAAGAAGAAATGAGACGGCTCTACCCTTCACTTTTCGGTACGTAAATACGTTTCGAGGAAGAAACCTCTTTAAGGGGGGGGGGTGGACTTGTAACACTCCAAAAATATTAGGTTAAATATATACACAAATATAAAGATATAGTAATAACTTGTGGAAAATAACTAGGAAACATAGTACATTGTTAATGATATGTTACTAAGTAATAAAAATATGAATGATGCTCTTTTTGAAATAAAACCATTCATAAGGGGCCAAAATAGAAAAATGGGAAAACTAGATTTATTAAAAGGATATAAAAACTCAGCACACACACATAAGTGTGTGTGAGAGTGTCGACCAAGGCTGGAGAAAAACAGGTCATCCTTGTTCTTCACAAATCCTCAAAATTGAAGGAGAAATTAAGCCCCAAATTCCTGCATGAACGTAGATAATTTATCACCCATACAAGGGAATCATAAGGTATGTTGAAATTTAAGATTTGATGATGACATGAAGTTATATAGAATTCTTGAAATCTCAATTTCTGCATAAATTGTAGGAATCAAAGTCATATAAGAATAGTGTACATGGTTCAGAACAAACTTTGATAAAGAATGGTGGTCGAACATTAGGAATTGGGTGTTTGATTATTGTAGCCATGGTTATGTAAGTGGGTTTTAATAAATGGGTAGAATCCATGAATTTTGATATTGAAATTTATATGATTTTTTGTTAGTATAGTGAATTTCTAAATGTAGTTTGAACATACTAGTCATATGGACTTGTATGGTGTAAAATATGACAAATTCACGAAATGGAAACTCGAAAAAATGAGTGTAAAAGATCCACGCCTATAAGGTTTTTGATATAATGCCTAAATGAAGATAAAATGATGAAAGGAATGAGAAAATCATCATAAGGATCTTATGATTGTAACTTTGACAATTACATGTCATAGAATGAGTTATAAGTTCTAAACGATAAATTTGGTTGCACTTTTAGCCAACTCGAGTGGAGCTCCAGATGGTCAAACTAGGAAGGACACGCGTTTGAAATGAAAGCTCTAAGGTACGTGGCTTAACGCTTCCTTATTATTGTAGTTTAAATTTTTTGTTGTTGAAATACCATGATATGTAGAAATAGGAAATTTGTGTGTTTGATCTACTTGAAATGATGAAATTCATGAAAGTAAATCAAACGGGTCAGTTTAAGATAAGTGCAAACCGAGTAACGGAAGCACCTTTACTTAAATGACAAACCCGGGGAATGGGAGGTCATTGATTAAACTAGCGAACCGGTTACGGCAACGTGAGGGTCGTAAATATTGAAACTCGTAACGAGTATAAGGAATATGTGAACTCTCAATTAGAAGTTTTATTATTTAGTCTAAGTTCATGATCTTAGACTTCAAATGGGTCAATTGTTTATGAAGCGCAAACCGGGATTTGGGAGCTTAAAATAATAGAGAAATGGAACTCGGAAAGGAGTTATAATTATACAAACAAATCCTATCCGTAAGGATAAGGGTTAGTGGACATTTAGCAATCATTTGGAAATTTTCGTAAAGAAAAATAAAAGCATAACTATAAATCCAACGATGAGCATTTGATATACATCTTCATCTCGTAAGTAATATGAGCTTAAAAACAAGAATGGTGTTTTTATAAATGTATTTAAGGAAGTCCCAAATGGTATTTTAATGCAAGGGACTTGAAATGGGTCAATTGGACAAGTAAAACGAAAATAAAGTAAAAATGTTGTAGAACCAGGCGTTGCCGACGCCCTCTGGGCCGTCGTCGCACGACGTCTAATGTCGACGCGATGAAGGAAACGGTGTCGCCGACACCCCCGGGCCGTCGCCGACGCTAAACAGTGCCTGAAAATTCTGATTTTTGTTGTTTTGTTAATGTGGGTACAATAATTGCTTCCATATGTGTGATAACACTAATAATCGTTAAATTTTCAGTTCTAGGTACTTAATAACTTTTGGGATGATGATTAAGCCGCCTTTAAAGAACCAAACACGATGAATGATTAAGCTTCCGCTTTTGTTTATATGTTTTTAGTTAAGTCAAATATCGTGTATGTTTAGTTGATGTTACAAAACACTTTGATAACTTGATATTTTGGACAAGGTACTCTTGTATAAACTTTATAAATCAAGGAATTTTGTATAAACTTGAAATTAACAAATAAGGTTGTTATAAGATCCAAGATTGATCGTAAGATTTTTTGTCAAACAAAGGCTATGCTTAGCTAATCTCTTACAACACTTGGTGAAGACAAATCATTTATGTATTACTTTTGATTTCCAAGATTTGGTAAATTTTTAATTAGGTATGTATTAATGACTTTAATAACTAGTTTTTTTATATTGAAAGTGAACTTTATTTTATCATCTCTTCATGTTTTGTTGATTTATCCATTCGTGTCTTTACGGTCTATATAAAGCATGTTAACTGCCTAGAAGGGTTAGATGGGTGGTTTGGTAAACTTCCTTTGAGGCAGATAGCATCAAATCAGGGGAAGTATGAACGACTCGAATCCCTTATAAATAAACAACTATTAAAACTTTAAACCGGCCTTGCGGTACTGTATCCCTGTTGACTCAGACCTATATGGCCGAGGGTAGCATTGCCTCCAAAAGAAGGACATGCTACAATTTGCATTAATAAATTATTTAATTGTCTTTCAATAATCCGGCCTTCCGGGAATGTATCCCTACTGACTCAGACCATTATAGCTGAGGGTAGAGTTGCCTCCAAAAGATGGACATGCCACTATTACTAAGATAATCTCTTAAAAAACTGAAAGCATAAAAATCATCAAAGGATACATAAATGACGAGTCGGAACCAAGTGATTCTATCTTGTATATTTGTTCTTTTATTTAGTTATTTAATTTCTTTATTTACATATAAAAAATGTTTACTCAAAATTTGGTTAGATTAGATGTCTGCGATATTTCGGTATTCAAAGCTCTTGTGTCCTTGTACGACCTCGGTATCTTACCATTATTATGCTACGCCAACGATGGGTGCACTTGCCCTAGCGTGTTGTAGAGTGTGATAGTGTTATATCGTATTTTATAAATTTAAAACTTGATAAAAGAGTAAAACGGTACTTAAAAATACAGCAAAAATTCGTACACAATCGACACACGACAAGTTTTTGGCGCCGTCGCCAGGGATACAAGAATTTTAAGAAAGTTTAAAATTGGCGGCCTAATCATTTTTATGTTTTTCTAATTTTTCTTTTTAGGTTTTTTTCTTTTTCTCTCAATTTTCTACTTTCTACAGGAATAGCACGGGGCCATGTCAGACCTACAGTATCTGGGGAGGCTGTTTTCTTGTTACTGGAACAGCTACACGGGGTCGTATTATAGGAGCACGAGGCCGTGTCAAACCTCTAGTATCTAGACAGCAAAGGGTCGTGCCTACATAGACACGGGGTCATGCTACCTTTCTGATCAGCCATTTTTTGTGTTTTTGTTTGTAGAAAGTCATGTAACTCTGTATAATTCACAAGAAATACAACTTGGTGCATGACCTCCACCTCCGACAAAGACATAAAGTACCACTCGATGAACCTGAGTGCTTTTTAAGAAAAAGTCTTCAAGCGAAAAACCGACAAAAAACTTCAACCCAAAACCTCCCCATGGCGGATCAACGCACACTCATAGATTACCTACGGGCCTACGGTCGGTAATCTTGGAGCCGCTATTAACCCTCCTAATGTCTATGCCAATAACTTTGAGCTTCGACCACACTTAATCCAGATGCTCCAAAATTCCGCCACCTTTCACGCCCTACCCGATGAAGATCCCCATTTACATATTACTAACTTTTTGAAAATATGCGACACTTTTTGGATCAACGGAGCCTCCAATGATGCTATCCGGCTCTGGATTTTCCCCCTTTTCCCTCAAAGACCGAGAAAAAGCTTGGTTAAACACCCTCCCAAGTGGGTCCGTGTGTTGGTGCATACGTCTGTCGACTTCGTCTTGTATCGAGTCTTGTATTGTATTAGTTAGATCAGGGCACGGAAAACGAGAATTGGTTTTATGGGAATTTCGCATGAAATGATACTTTGGTCATTTCATACGAAATTAGGTAATTCCGCACGGAATTATGATTTCGCATGAACATAATTTCGCTTGAGTTAATTTCGTGCGAAATTAGATTCCGCTTGGACTGTTTCAATTGAAATTACCAACCCTATAAATACCTGATGTGCCATTTCATTTGTAACGATTTCTGATTCCGGTAGCGAAGCTCTGCCGAAGTGTCTACAGCATTGTAATCGATCTAATCTCTATCAAAAGACAATTTAAAGTGATTTCTTATGCATTACAGCTGAAATAACACCGATACATCTGTTTCCGCCTTTTGTATTGGTGAAGATCTCTTCTGATCGACTCATTTGGGTCCCAAAATGATCCTACAAGTGGCATCAGAGCTCAGGAGGAAGAGTTCTTACCATTTCAGCTGCAATTTCTTTTTTCTACACCTTCTTTTCACAATTAAACTTGATTTCATGGTTAAAATGGCTTGATTTTCAAATATAATGTGTGTAACAGTGTTTTAACAAACACTTGAAAGTTTCAGACATTAATTCGGCTTAAAACAGTTCGAAAGTTTAATTTCGCTTGAAAGTTGATATTATTTCGTTCGAACAATTGCTGTAATATCGCACGGAATTAGTTTTGTTTGAACGATTCGAACAAAATCACTAATTTCGTTTGAAGCTAATTTCGCTCCAAGGGGTAATTTCGTGTGAGAGTTAATCTCGTGTGAAATTCCATAGTAATTTCGTTTGAGAGGGTTATATAGTGTGAAAGAAGTAATTTTGTTTGAGAGGTAATTTCGTGTGAAGAGAGATTTCGTTTGATACTGACTGATTTTGAACCATTGAAACCGAATCATGGAAGAGGAATTTTATAACGCATTTGCTACTACTCCGACTACTCCGGCATATGTTACTCAGAACATGAACATGGAAAATGAAACGGGCACTATGCAAAAACCACCTAAGCTTATGAATATCGAAGAATACAAAGGATGGGAAGAACGATTTGAGAATTGGGTTCAAGCAAATTATTTGGATGCTTGGGAATGTGTGGAAACGAAATATGTTAGACCATTGAATGATGATGAGGAGGAGATTGCTATTAAAGATCTAAGTGTTGATGATAGAAAGAAATACAAAAATGAGAAGATGATGATTAGTCTATTGCATCAAGCTGTGAAGGAAGATATCTTGGTTTTATTGCAACACAATGGAAGTGCATACTCTATCTGGAAAGCATTAAAATCAAAGTTTGTTGGAAGTAAAGAAATGATCAAAAACAAAAAGTCACTTTTGAAAAAGGAATTTGATCTATTTCGTGGCTTGAGAACTGAGAGCACCAAGCAGATCATCGAAAGATATTGCAATCTATTAGTTCAAATGAAGAAAGTGAGTATCAATAAAGATAATGAAGAATTGATAGAAAAGTTGGCTGATCCATTGCCACATGAAACTTGGGGCACATATCTCATGATGTTGAGAAATAAGAAAGATTTTAGTAATTTGACACTGAATAAGTTCATTGAAAAACTTGAAGCTCAAGAGATGGAGCAAAGAAAGATTTCGAGAATGAAGGATTTTGATGGTGAACAAGATATCGGTCTTTATTACAAAGGAGGTGTTAGTGATAAGGCCAATATGTCACCAAAGGTTGAAACTGCATTCAATGCTAAGGGTTCATCTGGAGGGTCATCTCAAGGATCAAACAGCAAAACGGGGTTTTCTTCATATCCATCATTTGATCCAAATTTTTCAACAACCAAGAATGGCAAGAGATTACAATGCAACATTGTTTTGAATCTTGAAAATGGTGAAAATTTCTCAGAAGAGGTTGCAAAGGGTCACATGTCGTTATTGGGAACTGTATTAGAATCATATGAAAGTTTAGTTGCAGGAAATATCGGGAATCCAATGTTGACAAAAGAGGATTACGATCAGATTGATGTTGAGGAGATGGAATTGATGGATATAAAGTGGTGTTTGGCGAGTGTTTTGAGAAGAGCCGAAAAGTTTAAACAAATTACGGGAAGAGATGATTTCCGTGATGCAAATGTTTCTACTTTAGGTTTTGATAAATCTAAAGTTACTTGTTTTCGTTGGAGGGAAAAAGGACACTTCAAGAGAGAGTGCACAAATCGCGAAGCAAGTGGAGCTCAAAATCCGTTCAACAACAATGATTACTATCGGAAAGCAATTTATCATCAAGTTGCTCAACAACAACAAGAATCACAAACTGCACATGCTAGGAAGAAAATCGAAGATTCATCAAAGAGAGCTTGTATGGTGAATCAAGATGATAAAAAGTTAACAAAAGAATTCAGTTGGGATAAATATGTTTCAGTTGGTAGTAAAGCATGTCTGATAAACCAAGATGATGAAAAATTACCAGAAAGGTTTAGCTGGGCAAATTTCAGTTGGGATGATTATGATCCTAACAAAACTTCAAATCACAAAGCTTTTGTTGCTAAAGTTGCTGAAGACAGTGATAATGATGATGATTATTATGCAAGGAGAATGGAAAAGCACTTAAGAATGATGGAAGAAAGTGATAGTGATGATGGAAAAGTTAAAAAGAAAAAGAAGAAAGTTAAAAAGCCCGTTAGCAGTGATGATGAAGAAGTTCCAGTGATAACGAAAAAGGTCAAAGACATTCCAGTTTTCACAGCTGAAGCTGATACACAAAAGATTCCGGTGATATGTGAAAACTGTGAAGCAGTGAAGAAGCAAAATAGTACTTTGATTCATAATTTGAACAGATTGAAAGAATCTTACGATGTTTTGAATAAAGCCATGAATCAGTACAATCAATCAAGCAGTGAACAAGCAACAGCTATGAAGACACTTCAAGGAGCTTTCATGACAAAGTAGAAAGTTGTCAACAATTACATTGAAAAATGTGATGTGCTTGAACAGAAACTGGAAACTCAAAGGATTGAAACAGAAAGAGTTAATAGATTGTTAAAAAGTTACTCATGTACTTCTTATGTTATTGACAGGATTTATCCAACTGTTGAAGGCATGAAGGAATTTGATGAAGAGAAAGTATCTGAAGACAAGAGTTCTGAAAAGAAAAAGGATACTAAAGTGAAGATTTCTGGTAAGAAACAAAGTGCCAGTTATATAAAGTGTCCACCCCCGCTTGAAAATGGATATTCTCCTAGAAATCCAAATTCAGAAAGAGTCAAAAAGGCAACCAATTTACAGTGGGAGTCTGAGTCTTCAGAAAATTTGCCAGACAACATTGATGTTACTTTCACATCGTCTGACACTGATCATGAGTCCGAATTAATAAAGAAAGTGGTCGATCAGGTGTTGGATAACGATGAAACCGAGGAGTCAAAGTTGGAGTCAAACTCGGAGTCAAAATCTGACAAGTCAAAATCTACTGTCAAAAAGGAGAAACGGGTTTACAATAAAGAATTTTTGTTATCAAAATCTAATTTGAATGATGAAACATTCAAAGAGGCTTATACTTTGAATGATTCTGAAAAATTATATTCTGATGAAGAATTTCCAATAAGAGGTGTTAAAACTGAAATGATCAAAAAGGTTTTCAAATTAACAAAAATTAATATTTCTGAAATAAAAGAGGTAAATCTTTCTGAAAAACCTAGAAGGTACACCTCAAGAGATCAACAAAGGTTAAATAAGAAAAAAGGTTACAGTTCTGGTTCTAGTTTTCAAAAGAAATCAAACCATAACGGTAATTTCAAAAGAAAAGGTCTTGGATTTATTCCTCCGAAAAATCATAAAAATGAGAAAATTTATAAAAAGAAAATTGTTTTTGTTTCAGGAATATCAACTGAAGAAGAAAAGGAGCAATTATTCAGGAATCAATCAAACAAAGAATTCCTTGCAAAGAAGCAAGAGGAAATGGAGAAAAATGTTGGTCAACAGAAAAAAGAGACAAGAACCTGTTTTCAATGCAAAACAGTTGGTCATATTGTCAGGAATTGTCCAAAGGCAATTCAAGCAAAACAGGGAGTTTCTCTTAAACTGAAAGAAAAGATGATTGAGAATAAACCACCAACTAAACAATTCAAAGTTTTCAAAAATTCGAAGTTTGAGGTTGGTGAATGTTCAAAAAGGTTTTACAAGAGAAAAGCAAATCTTGACAATCAAAAATGGGTTGTTAAGAAATCTGATAATAGTTCTAGCAATGATTCTGATTTGTCAAAATCAGAGGAGCTGTCTTCTGGCGATGAATCTGATTCCACAAAGTCAGAGGAGCCACATGTTGAGTTAAATTTGGAAACATCAGTACCGCCAATGGATGATGTCAATTTTCCACCATTGAGGGCTGAGAATTTTAAACAAAAAGTTGGTAAAATTGAGATTTCAAATCAATTTTTTCTCAGAAAAGAAAGAATTTGATATTGAAAAAGCCTTTAACCCCACAGTTCAAAGAATTTTTGGAAAAATGGTTGACGGAAAGGTCAAAGGGGTAAAGGAATTTTATGAGAAGAAAACGAAGAAACCAAGGAAAGATGGGTCATCCCAGGTTTGTGACTGGGATGGAACATATTATTATGATTAAACTCTGGACTTCCCGGAGCTCCCAAGTTGGTAATCGTGGAGCAGGAATCGGCATCTTTCTTGAGAAATTCACATTGGTGATATTTCGTATTACAAGTAGTAAATCAGGGACATTAAGTTGTACTTGATTTTCTACATGTGGTATTTGTTGATTGAATTTAAAACTGTTATATTTCTTAAAAAGGGTTGAAGCTAAAAGAACAAAGTGATGAATTGATCCCCTAACCTACATGTGGTAAAATAAACCAAACTAGTTTTCCGAAAATACCATTTTTGATTAAAACAAACTTAAGTGTTTTGAAATCATAATGGGAAAATAGTTTGTTGTCAGGGGGAGTTCTGATTTTTTATGCCAAGTGGATGGCGAATTGAAGCAATTCACACCAGTTGCCACTTTATCTTGTATAGTTTGTTTTCAAATTTCCTTTAAATGATTTTGAATTTTAGGGGGAGTAAGAATTTTCTGAAAATGTCAAAAACATGATAAAATCAAAAATGAGTTTTGTTGTCAAAAAGAGGAAATGATAGTACATCAGTGGACAATCACAGCATGCTAAAGAATTGGATAGATAAAATGTGATAAACGGTCTCACTGATGATATGCCAGTAGGTTTTTACATATTTAGTTGATTGTGACGAGATATAAACATAAATTTCAAACTTACTTATATCGTGGGGAACATCTCTCGGGTATATGGGTAACCCCCGAAATCTTGTTTGAAAGGTCCCTTTTTCTAAGATACTAGGTCTTTATGCTTAGTGATATCTGGGGTATTATCCCGAGACTTCTGATTTTGCGGAAGCAATGGCCTAGTCCCCGGAGAATACTTTACGCTTGCTTGAAATATAGCCCACCCTCAGTATAAAAAATGATGAAACATTGCAAAATGCTAATCATGTGCTGTTGAAGAAAAGATTCTCTAAAGGGAACCCACCAAAAGTCAGAGCCGTCATCTCTCTGATTTTGCGGAAGCAATAGCCTGAGCTCTCACGGCCCTCGCATTTAACCCTTTACAGATATCATCTAGGTATACTCACATGTAAGACTGAATATTGGGATCTGGATACGGGAGTATATTCTGAGGTGGGACACGCGAATAAGTTTAAGTGCTTAAAACATTAATCTCATATCTCGAAACAGTTGAACTTTGTGTGAAAATTTAAGTGGATTAGTATACTGACAATCTAAGTGAATCATTTAGAACTTAAAATGTTTAAAGCTTAACGGTGTTGGTGATTTGTCTCAAAAACTGATATGATCCTCTTACGCAAACTCGCAAAAATATTGTCTGTAAATATTTCTTTAATGTATTTCGTTAAAATCAAAATTCAAAAAGATTTTAGTGTGTTTTAGCATAAAATTTTAAAAAAAAATCCAAAAAGATTTTCGACAACTGATGTTGACGAGCTGATTTTCAAAATTCCGATTGTTAAACATGATGAACAGGGTTGGGAGAGTGTGTATGTAGAAGTTTTATAAGTGGTTCATCAGAGATTAACATTGTAAAATCATTTATTTTTGAATGATTTCTTCAAGTTGTCATTAGAAATTTTTGAATATTAAATCATTCTGAATAATACATGCATGTGATATAAATTTGATAATTTTTTTAAAATTTGTGAAAATTTATTTTGAGGTAGAGAATGTGCAGGTTAGCCAGGTTCCATTACCTGAGTTGGATGAGTGCCAGATTACGATCTTAGAACCTGTGAGAAGAGAATTCCAGACTGCGATTCCTCTTTAGCGAAATGGGAAGTCTGATGACATCTAGAGGGAGTTTAAAGCTGCTGATGCTGATGATCTTAAGGAATAAAGAGACCTGATCAAGAGGAGTATAGAACCAGGTTGAGATTCTGGGAGAAAAAGAAAGAGATTGATTAAAGACGCTTACAATGGAGAATCTTAGGAGAGTTCGAGAAGACTGATAAAGACTGAAGCTTTGACAACCGAAGACTCGACACTGTAGACTCGTCAACATCCGAGGGGGAGTCTGTTGGTGCATACGTCTATCGACTTCGTCTTGTATCGAGTCTTGTATTGTATTAGTTAGATCAGGGCACGGAAAATGAGAAATGGTTTTATGGGAATTTCGCATGAAATGATACTTTGGTCATTTCATACGAAATAAGGTAATTCCGCACGGAATTATGATTTCGCTTGAACATAATTTTGCTTGAGTTAATTTCGTGCGAAATTAGATTCCGCTTGGACTATTTCAAGCGAAATTACCAACCCTATAAATACCTGATGTGCCATTTCATTTGTAACGATTTCTGACTCCGGTAGCGAAGCTCTGCCAATGTGTCTACAGCATTGTAATCGATCTAATCTCTATCAAAAGACAATTTAAAGTGATTTCTTGTGCATTACAGCTGAAATAACACCGATACATCTGTTTCCGCCTTTTGTATTGGTGAAGATCTCTTCTGATCGACTCATTTGGGTCCCAAAACGATCCTACAAGTGGTATCAGAGCACTGAAGACTCGTCAACATCCGAGGGGGAGTCTGTTGGTGCATACGTCTGTCAACTCCGTCTTGTATCGAGTCTTGTATTGTATTAGTTAGACCAGGGCACGGAAAACGAGAAATGGTTTTATGGGAATTTCGCATGAAATGATACTTTGGTCATTTCATACGAAATTAGGTAATTCCGCACGGAATTATGATTTCGCTTGAACATAATTTCGCTTGAGTTAATTTCGTGCGAAATTAGATTCCGCTTGGACTGTTTCAAGCGAAATTACCAACCCTATAAATACCTGATGTGCCATTTCATTTGTAACGATTTCTGATTCCGGTAGCGAAGCTCTGCCGAAGTGTCTACATCATTGTAATCGATCTAATCTCTATCAAAAGACAATTTAAAGTGATTTCTTGTGCATTACAGCTGAAATAACACCGATACATCTGTTTCCGCCTTTTGTATTGGTGAAGATCTCTTCTGATCGACTCATTTGGGTCCCAAAACGATCCTACACCGTGTACACTTGAGATGAACTTTCCCAAAAATTTCCCTACAAATACTTCCCTCCCGCTAAAACCGCCAAACTCATAACTGAGATTAATTCTTACTCTAAAGACGACATGGAATCTTTGTACAAGACATGGGAAAAGTTTAAGTAGTTATTAAGGAAATGCCCACATCATGGTCTTGAACGTTGGCAACAAGTGTCCATTTTCTACAATGGACTCTTACCACACACAAGGTAAATCCTTGATTCCAACTCCGGGGGACTCCTTGGGAATCGGCTCCCCGAAGAAATTTTTAATCAAATTGAAGAAATCCCTAAAAATAGGTTTTCAATAGCACACATGGTTCAAAATCCATAGCCCGGGCGCCCATAAAGTGGACGAAACCACTTCTTTGCAAGCTCAAATCGTAGCCCTAACTTCCAAAATAAAGAAACTTGAATTAAATAAAACATTTTCGGTTATGGCATGTGAAGGATGTGGCAGACCCGGTGAAAACTGGAGTTGTATGAAAGATATAGAAATTCAAACGGAAGTGGTGAGTTACCTTCATAACCGCCCACGACCAACGGGAGCCCCAAGTAACTCTTTCACCCCCGAGTGGCGAAATCACTCCAACTTTAGTTGGAGGGAATTGGGAGGCAATAACCAATAAAATCAAAATCAACGATTTAACTTTCAACAACAACCCCGAAATGAGCAACAAGGTTTCCAACCATTACAAGGAGGAAGAGAAAGACTTGAGGACCTTATCACTTGTCTTTTTCTCCGAATCCAAAATAGGGTATTCGGAAAGGTTCCTACAAACCGAGGCCAAAATTAGGAACTAACGGGCTAGCATACAAAATACTGAAAAACAAGTAACCCAACTGTCTCAAAATTTCACCGAAAGACCACAAGGAGCCTTTGCCTAGTAACACCGAACCCAACCCAAAAGCCCAAGTAAACGTTGAATGTCTTATTAAACAAGGAATATAAATTTTTTGAGCCTTTGAATTGGGCAAACTACGGACCTATTTTTCCTTTTCTGAACGAGACGGATAAACTAATTGAAAGACTTGAAAAATATTAGTTGTTTTAAATCATTATAGACATAATCTAAATTCTTGTGTGGTAAAGTGATTTATCTGAATTTTTCTTTTTTTCTTTCCATCAAGTTATCTTCAACCACCAGTTCAACTATGATAGTTGAAGACCCAGGGCACATCCTAAACCCCTCACATGTAATTATATAAAATACATATAAAATTTCATAGTGTTGGTATGAGTGGATAACTTTATAATTTATATTTTTTTAATTTTAGTTTCACCATGTATTTTTCATTTACTTTTATTTCTCTATAATAACTTGACTTTGTTCTGTTTTTAAAAAAAGTTAAATAAGTAGTCGTATTTAATTTTTTTCTTTCAATATTGTAATCTAAATTTGATTAAAAACATAACTGTATTCTAAATTTTTTCTTTTAATATTCAAATATAAATTTGATTAACAACATAATTGTATTCAAAACAATGTAGTTTTTGCATAGTAAATCATTCTCGGTCACAATACAGTAATGAATGTCAGAACAACATGGCATCTGTATCAGTAATATTTAAATCAATATAGGTCTTTGTTTTTATAGTTTTCATTAGACCATATGTGGTAAATCAAAATAATGCCCCCATCATAGGGCATTATTTAACACGTGTCATCCCAGTTAGCATGAGGTATTATAGCATAAAGTGGTGTAGTGTGACATTATTTCAATAACGCCCATGCAATCATTTCCAATTATTTTTTTTTAATTTAAAACATAACATAAAGAACTTCATTAATTTAAAATAAAAATTACACTACTTGAAATTAAAAAAAAAACCGAAAAAAAAACAGAAAATAAAAAACAGAAAATAAAAAAACCGAAAAAAAAAATAAAGTTAAAAAAAAAAAGATGTTCTAGAGTCCATATTTTTCTCGAATTTTTTGGCGACGCATTTGCGCAAGAATCAACGCATCGCCTTGGAGGTGGTCGATAGGTTTGGACAAAAACTCAATGTCCTTTTCCATTTGCCTCGCCTCTTGCATCTCGTTAAACTTTTTGGTTTCGGCCACTCGTTCTTTCATAATCTCATAACGTTGGTGGCCGAGGTTGCGAATGTCTTGGAGACGACGGTTCATCTCCTCGAAATCTTCCTTTAACTCGAGATCGGAAGACGACTCGACCGTTTTTTTCACGGTTCGCTTATCCTTTCTTCTACCGGGCGGTCGGGTCAACTCTTCTTGAAGTTCCTCGTCAACGTCCACCACTTCATTTAAATCGACATTGCGGGCATCCGGTGTCGGAGTTGAAGGGTCAACGGAGGATGATGTTTTTGACCTTTTAGCTCGACGTCTACTACTAGACGTCATTGGATTAACTAGCGCCCACTTTGGACTTTTTCATAGTAGATCCCAACACTTATAGTACGGGAAAGGGCATTTCGTCCTCTCGAACTCCTCCAAAGTCCTCGTTAAAACCCCGACGTCACTTTCACCGCTCGGGCGAGTATCGTAGTTACGTCGGTCCATTTGCTAGAAATGGAATCTTTGTCCCGGTGTTCGCCTTGACCCCACGTGCTAAAAAAGAGTGCACGAACCCTATCCCAAAAAACGGGGCCCGTTTGAAAGTTTGTTACAAATTAAAAAAAAAGTAAAAATATAAGTTGTATGTTAAAAATAAAAGTAAAAATATAAGTAAAAAATAAGTAAAAAAAAATATAAGAGTTACCGGTTTCTTCGTCCTCCGAAATGTCGAGCCACGCCCGAGTCAACGTGAATTCCTCGTCCTTCGTCCATTTAATGGTAGTTTTTGTACGTCGAGGTTCGTCCTTTTCCTTCTTCTTATGCGACCTTCTGCCGCGTTTCGATTTCTCTTGCACCGGTTCGGGTTGCGTCTCCGGCACGACATCGACATCGGGTTCGGATTCGGCTTGTTGTTGTGACGGTTGCGACCCGCCGGCTTGACCATAGCCGAAGGTGGGAGGCACAAACGGAGTGGCGCCACTCAAGTAAGCCGCGTACGAATAAAAGCTCAGGTCCATGTCTTGAAGGTTATACGGGTGTTGCGGTTGGGTTGTGTTCGAGTTCGTGGGTCTTGCGGGGACACCAAAAGGGGGTCGGAATGGATGCATGATTGTATAAAAAATAGAAGAAAGTGGGTTTTTTTATAAAAAAGAAGAGAAAGTAGGAGATAAAGTAAGAGGTTTTTTATAAAAAATAGGAGAAAGTGGGTTGATATATATATATATTGTGGGTAAATTTTTGAATTAAAAAAAAAAATAAACACATTTGACCGTTGGCAACGGTCCAATCTCGCACCCCAATACAATTTCAGCGTTTTAAATAAAACGCCAAACTCAATTTTTTTCGAAAATAACACCCGGAAACGCCGGCTGTAATGGGGGGGGGTCATCCGGCGTTTTTTTTGAATTTTTTTTATAAACCACGCCCCACTATGGGTGGTCTTAGTAAAACATATGCAATATCATTTTAAGATTTTAATAATTATTACTAAACATTTTATATCGTAACTATACCGAGTATCGGTACTATAACAAAGCGAACTGATACCAACCGAACTACATTGATACCAGCATCGGAACCGGTATCCATATTCGGTTTTATGGTCTTCAATCAATGTAAAACACATGTCCGTATCATTTTCGCCATATCACGACTTTATGTTTTGGGTTACCCGAGACAATTTTTTGGTAACTAATTATTTTCTCCATATCACGACTTTATGTTCTAGGTTATTAAATTTTTTGGCTTTTGTTTTTGGTACGAGTTGGTTTTAATATTTGTGTTATTATCCGTACCAAAACGTACTTTTTTTTTATTAAGTCGTATTGTAGATTTTATTATATGTTTTATGCATATACCAAATTTCCAACGTATCACGTAAGAGAGTCACACTAGTTTAAACACACAAATTCTATAACTAATTCAATGACATATTTCATAAAATAGTGATTATCTTGATCCGTAGATTTATATGAAACAATATGTATATATAGTTACTGTAAAAATCTATACTATATAATAAAAGAAACCACCTTAGAGACACTTGTCATCATATTAGACTATCTCTTATAGATAATTATTATTTTAGTTTAATCTCTTCTAATTAATTAATTAATTAATTAATTAATTATAGATAACCCTCCTATTAAATATTATTAGTTTAATATCTTATGGATAATTATTATTTAGTTTAATCTCCTTCTCATTTATAATATTATTTATTTGAATTAATTATACTTGAATGTTTTGTTTAGTTTGGTATCAAATAAATTTTTTGAAACTTAAAATAAAATTAACTAATATTATTTATCATTTATATATTTACGGAGTTTTAAATAAATGGTTAAATTTATTGAGACTTCGTTAACAAATTTTGCAACAACAGAATAATCTATTTTAATCACGAAAACCAAACTTTGTATTAATATATTAAATATTTTTATTTTCACTATACAAAATTACATTTACTCGATCCATGTAACACATGAGGTTTTTAAGATATAACTTTTTATTATTTGATATATAAAATTAGATTTATTCAATTCGTACAATACACGACATTTTTTAAGGATATATATTTTTTATTATTTAGTATAGAAAATTACATTTATTCAAACCGTGTAATGCGCATATTTTTAAAGATGTAAATTTTTTTTGTTTGGTATAGAAAATTGCATTTATTCAACCCGTATAATAAATGATGTTTTTAAAGATGTATTATTTTATTATTTGGTAAACAATATTACATTTATTCAACCTGTGTAATACACATGGTTTTAAATATATAACTTTTTATTTGGTATATAAAATTACATTTATTCAACCGTACAATATGATTCTTATAGATATAACTTTTTATTTGGTATATAAAATTACATCTATTCAACCCATACAATATGGTTCTTATAGATATAACTTTTTATTATTTAATATATAAAATTATATTTATTCAACCCGTACAATAAATGAGGTTTTTAAAGATATATTGTTTTATTATTTAGTATATAAAATTTACTTATTCAACCCCGTGTAATACACGGGGTTATAATCTAGTAAAATATAAACATATCCTTGAATATAATTACCGGGGAAGGATCTACTAAAACGTGGATTTTACCTAAGTAGCCTAAGAATGATTGTGATGATGACATGTGCCACTCCTAATAAGTATGAATGAAAGGCATTTTGGTCCTTATAAATAGGAGTGAAAATGACATGTGTCACCCTTTTATTTTTAAAAAATACAACAAAAAAAGCTAGTACAAAAAAAAATCTAGCACAAAAAATCTAGTACAAAAAAATATAGCACAAAAAAATCTACTACAAAAAAATATAGCACGAAAAAATTCAGAAAAAAAAATATTTAAGACAAAAAAATTCAGCACAAAAAATTTAGCACAAAAATATAGTACAAAAATCCAGCACAAAAAAAATGTTATACAACATAGAAATACAACATATTTTAGTGGGTTTTTTTAGTCTTCATATTTTATATAGCAATATAATACTCAAATTAAAGATAAAAAGACGCTCGATTTTACGGTGAAATTTTTATGAAAAAATAATGTCGTATAAAAAAGTTATGAACGTTTAAAAAATGAGGGTGAAATATGCATGTGCCTTGCATGTGGAGAGAGAAAGTCTATAAATAGGATTTTCCCAAGATACTCTTGCACTCATACTTTCTCCTACACTTTCATCTTAACCATTGATTTAAAAAATGAATGGTTAAGATTACTTCTCATCCTACTTAGGCAAAATAAACTTTTTATTTGATCTTACCCCTATAATTACCTAGCAAATCGCGCGAAGAATGATTTAAAAAACATGGCTTGTTTAATATATGCTTTTTAAATACTCACAACTTGATAAATTCTCTACATATATTTTTTAACTGATCATACCATTGTCTTTAATGTTGCGTCAAGCTAATCGATGGATACGTAACGTACATAGTTCACGTACGCTATGGTATTATTGATATGTATGGTCCGCACCCAAAAAAAACCCTAAAGAGAAAAAAAAAGAATTTATAATTGGAGTTGAATAGCCTACCCGATGGTTTATTGAAGGATCCCACAAAATCTAAGAAAAAAAAAAGCAAAATTTATGTTTGGTGGGTTTCCTTTTGAATGGTTATGGGTTGGGTTACTGATGCTGTCAGCATTTGTTAACGTAGATGGCCTTTTAACTTTGGATTTACCTTGGGGATTAGGTTTTTGTTAGTCGTTCAAAAAAATCTTAGATTTATCTTATATTTCCCTAGTTTCAAGTTATCTAATACAAGAAAGAAGTCATTGACCAGTTCAAATGAGGAATAGATATAAATCCAATATAGTAGATTGGAGAAAATGGTGTAACTTCGATTTCACGTAATTCGTGGTTTTTGGCCGGGCTATTTCGGTCTTGGAGATAGTCTTTTGGCTCTGTGTGTTTAATTAAAAGTTATCTTAAAAAAAAATAAAAAAATTATTCCCGATTGCAACGTGCTGGCAGATTCCAAGCAACTATGTCTTGCCAATTAAGACTTTCCAAGATTATGACATTTCTGGATTCATGTACTCCAAGCAACTGCAGTATGTCTTGACAATTAATACTTTCCAAGATTATGACATTTCTGGATTCATATACAAATCTGAATCATATATTGTTTTATTATCGGACTTAAACTAAATGAAATCGACCCACCTCCCCTCTCTACGAGAGAGATGATAAGAAATCTTTAAATAGTCATTAATAAACTCCAAACTCAAATTCCTAAACTCTAATAAATATCCGTAAACCAAAAAAAAAACCTAAAGGATAAAAGCTATCTAAAAGTTAAACTCTAAAGCGTAAAAGCTAAACCGCTAAATATTACAAGAACCATGAAAACAAATAAAAAACCCAACCAAAATCAATCATATTTAACACAAACCTCACTATAATTAAAATACAATATTATTAAAAAAAATTTCTCTTAAAATATTTCATCCCTCCAATCAAAATCACTCTTAATACCTTTTATACATATGTAAATACAACAAATTTACAAATGTGTAAATACCAAATTTATACATGTGTAAATCAATTTTATTTAATAATACATGCAACTTTAAACGTGCAAAAGTATTTTCTAATATTTTTTTGAATAGAAATGAAAAGTATAAAAAAAATAAAGTTGAACTAATTTTGACCAAGTTCTTACGGTTCTCACAAAATATATGAGTTCTCCTTTATATTTTCCACGTGTGTGTGTTTCTATATATATATATATATATATATATATAGGCGGGGGCTATCTTGAGAATGTTAAATATTTCAAGAACAGTGAGAACAGATGAAAAAACTAATCAAAATCATTTTTTTTTAATACAAGACACGTTATAACTGAAATAAAACATAAAAAAATAATTTTCTTGTAAATTAATCCATCTCTCATCTAAAAATCACTCGTAATAGATCTTTTACACATGTGTAAATATAACAAACTTACACATGTGTAAATTTTCTTCATTTACGAATATATGTAAATTTAAACGTGTAATTTTGATTTCTAATATTGTATTCTAATAATAATAATAATAATGATAAGTGTAAAAAATCTTGAATTTGAATTGTTTTTGACCAAGTTCTCGTGGTTTTTCATTTGTTCTCACGGTTGGCGCAATATTTAGTGTCGCAATAATTGTTGCTCTACCTCTGTTAAAAAATTGGTCGGAAAACTCTCACGGTAAGTGGTGTTCTCACGAGTTCTCTCAACTCAAGGGTGGTTCTCATATAAACCTTATCATATATATACTAATAGGGTGCCCGCGTGATGTGTCGGGGGCGACACTTTGCATTGCTGCACTCATTTATAGTAGTTTTCTTATTCGTATAATATTTTGGTAGCATTATTCCGGTGGATATGTGTGATAAGTATTACACATGTCTAGTAATTATTAAATTTATAATTTAAATTATCAAGTACTTTAAGAAACCATTAATGCAATAAAGTAACATACAAATAAGAAAAAATAAGTCTTAAACATAAAAAAAACTTATATAATGTAGCACAGGAATAAGGAAATATAAGTCTTAAATATAAAAGTTGAAAACTAAAAGCTCAAAGTGTCATGTACTTTACATCATCATGAGATCAATTTAGTAATCATACGGCTTAAATATCTTAAGGATGTAATCTATATTGTCACACCACCGTTTGTCATCATCGAGATCAGTGTCCTCCAGAATTTTTTATATCTCTTCCTGTTTGATTGTTACATCCTTTGGAGGATGAGTTTCTTATCTGTTCTCCTCTTTAACTGATACATCAGTAGTGGAGCACTTTGGGGAACTAAACGAATGTTATGTATTTTAGTTACATATATCTATCATGTTACCGTTATATATAATATAGGATAAAAAACAATCGTTCAGAGTTACACATAATATAAAAACAAAACAAGCAAACAATATATCATGTTTTAGAAACATAAATAACGTTTAAAGATCTAAAAGGATGAATATTTAAGCTACAAAAACTAAATAATAAATAAGATGAATGCTAAGTGTGAGAGTAGAAGAACAAATCAAAGTTATACATAACAAAAAAGAAGTATCTGTAAACCAAGAATTCTAAAGAACAAGAAATTTATTGATGTGGAAAAACTAATTAATTATACTATATATAGAACCAATAAACCAACGAATTGAATAATCTGTAGTTTTTTTTTCAACTAACTAATCTAGTATTCAGTTTTTGAAGATGTATTATCTTAGATTATGGAGTTTTTCCCTAAAGGTTTGTTGGTGGAAAACTTATTTCTCAAACTTAAAAAAAAAAAAAATGTTTTTTTTAAAAGGTTTTATGAAAACGAAAATGCTTCTAAAAACGTTTTTATAATTTTTTTATAAAAACTAAAATTCCATTTAGTTGAATATGGTATTATATAAAGTTTTTTTAATTAGATTTTTAATACGAATAGAATAGTTTATATATAAGTTTTTTTTTGAATTAGATATTTATTATAGCGTGATAAAAAGTTTCTACGATATGTTCAATAGAAGGTCTGGAAAATGAAGAAGCTTGGTTGAACGTAAATTTAATTAGATATTTCAGCCATCGACCAAAGCGAAATATAAAACTATTTTTTGTTGCGTTTAATTTAATTTATCGTTATTTCACTTATAACAATATCTTTTGTATACACATGTGGATTTTCCACTAAAAACGCAATGCAAATAACCTGCTAAAATCAATAAAAATGTTATTCCATTATTTAGGAGACATCATCTAACTTAAACAAGTGAGTTTTAGCCTATTAAAGGTTTCTTTTTTCCATTACGGCCACATACCAGTTCATTAGGTATAGAACATTATTAGATGGATAAAACTAGTCAAACATTATTTTCATATAACCAATTAGATAAAACAAGTGAGCTTGTTTGATGTCAATTTACAACCTACTAACTCATTTAAGTGTGTGCACCCAACCAAGTAATACATAACGAAGAAAGCTCATATCAAACCCATATGTCCAATGTTTCAAAATTTAATCTAGTCGCCAGAACATAAAATATTGGTGAATAATCATATCAAACCAAAACTGGAGTGAAAAAGGATTGGAATATTGTTAAATTTATAATAATGACAACAACATAAAGAGTCTTGAGCATTTGAAATGTGATAGGACACATTGTTTTAATTACTTGTATACTAATGCATCATCTTCAGGTATCCTCAAACGCCTTTAGCTCGGGACCCGAGTCAATAGCATAGAGTGAAACATCGCCTCTATGCACTCCAACATCACATACATTCGGGAGTACATGGCGTACAATGATGATGAGGAGCAAGGTGAGGACATGAACTCGGATTCGGCAACGATGGCGAATGTGGCGGCATAGTGGCGACGTAACAGGTTAAATCTCTCCTCCCTTTTCACGATGATGATGATGATTGCGGGCTGCGGCCCGTTTGAACAATTTACTTTTCTGCACTTTACTTTATTTTTTTATGTTTGTGGTGTGATGGATGAATAACTTTGAACAATAATAATTTAGGATTTTATTTTTCTTGTTAGATTGTTGTTGTGGTGTGAATAAGCTTACAGGTACCTTGGGATGCTTAGATCCACCAAGCATACCATACCCCGAACCCAAAACAGGAAGCCCGAAACCTTAACCTCTGTTTTAAAAAAATAAACAGAAGCCACACACGTGGCCATGTCTCTCAGCCACGCCCCTGTGCCTTTTTGTCACTAAAACTATTTTTTTTCTTCTGGATTTGCCAGACGGGGTCGAGCCTCTTAGACCCCGTGTCTGCCTCCTGTAAGTTTTCTGTTACTGGCACTTTGCAAACTGGGTCATGCCTCTTAGACACGCCCCCGTGTCCACTATCTGATATTTGAAAAATATGTTGTTTTCAACCCACATTTACACATTTAATCAAATATAACCAATTTTGGACACATTGAGGACAATGTGTAATTTAAGTAGGGGGACTTGAATTTGTCCTAAAACAAGGCTTACACAAAACTCTACTTGGAACCACTAAAACACCCCAAATCTTTTTCAAAAACATGTTTTTAGTTTATTTGTCTTGTTTATAGTTTAAGTTAGAAAACCAAGTTCTTAAAGTTTAAGTTTTTACAAATTTTCAACCGATAGCGCCGTGATAAAAAGAACCATGTAACAAAAATTCATACAAAGGCATAACAATATTTTAAAATTTTATTATATATACGTTTCACACTTTTACTCTTTTCCCACAAATTGTGAGTTTCGAGCCTTTACCAAGCATTCAGTGTCATATCTTTACTAAATGCTCACTTTTCACTTCTTATGTGAATAGTCCGTACGGTTCTCATGAATCTAGAACTTGACAAGTCGATACATTCCCGGTGCTTACCAACTTATCCAAGTAAGTATATGATTGAGGCATTAGAACCACAAACCTTTTTTCAACTCTATTTTCTATTTATCTCCCTACAAAAATTTTCTCTTAGTCAATCCCTTTGAGCCTAAACCTTTCATTTCAAAACCACAAAACTCTATTTTGCATAAATCGCCCATCACGCAAAACCATTTTTTACTTTTACACCCCTTTATTTTAGTAACATTCGGTTCTTTATAAATATACATAAATATGTGACTTAATTCTCTTGTGTTTGTTATATCAAAAAAAAAAAAAATTCCTAGTTGCATGGAATAAAGTAAGCAAGCTTATTGCTTAAAAGCATTTAGTTGGTACCTAAGTCAGAATTAAATTTTCAACAGAAAAACTGACATTTTATGCCTTTAGCCACTTTACAAATAAAACTACGCTACCCTTAAACCAAGCACCTACTCTTTTAAAGTACTCTTGATATTTACAAATATTATATTAAAAAGGAGGAGGTTTGATTACTTATCAAGCATATGGTAGGAGTAAGTTCCATACCGGGATCGAGCGTTTCACTTAAACATCTTCGGTCGAGTGTTGAGTGATCACTTGCGAGGTGTGTGAATTTGTATTTAGCGAAATAAAATTTTAAAAGGCATCTTATGCCCAAAAATATTTATTTTTCTTTAAAAGTTCTAAAATAAATCATGTCGAATAGGATTGTAAATAAAATAAAAAATAATATAAAAATAACTTGGATTCCCGACACTCTATAAACAAGACCCGAAAAACTTCTTCTCTACCTTTTCCATTTGGGTGTGTAAGCAATATTAAAAGATTTTTGCTTGAGGACAATCAAAGATTCAAGTGTGGGGGTATTTGATATGCAAAAAATGAAACATATATATTATATCAAATAATGTATAAAAACAACCCTTTTAGTACTAATGTTGGAAAAGGTGCATTTCTTTGTACACTTTTAATTTTTAGGATTAAAAGAGCTTAAATGAACAAAAAGAATAAATTATCGGAAAAAACTAGCATAAATACAACATAAGGAAAGTTGCTAAGATATAGCAATCCTCTGAGCTTCACCCCAAGACCAAGAAAAACAAGTCAGCAGACAAGCGGGGGCCGTGCCTGCCAGGCATTGGGTGGTGCGCCACTCAAAATTCCAGGAAGAAGAAGACAAACAGTAGCAGACAAGGGACATGGGGTCGTGTCTCATGCACACGGGCCATGGTCAACTCTCAGATACGCAAATCTTGGATCGAACATCAAGTAAAATGGCCACGGGGCATTGCCTACCGGGCATGGGGCCGTGTAAAATGTGTGTTGCCAACTATAAGTAGGGGTTCTTGGTTCATTTTCAACTCATCCATTGGCAAACCATTTCTCTCACATCCATCATTAAAACACCACCATCATCCACCGCAATCACTAGAGTTAGAGTGGATTGTAGTCTCGGGATCCGATATTGATAGCAAGAGCTTTTGTCAAACTATGACCATGCTTGCTAATCTCTTACAACACATGGTGAAGACAAAATCTTCTATGTATCACTTTTGATTTACAATCTTTGGTTATTTTTTTAATTGAGTTTGTATTAAGGACTTTAATAACTAGTTTTTTATACTGAAAGTGAATTTTATCCTATCATCTCTTCATGTTTCGTTAATTCACTCATTCATGTCTTTGGGGTCTATATAAAGTGCGTTAACTACCTAGAAGGGGGGTAGAAGGTTGGTTTGTGTAAATTTCTTGTCTCGTTCGGTGCATAGATCCTGCAAGGACTTGATTCAATCTTATTTGGACTTCCTTTGAGGCAGATAGCATCAAATCGGGGGAAGTAAGAACGACTTCAATCCCTTATAAACAAACTACTAGTAAAACTTTAAACCGGCCTTACGGGATGATATGCATCAAATACAACGTATAAATTAAAAAAGGTATAAAAACAACCCTTTTTGGTACTAATGTAGGAAAAAGTGTGTTTCTTTGTATACTTTTGATTTTCAGGATTAAAAGAGCTTAAATGTACAAAGGGAACAAAATAACCGTAAAAACCAGCATAAATACAAAAGAAGTGAAGTTGATACACCATTTTGACCCTCCGAGCTTCACCCCAAGACCAAAAACAACAAACCAGAAGCCAAGCATGGGGTCGTGCTTGCCGGGCATGGGCCCGTGCCTGACGTGATGTCGTGGTCACAATCAAATTTAATCCCAAAAACAACTATATATAGATAGTGGCAAGTGGGTATCGAACACAGGGAGTTTGTGGAATATGTGTTATTTGAAAGTTTGTCTAATTTAACTAAATTAATCTAATTGCAAAAGAAATAAGATTCGAGAGTTTATGTGAGTGAATTGGTTTTAGACTAGATTAAACTAAGTAAATTGCAAGAGAAAAGTTTGGTTGTAAGCAAATTAGAGACAAATGACCATCCTAGATTTCCGGTTTGTTTCGACATTCATATTATCATTCCACTAGAAAGAACTACATCGACATAGCTCATGCGTGATTACTTGCAGTGATGAAAGGGAACTAAGTACTCAGATTCCTAGAACGTGAGGTTGTTACCCGATGATCAATCAACCCTTACCCAATCCTAATTCTACCCATGATATCTCGATTGCCAACGGCACCAAGAACGTATGGTTTCAAACTAGATTAACATAAGAATTAACAAGTTACTAACAAATAATCACACACCATAACAAACCAACCATAAAGATAAGGATTGCTATTCTAGAAATTAGGAAATCAAATACAAAATGTCTCAAGCAAACCTTCAATCTAGGACGATCATAAAGTGTTTAGCCATTCATAGCTTCAAACAACATCTTAACAAAAGTTTCAATGTTCATATGGATCAAAGCACACCAAACTAATGATTAGGATAATGTTTCTCTTGCCAAAAATCTCCAAAAGTTGCTCCAATTTCGAGAACAAGCAAGTGGTAACCGAAAACCAATCATAAGTCCCCTTAAAACCTCTTGAAATCGACAATAAATGATGAAGTTACATTTTTAGATCAGTCGGAGGCGTAACCTACGGCTCCCAGCCGTAGGTTACGGCTGTCAGCAGGTCTAAGTCAACATAATGAGCCGTAACCTACGGCTGGGAGCCGTAGGTTACGGTTCTGACTGATTCTTTACGGCTCCACTCTCCTGTTTTACGGCTGGAACATTTGGCAAATGATGGGAGCCATAACCTACGGCTGGGAGCCGTAGGTTACGGTTCTGAGTGACTTTCTTCTCCTTATTTCTTCATCAATTTGCCATTTCCTCACTTCTCGATTTCGCCAACTTCCACCATCCTTCTAATCTTTCTAAATCCCTCATCTTGAGTACTTTAACACCTGCACATCATTTCATCTAGTGGTTACCAAGTTCAAACAATTAACCAGGTAAAGTATGAGATTTCAATCTATTTAGCTCATTCAAGGGTTGTCCTACGGACCACCCGTCACATCCCCACACTTACCCGTTGCTTGTCCCAAGCAACCCATTCAAAAATTATTCAAAACCACTAGCGATCAATTATGCAAACCAAGCTAAAATGCCATCCTTTTACTAACTTTCAATCGTACCACAAGACACACCCCTCGCAAAAATCTCTCGGTAACAAGAATTATTAGCATAATGCTAATCCACTCAATGCGTGTGTATGTGTGTGCGACAATAAGCTTGTATAAGAATCAAGTTTCCTCCTAACAAATATCTAGCATGCTTTTGAATCAAAGGAACTTACGGGTTGTAACGGGGCTAGGTGTAAAGGTAGGAAAATGGTGGAATACATATAAAAGAGCTAATTGATTTGACCCGGTTTTTTATTTCTACTACTACGAAGCAAACACCAAATATATACAAAACTTCTTCAACATCTCAATTACTATTGCAACTAAACACTTTTTTTTTTGTATTTTTCTCATATATATATATATTTTTTTTATAACACATCAATCTCAACAATAAATACAAGAACATCAACACCACATGCTAAATTTCCTAAACCGGGTCATCTCAATAGGTCAAATTTATATAGGAAGTAGGCTTGGGTCACAACCGAATGGTTTAAGGCTCAAACGTGGCTTTCTAAGGACCAAACCCCCACCCCTCACAATACCAAGCTCATATATGTAAAGTATGAGGTCCAACCCACCAATCCCGCACTCTCACACATCTAGACGAGGCTACCTAAAAGTCCCCTATCATTTCCAAAAGCATGCTAATTCTAGGATTTAACAAGAATTCGTACACAAGTTCTATTAACACACGACACACACCGCCACTCAAACAAAGAAATATCAATAACAATCATATGTGGCTCAAATTCTCACCAAGAAAAGACTAAGAATAGGTGTCGGTGTGTCAAGCGGGACAAAATCAAGCTTTCAAATTTTTACAATTTTTCGCTCAGGTTTACAAAAAATTTTAAATTCTCAAAAATTTCCCCCATCCCCACACTTGGGATACATTGTCCCAATGTATGTCTTTGAGGGAAAGATCCGCTTTTAACCAACAACATTAGCTTTCGCTAATATTCTCAAATCCCAACTTTCTTTCTTTTTTTTTTTTTTTTTAACAAACAAACTAACTACTACTATTTCAAAACTAAAGAACATAACAAGATTAAGGAAAGAGTACATTGACCTGGTGAAGTTTGACATAACAGATGTTGTAGATCATTCGATTTCCTATCACCACCTTCACACAAATATCTGCATATCTTCCCCACACTTGAACGTTGCCATAGCCCTGAAACATAGAAAAATAACAAAACAAACAAGATCAATGTAAAATCCCCGGGTTGCCTCCCGAGCAGCGCTAAGTTTTCAGGTCTTCAGCTAGACCATGCCACCCCCCATTTTATGGTGGCTCAAAGAAACGATTTCTATCATCTCCATTATTTCCTCGTGCCATTGAACAAAATGCATCCATCTCATGTTCGTTCGGTGGAAAATCACGTACACTCCTGCTTGAACCTTCATACTTTTCTTCACGACCCGGTGGTTTATTCGTTTTCGTTCTTTGACACATGCTTTTCATATGACCATTAGATTCGCTACCCTTCCCCTCAATGGACTCATAACTAATAATCCTCGTATGAACATCAAAGAACAACTTACGGCTCTTTTCGGTCATAATAATGATCCCGTCTCTACAATTGATTTGAGCATTTGCTGTATAGAGAAACGGTCGACCTAAAATCACCCTTTGTTGCGACGCCATCTTGGTAGTAGCATAATCTAAGACCAGAAAATCCACCGGGTATTCGAATTCTCCTAACCGAATCATAACATTCTTAACCATTCCCCGTGGACGCCTCCAACTCTCATCCGCCAAGCTCACCATGGTGTCTACATCTTCAAGTGGACCAAAATCATACATATCATATAAGTCACCTGGTAGCACACTCATACTCGCCCCATAATCCAATAATGCATGGGGAATTTTTAATTTCCCCACTCGGATAGGCACGATTGGCGCTCCATACTCTTTAACATTTTCGACTTCGGCATCTTTCTCCAAACCTGCATTCACTTGATACGAAGAAGTTAGCAATGTTTCATTAAGTTCACTATTAGGAACGGTACTTACCACATTGATATTAACACTTTTAATGTTTTTAGGGTTTGTCACCGTGTCACTTTGTAGTTGGCTTTTTGCTTTCTTCAATATCGCCACATCACTTGCAAGTTGACTCATTTGGGTAGTCAACGACTGAATTGCTTTATCACGGATTTCGTCTTTTTGAATGCGAGCATCATCAAGTTAATTCCTCCTTTGCATCTCCGCTTGCATCGCTTTCAACATCTCCATGATCTCATTTCCACCTGAAGAACCTTGACCCGAAAACCCACTTTGATTATTGAACGGTTGACGCGAACCAAAGTTACCTTGATTCCCTTGAAAATTCGGGTTGGCTTGATTCGAGGGGTTCCCATATCGAAAGTTTGGGTGGTTTCTCAACCCGGGGTGGTAAGTGTTAGAATTCATGTTATAATTTCTACCACCCCCTCCTTGACCTTGAACAGCATGAACCTCTTCATATTGCCCATCACCTCCTTGGCAAGTTTCAGCCGCATGACCTATTTCATTACACAATGCACAAACATCATAAATTTGATTAGTAGTTTGAACATTACCATCGTCAACTGCATGAACTTGCGATCTCGTGACAGCCGGTCGTGCTCTCCTTGATTCTTGAGCTTTCCTCTTTGAGGTAATGGCCATTTGTTCCAAGAACTCCCAATCCTCATCTTCATAATTTGTGCCAAAAGTCCCATTTGTGATGGACATTAGATCACGTGCATCCTCGGCACACAACCCTTCATGAAAGGCGTTCATCAACTCCCAAAGCTCAATCTCATGGTGTGGACAATTTTTAATCATCATGTTTAAGCGCTCGAAGGCTTCATGGAACATTTCGCCTTGTTGTTGTTGGAAACTTCTCAACCCTTTCCTAGCATCATTGGTCTTTTGGGCGGTATAAAATTCGTCTAAGAAAGTTTGTTGCATTTCCCCCCAAGTGTAAATAGATGCTGAAGGCAAAGTGTAAAACCACTTCTTTGCCTTATCTTCCAAAGAGAATTGAAACAAAACCAACTTTACATCATCAGCCGAAAAACCTTGACTCCCAAGAGTGTTACAAATTGAGTCATAGGCCTCCAAATGGAAATAGGGTTCCTCCGTTGCTAAACCCTTATATTTCGGCAAACTTTGTAGGGAATTAGTCCTTACTTCAAAGGTTCTTCCTTGGTTGTTATGAGGAATAACCACCTGTGAAGGATTGTGAGTAATCACCGGCCTAAAATGCGCTTCAATACCCCTCGCATGCTCTCTAAGATGCCTCCTTGGTACACCAAACCTACCCCTTGGACGAACTCCCATTGGTCTTGGTATATGCCCTTGTGGTACATTTGGTTGTTGAAATTGTTGTTGTGGCATGGGTGGGTTTTGAATTGGCCTTTGGAATTGTTGTTGAACATTCGGTGGACGAACTTGTTGCAATGGTATGGAACGTTGCATTTGTGGCCCTTGTGGCCTTTGCCGAATGTGTTGTGGTATAAGTTGTTGTTGTTGCACCCCACCAACATTTGGCATTACTTGCATTTGGCCTTGCATGTAACCGAATTCCCCTTGATCTCCATCACCCCCATAAGCATACCCGTCTTCATCAAAACCCTCAAACTCCTCAAATCCTTCATCATACCCATCTCCTTGAATTCCCGAAGATTGCCCAACTGGAAGAGTCGAGTATTGGAAACCCGACTGGTTTGACGGTCGAAACGATGTAGCATGAACAATGGTCGAGTTTGGTGCTATGGTATGGCTTGAATATGATGGACCTGCACCCGGGAAGAAATGGGATAATGGTGGTATAGTAGTGGAAGGATTAAAGGTGATGGTTGGTTCTTCTTGGGTAGTAATGGGTTGTGTGGTGTTGGTTGGTGTAACATTGTGAATTATGGTGGGTTCGGTAGTATTTGGTGGAATGGTGGTATTTGGTGAAGGTTGAGTGGATGTTGGTATAAATGGTGGAGTAGGTTCACCCGTAGTGGGTAGTGGTGGTGGTGGATCCATGTATCTCAGTGGTGTAATTGGTGTAGTTGGTGTTGTTGGTGAACCGCTAATTGTGTTTTCCCTTAACAAAATTCTGTTTGCTCGTAAAGTTCGTTCGATTTCCGGATCAAATGCTAATGGTGAAAGCTTGTGAGAGCTCCTAGTACGCATGCACCTGTCAATACCTGCACACTAACACACCCAGCGTAAACCAGAAAAAATAACAAACTTAAAACAATAAAAAATAACACACGTTGCGCACTACTCCCCGGCAACGGCGCCAAAATTTGACGTGATGTCGTGGTCACAATCAAATTTAATCCCAAAAACAACTATATATAGATAGTGGCAAGTGGGTATCGAACACAGGGAGTTTGTGGAATATGTGTTATTTGAAAGTTTGTCTAATTTAACTAAATTAATCTAATTGCAAAAGAAATAAGATTCGAGAGTTTATGTGAGTGAATTGGTTTTAGACTAGATTAAACTAAGTAAATTGCAAGAGAAAAGTTTGGTTGTAAGCAAATTAGAGACAAATGACCATCCTAGATTTCCGGTTTGTTTCGACATTCATATTATCATTCCACTAGAAAGAACTACATAGACATAGCTCATGAGTGATTACTTGCAGTGATGAAAGGGAACTAAGTACTCAGATACCTAGAACGTGAGGTTGTTACCCGATGATCAATCAACCCTTACCCAATCCTAATTCTACCCATGATATCTCGATTGCCAACGGCACCAAGAACGTATGGTTTCAAACTAGATTAACATAAGAATTAACAAGTTACTAACAAATAATCACACACCATAACAAACCAACCATAAAGATAAGGATTGCTATTCTAGAAATTAGGAAATCAAATACAAAATGGCTGGGAGCCGTAGGTTACGGTTCTGAGTGACTTTCTTCTCCTTATTTCTTCATCAATTTGCCATTTCCTCACTTCTCGATTTCGCCAACTTCCACCATCCTTCTAATCTTTCTAAATCCCTCATCTTGAGTACTTTAACAACTGCACATCATTTCATCTAGTGGTTACCAAGTTCAAACAATTAACCGGGTAAAGTATGAGATTTCAATCTATTTAGCTCATTCAAGGGTTGTCCTACGGACCACCCGTCAGTGCCCCACTCAAGATTCCCTGAAGAAAAAGAGAAGCAGAAGCAGACAAGGGACATGGGGCTGTGTCTCATGGACACGAGCCATGGTCAACTCTCAGATTCGCAAATCTTGGATCATACAACAAGTATAAGGGCCACAGGGCTATGTCGTTGACACACGGGGCCGTGTGAGCATCTGGACTGACAAGTACATTAAATGAAGACAGAGAAGGAGCAGGACACAGGGCCGTGTTACAGGAGCACGGGACCGTGTCAAACCTCTAGTATCTAAACAACACAGGGTTGTGCCTACATAGACACAGGGCCGTGCTACCCTTCTAATCAGCCATTTTTGTGTGTTTTGCACAATTTGCGGGAAAAAAGAATCATCAAACTCAACCGTGTGTGTATCTCAATTTAAGGTTAAAAGAAAAGTGACTACATTAAAAACATAGGAGAGTCCACAAAAATCAACATCCAAAAACAAATAGACCTTTGTCCGTGTCCAAACACCAGTTACAAAACAGCTGAATGCAACCTTTATTCCCAAAGAGGTTCAAATAACAGATGCACCACCTGCAAACCAGTTCCCAAGAGGATATGGTCAACCATTGTACCAAAAGGTCCATCACGGTTATGAAGCCTACAAAAGGCCATCTAAACCAAAAATGAATAGGCATCCTTATGGATATCATCATTTGATAGGAGATGGTACTTAGCAGTGGTTACAAAAATCTGTCCAAACATCTTACCAAACCACTGTCCATTCTCCTGGACTTGAGGCTGACATGTCTGTGACCCCATCCAAAGCCATCCTGGCGTTGGACACTCACCTAAACTAATTTGTTACTTGATGTGCAGGGAGCTTCTGCATGCTTAGATAGTTTATGGAATGTAGATAGTGGAGGCTCCAGGCACATGACGGGATGTAGAGCCCTACTCAAAGATTTCAAAAAAAATGGAGGGGTGATCTATCCTTTGGTAATAATTCAAAAGGGGAGGTGTTGGGGTTAGGGACTGTTCAGGCTAGGAAACTCAAGTTTGAAAATGTCAATCTTATTGACAATCTTAAATTTAATATTCTTAGTGTGTCTCAAATGAGTGACAAGGGCTATGGGTCATTCTTCACTAAGGAAACTTGTAAGATTGTTGAGCCAGAAGTGGTTAAAAAGATTGAGGAAATCATAGCCGGGAGCAAAACGTAACTTGTTGTTCACATGAGTGGCAATGTGTATGTGGTTGATATGTTGAAGGATAATCCAATGTCTGATGCCTGTCTATTCTCACCTGCCTCTACCAAAGAGACAGAACTATGGCACTGGAGACTTGGGGACACAAATCTTAAAACTATCACCACACTCTCAAGATAAGGCCTTGTAAGAGGTCTTCCACCAAAAATTTTTACTTGTGATGAGCATTGTATTTCCTTTTTAAAAGTCAAACAACATAGAAGCTCATACAAGTCCATTGAAGAGTCCAAAACAACCCAATGTCTACAAATGTTGCACATGGACTTGATTAGTCTGGTAAAAATCATGAGTTTGAAAAAGAAAAGATACTTTCTTATTATTGTTGATGATTTTTCATGGTTTACATAGACTTACTTTTTACACTCCAAAGATGAGACTGCATGTATTTTGTAAGACTTTGTGAAACAGGTTGAAAAACAATTTGATCTGCCAGTAAAAATCTTTAGGAGTGATAATGGAATAGAGTTTAGAAACAAGGAGTTGGATGAGTTCTGTGTGTCAAAAGGGATTGTAAGGCAGTACAACATCCCAAGAACACCAGAACAAAATGGGGCGGTTGAAAGGAAAAACAAAACTTTGATAGAAGCTGCCAGAATAATGCTTGCAGACTCAGGTTTACCCTTAACGTTTTAGGCAGAGGCTGTAAACACTACTTGCTATGTGCAGAATAGAGTTTTAATCAACCCCAGGCATCAAAAGACTGCCTATGAAACTCTGCTCAAGATCAAATGATCTCATACTTCAAAATCTTTGGCTTCCCATGCTTTATTCTAAACCTAAAAAATTCAATTTAAAAATTTGCAGGCAAAGTGGATTGTGGTTATTTTCTGGGATACTCAACCATTGCCAAGGCCTATAAAGTGTTTAACACAAGCAATAGGTGTGTGGAAGAGATATTGAATGTAAAGTTCAATGAACTTTCATCATTAAAAATACCAGCAAATCCTGCTGAACTGTTTGACCTTGATAAATTTATATTTGAAGATGTGTCTGTCAAGACTAACCTTACAAGTACACAAAAATCTTTCTCACAAGATCATGGATTTGACATTGTGATTCCACAATACTGTCACACCCTGTCTTTTGCGGAAGGGTATGATGAGTGACTGGTTTAATATCATTGCATTCAATCATAATAAACAACTACATGATTAAAACGATGTTCATCCACTCATAAAATTTAAGTATTACGAACACCGGTTATTTAAGTTTTAAAACACAACCTTCGACTAGGTTACAAACCAACAAAAGTGGATGACATCTAAACTTGAAGTCTACTTCTAGAAACAACACCCGCGCCCAAGATCCAACCTGTCACCTGAAATACATGTAATTTTGGAAAACATAAACAAAAGTTGAGCGAGTTCATGCATTTTGTGTGAGTACTGACAACCTTATAATCCCTTGCGAGACTCCTTTGAAAACAGGTATGAAAAGCATTTATAAACATATCAAATTAACGTTTTACAAGGACATTAAGGCATGTGAGGACATAGGGAGCACTCGAAATGAGTAGACTTATACCCTTGTCGATTTCCCTCGACTATGTCAAATTCACCTTCGACTATGTCAATTCACCTCAACTGATGTCGATTCACCTCGACTGATGTCGATTCACCTCGACTGATGTCGATTCACCTCGACTGATGTCGATTCACCTCGACTGGGACACCGAAGCACTCAAGTGGTCACAAGTACCATGAGTGGGGTTCGGCCGAACCCGTTAGATCTAACCTTCGTCCCTCATTAAGAATTAATGGCATTTCAAATTTAGTCTATGCTCACATGATCTAATAGTTCATTTCATAGTCAATTCATATTGTTTAAACATTCGTAACATGTATTACACCCCCGAGAGTTATAAAACCAAAAACAGTTAAGAGAAAAGGGGGACATGAACTCACGGTTTTGCGTTCTTCAATCCGACGAAACTCAAGCCACTATTTGTGTGCACAACAACTTACAATGTACTACTGTCTATTAGGCGAGCGGGTCGTGCCTTGACTTTGTATAAGTTATTGTCTTTGAGTTGCGTTTTATTGTGCCTTCGGTATTATTCGAAGTCATATAATTATTTGTTAAAATAATAAATATTTTAACTTAAATTATATTTATCAAATTTTGGAATAATTGTTAAAACAATATACATTAACTTAATACTTCCCAAGTATTTGTACTTGTATTTCCTTCCCAAGGATGGGCGTATTTGTATCCGTATTCGTATACTTGTATTTTTTTGCCATGTATTGGTGTCGTATTCCGGTGTGTATTTATACGTGTGAGAATACGTATTCTATTGTATTCATTAAGTATTCATAAACTTAAATTTATATTAAACTTTCCGGAATATTATTTCTAATAAATGTCCACCAATATATATATATTTCCAAAATATATATCCAAGAAATATTACTTAGAAAAATTATTTATAATTTTTCATTTGGCAAAAATATTTGTATTTTCGTATAAGTTCCAAAAATAATATATTTTCAAGTCTAACTTTAGAAAATATATATATAAACTTATTTTTATCAAAAAATAGTGTATTTCAAGTTTACTCCAGAAAATATATATTTTTCCCAAAAATATTATATCTTTCCAATAATTCCAAGGAAATATATATATATATATATAGGGAGAAGATCATGCGAGAACCACCTCTTATTGCGAGAACCAATGTGAACACAACCAAAAATGCCTAAAAATAGCTAAAAATCACACAAAAATTATTTTTTTAAATATTTTTATATAAAAATCGCTACTTTTCGAAGCAAAAAATTTTTTTTTTGGCCACTAAAAGTAGCGATTTGAACATAAAAAATAAAAAAAAAAATTTAGATTTTTTTTTGATTTTTTAAGATTTTTTTTAGATTTTTTTTAGATTTTTTTTAGGTTTTTTGGGGGTTTAGTTTTTAACATTTTAGCTTTGGGGGGGGGGGGGGGGGGTTAGGTTTTTGGGGGGTGGGGGAGGGGGTTTAGGTTTTTTTTTTTGGGGGGGGGGGTTAGGGTTTTTTTGGGTTTTTTGGGGGTTTTAGTTTTTAGCATTTAGCTTAGGGGGGTGGGGAGTTAGGTTTTTTTTTTTTGGGGGGGGGGGGGGGGTGGGGGGTTTAGGTTTTTTTTGGGAGGGGGGGTGGGGGTTAGGTTTTTTTTTTAGGTTTTTTTAGCTATTTTAGGTTGTGTTCACATTGGTTTTCGCGGTTCTCGCAATAAGGGTGGTTCTCGCATGAGCTCCTCCCTATATATATATATATATATATATATATATATATATATATATATATATATATATATATATATATTCACCAAAAATCATATATTTCCTTCTTGTCAAAATATGATATAACTTTGTAGTAATTTTAAAAATCATATTTTCGTTTCCTTGTGTCGAAAATATTATTTACCAAAATATACTTATGAGTAAGTTTTCCGGAATATTTTGTAAGTTTCATTCTTTTGTTCGGTTTCGCCAATATTTTGTGTGTAACTTGTATGTTTATTCCTTGGGATTTTGTTAATATTTTGGGATTGTAAATTTCTTGGTACATAGATGAGTTATATTATTTCAAGTCCTAAAATAATATAACTAATACACATAATATACAAATAATCACACGAGTTGTGACATCAATATATATATATATATATATATATATATATATATATATATATTCCTCAATATATACTTAGTCACTTTTATTTATCAAAAACCAACCTCCAATATTTGTAATTTTTGTAATAAAAATTATGGCAACTTTTATGTGAAAACCATTCTCAAGATTTACTTATAAACACATGTTTTAAAAATATTTTAATTTCTACAAAAATTTTGCCATAGTTTCCCCTTAAAAATGGAGGTTTCCATGCTTTCAAACATATCATTTTCTTTTAAAATCATCATCAATCATCAACAACGTGAACAAAATTTACCATACGCTTTAATATGCAAATTTACACTTTGACATGAACTTGAAATTTTGTAAAAAGTTGTAGTAACTTAGTATGTTATTTAGTAGGTTTAGATACCCTCCAAAACATGGTTGTTTATTGATAAATCACCTTCTTGTAAAATTTAGTCCTTTACAACTTACTTGAAGATTTTCTAAAAATGATTTTTCTTGTATTCTTCTTGTTAACAATATGCTTCTAGTCTTGATTTAACACCAAAAATGTGATTAGTTTCTTAAAAGTCATGATCTTGTAAGTCTTGTAAATAACCTTGGTTTCTTGAGAAAACAATTTTTGAAATCATTTATTTACAAGACTTATTTCATGTATCAATCATCATCATACTTTAAAACAAGCTTATATTCAAGTTCATGATTTACATAAAGGATGATCATTACAAATTTCTCAAGATCTATCCTTACACTTGCTAGATCATGTGTTTAATCATCATCTGGCAAGGTTCTTATGATGATCAACATCATAAACATAAGAAATCGATACTCAAGTATACTACATACACTTAAAACAACTTGATCTTCATGTTTTAGAGCTTTATGTTCAAATTTATGCTTGTGTTTCTTCATGCTCTTTATGTTTAACATCTTATATCATCTTTTAACCAACATAATATGAAGTAAGATGAGATCACAAGAGTCTTACTTCTAGCACAAGGCTAGGGATGATCAAGAGAAGAAATGAGGTGGATAAAAGCACTAGAGAGAGGTCCTTCAAGTTCCGTTGCTTCCACACTTCCTAACTTTGCTTCTTACACCATTGTGTATCAAAAGAATGGATGGAATGAAACTTGAAATGAGGATGAGGGTGGAGGGTGTTTGGGCCGTAAGTTTTGAAGGAAGAGAGGAAGTATGAGATTTCTTGAATGGTGTTGGTGATTATGTTAGAAAACTAGTGATTTTTATGACATATAAAGTAGCATATGGCATCTTTGTTGGTATATTCCTAGACAATATCTTATAAAATCTAAGAAAGAAATCAAAGGAAATCAAATAAAATCTACTAAAATCAATGTGCTAATCTTTTAAGATTTTATAGAATCTTCATAATCTTCCAAGGTATATTTGTTGGTATATTCTCCAACAAGATGAAATAAAATAATGTAAGAAAATTTCAAGTGGGGCCCTCCTTGTAATTGGCCTAACTATGGGGGGGGGTAAAGTGTAATATTCCAAACATTAGTTGATTAACTCTAGTTAGATCCCAAGTATTAAATTTAGGGATTTAGAGGTTTTGTGTTCATGAGATGTAATATGATGTTTGGTGACCATAACTAGCTTCGTAACATAAAAACAACGCTTCTAGTAACAATTTGATGTTTTGGGTAGTGTCCGGTTGTTCGTTTCGTTACTGTTCGTTAAAGTGCTAAATTGCGTAGTTTAGTGTGCTTTATGTTGTATTTTATGACAGTTTCAGTTCCCGACACTTAGGAAAGCATTCTGGACCATTAAACTACTTTTCTGCATTATAATGAGATGCTAAATTGCTGAAAATTGCTGAATTTGTTTATTTTCTGCACAATTTTGCAGTTTTAGTGTGTTTCTGGCACTTTCCGGCACCTATGTCATCACTAGGAAGGCAGTTTTGTAATCCCTACTTTCCTACACACTATCCTAGTGTATCACTTGGTTCTGGGGCTCATTCTGTGTCTTAACATCATGTCTGTCTAAGTACGGAACTCCCGTCAGTGCTTTTAGTTTGTCTGATAATGGTGCCAATTTTGTTCTGTGCATTAATAGAACTATATCGTGTTGCATGTAGTAATGATAAAAGTCTTGCAACATGAAATGCCATTGTATGTATATAACAGTAATCAGAAATTCATTCGTCTTGTAAACTAGATCATGCACAGTCATTAAAGCACAATTTACTGTCTAATTATTGTACGGAATGTACAGAAAAGTGCCAATTGTCACATTCTCCCCCTGTTAAAAGAATTTCGTCCCGAAATTCAAGCGATTCCATCGGTCGCAGGGGAGTTGTGAATCAAATGTGGTCACTTAGGTTTAAAATTGGTCTTCATGTTCCCAAGTAAACTCTGGACCATTATATGAATTCCAACGAACTCAAATAAATCAATTACGTCTTCTCCGTGTTTTGTGGACTCCCAGTTCGCAACCTTAACAGGTTCTATAATAAAGACTAGATACGTGAAATGTGTCGTGATCACTACTGATCTTCCCTGGGAGTTTCAGCTTGTGAGCAATGGTCCGGATCCTTTCCAGGATCCCGAGATGTCTAATATACCGCGGGTCCAACCTCCCACGCTTTCCAAATCATACCACGCCTTCCCAAGGCGAGACTCTCATTAAAATCATACCTCTTATATCAAATTCAACGGTTCTCGCCGCTCGTCGACGTTGCCTCTCGGTATACCACGTGTTGTCTTGATATGATCACATATCTGAACAATCTTGCCTATAGTTTTTCCTGAACCATCTTGGGGCCAGTAAATCATTTATCTCTGGTCTCCGCCTATCACGAATGGGGACCGATACTTACGTTCCTATGAAGCTTCACATGAAGTGGCCTAAACGGCGGTTGTGGTAAATGTTATTGTAGGAAAACTCCACTAAGGGCAAGTGAGTAATCCATCTTTTCATCAGAGTTTATCACACAAGCACGTAACATGTCCACACAGTCTGTATCGTTCATTTGCTCTGGCTGTCCGTCTGAGGGTGAAATGTAGTACTAAGGTCCAATCGTGACCTAAACACCTTTTGAAACGTCTGCTATATCCTTGGCACAGAACGACCATCTCGTTCGGGTATGATAGAATCAGGCACTCCATGACGTGCCACAACCTTTCTGGGCTAAATCTCTGCTAATTCCCCTGTGCTGTCTTCCTCACTGTTTGGTAGGAAGTGTGCGGTCTTGGTGCGTCGGTCAATACTCACCCAATTCATCTCGTGGCCTCTTTGGGTTCTGGTAGCTTGTAATGAAATCCATTAAGATTCGTACCCTCTTCCACATGAGTACCTCAGGCCGTTGCTACAGCCCTGATGGTTTCTGGTATTCCGTCTTAACTTTGGCATAAGTAAGACTTTTACCTACATAAGTAGCTATATCAGCTTCCATCTTGGGCCACTCATACTAATCCTTCAAGTCTTGGTACCTCTTGCCGGATCCAGGATGGATCGAGTACCTGGACCTATGAGTCTTGACCCAAAGTAAACTTTCAGAAATTGTCGTGAAACGGAACCTAAAGCCATTCCAGGAAGTGTATGGTTCTGCCTTCCTTAGGCAATACTGCACTTAGATTCCATATAATGATCCAGCTTGAAAGTTCTCTGGTTTGAGCATCTCATGCTCAGTTTCACGAATCCGAGTGACGAGATTTGTCTGTATGGTCATTTCTAAGGCTCGCACCCTTAAAGGCTTTGCGCGCTCCTTGCGGCTCAAGGCGTCTGCTACAATACTTGCCTTGTTCAGGGGATACTTAATCTCACAGTCACATTCATTCAGTAGCCCACTCTATCTTGTTATCTCATGTTTAAGTTCTTTTTGATCGACGGTGTCCTGCAACCCTAGTGATCAGTAAAGATCGTGCAACGTTTTCCCATACAAGTACTGGTGTCAAAACTTCAGCGCGCAATTACTGTACCTAGTTCAGGGTCTCATCCCATAATTCCTTTAATCAATGTGACGCGTATGCGATGATGTGGTCTCGTTGCATCAACGCGCAATCGAGACTTTGTGGAGAAGCATCACAAGAGCCGTAACCCTATTGGTGTTGTTAGGTGAAGTCAAGACAGGTGTCAACTATGTTAGGGTTGTTAGCGATGGATAGTCCTTGAAAGGTTTTTTCTAGGGGTCGTTGGATACAGCCTACGATCCCTTAAAATTCCTGGTTGCGTCTTTGGGACTCCTTAGTCCTTGATTGCAGGGTCGACATGAATCTCATTCTTATCCACCGTGTATCCTAATGTTCTTACCTCGCGAATCCAAAGTCCGCTCTTCGACATCTTAGCACATAACTGTTCTTTCTTTAAGAGTCACAAGATAAATTGCAGATGTTGCTCATGACCTTCCTTGGTTGTTAAGCATATAAGTACGTAATCAATAAATATAATCATGACTTCATCCAGGTATGGCTTACACACCTGATTCATGAGGTCCATGAATACTGTCGGTGCATGTGTTAAGCCAGACGTCATGACAATGAACTCGTAATGCTCAAGGCGAGTCCCTAAGGTCACTTTAGGGATATTTTCCTCTTGTATTCGTAGTTGAGGACATCCTGACCTCAAGTCAATCTTCGAGTAGTATCTAGAACCTTACGATTGGTTCGTTCATGTCATCAATCCTTGGCAAAGGATTCCGATCCTTGATATCCAATTCTCTGAAGTTGATGTAAAGTGGAAACTGTCGACTTTCTTCTCGTGTCCTTAACTAAGGACACCATATCCTTAATTCCATCTTGGAGTAGTAGCTGGGACCTTGTAGTTGGTTGACAAGTCATCGGTTTTCGGTAAGGGGTACTGATTCTTATTGGTTAGTTGTTTATCTCCCTGTAACCCATGCGTAATACTTTTCTCCCTCATTATTCCCTCCGAGTTCCTCTCACATTAGGCTATGTATGCGTGTAAAAACTGTTGTCCTGTTTCCTAATGAATAACACTGGGGCTTCCCAGGGTGAGAAACTCGGCCTGGCAGATTTCCTCTGTCTGGCAGATCCTGCAGTTGCATCGGAGGCTCTTGTATCTCTGACGAAACTAGTCAGTAAGGTGTCATTCGGCACTGGTGCCACTCCTAGCACTAGGTTCATCCTAAATTCCTCTTGTTGCTGGGGGGGGGGGGGGTATTCCTGGCAAGTCTTCAGGAAAGGCTTCTAGAAATTCCTCCACCACGGGGTTTTCTTCTAGCTCCAGCTCCTTGGTCTCCTTATCGGCAACATGAGCTAGGAAGGCTATACAGTCTACCCGGAGGCGCTTCTGTGTCTCTTCGACCATTGTGAGATGTCACAGACCCACGGTCTTATGGGGCCTAATACCCTTGCACCTATTGCAAGAAGGTTGTGTACTATAAGTGTTTCATCATTCGCAAGAGGGATGCGACTGATTTCCTTATAACGAACAACCTCAGCTCTATACTTGGATATCCAATCCATGCTGACTACCATATCATGACTTCCCAAGTCAATGGTAATGTAAGGTTCCGACCTTCTGAGTTCCCAAAATATAATCCTTAATCACCTAGTCTGCTTAAACTAACCTTCTATATGCCAATTCTAAAGAATACGGGATGTCTATTCTACTTGAAACTAGGCCAAGCAGTTTCTTAAGTTCTAAGCATACAAGGTTAAAGTTGGTTCCAGTATTAATAAAAAATATATGCATAAGGTTGGTTAATAGGGAACGTACCCTTAACCGCATCTGGATCCTGGCGTGCTTCACGAGCTCCGATCATGAAGACCCTTCCTCGCTTGGTTCTTCCTAGGGAAATCTTTCCTAAAGTGCCCTGCTTCACCACATCTGTAGCAACCTGGTACTCTACCATTATTTCTTCCGTCTGGATCCTTCGCCCAACAGGCATCCTTGTTGTGCCCTTCTTTTCCACACTTCCTTCACTTAGGCCTCAGACATTGACCTTCATGGTAAAAATTGCATTCCTCGCATCTCGGCTTATTCCCCAAGCATACCATACCACCGGTCTTATTAGTGGTTCCATAAGCCTTCCTGCCATGGGGCGGGTTCACTTCCCTTCTTTTGTTTGCTTTAAGGCTTCCATAGCTGACTTGGGTGCCTATCTTTAGCTTCGAAGACTTCCTTTTCTTATTGCCCGAAGACTCCACATGAGTCTCTTTCTTGTTTGTCTCAGATTCTGAAAATTTTCACATACGAAGAGCTTCTTCAGTAAGTGTGACACTTAAATCGATAGCCTCTGTGATGATTGGAGGCTTTGAGGTAGTAACCATGCTCATGATTTGCGGTGCAAGTCCATAAATGAATCGCTCAATCCTCTTGAATTCCGGTTTGACTAAGTAGGGAACGACCCTAGACAAATCATGAAAGCGTTGGACGTACTCAGTGATCTTCGGCCCGTCCATTTTCAAATTCCAGAACTCCACCTCAAGTTTCTATATTTCGGCCCTAGAACAATATTTCTTCTCCATCATTTCCTTGAGCTCATCCAAGCTCAGTGCATAAGTAGCTTCTTCACCAAGGGTCTGAACCTGAAGGTTCCACCAGGAGAGTGCGCCATCCAAAAATAATCCTGAGATAATGGTAACACTCCGCTGGGGTGAACAGTTACTCATTCTCAGAACAGAGTCAGTCTTTTCTGCCCAACGAACAAATGCAACGGCACCTCCTGTACCGTCAAAGTTTAATGGCTTGCAGTCCAGGAACTGTTTATAAGTGCAGCCAGTTGGAGGGTTACTTCCAGTAATACCACCGCTACGTCCAGAGCGGAGGGCTTCATGCTGCGCTATAGCTTGGGAAATGCGCTCATTAAGTTCGGCCTCCGTTAACGTAATGGTGTCCGTGTCACGTCAGGGTGGCATTTCTGTCTGTCAAAAGGGTAGGGAGTAGGTTAGACAACATTCCATAATTTCCTATGAGGTACATATTACCACCAGCAAACATGTAATCACCCAATATCACATGCATATATATAACAATGTATAAGTAAGGAAGCAACCACTGGGCTCTCATATAGGCTTGGCAACTTGACTTATTGCATGCAATGGAAAAAGTAAAATGAACTCGAGGCTACATCACCACGGTCATACAAGTTTCATAATATGAAGTGGTAGTTATTTTCCTTCTGTATTGGTTTTCTTACGTCTTTAGCTTCCTAATGACGGATATGTTTTCCAATGGGTGGGGTTTGTGCATATAGAGGTGATAGAGAGTGTAACGTCACCAAATCTTTCCCGCGTTTTAGCCATCTTCACTTGCTTAGAAACTGATTCTCATCAGCTCGTAGACGTGTAGGAGTGTCAGACACGAAGTTGGCAAAGACATGTTTCCTACTTTGTAGAGTGCTAAGGCAATAGTCTAGGTGTTGTTCTACCAGATGAAGGTGTGAACACCTAAAGATTATTTCTGGAGGGACGGTGATCATTAGCCAGACCCGCAGAGTCCGCCAAGATTTCCATGCACTACAAGTCGTTATTACGTGGGTCCCCGTAATAATAAATTGTCTTGCACAGTTACCCCAATTTTCCCTCGTCTAAGCAGATGATCAACCAAAGAGGGGACACTACTGTCCTTATACCTCTGTCATGGAAAGGACCATTGCGGTGGTCCACGCGCTAACATTCGTTATTGTTATGCGCGAATAGGCACGATGTTTAAATGAAATAGGAATAAGGAGAATTCCTAGTAGTTGGAGGGGCACCTTTAAGATGAATACTTCATCTTCCTTGTCTGGTCAAGTGTGTGTCGTCAATCTTGTTTCAAAAACCCCAGGGACCTCGTCCTGCTGATAAGGTTGTTATCCAAGGTTGCCGCCTCTGCCTTGCCGTCACTACCGTAGTCAGGCACCTTCACAATCGAGAGGGAAGAGCAACCATCTCTTACGAAAACAAGCTCAGAATCTCGTTTGGTAATCACTCCAGCCATGAGCTTTGTAATGAACGCGAGGCCGATAGCTTCACCTTGCGAGTTAAGAACACTAATAGGATTCAGAGTCGAAGGTATCTTATTCACGTCAATAATTATTCCGTACACTTATTCGTATGTATATATCAATAAACAAGTATGTTACTTAGCATAAACAGGAAAATAAATGCATCATATCACATATAACTCTCGTTTATCCTTTTGGGGGGGGGGGTCATTCTGTCTTAGGCAAGTCTATCCCACATAGACTATGCCTTAATTGGCACCTTAGTTTGGGGTATTCTCCTCCCTACTAATGTCCTTGCCTTGTCTTTTCTTTGAAAGAAATGTTTGACTCATGGATCTTGACGCTTACGTGAATGCAATGAAAACCTTTTTGGTAAAATGTTTTCCGTGAGAGAGTTCTAGTTATTGTAGTCTAGACTCGAGAAAGAGTCCTAGTTCACTACAATTGAAGCTCTGATACCAAACTGTCACACCCTGTCTTTTGCGGAAGCGTATGATGTGTGACTGGTTTAATATCATTGCATTCAATCATAATAAACAACTACATGATTAAAACGATGTTCATCCATTCATAAAATTTAAGTAATACAAACACCGGTTATTTAAGTTTTAAAACACAACCTTCGACTAGGTTACAAACCAACAAAAGTGGATGACATCTAAACTTGAAGTCTACTTCTAGAAACAACACCCGCACCCAAGATCCAACCTGTCACCTGAAATACATGTAATTTTGGAAAACATCAACAAAAGTTGAGCGAGTTCATGCGTTTTGTGTGAGTACTGACAACCTTATAATCCCTTGAGAGACTCCTTTGAAAACATGTATGAAAAGCATTTATGAACATATCAAATTAAAGTTTTACAAGGACATTAAAGCATGTGAGGACATAGGGAGCACTCGAAATGAGTAGACTTATACCCTTGTCGATTTCCCTCGACTATGTTGAATTCACCTTCGACTATGTCAATTCACCTTGACTGATGTCGATTTACCTCGACTGATGTCGATTCACCACGACTGATGTCGATTCACCTTGATTGATGTCGATTCACCTCGACTGGGACACCGAAGCACTCAAGTGGTCACAAGTACCATGAGTGGGGTTCGGTCGTACCCGTTAGATCTAACCTTCGTCCTTAATTCAGAGTTAATGGCATTTCAAATTTAGTCTATGTTCACATGATCTAATAGTTCATTTCATAGTCAATTCATACTGTTTAAACATTCGTAACATGTATTCCACCCCCGAGAGTTATAAAACCAAAAACAGTTAAGAGAAAAAGGGGACATGAACTCACGGTTTTGCGTTCTTCAATCCGACGAAACTCAAGCCAGTATTTGTGTGCACGACAACCTACAATGTACTACTGTCTATTAGGCGAGCGGGTCGTGCCTTGACTTTGTATAAGTTAGTGTCTTTGAGTTGCGGTTTATTGTTCCTTCGGTATTATTCCAAGTCATATAATTATTTGTTAAAATAATAAATTTTTTAACTTAAATTATATTTATCAAATTTTGAAATAATTGTTAAAACAATATACATTAACTTGATACTTCCCAAGTATTTGTACTTGTATTTCCTACCCAAGGATGGGCGTATTTGTATCCGTATTCGTATACTTATATTTTTTTTGCCATGTATTGGTGTCGTATTCCGATGTGTATTTATACGTGTGAGAATACGTATTCCATTGTATTCATTAAGTATTCATATACTTAAATTTATATTAAACTTTCCGGAATATTATTTCTAATAAAAGTCCACCAATATATATATATTTCCAAAATATATATCCAAGAAATATTACTTAGAAAAATTATTTATAATTTTTCATTTGGCAAAAATATTTGTATTTTCGTATAAGTTCCAAAAATAATATATTTTCAAGTCTAACTTTAGAAAATATATATATAAACTTATTTTTATCCAAAAATAGTGTATTTCAAGTTTATTCCAGAAAATATATATTTTTCCCAAAAATATTATATCTTTCCAATAATTCCAAGGAAATATATATATATTTTCATTCACCAAAAATCATATATTTCCTTCTTGTCAAAATATGATATAACTTTGTAGTAATTGTAAAAATCATATTTTCGTTTCCTTGTGTCCAAAATATTATTTACCAAAATATACTTATGAGTAAGTTTTCTGGAATATTTTGTAAGTTACATTCTTTTGTTCGGTTTCGCCAATATTTTGTGTGTAACTTGTATGTTTATTCCTTGGGATTTTGGTCATATTTTGGGATTGTAAATTTCTTGGTACATAGATCAGTTATATTATTTCAAGTCCTAAAATAATATAACTAATACACATAATACACAAATAATCACACGAGTTGTGACATCAATATATATATATTTTCCTCAATATATACTTAGTCACTTTTATTTATTATAAACCAACCTCCAATATTTGTAATTTTTGTAATAAAAATTATGGCAACTTTTATGTGAAAACAATTCTCAAGATTTACTTATAAACACTTGTTTTAAAAATATTATAATTTCTACAAAAATTTTGCCATACTTTCCCCTTAAAAATGGAGGTTTCCATGCTTTCAAAGCATATAATTTTCTTTTAAAATCATCATCAATCATAAACAACATGAACAAAATTTACCATACGCTTTAAATATGCAAATTTACACTTTGACTTGAACTTGAAATTTTGTAAAAAGTTGTAGTAACTTAGTATGTTTATAAATCACCTTCTTGTAAAATTTAGTCCTTTACAACTTACTTGAAGATTTTCTAAAAATGATTTTTCTTGTATTCTTCTTGTTAACAATATGCTTCTAGTCTTGATTTAACACAAAAAATGTGATTAGTTTCTTAAAAGTCATGATCTTGTAAGTCTTGTAAATAACCTTGGTTTCTTGAGAAAACTATTTTTGAAATCATTTATTTACAAGACTTATTTCATGTATCAATCATCATCATACTTTAAAACAAGCTTATATTCAAGTTCATGATTTACATAAAGGATGATCATTACAAATTTCTCCAGATCTATCCTTACACTTGCTAGATCATGTGTTTAGTCATCATCTAGCAAGGTTCTTATGATGATCAACATCATAAACACAAGAAATCGATACTCAAGTATACTACATACACTTAAAACAACTTGATCTTCATGTTTTAGAGCTTTATGTTCAAATTTATGCTTATGTTTCTTCATGCTCTTTATGTTTAACATCTTATATCATATTTTAACCAACATAATATGAAGTAAAATGAGATCACAAGAGTCTTACTACTAGCACAAGGCAAGGGATGACCAAGAGAAGAAATGAGGTGGATAAAAGCACTACAGAGAGGTCCTTCAAGTTCCGTTGCTTGCACACTTCCTAACTTTGCTTCTTACACCATTGTGTATCAAAAGAATGGATGGAATGAAACTTGAAATGAGGATGAGGGTGGAGGGTGTTTGGGCCGTAAGTTTTGAAGGAAGAGAGGAAGGAGGAGATTTCTTGAATGGTGTTGGTGATTATGTTAGAAAACTAGTGATTTTTATGACATATAAAGTAGCATATGGCATCTTTGTTGGTATATTCCTAGACAATATCTTATAAAATATAAGAAAGAAATAAAAGGAAATCAAATAAAATCTATTAAAATCAATGTGCTAATCTTTTAAGATTTTATAGAATCTTCATAATCTTCCAAGGTATATTTGTTGGTATATTCTCCAACAAGATCAAATAAAATAATGTAAGAAAATCTCAAGTGGGGCCCTCCTTGTAATTGGCCTAACTATGGGGGGGGGGGGGGGTAAAGTGTTGGGATTGAACCCTGCCAGAGGAACAGATAATGAAAGCCAAAACCGGATCAGGACAGTGGATTCACAATAAGCAGCAGTTTACACTAAGTCTCCTCCCTTGAAAGTAATTATAACATCTGATGGTCTTGCAACCACTGCCCGGATACAGCTGCTGAGAACTAAGCACTGTTGGTACAATCTACTGATGACAAAGCACTGCCCAATCAAGGACTGATCAACCTTGAGGAAAGCACTGACATAAAGAGAGAGCAGCAGTTTAGTATATCATTTGTTTTATGTATAGTCAGTGGTTAGGTTTAGCAGTGTTTGTATAAGGACAGTAGATACTGGTTGTTAGACTGTTAGACGTCGCTTTCATGGTGACGTCAGCTGAGATGCCTCAGCGGTTTGGATTGTCTATAAATGGAGCAGTACTCTGTACTGTTACATTTGATCGTTTTGAGTGAGTTCTTCTCGTCAATTCAATCCTTTCATCTTGTGCAACCAACCACTGTAGTATCAGGCTGAGGGGGAGCTTAGTTTGTAAGCTTGCACTATAATCTTTTGCTTTGTATTGTAATCTTTCGACTCTATGTGAAGCAAATGTTTATTAAAACTATTTTCCCAATGATTGTGTTTATATGTTTGTTGTTTCACTTCCGCTGCACTTAAACTCTAATCATTTCTATTTGATTTTGTTCAAATTACACAAACAAACACAATCATGAGAGCCTCCGATCCTAACAATTGGTATCAGAGCTTGGACAGTCAAAATTCGATCTAACAATCAATTTGACATAACAGTTCGGCTAATAATTCATTGATACTAAGGTTGGGTGCATTTAGTTGTAAAACTGAGTACCGAGTAAACCATGTTCAAAGTGGTTATTCAAAAACTCTGTAAATCAACCATGATGTCATATGACACACAAATTTCACACAACAAGTGATTTCATGCACAAGACACTCATGGTTTCTAGATCTGAAAACATATCTGTTAAAACTATGGGATTATCTCTTATTTTCAAAATTGATTTCAACTATTGTTGTGAAATTTGTGCTATTTCATCATGTTTAATACTAAAGTATGAACCTCAGATGAACAAAACCTATGTTCTTAAAACATTAGTGTTTTTGGTAATAAAGAAAGAGGGAAATTAAAACTTTAGTCATAAGATCTGGTGTGTTGAAAAACAGGTTGAGGATCCTCAAATGAACAAAATCAACTATGTTAAAATACATTCAGAAAATCAGGGATCAACATAGTCCATATCATATGTAGTGTGAGATTGGTTGAAAAACTTGTGCAAACATGACCAATTCTCTCAAAACATTACGACCAAATGATATTGGATTAAGGTTTTTCTCAACAAAGATCTCCCAGTAAGTAATTCATTACTTATAAATGGGAAGGGTAAAAAGGGGAAGAAGAAAATTAACAAAAGCTCAGAAGTGTGTTTATCTTAAAACTTTTGAAGTCAAAAGAAAAGAGTATAAACATAAAACACTTTAGAGTCAAAGGTTGGGGTAATTGTGGTCATTAAGCAACTATGTGCAATCATTGGTTTAAGAAAATTCAGGGAACAATGGTATTCCTAGTAAATGTATTTAAAAGAGGACTAGACAAATTTTCAGAATCTTCACATGGTAACAAAGTCTACAACTGAGTTTTCAAAAACTCATGTGAACATGTGTCCTCATTTCTGTTGTCAATCATTCAAACAAGAGAATGGTACCAAACAGTGGTCAAAATGTTTTTAAAATTACATACCACTGGTGTCAAACCACTGACCATTTTCATAAGCTTGGAATTGATATGATTAAGAGTTTTAGTGGAAAATTAATACCAGATCCTTTTGTAGCTGTTTTTTAGAAAATCCTTTAATTTTTTTTTCTACAAAGGATTTTCTCGAATAAAGCAGGATATATTATTTTTTTTAATGATATATTTTGAACTTTTACTGGTTTTTGATAGTAAAAGTTTCAATCTCCTGTCAGGATAGATAACCTTTATTTTTGTTGGTTAAATTATCCTCAAGCAGATCAAAAGGAAATGGTATATTTGTCATGGTCATGTCAAACTCAAGTTTGTTCTTAATTTCTGAAAAGGATTGATTGTCAACAGATCTTAAAATACCTGGGCACTCATGTTTTAATTCAAATATTATAACAAAGATGAGTTGCTTTGGTAAAAAGTCCACATCATCTGGGGTACAAAACCACTGTCAAGGAGTTGTAAAAGCTTCAAAATGTGTAACTGACATGTGACAAAACCCTGAATGAAAATTTTCAAAACTGTTGCTGACATACTGGTCTCTCAAATCATTACCATTATATTACCCTTAACCACTGTTTTGTTCAAACATCTGTTTCCTAATTACTTTCCACTGCTGAAAGTCAACCACTGATCATTCATTTTGCTTGGCAAGCACTGATGCTCAAAATCAGTGTCTTATCCACTGATATTCTATCTACTGATAGTAAAAATCATTCACTGTTATCACAATATTACCGTTGTAACTACTGATGCTTGGTACATCAGTGGTTCTCAAAACAACTGTTCTCCATTTTCATCCATTTCATCAGAGGTTGGCACGTGGTCAGTTTTTAGCCCTCAGATCTTTGTAACCGCTGCCACATCAGCATTCATTTTTCCCTAAATAAAACCCTGCCCTAAACCCCCAAACAGGGTTTTACACTGTCGAATTGAATTCCAAAATTCTCTTCTCAAAGCAGTTTCTCACTTTTCATCTCAAATCATTCTCTAAATCCCTCTTCGGCAAAATGACGAAATCAAAGTCAAAATCAAAAACAAAATCATCATCATCTTCCAAAGAGGTCGCTCAAACGGCCGAAGAAACCATTGAAATCCCGCACAACTATTTGGGTCTTCTCACAAAACCCACAAACAACCACACCTTCGATTCTATCATTGACACCTTATCTGAATCAAAGTACAAAACTTTGATAATGGCAGACGCTCCCATTTACTTACAAACCCAGAGAGAGTTTTGGAAAAAGGCGACGCTTGAAAAACAAGACGATAAAGTCATAGCCATTAACTCCTCGATACAGGGTAAAGTGATTCAAATCACTCCGCAATCAATCTCAGAAGTCTTCAAACTCGATGATCAGAAAGGTAAAACTTCCTTTGACAAAAACGAGTTAAAAGCTGATTTTCTGAAAAGGGGATATGCAGAACAATCAAAGGTAGATTCCTTACAAAAAGGTTATTTCCCATCTGCACCCAGATTTTTATTTCACACACTTTTGATGTGCGTTTCAAATAAAACAACAGCGTTTAACGAAATACCATTGAAGATTCAATGCCTGGGCTATGCTATTTTAAATAATAAAGATTACAATTACTCCCAGGAAATCTTCAATGACTTGGTCAAAAACGTTGATAGCAAAGCATTTTTACTTTTGCCAAGATTTTTAAGATACTATTTTAAACAAAAATTCGAAAAAGAAAATGAAAATTTGCTCAAACAAGGTGTTTATTTTCAAATAAAAAGTTTAACACCTGAAACATTCACTAGAATGTTGGCACCAATAAAAACAAAAGCAGAGGTGTCTGAGCAGAATTTAGCAGTTACCACTGCTCCTCAGACATCTGCTGTTGAGCCCACTGCTCCAGGTGATCATAGCAGCACTACCACTGCTTTGAAACCCACACCTGCCACTACCAAAAAGACCAAAAAGAAAACATCCAGAAAGCCCCCCAAACCCAAAACAAAGGCAACTCTGGAAGATGAGATCCTAGAGCAAATGCCAGTGATAACACAATTGTCACCACAAGCCACTGCTGCTACTTCCTCACACCAGTTGGTAGAAAGATCTCCACCTTTGCCTCATACTCCTCCTGCATCCTCACAAAAGGATCAGGTTGTAAGCACAGGGACCCCACAATATGAAGCTCTGGATTCAATCGGATCCATCTTCCTCAGTCCTGATCCCAAGGACATGTCTCTTTCAACTCCCATACCCTCACCAATCATATTACCACAATCCATTCTACCTTTGTTGCATGCAGTTGCTATAGCTCAGACACAAACCAGTTCCTCTCTATCACCTGTCACTGAGAGTATACTCCTACAAGTGACTGGGTCTGATGCTACTACTCCTGCTATCCCAGCAACAATTGAGGAGGTTACACCCCCTAAGTTACAAGTAACTCTCGGTGGTAATTCAAGTGGAGCAGCAACTACAACTGATGGATCAACAGATCTTCAGCTGGACAGTTGTTTCATTAGTAAGACTCCCTTGGAGGCAATTTCTTCAATAGCACCTCTGAAAACCACCAGTGAATTTGTTATGCCCACTGGTACCTTTACAAGGTTAACAAGTGCTGAAGGAAGAAGTCCCCAGTACCAAGAACAAGGGGCATCAATAGGTGATTTTTGGGACTCAGTTCCCAAGTCGCACATTGGTACAACCACTGCTGGTGGGGATTCAGATGATCCCATTAAAGTGGGTGATGATTCAAAATACCAGGAATTGACGGGAAGAGTTGAAAAACTGGAAACCTCAGTTGCTGAAATAAAGGATATGGTGCAAGAGATTTTAAAAGCTCAAAAAGCACAACCCACTACTGTTCCACCACAAGCACCTGTTCCACCTCAAGCATCTGCTCCACCACAAGCATTTGCTGCAAATGAGCTCTGGAATATTTTCCAGCCCTTACTTGAACAACAAAAACAGATGGCTGATCAGCAGCATGCTATACATGTACAAATGCTGACAAACATGGTGGAGTCAAGATTTAAAGATACTCAAGCAGACATCAAGGCTATAAAGGCCAGCATACAAAAGACTGCTCATGGTGAAAAAGTTCCTTCAACCATCTTCTTCATGGATAAACCCCTTCCAGATAATGCCAAAAAGGGGGAGAAAATCCAGTTGAAGAAAAAAGGAATTGAAGATGGCCTGTATATTGAACCAGAACAAGAAAAACAGCCATCTAAATCCTCAACAGGGTCAAAATCTCAAACCACAAAATCTCATATTTCCATCCAAACATCTGATACACCAGTAGTTACAAAAACTGCTAGCAGTAGCCAAACAGCTGTCATCTCATCAACACACACAACTTCACCACACACCACCAAAACCACTGCCCTACCACCATTACCTCCTGCCAAAAAGCAGAAGACAACAGATGTTAAAACATCTGTTGTAATAACAACAGCAGTTGGAACACCAGTTGTTTCAACAGCTGTTAGTCAATCACAAACACAAACCACTGCCATTTCATCTCAAACCACTAAGCCACCCAAGACATCATCAGCCTCTCCTACAATAAAAAGGAGAAGGATTTTCATATCTGATGATTCACCACCACCATCACCACCATCAAAAACTACCTCACCACCTTCAATCCCTGCTCAAAAGCAGAAGACATCTACTGACACATCAGTAGTTGTAATGACAACAGAGGTTGAAACACCAGTTGTTTCAACAGCTGTTAGTCAACCATCCACCACTGCTCTCATCATTCCTACATCACAATCAAAATCTTCTTCATCCGCAAAGCTCTACACCAGAAAAAGAAAACTTACTCAGCCAAATGAGGACAAATATGATCCCACTGCTGCAAAATATCCGTTGGAACTAGAAGCTATAAAAAATGAGATGAGGTAATTCTACACTGATGATGATCCTTCAAACAGAAGATTTCCTTCACTCGTTGGCTTCATAGTTCTAGAAGACATGGATGAATATCTTGAGCTCAAAGCAAGACAGGCTAAGATAAGAGCCAAGGTTGAATGTGAAGGTCAAGGTGATGAAGCCATTGCTAAAAGATTGGAACTTCTGCTCACAAAAGTCAAACAAATAAAAGATTTTGCACAAGAGCTGAGCAAAGAAAAGGCAGATCAAAGAAAAGAGACGAGAAGAAAACTTCTTGCATACATCATGCAAGAAAAAATTTATCCTGCTGAAGAAAACCAATTTGAAGAATGGCCAATAGTGGCTTTAAAGCATGAGGCTGATAGGATCGATAGAATCAAGAACGATCCTAGAAAGAAGAAAAATGCTCCAAATTGGAGCAAATACAAAAAGCTCATCGTTGATCTAACAACTGAGTACAAAAGAAAGAAACAGGAGTTGATAGATGCAAAAGTGGACACTGCCAATGCCATATCAAAATGGTCAAAACAGCATACTGATGAAGCCTATGAAAGGCTGAAGAAAAGGAAGATAATTGTTTCAGGCACTTCAAAGAAGCATGAACAAATGATGAAGCTTGAACAACAGATTGAAAACCTCAAAACACTGTTCAAGTCAACAGAAAATCCCATTCTTGTGTCAAACCGAGAAGAAGGAAAACAACTGACTAGTGAAGAGGTAAAGGAAAAGGAAGTTGAGTACTTCACAAAAACCATCATGAAAATGGATCTAAAAGAAGATAGCTCAGAAAAACTTCAAAACCTTTTCAAGAAGGTGTTAACTAAGCCTGAATCACCAAATACTTTAGAAGTTTCAGACATTGAGCCAAATCAACAAAAGAGACAGGAGCAGATAGAAAAGGAGACTGCAGAAGACATAGCTGCAGCAAACAATGTCATTGAAATGGCCTTCAAACGAATGTCTGAAAGTCTGCAAGTTTTCACAAGGCCAACATCTCCCAACTCATCGTCAAATAAATCTCTCCCAAGAAACCCATTTGGTTTAAAAATATTAAAGTGGCTCTCTGATCAAAAGACCCATGTATTGACTCTGGTCAGAATCAATGGTGAAGTGAAGCATATATCAAGGAATCAAGCACTATGCCTGGGTGTTGAAGATCTACAAGATCTCCTTGAGCTTACACTGTGCCGGGATGAAGATGATACAAGTTCTCAGGATTTTGAGCTGAAATTTAAAGAACAAGTCAAAGAACTTCTGATGAGGAATAAAGATCCAGAATAATGAAGGGTTTTGGCATTATCTGTTCCAGGGGGAGATTGTTGGGATTGAACCCTGCCAGAGGAACAGATAATGAAAGCCAAAACCGGATCATGACAGTGGATTCACAATAAGTAGCAGTTTACACTAAGTCTCCTCCCTTGAAAGTAATTATAACATCTGATGGTCTTGCATCCACTGCCCGGATACAACTGCTGCTGTTCTTCTAACTACTGATGAAGCCAGAAGACTGCTGAGAACTAAGCATTGTTGGTACAATCTACTAATGACAAAGCACTGCCGAATCAAGGACTGATCAACCTTGAGGAAAGCACTGACATAAAGAGAGAGAGCAATAGTTTAGTATATCATTTTTTTTATGTATAGTCAGTGGTTAGGTTGAGCAGTGTTTGTATAAGGACAGTAGATACAGGTTGTTAGACTGTTAGACGTCGCTTTCATGGTGACGTCAGCTGAGATGCCTCAGCGGTTTGGATTGTCTATAAATGGATCAGTACTCTGTACTGTTACATCTGATCGTTTTGAGTGAGTTCTTCTCCTCAATTCAATCCTTTCATCTTGTGCAACTAACCATTGTAGGTACAGGCTGAGGGGGAGCTTAGTTTGTAAGCTTGCACTATAATCTTTTGCTTTGTATTGTAATCTTTCGACTCTATGTGAAGCAAATGTTTATTAAAACTATTTTCCCAATGATTGTGTTTATATGTTTGTTGTTTCACTTCCGCTGCACTTAAACTCTAATCATTTCTATTTGATTTTGTTCAAATTACACAAAGAAACACAATCATGAGAGCCTCCGATCCTAACATAAAGTGTAATATTCCAAACATTAGTTGATTAACTCTAGTTAGATCCCAAGTATTAAATTTAGGGATTTAGGGGTTTTGTGTTCATGATATGTAATATGATGTTTGGTGACCATAACTAGCTTCGTAACATAAAAACAGCGCTTCTAGTAACAATTTGATGTTTCGGGTAGTGTCCGGTTGTTCGTTTCGTTACTGTTCGTTAAAGTGCTAAATTGCGCAGTTTAGTGTGCTTTATGTTGTATTTTATGACAGTTTCAGTTCCCGACACTTAGGAAAGTATTCTGGACCATTAAACCACTTTTTTGCATTATAATGAGATGTTAAATTGCTGAAAATTACTGAATTTGTTTATGTTCTGCAGAATTTTTCAGTTTTAGTGTGTTTCTGGCACTTTTCGGCACCTATGTCATCACTAGGAAGGCAGTTTTGTAATCCCTACTTTCCTACACACTTTCCTAGTGTATCACTTGGTTCTGGGGCTCATTCTGTGTCTTAACATTATGTCTGTCTAAGTACTGAACTCCCGTCAGTGCTTTTAGTTTGTCAGATAATGGTGCTAATTTTGTTCTATGCATTAATAGAACTATATCGTGTTGCATGTACCAATGATAAAAGTCTTGCAACATGAAATGCCATTGTATGTATATAACAGTAATCAGAAATTCATTGGTCTTGTAAACTGGATCATGCACAGTCATTAAAGCACAATTTACTGTCTAATTATTGTACGGAATGTACGGAAAAGTGCCAGTTGTCACAAATACAAAGTCACTTCCACCACGGGAGAAGCAGATGTTCAAAACAGTTGCCAAAATTCTGCCACTGCCGCATCAACAATTGTTGATCAAACCTCTGCCACTTCATCAAGTTCAACCTCTGTTGACAAAAGTCCATCATCTATGGATAAAAGCCAACATTGTGCCACACCCATTCCTCCTATTCCTCCACCTCCATTTCCAACAGATGTTGGTTCTTCAAAATTGCCAACAGATCTTAACTCAGACGATTCACATCTGCAGCCTTCACCTTTCAATGTCATTGTTCCATATAGGGGGGGGGGGGGGCTAATCTTCCTTAAATCTCATCCACCAGACCAAATTATTGGCAACATTAGTGAAGGTGTTCTCACAAGAAGGCAATCCGAAAACATCTGTCTTTTTGTTGGCTTTCTATCATTCATCCAACTAGTCAAGTACCAAGAGACACTGAAAGACAACAGTTGGGTAGAAGACAACATGTATGGGAACTTGTACCACTGCCAAAGGATGTATGTCGAATTGCCACAAAATGGGTCTTCAAAAACAAAATTGATGATAGGGGCATTGTTTAGAAAAAAAGCCAGGTTAGTGGTTCACGGCTTTAGACAAGAAGAGGGCATAGATTATGATGAAACCTTTGCTCCTGTGGCATGACTTGAAGCCATCAGATTGTTCTTCGCCTTTGTGCATTTCTATATGGAAAGATTCAAGAAGAGGTATATCTTTGTCAACCTCCTGGTTTTGTAAGGCCATATAATTGAGTAGGTATACGCTTATCTTTATCAAACACAATTATAAGCTATTGGGCTTAGCTTTCTACTGGGTTAGGTCTAATTGGGATAAGCCATGTGGGCTAATTAAGTGATGTGGGCTTGTTTAGTCTATAGAGTGCATGTGGGCTTGTCCCAGTTTGTATCAGGTCACCCTATGTAACTATAAATAGGGTGAGCCTAGTTCTTGTTATGGTTGCTGTTCACATTTTCTGTTCTTCTTAGAATTTCGAGTTCTGTGAGAGTGTACCAGACGGTTCTTTAGAAACCGTGTGCACTTTGATCAATATAATCGATACAAGTTCTTATTCTTCTACACTTTTCTTAGTTTTTCGCACTTTAATTAGTGATTTATGATATCCGATTGAAGTTTTGGGACTTACAATTGGTATCAGAGCCAAAGAAGTCTTTCGTAGGCTCGGTTTTGTTGAATATCATTTGAAGAATGAGATTAAAAAGGGTTGTTTGCTGTTTCAAAGAAGACAGAACAACAGTTTTTTTTTTATTTTGAAAGCTTTCAATCTTGGAGATTCAAAGAACAGTCTTGAAGATTGAAGAACAATAAAAAATTTAATGATTTGATTTGATTTGGGGAGCATTTAATCGTGTAGTATTGCTGGAAAAAATCTCTCGAAAAAAATTAAATTTCGAATCAAGTCCATGATTTTCGGATTTAAGTTAGTGATTTCTTTCCAAATTAATCTAGTGTATGGATTCAATTGCAAGTGTACGGGATTAAAGGGAGGTGTGCGACCTTACAAGGATTCAGAGTGTGAGTGTGCTAGATTGTGGATTGATATTTAAGTGTGCAAGTTTAATTATAGTGTGCGGCAAGTAGGAAAAGTATTAGTGTACGGCTGCTCAATAACATCATGTTAACATCAACCTCCCCACCTCCAAGACATCTTCATCACCTCCGACATCCACCAACGTCTACCATCTTCACCGGTTTAAATCATCGTTTCAGGTTCGAGATTTCGAGTTCGGGTTCTCGTGAATAGTTGTTGTGTTCATCAATCATCATCGTTAATAACCGGTGAACTCTGACGATCTCCATCAATCAACATCCCTCAACCACCACTACCTCCGTCGTCCACCATTGTTCATCACCACACACCATCTCCGTCATCCGTATAACATCTTTGTACACCATCTCCATCATCCGTATAACATGTTTGTAAAGCCATCTAAAACATCTATCTATCTTTTTCGTCGAACCACCAATCATCACTGTAACCTGCAACAACCATTACAACTACCTCCAGTTACGTCGTCGATACAGTTCACATCATCCATCATTCTCTGATCATCACCGGAATGTGCAACTTCATCTTCTCCGTTCACCGATCACACTTCACCAACGTTCATCATCATCATCTCATCGTAACACTTCTGATCATTAGCGATCTCCATCATCATCGTTCGCCATCACCGAACACCGTACAATAACCTGCAAATCACCTCTCATCACCACCGTCTACCATATCTACCGGTCACCACCTTCACAACATCTCTAGTCAACTTCATCGTTTAAACGACCTAAAACTATCATCAGCTCACCGTCGTCTTCATTAAGACCTACAACCGCCACTCACCATCTCCTTTCTATCACTGCTACATCGGTCACCTTCAACCTATATCGATACCATCATACCACTCCCACAACCTCGGATTACCATCCACCGCATCATCATCGTCCCACAGTTCACCATCCCGCACACCGAACCCACACACCATCGTTCCGGTCACCGTTGAATGAGTTAGTTATCCCCGATGACGACCTGCTTCATCTTCTTCGACGTGACCTCCGGCTACCATCACCGTGCACCATCGTTTCGAATCATCATCACCATTATAGAAGGTTCATCATCTTCTAAAAACATCCGCCGTTGTTGATTTCCTGAAACATCTTCATCAACATCCACGTCCATCATCCTCTCCGTCCATTAAGACCATCTATTTGAGCACTGAAAATACATATCCAGATCCGGACCTCATCCTTAGGGACGGACCGGATCACATATGGACGAATACTTTGAAGACATCCGTACCCCATGTCACTGAGGACGAACATCCGAACAAGTGCGTCTGGACGAATGACGTCATCTCAGTTGACCATTATTAATACCCCATCAAGTACAAAGCCAAGTACGATTTTCTAAACCTTCGTCCTTACTTTCCCTCTCTATTTTCTCTCTCTACAAATACTTATCCTCACGCCGGAGGGTGGTCATAGAGGGGCCCTCCCATCTCTGCGACGAGCCTAACGGTTTACTGTTTTGCAGGTTTAAGTTCTTATCTCCAATAAGATCCATACCACTTTCACAGGCTCCGGCCTTAGCTCAATTTTGGATCTTCAATTGGCGCCATCTGATTTCACAGCTCACAGTCCTTCACTTTGTGAATTTCTTGAGCAACGAAAGAATTGATCTATGGCGGCCTCGAGTTCCATGAATTCGGGATCAACTGTTGCTAGTATGCAAGCCACGACTACGGAAAGTTTCGCCTCCATGGTGTCAGCTCCTTTGAGCTCGGGACCAGGAACAACGCTACCGTTCATTTTAATGCCAACTTCACAGGCATCAGAGTTTGACATGGAATATCTCTCCAAAAACGCGAGTCTCTTGCGACGGTTAAAAGCTCAACAAGCTAGAGACGAACAAATCCTTGGTTTACGAACCAGGCTATTTCATGACGAAACTCTGGTAAGGACTACGGGTCCTGGAATTTTCGCCTCTCCTATTTTCTCCACAGTTGTTACTTCGGAAACTTATAATGGACATGTGCAGGGTTCCTCCGGACCATCTCTAGCAATGGCAGTGCGGAATGATTCCCAAATAGAAGGGGTCAATGACTCGGAGCTCACTAAACCATATCATCCGGTATCCAAGAAGGCCAAGTCCAAGTTCAATGCACACATCACGCATGCGAAACTCCCTTCGAAGCTCAAAATGCCAACCACAGTAAAGAAATATGATAGCACCACGGATCCGGACGATCACATGTTTTATTTCAATGGGGCCGCATGAGTGGAACAATGGCCGATGCCAGCCTGGTGTTTTATGTTTGTACAAACGTTAACCGGGGCTACACGAGTATTGTTTGATGCTTTAAGTGAAGGAGAAATCAATGATTTTGAGGAGTTCCGAAAGCTGTTCCTTCAAAACTTCAGCCAACAAAGGCACTATTCAAAAGAAATCACTGAAGTACACAACATCCGGAGGAAAGATGGGGAATCTCTGGATAGTTTTATCGACCGGTTCAATCAAGAAAGTATGTAGATCCGTGGGGTGGTAGACCAATTAAGGATATCTGGATTCTGTCACGGTGTTCGGAATAACCAGTTGGTAGAAAAGCTGCACGAAAATCTCCCAAAAACAATGGAAGTACTCATGGAGCGAGCCCGAGCTTTTGCTCAAGGGAAGAATGCTTGTAACTCGGCGCCAGAAGCAGATCAGAAAATGTCTTCTTAGAAGAAAAACGGAGGCTCCGTGTTCGATAAAACTCCATCCGGAAGTAGGGGACGATCGCATCCTTACAGCAGAAACAATCGGTCTCAGCGCGGAAGAAGTTCTGGGTCAAGGTTCTATAATTTGTCGGATCTCTCCAAAACTCCTAGTGAAATCCTCAGTGCCGAAGGAGCAAACTTTCCTACACCTCCGAAGCTTCGAAATCCAGGAGATAAAAACTCCAAAAAATATTGTACCTACCACCACGCACGAGGCCACAATACGGACGACTGCTGGTCCTTAAAACAGGAGATCGAGAAAGCTGTCTGGTCCAGTAAGCTTTCACATCTGGTGAAAGAAATGCAGGAAGGCAAATCCTCCGGTAGTTCGGTAGATAATTCAAACAACCAATCAGCGATTTCCATGATACGGAAAGTGAATAATCAAGGCGTCAAACAGACCAATCATCATTTGGCCGCATGGATGCATCAACCGATCGCTTTTCCTCCGATCACTCCGGGTGAAGTCAAAGACGGACCGATCATCGTATCAGCAGTCATAGCAGGACACAAGGTCCGGCGGATTTATGTTGATAGCGGAAGCGCCTCCAAATTAATGTACCAGCAGCGCTTCTAACAGATGGCTCCGCAAACCAAGGCGAAGTTAATACAAGTATCTATGCCATTAGTAAGCTTCTCCGAAGAAGTGGTTCAGCCAATTGGGCATATCACACTACCAACCACATTGGGTACCAGAAGTTTGGGTAGAACCGTTAACTTAACATACTTGGTGGTCGGAGCAAGGTCCGTTCATAACGTCATATTGGGGAGACCGAGGATGTGTGCTTTCGGAATTATTAGCTCCACCATTCATGGATCATTGAAATTCCCCACCGAAGCTGGCGTAGAAACATTACATTCTGAGTCTACCATGTGTGTCACGGAAATACGGCAAAGCGAGGGGAGTAGTGCACAGTCTCCGGATATCCTTACAGAAGAATGTGCTATCTACCCACATTTTCCGGAACAAAAGGTCGCTATCGGAGCTCAACTCCCCGCACGAACCAAGAAGCGCCTGTGGAAACTATTATCCAGCTCCCTTGATGTATTTGCTTGACAAACTTCAGACATGGTTGGGGTTCCTCGCTCCTTGGCCGAGCATGTTGGTGCACACATCTGTCGTCTTCGTCTTATATCGAGTCTTAGTTCCGTTGCGGTTTTGATCAAGACATGATGTCATCATACTCATTGATGACATCATGAAAATGACATCAGAGTGACATCATCACAAAAGACAAAGCAAGTTTCAAATCATGAAATCAGAATGTTTGATTTCGCTTGAAGACAAAATAATGTCAAAGGTTTCGCTTGAAAGGAAAGTTGTGGATTTCGCTTGAAGTGTTTCCAAGCGAAATCTCAACTATATAAATAGGCATTTGGTCATTTCATTTGTAACAATTGTCTCAGAGTGATACCGAAGTGCTGCCGGTATACTTTTCGACTGTACACACTGTTATATCAATACACAAGAGGATTATAGTGATAAACAAGCTGTTTCATCGTCAGTTTCTTAGTTTCCGCATCTGAAACTGTTTTATCTCTTCTGAACGACTCGTTCGGGTCCGCAAACGATCCTACAAGTGGTATCATAGCTCAGGAGGAAGAGATTTCGCCAAAACAGCTCGTTTTTTGTCACTTTTTCTGATTTTCTACACCTTCTTTCAAAACCGAACAAATTTTTACGGTTAAAATCGGTTCATATTCTCACATAATGTGCGTAAACATGTTTTAACAAATCCTTGAGAGTTTCAGATCTAAAATCGTCTTAAATCTTGTTCAATCGGACCAAAATCAGATCGTTATTTGCTGACATCATGTTGGATTTCGCTTGAAAATAGTGAGAGTTTGAAGCGAAATTGAGGATTTCGCTTGAAAACAGCAGTTTGTTTGAAATACGTGTGGATTTCGCTTGAAATAAGTTGACTGTGTACGTCGAATTGTGTGTAACTTTGAAGTATGTGGTCGGTTTACATGTGTTGTTGCCAGCTTTAGCATGTGTTGTCAGTTTGCACTGATATTCGCAGTTGCATGTGATTCTTGTCTCTCGGCCAAATCAAATAAATGTGATCATGTGATGTCGGCACATTGAATTTGATTATAGTTCCAATAAAATTTACATGTGTTTGAACGGTTTATTAATGTGAGGTACATGTGACTAGAGTAGTTCAATTCATGTGAAAAGGTCAATTGGTTTTGTTCGAGATGAACATGTGATATACTCATTTCGTTTTTTTGAGATTGTCAGCCACTCATTTTTAGTGCAAAAAAAAAAAAAAATTCAAAGGTGATTAGTTCATGTGATTTCATGTGAAAACGAGGGGGTCAGTGCATATGATATTAGTGATTGTGCTTTGAGTAGTGTGAACCGATTGAAAGTTCATCGATTATTGTGAATCATTTTGATCAATGTTGTCAGTTTGTTGGGACAAGTTATCACGAGTTATTGTGTCAGACTATATTGAGAGTTCCAATTAGAAAACAATAGGTTTAAAATTAAATTGATATCAGTATACATGTGTTAAGAATTTGGTCCAATCAAAGAGTTTTGAAAGAATCAAGTTGTCGGCACCTCCCATGTGATTATACTTGATGATGTCAGTTTTAGTGGTTGTGTCGTTTCATTAAAGTCAAGATTGGTGATATTATTAAGTGTGTTGTCCGCTCAAGTAATTCAAAGGCCCAAGTTTTCAACATTATAAAGTCATCAGCCCAAGTTTTTACATCATTTACAGCCCAACTGTGTTGATTAAAGTTCACAAGAGACGTTTCAGTTTGTTTGAATTCGAACTCTTTCTGGTTGTGTGGTTTAGTCAGGTCGGTTGTTGATCCGGGTCATAGCAGTCCGCACAGTTTGTCATTCTGCAGTCCGCACAGTGTGTCAATGTTCAGTCCGCACAGTGTGTCAACCTTCAGTCCAAACAGAATTATCACCAGTTCGAGTACCAGTTTTATTCTGTTAATCGATAAGTTTTTAAAATGATTATTTGTTTATCTGTTTCAGGTATTATTGTGTCACGAGGAGAATCAGTTCGTGTGAAAGATTGTTTGAGAAATTTTTTGATTCCGAGTCATGGATACCGAGTTCTACAATGCATTTGCAACACCGTCTGGTCCATCTACTATTGCTCAGAACATGAATTTGGAAAACGAGACGGGAACCACCCAAAAGCCCCCGAAATTGATGAGTATCGAAGACTACTATGGGTGGAAAGATAGATTCGAAAACTGGGTTCAGGCTAACCATCTTAGGTCATGGGAATGTATTTTGAAGAAATATGTTTTGCCACAGACTGATTTGAAAGTTAATAAAAAAATACATGAATTTAGTAATGAAGAACGTGATATGTATAGATCTGAAAAGATGATGATTAGTCTACTTCAACAAGCTATCAAAGAAGACATTTTCATACTGCTTCAGCTTGACAAAACTTCAAAGTCAATTTGGGATGCACTTAAAGTCAAATTTGAGGGTAGCGAGAAAATGATTAAAAGCAAGAAGGCACTGTTAAAGAAAGAATTTGATTTGTTCAGCAGTCTACCAGGTGAAGACACAAAGAAGCTGATTGAAAGATACTGTCACCTTGTGCGATCTATGTCAATGCTTAGTATAGAAAAGGAGTCTGAAGAGTGGGTAGACAAATTAGCTGATGCGTTACCGCAAAAAGAGTGGGGAACTTATTTGATGATTCTGAAAAACACAGGGGTTTATGATGGGTTATCAATTGGTGAGTTTATCGAAAAGATTGAGGGTCAAGATTTGGAACAGCAAAAGATCGCGAGAATGAACAGTCCAAGTGGTCAACAGGATGTAAAAATGTATTATAAAGGAAGTGTCCCGGTTTCAGAAACTGAGAGAAGTCCAAAAATCCAGACTGCGTATAGTGCTGGGGATTCTACAGAAAAGATTGATCAAAGTTCAAACAAAAGCAGCAGTGGTTTCTCATTATATCCAAGTGTCAATCCAAAGAGTTCATCAGAAAGCTTTCAGTCCCAAAGCACAAAAACAGGAAATGGTTATGTGATTCAGTGCAACATCGCTCTAAATCTTCCAGAAGGTCAAAGTTTTTCAGAAGACACTGCTAAAGACCACATGGCTCTACTTGGTTCTGTGTTGTTATCATATGAAGGTCTAGTTGCAGGTCGGATCGGAAATCCTATGCTCACCAAAGAGGATTACGATCAGATAGACGCCGAAGAGATGGAACTGATGGACATTAAATGGTGTCTTGCTAGTGTTCTTAGACGTGCTGAAAAATTCAAAACGATTACCGGGAGAAATGACTTTCTTGATGCTCATGTATCTACTTTAGGTTTTGATAAATCTAAAGTTACTTGTTTTCGATGCAGGGAGAAAGGCCATTTCAAGCGGGAGTGCAAGAATAGGGAAGCTAGTGGAGCTCAGAATCCGTTCGGAAAAGACGATTACTACCGAAAAGCCATTTATCAGCAAGTTGGTCAGTCACAAGACTCACAAACGGCTCATGGTAGAAAGATTGAGGATTCAAAGAGAGGATGTTTGGTAGATTTCAACTGGAGCAACTATATATCTTCTGATAGCAAAGCATGCATAGTCGATCAAGATGATGAGAGACTACCTGAAGGTTTCAGTTGGGATATGTTTGTTGATGAAAAGGGTGATTTCAAAGCTTTCATTGCAAAGATTGTTAGAGAACCAGACATGTTCGCCACATGGATGAAATCTATTGGTGAGATAGTGAAAAGTGTGAAGGAACAGTCTGTTACGTCTGAAGAAAGCTCAGAAAGTGCTGATGAAGATTCACTAAGTGCAGATGAGAGTGTGCAAAATGATGTTACTTCAGAAAAAGAAGTTGTATTTGATCAAACACCGTCTGATTCTGGTGTATCAGATGCTGATTCTGAAAAATCTGTACAGTTTGATCAGTCACCGGTTGATAATAGCAGTGATGATGAGGAAGAAAAACATATAAATGTTGCAAAATCTCATCTTTCTCCTGAAAGTTTTCATTTCTATTTTGCAGATCGCTTGGAGAAGCTGAAAGAGAAACGAGCTGCAAAAGAACAAAAGGATTTGAAGACTGAAAGTGATGCTGAAAAGGATGAAATTGTTCAAACTAAAGAAAATGTTGAAAGTGTTGCTGAGATGACTACTGAAGCTGAGAAGGTGAAAGAAGAAGAAAAGGTGATTGAAGAAGAAAAAGTGGTTGAAGTGGTAAAGACAATTGAAGTTGAAAAGATTGTTGAAGTTGTCAAGCCTTGCACGAAGTGTTTGGAAGCTTGCAAGGAATGTGCAACAAAAGACGAGATAATTGCTGAGTATGAGAAGAAAAAGGAGCAGTTATTGTTCAACCTCAATTATGTAAAAGAATCTGATGATGTCTTGAACAAAACAGTAATTGGTCTCCAAAAGACAAATTCAGAAAGAGAACAAGCACTTACGATGATGAATGCTGTGATGATGACAAAACAGAAAGCCACCAACTTTTACATCGAAGAAAGTGCTAAATGGAAGCAAGAGTTGGAGACAGAGAAGATTGAAAATGAGAGAATTAGACGTTTATTACAAAGTTATTCTAGTTCTGATTATCTCATTGATCGTATTTACCCAACTGTTGCAGGTATGGAAGCTTTTCAAGATGAGAAGCCAAAGAAGAAGAAAGATTGTGGTAAGAAACCGACTGTTAGCTATACCAAGTGTCCGCCTCCAATTTGGGAAGGGTATTCTCCTAGAAAACCAAACGAGGAGCAACTTGAAAAAGCAGTCAATATAAAGCTAAAAACCGACACAACTGACGTTTTACCAGATAACATTGATGTCACGTTTACCTCGTCTGATACTGATCATGAGTCTGAGTTAATAAAAAAGGTGGTCGATCAGGTGTTGGATACTGAGGAGGACTCTGAGTCAAAGTCTGAGTCTGGAGGGTCAAATTCGTCAGTCAACAGTCAAAATTCGTCGGTTAAACGGTCTTACAGTAAAGAATTTTTATTATCAAAAGCAAATTTGGATGATGAAACATTTGAAGTCGCATACACTTTAAATGATTCTGACAAATTATACTCTGACAAAGAGTTTCCAATAAGAAGTGTTCGTTTTGATATGATCAAAAAGGTTTTCAAAATGACAGAAATTAATATTTCTGAAATAAAAGATTTAAATCTTACTGAAAAACCTAAAAAGTACACTTCAAGAGTTCAACAACGGTTAAACAAGAAAAAGGGTTACAATTCTGGTTCTGGTTTTTAAAAGAAACAAAACCAAAATCGTAGCTACAAAAAGAAAGGTCTTGGATTTATTCCACCAGAAAATCATAAGAATTTGAAAAATTCTAAAACAAAAACAGAATTTGTGTCAGGTGGAAGTGCAGAAGAGGAACAAAAGAAACCATTCTGGAGACAGTCAAATCAAGAGTTTCTTGCTGAAAAGAAGAAGAATGGAACTGAATTGTTTTATCAAAGAGAGACTCGTACCTGTTACAAGTGCAATGAAATTGGTCACATTGCATGGAATTGTCAGAAAAATGCCAAAACAAAATAGGGAGTTTCTCAGAAATTGAAAGAGAAAGTTGTTGATGTTGAACCACCAATTGAAAAATTTAAAATTTTTGAAAACTCAACTTATGAGGTTGGTGAATGTTCTAAAAAGAATTTTTACAAAAAGAATGCAAAAGACAACCAAGTGTGGGTTGTTAAGAAAGATGATGAGAAAGTCGGTGATGAATCTGGTTCCACAAAGCCAGAAGAGCCACAGGTTGAGATGAAAATTTCAGTGAATGATGATGAGTTTCCATCACTGAAATTTGAAGAAGTTAAACAGAAAGTTGGTAAGGTTGATATCTCGAATCAGTTTTACAACGAGAAAACTAAGTTTGATGTCGAGAAAACATTTAATGGAAGTGTTAAGAAAATTTTTGGGAAAATGTTGAATGGGAAAGTTAAGGGGGTTAAAGATTTTTATGCAACTAAAAAGGCAACTTATAACCCTACTGCGCAAGAACTAAAAGCCATCAAGTCTGAAAAGACTTGGATGGAAGTCTGTTTCCCTTGAAGTCTTAGGACTATGCCGGAGAGATCCCAAGTTTGTAATCGTGGATCAGGAATCGGCATCTTTCTTGATAATTGTTTTTGTGATTGAATTTTAAAAAATGTTTAAATTGTTACAGGATAAGTGTGAATTGCCGGAGCTTCCAGGTTGGTAAGTGTGAAGCAGGAATCGGCATTTTGATTGGTAAAAGGGTTTGTGTAGAGGTTTATTCCTACATAGGCTTTTATGTTTTGGATATTTTTACAAGTGGTAAGAGGTTGGATCTTACAAGTGATTATTCAAGGTCATTAGTTTGAACTTGATGTAATCCTGATACAAGTGATTAAATAGACAATGTGATGAACCACACCCCTAATCTACAAGTGGTTAAATCAACAAAACTTATTTTCCGGAAAAATCATTTTGGTTAAAACAAACTTGAGTGTTTTGAAATCATAATGAGAAAATAGTTTTGTGAAAGGGGGAGTTCTGATTGTTTATCCCAAGTGGATGGAGAATTGAGGTAATTCGATATCAGTTGTCAAGTTCTTGTATAGTTTGTTTTCAAATTTCCTAAAATGTATTTTCATTTTAGGGGGAGTAGAAGTTTTCAGAAAATCCAAAAACATTAGAAAATTTGAAAAAGCCAAAAACATGATAAAATCAAAAATGAGTTTTAGTGTCAAAGACGAGGAAATGATAGTACATCAGTAGACAGTCACAGTATGCTAAAGAAATGTAATGTTTAAATAGCGTTAAACAGTATCACTGATGATATGCCGATAGGTTTTTACACATTTAGTAAGCTTTTTCGGGATATAAACTGTCACGGCCCCCGACCCGGTTTGACCCGTTTCAAGAGCCGCGGGACAGAAATTTTGCGGTATTTAATTAACTGAGTTTGACAGCGGAAGTTTTCATCAGGATCTTTTAAAATATAAATATTTCCCGATTATTTTATTTCACAATTTGGGATAAAACCCGGTAATTTACAATAGTTTGATTTCACGAGGAAATCTTTTATTTTTACAAAACATGTTTCTTTATTTTATACTGAGCCACTTCCTTGAGCTTGTAGTGCTATATGGCACTTTTCCTGATTCATAACAGGTCACCTGAAACATGTTTGAAAAAGGTTTTGTCAGCGGGAAATACTGAGTGAATCATTCTATTTTGCATAATGATGCATAGTTATCAATTACAGCATAAGAGCGATTACAATGGCTTCTATCTTATTTTTATCTGGCATTCTGTCACAATGGTGACATGTCACAATGGTGACATGTCACAATGGTGACATGTCACAATGGTGACGATGGTCATACCACTATTTAGATCAATGAACTTAAATAGTGATGATTATCCCTGTAGGTCAATGAACCTAACAGTGATTATCCCGAGTAGGTCAATGAACCTAACAGTGATTATCCCGAGTAGGTCAATGAACCTAATTGGGAGAAAATTAGTAATGTGCACAATACCCCACTAACCAGTAATTCAAGATATCCACGACTTAGTCCCTGTAATTATAACCTTGAAAATAATTTGAGGTATTGTAAAATAGTTGATAAAAAGAGAATGACTCACAAACTGTGAGAAAAGGAGAATGACTCACATTGCAGAGTTATACGGGCAGAGTTTGGCCTACTGATTTAGCCTTAAATCCTAAATTTAATAATAGGCACACAATTCGGGGTTAGTAATCAATCCAGCATTTACGATAACTCACAAGATCAACCATCACAACGAATGACAAAGTGCTATGCTTAAACATCCATCGAATTAACGACTAATGACAAAGCATCACTCTAATGTGGGCAGCACTTAAACATCCATTGAGTACATTGATCGATCGGACAATGAATCGTAATAGCGATTGTGCTAATACCTTGATTGCGGCGTCGATTTAGTGCCTGTGTGTGTTAATTGGAGTATACAGAACTTATCTCAGCGCATAAAGTGAATTTGAGCGTCGTTCTGAAGCCAGAATTCAAGTCCCAATCTCCTGTATTTATAGGTGAATTTTGACCCTGAGGCGGCCCACGTGAGTTTTAAGCTAACCTGAGGCGGGCCGCGTGAGACCTATTTTTTAGCATAGGGTTGCCACATGTGGGACTAGCTCAGCTGAGTCGACGGTTTTCGTAAATTCCTTTCTGCCTACGTTTTAAGTGGATAATCGTCAATAGGGTTTAACCCCCCCTGAGTTTTAGGGGCCCTAATCCTGATTCTGATTTTTCTGAAAATCTTAGGGTTTGTGCAGAATCACTTGGGTTTCTTAATTAGGGTTTCCTATTGGTCAATTTAATAAAATAAATATGAATTTTGATGAGAATCGTTACATTCTCCCTACCTTAATAAAAATCTCGTCCTCGAGATTTACTGGAATAATTGAGGATACTTTCTCTTCATTTCGGATTCCCGTTCCTAAGTATATTAGGGTCCTATCTTTGAATCCCACTTTTCTTTAACTAACACTACTCGTTTACCTTTCTATCTTGGAAAGGTACTACCAAAGATTCATATAATAGATATTTCTTGAGATTGGATACATGAAATACATCATCTACTCCAGCTAACTCTCCTGATAAGCAACTGGTACTATATGTTGGATCACTGGAAATGGTTCTACGTACCTTTCTTACCGAATTTAACAACTCCTTTCCAAGGAAATACTTGCAATTAGCATTTTGTCTCCAACTTAAACTCCAACGGCTTTCGTCTATTATCTGTATAACTTTACTGACTATCTCTAGCTGTCTTCAGCCTTTCCTTCGTGATACTGAATATCACAGTCGTAGTCACTTGGAATTTTCATCCATCTCCTTTGCCTCATGTTTAATTCTTTTTGCCCAATTATATATCTTAAATTCTTATGATCCGTATAGTAAACTTACTTCCATACAGATAATGTTTCCAAATCTTAAGGGCAAAATTTATGGCTCCTAATTCTAAATTATGTGTTGTATAATTCTCTTTGTGCTTTTTCAACTGTCTTGAAGCATACGCAATTACCTTCTTGCGTTGCATAAGCACACATCCTAATCCTAGTTTTGAAGCATTATAATATACTTCAAAATCTTTAGTTCATAAGGCTAATATCTGAGTATTTGGTTAATTTCTGCTTTAAGATCCTCATTCAAACTTAGCTATTTTACAGGTTAACTTAGTTAATGATATAACTATCTTAGAAAAATCCTTAATAAATCATCTGTAGTATCCGACTAAACTTCTAATTTTCCATTGAGGATTAGGGAACCTTTCATTTGGTAATATCTTATCAGGATTTATGTGAATACCTTCGGGATTTACCATATGACCTAAAATTGCACTTCTAGCAGCCAAAATTCATTCTTCGAAAATTTGGCGTAAAGCTTTTCTTTTCTTAACAAAGTTAAGAGTACATGCAAGTGCTGATAATGTTCTTCCTAACTTTTGGAATACATAAGTATATCGTCGATGAAGACTATTACCACTTTATCCAAATATGGTTTACAGATCCTATTTATCATGTCCATGAATGCTGCAGGTGCATTCGTTAATCCGAAGGACATGACTGTAAACTCGTAATGACCATACCTAGTTCAGAAAACAGCCTTAGGTACGTCTTCCTCTTGTACTTTCAATTGAGGATATCCGGAACGTAAATCGATCTTAGAAAAATATCTATCTCCCTGGAATTGATCAAATAGATCATCAATTCTAGGTAATGGATATTGATTCTTAATTGTAACCTTATTCAATTTCCTATAATCAATACATATTCTCATCGAACCATCCTTTTTCTTAACAAACAACACTGATGCCTCCCATGAGGATAAACTAGGTTGTATGAAACCTTTACTTAATAATTCATCTAATTGCTTTTTCAATTTTAATATTTCTGTAGGTGCTAACCGATAAGGTACCCTGGCTTATCGGTAAAATTCTTGGAATTTAGATGAATCCTAAATTCTATCTCCCTTATCTTGTGGTAATCCAGGTAAATCTTCTGGAAATACATCTGGGTATTCTGAAATTACAGAAATTTCCTTAATTTCTTTATCTTTAGTATTAATGATTACTGAAATCATATAAACTATTCCTTGCTTTCGTTCATAACTAACAACTTTCATTAGATATGAACTTTATGGGTTTACATGGCTTATCTCCTGTAATCATTATTACTTCTCTAGTGGTTGCACAAATTTCTATGGAATTCTTATCATAGATAATTCGAGCATAGTTGTTTACTAATCGATCCATTCTTAGCACAATCTTGATTTCAACTAATTTCATAGATAATAGGGTTGCAGAAAATTTATGAGTTTAAAAATTCTATTTCTACGTTTTGCAGAACCTTATTTACTTTAACTGAATGCCCATCTGCCGTTTCTATTGTAGAAATTTATCTAATGCTGGTTAATGGTAAGTTAAGAGTTTGGCAGAGTAAAGTATTTATAAAACTTTGGTTAGCACCAGAGTCAAATAATACTGTTGTGTAAACGTTGTAAGCTAAGAACATACCGGCTATCACATCTGGAATCATCTCGGCTTCTTGAGTAGTCAGCTGGAAGGCTCTTATATTCCTTTTTGCTCCTTCTGCTGATTTGGCTTTATTGTCAAATGGTTTATTCAGTTTTGGATAATCTGGCCTAAGATGTCCAGTTTCTCCACAGTTGTAACAAACTGAAAATTTCTTTCTCCTACAGTCTTCTTCTTGATGCCCTGGAATTTTGCAAAAATTGCAATATCCTTTGCATCTTCCAAAATGCTTTCTTTTGCAAAAATTGCAAAATGGACTAATAGAAGATTGCCCATTCCCTCCTTTCTTGAAATTGTTATGGTTACCCGAACGGAATTCTTGGGTAATCTTTTGGGCTACTTCCTTCCTTCTATTTTCTTCTCTTGTCCGTACTAGCTCGTCAGTCAGAGTATTGGCTAAATCCACCACATCATCAATTGTGCGAGGTTTCGCAGCTTTATATTACGGATTTCGGAAATCAAACCCCAAATATAACGAGAAATAAGTACCGGCTCTGGCGAAGCCAGGGTTGGTACCACTCGAGCATATTCAAAGAATGTCGTAGTATACCCTCTACAATCTACATCTACCATCCGATGGGTTAGAAATTTATTTGCCATTTGATCTTTTTCATATTCAGGACAGAATTTTCTTTCTACAAGACTCTTAAATTCTTTCCATTTCATGGCATAAGCCCTATTTCTTCCTTTAGCTTGTAACACTGTGTTCCACCATTCTAGCGCCACTTCTTTGAAAAGGTTTGACGCATACATGACCTGATCATCCTGAGCACATTTACTTATGGCAATTACTGCCTCGGTTTTCTCTAACCAACGCAGCGTCGCAGTCGCTCCTTCATTGCCTGCAAACTCAGTGGGTTTACAAGCAAGAAATTCTTTGTAAGTGCAACCAGGCGTTGCAGTTTTCCTTTTCTTAGGGAGCGGAGCTTGCCGTGGTTCATTATCATGATTAACATGATTATTGCCTCCGTTTACGCTATTACTGAAATTATCTTCAGAAATACGTTTACTAGGAACAATTTGTTGCGATTCGATTGGATTTTTAATAGCAGCAACGATTGATGGAATAGCATTGGCTATCCCTTGAGCAACTATTCCTGGAATAGCGTTGGCTATCCCTTGAGCAACGATATTTTCTATATCCTGCCTAGTCATAAATTGATCCCCCGGTTGTTGCTCAGATTGATTAACCTCATTAACTGGTTCATTATTAGTGTTTTCCATCTGATAACTAATTTATAGATAAATAATTAGTATAAAAGAATAATCCAATGTCACAATTTAATTGCACATAATCACGTAAACGAATATACAAACAAAATTGTAACTTTTCTAATATTATATCATGCATCTATATACAACCGTTTTATTATTTTATTTTACACATACTGATTTTACTATTACTATTACACAACCATAGTTTCATAATCCCCTATCCTTTTGTCAGATGATATTCTAGTAACGGCGTTCCTTCTCGTCGTATTTCCAGGAGATATGTCCCAAAATTTCTTGGATCCTATTCCCAGCATCCATTTTGTCAAAATGATGGAGTTCAGTCATATTCTCGTTACTCATTGGTGAATTTGGTAAAGGTTCTGAATTGAACTTAGGAAAAAGCTTATAGGGATGGTTTTGTAACAGTATTTCATTAGTCACCCATTCGTCTATTTGCGAGTGGATTGAAGGGTTTGGAATAGCTGGTTCTATTCTCATTGGTAGTTGTGTTTCAAGAGAATGAATAAAAACATTTTCATGAACAGGCTTAATAGTATCATCGGTTGCCATTATAAAATCTAGTTCTTCTTGAGATGGTAACCCCTCAATTTTTCTAGAACTTTCCCCAATTTCTATTTTCTTAGGCTTAGGTTTCTCGAGAGGTGAAACGTTGAATTCTATAGGTTCTTCTATGTCTGGAATATACTTATTGAAATCTCTGGAAACTTCTATTCTTACTGGATAGAGATTTAAATTCTGAAGGGCTTCCGACAGATCACTCATGCTGTTTATGCAAGATACACACAATTACTAAGTTTAAAAATTATATCAAATTTCATAGAAAACTTTTAAATATTATTTCATATTGGGTAACTATGAAACAACCGAATATGAAAATATACTAGGTTTTATTTGTAAATTTATTTACTGAATAAGGTTTATAGACTGTAGATAATAAAAGTGCTAAAATTTTGAGTCAAATTATTTAAAGATTTATATTTACTACTACAGTAGCTAACATATAAAAATCTACCCATACTGTTCAAAATTAGTCAGATAATAAAACATATAATCACAAAATAGCAATCAATAAAAGATTAAGTATTTTCTAAATACTTAATTGGCTTAAATCAGTGGCTCAATAAGTGGCTCTGATACCACCTTTTTCTGTCACGGCCCCCGACCCGGTTTGACCCGTTTCAAGAGCCGCGGGACAGAAATCCTGCGGTATTTAATTAATTGAGTTTGACAGCGGAAGTTTTCATCAGGATCTTTTAAAATATAAATATTTCCCGATTATTTTATTTCACAATTTGGGATAAAACCCGGTAATTTACAATAGTTTGATTTCACGAGGAAATCTTTTATTTTTACAAAACATGTTTCTTTATTTTATACTGAGCCACTTCCTTGAGCTTGTAGTGCTATATGGCACTTTTCCTGATTCATAACAGGTCACCTGAAACATGTTTGAAAAAGGTTTTGTCAGCGGGAAATACTGAGTGAATCATTCTATTTTGCATAATGATGCATAGTTATCAATTACAGCATAAGAGCGATTACAATGGCTTCTATCTTATTTTTATCTGGCATTCTGTGACAATGGTGACATGTCACAATGGTGACGATGGTCATACCACTATTTAGATCAATGAACCTAAATAGTGATGATTATCCATGTAGGTCAATGAACCTAACAGTGATTATCCCGAGTAGGTCAATGAACCTAACAGTGATTATCCCGAGTAGGTCAATGAACCTAATTGGGAGAAAATTAGTAATGTGCACAATACCCCACTAACCAGTAATTCAAGATATCCACGACTTAGTCCCTGTAATTATAACCTTGAAAATAATTTGAGGTATTGTAAAATAGTTGATAAAAAGAGAATGACTCACAAACTGTGAGAAAAGGAGAATGACTCACATTGCAGAGTTATACGGGCAGAGTTTGGCCTACTGATTTAGCCTTAAATCCTAAATTTAATAATAGGCACACAATTCGGGGTTAGTAATCAATCCAGCATTTACGATAACTCACGAGATCAACCATCACAACGAATGACAAAGTGCTATGCTTAAACATCCATCGAATTAACGACTAATGACAAAGCATCACCCTAATGTGGGCAGCACTTAAACATCCATTGAGTACATTGATCGATCGGACAATGAATCGTAATAGCGATTGTGCTAATACCTTGATTGCGGCGTCGATTTAGTGCCTGTGTGTGTTAATTGGAGTATACAGAACTTATCTCAGCGCACAAAGTGAATTTGAGCGTCGTTCTGAAGCCAGAATTCAAGTCCCAATCTCCTGTATTTATAGGTGAATTTTGACCCTGAGGCGGCCCGCGTGAGTTTTAAGTTAACCTGAGGCGGGCCGCGTGAGACCTATTTTTTAGCATAGGGTTGCCACGTGTGGGACTAGCTCAGCTGAGTCGACGGTTTTCGTAAATTCCTTTCTGCCTACGTTTTAAGTGGATAATCGTCAATAGGGTTTAACCCCCCCTGAGTTTTAGGGGCCCTAATCCTGATTCTGATTTATCTGAAAATCTTAGGGTTTGTGCAGAATCACTTGGGTTTCTTAATTAGGGTTTCCTATTGGTCAATTTAATAAAATAAATATGACTTTTGATGAGAATCGTTACATAAACTTAAATTCAAACTTGCTTATTTGTGGGGAACACTACTTGGATATATAGGTAACCCCTGAAATCTCGTTTGAAAGGTCCCTCTTTCTGAGATACTAGGTCTTTATGCTCAGTGATATCTGGGGTATTATCCCGGGACTTCTGATTTTGCGAAAGCAATGGCCTAGTCCCCGGAGAATACTTTCCGCATGCTTGAAATATAGCGCAGCCCTCAGGAAATTGATGAAACAATAAAATTGATAATCATTGCTGTTGTAATCAAAAGATCCTCTAAAGGGGACCCACCGAAAGTCGAAGCCGTCATCTCTCTGCGTATCGAAAGATCGACCTGAGCTCTCACGGCCCTCGTACTATAATTTATTCCCCTGACAGATATCATCTGTGGTATACTCACCTGTAAGACTGAATATTGGGATCTGGATACGGGAGTATATTCAAGAGGTGGGACACATGAATGAGTTTAAGTCTTTAAAACATCTAACTCATATCCTGAATCAGTTGAAATTTGTGTGAAAATTTAAGTGGATCAGTATATTGGCATTCTAAGTGAATTGTTTAATTCTTAAAGTGTAACTAAGCTCAACGGTACTTGTGACGTCTCATAAACTGATATGATCCTCTTGCACGAACTCACAAAAATATTGTCTGTAAATATTTCTTTACTGCATTTTGTTGTTTATTTCAAAAATACAAAAAGATTTTCAGTGTGTTTTAGCATAAACTTTTGAAAAAGTCAAAAAGATTTTCGACAACTGATGTTGGAAAGCTGATTTTCAAAATTCCAAGTGCTAAACATGATGACATTGTTGTGAGGGGGAGTGTGTTTTGAAATGTCAAAATGTATTTTTTTAATCATCAAGTGGTTCATCATGAGTTTGTGATCTGAGGGAGAGTGATTGTTGATGCTTATGTTTATGAGAGGGAGTCATCTGATTATATCAGAATGTTGGTGCATTTAAATTGTTAAATTTAGAAATTCATTTCTGGGTTAAGAATGTGCAGGAATAGCCAAGTTTCGATTCTGGAAATTGAAGATTCTATAGAGTGCCAGGTTTAAGATTCTGAAGACAAAGAAAGCCAGACAAAGATCCTGAAGCAGATGATGCTGAAGAACTAACGGAATACCAGCACATTGCAAGGAGGAGTCTGTTAATTTTGAGAGAAAGAATGAAGCTCAAAAACTGATTAAGACTGAAGATGCAAAGACTCGACATGTAAGACTCGTCAACATCTGAGGGGGAGTCTGTTGGTGCACACATCTGTCGTGTTCGTCTTATATCGAGTCTCGAGTGCGTTGCGGGTTTGATTAAGCATGATGTCATCATATTGAATGATGACATCACAATATGACATCAATATTGACATCAACATATTGCAACTACACATGAAATTGCATGCAAAGTTGAAATTAGAATGTTGTTTTTGTCGGTTTCGCTTCAAAGTCAAATGCATGGATTTCGCTTGAAGTGATCTAGAGGATTTCGCTTGAAGTGTCTCAAGCGAAATCATGTATAGTATAAATAGGTTAGTTGACTTGTCATTTGTAACAATTGTCTCAGAGTGATACCAAAGTGCTGCCGGTATACTTTTCGACTGTACACACTGTTATATCAATACACAAGAGGATTAAAGTGATAAACAAGCTGTTTCATCGTCAGTTTCTTAGTTTTCGCATCTGAAACTATTTTATCTCTTCTAAACGACTCGTTCGGGTCCGCAAACGATCCTACAGAGCACAAGTTAAATATTTTGCACGCAGTAAAACCGATCGCTCAGAGAAAGAGGAACATGGCTCTGGCTCGTCATAAAGTCATTGCCGAAGATGTACGTAAGCTGTTAAAAGCCGGAATTATCAGGGAAGTGCGATATCAAACCTAGGTCTCCAACCCAGTAATGGTCACCAAAAAAGACAACACATGGAGGATGTGCATTGATTTCTCCGACCTCAATAATGCATGTCCGAAGGACTGTTATCCTCTTTCGGACATCGATCTAAAAATCGATTCCATGACAAGCTTCTGTCTTAAATGCTTTCTGGATGCATATATGGGATACCATCAGATACAAATGGCTCTAGAGGATGATGACAAGACGGCATTTGTAACAAATGAGGGTCTCTTTTGTTACACCAAAATGCCGTTCGGATAAAGCATTCAAGGGTCAAATCGGAAGAAATTTGGAAATCTACGTAGATGATCTGGTCATCAAGAGCGAGGCCCAAGATAATATGATCGATGACATACTTGAAACCTTTACCAGGCTTCGGAGTATCAATCTCAAGCTGAACCCTAGAAAGTGTTCTTTCGGCCTGGAATAAGGTAAGTTTTTGGGGGTACGGATAACTCAGTCCGGCATTCAAGCTCATCCCGACAAGATTCAAGTCGTAGTTTCCATGCAGCCTCCGAAAACAGTAAAAGAAATTCAATCTTTGAATGGCAAGCTCGTAGCACTACACCGTTTCATCTCCAAAGCTGCTGACCGCACCATTCCTTTCATGAATGTTTTAACAAAGTATACCGGTAAGGGTCAGATTGAGTGGACGACGGAAGCAGATTCAACTTTTTAGGAACTAAAAGTTTGCCTTGGGTCTTTACCTACGTTGACCGCACCAGTGACTGGAGAAACTGTCACCGTATATCTCTCCGCCTCTCATTTCGCCATCAGCGCAGTACTCGTGGTACACCGAGATCAAGAACAAATACCGGTTTACTATGTACGCCGCGTTTTAAAAGACTACGAGACCAGGTATCCGATGATCGAAAAACTGGCACTCGATTTGGTACATGTATCAAGACGACTCCGAAGGTATTTTCAGGCCTTCAACATAGAGGTGCAAACCAATCTCCAGATTATGCAAATCCTAAGAAAACCCGAGGTCTCTGGACGCCTTACGAAGTGGGCTATTGTAACACCCCGAAAACGGGTTTGGTAATCAAACCACGTTTATACTAAAAGACGGGTAATTTACCTTTAGTGGTAAAAGAAACCCGGTGAATATTAGGATTCTTAAATAAACAAGAATTTGCTAACTAGGGATTTTAACCTAGTTAGCTAATAGTTTAGAAATAACTTATAATAGGGTTAAAATTAACCAGAGTTATTATAGAAACTAAAGTGGAGGGACCTAAGTTGTAAAACTTGAAACTAGAATTTGTTAAAACAAATTAAATAAAAACCAAACACACAAATTAGTGTTTTGGTCGATCAGAAGCGCAGGAGAGCGACCAGGAACTCTCATCAAACCCTAACTCCACAAATTTGATCAATTGAAGGCTAATTCCTGTCCCAAATCGAAATCTGAACATAGATACGTGATCCTCATCACAAGGGGGTTACAAGGTATGTAAAATTTGGTGTTAATTCACTGTTTGAAAATCTCATGAAATTGGGAAATCTGAAAATTGATGATGCATGTTTGTTAATTGCATGGAATAGGAACAATATAGTGTCTAGGAGTAAGCCCTAGACAAGTATATGTTGAAATCATGCTTAGCTCAAGTTTTTGTTGATACTAAATTCATGTATGAGTTGTTTTTAGGGTTTTGATTGCAAAAAAATAGTGTTATGATGTCAAGAACAAGCTTAAATTGAAAGCTGAATTCAAACGATTCTTGATCAGAATTTACAGCCAATTTGTATTGGCTGTAACCTGGACAGAAAGTGATAAAATAATGTGTTTCTTGAATCTAGAATGTAATTCCAGGAAATATCTTTAAAACCCCACTGGAATCGCATTTTTTCGACGAAAATCGAGCGTTTTATGAATTTTTCCGTATCAAAGGTTCAAGCTGCGTTTTCTGGCAGAAATTGCAGCCCATCACGAATGTCATAACTCAATTTAGGAATTGAGTTATGATCTCAAATTCTTACTGTAGAAAGTTTTAAGCGATTAAAAGAATCGCCAATTGGAATTTCGTCAATCGGATAAACGAGGAATTTTTAATGAATTTTTCCGTAAGCTGCAGTCAGAAGTGACGAATCTGATTGCAGCTTAGTAAATGAATTTTCACGAATTTTTGGTAAAGAGTTAGATCTTGAAATTTTAACTCAAGGGCTAACCCTCCGAGAGGTACGCCACATAAAAAAATCATAATTTTTGAAGACTTGTAAACAGGTTAAACAAGTCACCAAAAACAGCCAATTTTCATTGATATGAAATGCCTAAATGAAATCGCGGCTTACTAGTTAGTATGTAAAAATTTGATTTTTTTGTTAAGAGTTCGGATGAAATATGCCTAAGTGAGTTCAATGAACCAAATGTGCATATGAATATGTTGGTAAGTCAATTGACTTTTAAAAGTCAAACTAACCAATGATAAAGTCAAATAGTAGTTTCGACATAGAAAATACGTGAGGTGGAATAGTCGTGAATTGAAATGACTAATCTAACCACCTTGTGAATGATGATAGTTTGTCGCCTAACGAGCTAGGTGGAGGCTTGGGAAAGAAGCGGTCAAACGAATCAAGCACGAGAAGAAAAGCATATTCGGATGCGAGGTAAGTGGAGCTTACGCCCCTTTACATTGCTTGCAAAATTACTTAATTTCAAGTATTGCATATGAATGCTACTAAGTGGTTGGTATACAATGTTCCGACACGATTCAATGAGAGTCGGAACAAGGGAAAATGGTAAGAAATCATGAATCATGGTAAAAGGGGTAAAAAGGTGAATTAGTCATGTAATGACGAACAAATAAAAACGGTTTTAAGTAAAACAAGTTAAAGGAAAACCGGGTTAGGTTTAAAGGGATGAAATGGTAACTAAGTACCATCTCATATGGATAAATGGCAAATTAGACTAAATGGGTCAAATGGTGTTGTTAGCACCATTTGACAATTACATTTGACAATCGCTTGTTGAGTTTTGTAATCACAGGAAATAACATAAGTATGCGTTGCTTTAACTAGAAAGATTTAAAGCAAAAGTTATGTAAACGGGTCAATACCTTGACCCGAGCCAGGTACGTTTAAGTAAGCTTTTGGTTAAACATACAATTTTTGGTCAAATATTTAGCGAAAGTCCTTCGTCGTATAGTGAGGGACTAAAGTTGACCAAAACACCCTTGAAGGGTATATCGGGCAAACGACCCATAGGGGGGTTGATTAGGAACTTACATAAAGATTATGGAATCATTAAATATGAATAAAAGTCATAGGAATTCATATTCGTGGGTCAAATGCTCAAAAACGGTCATTTGGAAAAAATGATCAACCAATGGGTAAATTTGGGAAAAAGGGATTCATTATGTTAAATCCGCCACAAAATAGTTGTGGTGGAATATTTGTAGTTAATTAGACATGGACTTTTGTGGCGTCAAAAGAAAAGCACAAGTTCTAGACTAAAATGCATAAATACCTCAAACGGGTCAAAATAAGCATATGGGTGAAATGGATTAAAGAAGGTATATAATTCTATAATCGGAACCTAATATGTTAGACATTATTGAATTTAATAGGTTTGTGAGAAATAAGGGTCAAACAAACTTGTATGTTTGATAAAATCACAAACGGGTCAAATTTTGGTAAAAGAGTATTAAGCCGAAGACTTAAAAGTCTTAAATTTTATCAAGCCGGATATCGGATTTTAACACCATATGATGGAGAATCAAATTCTAAACATGCAGGAAGAAACGGTAAGTCAAACGGATAAGCGGTTTGAAAGATACGAAAGATTTCGTGTCAAATTACGGCAAAATGGAAAAGCTGCATACAGGGTCCACCGTAACTTACGGTACCACCGTAAGTTACGGTGGAGCTGATATGGTTACGGTGGTAACCTACTGTTGTACGGTAGAAGAGTATGAACTCAGGGGCCACCGTAACTTACGGTGCCACCGTAAGTTACGGTGGAGATTATTTTCAAGTCCTTGTTTTCTTTTGAACATCAGTTGTTTCCCGTACTCGTTTGGACATGATTTAAACCCCGTAAGACTAAAGCATTTCATGTTTATGAAATGTAGGTACACTTTGAGATGCCGGAAGACGATCAAGCTCAACGAAGAACCGAACACGATATAGATACACGCTTCCGCTCTTTGCTACGTTGTAAATTTTAAACAACGAATTCAACCACGTGATGTAGAATAACTTATGATTTGTAAAAGTTTTAGTAAACCCGTATTTCCGATGTATATGTAATTGTAATTACATGATTGTTTTCGTAAAAGATTCATTAAACCTTAAATTAACTTAACGGGTGTTACAAGTTGGTATCAGAGCCTTGGTTTAAGAGATTCGAGTATGGTGGGGAGGAACCATGCTTGGACTTAAACCTTATGCTCTTGACAAAGAATAGTGTTCGGTTCGAAGCTTGATCGCAAATCCGGTAAGTACAACTATGTTAATAATTTAGCATGCTAAAGTGTTGTAAACAACACATAAGGCTATCGTGTGATACACGTTACCTAAATTAAATGATGAAAATAGTTGACGAAATTGCGCGCGTTAACGCGTACAATAGAAAAGCCTTGTATTATGATATAGGCATTTAGTAAAGTTGACACTACTAACTTTTATGAATGTTTTAATTGGAGGAAACTCACATTTGAAGATGACGAGGATTGAACAAATTACGGATATGATAGAGGAACGGTCTGAAGTATGACAAGAAGAGCATGCTCACCAAGGACCAAAATCGCGCAACGATTGCGAATAAGTTAATGGCAAGGGGAGCCTGTTAGAGCAAACATTACCAGGTGCACATTTTAAATAACCGCACAAATATTAATATGCAACAAATAAGTAGAAATTGAAAGTTGCATATGTAGATTAAAAACTTGGAAAAACCCGAATAGAAAATGTATTCGGGATATTGTTTCCAAGAGAAACAAATAGAGGCGTTACTTACATAGGGCGTGATGTGAACACTATAAAAAGGTCGTGTATGTCATGTGTTAAATCGCTTACTCTGGCCAAGTAAGTAGTGGCATATGATACCACGAGTTTCTTATAGCGGACACATTTACATCCGATGTAGTAAGGGCGGAGTGAATGGGACTAATTAAAAAGTACCCAAATGAATCAGATAAGCAAAATATTTGATAATAATGTAAACGCACAATCGAGTGACGGAAGCGTATTACATCAAGATAATGAGCCCGAGTGAAGGGACAAAGAAGCATGTAAAATGATTTAGACAAGTATTGGGAGGGAGTGTACTTACACTCGAACCCAGAAAACGCAAGCATGAAAAATGATTTAGACAAGTATTGGGAGGGAGTGTACTTACACTCGAACCCAGAAAACGCAAGCATGTAAAATGATTTAGACAAGTATTGGGAGGGAGTGTACTTACACTCGAACCCAGAAAACGCAAACATGTAAAATGATTTAGACAAGCATTGGGAGGGAGTGTACTTACACTCGAACCCGGAAAATGCAAATATGTCCCTTAACGGGTCATTTTTGTAAAACGTCAAACTTAAAGACAAAGTTGGAATATAAAAATGAAGCGAGGTCTTAATGCATACCGGGAGGGTTGCAATAATAACGACCTCGGTAAAACACCCGGTTGATGGGTAAGAATTAAACACATGCGTAAACCAAGAGACGTGAACGCGGGTGAAAAAAAAAATCAAAGGACTTGGATTACGAGTTATGACTATAAAATCTCGTATATAGAAATTGTGAGTAAATATGTTCAACTATTCGAAGTCAAATGGGTTGAATAAAGAATAAAGTTGATTGTTTATAAGTGATGGATTTCACATTAATAGGTCAAACATGTTGAATATAATATAACGCCGAATGGCACAAATGAGCGCTAGCCAGATAAAGGTAGCGTTAAAAGCAAAAGAATAATGAGCCTGGTAATGGGATATAACTAAATAAGAATAAGTTATGGACTGTCAATATCCTGGTATGGATAATTGACAAAAGTCAAAGAGAAGATCCTAAAACTAAAACTTCGGTTTTACTAAGAAATAATGTTTTTACAAACATAAATTCTGATAGGAATTTAAATAGTAAGCATGAAAGATACAAGTCTTGACACTGATAGGCGCAAGACGATATATTCGAAAAGCGATATTTTCGAAAATGAAATTTTGATATAAATTAAACATGATGTAACACAATCACGGTCAAGAAATGTAATGTGAAGTAGAATCACATTATAACCAAGCAAGCGGTAAAAAGTAACTGGACTAATAAGTCTAATTAGTGAGACCCGTCAAGGTCATTTAAATAAATTTGGTTTGCTTGTAAGCGGTAGGTTCGGTATGACTGAACCGAATAAATAAATTTGAAGACAAAAGAAATTGCTGCTAAAAGTGAAAGATTTCATTAAAGACCTTTAAACGGGTCAAAATAATGGATTCATAAAGAATTCGATAGTATATGAAAGCGATGGATATCGCTAAGTTAACTAAACTAGTGGAAATAACGGGATTACGTTATTTTAAGTTGCACTATGTCGTATGAGATACGTAGACAATTATTGACTAAAAAGATGTTACCATACTTATCTGGTAATACTAACAATTGGTTAAAAGTATAATTAATGTTTAAATGATATCTCGGATCAAATACATTGAGTTTAAACTCAATGAATTAAGTAAGAAAGGGTTTCGAGGACGAAACCTCTTTAAGGGGGGGTAGACTTGTAACACCCCGAAAACGGGTTTGGTAATCAAACCACGTTTATACTAAAAGACGGGTAATTTACCTTTAGTGGTAAAAGAAACCCGGTGAATATTAGGATTCTTAAATAAACAAGAATTTGCTAACTAGGGATTTTAACCTAGTTAGCTAATAGTTTAGAAATAACTTATAATAGGGTTAAAATTAACCAATGTTATTATAGAAACTAAAGTGGAGGGACCTAAGTTGTAAAACTTGAAACTAGAATTTGTTAAGCAAATTAAATAAAAACCAAACACACAAATTAGTGTTTTGGTCGATCAGAAGCGCAGGAGAGCGACCAGGAACTCTCATCAAACCCTAACTCCACAAATTTGATCAATTGAAGGCTAATTCCTGTCCTAAATCGAAATCTGAACATAGATACGTGATCCTCATCACAAGGGGGTTACAAGGTATGTAAAATTTGGTGTTAATTCACTGTTTGAAAATCTCATGAAATTGGGAAATCTGAAAATTGATGATGCATGTTTGTTAATTGCATGGAATAGGAACAATATAGTGTCTAGGAGTAAGCCCTAGACAAGTATATGTTGAAATCATGCTTAGCTCAAGTTTTTGTTGATACTAAATTCATGTATGAGATGTTTTTAGGGTTTTGATTGCAAAAAAAAATAGTGTTATGATGTCAAGAACAAGCTTAAATTGAAAGCTGAATTCAAACGATTCTTGATCAGAATTTACAGCCGATTTGTATTGGCTGTAACCTGGACAGAAAGTGATAAAATAATGTGTTTCTTGAGTCTAGAATGTAATTCCAGGAAATATCTTTAAAACCCCACTGGAATCGCATTTTTTCGACGAAAATCGAGCGTTTTATGAATTTTTCCGTATCAAAGGTTCAAGCTGCGTTTTCTGGCAGAAATTGCAGCCCATCACGAATGTCATAACTCAATTTAGGAATTGAGTTATGATCTCAAATTCTTACTGTAGAAAGTTTTAAGCGATTAAAAGAATCGCCAATTGGAATTTCGTCAATCGGATAAACGAGGAATTTTTAATGAATTTTTCCGTAAGCTACAGTCAGAAGTGACGAATCTGATTGCAGCTTAGTAAATGAATTTTCACGAATTTTTGGTAAAGAGTTAGATCTTGAAATTTTAACTCAAGGGCTAACCCTCCGAGAGGTACGCCACATAAAAAAATCATAATTTTTGAAGACTTGTAAACAGGTTAAACAAGTCACCAAAAACAGCCAATTTTCATTGATATGAAATGCCTAAATGAAATCGCGGCTTACTAGTTAGTATGTAAAAATTTGATTTTTTTGTTAAGAGTTCGGATGAAATATGCCTAAGTGAGTTCAATGAACCAAATGTGCATATGAATATGTTGGTAAGTCAATTGACTATTAAAAGTCAAACTAACCAATGATAAAGTCAAATAGTAGTTTCGACATAGAAAATACGTGAGGTGGAATAGTCGTGAATTGAAATGACTAATCTAACCACCTTGTGAATGATGATAGTTTGTCGCCTAACGAGCTAGGTGGAGGCTTGGGAAAGAAGCGGTCAAACGAATCAAGCACGAGAAGAAAAGCATATTCGGATGCGAGGTAAGTGGAGCTTACGCCCCTTTACATTGCTTGCAAAATTACTTAATTTCAAGTATTGCATATGAATGCTACTAAGTGGTTGGTATACAATGTTCCGACACGATTCAATGAGAGTCGGAACAAGGGAAAATGGTAAGAAATCATGAATCATGGTAAAAGGGGTAAAAAGGTGAATTAGTCATGTAATGACGAACAAATAAAAACGGTTTTAAGTAAAACAAGTTAAAGGAAAACCGGGTTAGGTTTAAAGGGATGAAATGGTAACTAAGTACCATCTCATATGGATAAATGGCAAATTAGACTAAATGGGTCAAATGGTGTTGTTAGCACCATTTGACAATTACATTTGACAATCGCTTGTTGAGTTTTGTAATCACAGGAAATAACATAAGTATGCGTTGCTTTAACTAGAAAGATTTAAAGCAAAAGTTATGTAAACGGGTCAATACCTTGACCCGAGCCAGGTACGTTTAAGTAAGCTTTTGGTTAAACATACAATTTTTGGTCAAATATTTAGCGAAAGTCCTTCGTCGTATAGTGAGTGACTAAAGTTGACCAAAACACCCTTGAAGGGTATATCGGGCAAACGACCCATAGGGGGGTTGATTAGGAACTTACATAAAGATTATGGAATCATTAAATATGAATAAAAGTCATAGGAATTCATATTCGTGGGTCAAATGCTCAAAAACGGTCATTTGCGTAAAATGATCAACCAATGGGTAAATTTGGGAAAAAGGGATTCATTATGTTAAATCCGCCACAAAATAGTTGTGGTGGAATATTTGTAGTTAATTAGACATGGACTTTTGTGGCGTCAAAAGAAAAGCACAAGTTCTAGACTAAAATGCGTAAATACCTCAAACGGGTCAAAATAAGCATATGGGTGAAATGGATTAAAGAAGGTATATAATTCTATAATCGGAACCTAATATGTTAGACATTATTGAATTTAATAGGTTTGTGAGAAATAAGGGTCAAACAAACTTGTATGTTTGATAAAATCACAAACGGGTCAAATTTTGGTAAAAGAGTATTAAGCCGAAGACTTAAAAGTCTTAAATTTTATCAAGCCGGATATCGGATTTTAACACCATATGACGGAGAATCAAATTTTAAACATGCAGGAAGAAACGGTAAGTCAAACGGATAAGCGGTTTGAAAGATACGAAAGATTTCGTGTCAAATTACGGCAAAATGGAAAAGCTGCATACAGGGTCCACCGTAACTTACGGTGCCACCGTAAGTTACGGTGGAGCTGATATGGTTACGGTGGTAACCTACTGTTGTACGGTAGAAGAGTATGAACTCAGGGGCCACCGTAACTTACGGTGCCACCGTAAGTTACGGTGGAGATTATTTTCAAGTCCTTGTTTTCTTTTGAACATCAATTGTTTCCCGTACTCGTTTGGACATGATTTAAACCCCGTAAGACTAAAGCATTTCATGTTTATGAAATGTAGGTACACTTTGGGATGCCGGAAGACGATCAAGCTCAACGAAGAACCGAACACGATATAGATACACGCTTCCGCACTTTGCTACGTTGTAAATTTTAAACAACGAATTCAACCACGTGATGTAGAATAACTTATGATTTGTAAAAGTTTTAGTAAACCCGTATTTCCGATGTATATGTAATTGTAATTACATGATTGTTTTCGTAAAAGATTCATTAAACCTTAAATTAACTTAACGGGTGTTACAGCTATAGAGCTCAGTGCTTTCGACATCACCTACCGAACCCGAGGTCCGCTAAAGGGCCAAGCGGTAGCGGATTTCTTTACGGAAGTTCCAACTGGAGAAAGCGCAAAGGAGAAACCCGTTCTTCCAAAAGTATGGAATTTGTACATGGACGGAGCCTCTAGTAAGGAAAGTCTGGAGCCGGTTTAATCTTAATAGATCCGGAAGGAATAGAGTACACCTACGCTCTGCGTTTTGAATTGAAGACTTCAAATAATGAAGCAGAGTACGAAGCACTATTAGCCGGACTCCAAACAGCAGCCAAAGCCGGGGCGAATTCTATTTTATCTCACGTTGATTCATTACTGGTTGCCAATCAAGTCAATGGAGAATATGAGGCACGAGAGGAGAATATGATTCGGTATTTAAACCATGTCAATAGTTTGATGTCCACGTTTAATTCGTGCAAAATAGTTCATATTCCGAGAGGCAAAAACAAAAAAGCTGATGCTCTGAGTGAACTGGCATCCGTCACGTTCTGTCATCTGTCCAATGAGGTGCTGGTTGAAATTCTGCGAGCTCCTACCATCAGCCAGGCGGAAGCCGTGATGTCGATCGCCATACAGGAAAAATCATGGGTGACACAAATCCTAGATTATTTGAAAAACGGCACGCTTTCGGAGGATAAAGCCAAGGCACGAAAGATGAGGGTCAGAGCGCTTCAGTACCAAGCTCATGATGGGAAGCTTTACCGAAAGACATTATTAGGACCGCTCCTGAGATGTTTAATGCCAGAAGAAGCCAGTTATGTTATCAGGGAAATTCATTGGGGAATTTGTGGCATACAATCCGGGCCGAGGATGGTCGTAGACAAAGAAATGAACGACGGATATTTTTGGCCAGGTATGCATCAAAGCACCGTTAGTGAATTACAAGCGTGTGAAGATTTCCAGCGGCATGCCCCAATCAGTCATCGTCCAAAAAACAACCTCGTACCTGTAACTTCGGCTTGGCCCTTCCAAAAGTGTGGAATTGACATTGTCGTCCTTTTCCTGTCTCCACCGGAGGTGTAAGGTTCCTATTGGTCGCAATTGATTACTTCACTAAGTGGATCGAAGCCAAACCCCTCTGAACCATCACTGGGGGTCAGGTACTCCGGTTCGTATGGGAAAACATTGTGTGCAGATACGGAATGCCACTGTGCATTATAAGTGACAATGGGAAGCAGTTCGCTGAAAAACCATTCAAGACTTGGTGCAAAAAATGCACATTGAGCAAAACTTCGCTTCGGCCGCCCACCCCCAGGCTAACGGACAGGTGGAAAGAGCCAACCGCAGTATCATGGAAGGCATCAAAAAACACCTGGGGAAAGAAGGAGTCTCCTGCGCAGATGAACTTCAGCACGTCCTATGGGCTCATCGGACGATTCCAAATACAAGCACGAGGAAAACTCCCTTCAGTTTGACATATGGCTCGGAGGCGGTCATCCCCGCCGAAGTTGGCATCCCTACCCCTCGCATGCGACAAAGTCAAGAAGAGAACGAACAGCAACTCCGTCTGAACCTCGACCTAGCCGAAGAGCGAAGAGAACTCGCGGCCATCCGAGAAGCAAAGTATAAAAAGAGTTGGAAAAACATTACAACTCAAAGGTCAAAGAGGTCCATTTCAAACAAGGAGATTATGTCATGCGGAGGAACGATGCTAGTCTAGCCGAAGGTACAGGAAAGATGGATCCAAAGTGGGAAGGGCCCTACATAGTTAAAAGCTCCGGGAAGATTGGTGCTTACACACTTATTAAAATGGATGGAACTCCCATTCCTCGTACCTGGAACGGGACGCACGTCAAAAGATGCTTCCTTTGAAGAAAAGTCTTGAAAGTTTCTGAAATAAGTTTGTAATGCGGAGGTTATTGGCTGCACCTATCTATTTCTCTTGTACCGCGGAGGGTATTACCCACATCTTTTCATTTTTCATGTATTGCGGAGGGTATTACCCGTACCTATTAAATTTTTGTTAGTGCATTTATGTCTATAGCCTTCGTCAATCCGAGTCGTAGCAAGAAACAGAAGAAAACGAGTCGTTATGATGAGATAACTAGACAAAAGGCAAGGTGGCATAATTGTAATTAATGAGAAATCTCATTAAAAGCCAAGGCCTATAAATAGGAGTTTTATGTTTAGATTAGAGACTTTTGCCATTTTAGAGATTTGAAGAGCTCTAGTTCTAGAGAGAGAAACTAGAGAGAGAAAGTCTCTAAGTGATTCAAGTGATTGTACGATTTCAGATTTCTAATAGAATCACGTTTATATTACGTCATGTGTGTTTAGGTCGCGTTCGTGTACGGATTCCGCACGTTTCACGTTCGTTTCGCAATCGTTTCGGAGTCAAAACCGGTCCTACAAGTGGTATCAGAGCAGGAGCTCGATTGCACTGATCCAACACACATTTCCGATCGTGATTTCATCAGATTCAGATCCGAATTTCATCTACTTCTTCATATTTTTCATATTTTCACGTTTTTTTCTGAAAATCGTCAAATTGAACGTCTTTTTACGGTCCAAATCGTCTGAATTTTTGATATGTTGTGCGAAAACACCTGATCTATAACCCTATCAAGTTTCAGATCCTAATTCCTAGTCGTTTAGGAGAAATCTGAGTTTTTGTGTCCGACATCGTTTGAAAGGAGGGTTCCGTTTGAAACCATCGTTTGAAAGGAGGGTTCCGTTTGAACTATCGTTTGAAATTAAACAGTCGTTTGAACTATCGTTTGAAATTAAACAATCGTTTGAACTGATCGTTTGAGTTTGTCGTTTGAAATTGTTATCGTTTGAAACAGACCTGACCGTTTGAAAAACAGTCTGACCGTTTGAACTGACCGTTTGAAATTGGGTTAACCGTTTGAGGCCGTGACAGTTTGAAATCAATGATCCTGACCGTTTGAAAGTATCATAATGATGACATGACCGTTTGGGATCCTGTCTGTTTGAAAGTGTGTCAGTTCATGTGATTAAAGTTGGTTGGTAATATCAAGTGTTGTCGGCAAAATACATTGACACATCACGTGAACAACAGCTTTCTTTATCAATCGACATTAAAATCAAAATTAGCTGCCCAATCATGTTAAGTGCACCAACCCACTAGATATTAGCGGCTCAATGAGAATTTAGAAACTATTAATTGTGTCGGCCATTACTTGACATTACATATTAACAATTAATGTGTTTCATGTGCATAGATAAGTGATCATGTGGTGTGTGTCAGGTTAGTGAAGTTATCGTTCCAATCAGAGCATTATATGTGAAACATATTTGAACGATCCAATCATATTACATTGGGTGTTTTAGTTGTCGGCTGCACATTTGTTAAAGTAGTTTGAAACATAAATAACATAAATCACAGGCTCATCCATGTGATTATATTTGAAGTTGTCGGGATAGTGATGTTTGCGGTCAAATAGAATCATTTACTTCTTGTTTGTCAGTTCGCAAGTTGTCACTGGTTGCTCAGTTTAAATATCTCAATTTACACGGATTGAAAGTGTTCAGTATTGTTTTAAACTGATTGTGTATTTGTTTGTTTGCAGGTGATTCGAGGTGATTTACAAGGCACAAATACCAAGAATTCAAAATGTTTGTTGAACTGGAAAACACTAAATTTGAAAGAATAAACAATTGGACTTGTTGTTCTTCTTTTGAGAAAAAGGAGGTTTTAGTTGAAAGATTTGAATATTTCATGTGTCAAAAGGATGAAACGTTGGATGAGTTGGAAATACGGTTTAAAATTTTAATGGACAGTTTGAGAAACAAGAATATTAGAATATCAAATGATGAACAGATATCGAAATTGGCAAATGCATTACCTGCTAAATGGGATAAATTCTTGGTTGATCTAAAAAGGGAAGATTTTTTTCAAGAACTTTATCCAACACAGTTCTTTAATGAGGTTAATGCAGAGTGTCGTAAGGAATATAAGAAAAAGAAGGAATTTTTGACCGAAATAGAAAAGAATTTACAAAAATTGGAATTGGATGTAATTACTGAAATTGATAATAGAATTCGTGTGTGTCTTGCAACAAAGAGTATTTTGAAATATGATATTAAAAGGAAATGTTATATTGATGAAAGTATGAATCCTTTTGATTTCGTTAAACTCTTTTGTGCAGGAACATATAAGATGGAAACAAAGGATATTTCAAAGAACGAAGAATCTTTAAAGCTTGGATCTTCAAGTTCAGAATCAGTGTGCTCTAAATGTGATAACTTTAAGGCTGATAATGACAAACTCTTGAAAGAAGCAGAAAGTTTGACATTGGAAGTCAAAAAGTTGAAGGATGAGAAGCAAGCTGATATTAACCAGATTCTTATGTTGCAGGGAAATTGTGAAAAGCTTAAATCTGAAAATGTTAAACTGTTAAATGACTTGAACAGTTTGACATTGGAAAACAAAGTTTTGAAAGAAAAAGAAAAAGAGTTTAAAAATGAAAAATTAAAAATTGAAAAAGATTTTCAAAGTCAAATGAAGGTTTTAGAAGATGAAAAATCTGTTATTTTTAACAATAATCTTGAAAAACAGATTGAAATAAATTCTCATTTTCAGAAAATCATTCGGCTTGAAAATGAAGCTGAAATTGCTCGTAATAAAATTACCGAGCTTGAGAATAAATTGAAAGGTTTTGTGAATTCTACATCACATGTTTGTCCAAAACCGATCAATTCTGTTCCAATAAGTGACAATGTCACAAATTTTGACAAAGTTAAAGTCAAAATTGAAGATTGTGATGAAATATCTGATGATGAAAAAGAAAAGAAAAGAAAAATATTTTTAGATTTACAAGAAAAATTTAAAAATACTGTGTTGCAATCTACTGAAACAGGTGAATGCTCAAAGCAAAAATCTGTTAAGAAGAGTGTAGAACAGAAACAAAAAGTTAAAAATTTGAAAAATTCTAAAATTGAAAATAAAAGCTCATCAGATAAATCATCCAATCATTATCAAAAATCACAAAAATTTGTAAATGAAAACTCACAAAATGTTGGTAATAAGTGGTGCAGGTTTGACCACAGTGCTCAAAAGACAAATCCAGCATTGAAGAGGAGAAATGATTATTAACAAGCCAAACAATGTTATGATTTGAAGGTTTGGACTGACCAAAGTGGATGGTACGATAACAGAGTGTGCTACACCTGTGGTGTAAGAGGACACATTGCTGTTAACTGCCAGAATTGGAATTATGAAACAACAAGATGCTATAACTGCCAGATCAAAGGTCACATTGCTAGAGATTGCTCAAAGAGATCGATGGGAAGATCAAGGGTTGAATCTCAGAGAACGATAAAGAAACCAGTCACTGTCAAGCCCAAAGAACAGAAAGTGGAAGATAAGAAAGTAAAGCTTTCACAGGGACAGAGAGACAGACTGAGGAAAAAGAGGAAGAAGGCGAGAGAGTATTTGGAGAAGATTTTGTCTTCAGGTTCACCGGTTGGTTCGAATAAAAGTTCTGATGAATCGATTCACTCGACGGCAAAGTCAAGCAAATCGAATTCTTCAGATGCAAATCTGAGGACAAAAGAGAACAAGAAGAAAAAGAAAGTCATTGGCGATGAATCTGGCTCATCAAAGTCAGACAAGCCAAGTTCGGGCAATGAATCTGATTCCACAAAATCAGATGAGCCACAAGTTGAGGGAAAAAAGGAAGAGATAGTTCCATTAATGAATGATGAGAACTTTCCACCATTACGAGCCGCAAACCTAAAATCAAAAGGTGTTGATGCTGGAAAAATGTTTAATAGCAATGTTAAACATATTTTTAGCAAGATGGTTGATGGTAAAGAAAAAGGAGTGAAATAGTTTTATGAAGAAAAGAGAAAATCTCAAAATGCGCCTAAGGCTGGTCAGGCTTGGGTGTCAAAATCTGTTGGTTGAATTCCTGACTTGCCGGAGCTTCCAGGTTGGTAAGTGTGAAGCAGGTATCGGCATCATTCTTGAGAAATTCACAGGATGGTAACTGTGATATTTCGTCTTACATGTGGTAAATCAAGGACATTAAGTTGTACTTGATTTTCTACAAGTGATTGTGGTGTTTGATCTTATATTGTTAAAATCTGTACAAATTAGTTAAAAGAGAACAAGGTGATGTGATAACCCCGAATCCACAAGTGATGGGTAAACAAACTAATTTTTCCGGAAAAAACCATTCTGATTAAAACAAACTTAAGTGTTTTGAAATCATTATGGGAAAATAGTTTGTTGTAAGGGGGAGTTCTGATTGAATATGCCGAAACCCTCACCGCTGAACAAACATGATTACTTTCATCAGATTGAAAAACGGTTTTCAAACTGTAAAAATCAATGTGTTGTATATCATGGGGGTATGTATATTTTCTGCAAATCAGAGCACTTGAAGCAGAAAATGGATGGCGAGACAAAGCTATCAGTGTTGGTTGTCAAATTTTCTTTATATGATTTTGCATTTTAGGGGGAGTAATATTGTTAGAAAATACAAAAACATTTGAAAATTTGAAAAAGTCAAAAACATGATAAAATTCAAAAATTGAGTTTTTGCGTAAAAAGAGGAAATGATAGTACATCAGTAGACAGTTACAGTACGCTAAAGAAATGGAAAGTTTAAATGTGTTAAACGATCTCACCGTGGATGTGTCGGTAGATTTTTATACACTTAGTAAACTTTTTCGGGATATAAACCTAAATTCAAACTTGCTTATTTCGTGGGGAACACTACTTGGATATATAGGTAACCCCTGAAATCTCGTTTGAAAGGTCTCATAATCTGATATACTAGGTCTGTATACTCAATGATGTCTGGGGTATTATTCCGGGACTTCTGCTGAACGGTAGTTCTGACCTAGTCCTTGAATAATACTTTCTGCAATGCTTGAAACATAGCATTAAACACTCAGCATGCTGATGAAACAATAAAATTGATAGTCGCTGCTGTTGTAAGCAAAAAGATCCTCTAAAGGGGACATACCGTAAAGTCGAAGCTGATATCTCTCTGCGTATACGGAAGTATCGACCTGAGATCCCTCGGCCCTCGCATATCTAATTTATTTACAGATATCATTGTAGTATACTCACCTGTAAGACTGATTATTGGGATTCTGGATACGGGAGTATATTCAAGAGGTGGGACACATGAATAGGTTTAAGTTCTTAATACATCTAATTCATATCCTGAATCAGTTGAACTTTGTATGAAAATTTAAGTGGATCAGTATATCGACAATCTAAGTGAATTGTTTAATGCGTAATGTGATTTTAAGCTCAACGGTACTTGTGATTTGTCATAAACTGATATGATCCTCTAACGTATACTCAAACAAAAATATTGTCTGTAAATATGTTTGTACATATTTCTTTATTGCTTTATATTTTTAGAAAAATACAAAAAGATTTTTGATTCTGCTTTATTTTCGACAACTGACGTCTGAGTGCTGAGTTTCAAAATCTAAGTAAGCTGATTGTGTTTCTGAAAATAAAACAAGTTCATTAAATTGAAACTTGAATTAAAATCAAAAATTTCAAAAACAGTTTGTGATATCTCCAAGGTCATTAAGCTGGACTTGGATGATTAACTGTGGGGGATTTGGATGCTTATATTGTTATAGAGCTAGTTTCCGATTCGATTCGATGAAACTGCCAAATTCATGAAAATTGTTTGTTTAGAATGTTTGAGTGAGCCAGGTTACAATTCCTGGATAGTTGAAATTTGAAATAATGTTACTTATAAATGTTTGAGTGATTGCAGATGAGATTCCAGACTACGATCCCGGAAGCTGAGTCTAAGGGGGAGTCTGAAGATGAGCTCAAAGCAAGGGGGAGCTTGTAATCGAAAAGCAAGGTGTCGATCCCAAAGCACGGAAGCTTGACGAAAGGGGGAGCCTGATGAAGAAAAGAGTCTACAGAAAGGAGAAGCTGAAGCTGAAGACAGATCCAATGGGATTCTGTTCAAGAAGATTCAAAGAGAGAGAGAGAAAAAGAAGACGCTATGAATTTGACTCAATGATCGAGATTGACTGCGGCAATATCCAAGGGGGAGTCTGTTAGTGCATTTATGTCTATAGCCTTCGTCAATCTGAGTCGTAGCAAGAAACAGAAGAAAACGAGTCGTTATGATGAGATAACTAGACAAAAGGCAAGGTGGCATAATTGTAATTAATGAGAAATCTCATTAAAAGCCAAGGCCTATAAATAGGAGTTTTATGTTTAGATTAGAGACTTTTGCCATTTTAGAGATTTGAAGAGCTCTAGTTCTAGAGAGAGAAACTAGAGAAAGAAAGTCTCTAAGTGATTCAAGTGATTGTACGATTTCAGATTTCTAATAGAATCACGTTTATATTACGTCATGTGTGTTTAGGTCGCGTTCGTGTACGGATTCCGCACGTTTCACGTTCGTTTCGCAATCGTTTCAGAGTCAAAACCGGTCCTACAATTTTTTTACCAGTTTGTATTATCCGGAGAGTGTACTCCGAAATAATTTAAATAGAATGCAAGAATTTTCTATCATTTAGAACTTGCAACATAAAATTATCATCGGCCGAACCAGGGGATACTAACCCTAAAAAGTAAGGATGCACTGGCATACGTTCAAACTTTTGCTTTCACTTGAAAATTATCCTAAATATATAAATAAGACGGATCCGCACATCAATAAGAACGTTCTAAGGAAAAGAAAAATGCAATCATAAAAACATTGACGCATGTAAACAAAATGATCACATCAAAAGTAAGCGGATAAGTACATCCGAAATTCATTCCAACCATTTACAAAATTAAGGATAATTGTCAAGCATACAAACGGTAAAAACAAAAATCATTACGGAAGGTCCGAACTAAAACAAGGTGCATATCCCAAATTTCCAGATATGTCCACCTTCCGAAAATCACTAACTGACATTCACAAAGGTGCATACCCCAAAGAACCCGGTATGTCCACCTCATTCCTTCAACAACTCCCCTCCGGCAAAGAAAAGAGCATCCTTGATTTTTGCAAGCGGCTCGTTCGTAAGCTTCGACAGGTCGTTCACCACCGGAAAGGTCAAGGAATCGAAACAAGTGATGGTCCTGTTTTGCTCAGCTTCTGCATTCCGGTTGAGTAGAGGAACTTCGGCGTAAGGAGTGTTCTTTTTTAGCGCATGAACATACCCATGATGAAGACCGGAGTTAACTCCAACGGTACTCATAGCATTGTTCACTGCGGCAATGGCCACGGTCATCTCCTGTCCCTTATAGATGTTCTTCGCAGTAGTTGCGCCCCCCCGAAAGAAGCCATGCCTTAGTTTCTTGCAGATCTTCCACCTTCTTCATCAAATCAGCATGTTCCGACTTAAACTCCTCAATCACGGCTTTGTGATGCCCCTTCATCTCGTCCATCCGGGCCTTTAAATCAGCTTCCCCTATTTTATGGGCATCACGCTCTGACAAAAGTGTTAGAAAAATTTAAAAAAATATATAAAAAAATGAACAAGTAAAAGACGAACCTGCAAGCATCCTCTCATAAGCCGAACGAGCATTAGAAACAGATTCATCCATCTTAGCCAAGACTACTTTATGCTCTTCGTCCTTCTTCTTTAAGGACTTAGAAAAACTCTTTAACTCCGCTGATGCCCTGTCACGCTCCTCCGAGGCAGATGCGGCCGCAACTTGGGCAGACTGGTTTTGAGTTATCAAAGATTTCATCTTCTCCTTATGAGCTTGAAGATCTTGAGAAAGTTGGGCAAGCTTTTTCTCGGCATCAGGAGTTCGTTGCAAGTTGCGTTTTAGAGCAAGAGTTTCCTTCTCCAGATCCTCCTTCACCGATTCTGCTTCAACCCATCGGCGGTATAGTTCTGTCGCGTAAACGTTGGTCTGGGCCTGATTCAACAACACCGCCGCTCCCAGATCATGATTTTTCATCTTCCGGCTCCGAGCATGAACTAGTGGGGTACTAATGTGAAATAAAAACATCCTGGCAGTAAGATCGTTAATAACCGAGTCCTTATTCCGAATATCCCATTCAGGCACAAACTTCTCATCAGCAGTCGCCGGATCGATCTCCATGTCATCCGCAAACACATCTGCATATCGAAAAAAGGACATTAACTCGGGTCTGAACCAAGATGGAGGAAGAGAAGACACTTGATCTTCCTCGTCATCAATAAAACAGTCCGGACCGAAAGATGAGTCGAAAATAGTACCTGAAAAGGTTACCACCTTCGCTTCGCACTGAGTCTTCCCATCCCCTTTACTCGTAACCTCCGGGTCCTCAGTATCCATATTTTCGGCCTCGTTTATCGGAAGATAACCTCCGGTGAAAGAAGGAGTTGGAGCTGAACGAGCCAAGGCAGCCTCTTCCCTAGACGACTTTCCGCCAGAAAGATGTTTGTCAAGCTCAATTATAACATTGCCACTAGAATGAGAAGAACTCTTCTTGGCCTTCTTCATTTTCGGCATAGGGAGGGGATCGGATGATCGGATTTGAGGGACTTCAGTCTTTTGCTTGTGGACCAAACCTTTTAACTCAACATCAGAAGCAATACCTTTGCTCTTGAGAGAATCAGCAGAAGGACGATACTTCAGAGCCTCATCCAAACTACGTACTTCCGGATCACTATCCACATCATCTAGTATAGACTCCCTCCTGCATTTCAAAAAGAAAACATAAGGTGAAGAAAAAGCGAAAATAAAATGCCGAAGGGAAGGTAAAAGGCCGAAGACTTACTTTCACGTTTCGTGCGTATGACCGGCCAATCCCTATCCCCTCGACGCCAGGAAAAGTAAACCCGTCCCAATAAAAGAAAATGTTCTGGGAGGGGGCGAATAGGGGATTTGTTATCAACTAAGGCTATAGCCAACTCTTTATTAAAAACAAACTCCTCGCCCAGATCAAAGGACATGGTCTGGTCCTTAAATCTCCACACCATCTCCACCGGAAGGCAATGGTCGTCCAACCAGAAGAAGTTGTCCTTCCTGTTCTTCAGACTGGACCTCTCCTCTCCGGAAGGACTAGGGTCGCCCTTCCGACGGGCGAAGGTATACAAGTCGCCGGCCGTTATAAATTCGTAAAAGTATCTAAATACATCCAAATCCGGCTTCTGGTCCAAAGCCCTACAGGAGATTTCAAAGTGATTTACACGGCTTATTCCGAAAGGGTTCACCTGACACAGATGAACCCGGAAGTACCGGAGGACCCTAATCAGAAACTTTGAAAAAGGAACTATATAGTTCGCAAAATTACATACACGAGTATACAGAGGGAATTTCCCTTGACAAAAAGGGTAACTAATCTCATTCTTCGAAGGAAAAATCGGATTAAGATCTAGAGGGATCCGATACTCTTTATGAACTTATCCAGCTGACGCTGGGTAAGGACGCTCACACTCTCGGAAAGATTATCCTTCCCAGGGGCCATAATGAGGACTATGAAGAAGAACGCACCTTGTAGAAGAAGCGGAAGGGAAGTATGAAAGAGGAACAAGAGGATAGCAGTGGAGAGAAGATAAGAGAGTAAAAATGGTAAAAGTAAAATGTGAAAAAGGTTTTTTTTTGGAAAATTAAGGTCGGTTAAGGGGCCATCAAATCAAACCATCACATCAGGAGACGATAACGATTCCCAAAAGCGGGGTTTTGTAACCGTCACCCACCGGTGACTGACGGTCAAAGTATTTACATCACATGCGCCACGTCAGAACCACTCAGACAATTCCACGTCATTTGGTCAGAAACACTCGGTAAAAACATTTTATTAAGTCCTTTAAAGAACTTAACAAACTGGGGGACTTGAAGATACATATCCGGATCTTGACCTCATCCTTAGGGATGGACCGGATCACATATGGAAGAACACTTTGAAGACATCGGTATCCCTTGTCACCGAGGACGAACATCCGAACAAGTGCGTCTGGACGAATGACGTCATCTCAGTTGACCATTATAAATACCGCATCAAGTACAAAGCCAAGTACGATTTTCTGAACCTTCGTCCTTACTTTCTCTCTCTATTTTCTCTCTCTACCAATACTTATCCTCACGCTGGAGGGTGTTCGCAGAGGGGCCCTCCCATCTCTGCGACGAGCCTAACGGTTTACTGTTTTGCAGGTTTAAGTTCTCATCTCCAATAAGATCTATACTGTGACAACTGTGCACTGTAATCGATGTACAATGCAAAACAATGTTAATTATTAATAAAACAATTTGTTTTGGTGTTATTATATGTGTATTTGTGTTTGATGATTTTGCAATTCGATTCGATTCCGATTTCAAGCTTTAAATCGCTTTCTGGAAAGTTATACGCACACTAGTGCGTAAACGCAGTCAGTTTAACACGAAAAACACTCCGAAATAGTGACATAGGCTTAACATACCTAAAATAACCTTTACATAACTTAGAAATAAGTTTTGGATGGTTCGGTGTGTTGAAAACAAGTCTATTCGATCGCAGGGACTATTTGTGTCAAACTGCGAAACTATACCGATTCGTATGGTATCGAAGAGTCCGGAACTTGATCATAAGCTAAACATACCATAAATAACCTAAAAATAGCTTATAAATAAGCTTTGAGTGGTTCGGTGCGAAAATATGCTTATTTGATCTTACAGGGACTAAAAGCGTCAAAAACGACGTAAGTTTGCATTTTCGCGCATATCATACGTTCTGACCACATCTGGACACCCAAAATTTTTGTAGACACTAAAATATTTTTATTTTAGTGATCGGCATGCAAAAATACCGTTCGTCGCTTAATTTGGATCGTTTTCGCGTCCGTTTGAGTTTCGTCGTAATTTGACAAACAACGCGACCGTACGACCAAACGAGCCGACATCCGAGATATTTTTGAGCATATTTTAAGTTCACTATACTTTAACTTCATTTTAGAGACTTGAAATGAGGTTAACGGGGCTTAAACGTGTAAAAAATGCATCAAAACACAAGTTTCTCAAGTGCAGGGACTAAACTGCAATTTCTGGATAGTGAGGCCAGGCGGGCCGCGTAAGACATGTCTCTCCTCTTACGCGGGCCGTGTGAACATGCCAGTTCTGCAGAAAGTTCACTGCAGCTTCCCAGCTCGTTCTTGAGGCCCTTGTACGCAATTTTCATGTTTTGGGGACCAAGTTAACACCTCCCTAAGGCTTCCTAGCTGCTCATAACACTTGTATGGCCAAGATTATTCCCTCTTCTCCAAGAAATGATCCTAACGGTTTGCGAAAAACTATATAAGGCCATGCTTTCATTTCATTTTCCTCACATTTGGTCTGAGATTTCTCTAAGTGGTTGTGATGATTCACTACCTACCTAAGAATACTTGAAACCAAATCTATTTGGACCGTTTGTAAGTCTCCTTCGTTCTTTTATCGCTTTTCGAGTGTGAAAGTCAAATAATGTTTGACTTTTTACATTGACCAGTCAATGGTCAACGAGAAGTTCGTTTGAACTTCGCAACGTGAGCGTAATCACGATGATTATAGTCCTTAGTGACTATACCTACTGATTACCACGTTGACTAGGCGTAGTGACGAGTCGTAGTTTCGGTCAAAATGCGCATTTAAGCGTATTTTGCAACCAAACTACTCTTGGTATCAAAACACTTTGTTTTGATATCAAAACTTGTTTTCTAACTAAGTTAAGCATGTTATAACATGCTTAGCTCGTCACTTTTAGTTAGTGCTTGTTTAGAGTCGTAAGTCAAGCGGTCTAAACCACCGCTTAGACTTTCGAACTTGACCCGTTTGGTCGATCATTAGGATCCGACCAAGCATGCTTAGTGACCATAGTTGCATAGGGAATAACCTTCCGAGGTTATACCTTATGGTCACCTAGTTTGAGTAGTTGTATGATAGGTAGTTTATATGTCTTAGGTAAATTACCAAAATACCCTTTTCATGCATAATTGGTAATTAAGCATATGTAACATAAACTTTTGTCACGTAACTGATTATGCAACATATTTAAACATGTTAGGCATATAATACTTGTCATAGGACTAGTTAGACGTCTCGAACGCGCGTTTGCGCGCACGACGCGTTAAAGTAACATAAGCTACCTAAAAGGGTCGTAACTGGTCGAAAGCACTTAGGTTAGGTTCCGATTTAGAATGTAGGCTTTGTTAAACCATATCACATGAGTTCCAATACTCATTTGGTTTTCAATACCTCATCCTGTCCGATCTTCCGATTTAGGGTCGATTTATTTACTAGTGATCAGATTACTAGGTACTACTTGAATTTCCTTGAATTTCAATGTGAGTACATAGTTCCCCTATTTTACTGTTTTCAATTGTTTTGGGGTGATTCATATGTATTAAAACGATTTCGATATGTAAACGATGGTTTCAAAAACGATTTAAATGGTTTATATTAAACTAATAACTTTTTCGATAATGTGAACGAACTTGTTAGTTGTAGTTACATAACGAATGACATTCATTAATTTTGGCCGAACCGACTAGTATTAGGTTATGGTACCATAGGATCTGACAAATCCCGTTATCAGACTACACCCATGGTTATGTGTAGGGGGTTATGTAGGTAACGACCGAATCTGTGATTGTTAACTTACCCTTTGGTGGTTTGTTAATACGAAAAGCGAGATAGTCGAGTCACGAAGGTTTGAATGTTATTAGCGAGACAACCAAAAGTAGTTTCACAATTAAAACGAAAACTATTTTGGGACAATTTAAACGATTTGGAACGACTTAAACGACATAAACGATTTGAACGAACGATTGGTTTTGGGTAGTGATTAGATAATGGGACGGGTGTAACATGATAAAAGCGTGGTAGATACGCCGCTGGTACATCTTATATATAAGTGCTTTTATCATATTACATTCCATGTCATTATTTAGTTCACTTGGTAAACGATTTTGAAACGATGTCACACAACGAGTTTTTGAAATGATATAAACCATACGAGTTTTATTAACAAGTTTTACGAGATATTTTACGAGTTGGTTTACTAATACAAATGTTTTGGGGTTAAGAATCATGGCTACGAGATTTTATAAAATATAACTAACTTGATTTGAGTTGGTTAATTATGTTGCAATACACTTTTCAAATCCAGGTTTGTACTTTTGACTCTTGTAGTCTAATGAAGTATTGCAACATACAAACGAGCCATGAATCCGATACACTCACAAAACCTATGTGCTCGCCAACATTTCTTTGCTGACTTTGTTTTTACATATGTTTCAGGTGATGTTGCGTGATGATTGCTAGGAAGCATGTTCACTTATGTCACACCCCGACCGCGTAAAACAACAAATCGCGGCGGAAACATCGGGGCGTGTTGCAACAGAATTAATGTTTCATAACCATGGATATCAAAAGTGTTTCGTTTTATTAAACATTGAATAATTACATCGTCTGGAAATCTAAATATACAATTTAAACATAATCTATCATTGTTATTGAGTCACTAAGGCCTTATCCAGTCCTATGTGAGCATGCATCTTATCAATCGATATCATTCAACAATACCTGAAACATATGTGAAAACGAGGTCAGCAAAGAAATGCTGGCGAGTACATAGGTTTTGTGAAAATAAGATTCATGACTTCTGTTTAAGAAAATGTTTAGTCATGAACCTTGTAATTTGCTTTGTCTTTGTAAATCATTTGAAAAATAATAAGTTTAGGTGATATGTATAAATAAGAGAATAATGCATGATTAAATGAATAACCATGTAAAATGAGTTTGTATAAGATAAGTTGTTTGTAAATAAATGTCTTGTGAAAAGTATGTTACTTGTATAAAATGTTCTATGTCTCAAACTGAAATGATTCAAATAACGCTACAATATGTAATACCATACAAACACTTATATATAGGAAGTACCAGCGGCGTATCCACCATGCTTGTATCATATTCCACACGCATTGTTACTTAATCACTTAATCCAAACCAAACCACCAAAGTAATGTTCATGCCCAAATGTAAATCATGTAATATGTATAACCAATGTCAAAAGTGTTTTTGTGTCAAATGTAAACCATGTAATATGTAACCAAAATAATATCGTATATCGCTTTGAAGCCAATCGTTTACCCAATCGTTAAAACATCGTGTGAAAACCTATCGTTTACCCAATCGTTTAATTCGTTTTAGGTCGTGAAACTACTTAAATGGTCGTCTCGCTAATAACATTCAAACCTTCTTGACTCGCATTAATAAACCCTTACCAAAGGATAGATTAATAATTCGCATTAATAAACCCTTACCAAAGGATAGATTAACATCTCGCATTAATAAACCCTTACCAAAGAGTAAATTAAAAATTACAGATTCAGTCGCTACCCACAACACCCACACATAACTACGGGTGTAGTAAATAACGGGACTTGTCAGATCCTATGGTACCATAACCTAATACTGGTCGGCTTGATCATTGCTAATGAATGTCATTTGTTATGTAACTACAACCAACAAGTTTGTTCACTTTATTGAAATCGTTATTAGTTTTGTATAAATCGTTTTAATTGTTTTTGAAACCATCGTTATAACATCGAAAACATTTAGCACATATGAGTCACCCCAAAACAATTGAAAGAAGTAAAATAGGGGAATAATGTACTCGCCTGAGACTGCTTGGAGGTCGTGAACAACAACCAAACAAACCTAGAGAGAGCACGGAATCAGTCGGCAATCTAAAACTATATAAATAAACCGGACTTAAATCGGGAGATCGGATAGGATGAGGCTTGGTAAACCAAATGAGTGTTGGAACTCATATGATATGGTTTAACAAGGCCTACATACTACAATGAAACCAAACCTAAGTGCTTTCGACCCATCGCGACCCATTAAGGTAGCTTATGCTACTTTAACGCGTCGTGCGCGTGAAACGCGTTCGGACCGTCTAACTAGTCCTATGACAAGTGTTATATGCCTAAATATGTTACAAAATCAGTTATGTGACAAAAGTTTAGGTTACATATGCTTAATTACCAATTTTACATGAAAAGGGTATTCTGGTAATTTACCTAAGGCATATAAACTACCTATCATACAACTACTTAAACGAAGCGACCATAGGGTATAACCTCGGAAGGTTATTCCCTACCTACTATGGTCACCTAATGTATTTGGTCGGATCCTAATGATCGACCAAATGGGTCGGGTTCGAGGTATAAGCGATTTATTAGATCGCTTACCCTACGACCCTAGACAACGTGGTAATCAGTAGGCATAGTCCCAAGGGACTATAACCAACGTGATTACACTCACGTTGCGAAGTTCAAACGAACTTCGCATTGACCATAACTGGTCAATGTAGAAAGTCAAACAAAGTTTGACTTTCAGACTCGAAAGACTCGAAAAGCAATAAAAGAACGAAAGAATACTTACGAAGGGTCCCCGAATGCTAATCTCGATCCAAGAATCTCAGGTATGAAACAATGGTTTCAACTTAGAGTTCCTAAGATCAAGATTCTAGTGATTTTAGCAATGGGGGTGAATGGGTATTTATAGGAATACCCGAACCGTTAGGATCGTTTCTAGGAAAACGTGATGCGATCTTGGCCATACACTTAGCACACATGGTATTGTAATACCATGTGCCATCAAAACCAGCCCATAGTATTGTTAAAACATGTGCAAAATTGAATTTGGACCAGATTCAAAGTTTCTACACATAAAGTTTCAAAAATGGCAGATTTGGTCCCTGTAGTGTAATAAGGCCTTTTCCGACGCGTTTAAGGCCCGTTAACCCCATTTAAAAGCTCTAAAATGAAGTTAAAGTAAAGGGAACTTAAAATGTTCTCAAAAATATCTCGGATGTCGGTTCGTTTAGCCGTACGGTTGCGTTGTTCGGCTAATTACGACGGAATGCGCATAAGCGCGAAAAACTATCCAAATGACGTGACGAATGGATTTTTCTTATGGCGAACACTAAAATATAATGTAGTCATGCTTACATAAATTTTTGGATGTCCAGATGTATTCAGAACGTAAGTTATGCGCGAAAATGCAAACTTGTGCACTTTTTGACACTTTTAGTCCCTGAATGACACAAAAGTTTATTTTAGCATACCGAACACCTCAAAGCCTATTTCTAAGCTATGTGAAGGGTATTTATGGTATGTTTAACTTATGGTCATGCTCCGGAATGTCTGTTACAGTTCGAATTGGCATACTTTCGCAGTTTGTCAAGTTTAGTCCCTGTAAGCGATTTAACTTGATTTTGCCATACCAAAGCCTTCAAAACTTATTTCTAAGTTATGTAAAGGTTATTTAAGGTATGTTAAGCCTATGTCACTATTCCGGAGTGTTTGTTGCATTAAAATGGTTATATTTACGCATCGGTGCGCGTATAACCTTCCAGAAAGCGATTTAGAGTTTGAAATTGAACAAGAATTGATATGTGCAAATGATACACATATTTTTACAAATCCCAAGTATGAAATATAATATTTCATTGGTTCGGTATTTGTTTGATGGCCGTGGAGGCACAGGTGTTACAGTCTCCCCTACTTTAGGAAATTTCGTCCCGAAATTTATTTAGAGGAAACTTGTGAGAGCTTGGAAATATGAAGTTGAAAAGATCGAACAACATTGGTTAGGGTTCTTGAACTTCTAGTAACCTTAATAACATTATGTTTGCAATGTAAGAGGGACACTTATATACAAGTATATGAAGCGTCATTGGTGCGTCCACCGTACCTCCATTACATCGTTCTCATTTCGTTATTTTTGTCACTATCGGTTCTTACACATAATAAATCTTACTGGGTTCCTATGCACTAAATTTCATAATTATGTACGCGTCCATAATTAGACAATTCCTTGCACAGTTCACACAGTCTATTTTATAATGTGTAGGGTAAAACCAAATGAACAAACCTGTGATGAGTGTAACTAGACCGCCATAGAGTCCTTTTAATTAAATCAATAAATGATCTAAATAGACTATCAAGGAGTCTGTTCAGCTACATCACTAGATGCCGTTCTTTAACCAAATTGTGAATCAATCTTTTAGACTAGACCACTCAAGGGTCTCTCATCGAATCATGGAATGGTACTATATAACCCAAGGGTCTTAACTACTACGTAGAAGCCCATAAGGATTTAAGGTAGTACTTTTTGAATATCCTACTATGAATCCCTCATATGAAGATATGAAAGATTCTATGAGGATTTGAAAAATCGTAACACACAAAAACATAGAGGAGAACACATAAACACATATCATATAACCACAAAATTGTTCGTTAATTTTTCTTGTAAATTGCGTACATGCATTTAAATCACACTAGGAATCCATTCCGTGGATTTCATTTGGTACTTTAAACGTTACCAAGAATCCAACTATAAAGATAGAAAGATTCAAAAAGAAAATTCGATTTCGATTATTAGGAACCGAAGTGTTCGAATTAAGGTACATAAGGAATCCAATTAAGGACTCTGATTTGAATGATAATCATCCACAAGGATCTAATTGTAAAGATAAAAAGATCCCATATGAATTTTAGAAGTTGAAGATGTTTTGAAACCTTGCACTGGATGTGCTTAGGTCAAAACATGATGTAAAATGCTTATGAAGTTGAGATGCTTGATATGTCAAGGCGACATATGAAGCAGAATTTTGAAGGTTAAGTCAATGTATGAGGAAAATATTTTTGAAAACTATGCATGGGGTTCTTTTAAGAAAAATGTGTTTAACGTTTTTGAAACCTTATATATAATACTTTTTGAAATCATAAAGTAGGTGTATTAGGTAGATATATTTACAAAAATGTTTTAAAATCATGCGAGATGAATTTTGAAATTATGTATAAGGTTTTTGAAAGACATGAATGATGCTTTTCGAAATCATGCACTTGATCAGAAAATGTATTGTGTTAATATTGTCTTCAGACTATATGAAATATTTTGAAATTAGAAAGGTTGGTTTTGATAACATGGCCAATGTTTTTGAAATAACATAGACAATGCATCTAGAAAAATTGTTTTCAAACTATATGAAATGTTTTGAGATCATGAAGATTGTTTTGAAATACTGGTACTGTGTATGTTGAAAAATCAAAACGTAATGGGTATGAGATTTGAAAATACCCTTACTTATCTAACCAAGGATTTAAAGGCACAGATGTGCGAAAAGCACGATTACTCATAATGTCACTTAATTTTCTGTACTTTGTTTCTTAGAGTGAAACGAGTACTTAAAATTTTTGAGGGAATCATGAGCAATCATTTGAAAGAGAGAAATCACAAGAGTAGTTTGTAAGGTACATAGTTCCTTGATGTAGGTATCATAGGAAAAGCCATACACACCTAGCAGGGGGTTGAGCTGGTTGGTTGGGGACTGCTTTACCATTGTGAGCGACCATGGCGAGGTTCTGAGAAGCCTTTCGCTTCTTTGACTTCTTAGGGGATCGTTCATCCATGGTCTTTGATTCCTCGATTGGTTTATTGGCTGATGGTGTTGTCACCTGACTAGGTCCTGCCTGTCTTGGTGACTCTTGAGTGGCTTCATCCTGGAGATGATACATGGCAGTAGCTAATTCAACAGTCTTCAGGACTACTTCGCCTATTCGCTGAGCGAATTTTGGCTGCTTGCTTAGATATCTGGGCGTCATCGTGATGAAGAGACATTCTTGAAGAAAAAGAAAGGCATAGGGAGAAACAGGTGAAAGATTATTGGACAATCAAAACAGAATGATAACGCATGAAGATTGCGATCATTTGTTTGTTACCTAAGGCAAACAAATGAGACGGTGACTGATCAAAGTAAATGGGTCAAAAATAATGTATCGCGAAGACATGCTCGCCTATAAGTGAACACTCATCCCAAGAATTCCCAGGTAAGCACAACTGGTCTCGCGTCTGATGAGATGTATACGAAGTGCTTGCCTAGACAGAAAACCCAGAATACAGGCATTCACCCTTCCAGTTTGCACGTGTTCACATTATTTAAAACCCAAAACCTTGACGAAGTTTTGAAAACTCAAAGAGGTTCAAAACCATATAATAGAGAGTTCAAAACCTTACAATAGAGGGTTCAAAACCTAGTAATCAATCATCCTAGAACAGATGATTAGTTTTCAAAGCGGTTTTGAAATTTATGTTCTTGTTGTGGTTGTCACCTAAGGATAGGTGACAGCATTGTTTTATGACTAAACGCAAGTCATCTCGCGTTAGGGTCCTAAGAAGGTTATAGACTAGGTCAAAGCATTACTAATAACCTAATTCCCTATAACCATTGGCTCTGATACCATCTTTCTGTCACACCCCGACCGCGTAAAACAACAAATCGCGGCGGAAACATCGGGGCGTGTTGCAACAGAATTAATGTTTCATAACCACGGATATCAAAAGTGTTTCGTTTTATTAAACATTGAATAATTACATCGTCTGGAAATCTAAATATACAATTTAAACATAATCTATCATTGTTATTGAGTCACTAAGGCCTTGTCCAGTCCTATGTGAGCATGCATCTTATCAATCGATATCATTCAACAATACCTGAAACATATGTGAAAACGAGGTCAGCAAAGAAATGCTGGCGAGTACATAGGTTTTGTGAAAATAAGATTCATGACTTCTGTTTAAGAAAATGTTTAGTCATGAACCTTGTAATTTGCTTTGTCTTTGTAAATCATTTGAAAAATAATAAGTTTAGGTGATATGTATAAATAAGAGAATAATGCATGATTAAATGAATAACCATGTAAAATGAGTTTGTATAAGATAAGTTGTTTGTAAATAAATGTCTTGTGAAAAGTATGTTACTTGTATAAAATGTTCTATGTCTCAAACTGAAATGATTCAAATAACGCTACAATATGTAATACCATACAAACACTTATATATAGGAAGTACCAGCGGCGTATCCACCATGCTTGTATCATATTCCACACGCATTGTTACTTAATCACTTAATCCAAACCAAACCACCAAAGTAATGTTCATGCCCAAATGTAAATCATGTAATATGTATAACCAATGTCAAAAGTGTTTTTGTGTCAAATGTAAACCATGTAATATGTAACCAAAATAATATCGTATATCGCTTTGAAGCCAATCGTTTACCCAATCGTTAAAACATCGTGTGAAAACCTATCGTTTACCCAATCGTTTAATTCGTTTTAGGTCGTGAAACTACTTAAATGGTCGTCTCGCTAATAACATTCAAACCTTCTTGACTCGCATTAATAAACCCTTACCAAAGGATAGATTAATAATTCGCATTAATAAACCCTTACCAAAGGATAGATTAACATCTCGCATTAATAAACCCTTACCAAAGAGTAAATTAAAAATTACAGATTCAGTCGCTACCCACAACACCCACACATAACTACGGGTGTAGTAAATAACGGGACTTGTCAGATCCTATGGTACCATAACCTAATACTGGTCGGCTTGATCATTGCTAATGAATGTCATTTGTTATGTAACTACAACCAACAAGTTTGTTCACTTTATTGAAATCGTTATTAGTTTTGTATAAATCGTTTTAATTGTTTTTGAAACCATCGTTATAACATCGAAAACATTTAGCACATATGAGTCACCCCAAAACAATTGAAAGACGTAAAATAGGGGAATAATGTACTCGCCTGAGACTGCTTGGAGGTCTTGAACAACAACCAAACAAACCTAGAGAGAGCACGGAATCAGTCGGCAATCTAAAACTATATAAATAAACCGGACTTAAATCGGGAGATCGGATTGGATGAGGCTTGGTAAACCAAATGAGTGTTGGAACTCATATGATATGGTTTAACAAGGCCTACATACTACAATGAAACCAAACCTAAGTGCTTTCGACCCATCGCGACCCATTAAGGTAGCTTATGCTACTTTAACGCGTCGTGCGCGTGAAACGCGTTCGGACCGTCTAACTAGTCCTATGACAAGTGTTATATGCCTAAACATGTTACAAAATCAGTTATGTGACAAAAGTTTAGGTTACATATGCTTAATTACCAATTTTACATGAAAAGGGTATTCTGGTAATTTACCTAAGGCATATAAACTACCTATCATACAACTACTTAAACGAAGCGACCATAGGGTATAACCTCGGAAGGTTATTCCCTACCTACTATGGTCACCTAATGTATTTGGTCGGATCCTAATGATCGACCAAATGGGTCGGGTTCGAGGTATAAGCGATTTATTAGATCGCTTACCCTACGACCCTAGACAACGTGGTAATCAGTAGGCATAGTCCCAAGGGACTATAACCAACGTGATTACACTCACGTTGCGAAGTTCAAACAAACTTCGCATTGACCATAACTGGTCAATGTAGAAAGTCAAACAAAGTTTGACTTTCAGACTCGAAAGACTCGAAAAGCAATAAAAGAACGAAAGAATACTTACGAAGGGTCCCCGAATGCTAATCTCGATCCAAGAATCTCAGGTATGAAACAATGGTTTCAACTTAGAGTTCCTAAGATCAAGATTCTAGTGATTTTAGCAATGGGGGTGAATGGGTATTTATAGGAATACCCGAACCGTTAGGATCGTTTCTAGGAAAACGTGATGCGATCTTGGCCATACAGTTAGCACACATGGTATTGTAATACCATGTGCCATCAAAACCAGCCCATAGTATTGTTAAAACATGTGCAAAATTCAATTTGGACCAGATTCAAAGTTTCTACACATAAAGTTTCAAAAATGGCAGATTTGGTCCCTGTAGTGTAATAAGGCCTTTTCCGACGCGTTTAAGGCCCGTTAACCCCATTTAAAAGCTCTAAAATGAAGTTAAAGTAAAGGGAACTTAAAATGTTCTCAAAAATATCTCGAATGTCGGTTCGTTTAGCCGTACGGTTGCGTTGTTCGGCTAATTACGACGGAATGCGCATAAGCGCGAAAAACGATCCAAATGACGTGACGAATGGATTTTTCTTATGGCGAACACTAAAATATAATGTAGTCATGCTTACATAAATTTTTGGATGTCCAGATGTATTCAGAACGTAAGTTATGCGCGAAAATGCAAACTTGTGCACTTTTTGACACTTTTAGTCCCTGAATGACACAAAAGTTTATTTTAGCATACCGAACACCTCAAAGCCTATTTCTAAGCTATGTGAAGGGTATTTATGGTATGTTTAACTTATGGTCATGCTCCGGAATGTCTGTTACAGTTCGAATTGGCATACTTTCGCAGTTTGTCAAGTTTAGTCCCTGTAAGCGATTTAACTTGATTTTGCCATACCAAAGCCTTCAAAACTTATTTCTAAGTTATGTAAAGGTTATTTAAGGTATGTTAAGCCTATGTCACTATTCCGGAGTGTTTGTTGCATTAAACTGGTTATATTTACGCATCGGTGCGCGTATAACCTTCTAGAAAGCGATTTAGAGTTTGAAATTGAACAAGAATTGATATGTGCAAATGATACACATATTTTTACAAATCCCAAGTATGAAATATAATATTTCATTGGTTCGGTATTTGTTTGATGGCCGTGGAGGCACAGGTGTTACAACTTAGGATCTGGACGTGGCCTTAGTGACATAAAAACGATAGTAGACGATGTTTAATTTGTTTGTTTGGTTTTAAGACAATGTAAATTACTTAATGAATCAATAAAACGAAACTTTTAATTACCATGGTTGTTGAAACCATGATTCTGTTACAACACTCCCCGACGTTTCCGCCATGGTTTGTTGTTTTACGTGGTCGGGGTTTGATGTGGGGTAAAATACACATATTTGTCCCGTGTAGATTGTATAATTTTCGTATAATTTTTATTTATTTTTATTTAGTTTTTAGTATTATATTACATTATTTGGTATTTTGACAGGTCCTGGTGCAAATGAAGCAAAAATGAGTAATATGGAAATAACCAGCCAGTTGGGCATAGTAGGGCTCCAGTTACCGAAGTAAAATTGCCGCTGAGTAGATCGCGGCAACTATCTCTATTTTACAAGCGAGAGGGCTGCCATAAAATAATAATAATAATAATATGCCTTGTGTTGATTTGGAGTTCCCTCCACAGGAAACGAAAATAGATAAATTATTCCATATTGCCTTCAAGTGGGTTTTTTTTAATCAAGTTAATAAATTCCAAGTCTGCCACATGTGGGCCGCTAAAGACTTATTAGAACCTAACGTATTTATATGAATTTCGTTTTCTTGGGCCGAGTAAAGCACATGACCCAGCCAACTTGAAATTCTTGTGATGCATGGACCAAGCCCATTCGTTTTGTGTTGGGCAGCAACAACTTAAAAGAGGAGGGGGCGACCTAATCCAGCTGGTCGACACCAGAGAAGTCAGACGCACGGATCGGAGGAACAAAGATAATCAGGGACGAAAGAAAAAGCTGGTTTTGCGGGATCGTCGGGATCAAGCGGGACGCTTGGAGAGCAAAGGATTACCGGGTTTTGTTACTCGATTTCTTTAGTTCTCTATTTTTTCTTGTTTAGTATCGATGAATTCTTTATTTGAACTTTGTTTATTTATTTTTAAGACCATGCCTGGCTAATCGTTTAAACCACCTAGACTTAGTTGAATGGATTGAATAAAGTATTTACCGGTTTTGTTAATTGCATGATTGTTATGGGTGATTGTGTTTAGTAAGCGGTTTGATTTAATGATTTGATGTATATGCATGCTTTGAGTTGGTTTATTGTTATTATTTGCTTCATATGATTCTTAGTGACGGTCTATATCACAACATAGAGTCATATTAGGGTTTAGGATTTCGGTGAGTGTCTATATCACATAAGAAAACCTTAGCTCTTTAGGGAGAATTGCGCAATAACCCCTAGAAGTAACTGGTAATAATTTGCTAGGTTTTAGTGTTCTGCTAGTCCTAATACCTGGAAAGTGAGGGGCTATTGGTAGGTCTTACCCGGCGAATTGCTTTAGATAGTCCTTGGAAAAGGTCATGTCTTGGTTTACCTGTCGGTCTTATTAGTTTATCAAGTCAAATTAATTACTTCAAACTACCCTAGATCTAGGATTGGAAAAGAATAGGTCAACATTAGGGTACTTGCACAATAATTAGACAACTGGAAAGGCGTCTAATAACCGGTAGGATTAACGGCCTAGGTAGCTCCACAGGTTTCTCCTTGAGAAGGGTCGAGGGGCCTCGATGGTTCTTAATAGGTTTAGTACTTTAAGATCCCGGTTCCATAACTCATGCACTTAACTTAATCGGTAATCTCTTAAAAACAATCTAGGATTCTTGTCTAGGTGGTCGTGTTCTCATATAAGAAAAGTCCTCAGTCTTTATTCATTTTTAGTCTAGCTTTAGTCTACTTAGTAGTTTAATATAGATTTCCTTAGTTTCCGTAACCCCCCCCCCCCCCCCAAAACAATTAAACAAGTTAAGTCGCGTCTGTCAGTGTCTAGTCAGAGTCTAGTCTACGTGATACATAGAGTCTCGTGGTTCGATATCCGGACTTCCTAGGTTATACTACATTGATCGGTACACTTGCCGATTGTGTGGTTTTAGGTCGAGTCTAGAATTAAAGCTTTTTAGTGTCTAGCTTAGAGAGTCTAATTTAGTTAATTTTTATAGTCTGTTTAGCACACATCAAGTTTTTGGCGCCGTTGCCGGGGACTCTTGGCAATCACGTTTTTTAGCTTTGATTAGACTTAATTGACATAATCTGTGCTACTTGTCTTTTGTTTTGTGTTTTCGTGGTGAGTCTTGTGAGTCTATCTGTGTTCTGTATATTGAGTCGTAGGAGTCTAATTTTTTGTGTCTTCTATTTTTTCTGAGTTTTAAATATGTGTGAAATTTGTGGAGGGCCCCATTTTACAGTTAAATGCCCACAATATGAGGGGTCCTCTGCGTATTATTATACTAACCCCTTTGTGCAGCCGCATACGTATTTTTCACAGGGGTATTCCTCGTACCAGTATGAGGAACCGTATCAGCAGCCTCAACAGCAAAATTTTGGAGTAAATGAGCAGGACCAGCTGGATAGGATAATGGGGTTGTTAGCTCAACTGGTAGCTACGGATGAGACTACTCATAAAATGATTCAAGAACATGAAGTCATGTTTCAAAATCAGCAGTCTATACTCTCAGACATTCGATGTTCGATAGAAGAAATGTCTAGGAAATTAGAAGAAGTAGAAGAAACGGAGAAGAAGGGCATCATTGATTTTGGCTGTGAAGAAGAGGAGATTATGATGCAAATGGCTAATTGTGGGATATTGAGAGAGAGTGTGGAAGAAGTAGACGAGTGGCAATTCTACCAGGAAGCATTGGTTAAAGGGGTAGATGTTGATGAGGAATTAGATTTAGGAGATTACTTAGGTAGTCTGTTTGATGATGAGGTAGAAATTAAGTGTGGGGATCTTCCCAAGGAAGTAGACCAAGTGGTGGAAGAGGAAGAACACCACAGCTGGCCCGTGGTACTTATAATAAATGAAACTGAAAAATCAAAACCACGGGAGAAGGCAAGAAAAAGAAAAATAAAGAACCGGGATTGGTTGCGGCTCAAAAGCTGGTACAAGGAGGAGAGGAATGAGCCTTTGAAGCAAGACCAGTCTTCTCATTACATGCCACGCATCCGGTTCATGCCAGGTAAATTTAAATTCTGGTGGTCTGACCCGTTTCTAATTTTTAAATTCTTTTATAATTCCACCGTTAAATTTTTAAATGTTTATGAGAAACGGGTGGAATTAAACGGGTTAGACAAGGTTCAAATCAAAGAGAAGCCTCCTGATTAAATTCAAGTGTGGGGAGGTTTTGTAGGGTTTGTATAGAGTCATAGTTTTGTATATTGAGTCTTAGTTAGTAGTTTTTGAGTCGGTACTGCTTTGGTTTTTGCTTGTTTTTGTTTATGCAGGTTTGATATGTACCACCCGTACGCAATCTCCATTCGGGTGATTTTGGAGCTGCTTATCAAATTTCAGGCATTTTCCAAGTGTATTAGTTAGAGTCAAAGCCGATCGCGACCGAAATGCTATACGATCGAGCTGGATTGGACCAGAGTTTTGGAGCATACGCGTTATTTAACCAGCTAAGTCCTTTCCATTTATGCCCTTTGTTTTTATTTCTTATTTATTTTTAGTCTTTTGAGTTAGTTTCCATCCTACATTGAGGGCAATGTAGAGTTTAAGTGTGGGGATGGGAAACCGTCGTTTAGTGTCTAGTTAGTGTGTCGTTTGAGTCAAAAATTTGAAAAAAAAACTAGAAAATTTGAAAAAAATAGAAAATGTCTTTCGAATAAAAAAAGAAGTTTTCAATTAAAGCTGAAAGTGATAGAAAAGATAAATTTTTGCTCGGGTTCGAATAATAATAATATGAGATTATAATAAATCGAGCTTGCGTCTAGTTTGGGATATGTGGATAGGCCCGGGTTTGGTTTTAAGTCCCTTTGAGTTAATATACCTTAATTGTCGGTCTGCTAGTGGGTTCTCGCCTGGGAGATATGGGAAACTAAAACTGCCAATAAGAGTATAAGGGGCACCGTTATAAGTTAAAACCGTTAGAGTTTGTGATCTTGCGAAAAAAATAAAAAATAAAAAGTGAGCTAGAAACTAAATGAAAGTAACACAGGTCTATGTAATCCGAGTTGTGGATAGAGACTCTACAGCCGGAATGCCTCTGGGATGTGTGAAATCGAATTGCCGATTAAAAGTACCGAAACCTAAGTAATCTGTGGTTGGGGATAGCGACTCTACAGCCGGAATACCTCTTGGTTAGGGAAAGCATCGTCTAGACTCACGAGAGAAATAAAAAAAAAAAAGCAAGAAGCAAAGCAAAAATAGAAAAAATGGAAAAAAGAAAAAATTTTTGATTGTAAACTCTTTTGGTTTTGATATAAGACGGTTGGGAATTGGTCAAATGATCGTTCCTTTAGTCCTATAAGCTTGAGGTGGGAGTAGGTGGACTGTAAATTCTGGTGTGAGACCCTAGGTGGATTGACCGCACTTAAATTAAAATCACATGATAAGGGCTTAGGATTGGATTTGGGTTTAAAGTGGACAAGTATATTCGCAATCGTGACTAACGCAAGTCTTGGTTTTAATAAAATATACCTATGCTTTTGACCCGAGTAACTGTCCATCTCTGATTCCGTTGCATAATTCTTTTTCGGGGACGAAAAAAGGTTAAGTGTGGGGATATTTGATGTGGGGTAAAATACACATATTTGTCCCGTGTAGATTGTATAATTTTCGTATAATTTTTATTTGTTTTTATTTAGTTTTTAGTATTATATTACATTATTTGGTATTTTGGCAGGTCCTGGTGCAAATGAAGCAAAAATGAGTAATATGGAAATAACCAGCCAGTTGGGCATAGTAGGGCTCCAGTTACCGAAGTAAAATTGCCGCTGAGTGGATCGCGGCAACTATCTCTATTTTACAAGCGAGAGGGCTGCCATAAAATAATAATAATAATATGCCTTGTGTTGATTTGGAGTTCCCTCCACAGGAAACGAAAATAGATAAATTATTCCATATTGCCTTCAAGTGGGTTTTTTTTAATCAAGTTAATAAATTCCAAGTCTGCCACATGTGGGCCGCTAAAGACTTATTAGAACCCAACGTATTTATATGAATTTCGTTTTCTTGGGCCGAGTAAAGCACATGACCCAGCCAACTTGAAATTCTTGTGATGCATGGACCAAGCCCATTCGTTTTGTGTTGGGCAGCAACAACTTAAAAGAGGAGGGGGCGACCTAATCCAGCTGGTCGACACCAGAGAAGTCAGACGCACGGATCGGAGGAACAAAGATAATCAGGGACGAAAGAAAAGGCTGGTTTTGCGGGAATCGTCGGGATCAAGCGGGACGCTTGGAGAGCAAAGGATTACCGGGTTTTGTTACTCGATTTCTTTAGTTCTCTATTTTTTCTTGTTTAGTATCGATGAATTCTTTATTTGAACTTTGTTTATTTATTTTTAAGACCATGCCTGGCTAATCGTTTAAACCACCTAGACTTAGTTGAATGGATTGAATAAAGTATTTACCGGTTTTGTTAATTGCATGATTGTTGTGGGTGATTGTGTTTAGTAAGCGGTTTGATTTAATGATTTGATGTATATGCATGCTTTGAGTTGGTTTATTGTTATTATTTGCTTCATATGATTCTTAGTGACGGTCTATATCACAACATAGAGTCATATTAGGGTTTAGGATTTCGGTGAGTGTCTATATCACATAAGAAAACCTTAGCTCTTTAGGGAGAATTGCGCAATAACCCCTAGAAGTAACTGGTAATAATTTGCTAGGTTTTAGTGTTCTGCTAGTCCTAATACCTGGAAAGTGAGGGGCTATTGGTAGGTCTTACCCGGCGAATTGCTTTAGATAGTCCTTGGAAAAGGTCATGTCTTGGTTTACCTGTCGGTCTTATTAGTTTATCAAGTCAAATTAATTACTTCAAACTACCCTAGATCTAGGATTGGAAAAGAATAGGTCAACATTAGGGTACTTGCACAATAATTAGACAACTGGAAAGGCGTCTAATAACCGGTAGGATTAACGGCCTAGGTAGCTCCACAGGTTTCTCCTTGAGAAGGGTCGAGGGGCCTCGATGGTTCTTAATAGGTTTAGTACTTTAAGATCCCGGTTCCATAACTCATGCACTTAACTTAATCGGTAATCTCTTAAAAACAATCTAGGATTCTTGTCTAGGTGGTCGTGTTCTCATATAAGAAAAGTCCTCAGTCTTTATTCATTTTTAGTCTAGCTTTAGTCTACTTAGTAGTTTAATATAGATTTCCTTAGTTTCCGTAACCCCCCCCCCCCCAAAACAATTAAACAAGTTAAGTCGCGTCTGTCAGTGTCTAGTCAGAGTCTAGTCTACGTGATACATAGAGTCTCGTGGTTCGATATCCGGACTTCCTAGGTTATACTACATTGATCGGTACACTTGCCGATTGTGTGGTTTTAGGTCGAGTCTAGAATTAAAGCTTTTTAGTGTCTAGCTTAGAGAGTCTAATTTAGTTAATTTTTATAGTCTGTTTAGCACACATCCGGGTTTGACAGAAGGGTTGGTATCAGAGCCAATGGTTATAGGGAATTAGGTTATTAGTAATGCTTTAACCTAGACTATAACTTTCTAGGACCCTAACGCAAGTATTCTTGTGTTTAGATTTTAAAACAATACCGTCACCTATCCTTAGGTGATAACCACAACGAGAACACAATAACAAATCCGCTTCGACAATTAATCATCTATCCTTGGATGATTGATTGTAAGGTTTTGAACCCTTTCAGTTTGATTCATTTTTGGCTTTATGCCCTCTGAATTTTCAAAATCTCATCAAAGTTTGGGTCTTATAATGTGAACACGTGCAAACTGGAAGAGTGAATGCCTGTACCCTGAGTTTTCTGTCTAAGGCTAGAGTGTTCGTACAAATCCGTTGTATCGGAACATTCACTCTTACCTGGGAACGCTTGGGGTGAGTGTTCACTTATAGGCGAGCATGTCTTCAGCGATACATTATATTGACCCATTTACTTTGATTAGTCACTGCGTGTCGTTTGTTTGTTCGAGGTAACAAACGAATGATCGCCTCCCTTATGTTTTGTCGATGTTTTCAATACCTCTTTTGTTTCTCCAATTAGCGACCTCACTCGTTTCTCATGTTTCCTTGTTAGAGAATGCCTCCTCGACGCGATGCTCAAACTTTTAATGCTGAAGAAGTCGCAGCCCTTGTCTCTCAGCAAATGGCTGCTGTACTTCCAGGCATTGTGACCCAAATCCACGAGTTATACAACAACAATAATAACAACAATAATGCTCAGTGTAATTTTAAGAATTTCAATTCTGCGAAGCCGCTTAAGTTTTTTGGGTCACAAGGAGCAACCGCGCTCCTGCAGTGGTTCGAGAGTATCGAGAGCATGTTCAGACATGTGCAGTGTCCGAATGCGCGTAAAGTTGAATTTGCTTCAAGCGTGTTTGAGAAGCGAGCTCTTACATGGTGGAACGGAGTGATGCGTGATAGGGGTGCCGAAGTGGCGTTAGCACAAACTTGGGAAGAGCTCCGAGCTCTCATGGTGAGAGAGTTCTGTCCCCGTCACGAGATTCGAGCTTTGGAACGAGAGTTTGACGATTTGAAACAAGACGGGGGAGAACACTGTGCTTATACGGATCGATTTGAGGAGCTCAGTTTGTTGTGTCCCACTATGGTTAGCCCACTGGAGAAAGCAATCGAGAGATATATCGATGGTTTACCCGATTCCATTCAGGATATTGTGACCGGTGTTAATCCTACTACCGTCCATCACGTGATCGAGTTATCGGCTACCCTAACTGAGTCCCAAGTCAGGAAGGGTAAACTCACCCGTAAGGGTGATAAAAAGAAGTCGACCGATTCTGACAAGGGTAAGGGTAAGGGTAAGAAGCAGGGTGAGTCTTCTAAAAAGTCGAGAAAGCGAAAGGGGGCTCAGAACTTTACTTTCACCAACCAGAACCCTCAGAACCCACCGACTCAACCACCTGCGAAAAAGCAATATGCTGGTACTGCACCTCACTGTACTCGATGCAATGGTCAGCATGTTGCCCAACAGGCCTGTAAACAGCGTACTACGTGTAGTAGACTTGGGCATCTGGCCAATATTTGTCGTATGGGTCAAAATCAGCCTGCCCAGGTTCCAGCTCAAGTTCAAGGGAATGCTACGAGATTCCCACCTGGTTCGTGTTTTAATTGCGGAGAAATGGGTCATTTGCGCAACAACTGTCCGAGATTGGTAAATGCAAATCCGAATGGTAACATGATCACGAATGTGAATCCCGCTCGTGGACGAGCATTCAATCTGAACCCGAACGAGGCTCGAGCTGACAACGAAGTTGTTAATGGTACGTTTCTTGTTAACAATCAACTAGCATCTGTTCTTTTCGATTCTGGTGCCGATAGGAGTTTTGTTTGGTTATCTTTTGAGCCTTTACTTGCGATACCTAGAACAAAACTGAGGAAACCCTTATCTGTCAAGGTTGCTACTGGTAAACCACTTGTACTCGATTCTGTTCTTCGTGGTTGTCAATTGAACCTCGATAACCATCTTTTTCCTGTTGACCTCGTGTCGATGCAACTCGGGAGTTTCGACATTATCGTAGGGATGGATTGGTTGACCAAATATCATGCTGAGGTGATTTGTTTTGATAAGATCATTCGTATTCCTCTTTCGTCTGGCGATGTTCTGGAAGTTCGTGGCGAGAAACCATCTGGTGGATTGAAACTCATGTCGTGTACGAGGGCCCAAAGTTACTTACGAAAACGATATGTTGCTTTTCTGGCACATGTCACCGAGGAGAAAGGCAAAAACAAGAGTATTCAGGATATTCCGATTGTTCGGGATTATCCAGAGGTGTTTCCTGATGAACTGCCTGGTTTGCCTCCAGTTTGTCAAGTCGAGTTTCATATTGACCTTGTACCCATTGCTAACCCGATTGCGAAAGCACCTTATCGTCTTGCACCGTCTGAGATGCAAGAGTTATCGAAACAGCTTCAAGAGTTATCTGATAAAGGATTCATCCGACCGAGTTATTCACCGTGGGGCACTCCTGTCCTCTTTGTGAAAAAGAAAGATGGATCTTTTCGAATGTGTATCAATTATCGGGAGCTTAACAAGCTTACCATCAAGAATCGATATCCCCTACCCCGAATCGATGATCTCTTTGATCAGCTGCAAGGTGCTACCTGCTTTTCCAAGATCGATCTGCGTTCTGGGTATCATCAGCTTCGTGTATTCGAAGAAGATATTCCCAAAACTGCATTCCGCACGAGATATGGGTACTACGAGTTCACTGTCATGCCTTTTGGTTTGACAAATGCCCCAGCTATCTTTATGGACTTAATGAATAGGATCTGTAAACCTTATTTAGACAAGTTCATCATTGTGTTCATCGACGATATTCTTATTTATTCGAAGTCTCGAACCGATCACGAGCAACACCTTCGTTTGACATTGGAACTCCTTAAGAAGGAACAACTTTTTGCTAGATTCTCCAAGTGTGAATTTTGGCTTAAAGAACTTCAGGTTTTGGGACATATTGTCAACGAGCAAGGTATTCATGTGGATCCATCCAAGATTGTTGCAATCAAGGATTGGAATACACCAACGACACCTACAGAGATTGGAATACACCAACGACACCTACGCTGAAACAGAAGCTATGTGATGCTCCTGTTCTATCTCTGCCCGAGGGAAACGATGATTTCGTTGTCTACTGTGATGCATCCAACTTAGGCCTTGGTTGCGTTCTTATGCAACGAGGTAAAGTTATAGCATACGCATCTAGACAATTGAAAGTTCACGAGAAGAACTACACAACTCATGATCTTGAGTTAGGAGCTGTGGTTTTCGCTCTCAAAATTTGGAGACACTATCTTTATGGCACGAAGTGTGTGGTTTTCACAGACCACAAAAGTCTCCAGCATATTCTCAATCACAAGGACCTGAACATGAGGCAACGACTTTGGGTTGAGCTCTTGAACGACTATGATAGCGAGATTCGCTACCATCCTGGTAAGGCGAATGTCGTAGCCGATGCGCTTAGTCGAAAGGAGCGAGTCAAGCTTCATTCTGTTCGAACTCTATCTGATATTCAAACTCGTGTTTTGCAAGCTCAGCAATTTTGTGTTTCACAAAAAATTGATAGGTAAGGAATTATCACAACAACTTGAGCTTAAACTCAAAGCGAAGAGCGATGGTTTGCTTTATTTCAAGGATCGTTTGTGGATTCCGAAACAAGACGATCTCCGCACTTTAGTGATGGACGAATCTCATAAGTCTCGATATTCTATCCATCCTGGTGCTGACAAAATGTACAAGGATCTTCGTACTCAGTATTGGTGGCCTGGTATGAAGAAAGATGTTGCCTTGTACGTAGCGAAATACCTAACTTGTCTCAAAGTCAAGGCTGAACATCAACGACCATCTGGTTTGTTTGTACAACCAGAGATACCGGTTTGGAAGTGGGAGAACATTGCTATGGATCTCATCACTAAATTACCGCGTACATCAAAAGGTCACGATGCTATTTGGGTTGTTATCAATCGAGTGATGAAGTCAGCTCATTTTATTCCAATTCACGAGGATCTATCTACTGATATACTTGCAAAGAATTACGTTGATGAGATTGTATCTCGACATGGTGTTCCTTTGGACATCATATCCGATCGTGATGCTCGATTTTCATCTCATTTTTGGAAGACCATGCAATCTGCTATAGGAACCCAACTAAATCTAAGCACTGCTTATCATCCCCAAACAGATGTACAATCTGAGAGGACGATTCAAACTTTGGAGGATATGCTTAGAGCATGCGTGATAGACTTTGGTGGTAATTGGGATTCTCATCTTCCATTGATCGAGTTCTCTTACAACAACAGTTATCATGCTAGCATTAATATAGCACCATTCGAGGCTCTCTACGGTCGAAAATGTCGTTCACCTGTCTGTTGGAATGACATCGGTGAAGCTCAGCTTACTGGACCTGAGCTCATTCTAGAAGCAACAGACAAAATCAAGAAAATTCGCGATAATCTTGTGACAGCTAGATGCCGTGAAAAGAGTTATGCGGATTTACGACGCAAGCCCTTAGAATTTCAAGTCGGAGACCATGTCCTACTCAAGGTGTCACCTTGGAAGGGAATGCTGAGATTTGGAAAGAAAGGAAAACTTGCACCACGATATGTGGGACCATTTAAGATTGTTGAAAGGGTTGGAAAGGTTGCTTATCGACTAGAGCTACCTCCAGAGCTTGGAAATATCCATCCGACTTTCCACATGTCCAATCTGCGAAAGTGTTTAGCTGAAGCTGATCTTCACATTCCACTCGACGAAATCCAAATCGATGAAACAATGCACTTTGTCGAGAAACCTGTGGAGATAGTGGACCGTACATACAAACAGTTGAAGAACAAACGAATTCATTTGGTCAAGATTCGCTGGGAATCCAAACGTGGCCCAGAATTTACATGGGAACGTGAGAACCAAATGAAGGCGAAATATCCGCAATTGTTCTCATAAGTTTCCTCTAGTTAAAATTTCGGGACGAAATTTCCTAAAGTAGGGGAGACTGTGACAACTGTGCTCTGTAATCGATGTACAATGCAAAACAATGTTAATTATTAATAAAACAATTTGTTTTGGTGTTATTATATGTGTATTTGTGTTTGATGATTTTGCAATTCGATTCGATTCCGATTTCAAGCTTTAAATCGCTTTTTGGAAAGTTATACGCAAACTGGGGCGTAAACGCAGTCAGTTTAACGCGACAAACACTCTGGAATAGTGACATAGGCTTAACATACCTAAAATAACCTTTACATAACTTATAAATAAGTTTTGGATGGTTCGATGTGTTGAAAACAAGTGTATTCGATCGCAGGGACTATTTGTGTCAAACTGCGAAACTATACCGATTCGTATGGTATCAAAGAGTCCGGAACTTGATCATAAGCTAAACATACCATAAATAACCTAAACATAGCTTAGAAATAAGCTTTGAGTGGGTCGGTGTGCGAAAATATGCTTATTTGATCTTACAGGGACTAAAAGCATAAAAAACAACGTAAGTTTGCATTTTCGCGCATATCTTACGTTCTGACCACATCTGGACACCCAAAATTTTTGTAGACACAAAAATATTTTTATTTTAGTGATCGGCAAGCAAAAATACCGTTCGTCGCTTAATTTGGATCGTTTTCGCGTCCGTTTGAGTGTCGTCGTAATTTGACAAACAACGCGACCGTACGACCAAACGAGCCGACATCCGAGATATTTTTGAGCATATTTTAAGTTCCCTATACTTTAACTTCATTTTAGAGCCTTGAAATGAGGTTAACGGGGCTTAAACGTGTAAAAATGCATAAAAACACAAGTTTCTCAAGTGCAGGGACTAAACTGCAATTTCTGGATAGTGAGGCCAGGCGGGCCGCGTAAGACATGTCTCTCCTCTTACGCGGGCCGTTTGAACATGCCAGTTCTGCAAAAATTTCACAGCAGCTTCCCAGCTCGTTCTTGAGGCCCTTGTACGCAATTTTCATGTTTTGGGGACCAAGTTAACACCTCCCCAAGGCTTCCTAGCTGCTCATAACACTTGTATGGCCAAGATTATTCCCTCTTCTCCAAGAAATGATCCTAACGGTTTGCGAAAAACTATATAAGGCCATGCTTTCATTTTATTTTCCTCACATTTGGTCTGAGATTTCTCTAAGTGGTTGTGATTATTCACTACCTACCTGAGAATACTTGGAACCAAATCTATTTGGACCCTTTGTAAGTCTCCTTCGTTCTTTTATCGCTTTTCGAGTGTGAAAGTCAAACAATGTTTGACTTTCTGCAATGACCAGTCAATGGTCAACGAGAAGTTCGTTTGAACTTCGCAACGTGAGCGTAATCACGATGGTTATAGTCCTTAGTGACTATACCTACTGATTACCACGTTGACTAGGCGTAGTGACGAGTCGTAGTTTCGGTCAAAATGCGCATTTAAGCGTATTTTGCAACCAAACTACTCTTGGTATCAAAACACTTTGTTTTGATATCAAAACTTGTTTTCTAACTTAGTTAAGCATGTTCTAACATGCTTAGCTCGTCACTTTTAGTTAGTGCTTGTTTAGGGTCGTAAGTCAAGCGGTCTAAACCACCGCTTAGACTTTCGAACTCGACCCGTTTGGTCGATCATTAGGATCCGACCAAGCATGTTTAGTGACCATAGTTGCATAGGGAATAACCTTCCGAGGTTATACCTTATGGTCACCTAGTTTGAGTAGTTGTATGATAGGTAGTTTATATGCCTTAGGTAAATTACCAAAATACCCTTTTCATGCATAATTGGTAATTAAGCGTATGTAACATAAACTTTTGTCATGTAACTGATTATGCAACATATTTAAACATGTTAGGCATATAATACTTGTCATAGGACTAGTTAGACGTCTCGAACACGCGTTTGCGCGCACGACGCGTTAAAGTAGCATAAGCTACCTAAACGGGTCGTAACGGGTCGAAAGCACTTTCGTTTGGTTCCAATGTAGAATGTAGGCTTTTTTAAACCATATCACATGAGTTCCAATACTCATTAGGTTTACAAGACCTAATCCTATCCGATCTTCCGATTTAGGGTCGATTTATTTACTAGTGATCCGATTACTAGGTACTACTTGAATTTCCTTGGTTTGTCTGATCTTCGCTAAGTTCTTTAGATCAAGGATACCCTTTCATTCAATGTGAGTACATAGTTCCCCTATTTTACTGTTTTCAATTGTTTTGGGGTGATTCATATGTATTAAAACGATTTCGATATGTAAACGATGGTTTCAAAAACGATTTAAATGGTTTATATTAAACTAATAACAATTTCGATAATGTGAACGAACTTGTTGGTTGTAGTTACATAACGAATGACATTCATTAATTTTGGCCGAACCGACCAGTATTTGGTTATGGTACCATAGGATCTGACAAATCCCGTTATCAGACTACACCCATGGTTATCTGTGGGGGGTTATGTAGGTACCGACCGAATCTATGATTGTTAACTTACCCTTTGGTGGTTTGTTAATACAAAAAGCGAGATAGTCGAGTCACGAAGGTTTGAATGTTATTAGCGAGACGACAAAAAGTAGTTTCACAATTAAAACAAAAACGATTTTGGGATGATTTAAACGATTTGGAACGACTTAAACGAAATAAACGACTTGAACGAACGATTGGTTTTGGGTAGTGATTAGATAATGGGACAGGTGTAACATGATAAAAGCGTGGTAGATACGCCGCTGGTACATCTTATATATAATTGCTTTTATTATATTTGTAGGTTCGTTTTCAGACCCGAATCAGTCGATCAGAAGAGTTTATCTCAATACTAGTGGCGGAAACAAACGTATAGAGTTCAATTCAGCTAGATTCACACTTTAAACTGTCTGTATATTGATTTCAGATCAAATACAAGCCTGTGGACACTTCGGCAGCACTTCGTTACACTGACCGGAACTGTTACAAATGAAATGGCACTCAAGGTATTTATAGGAGGTCTGATTTCTCTTGAAGCTGTCTCAAGAGGAATTACCTATAAATGCAATCCCTTGATTTCTGTGCACTGATCTATCATACTAAATACAACAAGACTCGATACAAGACGAAGTCGACAGACGCATGCACCAACAGAATCCCCCTCGAATGTTGACGAGTCTTCAGTGTCGAGTCTTCGGTTGTCAAACCTTCAGTCTTCATCAGTCTTCTCACTCTTTTAAAAAATTCTCCATTGTAAGCATCCACAATCAATCTCTTTCTCTCTCGTAATCTTCAGAATCTGAATCTGGCTTTTACAATCTTCAGACTCCCTCTCGATATCCTCAGACTCCCCCTTTTGCTAAGCTGGGATCACAGTCTGGAATTCATTTTCCATAGGTTCTTAGATCGTAACCTGGCACTCATCTAACTCAGGTATCGGAACCTGTCTAACCTGCACACACCTCTACCCAAAAATAAGTTTCACAAATTTTAAAATTTTGAAAATTTAGAAATCACTTGCAGGTGACTTTCAAAAAATGATTTAATATTTGATAACCACTTGAAAACACAACTTTTTCATACAATCTTTCCCAAACCAGTTCATCAAGTTTAGCACTTGGAATTTTGAAAATCAGCTCTCCAACAACAGTTGTCGAAAATCTTTTTGTATTTTTCAAAATTTATGCTAAACACACTAAAATCTTTTTGGATTTTTGAATATAACATAAATGCAATAAAGAAATATTTACAAACACTATTTTTGTGAGTTCGTGTAAGAGGATCATATCAGTTTTTGAGACAAATCACCAACACCGTTAAGCTTTAAACATTTTAAGTTCTAAACGATCCACATAGATTGATGATATTGTTGTCCACTTAAAATCAATCTAAAAACTTTCGAAATGCTTACTGATACGTTAAGGTATATTAATTTTGCACTAAGCTCTTATGGACCCCACGATCATAGCATATCCCCTCATCATGCAATACACTGACCCAAGTAATGCTTTTAAACTTTTATCAACTGTGATTTGTGCGAAAACAAAGCAGAATGTTTAAACATTAACAATCAGGTCGATACTTCCGTATACGCAGAGAAAGTCTAATGTTTAAACAAAATAAGAAAATAAAAATAAGTTGAAGTTGTTTAGGCTTTAACCACCAGGTCGATACTTCCGTATATGCAGAGGAGGTCCAAACCTTAAACGAAACACCAAAGAAAATAAAGCAGAACGTTTAGGCATTAACATCCAGGTCGATACTCACGTATACGCAGAGGATGTCCAATGCTTAAACAAAATAAAGAAAAAAAACAAGTTTAAGTCTTTGCAAAATGAAATACACAATCACAGCGACTTTTCAGCAAAGTTGTGAAAGTTCACAAACTTAACCAGTTTTATGTCTTTCGACAATCAGCGATTACTGAGTAGGTACACAATCAACAAGGACAAAACTAAGTACTATGCTTTTGACCATGTTTCCCACTAGAACTAGGCTTTTTCATTTTAGGTTTGTATCGTTATCGCAAATCTACTAGTCTAGCTGAGCCTATCATCACATCTTTAGTGAGACCGTTTATCACATTTTGACTTTACATTTCTTTAGCATGCTGTGACAGTCCAACTGATGTACTATCATTTCCTCTTTTATACAACAAAACTCATTTTTTATTTTATCATGTTTTTTACTTTTTCAAATTTTCAAATGTTTTTGGATTTTCTGAAATTTCTTACTCCCCCTAAAATGCAAACACATTTTAGGAAATTTGAAAACAAACTGTACAAGAAACATGAAAACTGATATCGAATTGCTTCAATTCTCCATCCACTTGGCATAAACAATCAGAACTCCCCCTCACAACAAACTATTTTCCCATTATGATTTCAAAACACTTAAGTTTATTTTAATCAAATGGTTTTTCTGGAAAATAAGTTTTGTTGATTGATTTTAACCATTTGTAGGTTAGGGGATAAACTCATCATTTTGTTTCTCAACCACTTGTAGGAAATCAGATACAACTTAATGTCCCTGATTTACCACTTGTAGGTAAAAACTTTTTTCAACCACATGGCTTACCAACCAATACCTCATGCCGGTTGAATTCTCAAGTTGCCGATTCCTACCCCTCACTTACCAACCTGGGAGTTCCGGCAAGTCACACTTATACAAAAACAAAATTTCATAAACAATGAATGATGCCGATTCATGCTCCGCGATTACCTACTTGGGAGCTCCGGCAAGTCAGGATTTTTAGTTAGAGAGATTCTCCCAAGCCTGACAGACCTTGGAAGATTCCGAGTTGTTAACACTCGGTTGCCTACCTGCCATTTTCTTCTCATAGAATTCTTTAACCCCCTTGACTTTCCCATCAATCATATTACCAAAAATGTTTTGCACTGTGGAATTAAAAACCTTTTCAACATCAAATTCTTTCTTTTCAGAAAAAAATTGATTTGAAATTTCAACTTTTCCAATTTTCTGTTTAAAATTTTCAGCCCTCAATGGTGGAAAATTGACATCATCCATTGGAGGTACTGATGTTTCCAATTTTAAATCAACTTTTGGTTCCTCTGATTTTGTGGAATCAGATTCATCACCAGAACTATTCCCTGAACCCTTCACCACCCACTTTTTATTTTTTAAAGTTTCTTTTCTTTTTAGAACATTTTTTGAACACTCTCCAACCTCAAATATTGAATTTTTAAAACCATTAAATTTTCTGGTTGGAAGTTCAGTTTCCTCAACAATCTTTTCTTTTAGTTTATCAGAGACTCCCTGTTTTGTTTGAATTGTCTTTGGACAATTTCTGGCAATGTGACCAGCTGTTTTACATTGAAAACAGGTTCTCGTCTCTATCTTCTTTTGAGCCAAGCTTTTCTTCATTTCATCTTGCTTCTTGGCAAGGAATTCTTTGTTCGTCTCCTTCCAGAATGAACTATTTTGTTCTTTTTCAGCACTTGTTCCTGAAACAAAAACAATTTTTGGTTTATAAGTTTTCTCATTTTTATAATTTTTCGGTGGTATAAAACCCAGACCTTTCTTTTTGAAATTACCATTATGGTTTGGTTTCTTTTGAAAACCCGAACCAGAACTGTAACCTTTTTTCTTGTTTAAACGTTGTTGAACTCTTGAGGTGTAAGGTTTAGGTTTCTCAGAATGATTTACATCTTTTATTTCAGAAATATTAATTTCTGTTAGTTTGAAAACCTTTTTGATCATTTCTTGTTTAACACCTCTTATTGGAAAAACCTCATCAGAATATAATTTGTCAGAATCTTTCAAAGTATATGCTACTTTGATCGGTTCGTCATCCAAATTAGATTTTGATAACAAGAACTCTTTATTATACACCCGTTTTCCCTGTTTGGCCTTTTGACTTGACGTGTCGGACTTTGACTTTGACTCTGATTTTGACTCCGACATTGACTCTTCTGTTTCATCTTTATCCAACACCTGATCTACCACTTTCTTTATTAACTCGGACTCATGATCAGTGTCAGACGTGAAAGTGACATCGATATTTTCTGGCAAGTTATCTGACGACTCAGACTCCCACTGTAAATTTGTTGCCTTTACGACTCTTTCAGAATTTGGATTTCGAGGAGAATATCCATTTTCGACCGGGGGTGGACATTTGTTATAGACAACACTTGGTTTCTTACCAGAAATCTTCACTTCAACATCTTCTTTTGTTTCTGACTTCTTCTCTTCCGAAGTCTTTTCTTCTTCAAATGTCTTCAATCCTTCAACTATGGGGTAGATCCTGTCAACGACAAAAGTAGAACATGAGTAACTTTTTAGTAATCTGTTAACTCTCTCAGTTTCAATTCTCTGAATTTCCAGTTTCAGCTCAAGCGCAGCACACTTTTTAGTGTAATAGTTGACATTATCAAGCTGTCTCATGTATGCCCCTTTGAGTGTATTCATTGCTACAGCTTGTTCACTGTTCGACTCTGTGTACTTATTCATCTCTCTGTTCAAAACATCATATGATTCTTTCAGCCTTTTTATATTGTGTAGCAAGTCATTGTTTTGCTTGATCAGAGATTCACAATTCATACACTTCTCTGGAACTTTGACTGGATCAGCATCTGTTTTGATTTCAAATTCTGGAACTTCTTTGACTATTTCCACTTGAACTTCTTCTTTGGCCTTTTTCTTTTTCTCTGCTTCAGCTTGTCTCTTTTCTTCTTCTTCTTCTTCTTCTTCTTCTTCTGCATATTTCTTCCATTTCTCTTCTTCAGCTTTCGCAATTTGTCTATATTTTTCTGCCCAATATTCATCAGAAGCATTAGTAACACAACATTTATCATTTGTAGATTTGTTCGAATCATAATCATCCCAGTTGAAATTTTCCCAGCTAAATCCTTCAGGTAACTTTTCATCATCTTGATTAATTAGGCATGCTTTGTTATCAGCTGGAATATATTTGTCCCAACTGAAACCTTCTGATGATTTCTGATCTTCTTTATTCACCAAACATGCTCTCTTTGAATCTTCAATCACTTTTCTACCATGTGCCACTTGAGGTTCTTGTTTTTGTGGAGCAACTTGATGATAGATGGATTTCCTATAATAATCATTGTTGTTGAAAGGATTTTGAGCTCCACTTGCTTCGCGATTAGTGCACTCCCTCTTGAAGTGTCCTTTTTCCCTGCAACGAAAACAAGTAACTTTAGATTTATCAAAACCTAAATTAGAAATAAATGCATCACGGAAGTCATCTCTTCCTGTGATCTGTTTGAATTTCTCAGCTCGTCTTAACACACTAGCCAAACACCATTTTATATCCATCAATTCCATCTCCTCAGCATCGATTTGATCGTAATCCTCTCTTGTCAACATAGGATTTCCTATTCTACCTGCCACTAAACTTCCATACGACTCCAAAACAGTTCCCAATAAAGACATGTGACTTTTTGCGACTTCTTCAGAATAACCTTGATCATTTTCAAGATTTAATACAATATTGCATTGTAGCTTCTTGCCATTCTTGGTTGTGGAAGAATGCGGATCAAATGTTGGAAATGAAGTAAATCCAGTCTTGCTGCTAGATCCCTGAGATGAACTTTCTGAAGAACTTTTTGCATTGTAAGCAGTTTCAACTTTTGGAGACAAATTGATCTTATCACTAACACCACTTTTGAAATACAATCCGATGTCTTGTTCTCCATCATAGTTCTTCATCCTAGCAATCTTTCTTTGCTCCATCTCTTGAGCTTCAAGATGTTTAATAAACTCTCCCAGTGTTAACTTTTTATATTCCTTTCTATTATTTCTCAACATCATCAGATACGTTCCCCAAATATCATGTGGTAACGCATCAGCTAGTTTCTCAATCAATTCATCTGTGTCCTTTTTGATGCCTAATGTTGTCATATTTTTCACCAAGTTACAATATCTTTCAATAATTTGCTTGGTGTTTTCTGTTTTCAATCCACGGAAAAGATCAAATTCTTTCTTCATAAGTGACATTTTGTTCTTGAGCATATCATCAGTTCCCAGAAATTTTGATTCTAATTCATTCCAAATCGAATATGACCTTCCATCATGTTGAAGAAGAATCAATATACCCTCTTTAATCGCTTGATGTAATAAACTAACCATCAATTTCTCATCTCTATACTTCTTTTTTTCATCAGCACTCATATCTCTAATTGGCATTATCTTATTATTGTTCTTTGTTGGTCTTTTATATTGAACTTCAGTATGTTCCCAAGCATCCAAATGATAAGCTTCAACCCAATTACCAAAACGTTCGGACCAACCATTATAATCATCAATATCCAAGAGCTTAGGTGGTTTTTGTGATGTCCCCGTCTCATTTTCAAGCAATGTACTTTGAGTCACAGTCATCGGACGAGCAAAAGCATTATAAAACTCATTCTCCATAATTTTGATTTTCAAAGATTCACAATCTGCCAATTTCAAGCGAAATAACCCTTCAAGCAGAATAGATGATTTCAAGCGAAATCACAAGGTAATTTCAAGCGAAATATAGTATTCAGGCGGAATCAACAAGTATTTTCAAGCGGAATCAGGAACAATGTGTAGTTTCAAGCGGAATAACGTATTCAAGCGGAATCAGCAAGTATTTTCAAGCGGAATCAGGAACAATATGTAGTTTCAAGCGAAATCAACCAGAACTCTCAAGCGGAATCAGCATGATGTCAGCAATTCGATCTGATTTTGGTCCAATTGATCAAGTTTTAAGCCGATTTTAGATCTGTAACTTTCAAGGGTTTATTAAAACATCATTACGCACACATTGTGAGAAAATAAATCGATTTTAACCGTGAAATTTTGTTTAATTTTGAAAAGAAGGTGTAGAAGTCAGAAAATGAAGCTGAATTGATATGAACTCTTCCTCCTGAGCTCTGATACCATTTGTAGGATCGTTTTCAGACCCGAATGAGTCGATCAGAAGAGTTTATCTCAATACTAGTGGCGGAAACAAACGTATAGAGTTCAATTCAGCTAGATTCACACTTGAAACTGTCTGTATATTGATTTCAGATCAAATACAAGCCTGTGGACACTTCGGCAGCACTTCGTTACACTGACCGGAACCGTTACAAATGAAATGGCACTCAAGGTATTTAGAGGAGGTCTAATTTCGCTTGAAGCTGTCTCAAGCGGAATCACTTTTAAGTGATTTCGCTTGAAATGAACCAACATGAGTTCAAGCGAAATTATAACATGTGATTTCGCTTGAAATGGTTATTTACCATTTCAAGCGGAATTACCTATAAATGCAATCCCTTGATTTCTGTGCACTGATCTATCATACTAAATACAACAAGACTCGATACAAGACGAAGTCGACAGACGCATGCACCAACAATATTACATTCCATGTCATTATTTAGTTCACTTGGTAAACGATTTTGAAACGATGTCACACAACGAGTTTTTGAAATGATATAAACCATACGAGTTTTATTAACAAGTTTTTACGAGATATTTTACAAGTTGGTTTACTAAAACAAATATTTTGGGGTTAAGAATCATGGTTACGAGATTTTATAAAATATAACTAACTTGATTTGAGTTGGTTAATTATGTTGCAATACACTTTTCAAAATGAGGTTTGTACTTTTGACTCTTGTAGTCTAATGAAGTATTGCAACATACAAACGAGCCATGAATCCGATACACTCACAAAACCTATGTGCCCGCCAGCATTTTTTTGCTGACTTTGTTTTTACATATGTTTCAGGTGATGTTGCGTGATGATTGCTAGGAAGCATGTTCACTTAGGATCTGGACGTGGCCTTAGTGACATAAAAACGATAGTAGACGATGTTTAATTTGTTTGTTTGGTTTTAAGACAATGTAAATTACTTAATGAATCAATAAAACAAAACTTTTAATTACCATGGTTCTTGAAACGATGATTCTGTTACAAGACTCCCCGACGTTTCCACCACGGTTTGTTGTTTTACGTGGTCGGGGTGTGACATATACCACTTTCACAGGCTGCGGCCTTAGCTCAATTTTGGATCTTCAAGCACCAGCATTCATCTGCCGACCACCCCGCTCTCCGGTCATCATCATTGTTCACCTACGATCATCACTCTCTCAACCTGAACTACTATCTCCGACCACCATCCTCACCATTAAACTCAGCACCATCATTTTTACCGTGGTCGGTCATCTTCTCAATCACACTTTTAACTACCTGCATCGTCACAGTGTTCATCATCTTGTTAAACACCTTGGCACCAGTTGTTTGAAATGAAGAAGACGAAGTCGGCTGTTTGAACATTGTATTAGGGTTTTTAATTTTTTAAATAACAATAATAATAACAATAATAATAATAATAACAATAACAACAAAAACAACAACAACAACAACAACAACAATAATAATAATAATAACAATATGGTAATGATTAGCTAATCATTAATATTTAATTATAATAGTTTTTATTAAATTTAATTATAATAGTTTATTAAAAAGAGTTTATATATATAGAGGAAGGTTCAAATGAAAACCACTAGTTATTGTGAAAACTCGAAAACTAATTAAAAAAAGCCAAAAAAACATACCAAATTTTATTTTTTTTTGCAACCCAATTTTCGCAGCTTTTTCTATATAAAAAAAAATTTTCAAAAAATTTTTTTGTGTAGTGTACATGTGTAATACTACATATGTGTATGTGTACTACATATGTGTATTATTACACATGTGTACTACAAAAAAAAAATTTTTTTGAAAAAAAGTTTTTTTTTATATATAAAAACCAGCGATTTTTATAAAAAAAAATTGAAAAAAAAAATTTGTGTGTTTTTTAGGCTTTTTTTAGTTAGTTTTCGAGTTTTCACAATAAAAGTGGTTTTCATTTGAACCATCCCCTATATATATATATATATATATATATATATATATAGTTTAAAAAAACGGGGGGAGGGGGGGTTTGTTATTGTTTGGTAAAAACATTTTTGATAGGTTTTCCAGTGTGCGAATTGTGTTGTGCGATTTGAGCAAGTGTGAAGACTAGTGTACGGTTTGATTGGACAATGTGCGGTCTGTTAACTGGATTGTGGACTGACAAATTGTGCCACCCAACAGAGAAGTGTACGACTTCAGTGTGTGCGGCTCAACTATAGTGTGCGAGTATGGACAAAGAAATTTCAGGGGGATCATATTTCCGGGGGATCACATTTTCGGGGGATCACATCTTAGAAATGTCTTCTCAGAAAGAGGTGCTTGAGCAGAAACTTCAAGGATTCGGATAATCATATGGTGAATCTATAGAATCACTTACAGGCCGGTTTGTTGAACTACTCTCAGAAATGAAGACGACAGAGATTGAGGTGTCTACGTATTGGAGCAACAGCAAGCTTCTCGATGCTATAAAAGGGATTCTAGATCAGGCAAACTGTAGTTAGTGTAGAAATGTTAATTAGATAGTTATGACAACCAAGTGCTACTGTTACAGAATAAAGCTGGATGAGCTGAACTCACTCATCAAATCTTATAATACGGCTGACAAGTAGAAGGCTCAATGCAATACAGCTGCTACAGTCTACTCATCCACTCTTGCTCCTGTTGTTTCTGCTGCACCATTGCCTCCTGTAGTTTGCTCATCCTCTCCTGCTCCTGCTGCTTCATTACCTGCTGTAGCTTGCTCATCTACTCCTGCTGATTCAGAATCAAGTTGTCATGCAGGTTTTCAGATTCATGACTTCACTCCTACTCCTACAGAGGTATATGTAGATAATATATGTCGTACTAGTGCATGTAGGGAAAAACTTTGTGGTTACAAAGAGCAGACTCACTCGTTATGCAACTTAGATTGTCCATATTTGAGGAATATCAGACTAAAAAGAAAATAAATGGATATAAGGATATGGTGGAGGCGTAGAAGCGTGATATCCGAAAGTTGCATAACGATCTGATTCGGGAGCGATGTAGGCATCTCCACTTTAAAAAATTATCTGAACAATTAATTGTTGAACTTGATAACTTAAAATAAACTTTTGAAAAACAGAGTTCAATTTTAAAAAGTTTGATGTGTCAAGTGAAATGGTTGAAAAATGATTAATCAACAGTTAAAATATAGTAAAAATGAGGTGAGGAATAAGGGATTGGGATTTGTATGCATACCTCCACCATACAATCACAATTACACCTCAATTCCCATGATTAATGAGGAGATAGCCAGCTTGCCTAAAATGAATATGGGAAACCCGGAAATAGGAAGGTTGAGCCTGTTAAATCAAGGAAAGTAAAGATCACAAGGCCTGATAAAACTGAAATCATTTGGTAAAACATGCCTACAAGAAAACATTTATCAAACATGCCGATGTTTCACACCAGACCGAGACTCTAAATTTTGAGAATAATGCTAATATTAACAAACATTTTCAAGTGTTAGATGATGAACGTGGCTGAATTCATCAAAGGGTATAGATTGGCTTAATTGCAAAATCAAGAAGAAGAGTCTAAATAAAATTCAAACAAATTCGAGTTTACTATGATGAATGGATTGGCTGAATTCATCAAAGGGTATGGACATAGTAAACACACTGAGTCTACTACATCATCTGATTCGTCATGTGACTCCTTAGAGACAACTAACTGTGAAAAGTCAGAGTTAGTTTATTCTGCCGAGTCTAGTAACGAATCACCTAAAGAAGTTTATCAAAACAGATACAAGTAGAATCAGAATCCACTTCAGAAGCTTCTATTGAGTCTAGTGGTGAGTCAACAACAGAAGCCTCTGCTCAACCATTAAATACTCATGGTTCTGAAACTAATGAACAAACGGTGTCACTTGAGACTGAAAGTGCTACTACGGATTCAATTGACACTGTTTGTGAGCAAATGAATGTTACTGATGCTTCTACTTCATGTGCAGATGAAGTAAAAGTTGAGGATTGGGTTGAGGGGAATGATATTGTTTGCCAAAAGGCTGACGATGTTTTTTCTAATAAATCAAATTTGTTTGTTGATGCTCTTCCATATGTGAGAAAGGCTGTTTATGAGCCAGCTTTGAGAGGCCTTACAAATAAATATGTGCCTCCAAAGCCAACAGTTAGAAATGAAAATGCTAAATCTAGTGAATGTGCTAACTGTTGTAAACAGAGACAAATGAAGTAGGGCAGAAAGGTTGAACATACTGCAAACAAATCAACCAACAAGTTTTATAACTCAAACTTATGATCAGTTGGATCGAATGGATCTGGATATGCTTTTTACGTAAAGAAGCAAACATACTATGTGACACCCGGCTTTTCAGGCCGTACCGTACGATAGTAATCTGTGTAGTGAACATGTAAAAAGGTTGTATGTTACTGATTGTGATATTTATATATGATATTTGATGTGTTGGTAAATTCAAACGTTTATAAAAATTATGTTGCCAACGATAAAATAAACGCTTATCGCGTAACGAATAAAATGCGAAACGAACGTCGGTGACCACCCGATCAATGTTAAAATCCTAAAAATAGTCTGTTATGATTAGAATAGTAATTTTAATCATATCTGTGAGGAAAAATAGATTAAAATGCTAAGAAACTCTATTTTTTGAGTTTGAGCGCGTACCGCACGATACTGTGCGTATTAGACGAAACACTGTCAACGCAGCCAGTCAAGGCAACTTGTGACACCCCAGGAAAATCAGGAAAACAACGCAACTTAACTAGCTTCCTCAGTAACCACGGGCTAAATTTCGGGACGAAATTCTCTTAACAGGGGGAGAATGTGACAACCCTCAAATTTACATGTAACCGTACAATCTATTATTGTTAATTAAAGTACTTGATGGCTGTGCTGAATCATTTAACTGCTCTCTGATTTCTGTGTTATGCTTACATGCATTTGTTAACATACTAATAGTATACAGAAAAGTTACTAAATAGTCCGGTATGCCTTCCTGAGTGTTAAAAAAAAACGTTATAAAAATATATATATAGGACGCTTTACGGATTAATTAAGCAGTTTAATGGAACAGTATCGAACCGAACAACCGGACTTTACCCGGAACCTAAAAATATTGCCAAACACAATGTTTCACTTTTACTAAGCTAGTTATGATCCCCACACACCATAACACATTATACAAAATATCTAGTAACTTATAACACTAACTAGATACTTATAACCTAACTAGTTAACATAACCACCCATTGCATCCCAACTAAACCAACCCCCCCCCCCCAACCGGTTCTAGAAGTGGGACCCCCACCATGTGACTTTCTTTGATTAGTTAATGGGATGTTAAGTCCTTAGGGAACATAATACCCAAAGGGTTTAACAATGGTGGAGGATTTCTTTATAAACTCTTAGACTTTCACATTCATATCATTCACTCAAAAAAAATCAACAAACTTCTTTCCTTCTTCTCCTTCCATGTTCGGCCGCCCCCTAATAGCACCTCCACCACCATCACTTGGTCACTTGCAAGCTTTTCAAGGCCATACATAGGTGATACAAGGTGCACAACGAAGCTCGGTGCTCTCGGAAGTGGAAGGACCTTCTCCATTCGCTATTATCCACCACATTTCTTCACTCGAACTTCCCTAGCCTTGAGCTAGTGGTAAGAACTTAGATCCGTTCATTCTTCATGTTATTTAAGTTGTTAATAGGTGATTTAATGATTAAAATTATGAAACACTAAAGCACTTGCACTAAAGTCTTGAACATATGGAATAAAAGATGGATAAAGAGAAGATATGTGTGTAAATCATGTAGATCTTGTGTTGTTATGATTCTTGTTGATTTTATGATGATTTTGCTGGTTAATATTGATGTTTGTGATCACTAAACATGTTAACGGAATCAATCGAACACAAGTTATAAAGGTAAAAGCTGAAACAGAAAACTGGTTGGTTTTTACAGCTAACTTCAGTTGGCTGTAACCAGGCAATAAGTTAACGAAAAATGTATTTTCTGAAGTCTAGATTTATGTATTATGAAATACCATTCTAATGGCACCGGAATCATAATTTTTGGACTTCGTTTACTATTTTTAAAGTGTCATTTTGTAACAGCAGCTAGAGCTGCATTTTTCTGCTGAAAATATGCGTTTTGTTTTCTGTCATAACTTGAGTTTTGTGTAGAGTTAGATCATGAAACTTTTACTGTAGGTGACCACCGACTTATTTGTAATTCTCACACTAGAATTTCATAAATCAGACTCTCGATAAATTTTAAATAAATTATTCCGTGGACTGTGGTCAGAAAAAGATATATCTGAGTTCAGCCCGGAAAATGAATTTTTATAAAATATTGGCAATGAACTGGACCCCGATATTTTTACAGAATAAAATTTGGAACGTTTAAGACATTCTGTAAAAATTTAGGAATTTTTGGAATAAGTTAACTATTTATCAAAATATCCGAAAACAGCCCGGTTTTGAACATTAATGCTGAAATGACATAAGTTGTAATTTGCGTGTCTAAATGTCGAGTATGCTATCTGTGAATGATCTAACATGTTATATGTGTTATGTGCAATATCGTATGTTTGATTATGAGTGGGGAATGGATGGGAAACTTATATGGGCATAAACCGTTAAAGTGATGCATGTTATGTGATAGATACGTGTAGGAACTTTGTGCTCTATTTGAAACCACTAAATGACTAACTGGTAAATAATACTAGGACGTGATTGACCGACCTTGACTGTTAGCTATTTTTGAGAGTCAAACCGAGCAACCGAGGTGAGTTCACACTCCTAAGGCATGGAATTCCCGGTGGGTTGGGAATGGGATTGAATAACTACTCGTACTATCATTACTATTAAACTACTTTTCACTGTCCTCGGATTGAAGGGCCGTACGTAAAACCTACGTACACTCATACTTACTACGGTCCTTGGATCAAGAAGGGCACGTACACACACGACTAGTCTACAACATGGGAAGCGCCCACTAATCATTGCAAACATATTTGGGAAATCGCGATACGGATAAATACTATCCACATGGGAAGCCCCCACTAATCATTGCAAACATATTTGGGAAATCGCGATACGGATAAATACTATCCACATGGGAAGCCCCCACTAATCTTCGCAAACATGCCTGGGAGACCGCGATACGAATTAACACGATACATGGTTTACAAAACGAACATATGATTTACGAAACGAATGCTATAACTAAATAACCAACTGTGAACTCACTCAACTTTGTTGTTGACTTGTTGTTACATGCCTTGCAGGTCGGTAGATGCTATGAAGCTTGCACATGGAGGTGGTCGTTGTGGAATGCGAACTAATATGTCCCGTACTTACTAAATAAACGTTATGAACTTATGAAACTTATGTTTGGGGTCTTTAAACTTATGAACTACAAACTTATGTTTTGGTTTAACGTCTTATGCTTCCACTGTTTAAATTGAACTTGGTTAACTTCCTTTTGGTCACCAATTGTATTGTGATTGGTTTTATTTACTAAAATACGTTGTTCAATATAATTGGTGGCTCGATCCTGGTCACGTCACGCCTCCAAGCGGTGGTACTCCGCATGTGGATTTTGGGGGTGTGACAAATTGGTATCAGAGCCATTGGTTATAGTGAACTTGGTTTTAATAAGGGGAAAAAGTTTTTGTTAAAACCAGACTATAACCTGTACAGTGCTCAACGATCCACAATGACGCTTCACTCCACGTGCAAGACTTAACACTATAGGTAATATGGTTTATGTTTGTATTACCTACCTGCTAGTTTAGGCAGCACATTTGATCATGGTATGCTTAGTTAGCGTAACAACTATTGTATGAAACTTTGTGTGCTTACTCTCTTCTATCACTCCACACTTACGCACCTTGCGACACCTTTCTTACGTGAGTTCCTTCGATGTGAAGACCATGAGTGGACGTCTCGACATGACCCAGGGTCAGCTGACGACCTTGATTGACGAACGGATTGCTGAAGCCTTAGCAACCCAATCAGGGAGTCAACCCATGCACTCTCAAACACGCATGGGCACCTTCAGGGCGTTCCTGAAATGCAAACCTCCCACTTTCGACTGCACTAGAGGAGCAATCGACCTTCAACACTGGATCCGGAGAATCAAATATACATTCGAAGAGAGTGAAAGCCCTGCCAGCAAACAAGTAGAGTACGCTACTAGCATGTTGCAAGGGAAAGCGTATTCTTGGTGGAGCGCCCAAGTTCAGATGCTCGGATTGGCAGACGCGAATGCCATCCTTTGGAACGACATCAAGGATTGGGTTAAGGAAGAGTTCTGCCACCTGGACAACCTTCTGAAACTTGAGATAGAGTATTATGGTTTGAAGATGGAAGGATCAGAGATTGAGGCATACACAAAGAGGTCTAACGACTTAGCTGACTTATGTCCTAACTTGTCATAACCCATATCTAGACAGATCAAGCTATACCTCAGAGGCTTAGTCCCGGAGATCCAAGGGTCTGTAATTGAGGCCAACCTTTCCACAATCCAGCAAGTCATTCGTTTGGCGCACCAACTCACCGATCAGGCGGTGGAAGAGGGCAAGCTGCCCAAGCGCGTTAGCACTACTGCTACTGGTGCTCCCAGCAATGACAAGCGCAAGTGGGATGGAAATTCGGGCAGGGGTTCCACTCCAGTTCAGTCCCAGTCCCAGCGGCGAAAGACAGATGAACACAGGAGCCCCAGCCAGCAGTTTTCTAGAAATCAAGGTCAGGGTGGATACAGGGGAAATCACCCTAAGTGCAATCGATGTAGTTTGCACCACAGCGGGCCTTGCTACAAGGGTCGTTGTCAGAGATGTAACAAGCCTGGACATAAAGCCAGAGATTGCAGGAGCTCAAGTCCTGCGAATCAGAATCGACAACAGCAGCCACAAGCTCCCCAGAACCAACAGCAACACCAGTAAGGTAATAAAGGATGCTTCCAGTACGGTGCTGAAGGTCACTTCAAGAGACACTGCCCATAGCTGAATCAGAATCCGAGCAGCAACAAGGGCAACGAGAATAATAGCGGAGACAATAAGGACAACCGCAGGACTGGTAAGCATGAGTTCCTGAATGGACAAGAGGAAGAAAGAAACAACCCCAACGTTGTGGCGGGTAAGTTCCTACCAGACAATTTCTTTGTTTCTATCTTAGATGATTCGGGTGCCGATGTTAGATATGTGTCCCTAAGGGTTAGTCAGGTGCTTAAGCGCACTCCAACACTTTTGAACACCAAACACACGGTAGTACTAGCTAACGATAAAAGTCTTGAAGCCACACACATATTTAAAGGTTGTAACCTCGTCTTAGCTGGTCAGACCTTCTCTATCGATCTCATTCCTATTGTTCTTGGTAGTTTCGAGGTCGTTATTGGGATGGATTGACTATCTCATCATCAAGCGGAGATTGTTTGCAAGGAGAAAATCGTCCGCATTCCTCGTTCTGGTGAAGAACCTCTGGTGATTCAGGGCGATAAGAGTGGTGCTGTTGTAGGCATTATCTCTTTCCTTAAGGCCCAGAAGTGTTTGCGAAAGGGCCACACTGCCATTCTAGCACTCGTTACTAACACCTCAACGGAAGAGAAGAGAATTGAAGACATCCCTATTGTGCGCGATTTTCCTGAGGTATTTCCTGAGGAATTACCTGGTCTTCCGCCTCATCGTCAAGTTGAGTTTCAAATCGAGCTAGCTCCTGGAGTAGCGCCCATAGCTCGAGCACCTTATCGCTTAGCACCAACCGAACTGGAAGAACTGTCCAAGCAATTACAAGAACTTTTGGAAAAAGGTTTTATTCGTCCTAGCTCTTCACCTTGGGGAGCTCCAGTGTTATTCGTGAAGAAGAAGGACGGTACCTTCCGAATGTGTATTGACTACCGCGAACTCAACAAGGTGACCGTGAAGAGTCGTTATCCTCTTCCACGTATTGACGACTTGTTCGACCAGTTGCAAGGGTTGAACTATTACTCTAAGATTGATTTGAGATCGGGATACCATCAGCTGAGAGTCCGAGAGGATGACGTCTCCAAAACAGCATTCAGGACTCGCTACGGCCATTACGAGTTTCTGGTTATGCCTTTCGGATTGACGAATGCACCAGCGGTCTTCATGGATCTCATGAACCGAGTATGCAAGCCTTACCTAAATAAATTCGTTATTGTCTTCATCGACGACATCCTGATCTATTCTAAGAGTCAGGAGGAACACGAGTAACATCTGAGGCTTATTCTGGAACTTCTTCGAAAAGAGCAGTTGTATGCCAAGTTTTCGAAATGTGACTTCTGGCTTCGCGAAGTCCACTTTCTAGGGCATGTGGTAAACAAGGATGGAATTCATGTAGATCCATCCAAGGTTGACTCGATCAAGAACTGGCCTGCACCCCGTACACCAACAGAAATCCACCAATTCTTGGGCTTGGCAGGATACTACCGAAGGTTTATCAAGGATTTCTCTAGGATTGCGCAACCTCTCACTTCACTGACTCAGAAGGGTGTCACCTATCGTTGGGGTGATGCACAGGAGTCCGCATTTCAGCACTTAAAAGATAGACTTTGTAGCGCGCCTATCCTCTCATTGCCTGAAGGCACAGATGATTTTGTGGTTTATTGAGACGCTTCCATCCAAGGTCTCGGTTGCGTGTTGATGCAACGTGACAAGGTCATTGCCTACGCATCGCGCCAACTTAAGGTTCACGAAAAGAACTACACTACGCACGACTTGGAATTGGGAGCAGTTGTTTTTGCGCTTTAGATATGGAGACATTACCTGTACGGTACCAAGTGTACCATTTACACCGATCACAGGAGTCTCGAGCATATCTTCAAGCAAAAGGAGTTAAACATGCGACAACACCGATGGGTCGAGCTCTTGAACGATTATGAATGCACTATCAAATACCATCCAGGCAAGGCCAATGTTGTGGCTGACGCCCTCAGTCGAAAGGATACTATACCTAAGCGTGTACGTGCTTTACAGCTTACCATCCAATCTAACCTTCCCGCTCAGATTCACGATGCTCAGGTCGAAGCATTGAAAGCAGAGAACATCAGGGCTGAATCCCTACGAGGATCGAGGCAACGGCTAGAACAAATGGAAGACGACGCCTACTATGTAAACGGACGCATCTGGGTTCCAATTTATGGAAACTTACGTGAGCTTCTGATGGATGAGGCACACAAGTCTCGTTATTCGGTACATCCGGGTTCAGATAAAATGTACCACGACCTCAACACTACGTATTGGTGGCCCGGTATGAAAGCCAGCATAGCCACCAACGTCAATAAATGCTTTACTTGTGCTAGGGTCAAGGTTGAGTACCAGAAACCATCAGGCCTACTCCAACAACCAGAGATACCTAAATGGAAATGGGAGCAAATTTCCATGGATTTCGTTACTGGTCTGCCCAGATCTCAACGCGGAAACGATACCATATGGGTGATCGTGGATCGACTGACCAAGTCCGCACATTTTCTGGCAATCAAGGAAACGGATAAGTTTTCTACCCTAGCCGACATCTATCTAAAGGAAGTAGTATCAAGGCATGGAGTGCCAACCTCTATCATTTCTGATCGGGACGCGCGTTTTACTTCTGAATTGTGGCAAGTTATGCACAAGTCCTTTGGTTCTCGATTAGACATGAGCACAGCTTATCACCCACAGACGAATGGACAATCTGAACGCACCATCCAGACCCATGAAGACATGCTTCGAGCATCTGTAATCGACTTCGGAAATGGCTGGGAAAAACACCTCCCGCTAGTGGAGTTTTCATATAACAACAGCTACCACACCAGCATCCAAGCCGCTCCATTTGAGGCATTGTACGGACGCAAATGCCTATCACCTCTCTGTTGGGTAGAAGTTGGTGACAGCCAAATCACTGGCCCAGAACTTGTGATAGATACCACCGAGAGAATTGCTCAGATACGACAGCGAATGGCGGCAGCTCGTGACCGTCAGAAAAGCTATGCTGATAAGGGAAGAAAACCACTCGAGTTCCAGGTTGGGGATCGAGTGCTACTCAAAGTCTCGCCTTGGAAAGGTGTAGTCCGTTTTGGCAAATGAGGCAAGCTCAATCCGCGTTATGTCGGACCATTCGAAATCATCGAGAAAATTGGCAAAGTCGCCTACAGGTTGAATCTACCTGAAGAACTCAGCGGAGTTCACAATGTTTTCCATGTGTCAAATCTGAAGAAATGTCTGTCAGATGAGACCCTCATAGTTCCTCTCAAGGAACTCACAATCGACGACCAGCTGCGATTCGTCGAGGAACCAGTAGAGATTACGGATCGAGATGTAAAGATCCTCAAGCGTACCAGGATACCTCTCGTCCGAGTCCGTTAGAATGCCCGTCGTGGCCCAGAGTATACCTGGGAATGAGAAGACCAAACGAAACTCAAGTATCCCCAGCTGTTTAAGAAAAACACAACCACTACTGAGGCTGAAGCTACTGCAGAATTTCAGGACGAAATTCCAAATCAACGGGGGAATGATGTGACACCCCAGGAAAATCAGGAAAACAACGCAACTTAACTAGCATCCTCAGTAACCACGCGCTAAATTTTGGAACGAAATTCTCTTAACAGGGGGAGAATGTGACAACCCTCAAATTTACATGTAACCGTACAATCTATTATTGCTAATTAAAGTACTTGATGACTGTGCTGAATCATTTAACTGCTCTCTGATTTCTGTGTTATGCTTACATGTATTTGTTAACATACTAATAGTATACAGAAAAGTTACTAAATAGTCCGGTATGCCTTCCTGAGTGTTAAAAATTAAAAACGTTACAAAAATATATATATAGGACGCTTTACGGATTAATTAAGCAGTTTAACATGACAGTATCGAACCGAACAACCGGACTTTACCCGGAACCTAAAAATATTGCCAAACACAATGTTTCACTTTTATTAAGCTAGTTATGATCCCCGCACACCATAACATATCATACAAAATATCTAGTAACTTATAACACTAACTAGATACTTATAACCTAACTAGTTAACATAACCACCCATTGCATCCCAACTAAACCACCCCCCCCCCCCAACCGGTTCTAGAAGTGGGACCCCCACCATGTGACTTTCTTTGATTAGTTAATGGGATGTTCAGTCCTTAGGGAACATAATACCCAAAGGGTTTAACAATGGTGGAGGATTTCTTTATAAACTCTTAGACTTTCACATTCATATCATTCACTCAAAAAAATCAACAAACTTCTTTCCTTCTTCTCCTTCCTTGTTCGGCAGCCCCCTAATAGCACCACCACCACCATCACTTGGTCACTTGCAAGCTTTTCAAGGCCATACATAGGTGATACAAGGTGCACAATGAAGCTCGGTGCTCTCGGAAGTGGAAGGACCTTCTCCATTCGCTATTAACCACCACATTTCTTCACTCGAACTTAGATCCGTTCATTCCTCATGTTATTTAAGTGGTTAATAGGTGATTTCATGATTAAAATTATGAAACACTAAAGCACTTGCACTAAAGTCTTGAACATATGGAATAAAAGATGGATAAAGAGAAGATATGTGTGTAAATCATGTAGATATTGTGTTGTTATGATTCTTATTGATTTTTTGATGATTTTGCTGGTTAATATTGATGTTTGATGTTGTTGTGATCACTAAACATATTAACGGAATCAATCGAACACAAGTTATAATGGTAAAAGCAGAAACAGAAAGCTGGTTGGTTTTTACAGCCAACTTCAGTTGGCTGTAACCAGACAATAACTTAACGAAAAATGTATTTTCTGAAGTCTAGATTTATGTATTATGAAATATGATTCTAATGGCACCAGAATCATAATTTTTGGACTTCGTTTACTATTTTTAAAGTGTCATTTTGTAACAGCAGCTAGAGCTGCATTTTTCTGCTGAAAATATGCGTTTTGTTTTCTGTCATAACTTGAGTTTTGTGTAGAGTTAGATCATGAAACTTTTACTTTAGATGACCACCGACGTATTTGTAATTCTCGCACTGGAATTTCGTAAATCGGACTCTCGATGAATTTTAAATAAATTATTCCGTGGACTGTGGTCAGAAAAAGATAAATCTGAGTTCAGCCCGGAAAATGAATTTTTATAAAATATTGGTAATGAACTGGACCCCGATATTTTTACACAAGAAAATTTCGAACGTTTAAGACATTCTGGCAAAATTTGCGAATTTTTGGAATAAGTTAACTATTTTATTAAAATGTCCGAAAACAGCCCGGTTTTGAATATTAATGCTGAAATGACATAAGTTGTAATTTGCGTGTCTAAATGTCGAGTATGCTATCTGTGAATGATCTAACATGTTATATGTGTTATGTGCAATATCGTATGTTTGATTATGAGTGGGGAATGGATGGGAAACTTATATGGGCATAAACCGTTAAAGTGATGCATGTTATGTGATAGATACGTGTAGGAACTTTGTGCTCTATTTGAAACCACTAAATGACTAACTGGTAAATCATACTAGGACGTGATTGACCGACCTTGACTGTTAGCTATTTTTGAGAGTCAAACCGAGCAACCGAGGTGAGTTCACACTCCTAAGGCATGGAATTCCCGGTGGGTTGGGAATGGAATTGAATAACTACTCGTACTATCATTACTATTAAACTACTTTTCACTGTCCTCGGATTGAAGGGCCGTACGTAAAACCTACGTACACTCATACTTACTACGGTCCTTGGATCAAGAAGGGCACGTACACACACGACTAGTCTACAACATGGGAAGCCCCCACTAATCATCGCAAACATATTTGGGAAATCGCGATACGGATAAATACTATCCACATGGGAAGCCCCCAGTAATCATCGCAAACATTTTTGGGAAATCGCGATACGGATAAATACTATCCACATGGGAAGCCCCCACTAACCTTCGCAAACATGCCTGGGAGACCGCGATACGAATTAACACGATACATGGTTTACAAAACGAACATATGATTTATGAAACGAATGCTATAACAAAATAACCAACTGTGAACTCACTCAACTTTGTTGTTGACTCGTTGTTACATGCCTTGCAGGTCGTTAGATGCTATGGAGCTTGCACATGGAGGTGGTCATTGTGGAATGCGAACTAATATGTCCCGTACTTACTAAATAAAAGTTATGAACTTATAAAACTTATGTTTGGGGTCTTTAAACTTATGACCTACAAACTTATGTTTTGGTTTAACGTCTTATGCTTCCGCTGTTTAAATTGAACTTGGTTAACTTCCTTTTGGTCACCAATTATATTGTGATCGGTTTTATTTACTAAAATACGTTGTTCAATATGATTGGTGGCTCGATCCTGGTCACGTCACGCCTCCAAGCGGTGGTACTCCGCGTGTGGATTTTAGGGGTGTGACACAACTGGTAATTATTTCAGTAATAATTTTAAATGATTATTTTTATAGAATGATAAAAATAATTTAAAACGCACTAAAACGCGATTAAAACGCTAGATAAAATACCCGGTAATCAGTAAAATACCTGTTTTAACTCAAATTTAAATATAATATATGTATGTATATAATGTGTGTGTGTGGGAATGATAGGTGGCGGCCCTATGGCAGCCCACCTCTTTTAAAAATCCTTCCCTCTTGCCAAGTGTTGTTTTGGAAAGAGAAACCATCATTTAAACATTCTCTACACACTAAACAACCCATAAACCAAGATCAAAACATTCTCTCTCTCCCTCTTGAACATTCTCGGCCGAACACCCCCTTACACACACCCATTCAAGATTTTCAAACTATTTCATGAAGATTCAAAGGCATTACAAGGTGATTTCAAGCTTGTAAGGAGGTTTGGAGGTGATTTCAAGTAGATTCATGCAAGAACAAGGCCTTATATCATCATCTTTTTCAAAAACCCACTAAGAAATCTTGAAGGTATAAACTTATTTTCAAAACCACTTTCTTGATTTTTAGTAATGATAGAGATGTTGGAAGATTTCTCTTGAACTTGGAATTAATCACAAACTTGAAACTAACAATGAATGAGATTTTAAACAAAATAAAAATGGGTGTATGCATGTATGTATACATGGCCGAGAATGTGTGTATAAGTTGTGTATAAGTTGTATTTTGATTCTTGATGAAAGAGTTCTTGATTTGTTTGATTCCTTGAAAAGTATAATGCATGAAGGAACTTTTAAGTGTCATACAAGAATGTTCTAAAGTGATTAGAGATTTGAAAGAGATATATTGAAAAGTAAAATTTTGGAAGCATGTGTGTATATATATTTCGTATATATGTGTGTATATATGTATGCATGCATGTAAAAGTTGTTATACAATCTTAAATATGAAAGACATAAGCATGAATGAACATGAATGATTTGAATGATTATGATGATATGTGTAAAGTTTGTAAGAACATGATGTTAGTGAGTTTTAGAGTATGATTAGATCATAAGTGATGATGATGATGTATGAGTGCATTAGATGCACATATGTGAACTTACATGATGATGTGCGGGCATGAAATGATCATATGAGAATGATTTAATAAAAATCAGTTTTAATCAGATTATAAACACTAAAATAAAGTTATTTTAAAGTGTTTAGTGACATATAACTTTTTCATGATGTTTACTAGCCTTGCATGTTGTACTTGGTGCTTTAGAAGTTGTAAAATATGTGAAATCGCATGATTTATGTGACTTACACAAAAACTTCACTAATCTTATTATAACCACTATTTTAATCAGTAAATAACATGTGTTGTGTTAAAATATTAAGTCGTTTCTAGTTGGGATGATTATAGTAATGTTTAACGCAAAACTATGCGTTAAAACGGTCAAAAATCGGCTTTTCAAATTATTTTTATAAAAATGATTTAGATCAGTAAGTAAACTGATATTTTCAGTTTAAAAATAAGTATTGTAACTAATTTTAAGTTTACTTAGTGTTTGGTTAGACATACGTGACTTCCGACGCCCAAAAAAGTTACCGAATCGCTAAAATACGCATTTTTTTCAATGAACACTAGTATGGGTAATTTTTGGGTGAACCTTATGTGTTAAGATGTGTTATGTGATTTAAACATGTGAATGTGAAAATAAGTTAAGTTTTAACATGATATTGGGAATTTAGCTTACGCTTATATACTTGTGCGTTTTGTGCGGTAGAACTTGTTTGTCGAGCATGAAAATTGGTACATATAAGATATTTTATGTATATTTGCCTTAAAATGACAAAATAGATAAGTTAACAAAATTACGCGTGTTTCGATAATAATTCATGTGAACATTTATGTATATATATATTACGACGCGCAAATTGTAGATATATTACGTATAAACGGGAGTGTTAATTGATTTACATGATAATGGTCACCAATAAAATCGTTCAAGTCGCAAAATCTTAAATATATATATATATATGAACTCATATATATATTAACGTGCCAACATAATAAAAAACGAGAACTTTTCGAGAAAATCTCAAAGTTATGTGAAAATTCTAAGAAAACAGAGAAACTTAGGATTTTTGTGATATATTGATTTATAAATCGTTCCTATATAAAATAGGACGTGTAGAAATCAATCTTTGGGATTGCGCTATTTAAAATACGCACCCAAAGGTGAGTGTCACTAAACCCCTCTTTTACTGCTTTGTATTATATGTTTTGGGGGTAGAACACGCCAATATAAGGGTTTAATAATGTTTTTGGATTAAAAAATACCTTTTAATATAAATTATATATTTTCGTTGAAAATATATGGAGTTTGATAAATCATACGTTTCGAGGTAAAACGTTTTTGATGAATGTATGTTCGGAGGAGGAACTGGGATGGTATGGTGTTTCCGAGGAAAAACCGACCGTGATGTTGGAACGAATATTGCTTAGTCTCTAGAGAGTAAGTAACAGCATAGGCTTACATTTCGGTGGGGATTTCTAGGGATTCGTACAACATCGTATATTAAATTTGTCATATTAGTAGGATATATATATTATACATGAGGTAGACATCATATATGGTCTCAATATGGACCCTGAGCCAATGATGTCGTTTAAATGATTAAGTATTGCACGCGATGAACTGTTGGTAGATCTATCGGGTTGACAACCCCGTCGTGACCGGTCGCCCCGTGTCAAGTCAAGCGACGAATTTAAATTCTGGTTTTTGTCTAGTATTGATTATCCCTGCATGGTAAATATATAGTTCGTATTGTCTAGCTAACATACGAGTCTGAAAGTTGACGCTATGAATTTAATATACAAAACTTGGGAAAATGCCTTAATATCGGGTTTTTGAACTTACGACGGATGACCCATGGAATTTTTTTAAGGAAGTAAATGGACTTTCTAAAAATTATATGGGTGTTTTAAAATAAACACATAATTAGAAAGCTTTCCTTTGGATCAAATTGTTAGATTTGAATATGTGAACTCACCTTCCTTTGTGTTGACACTTGATTTTAAACGTGTTCTATAGGTACTTGAATTTGGCTTCGGGAATCATGGCGTATCTTGTGTTTGATGATGCATGTTGTGTTATTTGAAAATGTTGGACAAACTTTTAAACTTTTTGGGATGTATAAGATCCGCAAGGATCAAAGACAACTTAACTATGTGGTTGTGTCATGTCTTAAAACGTAATGTTTAATAACTTATGTTTAAAATAAATCAATATGTCCAACAATTAAATGCATCGTTCAATAAGATATAAATGGGCACCAACTTCCGTCACCACTACGTTTATTATTCCGTTGCGACGTTTTTGGGGTGTGACATGCTACAACTGCGGCATACACGGTCACATTGCAAGGAATTGCACACATCGTCCCCATGTGCCATACTATACACAACATCAGAAGGTTACATCTAGGGATAGATCTTATTCTAAGCCGATGATGGTTGAAAAGCCTAAGGCAATGATGAATAAGAGTCCCAAGGTTAAACCATCTGATGGGGACTGCAATGCTGCGAAAACTAAATGAAAACAAGCTTTGAAACCTAAACAAGTTTTGAACAATAAAAGGGTGGAAAAACAAACAGTTTTGCAAAAGGCACCTAAGAAATTAGAAACACCTAATCAAATTTATAAAGCAAAACTCAAAGCATCAACAACACCAGTTCCTGAAAAAAAGGGGACATATGCTTTCGAGAAGTGTCATATGTTGATGCTTCAGGAATACCCAGGACCACGATGGCCTGGGTACCAATGTTTTAATAATTTCCTTACTTTTCAGGTACAACAAAGGATGAGCTGTTGACAATCTTTGGATGTTGATAACGGTTGTTGCAGAGACATAACGGGTAACACAATTATAAGCTATTGAGCTTAGCTTTCTAATGGGTTAGGTAGTATTGGGATAAGCCATGTGGGCTAATTAAGTGATTTGGGCTTGTTTAGTCTATAGAGTGCATGTGGGCTTGGCCCAGTTTGTATTAGTTACCCTATGTAACTATATATAGGGTGAGCTTAGTTCTTGATAGGGTTGCAATTCACATTTTCTGTTCTTCTTAGAATTTTGGAGTTCTGTGATAGTGTACCAGACAGGTTTTTAGAAACCGTGTGCACTTTGATCAATATAATCGATACAATTCTTGTTCTTCTACACTTTTCTTAGTTTTCCGCACTTTGATTAGTGTTTTGTGATATCCGATTGAAGTTTTGTGACTTATAGGTTTTGAAGATGCTATTTATCCTGATCATGTCTACAAGCTCAACAAAGCTTTGTATGGCTTGAAACAAGCACGTAGAGCCTGGTATGAAACTCTTTCCACCTTTCTAATTTCCATTAGGTTTACAAGGGGTAAAATTGACAAAACATTGTTTTTAAAATGGAAAGGAAGGGATCTGATGATTATCCAAATTTATGTTGATGACATCATCTTTGATCTACATCTACCTCCATGTGTGAAGAGTTCAGAAAACTCATGACAGCAGTCTTTGAGATGAGTGCCATGGGTGAACTCCAATGCTTTCTTGGTCTCATAGTTAAGCAGTTGGAAAATGGAACATTCATTCATCAAAGAAAATATGTGAAAGAACTTTTAACCAAATTTGAGATGAATGATTGTAAACCATGTAGTACACCCATGGCAACCACAAAGCTTGTTACTATTGATGAAAAGGATGACTTGGTTGATCAAACATTGTATAGAAGCATGATTGGGTATTTGTTGTACCTAACTGCATCTAGGCCAGAGATCATGTTTGCAACATGTGTTTGTGGAAGATCACAGTCAACACCTAGGAAGTCTAATCTTATTGCTGTAAAAAGAATATTCAGGTGCATAAAACGTGCTCCCACACATGGTATCAGGTATCCTGCTAATAGGAATATCAAGCTTTCAGGTTTTTTAGAAAGTGATTTTGCTGGATGTAATACAACAAGGAAATCCACATCAGGAGGGTGTCAATTTCTAGGCAATTGTTTAGTATCTTGGCAATGCAAAAAGCAAGCAGTTGTTTCCACATCCACTCTATAGCTGAATATATTGCTACTGCAAGTTGTACAACCCAACTTTTGTGGCTTAAAAATCAACTGCTGGATTTTGGTGTAATTGCTCTAAAGACTCCTCTCATTCTAGATAGTCAAGCAGCTGAAAAACATTATTAAAAATCCAGTATCCTATTCAACCACTAAACACATTTACATCAGACATCACTTTGTGAGGGATTGCTATGAAAAAGGTTTGATTTCTCTGCATCATGTTCCAACTAAGGATCAGTTGGCAGATGTGTTGACAAAAGCTTTAGACACATCTACCTTTGAAAGCTTAATCTCTAGGATTAGCATGCTAAACATGGATTAAAAGGCAAAACTTTGTTTTCCATGAATAAAAGGCATTAAAATGTTTTCAGAAAATCAAAAATTCCATCCTTAAAAATAGCTTACAATGAAAATTTTTCATACTTCGTAAAAGTTTGTTCATAACCGCTGTTTTCAAACCTCTGTTTGGCTAAAAATTCATCCACTGGTGAAAGATATCTTCTGTTTTCACTTACCACTGCTTGGTCCACTGTTGATCAAACAGCTGTTGATCTCAACCACTAATGTCTATCCACTGATAAACTAAAATCAACCACTGTTCATTTCACTGTTCCCAACCACTATTGTTGCCCAATAGTGGTTTCCAAACAACTGTCCTCCATTATTCCAACAGAGGTTGCCACGTGGACAGATATTACCCGTCAGATCTTTGTAACCGCTGCCACATCAGCATTCACTTTTTCACTTTATAAAATCCTGTTTCATCCTCAAACAGTGCTTTAATGTCGTCTCGAATTCAAAATTCATCAAAGAGGTTTCCATTTTCTTCTTCAAACCTTCTTCTTCAACCCTTCATAAATTTCTCTTCCGACCAGGGCTCTGACAATCAAAAACCCCCACAACTATCTTCCCATTCTTGAGAAAACAAACAAAAATACTTCCTATCACTTAATAATTGATGTTCTTACATCATCAAAATACAAAGAAATTCTCGCTGTCGGTGCACCAATCTATCAAGATACACTCCGGGATTTTTGGGCAAATGCTGAAATCCAATCCCAAAAGAAAGTGCCCTATGCTATCACTTCCAAGGTCGGAGAAACACTTGTTGCAATTACCCCATCTACCATATCAACAACATTTAGGTTGAATGCCCTGGCAGGTAAGACCTCCTTTGAAAAACAAGAACTTCATGCAGATTTCATTGAGAGAGGGTATAAAGGTCAATTACATGGAGTTACTATTTTTAAACCAAACTTCCCTGCTCCAATGAAATTCTTTTTCCATACTTTCTTGACATGTCTTTCTGCGAAGACCAATGCTTTTAATGAAATACCTTTAAAAATCTAGTACTTGGGCTATGCAATTTTAACAAACTTTAATTTTTAACTACTCCCAAGCACTGTTTTCTGATTTGGTAACAAATGTGAAGAATATTCAAAAGGGGCCAAATAATGCTTTTTTAATGTACCCCAGACTATTAAGCTACTACCTACAAAAACAAGTATCACAAAAAGATATTCAACAAGGTGTAGCCTTTAAAATAAATAGTCTTACTTCAGAAACATTTACTTGCCTTATGGAAAAAGAGTCAATTGTTTCTAAAACACAAGCAAAGGGAGATGAGCCTATTTTAGATGAGTCCACATCTGTTGCGCAAACCTCTGTTGCTGAGTCCACTACTCCTGGTGATCATGACACAATAACCGGTGTTGTCAAACCCACACCAGCAAAAACCAAAAAGAAACCTATCAAACTACTGCTGCTACTTCCTCACAACAATTGGAAAGATCTCAACCCATAAGCCAAACTCCTCATGTATCCTCACAAACAGATCATGATGAAAGCACAGGGACACCACATCATGAAGCAATAATTTCATTTGAAAATATGCTTAAAAGCCCTTCTCCCGGGGCAATGTCGCTTTCTACACCACAACCTTCTAACCCAGTTCCACCAGAAATTTCAGACTCAAAACAGTCCCTCTCACTAACACATTACTGAGAGTATAACCCAACAAATGAATGTGTCTGAACCAATTCAATCTGCTATCCCACAAATAGTTGAGGAGGTTACACCCCTTGAGTTTTACGAAAGTCTTGGTGGTAATTCAAGTGGAGTAGCCACTACAACTGTTGAATCCACTAATTTACAGTTGGACAATGGTTTCATACTTAAGACTCCCTTGAAGGCAACCACTGTTGAGGCTACAACTGTAACCTCTGTTCCAATGGGAAGTCCCCATAACCAAGAAAAAATAGCATTTGTTTCTGTTGATTTGGAGTCTTCTCCAATTATCAAAACAAATACAACCAGCACAGGTGGGAATTCAGTTGATCCTATTAAATTAGGTGATGAATTAAGATATCATGATTTGAGGGATAGAATGACCTCTGTTGAAACATCTGTTGTAGAAATAAAAGATATGATGAAGCAGATGTTGGAGCTTTCTAAAAGTCAGCCTAACACTAAGAAAATTGCCAATGAGCTGTGGAAATTAGTGCAACCCATCCTTGCAGCTGAAAGGGATTTTGCTGAACTCAACCACAACTCTTATATGGAACTAATCAGAATAATGGTTGATGCTAGGTATAAAGATACACTAGCAGACTTAGGGGCATTAAAGAACATCTGCTCAAACTTACTGGCTCTATCCCTACACGAATCTTTGAGAAAGATAATGATGATGATGCCAAATAGGGGGAGAAAGATTCACTAAGAAAGTTGCCACCTAATTCAAAAGCTAAACCAAGACCAAGGGTGCAACAACGGCCAAAGTCTGCTCAACAAAAATCTTCTACAAAAGCTTTAGAAAGGAAAAAGAAAAGGGATTGATGAGAACCTAAACAAGATGGCTGAAGAGATAGCTTTAGAAAAGCAGAAGAAGCAAGATACAAAGGAAAGTAAAGCTGATAACTGGTTAAAAGAACAAGAAGAGCTGAGGAAAAAGGAAAACATTGGTACTTCACAAAGAAGAAAGTCTTTTAGAAATAATAGACCACCAATTACCACCCATCCTAACACCATTGCTACTTCTACAAAGCCTATATCCTCTGCTAAACCCAAACCCAAACTTCCAGATAAAAACCACCACAAAAGAACCAGAAAATAGTTTCAAAACCATCTTCACCCATTCACCCAACAGATGCGGATGCATCAACAGATGTTAGGCAAACAGCTGTTGAGACACAAGTGGTTTCAACAGATGTTAGTCTATCCTCTGCCATGATCATTTTCAATACACCACCATCAACCTAACCACCTCCAACACCTTAAAGATTTCCTTCACATCCACCTTCACCACCTAAGTGTCCTCCACCACCAAAATTCAGTTATGTTCGTAAAAGAAAAACTTTTATTGTACAAGAAGATGAGGAGGATATTCCATCACCAATCCTCTTATCATCTGCCCCCATCCAAACCATTCCATCCTCATCATTTCCATCTAATAGATCCACTTTGACCCTTCTAATTGGTTCACTTCCATCAGTCATTCCCCTGGCCGCTCAATATCCTCTAGATTTGCTCACTGTTCAAGGTGAAATTGAGTCATTTTAAAACTAGAGGATCTATAAAAAAGAACATTCCCATCTCTTTGTGGCTACATGCTACCTCAGAACTTAGATGGTTATTTGAAATTGAAAGCAAGACAAGCTGAGCTGATAGCTAAAGAAGAGAGTAAAGGGTTGGATGAAAGGAAATACCAAGGTCAATTATCACATTAGCTTAGCGAAGTCCGAAAGCTGGAAGACTTTTCTAAGGACCTTAGTAAATCCATGTCTAAGAGGCCAATAAATGCTGAGCTTGAAAAGGAACTAAGGGAGTAAATCCATGTCTAAGAGGCCAATAAATGTTGAGCTTGAAAAGGAACTAAGGGTTGATTATATTGATCACATAATGAAGCACAAGCCATATAAAGCAACCAAGGCTCAATTCAAAGACTGGTCATCAGATGCTCTCAGGGATGAAATAGAAAGAATTACTAAAATGAACAATGACCCACTGAAGCAAGTGGGTCCAGATGAGGCATTGCACTTAAGAGAATGAGAGCAGAGCTTGTGGCTGCTGATTATGGATCAGCAAGATCAATTGCCAGATGGTCAAAACTCAATATAGTGGAGACCTACAAAAAGCTGGAAAAGCTTAGAGCTAAAGATCCAAATGTTCCTCAAAAGCCAGTCTATCCTACAACCACTGCTGCCCTGCCTCAACAGACCTATACTTCCAAAAAGCTTCTCTCAACATATGCTTTAACCTAAAATGCCTTAAGACAATTAAAAAGGCAAAAGCAGACTGATGAGGAGGATGAGCAGAGGTATGAAGAACACAGAAAAGAGGCACTTAGGTGTCAGCATAAGTTCCACATTGATGATGGTGCTGATCAATTTGCTACTCAATTAAAAGAAACTATTAAAAAGTTGCCAAGCAGACCTCAATCACCAAACTCATCATTAATAAGCCTTGTCCCAAGAAAACCATCTGATCCAAAAATACTAAAGTGGAAGTCATCCTCAGACACTCACATATTGACTTTGCTCAGATCAAATGGTGATGTTGAGAGGATAAAAATAAAGGATGCATATGGTCTGAATTCAAATGACCTCCTAGATCTTTTGAACCTTCAACTTGAAAGGGATGATGAAGAAGACATGATCTCCTTGGACTTTGAATTACAGTTCAAAGGGCAAATTTGGGAAATGTTGATGAAAAATAATGATCAAGAATAAAGAAGGGTTTTGGCATCATCTATTCTAGGGGGGAGATTGTTGGCTCATGTGGATCCCATCTTGAGAACAGATAATTGAAAGCCAAAATAGTTCTACAAACATTTGATCCTTAATAAAAGTGCTTGAATTCATTCTTCCCTCAATGGCAAAGTCATCAAACAATTGCTGCTTTCTAAGGTCTGATACAAGCTAAAGTCTGATGGTTCACAAAGTTCGCTAATGTAAACCGCTGTTGAAGATAAAGGTCTGCTGGAAGCAAAGGTCTGATCACCCTTTGAAGAAGGTCTGCTAAAGTTTCAACAGAGGATAGAGTCATTAGATGTTGTAATCAGTGTTTAGTGGTAGCAGAGTTTAGATTTTGTTATAGTTATTTGATGTCATTGTCTAGGTGACGTCAGCATAGATTCCACAGTGGTTTGGATTGTACTATAAATAGAATAGTGCATGTACTGTTCTATTGGATCACTTCACAAACTTAGCATTTTGTAGGAACAAACTGAGTGATCTAAGGCTGAGTGGGAGATTGTATTCATGCATACGTGAATTATTGGAACATTCAATCATTCAGTACAAAGTATTCATGATGAAAGCAAATATCTCATTGTTTGTGATTTAAAGTTTACTTTCATTCTGCTGCAATTATTTCATATTTGTTATCTTCTTCCATTGATCATCTTAAACATACACAAACAATTCAAACTCAGATCCTAACACAATAACAACCCCGAAATGAGTAACAAGGTTTCCAACCACAACAAGGAGGAAGAGAAAAACTTGAAGACCTCATCACTCGTCTTTTCTTCGAATCCGAAAAAAGGTATTCGGAATGGTTCCTACAAACCGATGCCGAAATTAGGAACTAACGGGCTAGCATACAAAATACTGAAAAACAAGTGAACTGGACAAAAATTTCTCCGAAAGACCACAATGAGCCTTACCTAGTAATACCGAACCCAACCCAAAAGCCAAAGTATCCGTTGAATGTCTTATTCAACAAGGAATATAAATTTTTTGTGCCTTTGAATTGGGCAAACTACAAACCTAATTTTCCTTTTCTGAACGAGACGGATAAACTACTTGAAAGACTTGAAAAATATTAGTTGTTTAAATCAGTATAGACTTCATCAGAATTCTTGTGTGGTAAAGTGATTTATCTGAATTTTTATTTTTTTCTTTTTATCAAGTTATCTTCAACCACCAGTTCATCTATGATAGTTGAAGACCCGGGGCACGTCCTAAACCCCTCGCACGTAATTATATAAAATATATATAAAATTTCATAGTGTTGGTATGAGTGGTTAACTTTATAATTTATATATTTTTTTAAATTTTAGTTTCACCATGTATTTTTTATTTACTTTTATTTCTTTATAATAACTTGACTTTGTTATGTTTTTAAAAAAAGTTAATAGGTAGTCGTGTTAAAATTTTTTCTTTCAAAATTCTAATATAAATTTGATTAAAAACATAACCGTATTCAAAACAATGTAGTTTTTGCATAGTAAATCATTCTCGATCACAATACTTTAATGGATGAGAGAACAACTGGCATCTGTATCAGTATTATTTAAATCAGTATAGGTCTTTTTTAATAGTTTTCATTAGTAAAACATTTGTCAATATCATTTTAAGATTTAAATAATTATTACTAAACATTTTATATCGTAACTATACCGAGTATTGTTACTATAGCAAAGAGAACTGATATCGACCGAACTACATTGATAGCAGCATCGGAACTGGTATCCATATTCGCTTTTACGGTCTTCAATCAATGTAAAACATATGTCCGTATCATTTTCTCCATATCACGACTTTATGTTTTGTGTTACCTGAGACAATTTTTTTATAACTAAATTATTTTCTCTATATCACGACTTTATGTTCTAGGTTATTATGAGAGAAAAAAAATTTCTGAACGATAACGTTCGAACAGTATTGGCATTACACCAATATTAAATTTTATGGTTTTTGTTTTCGGTATGAGTTGGTATTAATATTTGTATTAATATCGGTACCCGAACGTAAATTTTGTTTGATTAAGTCGTATAGTATTGTAGATATTATTATATGTTTTATGTATATACCGAATTTCCAACGTATCACGTAAGAGAGTCACACTAGTTTAAACACACAAATTCTATAACTAATTCAATGAAATATTTCATAAAATAGTGATTATCTTGATTCGTAGATTTATATGTAACAATATGTATATATAGTTACTGTAAAAACAAAATATAAACATATCCTTGAATGTAATTACCTAGCATATCGCGCGAAGAATGATTTCAAAAACATGGTTTGTTTAATATGTGCTTTTTAAAAACTCACAACTTGATAAATTCGCTAAAGATATTTTTTTTACTAATCATACCATCGTCTTTAATGTTGGGTCAAGCTAATCGATGGATACGTACACAATTCACGTACACTATGGTATTATTGATATGTATGGTCCGCACCCCAAAAAACCCTAAAGAGAAAAAAAAAGAATTTATAATTGGCGTTGGATAACTTACCCGATGGATTATTGAAGGATCCCACAAAATCAAAGAAAAAAAAATAAAATTTATGTTTAGTGGGTTTCCTTTGGAATGGTTATGGGCTGGGTTATCGATGCTGTCAACATTTATTAATGTAGATAGCCTTTTAACTTTGGATATACCTTGGTGATTAGGCTTTTGTTAGTCGTTCAAAAAAGTCTTAGATTTATCTTATATTTCCCTAGTTTCAAGTTATCAAATACAAGAAAGATATCGTTGAGCAGTTCAAATGAGGAGTAGATATTAATCCGATACGGTAGATTAGAGAAAATGGTGTAACGTCGATTTTATGTAATTCGTGGTTTTTAGCCGGTCAATTTCCGCGTTGGAGATAGTCTTTTGGCTCTCTGTGTTAATGAGAGTTATCTTCCAAACGTCCTGGCAGATTCCAAGCAACTATGTCTTGCCAATTAAGACTTTCCAAGATTATGACATTTCTGGATTCATATACTCCAACCAACTGCATGCAGTATGTCTTGCCAATTAAGATATTCCAAGGTTATGACATTTCTGGATTCATATACAAATCTTAATCATATATTGTTTTATTAGCGGACTTAAACTAAATGAAACCGACCCACCTCCCCTCTCTATGAGAGAGATCATAAGAAATCTTTATATAGTCATTATTAAACTCCAAACTCAAATTCCTAAACTCTAATAAATATCCGCAAACCAAAAAAAAACATATAGGATAAAAGCTATCTAAAAGTTAAACTCTAAAGCGTAAAAGCTAAACTCCTAAATATTACAAGAGAACAAATAAAAAACCCAACCAAAATCAATTATTTTTAATACAAACCTCACTATAATTAAAATACATTATTATTAAAAAAATTTACTCCTAAAGTATTTCATCCCTCCAATCAAAATCACTCTTAATAAACTCTTTATACATGCCTAAATACAACAAATTTACACATGTGTAAATAGCAAATTTATACATGTGTAAATCAATTTTATTTAACAATACATTTAAATTTAAATGTGCAAAATTATTTTGTAATATGTTTTCGAATAAAAATGAAAAGTGTAAAAAAATAAACTTGAATGATTTTTGACCAATTTCTTCCGGTTCTCACAAAATATATGAGTTCTCATTTATGTTTTCCACGTGTGTGTATATGTATATAGCCGAGGGCTATCTTGAGAACGTTAAATATTGCAAGAACTGTGAGAACGAATGAAAAAACTCATCAAAATCAATTCTTTAATAAAAACCACGTTATAATTGAAATAAAACACTAGAAAGAGAATTTTCTTGTAAATTAATCAATCTCTACTATCAAAATCACTCGTAATAGATCTTTTACACATGTGTAAACATAACAAATTTACACATTTATAAATGTCAAACTTACAAATGTGTAAATTTTCTTCATTTACGAATATATGTAAATTTAAACGTGTTATTTTGATTTTTAATATTGTATTCTAATAATAATGATAAGTGTAAAAAAATTTGAATTTGACATTGTTTTTGACCAAGTTCTTGTAGTTTTTCATTTGTTCTCACGGTTGGCGCAATATTTAGTGTCGCAATATTTGTTGCTCTATCTTTTTTTTTTATAAATTTGGTCGGAAAACTCTCACGGGAAGTGGTGTTCTCATGAGTTCTCTCAACTTAAGGGTGGTTCTCATATGAATCTGATCCTATATTGGTGGATATGTGTCATAAGTATTACACATGTCTAGTAATTATTAAATTTATAATTTAAAGTAACATACGAATAAGAAAAAAATAGTCTTAAACATAAATAAAAGTTATAGAATGTAGCACACGAATAAGGAAATATATGTCTTAAATATAAAAGTTGAAAACTCAAAGATCAAGTGTCAAGTATTTTGCATCATCATGAGATACAGCTTAAATATCTCAAGTATGTTATCTATATTGTCACACCACCATTTGTCATCATCGAGATCAGTGTCCTCCAGAATTTCTTATATGTCTTCGTATTTAATTGTTACATCCTTTGGAGGATGAGTTTCTTATCTGTTCTCCTCTTTAATTTATACATCAGTTGTGGAGAAGTTTGGGGAAGTAAAAAAGTGTTATGTGTTTTAGTTTCATATTTCTATCATGGTACCGTTATATATAATATAGGATAAAAAAACGATGTTCAGAGTTAAACATAATATAAAAACAAAACAAACAATATAGCATGTTTTAGAAATATAGATACCTGTGTAAAGATCTTAAAGGATGAATATTGAAGCTCCAAAACAGAAAATACTAAATAATAAATATGATGAATGTTAAGTGTGAGAGCAGAAGAATAAATCAAAGTTATACACAACAGAAAATTGAAGTACCTGTAAACCTATAATTCTAAAGAACAAGAAATTTCTTGAAGTGGAAGAAACTAATGAATTATACTATATATAGAACCTATAAACCAACGAATTGAATAATCTGCAGTTTTTTTCAACAAGCTAATATTAACTCTAAGAGTTTTTTATAACTTAAAATCCCTAAAAAAATGCAACAAAATTTAGATTTCAGTTTTTGAAAATGTATTATGTTTAAATTATGGAATTTTCCCTAAAAGTTTGTTGGTGGAAATCTTATTTATCGAACTTAAAAAAACGTTTTTTTATTTAAAAAAGGTTTTATGAAGACGGAAATGCTTCTAAAAATGTTTTTATAAAAACTAAAATTCCATTTTGTTGAATATCGTATTATATAAAGTTTTTTTAATTAAATTTTTATGACGAATAGAATAGCTTTTATATAAGTTTTTTTTTTAAATTAGATATTTAATATATACATGTGGATCTTCGACTAAAAAAATGCAATGCAAATAACCTGCTAAAATTAACAAAAAGGTTATTCCATTATTTAGGGGACACCATCTAACTCAAACAAGTGGGTTTTAGCCTATTAAAGGTTTCTTTTTTTCATTACGGCTACATACCAGTTCATTAGGTATAGAACATTATAGATGGAGAAAACTAGTCAAACATTATTTTCATATAACCAATTAGATAAAACAAGTGAGCTTGTTTGATGTCAATTTACTACCTACTAACTCATGTTAGTGTGTGCACCTAACCAAGTAAATACCTAAACATACAGAATATGAACAAAGCTCATATCAAACCCGTATGTGCAAGGTTTCGAAATTTAATCTAGTCGCCAAAACAAATTGATGAAGAATCATATAAACCAAAATTGGAACGAAATGGATTGGAATATTGTTAAATTGATAATAATGACAACAACGTAGAGAGTCTTGAGCATTTGAAATGTCATAGGACACATTACTTTAATCACTTGTACACTAATGCATCATCTTCTTGTACATTTTAATCCACACAACAATACTGACCAAGACAGGTATTGAAACGTCGATAAAAATGGGTAGGGCATCACGGTACCTTTGGATATTTATAAAACATTATAGTTTATAAGATATGACAAGAATAAGTAAAATAATAATAAGTTTGTTGTGGAATAGAATAAGTGTAACTAATTAGCAATAATTTTGTTTAAATAAAGGAATTTAAGTGTAATAATATGAGGGACTAAAATATAATTAGTGTTTAAAACACCAAGTTACCCGCATTTTAGGGGTGTTTTTATAAATAAAGAGGGAATAAGTTCTTATTTTTTGGTTATCTTAAAATACCCTCCCTCATGCGTTTATATATATATATATATATAGAAGGATCCGTTAGGAACCACCCTTTATTGCGAGATCCGCGAGAACCAATGTGAATATAAGAAAAATACTTAAAAAAATCTAAAAAACACACAAATTTTTTAATTTTATTTTTAAAAAATCGCTACTTTTCGTCAATAAAAAAAATTAGCGATCTTTTTATAAAAAAAATTAGTAAGAAAAAATTTATTTTTTTGTGTGTTTTTTAGATATTTTTAGGTTTTTGTGGGTTTAGCTTTATTGTTTAGTTTTTAGCATTTAGGTGGGGGGGTTAGGTTTTTATTTTAGGTTTTTGGACGGTTTAGCTTGGGTTGGGGGGTTAGGTTTTTTTTTAGGTTTTGGGTGGTGTGGTGGGTTCACATTGTTGTGTTAAAATTTTTATAGTTAATAAATCCCATTTATTTAGATAAGGCCTTTAAACTTAGAAAAAAATAAGATTCCATACCAGAGACGTTTAAGTAGAAAGATTGTGATAAGCCTTAGTATCATTTGTAATATACCCAGCAGGAAATATCGTCAGCATTTTTTACATTCAACCCTAGCATAGATGTCCCCTGTCTGCGAAGGATCAGCATGTTGCATCCGAATATATTTTGCTTCTGTAATCCTTCACTTGGTAATTAAGCTTTATAATTTTCATCCATCAAGAGAAATATATTTGATCATAATTGTGTTTTAAGATACTCTTGAGATTATCTAAAATCTTGTGTTTCACTGGGGATAAACTCATTTTTCATGCACTACAGGAAGGAGTATATGAACTCCAAGACTTAGAAAGGTGAAAACCTTTAAACCTTAGAGAGTATGAAAATACCCTTCAAATGAGAGAGGGTGATCAGTCCTCATATACCATAAGAATCTAGGATATTTCCAATAATGACGAAATTGTCAGCAACTGTTACATGAACTGGTCCCGCCATCTTGAACTATATCCGGATAACGTGCGCTCTAGGCGGAGTGTTTAAACTCAATTCGAGAGAAAGGTTAATACCTTTAAACCTTAGAAGAGAGGTAACACCCTTATACATGAGAGAGGGGACCAATCCTCTAGTCTTTCGATTTTATCTTGAGTAAATATCCTTGAGTATCTTCCTGGAATTTATCTGTGACAACCCGAATTCTCAAGGTCAGTATTTTGTAATCACGTGATTCTGTTTCTCGTTATTCCTTGTTCATATTCTTTACGTTGATATAATTAGTAAACACTCGTGCCTGAAATGTAATTGCGGAATGTATGACGTGATTTGAATATGTTTTCTTGAGTGTAACTGTATAACTTTCAGATATCGTTAAAACAGTCATATGCGTCGAATGACTGATCGAAGAAGTTAACATCGTTAACACTTTTGGACTGCCGACCATTGGGCCGCATTGGTGGGTCACGCAAAACATCCCATCATGTCCGAACCAGCATAAATCGAGCTCAACATGGGCTGAGTGGGCCTCGACCACATAGGGCCCAACAGTGGTAACATTTAATGTGTTTCCTTTTAGATCGGCCCACTTGTTATGATTGGCTTTATAATGGAATGAACGTAACTTCCCTATGCCCAATCATTGCGACATACCAAACACAAACCCTACTTCCCCCTTGTTCACGTCGGCAGACACTGAGACAACTCTCCCTCGTGTGGTATCATCGATCTTGGTTAGTTAACTATACTATGATAATTCTTGTTCAATTGTTCTTTATGAGTATGCCTAGGAAAGTGTTATAATATGTTCTTTATGATTTTGTAGATGAAGTGGTATTATGTAATGATGATCACCTGATGATACAATTGCATGCTAGGAAATCGATATAATAGTGTTTCATTTGGTCCAATATAATTGAAGGCACATGACCCATTATCTTGATTTCATGAATCCATGTGCACATGTAAGTAAATGGCGGTTCTTGTGATTTGATCTTATTAATTCATGTGCACCTACTGAATGTGTAAGTAAATGCTGAAACTTGATGATTTTGTTTAATAATGTCTGACATGCACATGTGATTGGAATTAATGTAGTTGGGACATGCATATGTTAGTGAAACTGAATGATATATTGGAAAAATTGGTTGTGGGTAATGTTGATTGGACCGAAATTCTTTTCTGTTGTTTCTTAGTGGGCCGACTCATCAACAATTAAGTATGAATAATTATGTATTGTAGGCTTGAGCACATGTGTTATTATAATGCACACATATATATCATGATGCCTCTCATATGAATTGATTTTACACACTAGCTAAATCGCATATCCCCTGTTGATAAAATGGAAACGGAAAATTGTATAAATTGTTGATACATGTTGCAAATGTGTCGGCCCCTTTTTAGTTGGGTCACACACACATTAAAAAGGGGTCACATATGGAACGAATTACACAAGTGAGTATGGGCCGAGAAGTAGTACGTAACTTGTTTAGGAAAATATGAAGAAACATATTAATGGCACCTTTTGTTACTTCGGGAATACTCAGTTGCGGGTGGCACAGGGCCAGCCCACTTGGCTGGACTTGTGTGATCAGTCCCAACATCTACAGGGCCGCATATGATATAACTTGGTTGGACTTTGAATAGTAATTTCGATACACACACATGTTTTATAACTGGGCCATAGACGTTTGATAACCTGACTTGAAGTGTGTGCTAGTAGATTATGTGTGTATGTATATGACAAGTTTAAACTGTTACATATTAAGCGATTGTTTGTTGCTCTAGATGGATGAATAAACTGTTATGATTCGAAATACATGTGTGCGTTACGTAAGCAATAAATATGTTTGATGTGAACCATGAATACATGAATTAGTTGTACGCGAAAGGTGTGGTATATGTACATGTAAAACTAACTGCATCGATAACCCTTTTTAGGGCGTGGTTGATCAAACTGTGAGCATATACTTTAACCTTACCGAGCAAACCAAAGGTGAGTTCACTACATTCGAGCATGCGTCCCAGTGGTTGGGGACAGTCAGTGGGTATCCCGTGGAGGGATAAGTCTTTTGGGTAAAAACGGGTATATTGGTTAATATTCTCACCTATCATTCTTGTAAGTCCCTTATATTGTTACCTGGAGGGTAACGGGTATTAGTTGGTAGCGCTACTTAGGTTTGGCACCCTCACACCGCTCCTAGATAGGACGGATGTGAACTAATGACCCAGTCGGGCCCAGTACTGGATAGGAGTACGTGGGAAAGGGCAGTCATGTACATCAGGAGTCGTCTTGTTCGGAATTGAGATATTAATAATATTACTTGCATTTGTCAGTGAACTGTTTTACATACAACTGGTAACAAAACGTTTTCTTAAACTGTGAACTCGCCAGCTTTGTCTGTTACACTTGTTGCATGCTCGCAGGTCGTTAGGTACTTTGGATGGGAACTTGCTATCTGGATGGCTGGAGTGGTCATGGGTCGCAGTGTTTGGCTACGCGTGTCTCATTCACGGAATTCATTTACATTGGGTTTTGAAACATTTAAACAATGAATTGTTATTTGCTTCCGCTGTCATTATTTAACTTGGATTATATTCTACGAACGTTTTTATTTCATGAATAGAATTTTTATTAAACATATTGTGGTTGGTTCAATGTAATTAGTGGCTCGTTGTTGGTACGTCACACGCCTAGCAGGGACATTCCCTAGGTGGTATTTTGGGGGTGTGACAGTTTGGTATCAGAGCCACTGGTTATAGTTAACTTGGTTTTAAAACGTTTTTATAAAACCAGACTATAACCGAACAGATCCGAAATCGACCATGACACTCAGCTCCAGATTGCAAGGTTCGTCTCTCGTATACTCATTGTACTGAGTAACTAGTGAACACTTACATATGATATTGCATGTGATTGCACGTTTAGCACAATAGTATGAATTCATTACTTGCATACGTTATGTGATTTGTAATATGGTGTTTCCTTAGACATTCTTGACTCGCGTTTCGTGATATTCTTTGCTAGCTACATGAGTTTGAGGAACCATTTGACATGAGTTAGGAGGAGCTGAGATGAGCATGCAAATCGCAATATTATTGTGGGTGCACACATAATAATACTGTGGGGTGCATGCGAGTCCCAGTGAGCCCTAACAAGTGAAAAAGGGGTTCTGATATGTTATCTAATCAATGAGAAATGTAACAAACCTAAGTGGGGTCATAGCAGTGATTGTCTTTTACTCAAACGTAATCTTTTCACTCCTTTCCGAATCCTTATGAATCTCGATGCTATCGAGTATTACCTGAACACACATCTGAATGCCTAGCCAAACGTGTAGAATGTTAGGTGCTTGCATAAATGTCCTTGAGTTGGTCTATACCTTTCTCGCTTCTCTTCGTTTGCTAGAACTCTATGTATTGACGTCTTATACACCGAAGTGTGATCACTTCTGCAACACTCTCGCAGCATACCGCGTATTACTCAAACAACTTGCAACATTGATGGGCAAGAGGATGAGTGTAGCACTTTACCGACCTCAGTATTTTGACGACCCCGATTTCCAGCGACTCATGGGAATCAACTCTATGAATCAATCAGGACATAAGCGATGGCAACTGATTATAGGGTGGAATGAGTTACTTCCCACGCAGTGAGTAGTGTCTTAGGACGTGACACGGAATGAGCCAGGATGGACCCTGTTGTTTAAAGACCGTAAGGCCCCGTTTCAAGCAACAACATTAGAGGCAGCAGTCACGACAACAACCGAGGGAACGACGGCCGTATTGGAAATGCTCGTAATGAAACCAACAGACATTGGAAATGATGCTCATGGAAGGGCGTTTAGGATTGGCGTAGGCAACGCCAGGTGTAATAACAACATGGTAGTGTGCATGTTTTGGGTAACTAATCATTCCGGCTCTGTTCTGCTTGACTCTGATGCTTCTTGAAACCGAACCTGTTGTGGAATCGGCTGATGGTAAGTCAACTGAAACCTCATACGATTGTTGGGATGCAACTCGACCTTGTGGGACAAGTATTCGACGTCGACCTTCCTTCTACTACCCTTGAAAGTTTGATGCAATAGTTAGTATGGATTGGTTATCCATATATAGCGCAAATATACTATGTGAAAAGAAAACTTTGTGTACCCCTCTCCCTAGTAGAGAATCGTCATCTGTTCCAGAATATCAGAGTTGTGTAAAGGCTAGCAACAATTCTGCAATGAAAGCCCAGAAGTGTCTATGGAGGAACTACCCCGCTATGTTGGCAACCGTTACTAATGTTAAGGCTAAGGAAAATAGGATCGGGGATCCACCAATTATTCGTGACTCCTTTCAGTGTGCTGTTCGAGGAATTTTCAGGTCTACTTCCACAACTGTTAGTCGGAACCTCAGTTGATTTCACGCCAGAGGCAACTCTGAAGACTCGTACTCTTACCGCCTTGCACTGGGAGGGTTGCAAGAACTGTCTAAGCTACTACGAAAACTGTTGGACAGGAGTTCTATCGGACCTAGTTCTTCACCTTGGGAAGCCCTAGTTATATCCGTGAAGATAAGCCTTTTCGTAGGTGTACCGATTATCGAGAACTCATCAAGGCGACAATCGAGAACCGTTTGCCTCGACCATGTATCGACAACCTGTCAACCAATTGCAAGGGATGAGCTTTCATTCGAGGATTGATTTACGAGCGAACTATTATCAGATGGAAATCCAAGGGGGAGAATGTTCCTAAAACGGCATAACGAACGCAGAACGGCCATTGCAACTTGTATTTCACGACCTTGGGTTAATCAACACACCAGCAGCTTTATGGATCATATAAAACGACCACGTTTATCGATGACGTTTTGGACTATTTCCAGGAGAAAGGAACATCATGGGCGGCATTGGTATCTTATTTTAAAGCTCCTGAGGAAGGAACCAATCTGTGCGAAGTCTTGTTAGATGTAGTTACTGGATTCGAGAGGTACATTTTTGGTCATGAAATCGATGAAGTGGAATACGTGTGGACCTCGATAAGATCCATTCTGTTAGAAACCGTTTGGCACCAAAGATTCATTAGGGGACGCAACAATTCGTTAGTTTCGCTGGATATCATCATAGATTCAACGCGGGGTTTTTGAAGATTGTGCCGCTGTAATCTCTTTAGCACGGCGGGGTGCTGTGAGTTTATGGGAGACAGGACAGGAGAACGTCTTTTCAGCTTTCGAATCCCAACTCCACAATGCACTGAGCATCGTTATTACCTAAGGGTACGGGTAATTTAGCGGTATACCATGACGGTCCAAATCAGAATTCCAGTTACACACCGACGCAACACGAGATAGTGATGATTTACCTGATGGAGTTACAAAAAGGAACTGCACGACACACAACCGGCGGTGAAAAATCATGGCCTTTGGACTTACTCGGAGGCATTACTTGGACGGTACCGAAAGCGTTGCTTAGACCGATCACAAGGGCCTCCGGTGTACCCTTGTTCGAAAGAGCTAATCATGCGACGACATCGCTGGATGGAACCTTTAAATGATTACACTGGGAAACCTGAACGTGTACTAGCTTTGCAACTCACTATCGACTCCAACCTACCTGATCAGATTCGCTCCGTTCCAAAATGGAGAACTGAAGAAAGAGAATTTTCAAGTTAAACCCATGCGAGGCATGGAGAAGCAACCTTTGGCAGGTCAGACGATATGTGCTACCTCATGGAATGAATGTGGGTCTCGTTATACGGCAACTGTAGGGAACTCGTGTTGAGCAGAGCACACCGACCTCGATATTCTAGTTGTCTGGGCTTTGATGAGAGATATTAGGATTTATAAATCTTACACTGGTGATCGGGCATGAAGGCCCACCTAGCTATGTATGTGAATGATGTTTGACTTGTGGGAAGGTCAAGGGGAAGAATCAGCAACTAGAAACCCACATATGGAAATGAGAACAGACTGCCATGGATTCTACAACTTGAAAGGAAACCAATACCACCTAGGTGATCGTTGATTGTCTCAAGCTACCAGCACACTTTCGTACAATCAAGGGGACTGACGAGTCTTCACAGCTGTTAATGTTCCTTTGAGAGAGGCGGCTTTTACGCACGAGGTGTCAACTCCTGTTACTTTTGCTTTTGAGCTATACCTGATTTATGACCGGCAACACACAACACCCTTGGCTCACGTCTAGACATGGGCATTGCTTATCACTGAAGGACAACCGGACAGAGTAACGAACCATCCTGGCACTCGAAGACATGCTATGAGCATGTGCAGGATTGACTTAGTGAAATTGGGAGGACAGATACCTTTGGCTGGGGTCTACCATTGCAGTCACCATTCTAGTATTCAGACAGCTCTGTTGGAGGCATTACATGAGCAGTGACATTAAACTCCTTGTTGGATTAGCGTAGGGTGACAACCTAATCACAGGTCTAGGACCTGTACTCAAAACCCCTGGAAAGATTGAGCAGATCTGAAATCGTTTGGCGGCAACGCATGTCTGTCGGAAAAAGTCGATAAGCTTAGGAAATACTGGGAATTCGCTGTAGGCGATCGTATCGTGTTGAATATCTCGCCCTGGGAGGGTGTGATACGCTTGGGAAGCGTGGCAAGCTTAACTTACGTTACGTTGAGTTATTTAGAATTCTGGAAAGATTCGGTAACGCGACCTACAAATTCAAGCTACCCGACAAGTTGGGCCACCCACATAATGCTATATACGTCTCGAATCCAAGGCAGAATTTGTCTGATGAAACGCGTGCGATACCTTTACCGGAGGAATTTATCGAAAACATGGACCAGGAAGTCAAGGTTCATTGGAACTCAAGACGTTAGCCGGAGTTCACGTGGAAACGCGAAGATCAGATGAAGCTAAAATATCCTCAACTCTTTCCTAATGACCAATCTAATACTGGTAAAACTAGTTAATTTCGGGACGAAATTCCTCTTCAAGTTGGGGATGATGTGACACCTAAGCAAAATCCACAACAATCTTGACTTGCCACTTCATTCTTTCGTGCTTACGTGTCAAATTTCGGGACGAAATTTCTTTCAAGTTGGGGATGATGTGACAACCCGAATTCTCAAGGTCAGTATTTTGTAATCACGTGATTCTGTTTCTCGTTATTCCTTGTTCATATTCTTTACGTTGATATAATTAGTAAACACTCGTGCCTGAAATGTAATTGCGGAATTTATGACGTGATTTGAATATGTTTTCTTGAGTGTAACTGTTTAACTTTGAGATATCGTTAAAACAGTCATATGCGTCGAATGACTGATCGAAGAAGTTAACATCGTTAACACTTTTGGACTGCCGACCATTGGGCCGCATTGGTGGGTCACGCAAAACATCCCATCATGTCCGAACCAGCATAAATCGAGCCCAACATGGCCTGAGTGGGCCTCGACCACATAGGGCCCAACAGTGGTAACATTTAATGTGTTTCCTTTTAGATCAGCCCACTTGTTATGATTGGCTTTATAATGGAATGAACGTAACTTCCCTATGCCCTATCAATGCAACATACCAAACATAAACCCTACTTCCCCCTTGTTCACGTCGGCAGACCCTGAGACAACTCTCCCTCGTGTGGTAACATCGATCTTGGTTAGTGAACTATACTATGATAATTCTTGTTCAATTGTTCTTTATGAGTATGCCTAGCAAAGTGTTATAATATGTTCTTTATGATTATGTATATGAAGTGGTATTATGTAATGATGATCACCTAATGATACAATTGCATGCTAGGAAATCGATATAATTGTGTTTCATTTGGTCCAATATAATTGAAGGAACATGACCCATTATCTTGATTTCATGAATCCATGTGCACATGTAAGTAAATGGCGGTTCTTGTGATTTGATCTTATTAATTCATGTGCACCTACTGAATGTGTAAGTAAATGCTGAAACTTGATGATTTTGTTGAATAAGGGCTAGGGATCGATTAGGTAGTTGAATAATGTCTGACATGCACATGTGATTGGAATTAATGTAGTTGGGACATGCATATGTTAGTGAAACTGAATGATATATTGCACAAATCGGTTGTGGGTAATGTTGATTGGACCGAAATTCTTTTCTATTGTTTCTTAGTGGGCCGACTCATCAACAATTAAGTATGAATAATTATGTATTGTAGGCCTGAGCACATGTGTTATTATAATGCACACATATATATCATGATGCCTCTCATATGAATTGATTTTAAACACTAGCTAAATCGCATATCCCCTGTTGATAAAATGGAAACGTAAAATTGTATAAATTGTTGATACATGTTGCAAATGGGTTTTAGGATTTCACACTTACCGGGCCTGTTATAGTAGTTGGGCCACACACACATTAAAAAGGGGTCACATATGGAACGAGTTACACAAGTGAGTATGGCCTGAGAACTAGTACGTAACTTGTTTAGGAAAATATGAAGAAACATATTAATGGCACCTTTTGTTACTTCGGGCAATACTCAGTTGCGGGTGGCACAGGGCCAGCCCACATGGCTGGACTTGTGTTATCAGTCCCAACATCTACAGGGCCGCATATGATATAACTTGGTTGGACTTTGAATAGTAATTTCGATACACACACATGTTTTATAACTGGGCCATAGACGTTTGATAACCTGACTTGAAGTGTGTGCTAGTAGATTATGTGTGTATGTATATGACATGTTTAAACTGTTACATATTAAGCGATTGTTTGTTGCTCTAGATGGATGAATAAACTGTTATGATTCAAAATACATATGTGCGTTACGTGAGCAATAAATATGTTTGATGTGAACCATGAATACATGAATTAGTTGTACGCGAAAGGTGTGGTATATGTACATGTAAAACTAACTGCATCGATAACCCTTTTTAGGGCGTGGTTGATCAAACTGTGAGCATATACTTTAACCTTACCGAGCAAACCAAAGGTGAGTTCACTACATTAGAGCATGCGTCACAGTGGTTGGGGACAGTCAGTGGGTCTCCCGTGGAGGGATAAGTCTTTTGGGTAAAAACGGGTATATTGGTTAATATTCTCACCTATCATTCTTGTAAGTCCCTTATATTGTTACCTAAAGGGTAACGGGTATTAGTTGGTAGCGCTACTTAGGTTTGGCACCTTCACACCGCTCCTAGATAGGACGGATGTGAACTAATGACCCAGTCGGGCCCAGTACTGGATAGGAGTACGTGGGAAAGGGCAGTCATATACATCAGGAGCCGTCTTGTTCGGAATTGAGATATTAACAATATTACTTGCATTCGTCGGTGAACTGTTTTACATACAACTGGTAACAAAACGTTTTCTTAAACTGTGAACTCGCCAGCTTTGTCTGATACACTTGTTGCATGCTCGCAGGTCGTTAGGTACTTTGGATGGGAACTTGCTATCTGGATGGCTGGAGTGGTCATGGGTCACAGTGTTTGGCTGCGCGTGTCTCATTCACGGAATTCATTTACATTGGGTTTTGAAACATTTAAACAATGAATTGTTATTTGCTTCCGCTGTCATTATTTAACTTGGATTATATTCTACGAACGTTTTTATTTCATGAATGGAATTTTTATTAAACATATTGTGGTTGGTTCAATGTAATTAGTGGCTCGTTGTTGGTACGTCACACGCCTAGCAGGGACATTCCCTAGGTGGTATTTTGGGGGTGTGACATTATCCCTACAAAACATCTTCAAATTAGGGTGAGAGTGGGTGTTAGCTTGGCTAACACCCCTCTGATGCTTAAGTCAGTATAGGGTTTAAAAAAAAAATTAAATAAGGTAGGGTTCTGTTAGGATCTGAGTTTCTTATGATTGTGTTTGTTTGAGATTAATGAAGAAATGGATGAACAATATATGATAAAATGCAGCGGAAATGGAAACAAACTTTACAACACAATCAGAGAGAAATAGTTTTCAGTAAACATATGTTCTTCATTAAGTCGAATGATTACAAAAACATAATGATTACAATGCTTACATACTAAAACTCCCCCTCAGCATGAGCTCAATGGTTGATCGTACAAGATGACTAGATTGAAGGAGAAAACTACTTAAATAGAACAATGCAAACTGTTCTATTTGTAGTACAGATCAAACCACTGAAGCATCTTAGCTGACGTCACCATGAAAGTGACATCTAACCTCCTAACAACCTGTAACTACTGATCTAATACAACTACTGCTAATGCAAACAACTGATTACAATACAAACAAAAGATAGACAAAACTACTGCTTTCTCCTTTCACTGTTGTGACTCCAGCAGTACTTTATGTATCCAGCAGTGCTTGGCCCAGATCAGTAGATTGAGCATAAGTGTAAGTCTTCAAGCGTCTTTAATCATCAGCAGTTGTTGAAGGACAGTTGTTGTAGATAAGCAGTAGATAGAGGTCATCAGTTGTTTAGCAATTTTCAAGGGGAGAGAATGAATACAAACAACTGCTTTTTTTATCCACTGTTCTGAACCAGTTTTGGCCTTTATCATTTGTTCCTCTGGTAGGGTTTAATCCCAACAATCTCCCCCTGGAACAGATGATGCCAAAACTCTTCATTATTCTTGGATCTTTATTGCATCATCAGGAGTTCTCTAACTTGACCTTTGAATTGTAGTTCAAAGTTCATGGAGTCCTCATCATTTTCATCCCTGCACAGTGGAAGTTCAAGGAGATCCTGTAGATCTTTAACACCCAGGCCAAGTGCTTGTTCCCTTGATATGTACTTCACTTCACCACTAGACTTGAGCAGAGTTGGTACGTGGGTCTTTTGATCAGACATCCACTTTAGTACTTTGGAGTCCAGTGGGTTTCGTGGGAGAGTCTTTATTTTAGATGAGTTTGGAGATGGGGGCCTGTTCAGAACATTTTTGGCTATTTCTTGAAGAATTGCTGAGCTTTCATTTTCTATTGCCATTGTTTTGATTGCTTCTTTGAAGTACACAGCTTCTTGTTCCTTTTCTTCTGCATCAGTCAGCTTTTGCCTCTTTCTTTGGTTTATCACAATGGCAGAGGTTTCTGATGATGTGAACAGTGGTTCAGAAATGTGAACCTGCTTTTTTGATTTTTCAATGCTTTTGTAACCAGGCTTCTTTGGAAGACTAGGATCTGTTTCTCTCCTTTTCCTCAACCTTTCATAGGCTTCATCAGTATATTGCCTTCTCCATTTTGATATGGCTTTGGCATTACCAACCTTTGCATCAACCAACTCCTGTTTCTTTCTTTTATACTCCAATGTAAGATCATCAATTTTCTTTTTGTATTTGTTCCAATTTGGTGCTGACCTTTTCATGCCTAGATCTCTCTTTATTCTTTCGATTCTATTTAGTTCTGCTTTGAGAGCAACCAAAGGCCAGTCTTGGAACTGTTCAGCAGTGGCAGGGTAGAATTTCTCACTTATAATTAGCTTGATGAGGTCTTCTTTTAGATCTTCCTGCAAATCCGCTTCTGGAGGCAAGTTGGACATTTCTTTGCTCAGGTCTCTTACATAGTCTTCTAATAGTTTCACCTTAGTGAGTAAGAACTGCATGTAACTTGAAGTTTCATTATCACTTTTCCCTTTGCATTCAAGTTTGGCTCTTATATCTGCTTGTCTAACTTTCAGTTTTAGATATTCATCTATGTTTGCTGGATCTCTATAACCAATCAGAGAAGGGAATTTTCTTTTAGAAGGATCATTCACTAAGTAAAACTGTCTCATTTCATTTTTGACTGCATGTAGTTCTAGTTGATAACTGGCAGCTATTGGTACAATATCAGCAGGGTCAAATCCTTGAAGTTCTATTGGACCTTTGATTAGGTTGACCATTTTTTTAGGAATGAAAAGTTGGGGTCTGATGTCATTACAAGGAGCAGATGAAATGGGAACAGGTGCTGGTATATCATCATCATGCACCTGGAATTTTCTTTTTCTATTATACACCTTTTTAGGAGAAGGTGTTTTTGTTTGAGTCTTTGGTGCAAAAGGAACAATGGCTTGTGAAGAGACAATTGTGGTGATAGGTGATTGACTAACAGTTGTTGAAACAACTGGGGTTTCAACCACTGTTGCCATTACAACTGATGATGTGTCATCAGTTGTCTTCTGCTTTTTGGCAGGAGGCTGTTGTGATGGTGATGGAATTTTTTGTGAGGCAGTGGTTGAAGTGGTGGCAGTGGTTGATGTGTGTGTTGAAGTGGTGGCTGTTGGGTTAACAACTGCTGAAACTACTGAAGTACCAACAGTTGTTGATACAACAGGTGTTTCAACAGTTGTTGGTTTGGAGGCTAGATGTGAGGAGTTTTTGGGGGTTTGAGAGGCATGTTTTGTGAGTCTGGAAGGTGTAGATTTGGGTTGCCTCACTTTTCTAGTGGACTGCCTTCTTTAAGGCTTAGGATTTTCTATTTTATCATCATCCTTGGGCCCTGAAGTACCCTGAACTTCCTTCTCCATAAACACTTTCTTTTCTTCATCAAACATTGATTTTCCCTTTGCCACCATATCCCTTTTCTGCCTTTCCTTTTCATCAGCAATGGCATTTAGGGTTACATCAACCTTTTTGGAACCATCTGGCTTAGGGATGTCTGCAAGCATGCTTGAGTTATCTGGTGCACTGTACAAACCATCTTCATATCCCTTCTTCCTTAACTGCTTCATTTTCTCCCCCTTTTTGGCATCAGCTGGTGGAGGATTATCAACAAAAATTATAGAGGGAGGAGCAGTGCCAGTGGTATTCAGCAAGTGAGCCTTTATTGCTTTGATGTCAGCTTGTGTATCCTAAAACCTAGCTTCCATCATATTTCTGATCTTTTGAAGTTGTATTTCATGTTGCTGATTAGCATATGCTCTTTGTTGGTGAAGCAGAGGTTGAAATAAGCTCCAAAGCTCATCAGCAGTGGTAGCAGATGATGGAGCAGCTATTGGAGTTGGTGCAGCAGTGGATGGTACCTTTTGTGCTTTCAGCAACTGTTGCAGCATGTCTTTGATTTCTGCAACAGATGTATCAAGTTTGTCAATTCTACCCGTCAATTCTTGGTACACTAAACCATCACCCAACTTAATGGGATCATCTGGTTTCCCACCAGTGGTGGTTGTATCTGTGGTTGACTTAGGGAAAGTTTCCCAAAGTTATCCCCTGATGCCCCTTGTTCTTGGTACTGGGGACTTCTTCCTTCAGCAGGGGTGACCAGTTTTAGTGAACCAGTAAATACTGGAAACACTCTGGTTCCCAAAGAAGAAATTGCCTTCAAGGAAGTCTGATTGATGAAACTACTGTCCAAGTGTAAACCAGTGGGTTGAACACTTGTAGTAGCTGCTTCACTTGAACTACCACCAAGAGTTACATGTAACTCAAGGGGTGTAACCTCCCCAGTTGTTGGTGGGTTAGCAAAGATAGGGAGCTCAGACTCAGTCACTTGCGGGGGCATGCTCTCAGTGATAGGTGGTTGAGAGGAACTGATTTTTGTCTGAGCTATATCAATTGCATCCAACAAGGGCAGTATTTATGATGGAATTTGGGTAGTGAGTAGAGGTGTAGAAAGAGAATTTGCCCCGGGCAGTGGGCTGTGGATGATAGAATCAAGTGATTCTAGAGCATCATATTTTGGTGTCCCTGTGCTTACAACCTGTTCTTTTTTAGAAGAAGCAGGAGGAGTTTGAGGCTCAGGTTGAGATCTTTCTTCCAACTGTTGTGAGGAAGTAGCAGCAGTGGTTATTGGTGACTTTTGTGTTGTCAGTGGCAGTTGCTCTGGGATCTCATCTTCTAGAGTTGCATTTTTTGTAGGTTTGGGGGGCTTTTATGTTTTCTTTTGTTTTGGTCTTTTTGTGGGTTTAGGTGTGGGTTTCACAGCAGTTGTTTTGCTGCTGTGATCACCTGGAGCAGTGGGCTCAGCAGTGGATACCTGAGGAGCAGTGATAGCTGCTAAATTCTGCTCAAGAACCTCTTCTTTTGTTTTGGAAACTTTTGAAAGCCTTATAAATGTTTCAGATGTTAGGTCATTTATTTGAAAAGGTTCTCCCTGGATAAGCACATGAGCATTATCCTTTGCAAATTTCTTTTGAAAATAATAGCTTAAGAACCTTGGGAACAGTAAAAATGATTTTTTATCAACATTTTTGACCAAATCATCAAAGATCTCCTGGGAGTAGTTAAAATTTTATCCATGTAAGATACCAAAACCCAGGTATTGAATCTTTAATGGAATTTCATTGAAAGCAATGGTCTTATTTGAAACACACATTAACAGGGTATGAAATAAAAATCTTGTTGCAGGAGGAAAGCTACCTTTTTGTAAGGTATCCTTTTTCATTTCCTCAGCATACCCTCTTTCTATAAAATCTGTTTGATACTCTATTTTAGGAAAATAATTTTTACCTTGAAGATCATCTAGTTCAAAAACTTCTGATAGAGTTTGTGGTGTGATTTTAACTGGAACACCCTTTATCGAGGAATTGATGGCTATGGGCGTTTTATTTTGAGATTCAAGTTTCGCATTTTTCCAAAATTCTCTCTGGGTTGTCAGGTAAATCGGAGCATCAGAAGTCAACAAAGTTTTGTACTTTGAAGACAAGAGAGCATCTATGATGGAATCGAAGGTGTCGGTATGACTTGGTTTTGTCAATAAACCTAAGTAATTGTGAGGAGCTTTGTATGGGATTTCGGTGGCCATTTGTGTGAATTTATGAGAGGAAGAAGATAAGGAGTGATTTTGTATGAGTGTGAGAGGAAGAAGACGATGAATGATTTGGGGGGATTGGATGGTAACTGCTTTGAGAAAAGAATTTTGAATTCGATTCGATAGTGAAAAGCCATGTTTGGGGTTTTGATCAGGGTTTTATAAAGGGAAAAAGTGAATGCTGACGTGGCAGCGGTTACAAAAGATCTGACCGACAAGTACTGGCCACGTGTCAACCACTGTTGAATAATGGGAGACAGTTGTTAAGGAAACCACTGATGGAACAAGTATCAGTGGTTACAACGGTTATAATGAGAGCACTGGCTAATTTTCAACTATCAGTGGATAGCCTATCAGTGGGTTAAAACACTGATTTTGAACAATAGTGATTAACAAGGAAATGAGAAAAACAGTGGTTGACTTTCAGCAGTGGTCAAATTTATCAAAGCAGATGTTTGTACCAAATCAGTGGTTATGGCAGACTTTTAAGGATTTAATGAAAATTTCATTTTTACCTATTTTTAAGGATGGAATTTTGATTTTCTAAAAACATTTTAATGCTTTTATTCATAGAAAAACAAGATTTTGCTTGTTATTCCATGTTCAGCATGCCAATCCTAGAGATCAGACTTTCAAAGGTGGATGTGTCTAAAGCTTTGGTTAGCACATTTGCCAGGCTGATCTTTAGTTGGTACATGGTGCAGAGAAATTAAACCTTTTTCATAGCAATCCCTCACAAAGTGATGTCTGATATCAATGATGGTGAATCAATGAGATATTAAACTTTTGATGATATATTTCAGCTACTTGACATTCCTGCATAAAAGAAGTTTTTTGAGCAATTATACCAAAATTCAATATCATATTTGGAAGTTACAAACAGTTGGACTTTTCAGCAACAAACAGCAGCATAGTATTCTTCAATCAGTGGTAGTTGAAACATCTGCTTGCTTGTGTATAATAGATATTGACAAACATGCTCCTAGCATATGCAATGTTCTTTGGGGACCCACTTTTTGCCAAATAAATTCTCATCCTTTGGCTATGGCACAAGTTTTTCAAGCTTGTTATCACTGAACTGCTGAAGCTCCTCTTACATGAAATCTACCCAACTTTCTGTCTTTATAGTACCCCAAGGTGCATGACATGTTGATGGGATAGTAGAAAGCCAGCAAGAAGACAAATGTTTTAGGATAGTCCTTTTGAAAGAATCTCTTTTCATTGATGTTGCCAAATGATTGGTGAAATAGATGAGTTGTAGAAGGATTGATGTTTTAAAAGGTGAAGCTGCAGATGTGAATCATCTGAGCTAACCACTGCTGGTGACTTTGATGATCCAGTAGTGGCTTAAAATGGAGATGAAAAGATTTTAAAGACGGGTTTGGCACACTGATGATCTTTTATCCATTTTTGATGGATTTTATCAACAGTGGTTAGGGGTGAAGTAGTGATAGAGGTTTAGAAGGCTATTTTGGTCAAACACTATTTGTACATCAGTGGATGAGCTTTAACAGTTGTTTTGTACATCTGCTGCTCTGATGAAGGAACTAATTTTGACTTGTAAAATCACAATATCATATCCGGCATCTGTGGATGATGATTGTGAGTTACCTGCAGAACCAAATACTTGACAAACACTTTTTAAATGCAAGTTTATCAGAATTATTCATAATAGCAGGGTTTACAGGGATTTTAATGCAGAGAATTCACACGTTTTTGTATTCAAGGTTTTATCACATATCTACTTCATGTTTTAAACATTCTATAGATTTGACAATGATTGAGTATCCCAGATGATTATTAAATTTTACTTTGATCACACATTTTATGTTTTAATCTTTTGAAAATTTAGAGTAAAACATATGCAGCCAAACATTTGAAGTTTGTCAACAATCATCCTTTATTTCTGATTTAGACTTGAGTTTATGAATGAGATGATCCAGACCCTTAACACCGACTTTTCTAGACCCATTTTCAAGGAATATATTACCCTAAGAAAAAATAAAAGGGTTTTATATCCTGATAGGCAATTGGATTTTTACCATCTAAAACAAGTATAAATGCAAAATATATCATTCCAAGAAAAGTGAAGAATAATATATCCTATTTTTATTAAAAAAAATCTTTACAAGAAAAATAAGTAAAGATTTCCTGAAAACAACATCAATTGCATCTGGTGCATTTTAAAAAATCACTGTAACTTTTAATTAGATCAGAATCACTTCATTCTCAACTTTAGGAGGATGGCCAGTGGTTTGAAATAAATTTCATAATCACTGTTTGATACCATTACCTTGTTAACTGATTGTGACAGTGAGGAGCCTGCTCACAATGGTTTTGAAGGTTCTTTCTGAACCTTATTACCATGTGAAGGATTTCTGAAAATTTGGCCTAATCCTCTTTATTAATATTCAACCTGTTAATACTTTTGTTACCTGGACTCCCTGATGCAGTGATGGTACATGATTGATGAATGACAAATGTTTGACCTAAGGATTTATGTTTATTTTGATTTTTCTTTTTGTAGGACCCACCTATGGACTCTTAAGTGTTTTAGATTTATGCCCTTTTCTTTTGATTTCAAAAGTTTTGAGATAAACACACTTTTTGAGTTTTGTAATTTTTCTTCATTCCCTTTTTACCCTTTCCATAAAAAAGTTCTGAAACTTCCACTGGAAGGCTTTTAAGGAAAGAATACTCATTCCAAAATCATTTTCAGCAATGTTTTGATAGATTTGGACATTTTTTGCACATACTTATGTCAAATTTCACCTTACTCATGATCTGGTGTTCACAACATCAAACATATATCCTTTGTAGGATTTCACCCTTTTTCTCACAAGAGATTTGGGTTAATTTTCACACTCTTTACAACACTGATATTTTACTATCATAGTTTTGAGCTAATCCATGGTTATATCTGATGCATATTTTTGAGACTACTGATTTTTTATTTAATTTTAAACAATTTTGCTTTTAACTTTTGAATGTTTTCCAAAATTGTTGTTCACATATAAGATTTTGTTCCTAAGGTTTTGTTCATCTCTCATATGTTACCAATAGCATAGATGCTATTTTTCTGAACATACATCTTCAATGACATGAGATAAACCCTTAGCAGCAATCAATCATGGAACCAATCATAGTTTTCATCACGAACACTCATAGATCTATGAAAGACTATATCCAATCCGAGATTATTAAATTTTACCAACTTTAACAATCATCGGTGATTTATGTCAGATTATCAGTGTTACATGAATTCTATGTGATAGATAACATCTTGGTTATTTTACAAAAGTTTTTCGAATAATCAACTTTGAACGTGATTATCCTTTACTTTTGTTTTTCAACAAATACGATCAACCTTAGCATCAATAAATTTTGAGCTGAACTATTTATGTCAAAATGATTATTAGATCAAATTTGACTGTCCAAGCTTTGATACCAATTGTTAGGATCTGAGTTTCTTATGATTGTGTTTGTTTGAGATTAATGAAGAAATGGATGAACAATAAATGATCAAATGCAGCGGAAATGGAAACAAACTTTACAACACAATCAGAGAGAAATAGTTTTTAGTAAACATTTGTTCTTCATTAAGTCGAATGATTACAAAAACATAATGATTACAATGCTTACATACTAAAACTCCCCCTCAGCATGAGCTCAATGGTTAATCGTACAAGGTGACTGGATTGAAGGAGAAAACTCCTTAAATAGAACAGTGCAAACTATTCTATTTATAGTACAGATCAAACCACTGAAGCATCTTAGCTGATGTCACCATGAAAGTGACATCTAACTTCCTAACAACCTATAACTACTGATGTAATACAACTACCGCTAATGCAAACAACTGATTACAATACAAACAAAAGATAGACAAAACTACTGCTTTCTCCTTCCACTGTTGTGACTCCAGCAGTACTTTATGTATCCAGCAGTGCTTGACCCAGATCAGTAGATTGAGCATCAGTGCTAGTCTTCAACAGTGTTTAATCATCAGCAGTTGTTGAAGGACAGTTGTTGTAGACGCGAAGTAGATAGAGGTCATCAGTTGTTTAGCCACTTTCAAGGGGAGAGAATGAATACAAACAACTACTTATTTTTGATCCACTGTTCTGAACCAGTTTTGGCTTTTATCATTTGTTCCTCTGTAGGGTTCAATCCCAACAGGTTCATACCATCCTGAGTTAGAATTTAAATTCCAAACTCACTTGTAATAAGCTTTGAGATGTATGGCATTCCAGGATCTTGATAGCATATCCCCCTCCATCGTCTTGAGCCTATATGCTCCCTTTTCGGATTCTGATTCTATCTCATATGGTTCTTCCCTTTTTGGGGCTACTTTTCCATCGGCAGGATTAATTGTGTTCTGAAATGCCTTTCTCAATACCCAATCCCCTACTTGGAATCTTCTTGTCCTTATATTCTTGTTGTAAGGCTTGGCTATCCCCTGCTAGTATGCTGCCATTCTTAGTTTTGTTGCGTCTCTTATTTCATAAACGGTATCCAACTCTTGGCATAAGGCTTCAAGATTCAAATTAGGATTTCGTAGATTTGATCGAGCTGTATGTATCATCATTTCAGTCGGAATCACTGTTTCCGCCCCGAATACTAGAGAGAATGGGGTCTGCCCAGTAGCATTTTTTTACAGTTGTTCTATCTGTCCATAGGATAAATGGTAGTTCCTCAGCCCATTTTCCTTTTTTAGCACCTAATATTTTTTCAAATTATTGATAATTATCTTGTTCGAGGTTTCTGCCAGCCCATTTGCATGAGGATGCACCAGTGTTGATGTAATCATCTTTATGCCCTAACTCCTACAAAAGTCTGTAGTCCTCTTGCTGATGAATTGAGAGCCATTGTTACAAATTATCTCGGCCGATATCTCAAATCTTGTTAGTATGTTCCTTTTTATGAAGGATACCACTTCTTGATCCCTAACTTGGACAAAAGCTTCTACTTCAACCCATTTAGAGAAGTAATCTGTCATTGCTAATATAAAAACTTTTCCTCCTGTGGCCTTGGGAAGCATTCCCACTATATCCATCCCCCATTTCATAAATGGCCATGGGGATATAATAGGATATAATGGTTCTGCAGGTTGATGCAGTATGTTGCTATGTCTCTGACATGCATCACATTTCTGGGTATATTTCATAGCATCCTTTCTCATAGTTGGCCAATAATATCATGTTCTTAGTACTTTTGAAAATAAAGCTTTGCCCCCACTATGGTTGCCGAAGTCTCCTTCATGTATATCCTGGAGTACTTCTTGGGTTTCGCGATCCTTCAAGCACCTCAAGTATGGTCCTGTAAGAGATTTCTTATACAAGATATTATTTATTAAAGTAAAATGAGATACCTTCATTGTGAAAGCTCTAGGGTTTTTATCCTTTAGGATATCTCCTTCTTAGGATGGCCATCACCAGGGTGCAAGATATGAACTATTGGTATCTCCTTCTTGGATACTCGATACTTGTTTATCCTGAGATTTGAAATGTTCCATCGCAGGGTGCAAGATATGAACTATTGGTATCCGAGTTCCTTCCGGTATCCTAATAGTAGATCCTAAGTTTTCTAAAGCATCTACTTCAGCATTCTTTTCCCTTGGTACCTGTTCAAGTGAAAATATTTCGAAATATCCTGCTAATTTTTTAACAATTTCAAGATATTCAGCTAATTTTTCTCCTTTTACTGCATAAGATCCATTGAAATGGTTAGTAATTAACAAGGAATCAACATATACTTATAAACATTTAATATTCATATCCTTGGCTACTTCTAATCCTGCTATTAAAGCTTCATACGCAGCTTCATTATTCGTAGCAGTAAACTGACATCTAATGGCCTGGGGTATTATGTCCCCCTGTGGCGATTTTAGTAGAATTCCTAATCCTACACCTCTTAGGTTGGACGCACCATCAGTATGTAGTGTCCAAAGTTCTAAGCTCTCACCTAGTTGTTGTACTTCTAGATCAGCTCCTTCTAGTATATCGTTACTAAATTCAGCCACAAAGTCTACTAAGGCCTGAGACTTTATAACATTCTTGGGTTCGTACACTAAATCATAAGCACTTAGTTTTACAGACCACTTTGCCATTCTACCAGACATCTCGGGTTTTCTAAGAACATTTTTAATAGGATAGTTTGATTTAATATGTATCCTATGTGTTTCAAAGTACAAAATGTAGTTGATGCCATAACTAAAGCTAATATGAATTTTTCTAGATGAAAGTATCTAGTCTCAGCATCTAATAAACTTTTACTAACATAATAGACAGGATACTGCTGACCTTCATGATCTTTAACCAAGACTGCACTTACTGCATTTCCTAATACTGCAAGATATAGAGATAGGGGTTCACCATCTTCAGGCTTCATTAGTAGAGGTGCACTTGAGAGATATTGCTTTAATGCTTGTAGATCAGCTTCATGTTTTTCTCCCCATTTGAATTTCTTGTTCTTTTTCAGGATATCATAGAATTCTTTACATTTTTCAGGGGATCTTGATATGAATCTGTTTAATGCTGCTACCGTTCTAGTTAATCTTTGAACATCTTTCATATTGGATAGGGATTCGAGATCTAGAATAGCTCTGGTCTGCTCCGGGCTTACTTTTATTCCTCTTTCGGTAACCATATATCCAAGAACATTCCTGCCCTACTCCATAGTGGCATTTTGCAAGATTCAATGTCATGTTATACTTAGAGATGATTCTCAGCTTTCTTAGATATCACCACCATATCATCAATGTATACCTCCATAGTATCCTCCAATTTATCCTTGAACATCATGTTGACTAGCCGCTGATATATGTTGCAACTGCATTTTTCAAACCAAATGGCATAGCAGTATAACAATATATACCTGTAGGTGTCATAAATGTTGTATCCTCCTGGTCGGATGGTTCCATTTGGATTTGTTGAAATCCTGAGGATGCATCCATGAAAGTCAGCATTTCGTGTCTAGCAGTTGCATCTACCATGGTGTCAATGTGAGGTAGTGGAAATGGATCCTTCGGACATGCTTTGTTAAGGTCTGTGTAATCAACACAGACTGTCCATTTGCCATTCTTCTTATGCACTACCACTACATTTGCTAACCACTTTGGGAATTTGACCTCCCTTATCATCTTGGATTTTAACAGCTTTTCCACCTGTTCTTGGATGATAGCATTCCTTTCAGGATCGAACATTCTTCTTTTTTGTAAAGATTTATCAATTCCAAGTTTATGGGTTATAATATCCTTTGATATACCTGTCATATCCTAATGCTTTCAGGCAAATGTAGACATCCTGCATTTTAAAATGTTAATAAGTTGTATCTTAATATCCTCATGGATATTGACTCCGACAAGCACTAAGATATCTAGATTATCTTCATGAAGGATGACTTTCTGGACATCCTGTTCAGAAGCTTCCATAATATCCTATGCTTGTATCTTTGATTGCTATCCTTCTCGGGATTTTGCTGATGCCTTCATCGAGGAAGAGTAACACTCTTTTGCTTCCTGTTGGCCACTTTCAACCTTCACCACTCTCTAAGGAGTAGGTAACTTTACACATTGGTGGTGAGTGGAGGGTACGACTTTCATGTCATGAATCCAAGGCATGCCTAATATTATGTGGTAGCAGGATAATGAATCCATGACACAGAAGCGTTGTAACGAGTTCATCCCATCAACATAGACAGGTAGCATGCAGACAAAATGGTTATTAGCATTAAAAGTAATTTCCAACACATGATGGGGATCCTGGATGTTATCCCGATCATCACTTTCGAAAGTTATCACTTTATCATCCATGAGCATTGTCATTCTTATTGGCTTATCTCCCCTTTCTGCTTTGGCCTCTTTAGCATGTCTTTTGGCCGTAGAGTAAGAAGTTACACATGTGTCGGATCCTTCGGAGAAGAAGTTGATTATCATTGCATCGGGTGGTGGAGATGTAGCTCTTTCAGAATTCCTATCAGTATCTTGAGTCTTGTTCTTCTTTCTACCAAGAAGTTCCTTTAGGTAACCTTTACTTAGTAAGTAGTTGATCTCTTTTCTCAAATCTATATAATCCTCCGTCATGTGCCCAAAATATTAATGAAAGGCACATCACTTTGATTTATCCTTCCAATCAACATATTTCAGATTCTTTTTCAGCCATCTTGCTTTGTCCCTAATCCCTGCATAGCATACATTAGTTCAGGAACATTTACTAAAAAACAATATTCTGAAAGTTTAGGATATTCTTCTTCATCCTCATCCTCAATAGCATTCACTCTTTTGTTGTCGTTCTTAGCATATAGCTTGGATCGGTATTGTTTTTATGAGGATTCTGACTTCATATTCATCGATTCATACGTTGAGGATGTGTTAATCCTCTCCTCCATTTTCCTGTCATCTTAGATCCTTATGTATCTTAAGGCCCTATTTCGAGCTTCATTCAGATTCCTGCGAGGATTCATTACAAGGTCTTAGTAAAATTGAGATTCCTTCTATAACCCCATTTTGAACGCTTGTACTGCCGTGGCAACATCGAGGTTTGGGATATCCAGGGATTCTCTACTAAATTTGTTAACCTAATCCCTTAGGGATTCTTGTTATCCCTGTGTTATCCTGTATAGATCACTCGTTAGTTTCTCAAAGCTCCTACTACAAGAAAATTGGTTTCTTGCTGCATCCTAAGCAGGTTTCTTGGAGTTTGACTTCAAGAGTTGTTTGTCTTCATTATAACTTGGTTGGTTTCCTGCTGCTTTTTCATTTGATCCTGTATACTGCCAAACAAAGAAAAAATCTCATCATTAGAAGCAAAGACAAGAGTTCTCCTTGAAACTCCCGATCTGGAAACACTCTGAGCAACAGAAGCATCTCGAGGTGTTTGGCTTTCATTTCTCCTTTGCGAAGCTTGAACTTGTGGAGGTGCAGGAGGCAATAAACCAGTCGCGACAGAGGTTGAAGCAGGCATCGAAGTAGAGCTCAAATTTAATTAAGAGGCCATTGAAAATAGTTTTGTAAAATGTTTTGAGAACAAAAAACCGATTAATAATTTTAACAAAGTTTTGAACAAAAATAGCACCAATTGCCCCATGGTTGGCGCCAAATTGTTTTGGTAAAAAATTACCGAACCAATTAAGTGGTCGAATTTAGTTTGTGAGGTAGTGTGCTATAGAGATTTTCTAAAATGTATTAAGTTGATTAATAAAGAAAACAGTTTCAGGTTATACTTTCAAGATATCAAACTATATCAATTATCCAGTAGTGAACAATAAAAGTAAATATTAATGCAGGATGTACGACGAAAGCCCTAGATCTATCTAGATCGCCGGCACAAAACCTCGGGAGCTGACAACTGTCAGCTGCCTTTGTTCTTCTTATTGATTGAAATATCAAAATACAGCTTCAGGATAATGCACGGATCAGCTTTAAGTGTTACAAGAATCGTGAGATGTAAGTGAATGATTTTGAATGTAGTAAGTAATCAGTGTGTGTACGAGATTACATGAGTTTCTCTAATGATCTGAGATCCCATTATATAGTTTTTATATTCTAACTGGATATCCTACAATTCCAGGATACGAAGAATATCCCCGTGTGACCGTTGTAGACCTCTTCATCCGCTATCAATGTTCACCTTTCAACCACTTTAAGTGAGTCTTCGGGTAGACCTAGTCGTTGTTAACGTTGGTCCCTTGCAACTGAAGTATACAAATAAACCATTCATAACAGGAAAGATACTTCTGCAGGCTGTTACCAATATCTTGGTTCGGTATCCTGGTCACAGATTAGAAACATAGAGTCAAGATATATTATCGGGATATAGGTTCAAAATTCCACCCATAAAAATGATGGCTTGGTTATTACTTTATTTATTTCTAACCATTTTGTTCACATGATCTTTATCGATGGTGGGAACTCGGTGAACATAATTCAACTAGATGTCATCAAAAGGATGAACATCTTGGAGTCAGAGATAGTTTCGAGAGCATCCATCCTTGTAGGATTCGGCAAAGAGACAAAGAATACACTGGGGGACATCAAACTCCTGATCTATGTTGAGGGGGTAAACTCTGTACAGAAATTCTATGTTATTAACTATTTTTCTTGTTGCAATGTGATCCTTGGCAGGCCCTGGATACATGACATGAAAGCTGTTCCTTCTACATATCACCAATGTGTGAAGCTACCAACCCCATAGGGAGTGGTGAAGATAGAAAGCGATCAAAAAGAGGCAAAGAACTGTTATACCTCCTCAATGAAGCCAGCTTCAAAACCAAGGGCAACATAGCAATTAAAGTACTCCCCAAGGGATGTCATGGAGGGAAGGGAGCAGGACATCAAGGCTATAATACTGCACCCCGAGGATCCGGAATCCAAAATTTTTATAGGATTCGGGATCCTTGACAGAATAGAGCAGTATCTGGTATCCTTCCTAAAGAAAAGAAAATCCACATTCGCTTGGAAGCATGAGGATATGACAGGTATCTCCAAAGATATTATTACTAATAGGTTACTTATTGATACATCTTTCAGGCCAATCCACCAAAAGAGACGGAAATTTGCACCTAAAAGGAACGCCATTATCCAAGAAGAAGTGGATAAACTTTTAAAGGCATATATGATTAGGGAAGTCAAGTATCCAAAATGTCTAGCCAATGTGGTAGTTGTTCAGAAGAAAAATAGAAAGTGGAGGGTATGTGTTGACTTTACTAATTTAAATAAAGCATGTCCCAATGATCCTTTCCCATTACCGCACATTGACTCCATGGTGGATGTAATGGTGGGCCATGAGTTACATACTTATATGGATGCTTCATCTTGATTTCAACAAATCCAATTGGAACCATCTGATCAGGAGGATACAACGTTCATGACCCCAATAGGCATATAATTTTATATTTCTACGCCTTTTTGATTGAGAAATGCAGGTGCCACTTATCAAAGACTAGTGAATATGTTGCTCAAATAGCAACTTGGGGACACTATGGAGGTATACATTGATGACATGGTGGTTAAGTCCAAGAAGGCAGAGGATCATCTTAAGGATCTTGAAGTGGCATTTAACATCCTTGATCAATACAATTGATGCTAAGTCCATGAAAGTGTCATTTTGGTGTAAAAGATGGGAAATTCCTAGGATACATGGTGACCAAAAGGGGGATTGAAGCTAGCCCTAAACAGATAAAAGCAATAGTGAACATCAAATCTCCAACCAATGTAAAGGATGTACAAAGGTTAACAGGAAGGATCGCAGGCTTGAACAGGTTCATCTCAAAGTCTTTAGAATAGTGCATGGATTTCTATGACATACTGAGGAAGAATACGAACTTTGAGTGGACTGAGAAGCATGAAGATCCTCTCAAAGCTCTTAAGGATTATATATCCTCAGCACCAGCCTTGATGAAACCAGAAGATGGTGAGCCATTATCCTTGTACTTAGTTGTTTCACGTAAAGTAGTAAGTGTAGTCTTAATAAAGGATCATGAAGGTCAACAACATCCAGTATACGATGTAAGTAAAAGCCTTCTTGATGCCTAAGCCAGGTATTCTCATTTAGAGAAATTAATTCTTGCTTTGATTATGGCTTCTACTAAACATAGACATTACTTTGAAACTCATACTATTATTGTGAACACTAACTTTCCTATTAAAAATGTTCTCAGGAAGGCTGAAATGTTAGGTTGAATGGCAAAATGGGCAGTCAAGCTTAGTGCATATGACATTAAGTATGAACCCAGGACTGCCATCAAGTCTCAAGCTTTAGCTGACTTTGTGGCTGATTTCAGTAGTGATCTACAAAGGGAAGCGGAACTAGAGGTTCAACAACTTGAGGAGACCAAGGATCCTTGGACACTAGTCACATATGGAGCCTCAAATGTCAAAGGAACTGGATTAGGCCTACTACTAAAATTGCCACAGGGGGACACAATACCCCAATCTATTGCGTGTGAATTTCAAACTACTAATAATGAAGCAGAATATGCGGCCTTAATAGCAGGTTTGCAATTAGCTAAACACATGAGGATCAGGAATCTTCAAGTATATGTTGATTCATTGCTAATTACTAACCATTTTAATGGATCATATGTTGTCAAAGGAGAAAAACTAATCAAATATTTAGAAATAGTCAAGAAATTGGCAAATTCTTTTGATTTTTTTAGCATAACACAGGTACATAGGGAAGAGAATGTAGAGGCAGATGCCTCGGCAAATCTAACATCCTCCTTAAAGATACTAGAGGATGTCAGAATTCCCATTATTCATGTCATTTCTCCTACAATTGAAGAAAAAGATGCAATGGAGATAGTAGAGGACACTATAATTGTATCTAGTGATGATGTACAGCTAACTCAAGGATCATGGATCCTTCAGATCGTGAAATATATACAGAATGGAGAAATTTCCATAGGGGAGAATCCTAGAGCTTTCAGGATCAAGGTATATCAATTTACTATAATAAATAACATGTTATACAAGAGATCCCTTGTAGGTCCCTTTTTTGGTCAAAAATTACCGAAGCAATTAAGTGATCAAATTGGTTTACGAGGTAGTGTGCTAGAAGTGTTTGCAAAAAATATGTTGGGTTGATTGTTTAATAAAACAGTTTCAGGATATAGCCTCAGGATATAAAGTTATACCAATAATCAAACAATGAGCTGCAAAAGTAAAAAGTGGACATAGGATATACAAGGAAAGCCCTTGATCATTCTAGATCTCCGACATAAAACCTCGAGAGCTGACAATCGCCGGCTGCCTTGGTCTTCTTATTGCTTGAATAACCAGGATACAGTGCAGGATAATGCTCATATCTCTAGTAAGTGTTACAATTGTGACAACTGTGTTCTGTAATCGATGTACGATGTAAAACAATGATGATTATTAATAAAACAATTTGCTTTGGTGTTATTATGTGTGTAATTGTGTTTAGTGATTTCACAATTTGATTCGATTCCAATTTCAAGCTCTAAATCGCTTTCTGGAAGGTTATACGCAAACTGGTGCTTAAAAGCAGTCAGTATAACGCGACAAACACTCCGGAATAGTGACATAGGCTTAACATACCTTAAATAACCTCCACATAACTTAGAAATAAGCTTTGAATGGTTTGGTGTGTCGAAATCAACTTTGTTCGATCGCAGGGACTATTAGTGTCAAACAGCGAAACTATGCCGATTTGTATAGTAACGAACATTCCGGAACTTGATCATAAGTTAAAAATACCCTAAATAACCTTTACATAGCTTAGAAAAAGGCTTTGAGGGGTTCGGTATGCTAAAATAAACTTTATGCTCATTCAGGGACTAAAAGCGTCAAAAAGTGCATAAGTTTGCATTTTCGCGCATAACTTACGTTCTGAATACATCCGGACATCCAAAAAAATTTATGTAAGCATTAAAATATTTTATTTTAGTGTTTGGCATGATAAAATTCCATTCGTCGCTTAATTTGGATCGTTTTTGCGTTCGTTACGACTTTCGTCGTAATTAAGCGAATAACGCAACCGTACGACCAAACGAACCGACATCCGAGATGTTTTTGAGCATATTTTAAGTTCCCTATACTTTAACTTTATTTTAGAGCCTTGAAATGGGGTTAACGGGGCTTAAAAGTGCCAAAAAAATCAAGTTTTACAAGTGCAGGGACCATTTTTGAAATTTCTGGCAGATTCAATGAACCTAGTCCATTTTGAAGTGTGATGGTTTTCACCCATGGTTTTACAAAACCATGGGCTGGTATTCAATGAACATAGTCCATATTAGGGGCTCCCATGGTTTTAGAAAACCATGGGCACACATGTAAGGTCCAGATCAAAGCTCAATTTTCGAGGAACGATCTTAACGGTTCTAGAAATCCTATATATACCCCATCCATTTCACTTCAAAACCCACAATTTGAAATCTGATTTATGCTCTCTAAGTGGAAGTATATGCTTCCTACCTGAGAGAAAAATTGGAATCAAATCTTGCGGGGACCTTCTGTAAGTGTTCTTTCGTTCTTTTCATTCGTTTTAGCGTTAAAGTCAAACTGCGTTTGACTTTCTACATTGGCCAGTTTATGGTCAATGTGAAGTTTGTTTGAACTTCATAACGTGAGTGTAATCACGATGGTTATAGCCCCTAGTGACTATACCTACTGATTACCACGTTATCTAGGCTCAGTGACGAGTCGTAGTTTCGGCCAAAATACGTATTCTTACGTATTTTGTAACCAAACTACTTGTGGGTATCAAAACCGTTTGTTTTGATACCAAACTTATTTTCTAACTTAGTTAAGCATGTTTTAACATGCTTAGCTCATCACTTTTAGTTTAGTGCTTATATAGGGTCGTAGGTAAGCGATCTAAACAATCGCTTATACTTTCGAACCCGACCCGTTGGTCGATCATTAGGATCCGACCAAACATATTAGGTGACCATAGTTGTATAGGGAATAACCTTCCGAGGTTATACCTTATGGTCACTACGTTTAGCTAGTTGTATGATAGGTAGTTTATATGCCTTAGGTTTATTACCAAAATGCCCTTTTTATGCATAAATTCATTTTAAACATATGTAACCTAAATTTTGACATCTAAACTGATTAGGAAACAATATTAGACATGTTAAGGCATATAATACTTTTCATAGGACTAGTTAGGCGGTCCGAATGCGCTTATGCGCGCACGAAATGTTAAAGTAGCGTAAGCTACCTTAATGGGTCGTAACGGGTCGAAAGCACTTAGGTTAGGTGCCGATTTAGAATGTAGACTTTGTTAAACGATATGAAACGAGTTCCAACACTCATTTGGTTTACAAGACCTCATTCTGTCCGATCTTCCGATTTAGGCGTCTATTATTTTACTAGTGATTCAATTACTAGGTGCTGCTTGATTCCTCTGGTTTACTCGAGTTTGTTGAAGTACTATTGATTGAGGATACCTTGCACTACATGTGAGTACATAGTTCCCCCATTTTACTGTTTTTAATTGTTTTGGGGTGATTCATATGTACAAAATGTTTTCAAGGTTTAAACGATGATTTCAAAAACGATTAGAACGATTTATACTAAACTAATAACGATTTCGATAATGTGAACGAACTTGTTGGTTGTTGTTACATAACGAATGACATCCATTAATTTTGGCCGAACCGACCAGTATTAGGTTATGGTACCATAGGATATGGCAAATCCCGTTATTGCACTATACCCAAGGTTATGTGTGGGTGTTGTGGGTAATGACTGAATCTGTAATTATTAACTTACCCTTTGGAGGTTTGTTAATACGAGAAGCGAGGAACGAGGTAGTCGAGTCACGAAGGTTTGAATGTTATTAGCGAGACGACCATATATAAGTTTTCACAATTAAAACGATGATGATTTGAACGATTTAAACGAGTAAACGATTTGGAAACGATGTTAAACGATTTGGGTAAACGATTGGTTTTTGGCTAGTGTTTAGATAACGGGACGGGTGTAATGTGGTGAAAACATGGTAGATACGCCGCTGGTACTTCTTATATATAAGTGTTTTCAACATATTACATGCCGTGGCGTTATTTAGTTCACTTGGGTAAATGATCTTCGAGACGATGTCACACAACGATGTTTTATTAACGAGTTTTTACAAGATGTTTTACGAATTGGTTTACTAAAACAAAAGCTTTTGGGTTGAGAATCATGGCTATGAGATTTTATAAATTATAACCATCTTGATTTGAGTTGGTTAATCATGTTGCAATATTATACACTTTTTAAAAACAAGGTTTTCGTGGTATTGCAATATATGTAAACAAGCCATGATTCCGATACTCTTATAAAACCTATGTACTCGCCAGCATTTCTTTGCTGACTTTGTTTTTACATTTGTTTCAGGTGTTGTTGCTTGATTGACGATCTAGGATACATACGTCACATAGGATCTGGACGAGGCCTTAGTGACATAATAACTATGATAGACGATATAAAACTTGTTTGTACTGTGTTAAAACAATGTTAATGTTTAATATTATCAATAAAACGAAACCCTTTTTGTATCCATGGTTATGAAACGATAATTCTGTTACAACACTCCCCGATGTTTCTGCCACACTTTGTTGTTATACGTGGTCGGGTTGTGACAACAATGATTGCTAATGATGAATGTTAGTGTGTAAATGCAAGAGAAATGTGTATGTGTTCGAGAGCTAGAAGTGAAGTAAGTGACCTATGGATCTGGCTATCCATTTATATAGTTACAATAACAAACAACTTCTCCTATAAAATAGGGATACTTCGGAATATTCCCTCTTGAACGTTGGAGACCTGTTCTTCTGGCTTCAACGTCTATTTCCCAACTAAAATGAGCGAGTCTTTAGGAGAAAGAGTCCTTGTGAACGCTGTGATCCTGCAGCCATAACCTGCAAGCAAACTGTTAGTAACTGCCAGGATACTGCCTCAGGATGTTACCAATATCCTGGTCTGGTATCCTGATCGTAATCAGCTATTATAAAATCAAGATATAGTGTCAGGATATGGGCTCCGAATTTCACCCATAACAATTGTCCCCAAAAATGTTATTGTTGAGCATTCTGAGTCCCAACCGTAATATTTCTTCTCAACCTAATCTCCATTTAACCGTCATCAAGAAAGTGAAAAGGTAAAATTCTCTCTCTTATCATCACCCTTTTTCTCCCTTCTTTTCTTCGTTTTCGGTCAAAAATGGCGAGGCAGACTAGGTCCAGTTCCGGTGATTCAGCCCCTACGTTCACACCGCAAAATCTTCTCCAGTATCCGGAGAAGGAATGGTGCACATTTGATAGTGCCTATTTGTCAGCCCTTCAATCCTCTGGTATCTTCCCGAACGACATGATATTCAGACCTTATGGTCGAGAACTCCGATCAGACATGTCAACCACCGACTGGCCTTGTTTTAATGCTTTCCCCTTCACATTATGGCTTCGATTCCATTTTTCCGACTTTATCACCGATTTCTTTCGTATCACCGGCCTTAGCTTCAATCAAACCATGCCTACGCTCTGGCGTGTCCTGGTTGTTCTTGATCGGATCAAGAATACCCACATTCTAGAGTTTTCTGTTAACGACCTTCCAATAGTATACCGGCGAAGATCCCACGGGTCTAGCAGCTTCGTGTTTTACTCCACCTCTCACGACCCTTTGATTCTCCGGGCCACCAGGAACGAAGAGGAATGGAAGTCCAAGTTCTTTTTTTGTAAAAAGAAGTTCAATCCCTGGTGGAGTGGATTATCCCATGAAGTGGTTAACAAGGGGTAGGATATCGGGTTTTAGGATCATCGCCAGAAATATCCTTTCCTATATCCTGAACTGATATTTTCCTTGTGTTTTGTGCAGTGGACTTCAGAAAATTAGCACACCCGCTCCCTGATTCAGAGAAATGGATTAAAGCTATCTACCAGCATCTGGACATCGAAATGAGTTTTGTTCCGTTTTCAGCATCTTCAAGCCAACACTCAATCTCAAACATATCTAGTAAGGATCCTGTCTAATATCCTGCATATATTCTGTTATTTAAGATTTTGTATAACAAGGTTTTTAGATTACTCCCTGTATGCAGACACTAGCAAGATGCCAATCCTCCTAGACCTTGATGAACTAGACAGCTATCTCACTCCCGTTCAGGTCAAGAAAGAGACTCCGACCATCACAAGCTCCAAACCGATTGCTGCTCCAAAGCGTAACCCAAGAACCCGTGTATCCACGTCGAAGAAAAGAAAGGGTTCTAACACCGTTGCTCCTGCTTCTGAAGGGTTCTCCTATGAGGACCTCAGTTTCACCAATTCCCTGGAGCCTATGACCTCCTTTCTTCACAAGGTAATATCCGGGCCCTATATCCTGTATACATATACTGACTGAGTATCCTGGTTAGTAAATATTGCGCCATACCTATGTTTTGTTTTGTAGGGCCTTCATTACATTTGCTAAACCTCTACACTAAGTCCTGTGAGGCTGTGAAGGTCCTTGAAGCTAGGAACAAGAAGCTCGAGATCACCTTGGCTGACCAGGGTAAAATCGCCGAAGCTAAGGCCCTGCACTACGAGGATAACCTGAAGAAGATCACTCAAGATGATGAGGTGAAGCTAGCTGTTGTCCAGGTTGACCACGAACTGGCTATGATTTCCTTTCGAGAGGGAATCAAGAACTCAGCCGTCATCTCCCTCCTGCAAGCCAAGATCAAACTGGCCTATAAGGTCAGGGAGACAGGCTTAGAGTGCCCAGCCTGGCCGGTTGATTCCTGGGTGGCAAAGCTGAAGGAACTTGGAGGCAATCTTGTGCCATATCCTGCCAAACCTAGAGCTGGGGAGGCTTCAAAGGTGGCTGAGGTGGCGATCGAGGCTGGAGAGAAGATGAAGGCTGGAGCTGATGCTGGTCAGGATGCTGCTCAAGATGCTGGTGGTGAGGAGGTGATGAAGGCTGGTGAAGATGCTGCTGTGTAAGAGCATCGAAGGGGGCAATGATTGATATTGTTGCTTAGGCCGGAGCCCACTTTTTTAAAAAATTTGAATGGTATGTAACCCTTAAATAATTTACTTTTCCTGCACTTGAACAATTTATATTTCCTACAAGCTTTTGAACAGTTAACAGTTGAAGGTGGAGGGATTCTGTGTTTTCAGGACGAAGCCTTCAACTGTTTATGTAAATATGCTTTAAAACTAGTTGTACTTTTGGTGGATGGGTCTCGTTTTGAGATGAAGCCAAGAGTACAACCTGTTGGACCGTTAATAATAAACTAATCCTTTTAGCTTTATCTGTTGTTGTTATGTTTTTATTTTGTAAGATATGTTTTGAATATCCTGATCAACTATCCTGGTCAGGATACTGATAAAACGTTCAATACTTTTGTCATCTTTAACCAAAACGTTAGACAAAAACTTTGGTCGATTATGACTTTATAGAAAACTTAGATCATTTAGATAAGGCTTTCAAGACTTGAAAAAATCATACCAGAAACACTTAGGCAATAATTTCCAACTTCAACCTTTGAATTCTTGGCATTGTCCCCAGCATGGATGTCCCCTGTCTGTGTAGGATATTGCATTAGTGTATGACTTTCTTGAGTATTTCTTCACTTAGTGATTGAACTTTGTAACTTTTTATCCACAAAAGAATGTGTGTAAACACACTCATAGTTTGTCATGTCTTTGGAACTTATCCAAAAACTTTAGTTTTACTGGAGATAAACCCTTAATATCCTGGGGATAAACCCTTAGTATCATGGGGATAAAACCTTAGTATCCTGGGGATAAACCCTTGTTTTCGTTTGCTACACGCGGGAGTGTATAAACTCCAAGACTTAGAAAGGTGAAAACGTTTAAACCTTAGAGAGTATGAAAATACCCTTTCATGAGAGAGGGTCATCAATCCTCATATACCTTAAGGATCTAGAATATAGCCAATAATAACGAAATTTTCAGCCACCGTTACATGAACTGGTCCTGCTATCTTTAACTATTCCTAGATAACGTGCGCTCCAGCTGGGGTTTTTAAACCCAATTCGAGAGAAAGGTGAATACCTTTAAACCTTTGAAGGGATATGAATCCCTTGAATGTGAAAGATGGGGCCAATCCTCTAATCTTTCGATTCATCTTGAGTATATATCCTGGAGTAACATCCTGAAGTGTATCCTACAAAACACCTTTAAACTAAGGTGGGTGTTAGCTTGGCTAACACCCCTCCGATACTTAAGTCAGTATTGGATTTCAAAGAATAATTAATTATATCAAACATATTAAAAGAGTTAGCATTCATACCATCCTGAGTTAGAAATTAAATTCTAGACTCACTTGAAATAAGCTTTAAGGTGTATAACATTCCAGGATCTTGGCAACATATCCCCCTCCATGGTCTTAAGTCGGTATGCTCCCTTTCCGGATTCTGATTCAATTTCATAAGGCCCTTCCCATTTTGGAGCTAGCTTCCCATCAGCGGGATTGGTTGTATTTTGAAAAGCATTCCTTAACACCCAATCTCCATCTTGAAATCTCCAAGTCCTTAAATTCTTGTTGTATGACTTGGATATCCTCTGCTGATATGCTGCTATCCTGAGTGTGAATGTTGCAGGAGTCGGTTCTCGAATGAAGAATGCAGGTCGGATCGATCAGTGTAAATGTGCAAAATCCGTATACATGTCAAAGAGTAATCAACAACAATATCAATGATTAACGCTTCCAATCTCATTCAATAATCAGAAAGTACAAAGTTCTTGATGAGATCTGGACAGAGCTTCGCTAGAGAGACTGCCAAAAAGTTCTAACAAATAAGCTCATAAGCCTCTATTTATAGGCAAAGCACAACTGGGAGACTTCATGTGCCATCCGGTTGGAGGGTCATCCGACCGGATGACCCAATGCCATCCGACCAGATCATATTTACATTATACGTTTACGTCCCGTGTCTCCCTGTTATAATATAACAAACATACAAAAACTATACATTGACACATACAGGACAAAATACAGACTTAATACAGATGGGGGCTATAGACATAAGTGCATCTACAGACTCCCCCTTGGATGTAGCTGCAGTCTTCCTTCCTGTATAGTCTTCATTGCTTCTTCCTGTTGCGCCTGCTTTCCCTAGCCTTTTGCCTTCGCTTCTCTGCCCTTTCTGCTAACATTTTTCTCCTCAAAGGCCTGCCGATTTCATTCCAATATTTTCTATATTATGGATCTCCATCCCTTGATCTCTCCAACCTTGGAATTTTATTCTCTTATGATTCAATTGGAGTTTGATCAGTTGGAGGTGGCCTTTGGAACTTTCTTCTACCCAGAACAGCTGCTCTTTCAGCAATCTTCCTGAACTTTTCATTTCTCTTTTCTTTCTTTAAGAATTCCTCTAATTCTATATCTCTGAACTTCGTTAGCCAGTACCTTCCAGAGTTTATGTCTTTCGCAAAGCATAGATTCACCATTTTCTGATACTGCTGTGCTTGCGCTCTGTTAGGCCCATCATAGACTATCTTGTTGAAGAACAGTCAATCTATATCTTTCTTCGAGCAATTCACAAGCCATATCGGATCAAGTACGTTGATGCGTCTTGTTTCACCTGTTTTCTTATCATACAGAGAGATCACTGCTTCTGTTGTGCTTTGATTGTATATCCAACCCTTAAAGTCATCATGGAAATCTTGCTCCATAGCACGTAGCAGCATGTTTTCCAAACATCTTGGAGGCTTTATCCTCAGAGTTATGTCTTTCTCACCAGTGATTGGATCATATTTGATAATTTGTTCAGGATAGTGAGGCTTCCAATCAGGAAATTTGTTCTTAGCTTGCATTTTAATGTAGTTCCATAACTTCTGATCATGCATCTTCACATCAAGACCATAATAGAATTGTTTAATATTCTTCGTCTGCACAAGCTGTTCCACATCTCACCATGGAAGTGTCTTTATATCAGATAAGAACTCGAAGTATTGCACTCCATGCTCTCTTTTGATTGCATATACTTGAAGATCTTCAAGATATCCCCAAGAAAGAATACCACTCAGAGATTTGTCTGGAGGATCTGTCAAATATTGTAAAGGCCTCTTGTGTGACATTTGTGCTCTGTAAACGATGTACGATGTAAAAAAATATCAATAATCAATGAAATGATGTGTTTTGATCTCTAAGTTTGTGTGTTTGTGTTTGACAATTTTACGATTTCATTCTAGTTCGATTTCAAGCTTTAAATCGCTTTCTAGAAAGTTACACGCAAAGTGATGCACAAACGTAATCAGTCTAACGCGACAAACACTATGGAATAGTGACATAGGCTTAACATACCTTAAAGAACCTTTACACAACTTAGAAATAAGTTTTGAAGGGTTTTGTGTGTTGAAAACAAGTTTATTCGATCGCAGGGGCTTTTTGCGACAAACTGCGAAAGTATGCCGATTCGTATAGTAACGAACATTTCCGCAATATGATCATAAGCTAAACATACCCTAAATATCCTTTACATAGCTTAGAAATCGGCTTTGTGGGGTTCGTTATGCGAAAATATGTTTATTTGATCAAGAGGGACTAAAAACGTCAAAAAGTGCACAAGTTTGCATTTACGCGCATATCTCACGTTCTGAACATATCCGGACACCCAAAAATTTTTGTAATCATTAAAATACTCTATCTTAGTGATTGGAATGCAAAAATACCATTCATCGTGTACTTTGGATCGTTTTCGCGTCTGTTCAAGTTTTCTTCGTAATTAACCGAATAACGTGACCGTACGACCAAACGAACAAACATCCGAGATGTTTTCAAGCATATTTCATGTTCCCTATGCTTTAACTTCCTTGTAGAGCCTTGAAATGGGGTTAACAGGGCTTAAAAGCATCAAAAACAAAGTTTATAGCTTGCAGGGACTAAAACTGACAAACTATGAAAGTTCTCTCGCGGGGCGCGTAAGCCCACACCTATTCCTACGTGGGGCGCGACCGACCTGCAGATCAGAAACAATGAATCTGGCAACAGAAGCTGATTTCAGTGATTTTTACCATGGTTTTGGGATACCATGAGCTTGTTTTTGTGCTCCCCTTGAATTCTAATCTATGGGTAACATGTGTATGGTTGAGATCATGGCTTGATTCTTGCAAAAACACATGTAATGATCATGTTAATTCAAGTTTCCTATAAATACCCACCAAGTTTCATTCTTGTTCCTTGCTCAAATTGATCTAATATGCTCTAAGTTGAAGCTAAGGCTTCATACCTGAGTGTTTTAGTTCAATTCTTCCTAGCTTGGACCTTTTGTAAGCTTCTTTCATGCTTGTTTATGCTTTTCAGGCATGAAAGTCAAACAGTGTTTGAATTTCTACTTTGACCATGAATTGGTCAAGTCAAAGTTCAATCGAACTTTGCAACGTGAGCGTAATCACGATTGTTATAATCCCTTGTGACTATACCTATTGATTACCACGTTGATTAGTCGAAGTGACAAGTCAAAGTTTCGGTAAAATAGCCATTTATGCGCATTTTGCGATGAAGCTATTTTCGGGCATCAAAACACTTTGTTTTGATATCAAACCTATTTTCTAACTTAGTTAAACATGTTTTAACATGTTTTACTCGTCACTTTTAGTCTAGTGCTTGTATAGGGTCGTGAGTCAAGCGGTCTTGACAACCGCTTAGACTTTCGAACTCGACCTGTTTGGTCGATCATTAGGATCCGACCAAACATATTTTGTGACCATAGTTGTATAGGGAATAACCTTTCAAGCTTATACCTTACGGTCACTTAGTTTAATTAGTTGTATGATAGGTAGTTTATATGCCCTTTTCATGCATAGTTTGATTTTAAGTATATGTAACCTAACTTTGTCACTTAAACTGATTATGCGTCTCGAATACTTGTCAAATGACTAGTTAGGCATCTCGAACGCGCATTCGCGCAAACGACGCGTTAAAGTTGCGTTGACTACCTTAACGGGTCATAATGGGTCGTAATCACTTAGGATAGGTTCCGATTTAGAATCTAGGCATTGTTAAACCATATCACATGAGTTCCAATACTCATTTAGTTTACGAGACCTCATTCTATCCGATTTCCTGATTTAGGTGTCGATTTATTAACAAAGTGATCCGATTTCTAGGTATTACTTGATTTCCTTGGTTTGCCTGAGCCTTGTTAAATTCATTTAAATCGAGGATGCTTTGCAATTCAACGTGAGTACATAGTTCCCCTATTTTACTATTTTCGATTGTTTTGGGGTGATTCATATGTGTTAAACGATTTCGATGCTTACAACGATGCTTTCAAAAACGAATACTATGGTTTATATTAAACATAACGATTTCGATAATGTGAACGAACTTGTTAGGACGTAATTACATAACGAATGACATTCATTAGCTTTGGCCGAGCCGACCAGTAGTATGTTATGGTACCATAGGATCTGACAAATCCCGTTATCAACTATCGCCATGGTTATGTGTGGGGATATGTGGGTAACGACAAAACCTGATGAGTGTTAACTTACCCTTTGGTGGTTTGCTAATACGAGTTGAACGATGGACTAGTTACGAAGGAACGATTTGAACAAATTAGAACGATTTGAACAAACTAAACGAATTAAACGAATGATTCGTTTTTGGTATGTGATTAGATAACTGGACGGGTGTAATGTGATAAAAGCATGGTAGATACGGCGCTGGTACTTCTTATATATATGTGCTTTTATCATATTATATTCCGTGGCGTTATTCAGTTCACTTGGACAAACGATTTTTGAAAGACGACACGCAACGATGTTTACTAAATGATATAAACCATACGAGTTTTATTACGAGAACGAATTACAACTTGATTTACTTAAACAAATGTTTTGGGTTAAGATTTATGGCAACGAGTTTTATAAACTATAACCAACTTGTTTTGAGTTGGTTAGTCATATTGCAATACAAAACCCTTTTCCCAAAACAAGGTTTTCTATCATCGACTCTTGTATTCAAACGAGGTATTGCAACATGTATATGAGCCATGAATCTAACACACTCACAAAATATATGTGCTCGCCGGCATTTATTTGCTGACTTTATTTTCACATATGTTTCAGGTGGTGTTGAATGATGTTGAATGTGACTAGGATGCATACTCACTTAGGACCGGACGAGGCCTTAGTGACTTAATAAAGAAGATAGTCGACATGTGAACTTGTTTGTTTTAACTTTAAGACAATGTAAATATTTAATAATTCAATAAAACGAAACTTTTTGATCCATGTGTTGTGAAACAATAATTCTGTCGCTCCACTCCCCGACGTTTCCGCCACGGTTTGTTGTTTTACGCGGTTGGGGTGTGACATCTTGTACATCCTTTCCTTAGGCATTACTGTGAACCATTTGTTCCTGCCTTCGAGCAACTCTTCTTGTGGAACAATCTCTGGAATACCTTCAGTACTAATCCTCTCCACTACTTTCCTTCTAACCTCTTCTTCATTGTGAGACTTGAATAATTCAGAGAAAGTAGGAAATGTATCATCAACACCCGAATAATGAAAAGGTGTGTCTTCGTCAGAAACATCAGACCCCTCTTCAATAATCACATCTTTAAAATTATCGGCTTCGTTGGCAAACCTGAAAGAATATTCTCTTTCAGGTGATGGAGGTATTTCATCTTCTATATCGAACTTCATACGCCCATCATCCATTCCCACTCTTCTAACATCGACTCCCTCGATCTAATCACCGCTAACTCCCCCTCAACCCCAGCATGCAAGTAAATAACTTTAAGGAGGGTGAGGTATACCTGTTCACCAACATGTTGTTTAGAAGAAAAAGACGTTTCTTGATGTTGATCTTCCTGTTGTTCATTCAGCTCATCATTTAAGAAGTTTTCAAGAGTATGTTGAGTAGACGACTTCACAATTAACAACCCTGTTGCCCCCTGATCATCATCGTTATCATTATAAGGATCATAGTTGTCAACATCATCGAACAAATCTTTCAATTATGGATCCTCTTCTTCCTCTTGATGACCCTTTTAAACTATCTTTCTTTGATCAATTTGTACTTCTTCTAGTGTAACGTCTTTGACATCACTAACAGCAACAAGAGGAAGTGTATTATCATCTTTAGTACTTCAGTTTGAGATGGATCTGGTTGGCTTGAAGATCCAGCAGTCTCTTCAGTATCAACTACCAACCCTTTCTTCTTCTGTTTTGCTTCTTCAGCCAACTGTTTTTCTCTTTCAGCCCTTCTGGCATCAACCCTTTGAATTTCTAATTCATTAAACATAGCTTGAACATCGAATCGAAGCTTGTGTTCAATAACAGTGTAAAGCATATTCAACTGCCTGTCTTTCACTGCTTTGTTACCCCTTAATGCTTCTATTTCTTTTCTCAACATTTTGTTCTCATTTGAAGCAGTATCATGCAGTTCACCGATCATTTGATGCATTGTCTTGTTGGCTTCAATAACCTTTGTGTACTTCTCATTCACTTCATCAAACTCTTCAGTGATTCGATCAATCATCTTAGCATGATCCTCAAGATCTTTTGAAAGAGAATCTATAACTTCAGCATGCTCTTCAAGATCTTTCTTCAATGTAACTTGTTCAGCTTTAGAAGCCTCAAGCTTTTCTTTCAACTGTTCTTGTTCAGCTTCAGGTTTTGCTTTTGACTTTTCCAGAACACTAACTTTCTTTATAAGAACGTTGATCTTTCCTTCATTGAATAAATCATAATCACCTTAAGGAAGATCTTCAGGATATTCACCTTCAACCATAGGAAATCCAAGACTAGAACTTGACGTTGTAGCTTTCTTTGCCGATGAAGGATGTTCAGTTATCTTTGGATCATCAGGAATGTGAATTGTAGGATTGATCGATGTTGGTGGTGGTGTAGATTATCTTTCACCCATATATTCCACTTCAACATCTTCAACAACTTTCTCAACATTCTCAACTCTCTCATACTCTGGGCTTTCAAAATGCTTACCCTTATCAACTTCAGTAGCTTTAACACTTTCCACTTCAGGAACTGTTAGTGCATTTATCTGTCTATTGCCTCCGTCAATCTAGTCCGTAGTAGAAAACTGAAGAAAACGAGAGTTACATTGTTATTTTAGAATTAGTTAGTCAAAAAGGCAAGGTGGCATAACTGTAATTAATGAGATACCTCATTAATCCCTTGGCCTATAAATAGATCTCTAGGGTTTCTCATTTAGAACTTTTGCCATTTTCACATCTTGGAGAGCTAGAGGCTAGAGAGAGAAAGTTTATTGTTTGTGATTCAGGTGCTGTACGTTATCAGATTTTATCAAAGAATCATTGTAGGTCCGCTCATCCGGACAACATCTGGTCCGCTTATCCGGACAATATCTGTTAGGTCCGCTCATACGGACAATACTTGGTCCGCTTATCTGGTCATTTCACAGGTCCGCTTATCTGACACTTACCAGGTCCGCTTTTATGAACATTCAAGTGATAGGTCCGCTTTTAGTGACAAAAGTTGAGGTCCGCTCTTATGGTTCATTAATAGTGGGTTCGCTTTTGTGTCATCATCTTCACGTGGTGGTTCAGATCGTTTATAAGTTGTCGGATAGTTAATTGATTGGCTTTGAATGCACCGACCCACTAACACAAAAGGCCCAATCACAAGTCTTTGTTGATAATCAACCCAATCAAGTTTTATGAATTAATGGTTTAACCGGCCCTATCGTATATCTTCTAACCTTTGAGGCACAATAAAAGGAGAACAATTAATTGACTGGATATTTTTTGAACGGCCCAATCATTAATAAATAGTTAAGTGTGTTGTCAGCATAAAATAACTCAAATTGTTATCACGTGATTAGAGTTGGACGGTTCTTTCAAAGTGTTTGTCGGTTTCGTGAATTGTTTGGCCCAATCAGCTGACATTTACGGCACGTGTGATTTGTCGGGATATTATCTGATGTTTTGACATGTGATTTGTCGGCACATTATATGTGATTAGCATAGTGTTTTACGGTCAAAGCAAATTGTCGGTTTATACGCATGTGAAAAAAGATATTTTTGTCAGTTGTCTTAAAGTCTTCTACATCGGCACTTGTGAAGATTGTTGGATTATTTTTATTGTCAGAAATTGTTTGGTCAAAGTCTACAGGTCACACGGTTTGGAGTTCAGTCAGTTGGTCATTCGATCCGCACAGTTGGTTATTTAGTCTGCACAGTTGATCGTTCAGTCTGCACAGAAAATCATCAGTTCGAGTACCAGTTTCTTTCAGATAATTGATAAAACCTTTAAACTGATTGTGTTTGTGTTTGCGTGATTCAGGTTTACATCATGGCTGAAGAATTCTTCAATACATTTTACAATGCGTTCGCAACTGAATCGTCTGAAGTAGCAAATGTTACACCAAAAACCATCACGAATGCACTAAATGAAAACATCAAGCATGATAACTTCTACGGAACTCATTCAAAGCCACCAGCTCTTGATAGCATTGAGGATTATACCTGGTGGAAAGAACGCTTTCTCAACTGGGCAAAGGCGTATGCTCATGAAAGTTGGTTTTGTTTGGAGTATGGGTATGAAAAACCAAAAGACGATAAAGGCGAAGAACTGGTATTCAAGCAGTTTACTAGAGAAGATAAAGCTGAATACGGAGCTGAACAAAGAATGATAGCATTGATCCAGTCAGCAATTAGAAATGACATCTTTGCACTGCTAAATCATAAAGGAACATCTAAGTCTGTCTGGGAAGCTTTACAACTTAAAGCTGAGGGGGGTAAACAGATTCAAAAGAACAAAATTGCTTTATTAAAGAAATAATTTGATTTGTTTGATAACATAAAAGGAGAGTCAGTAAGACAAATGATTGAGAGATTTTGTCATCTTAAAATTGAATTGGAAAGACTAAAAATAAACAAAACAAGAGAAGAATTGATAGACAAAGTGATTGAAGCGTTACCACGAGCTGATCAGTGGCAAACGTTTGTTTTTATTTTGAAAAATGATGCTGTGTATAATAATATTACTCTTGATGCTTTGTTTGAAAAGATTGAAAGTCATGATCTGGAGCTACAAAAGCAAAACAAGATGACTGATTCTTCACATCAACAGAACGTTGGCTTGTACTACAAAAGCAGTGTGTTTTCTGATAAAGGCGTTGGTTCACCAAAAACAGCATTTAGTAGTGAAAAGATGAAAGAACCACAAACAACGTCAACAAGTCATCATTCTGGATATCATTCATCTTCAAAGACAAATTCTGATGATTCTGAAGAAATTCTATGCAACATTGCTCTTAAACTGAAGAATTCTCCTGCAATGAGCATCAATGCAGCGAAGCAGCAAATGAGTTTCCTTGCATCTGTTTTGGAGTCATATGAAGGTCTAGTAGCTGGCAAAATTGGAAACTCCGAATTGACCAAAGAAGACTACGACCAGATTGATCCGGAAGAGATGGAGCTCATTGACATCCGTTGGTGTTTAGCTAGTTGTATTCGAAGAGCTCAGAGGTACATGGAGATTACCGGGAAACAATCGCTTGGAGGTGCTTCAACAAAGCTTGGATTCGACAAATCCAAAGTGACCTGCTTCAAATGCAAACAAAAGGGTCATTTCAAAAGAGAATGCAGAAACTCTGAAGTTGGTGAAGGAAGTGAACGTCCTTTCAACGATGATTATTATCGAAAGGCGATTTACCATCGAAGCAGAGAAGAACCAAAGTTGATTGAAGATAAATCTAGATCAAGAGCTTGTTTTGTAATTCACGATGATGAAGGATTTGACTGGAGCACAGTTTGTCCAGAAGAAGATCGCTTAGAAAATGTTCGTAAAACAGCTCACGGGAGGGCTATGACAGAAGAAAGAAAGTTTGTTTTTGTTGCTGAGATTCAAGATGAAAACAAAGACAAAGACATTGCTGAAGTCCATGAAGAAAAAGTTGAGATCAAAGAGAAAACTCGGGAAGAGATCTTAAGTGAGAAGACTTACAGAGAAAGAAATGTAGTTTTAAACAGAATGGATGATATGCAGGAGGAGTATGAGATGGCTGTTGGTAGCAAAAGATGGGATAAAAAGAGAGAATGTTACTATAACAGAGAAGGAGAACCAGTTGTTCCCAAGAAAGACATAATCTTCGATGATGTTCTTCTTGCAGTCCCATTAAGAGCTGAATACTATAGAAGAGTATTGAAAGATGACAAATATGCTAAGCAATATGAAAAGGATATTAGATATGCCATGTTATCGTGTCTGAGAAAAAGGGATGAAGAGAGAATGAAGAAGAATGTTGAAGAAATGGTGAACAATCTGAAGAAAGTTGCTGAAGAGGTTAACATAGAAACTGTTGAATTTGAAGTTGTGAAGGAAATCAAAAGTGAAGAAGTTGTTGTGAATGAAGAGGTTGAGAAAGCTGTTATTGAAGAACAGCAGTTTGAAGAAGAGGTGAAGAAAGAAGAGCAAGAAGAAAAGAATGAGAATGAGGAAGCTGATAATGCTGGTGATGAAGTCTGTGTTGAAGAAAAGCAGGATGTTGATGAGCAGACAGAGGTTGCTGAAAACACCGAAGTGCCAATCACTGAGGTAAATTCTGATTCTGAAAACTTAAAACAGATTGATAAGTGCAAGAAATGCATGGAACCGTGCAGAGCTTGTACTGAAAAAGATGAGCAATTTAGAAAAAGAGATATTGAGTTCACAAAAATTGAAAAGATTTTCAAAGAAAAATGCAAAGAAATGCTAGAAAAAGAAAAAGTTTTTAAAGAAAATGATGAAAAACTTTCAGAAAAATGTAACAAATTAGAGAAAGAAAATGAAGTTTTGAAAGAAAATGTTTTGAAAATGACAAATGATTGTGAACAAAAGGAAATTGCTTGTCAAGAAATGAAAAAGGAATATGACTCAATGAAATTATCATATCACATTACAAAAGAGTCATATGATAAAGTAAAAGACGAAATGAAATATGCTCAATCAAGAATGAATTATATGTCTGAAACAACCAAAGAGCTTAAACGAATGTATTCTATAAAACAAGATGTTGTTAATTCTTATATTGAGGATGTTGCTAAGTTAAAGCGACAGATTGCTGATTTAGAACAGGATAACAACAAGTTAAAAAGTTACCACGTGTCGTCATATGTGCTTGAACGAATTTTCAATATAAAACCGGGTGATGGTGAGTCTGAGCAGAACAAGAAAGGCATTGGCTCAGAGTTTCATCAAGTTCCACCACCGGGAAAATTTGCATTTTATGATGAGGAAAAGGTCGAAAAAGCTTTCAACATGGTTGATCAATTGCCAGACAACATTGACATAACCTATTCCAAATCTGATGATTCTCATGATTCAGAGGTGGTAGGTAAAGTCGTTGAAAGTGTGTTGAAAGAAGAGTCGGTTGATACAGGTAAATCTGAATCACAGGATGAAGATGAAGGAAATCTTCATGATGGTTATCTGAAAAACACAAAATCCGAGAAAAGTTTGAATGATGATTCAAAAGGATTGGTTTATACCATGATTGGATCGGACAAATTGTTCTTAGATGTTGTATTCCCAATTCAGAATGTGATTTCAGAAAAGGTTGATAAAGTTTTCAAAATGGTTGAGATTGAAAAGTCTGAAATTTCAAAGTTTGCTGGTAAGAGTTGTAAAGGTTTGTATAACAAACCTGGTTTCAAAAAGAAGAACATGAAGGCTGGGTTGGGTTATAAGAAGAAAAAACATTTGAACAAAAATGAGATGCCGAATTTTCAGACAAAAATGACTTTTGTTCAAGGAGGCAGTTTAGAAAAAGAAAAAGAAATCAAAATGAGACAGTCTAATGATGAATTCTTTGCTAAAAAGAAAAAGCAACAACCACAGGTCAAAGATGTGTCCATGAGAACATGTTTCAAATGTGATCAAAAAGGACATCTTGCACGCAAGTGTCCTAATCTAAAACCTGTAGATGTTGACAAAAAGAAGTTTGATGCTGAGAAACAAAAATCTGAGAATGTGAGACAAAGGTCAACCAAATTTGATTCGAAACAAACTTGGAGGTTCAATACAAACAAGTTTGCTTCAAATCAAAATTGGAAATCAAACCAGAACAGGTTCGATTCAAGACAGACCTGGAATTCTCACACACCCAGATTCAGAACAACACAGAGTTGGAAAACCACAGTTGATATGACAAAACCTCAAGAGTTTTGGAAACCAAGAGTTGTTGTTCAAAATCAAAGTGTTCAAAAAGATTCACATTTTTACAAACGAGGAACACCAAAAGGTCAAACATGGAGTGTTAAGAAGCAAGTTGATTTGGTAAAAGATGAGAAAGTTGAAGTTAAAATTGAGAAAGTTTTTGTGAAAAATGACAAAGAATTTCCAGCATTGAATGAAAATTATTGTGTTGAAATGCCTAAGGTTCAACAGACCTGGGCTAAATTGTTCAAGTAATTGAGTAGTTTGTTTGTGCAGGTGCTCATGGAATTCAAAGATTGTGAAATTGGAGATTAGAGCAGCCTGGCACATCGAGAGGAGGCTGCTGGATCCTGTGTTGGTTGAAACAGGAAGTTTATATGTTTTCTGTAAATAAATAAACAATATTTCAAAAATCCTAAAAATTGGAAAACTTGAAAAACCAAAAATATGTTTGTTTTTAATTTTTGTCAAATATTCAAAAATACAAAAATATGTGTTGATTGAATATGCCGAAACCCTCACGGCTGAACAAACATGATTACTTTTATCAGATTGAAAAACGGTTTTCAAACTGTTAAGATCAATGGGTTGTAAATCATGGGGGTACGTTATATTTTCTGCAAATCAGTACACTTTTAGCAGAAAATGGATGGCGAGACAAAGCTATCAGTGTTGGTTGTCAAATTTTCTTTATATGGTTTTGCATTTTAGGGGGAGTATTGTTTGTTAGAAAATACAAAAACATTTGAAAATTTTGAAAAAGTCAAAAACATGATAAAATTCAAAATTGAGTTTTTGCGTAAAAAGAGGAAATGATAGTACATCAGTAGACAGTTACAGTATGCTAAAGAATTGGAAAGTTTAAATGTGTTAAACGATCTCACCATGGATGTGTCGGTAGATTTTTATACATTTAGTAAACTTTTTCGGGATATAAACCTAAATTCAAACTTGCTTATTTCGTGGGGAACACTACTTGGATATATAGGTAACCCCTGAAATTTCGTTTGAAAGGTCTCATAATCTGATATACTAGGTCTTTATACTCAATGATGTCTGGGGTATTATTCCGGGACTTCTGCTGAACGGTAGTTCTGACCTAGTCCTTGAATAATACTTTCTGCAATGCTTGAAACATAGCATTAAACCCTCAGCATGCCGATGAAACAATAAAATTGATAGTCGCTGCTGTTGTAAGCAAAAAGATCCTCTAAAGGGGACATACCGTAAAGTCGAAGCTGATATCTCTCTGCGTATACGGAAGTATCGATCTGAGATCCCTCGGCCCTCGCATACCTAATTTATATACAGATATCATTGTAGTATACTCACCTGTAAGACTGATTATTGGGATTCTGGATACGGGAGTATATTCAAGAGGTGGGACACATGAATGAGTTTAAGTTCTTAAAATACCTAATTCGTATCCTGAATCAGTTGAACTTTGTATGAAAATTTAAGTGGATCAGTATATCGACAATCTAAGTGAATTGTTTAATTCTTACTGTGTAACTAAGCTCAACGGTACTTGTGACTTGTCAAAAACTGATATGATCCTCTGACGCATACTCAAACAAAAATTTTGTCTGTAAATATGTTTGTACATATTTCTTTATGGCTTTATATTTTCAGAAAATACAAAAAGATTTTGATTCTGCTTTATTTTCGACAACCGATGTCTGAGTGCTGAGTTTCAAAATCTAAGTAAGCTGATTGTGTTTCTGAAAATAAAACAAGTTCATTAATTTGAGACTTGAATTTTTTATAAAAAAAATCAAAAACAGTTTGTGATATCTCCAAGGTCATTAGTTTGGACTTGGATGAGTAACTGTGAGGGATTTGGATGCTTATACTGTTATAGAGCTAGTTTCTGATTTGATTCGATGAAACTGCCAAATTCATGGAAATTGTTTGTTTAGAATGTTGAGTAAGCCAGGTTAAAATTCCTGGATAGCTGAAATTTGAAATGCTGTTACTTATAAATGTTTGAGTGATTGCAGATGAGATTCCAGACTACGATCCCGGAAGCTGAGTCTAAGGGGGAGTCTGAAGACGAGCTCAAAGCAAGGGGGAGCTTGTATACGGAAAGCAAGGTGTCGATCCCAAAGCACGGAAGCTTGACGAAAGGGGGAGCCTGATGAAGAAAAGAGTCTACAGAAAGGAGAAGCTGAAGCTGAAGACAGATTCACCGTGATTCTGTTCAAGAAGATTCAAAGGGAGAGAGAAAGAAAAGTCGCTACGAGCTTGACTATAGATTGACTACAGCAATATCCAAGGGGGAGTCTGTTAGTGCATTTATCTGTCTATTGCCTCCGTCAATCTAGTCCGTAGTAGAAAACTGAAGAAAACGAGAGTTACATTGTTATTTTAGAATTAGTTAGTCAAAAAGGCAAGGTGGCATAACTGTAATTAATGAGATACCTCATTAATCCCTTGGCCTATAAATAGATCTCTAGGGTTTCTCATTTAGAACTTTTGCCATTTTCACATCTTGGAGAGCTAGAGGCTAGAGAGAGAAAGCTAGAGAGAGAAAGTTTATTGTTTGTGATTCAGGTGCTGTACGTTATCAGATTTTATCAAAGAATCACGTTTATATTACGTCATGTGTGTTTAGGTCGCGTTCGTGTACGGATTCCGCACGTTTCACGTTCGTTTCGCAATCGTTTCGGATTCAAAACCGGTCCAACAGGAACTTTAACATTCTTTTCAACTATTGGTACTTCAGCACTTTGAACTTCTGGAATAGGAACACTTTGCATTTCAGGAACTTGAACCTCAGGAACTGCTGTTGAATCTTTCTTTGCTCTAACGCTCCTTGAAACAACTCCTAAAGGCCTTGCTTTATGCTTCCTTAGACCTTTATTTTTCTCTTGCGGTGTTGGAACATATGTTGCATCTTGTTCATCAGACGCCTTCTTTTTCTTTGGTGTTCCTTTATACTTTTGTTTCCCAGAGACATATGATGTTGGTGCAATCTTTGTTGGATCAACTTCATCACTTTATGTAGCACTGGAATCAGATTCAACAACACCTTCAATGAAAGTCTCTTTAACACCTTCAACATTCTTTGTAGACGCTTCAGCTTCTTTTTCACCAACTTTAGAAGCATCTTGATTAGCTTTAGCAGCTTCAGCAGCATTATGCTTGATATATTGATCAAATGACATGTTTAGAAGATCTGCACCTTGCTGAATCAAGTCTGACGGAGGAATAACAGGCTCATCTATCAATGTTGGTCCAGACTTCTTCTTTTCTATTTCTGCAACATAAATAACAACAATATTAGTATAATATTCAAAATAATGATCTACCAACCTCTTTTGTGATTCCTGCTTTCCAACTTTACCCTTAATCACAATTTTTCGGCGTTGTCACTTTTGGTAATATCTTGGGTGTCCTCTTTCTCTTCTTATTATCATTCTCATACTAAGACCTCATTTTCTTTTCCACCATCTCGCTTAGGCATTCACTTTCATCTCCAGAATTACTGTCTTCATGCCTCCATCTATCATTCTCAGGTGCCACATAATTCGCCATTTTAATCTTTCTAAACATTCTTTTAACCCTTGGTTCTTCCTCCGGTTTAAACCTTTGTAGTTATTCAACCTCTTCACGATTTCAATATCCATGTGATGCGACTTTAGCTCATCTTTCGGATCCTTTGGAAGATTAGGAAGTTGATCATCTAGCAACATCTGAATAAACCTCAGATACATGATGTACTTTTTGCCTCTGATGTTATCAACCATGTGATTAAATATCACCTGTGAGATGTTATAAGGCCTGTTGAGTACCAAATACAAGATGATATTCATTATATAATCTGATGTCTCATCATAAGCTCCTTTTTTGTGTGACAATGCATGAATGACACAGTGAACCATAAAATTGTAAGGCTTGCAGAATTTAGACTTGATATAACCTTTGTCATTAACATATCCCGTGTACCCCATTCTAAACCAAAGTCCTTTGCTTAAACGTTCAGGATTGATGATTGGATCATCGTCGTTGTCTTTTAAGGCTAACACCCTTCTTACGTCATCAACTGTGAACTAAACTTCTAAATCAACGTCCTTATCATTCTCATCATTTATCTTAACTGCAGAATATATCGTCTTTTCCTTGTCATCGTATCTTACTGACTTCCACTACATTCGAACATGAGATTCATAACATACATGCTTCGTTGTTAGTGCCTTACAGATTCTACTTTCCTTCAAGAATGGTATAATCTCTCTAAACGACACCATGTTCGGATAATTCTCCTTGAGAATGCAGTAGATATTATGATTAGGATGAAAGTCAGTTGCACCTGCCTGCACGTATTTCAAAATATCATCGTTAGAATGTGCACAAATTTCGAGACATAAGATACAAAATGAAAAGTTTTCAAAATTTTTCCAACACTTTTCACTAACACTCTATCACAGTACTGACTGATTGGGTGGCCATCCGATAGGATGGTCATCTGATCGGATGAGCTTATACATTAAAGCACAATTGATCTGTGACACCTGTGCCTCTAGGACCATCATACGAATATAAAACCAATGAAATCTTGTGTTTCATACTTGGAATTCGTATAAATATGGGTATCATTTGCACATATCAATTCTTGTTCAATTCCGAGCTTTAAATCGCTTTCTGGAAGGTTATACGCGAACTGATGCGTAAATGTAATCAGTTTAACGCAACATATACTCCAGAATAGTGACATAGACTTAACATACCTTAAATAACCTTTACATAACTTTGAAATAAGTTTTGGATGGTTTGGTGTGTCGAAAACAAGTTTATCCGATCGCAGGGAGTATTTGTGTCAAACCGCGAAAGTATGCAGATTTGTGCTATAACGAACATTCCGGAACTTGATCATAAGCTAAACATACCCTAAAATCCTTTACATAGCTAAGAAATAGGCTTTGAGGGGTTCTGTATGCGAAAATAAACTTTTTGATCAAACAGGGACTAAAAGCGTCAAAAAGTGCATAAGTTGCATTTTTGGGCATATCTTACGTTCTGAACATATCCGGACATCCAATAATTTTTTTAATCAGTAAAATTATTTTATTTTTGTTGTTGCACATATGTCTGTTAACTTTGTCTTTATCGAGTCTTATGTCTAGATAGGATAAACTAGTGCTCAGTAGGTTAGAAACTAGGATTTTGTGTGTTTGTGTAATTTCGCTTGAAATGACATTGGTCATTTCAAACGAAATTAAACATGTTAATTTCGCTTGAAATGGACAGTGACACGTTCAAGCGGAATTAGCACAACTATAAATACCTGAGCCTTGTGTTATTAGACACGGAATTACTTTGAGATTTCAGAGCCGAGGTGTTGTCCGTTTGTCATTTGATTTGTAAAAAGCTTTGAAATCAGTAATAAAAGGATAATTAAGAAGGATCAAGCTGGTTTAACGTCAATTTCACTGATTATGCCTTTGTTATTGATGTATAACTCTTCTGATTGACTCGTTAGGGTCACACGACGATCCAACAACTGGTATCAGAGCTCAGGACGAAGAGTTTATACCAATTCAGCTTGTTTTCATCACTTCTACACCTTCTTTTCTGAATTAAACAAGATTTAATGGACAAAATGGACTAATTTTCACATATATCATGTAAAACACTGTTTTAACGAATCCTTGAGAGAATTGGACCAAAATTCGATCAAAATCCAGGTCAATTTGACAAATTGGAGGCCGATAGGATGATGTCATCCTAATTCCGCTCAAAATAGCACGTGTGATTTCAAACGAAATTAGCTTTTGTGGTTAATTCCGTTTGAAACTGTCTTTCATTTCACACGGAATTAGACTTTGTGGTTAATTCCGTTTGAAACTGTTGTTGATTTCACACGAAATCACTAATTCCATTTGAAAGTGCTGTTTGATTTCAAACGAAATCAGATTCCGTTTGAGAGTTCACACAAAATTAGCTATTCCGCTTCAAAGTGACTTGATTCCGTTTGAGTTGTAATTTCGTGTGAAAAGTAATTTCGTTTGAAAAGTTAATTCCGCTTGAAATCTAATTTCGTGTGAAAAGCTGATTTCGCGTGAAGTGATTCCGTTTGAATTTGTCTTTGTTAAAATCCAAAAAATTTCTAAGTGTTTGTTGATTGTTTCAGATACTTGAAGATGGATGAGTTCATGAATCCGTTCTGTGACGTTTTTGCTTTCATGGGAAACAACAGAGATGATACATCAAACAACACAAATGAAAACGTTTCAACTCCGAGTGCGAAGAAAACTCTTTCTGATGCTTTGATGTGGAGAGTGCTTATGGGACGTACAACAAACCTCCCAAGCTGATGGCGATTGAAGATTACAATAAATGGGCTAAAAAGTTTGAAGAATGGCTAAAAGCGTTTGTTATCCAAGTTGGAAGATGTTGAAGAATGGTTTTACTATGGGAAGATCGGATTTTTAAAATTTGACAGAAGCTGAGGAGATAGAGAGATATGTTGCTGAACAAAAGTGCCTTGCATTACTTCATCAGTCTGTGAGAGACGACATAATATCGTTGATTGAGTACACAAATGCAAAAGATCTATGGGAGAAACTGAGAGTGAAATGTGTGGGTAGTGCCGAAATACTTAAAAACAAAAAGAAGTTGTTAAGAAAAGAATTTGATTTGTTTGGATGTTTAAAAAATGAATCTGTATCTAAGATGATTGAAAGATTTGGGCATTTGAAGATGGAGTTGGCTCGACATGGAATCATTTATTCTCGAGAAGAATTGGTTGGCAAACTGTTTGAGTCACTGCCGGATGATAAAGACTGGCAATACTTTGCTTTGATGTTGAAGAATACAATCGAGTCGGAGAAACTGACGGTTGATCTGTTAATTGAAAGACTGGAAAGTCATGAGCTGGAGATCAAGAAATCATACAAAGTCAATCATTCCTCATATCAGCAGAATGTTGAGTTGTATTATCGAGGAAGTATGATCCCGAAGAATGTGTCTCCTATGACAGCTTTCTCAGCTGAAGGTTCTAACACGTTAAACCAAGAAAGTTCAAGCAATGGTTTTCATAGTGGTTCATCGTCAACTACTTCAAATCAATTAGTTCCAAAGAATCTGTTTCAATGCAACATTGCTGTGGATCTGAAGAATGCTTAAAACTTTAGTGAGGAATCTGCAAAGCAGCAAATGGTGTTTTTAGCATCTGTTTTAGAGTCATACGAAAGCCTTGTTGCGGGAAAGATTGGAAACACTAACCTCACCAAGGAGGATTATGACCAGATCGATCCAGAAGAGATGGAGTTGATCGATATAAGGTGGTGTATGGCTAGTGCAGTTAGACGAGCTCAAAGGTTCATGGAGATTACAGGCAGACATTCTATTGGCGGACCTTCCACAAAACTTGGTTTTAATAAATCAAAAGTCACATGCTTCAGATGTAAACAAAAGGGACATTTTAAACATGAATGTCGAAACGCGCCTGCTGATGATACTGCAAATCCATTCAGAGAAGATTACTACAAAAGAGCAATCTATCATCAGAACAAATCTGAACCTCCCAGAATGAAACAGCTTGAAGATACCCCCAAAGAAAAATCAAGAGCTCTTGCTTTTATTCATGACGATGAGGGATACGATTGGAGTCAAGTGTTACCGGAAGAGGATGCAGTGGGTTATGCGTTTGTAACAAAAGTTGTTCCTTTCAGAGATAGCAGAAATGAAGAAGAGAAATACATCAACAGAAAGATGAAAGCCCAAGACAGGATGATTAAAGCCGGTTATATATACAGAGAAGAAAAACAGGCAAAAATATGGGATGCTGATAGAGAATGTTATCTTGATCCCAATGGAAACATTGCTATTGATCCAAAGTCTCTTGATGTTGAAGTTCTCACCAAACAAATTGCTGAAGAAAAAGAAGAAGAAGCCAGACAAAGAGAGTGGTGGGGAAGAGGAGAAGCTGAAGAAAAAGCTGAAGAAAAAGAAAAAGAAAAAGAGAAAGAGCCGCAGATAAAGAAAATTGATGACGGGATTATTGACACGTCACAAGAGTTTACTGCGGAAAATTTGAAGAAGATGGCTGACAAAGTGTTTGCTGCGAAAGAGCTAGAGGTAGTTTCTGTTTCTTGTTCTGGCACTGAGTCTAAAAACAAGGTCAGTCAGAATGATGCAATCAATGAGACAGGTAAGAAAGTTAAAACTGAGAGTGACTGCAAAAATTGCATGAAAGACTGCAAGGTTTGTAGTACAATTGCTTACCTCAATGGTAAAAAGATTGAAGAGCTGACAAAAAGAGTCAGAGACATTGAGGATCAGATCTTAAACCGTGACAAAATGTTAAAAGCTTCAAATGATCGAGTAAAAGAATTAACTGAGAAAATCGAAAATGATAAAATTGAAGTAGAAAGAATTAGGAAAGAAAACGAAAAGCTAATTCTTGAAAATCGCCAAGTCTCAGAAAATTTTGAGAAGCTAAAACGCACGGTAAAAGATTCTGATGAAAGAAATGGTAAGACATACAAAGAAAATGTTTAGTTGACAGGTGTTCTGAGAGTAAAAGAAGAGCTAATCAACCAACAACTGGATGATATTGCTAAGTTGAAGCTTCAATTTCAAGAAGCTAAAATTGAAAATGAACGTATCCAGTTGAAACTGAATAGTTACAGCTCCGCAAGTTTTGTTCTTAAACATATCGTTCCTAAACCAATTGGGAAGAACAAAGCTGGCGAAGATGTTTATTCGGATGGAACTGGGGTTGGGTTTCATCAGGTTCCACCGCCAGTGTTAAATAATTTTTCAAAGAAAAAATCAGGGTTGGTTAATGATGAAGAAGAAAATGAAGTTAAGCTTCCAGACACAATTGATGTTACATTCACTTCATCATCCGATGAAGGAATTGTTCAATCAGAAGTTGTAAAAAGTGTGGTTGAAAGTGTTTTGAAATCTGAAAGTGACACTACTGAGGATGATGAATGTTTTTTGGACAAATATATTCCAAAATCAAAATCCAAAAACAACTTAAGTGAAGAAACACATCTTGTGATGTACAAGATGGCAGGATCAGATAAGTTGTATTTAGATCGTGATTTTCCTTTGGAGAATGTAAATGTTGGTAAATTGAGAAATGTGTTCAAGTTGATTGAGATTGATGTGTCTAAGATCGAAGGTTTGAAACATTCCAAAAGGTAATTGAATTTTGAAAAAGATAAAGCTTACTATAAAAAACCTGTTGTACCACCGCGTTTTTCTAACAACAATCAAAACAGATGGTCAGGTGGATATCAGGGTGTAAGAATTATCAACGAAGTAATTTTCAAAACAAGAAGTTTATAGAGAAAAAGGTGTTTGTAAAAAGCTCGAATTCTCATTCTGAGCAAGAATCTGAGATTTTTTTCAAAAACCAATGAAGAATTTTTTGAGGAAAAGGCCTCACAGCCTCAGACCGAAGGCATAAGTCGAGTAGTTGATACTCGTACATGCTTTAAATGCAACAAAGTTGGACACATTGCACGAAAGTGCACCAACTTAAAGCCTAAGTCTGAAGTTGTTGAGAGTTCGAAAAAGAAAGCTGATAAAAAAGGCAAAGCTCAAATAGTTGTTGAGAAAATTTTGAAAAATGAGAACATAAAATTCAAAGTTGAACCTGTTAAAAAGTTGGAAACTGAAATTGACAAATTTTACAAATGGGTTGCTTCGCCTCAACAAGCATGGAAGCCAAAATCAGTTGAAAAGAACTCAAGTTCTCCAAAACCAAAGGTTCCTGAGACTACAAAATCATCATCTTCAACTAAGAAGATGTATGTACCTTTGGATTACTATGAGAAACTTGAACCACAAGAGGCTACTACTTCTGAAAAGAATAATGTACCAAAGAAAGATCAATCATCTGGTCAACCTTCTAAAAATGATTTATTTTTATACAAAAAGGTTGAGATTGGATCTGAAAAGAGCTTAAAGATGAATGATAAGAATTTTCCGCCACTTTACACGGCTAAATCGCACATCAAAGTTCAGCTACATGAGTCAAAAGAGGCTTGGGTGGCATCAACATCTAACTAAATATTTCTAAAATGTGCAGGAGCTTCCAAGATCCGTTTCACGTTGGATTATGGATAGTGGAGCTTCTCGGCACATGACGGGGAAGAAGACCCTACTGTATGATGTTCGAGGGTTTAATGGAGGTTATGTGGGATTTGCAGGAAATCAAGGTGGTAGAATAGTTGATGAAGGAACTTTATCGAATGGAATCGTCACGTTTGAAAGAGTAAACTACATCGCCGAGCTTGAAAACAATCTTCTGAGCATCTCTCAGATTTGTGATCGTATGTATACAACGCACTTTATAGACAAAGAATGTTTGATCTTGAAACCAGGATTTGTTGTTCCCGAAGAGTGGGTTATCATGAGAGCACCCAGAGTCAATGATCTGTACGTGTTGGACATGAGCGTAGCTACTACTACCACGGGTCAGCTCACTGTTTTATGTCAAGAGCAACGGAAAAAGAGTCAAAGTTATGGCATCGAAAGATGGGCCATATTCATCTACGAAAAATGAATCACCCGGTGCATAATGATTTAGTAACTGGTGTTCATGTGAAAGGTTTTCATCTGGAAGGGGAGTGCATTAGCTGCATCAAAGGCAAGCAAAAGAAGAAATCACATCCTCAAAAGAAAGTCAACTCAGTTTCGAGACCGTTAGAGAGACTTCATATGGATCTGTTTGGTCCAGTAAACGTTAAAAGCATAACTGGTGATTACTATTGTCTCGTAGTAACTGACGACTATTCCAGATTTTCGTGGGTATCATTTTTGAAGTCTAAAGATTAGACGTTTGAAAGTTTGATGCCATTGTTCAGAAAAGTTGAAAACTTGTACCAAACTCGAATCAGAAGAATCAGGAGTGACAACGGTACTGAGTTTAAGAACAACAAGATGGAAGAATATTGTGATGAGAGAGGTATACTGCAAGAATTTAGTGCTCCTTACACTCCACAGCAAAATGGAGTAGCTGAAAGAAAGAACAGGATGCTAATTGAAACGGCTAGGGCGATGCTTGCTGATTCGAAATTACCAGTCAATTTTTGGGCAGAAGCAGTATCAGCCGCTTGCTATACACTCAACCGGGTTCTTACAGTGAAGAAATTCAACAAGACATGTTTTGAGCTGATCAATAACCGCAAACCAAACCTGAAGTATTTAGAACCGTTTGGGTCTCCCTGTACAGTTCTAGAACCTTTTGGAAAGTTTGGTGCAAAGAGCATTGAAGGAATATTTGTGGGTTACTCAAGTCCATTGAAACGAGTCTTTGTTCCAAGCCTGAAGCAGATTATTGAAGCACACAATGTTGAATGTCAAGGTTATACCATGCCACCGCAGAACCCAGGCGACTCATGGCGTTTTAATTACGATACATTGTGGGATTCGTTTGACATAGAAGATGAAGAACAAGATTTCTTTGACGAGTTAGATATTTTGAGAGAATATGAAGAATTGCAGGAAAGATTCCCAACTGAGTATTCTACACGTCAAAAAGCTTCCAATGACGACGAAGCCGATCCTAGTAATACTGGAGAACATGAAGATATTCAGCAAAATCTTGACAATCAGACGGCAGTCAATGATAATCAAGAATCTGATGATAGACCTATATTCGATCGTGGTGATTCAGATTCTGAGGGGGAGCAGATCCAGATATCAAGTCAAACAATTCCAGTCAGTGAACAAGGTGCAAATCAGAATGTTACAAATTTGGAAGGCGAGGTAGATGTTCCAGGCAAGGTGATACCGAGAACTTTTTCGTACCATCCAGAAGAGTTGATAATTGGAAAATTACAATCAGGCGTTCACACTAGACGAAAAATTGACCAAGGCCTTACTTGTTTTTATTCTACAGTTGCTCCATTACAAACTGAGTTTTCACTTAGTTGTTTTATTTCGCAGATTGAACCGCGAACATATAAGGAGGCGCTAACTGAAGATTCTTGGGTCAATGCAATGCAAGAGGAGCTGAGTCAGTTTGAGAAGTTAGGAGTGTGGAAATTGGTAGATTTACCTGATGGTCAAAGGAAGATAAACACCAAGTGGGTGTTCAAGTGCAAGAGAGATGATCGAGGAGTTATTATCCGTAACAAAGCTCGACTCGTAGTCCAGGGTTTCAGTCAGCAGGAGGGTATAGATTTCACTGAAGTATATGCTCCGGTTACTAGACTTGAAGCGATCAGAATCTTCCTAGCATTTGCATCTTGGAAAAAATTTAAAGTTTATCAGCTATATGTTAAATCGGCTTTTCTCTATGGGAAGGTAAAAGAGGAGGTATATGTCAGACAGCCACCGGGTTTTACCGATCCAATCCATAAAGACAAGGTTTATTTGTTGGATAAAGCACTGTATGGTTTACACCAGGCCCCGAGAGCTTGGTACGAGACTTTGTCTCATCATCTGCTAGCCAACAGCTTCATCCGTGGAAAAGTGGATGCCACTCTCTTCACCAAAGAAGTCGACGGACATCTTTTGATAGTTCAAATATACGTGGACGACATCATATTTGGGTCTACAAATGAAAATTTGTGCAAAGATTTTGAAAGAGTTATGAAGCAAAAATTTGAAATGTCATCGATGGGTGAGATCAAATTCTTCTTGGGACTTCAAGTTGATCAACTGCCTAAGGGAATATTCATACATCAAACGAAGTATGTTCATGATATCTTAGAGAAATTTGGGATGTCAGGTTCTACTCCAGCTTCCACCCCATTAGCAACGAACCATAGGATAAACCCTGATCTCACCGGAGAGAAGGTAGATGTAACGTTGTATCGTTCCATGATAGGATCGCTGATGTACTTGACAGCTTGTAGACCCGATATTATGTATCCAACCTGCCTAGCAGCAAGATTTAAATCTAACCCGAGAGCTTCGCATATGGTGATTGTGAAACGGATATTACGCTACCTGAAAGGAACTCCATCATTGGGGTTGTGGTATCCAAGAGAAGGCGATTTCACGCTCGAAGGGTATCCCGATTCCGATTTTGGATGCTGCAAAGTTAACGCTAAATCAACAACAGCGGGGTGCCAGTTTTTCGGACCACGATTGGTCACCTGGCAATCCGAGAAGCAGACCTCTGTAGCTTTGTCCACATGTGAAGCTGAGTATGTATCTGCTAGCAGCTGCTGCTCTCAGATCTTGTGGATCCAACAACAGATGCGCGACTACGGTTTGCAATTTCTTAACACCCCTATCTTTGTTGATAATGAGGCAGCAATTAACATTACTAAAAATCTTGTTCATCACGCTAAAACAAAACACATTGAAATTCGTCATCACTTCATCCGAGATTGTTTCGAGAAGAAGTTGATTCGCATTGAGAAAATCCACACTGGCGAGCAAAAAGCTGATTTACATACCAAAGCATTTGATAAAACTCGTTTTCAATATTTGCTAAAACTGAACGGTATGAAGCTTTTATCGATGTTGGAAGAGATTCTTGGCGTTGATGAAGGAGACATTGTAGATGATGTTGAGAAGCAATCTGCAATGGTTTGTCGATTTTTTACTTGTTTTTGTATTTAAGGGGAGTATAGGGTAATATTTTCAAAATATACAAAGACAGTAAAAATTTTAAAAATCCAAAAACAATAGAAAACCAGAAAAGAGCTTGTGTAAAAAGGGAAAATGATAGTACATTGGCTTGACAGTTACGGTATGCTAAAGATATGTAAAGTTTAAAAAGTTTTAAACAGTCTCGCTGATGATGTGCCGATAGGTTTTTGCACATTTAGTAGGTTTGTTCGGGATATAAACCTAAAATCTTTACCTACTTATTTCGTGGGGAACACTACTTGGATATATAGGTAACCCCTGAAATCTTGTTTGAAAGATCCCTCTTTCTAAGATACTAGGTCTTTATACTCAGTGATATATGGGGTATTATCCCTGGACTTCTGATTTTGCGGAAGCAATGGCCTAGTCCCCGTATAAAACTTTACTGCTTTGCTTAAAATATAGCACCACCCTCAGCATAAAAAATGATGAAACATTGAAAAATGCTAATCATGTGCTGTTGTAAAAAAGATCCTCTAAAGGGGACCCACTAAAAGTCGAAGCCGTCATCTCTTTACTGAACGGAAGTTCTGACCTGAGCTCTCACGGCCCTCACAATTTAACCCCTTACAGATATCATCTGTGGTATACTCACCTGTAAGACTGAATATTGGGATTTGGATACGGGAGTATATTCAAGTGGTGGGACACATGAATGAGTTTAAGTTCTTAATACATCTAATTCTTATCCTGGACAGATTGAAAATTGTGTAAGAATTTAAGTGGATCAGTATATCGACAATCTAAGTGAATTGTTTAATTCTGAGTATGAAATTAAAGCTTAACGGTACTTGTGACTTGTCGAATAGCTGATATGATTCCCTAACACGCTCATTAAAAATATGTTTGTAAATAGTTTTCATTTACTGCATTTCATTTCTAGTTTAGAAACTTTATTAAAAATCCAAAAAGATTTTACATTTCTGCTTTATTTTTGACAAACCAAAGTGGAAAGCTGATCTTCAGATTCGAAATTGAAGCAGATGCAGGAAGGTTCTGAGCTGGAAGATGAGTTGTGAGTTTAAAATGTTAAACCTGTGAAATTGAAAAGTCAAAACAAATTCATTAATTTGAGACTTGTAAATTTCAGAAAATTGTTTGAACTAGTTTGTACGAAATGTCAGTATGATTTGTCTCAGGTCAACCAAGGTCATTAAGTTGGATTTGGTAGATAAATTAAGTGCACAGGGTCATTAATTTGGACCTGGATACTTAAGTGGATTTCTAAATTCTGACAAGTCTAACAAATGAAGTCAAATGGTAAGTTTGGATTGAAATTGTTATAATCCTAAATCTTACGTTTAGGTAGAGATTGTGCAGGTAACAGGTTTGTTATCGAGAAAACAGCAAAGCAAAATTCCAGCTAACTAATAAGGGAAGTCTGAAGACTTAAAAGTCAGATACAGTTCCTGAATCTATATTCAAGGGGGAGTTTGAAGGTTGTTAAAGATTCAGTTTCTGTAATTCATGCTAGCTGTTGATGAAAGAAGAGAAGATTTAAAGGAAGCATTCATTGTTAGATAAACTAGAAAGAGAAAAGACTGAAGACTCGACGCCGAAGACTTCGTCAATATCCAAGGGGGAGTCTGTTGGTGCACATATGTGTGACAACCCGAACTTTCAAAGGTTAGTAACGTGTAATCTTGTGATCGTAAACCCATTAAACTTAAACGTTTGACAACCCGATTAGATAATTTAATTGAAACGGTTGGGTCGCGTACATGTTGGGCCTTACAACTACACTTCACAGCCCACTTAAATTAATTATGCCTCACGTATCATTATATCTCTCATAACAAACAATACCACAAAACCGTATTCTCCCTTTTACATACGATCGGCAAGAAACCCCCTGTCGTGATCATCATTATCATACCCCCATCAGTCGATTGGTTAGTGTTTCATTTGATTATTGAAATTAGTTGGTTATTTGATGATTATGTGCTGTACATATATAATTTTCCATTGTGATAAATACCCTACAACATTACATGTGAAGCATCTTGATAGTGCAACCAATTTAGATAAGGATCCATGAATCATGTTGTCGGCCATGCTATTCATAATTGCATGTGAATTGTCAGAAACCTAGGTTATATATTTGTTAATTGGTGAGTCCCTTAGTCATGTGTTTTAATGGATATTTTATATTAATATGCATGTTATGTCATAATAAACTACATGATCGATCAGTAAGTGGAATATGAATATGGTTATGATAGGATTTAGAGATTATGTGCTACATGAGTTATTTTGATAAATGAAATAATAGGTTGAGTATAATATCTGGTTAATCGGATATCTAGTAACCGGATGTAATCTTAAAATTGTAATCGGTGGTATGTTATGTGATTATAGGGTTGTCCGATTTGTGTGAAGTGTCGGGTAACGATAACCGGTTAGGGTTTGAGTAACCGGGTTGGGACTTGTAACTTGATTGGGCTGCTAGATACTATGTACTATTGGATCAACTGTTTGAACAATCATCATTCTTTGTTTGAACTGTTGCTTAACTGTTATACATGCCCTATGTGATAACAACTGATGTGAACCATGTGTAAACAAACTGCAAAACTGATCATTACCAATCACTCTTCTAGGTCGTGAGTATTGAACTTATTTAACGAGTAACTTGTCTAACCGAGCAAACCTTAGGTGAGTTCATTGCTCTTTCTCAAGCATGGATCCCAGGGAAGGGATAACGGGTAACGTTCCGAGGAGGAATGCATGTGTAATGGGATGTTGGTTATCGTACTCAGTTTTCTATCATTGTAAGACCACATTATCTACCGGCACGTTGCTTGTAGGGCAACGGGGGTTATTAGTTGATAGCGCTATTAGGTTTGGCACCCTCACGACGTTCGAGGAGAACGGGCGTGAACTAATTACCTTAAAACATGACCAATGCTTTGATAGAGGCATTGGGGTTGGCAATCACACATCATATGGCCATTTGGTAATCGAGTAATAACAACATCGAAACATCAAACATCATAACAATAAACAACATATCATCTTGTAAACTGTTTTACTCGCATGATTGGTAATACAACATGGTAAACAAACACAAACCTTGAACTCACCAGCGTAGTCTGACACACTTGTTTACATGCTTGTAGGTAATCATTGAAGGAACTTGGGAACTTGCCGTCTGATGCTGCTGGAGTGGTTATGGTCATGATAAACAATTACATTGATTGGTTTTGATACATTTACACACTGATACATTTATGCTTCCGCTCAATACTTTGGTTTTGGTTTAACTTACAAACAATACATTTCTTTCAATTAAGTATTTCAGTACATTATTACTCGTGTTTGATATGATTGGTGGCTCTTTGTTGGATCGTTGCACCTCCATTAGGGACATGCCCTAGGTGGTAATTTGGGGGTGTGACAGTTTGGTATCAGAGCCACTGGTTATAGAGAACTCGGTTTCAAAACGTTTTCATAAAACCAGACTATAACCGAATTGATCCAGACATTGACCATGACACTCAGCTTCAGATTGCAAGGTTCGTTCCTCGTTAGTTTATGCATTACGTGTCTAGTAAACGTATCTATATTTATAGCATGCACGACACGACATGGTATATATCATGACACATTGATAGTGTAACATAACTCTTGCATCTAGTAAGTCCTAATCTTGTTGGTAGTGCATATTTTGTGGGTGGGAGAAACTTCAAACATAAGTTAAGAAAGATCGAGAGGAGCATGCAAACCGCCTTATTATCATGGGTGCACACATAATAATAACGCGTGGTGCATGCAAATCCCAATGAGGCTTAACGAGTGTAAGAGGGGTTCTTCCCTGTTTGTGTATGAACATGGCAGTTAATCGTTCCTAACGTGATAAACCTGAACACTTTTCTCATTCTCGACTCCTAAATTCGTTCCCTTATTTTATTATAGAACCATGAGTGGACGAGGACACGGACGTGGTAGCATCAACATGACTCAGGCTGAGTTAACAAATCTGATAAACACACGTGTGGCTGAGGCTCTGGCAGCCTACCAAGCTGGTATGAACTGTACCAACTACTTTTAATCCTGTATCGTGTACACAACTCTTACTCCTGTGTTGTATCTTCTTTCACCCAGCACACCCGAACAACCAGCCTGCCTGTACGTTCAAGATGTTTATGGATTGTAAGCCACAGACCTTCAGCGGGACGAAAGGGGCTGTGGGACTACTGAGGTGGTTCGAGAAAGCTGAGTCAGTGTTCGCTATGTGCAACTGTCCCATGGGGGACCGCGTGAAATATGCTACAGGCACTCTCGAGGATGGTGCCCTGACATGGTGGAATGCCCAGGTTCAGTTGTTGGGTATCGAGGCGGCGAACGCTACTACTTGGGACGACTTTAAGGAATTGATGAGGGAGGAGTACTGTCTTCGTGATGAGATACAGAAGCTAGAAAACGAGTATTACGATCTGAAACTGGTGGGATCTGAAGTTGAAGCATACGTGAAGCGGTCGTATGAGTTGGCTGACTTGTGTCCGAATTTGTCTCGACCTATGTCTCGAAGAATTGAATTATTCATCAAGGGATTACCTCCACGAGTGAAGGGTTTGGTTACTGCTGCAAACCTCACTAACTTAACTCAGATTGTTCGAATGACTCACAAGATTGTTGATCAGGAGGTGGAAAGTAATTCACTACCACCACGTGTTTCTGCTACTACTACTACTGCCGCTACTACAGCTATTACTCCTGCCACTGACGGTAAGCGTAAGTGGAATGATGTGGACAATGCGTCCAATTCAGTACAGTCACAGAAGAAAGCAGACACCGGCAGTACTCGCAGCTTTAGCCAGTCGTCAACAGTTAATCAGAATCAGAGTTCTTATGTTGGGAAGAAGCCCCAGTGCAACAAATGTGGGTTTCATCATCATGGGCAGTGTGCTAGGTTTTGTCGCAGGTGCGACAAGGTAGGCCATGAGGCCAAGGATTGTAGGGCTCCTCAGCCAAAGCAGAAGCATCAGCAGACTCAGCCGAATCAGAGACAGCAAGGGCAGCAATCTCAGCAGGGTCAGGGGTTTAGAAAAGGGTGTTATCAGTGTGGGGCTGAGGGGCATATGAAGCGGGATTGCCCTCAATTGAAACAGAATACAGGTGGTAACAACGCGGGGAACAATGATGGGAACAATGGGGGCAACGTGGCGCGTGGGCGTGGATTTACTATTGGAGCTGGTGAAGCACGGAACGACGGCAATGTGGTGACTGGTACGTTCTCTGTGAATGGTGTTTATGCTTCTATTTTATTTGATTCGGGTGCCGATTGGAGTTATGTGTCTACGGGGTTCAGTAGTCGTTTAGGATTGAGTCCTACGCCTCTTGTTGTTAAGCATGTAGTGGAAATAGCGAATGGTAAAACTATCGAAGCGTCACATGTTCTCATGGGTTGCAAATTAGATCTCATGGGTCAAGTATTCGACATTGACCTACTTCCTGTCACTCTCGGAAGCTTCGATGTAGTTGTTGGCATGGATTGGCTGTCCAAGCATCAGGCGAAAATTCTCTGTAAAGAGAAAGTCGTACGTGTTCCCCTTTCTAGTGGTGAATCTCTATCGGTTCAGGGTCATCGTAGCGGGGCTACAGTAGGTATTATCTCAGCCATGAAGGCTCTAAGTTGTCTACGTAAGGGCTATCCTTCCATTCTGGCCCTTGTTACTGACTCTCAGACTGACGAGAGGAAACTCGAAGACCTTCCTGTTGTTCGAGAGTTTCCTGATGTTTTCCCTGAAGAGCTCCCTGGTTTACCTCCACATCGTCCGGTGGAATTTCAGATTGATCTTCAGCCAGGAGCAGCACCGATTGCTCGTGCTCCATACCGTCTTGCACCAGGAGAATTGCAAGAATTATCGAATCAACTTCAAGAGTTATTGGACAGGGGTTTCATTCGTCCTAGCTCTTCTCCTTGGGGAGCCCCTATATTATTTGTGAAGAAGAAGGACGGGTCTTTTCGTATGTGCATCGACTATCGCGAGCTCAACAAAGTGACGATCAAGAATCGTTATCCTCTGCCACGTATTGACGACTTGTTTGACCAGCTGCAAGGGTCAAGTTTCTATTCCAAGATTGATTTGAGGTCGGGATATCATCAGGTACGGGTTAGAGAGGACGATGTGCCTCGAACAGCTTTTCGAACACGGTATGGCCACTATGAGTTCTTGGTTATGCCATTTGGGATGACCAACGCACCAGCGGTCTTCATGGATCTCATGAACCGCGTGTGCAAACCTTACCTTGACGACTTCGTTATCGTTTTCATTGACGACATTTTGATCTACTCCAAGAACAAGGAAGACCACGAGCGCCATCTTCGTCTCATTTTGGAGCTCCTGAGGAAGGAGCAGTTGTACGCAAAGTTTTCCAAGTGTGACTTCTGGATTCGGGAAGTACACTTTCTCGGGCACATCGTTAACGAAATGGGTATTCATGTGGATCCTGCCAAGATCGATGCTATTCGCAATTGGGCGGCACCAAAGAATCCTTCGGAGGTGCGTCAATTTCTTGGTCTTGCGGGATATTATCGTCGGTTTATTCGGGATTTTTCTAAGATTGCTCAACCACTCACCGCCCTGACTCAAAAGAAAGTTGTTTATTCTTGGGGATCGAACCAGGAAGAAGCCTTTCAGCTCTTAAAGCAGAAGTTGTGCAGCGCGCCGATTTTATCTCTACTAGAGGGTACTGAAGATTTTGTGGTTTATTGCGATGCGTCTATTCAGGGTCTCGGCTGTGTGTTGATGCAGCGAGACAAGGTGATAGCTTATGCTTCTCGACAGTTGAAGGTACACGAGAAGAACTATACGACACACGACCTGGAGTTAGGAGCCGTAGTCTTCGCGTTGAAGATTTGGAGGCATTACATGTACGGTACCAAGTGTACCATCTATACCGATCACAGGAGTCTTCAACATATCTTTGACCAGAAGGAATTGAATATGCGGCAACATCGTTGGATCGAGCTTTTTAATGATTATGAGTGTGCTATCAAGTACCATCCGGGTAAAGCTAATGTTGTAGCTGATGCTCTTAGTCGCAAGGAACCGAAACAGAAGCGTGTTCGTGCCCTACAGCTTACCATTCACTCTGATTTACCTGCCCGGATTCGTTCAGCTCAGATTGAAGCGTTAAAGGAAGAAAATATCGAAGCTGAAGGATTACCAGGTCTACACAAGAAGAAGTTCGAGCAACGGTCTGACGATATCTACTACTTCATGGAACGGATATGGGTTCCTTCATTTGGTAATCTTCGAGAGCTTGTGATGGATGAAGCACACAAGTCACGATATTCTATTCATCCAGGGTCTGATAAGATGTACCAGGACCTCAAGGTTTTGTATTGGTGGCCGAACATGAAAGCTATTATTGCCACCTATGTGGGTAAGTGTTTGACTTGTGCTAGGGTCATGGCAGAGTACCAGAAACCTTCGGGTCTACTTCAGCAGCCAGAGATACCCATGTGGAAATGGGAACAGATCGCTATGGATTTTGTTACGGGGTTACCTAGAACACAGGCTGGGAACGATACTATATGGGTGATTGTCGACCGTCTCACAAAGTCAGCACATTTCCTAGCAATCAAGGAGACATATAAGTATTCGCAGCTCGCAGCAGTGTACCTTAAAGAGGTGGTTTCTAGGCACGGGGTGCCGACTTCTATTATTTCTGATCGAGATCCTCGTTTTACTTCGGAGTTATGGCAGGCTATGCATAAGTCGTTTGGCTCACGTCTCGATATGAGCACGGCTTATCATCCACAGACAGATGGTCAGAGTGAGCGTACTATTCAGACACTAGAGGACATGCTGCGGGCATGTGTTATTGATTTTGGGAAAGGATGGGAGAAGCACTTGCCGTTGGTAGAGTTTTCCTACAATAACAGCTACCACACCAGTATCAAAGAGGCACCATTTGAGGCACTGTACGGGAGGAAGTGCCGTTCACCTCTCTGCTAGACTGAGGTGGGTGATAGTCAGATCACAGGTCCTGAGATGGTACTCGAAACTTCAGATATGATTGTGAAAATCAGGGAACGTATGGCAGCTGCTCGTGACCGCCAGAAGGCCTATGCTGACGAGCGTAGCAAAGAAGTAGTGTTTGAAGTGAATGACCGCGTCATGCTGAAAGTCTCACCGTGGAAAGGGGTTGTACGCTTTGGGAAGCGTGGCAAGCTGAATCCACGTTATGTTGGGCCGTTTAAAGTTCTTGAGCGTATCGGTAAAGTGGTTTATAGGTTGGAGTTACCTACTGAGATGGGTAATGTTCACGACGTATTTCATGTATCACAGTTAAAGAAGTGTTATGCTGACGACCCATTAGTGGTACCTTTTCAAGAGTTAAAAATCGACGACAAGTTACAGTTTGTTGAAGAACCCATCGAGATCATGGACCGTGAGGTCAAAGTGCGTAAACACAGTCGTATTCCCATCGTTAGAGTTCGTTGGAACTCAAGACGTGGACCGGAGTTCACGTGGGAGCGCGAGGATCAGATGAAGCTCAAGTATCCTCACCTTTTTCCCAAAGACAAAGCCGAGTCAAGCAAAACTGGTGAATCTCGGGGCGAGATTCCTCTTCAAGTTGGGGATGATGTCGCACCCGAGCAGAATCCGCAACAATCTTGATCTCCTCATTTCAATCTTTCGTGCTCACTTGTCAAATTTCGGGACGAAATTTCTTTCAAGTTGGGGATGATGTGACAACCCGAACTTTCAAAGGTTAGTAACGTGTAATCTTGTGATCGTAAACCCATTAAACTTAAACGTTTGACAACCCGATTAGATAATTTAATTGAAATGGTTGGGTCGCGTACATGTTGGGCCTTACAACTACACTTCACAGCCCACTTAAATTAATTATGCCTCACGTATCATTATATCTCTCATAACAAACAATACCACAAAACCCTATTCTCCCTTTTACATACGATCGGCAAGAAACCCCCTGTCGTGATCATCATTATCATACCCCCATCAGTCGATTGGTTAGTGTTTCATTTGATTATTGAAATTAGTTGGTTATTTGATGATTATGTGCTGTACATATATAATTTTCCATTGTGATAAATACCCTACAACATTACATGTGAAGCATCTTGATAGTGCAACCAATTTAGATAAGGATCCATGAGTCATGTTGTCGGCCATGCTATTCATAATTGCATGTGAATTGTCAGAAACCTAGGTTATATATTTGTTAATTGGTGAGTCCCTTAGTCATGTGTTTTAATGGATATTTTATATTAATATGCATGTTATGTCATAATAAACTACATGATCGATCAGTAAGTGGAATATGAATATGGTTATGATATGATTTAGAGATTATGTGCTACATGAGTTATTTTGATAAATGAAATAATAGGTTGAGTATAATATCTGGTTAATCGGATATCTAGTAACCGGATGTAATCTTAAAATTGTAATCGGTGGTATGTTATGTGATTATAGGGTTGTCTGATTTGTGTGAAGTGTCGGGTAACGATAACCGGTTAGGGTTTGAGTAACCGGGTTGGGACTTGTAACTTGATTGGGCTGCTAGATACTATGTACTATTGGATCAACTGTTTGAACAATCATCATTCTTTGTTTGAACTGTTGCTTAACTGTTATACATGCCCTATGTGATAACAACTGATGTGAACCATGTGTAAACAAACTGCAAAACTGATCATTACCAAACACTCTTCTAGGTTGTGAGTATTGAACTTATTTAACGAGTAACTTGTCTAACCGAGCAAACCTAAGGTGAGTTCATTGCTCTTTCTCAAGCATGGATCCCAGGGAAGGGATAACGGGTAACGTTCCGAGGAGGAATGCATGTGTAATGGGATGTTGGTTATTGTACTCAGTTTTCTATCATTGTAAGACCACAATATCTACCGGCACGTTGCTTGTAGGGCAACGGGGGTTATTAGTTGATAGCGCTATTAGGTTTGGCACCCTCACGACGTTCGAGGAGAACGGGCGTGAACTAATTACCTTAAAACATGACCAATGCTTTGATAGAGGCATTGGGGTTGGCAATCACACATCATATGGCCATTCGGTAATCGAGTAATAACAACATCGAAACATCAAACATCATAACAATAAACAACATATCATCTTGTAAACTGTTTTACTCACATGATTGGTAATACAACATGGTAAACAAACACAAACCTTGAACTCACCAGCGTAGTCTGACACACTTGTTTACATGCTTGTAGGTAATCATTGAAGGAACTTGGGAACTTGCCGTCTGATGCTGCTGGAGTGGTTATGGTCATGATAAACAATTACATTGATTGGTTTTAATACATTTACACACTGATACATTTATGCTTCCGCTCAATACTTTGGTTTTGGTTTAACTTACAAACAATACATTTCTTTCAATTAAGCATTTCAGTACATTATTACTCGTGTTTGATATGATTGGTGGCTCTTTGTTGGATCGTTGCACCTCCATTAGGGACATGCCCTAGGTGGTAATTTAGGGGTGTGACAATATGTCTGTTAACTTTGTCTTTATCGAGTCTTATGTCTAGATAGGATAAACTAGTGCTCAGCAGGTTAGAAACTAGGATTTGTGTGTTTGTGTAATTTCGCTTGAAATGACATTGGTCATTTCAAACGAAATTAAACATGTTAATTTCGCTTGAAATGGATAGTGACACGTTCAAGCGGAATTAGCACAACTATAAATACCTGAGCCTAGTGTGTCATTAGACACGAAATTACTTTGAGATTTCAGAGCCGAGGAGCTGTCTGTTTGTCATTTGATCTGTAAAAAGCTTTGAAATCAGAAATAAAAGGATAATTAAGAAGGATCAAGCTGTTTTAACGTCAATTTCACTGATTCCGCATTTGTTATTGATGTATAACTCTTCTGGTTGACTCGTTAGGGTCACACGACGATCCAACAATTTTAGTGATTGGAATGCAAAAATACCATTCGTCACGCAATTTGGATCGTTTTCGCGTCCGTTCGAGTTTTTGTCTTAATTAACTGAACAACGCAACCGTACGACCAAACGAACCGACATCCGAGATAATTTCAAGAATATTTTAAGTTCCCTATACTTTAACTTCATTGTAGAGCTTTGAAATGGGGTTAACGGGGCTTAAATACGTCGAAAATGCATCAAAAACCAAGTTTCGGACTTGTAGGGACTAAACTTGATAATCTGTCAAACTTCTCTAGGAGGGGCGCGAAGATCTATGCATACTCCTTTGCAGCCCACGACAGACTGCCAGTATAGAAACTTTGAATCTTGTCATTCCAACCTATTTTGATGGTTTTTAACCCCTGATTTTGATACCATGAGCTTGTTTTGATGTTCCTTTGGTATTGAAAACCATGTTCCATAAGTGTATGGCTTGGATCATACCTAGATTGGCTCAAAAACACTTGTCAAGATCTTGTTAACTCAAGACTTTCTATAAATACCCACTTGCTTCATTCACATTCCTCACCACATTTGATCTGAAATTTCTCTAAGTTGAAGCCTTTGCTTCATACCTGAGTATTTTAGATCAAATTATTCATTGCTTGGACCTTTTGTAAGCTTCCTTCATGCTTGTTTATGCTTTTCAAGCATGAAAGTCAAACAGTGTTTGACTTTCTGCTTTGACCATGATTTGGTCAACACAAATTTCGTTCAAGCTTTGCAACGTGAGCGTAATCACGATGGTTATAGTCCCTTGTGACTATACCTACTCATTACCACGTCGATTAGTCGAAGTGACAAGTCAAAGTTTTGGTCAAAATACGTGTTTATGCATATTTTGCAAGGAAGCTATTTTCGGATATCAAAACACTTTGTTTTGATATCAAACTTGTTTTCTAACTTAGTTAAACATGTTTTAGCATGTTTAACTCGTCACTTTTAGTCTAGTGCTTGTTTAGGGTCGTAAAGTCAAGCGGTCTAAACCACCGCTTAGACTTTCGAACCTGACCCGTTTGGTCAATCGTTAGGATCCGACCAAGCATGTTTTGTAACCATAGTTGTATAGGGAATAACCTTCCGAGGTTATACCTTATGGTCACTTAGTTTAACTAGTTTTATGATAGGTAGTTTATATGCTTTTGGTAAATGATCAAAATGCCCTTTTCATGCATAATTGGTATTTAAGCATATTTAACTTAATTTTTGTTACTTAAACTGATTATGCAATAAATTTAAACATGTTAGGGTAGATAATACTTGTCATAGGACTAGTTAGACGTCTCGAACGCGCATTCGCGCGAACGACACGTTAAGGTGGCGTAAGCTACCTTAATGGGTCGTAATGGGTCATAAGCACTTAGGATAGGTTCCGATTTAGAACGTAGGTTTTGTTAAACCATATCACATGAGTTCCAATACTCATTTGGTTTACGAGACCTCATTCTACCCAATCTTCCGATTTAGGTGCCGATTGTTTAAGTAGCGATCCAATTACTAGGTACCACTTGATTCCTTGATTTCCGAGCTTTCATAGGACACTAAATCAAGGATACTTACAATCTCATGTGAGTACATAGTCCCCTCTTTTACAGTTTTCAAATGTTTTGGGGTGATACATATGTGCCGATACGCTATTTTCATGATTTCAATAATATGATTTCACACGCATGATACTTATCTTTTGACAAATTGAACTTTTTTCCATGGCTTAAACACTGATTTTTCAAGTTTGTACGACTATTTGCTTGTTCAAATGTTTACTTATACATTCATTAACAATGATCAAGCCGATTGGTAGTACGATATAGCGCTATATGACTAGACACTCCATTCCTATTGTATGGAATGTTAGAAACCAAATTTTTAACCAAATAGAATTTGCCTTTGTGGTATTTCTATAGTCTCTAAAGTGTAATTTGATGCACTAAGGTTTTAATGTATTACCAATTCGCGATATCTGGTATATTTCGATATACTACCAACGTGATACTGTTCGCTAAAGCATAATTTGATATGCTATTTTTTACTAAAATATAGTCTGATATATTACCAAACCACGATATTAGGTATGTTCTGACATACTACCAACGTGATATTATTTACCAAAGCATAGTTGATATGCTACTTCAAAAACCAAAGTATAACTTGATATACTACCGACGCTGATATTTTACAAACTAAAGTATATTTTAATATACTACCAAAGCATAGTTGATGTGCTATTTTCAAACCAAAACATAAGTTGATATGTTATTTACAAAACCAAAGTATAATGTATTATACTACCGATGCTTTTCATTCTTAAACCAAAGTATACTTGTGATGTACTACCCAATCTATTATTTCCAAAACTAAAGTATATTCTAATATACTAACTATTTATCTATTTCAAAACTGAAGTATATTTAGATATACTACTCATCCACTTAACTCAAAACCAAAGTATATTCTCGTATATACTATAAACATTTTACCAAAACGATGCATTTTAGAAACAAAACTTTTACAAGGATTCATGGTTATTTTTGAAAACATAAAACCTTTTCTTGTGTTATCCAAAGCCATGAATCTAATACACTAATGCTATGTTACTCACATGCATTTTTATGCTGACGTACCTATTTTCACGTATGTTTCAGGTGCTGCTATGTGATGATTATTGACGCATGCTACACATACGATGGACTTGTGCTTTAGCGACTTTAAAACTCGAGAGACAATTATTTGTATTTATCTATTTTGTACTAAAACAATGAGTTCAATAATTCAATAAAACGAAACTATTTAATCCATGGTTGTGAAACAATGATTCTGTTACGACACTCCCCGACGTTTCCGCCATGATTTGTTGTTTTACGTGGTCGGGGTGTGACAGAAAAGTTGGTATCAGAGCCAATGGTTATAGGGAATTAGGTTATTAGTAATGCTTTGACCTAGACTATAACCTTCCTAGGACCCTAACATAAGTGTATGACTTGGATCATACCTAGATTGGCTCAAAAACACTAGATTGGCTCAAAAACACTTGTCAAGATCTTGTTAACTCAAGACTTTCTATAAATACCCACTTGCTTCATTCACATTCCTCACACATTTGATCTGAAATTGCTCTAAGTTGAAGCCTTTGCTTCATACCTGAGTATTTTAGATCAAATTCTTCATTGCTTGGACCTTTTGTAAGCTTCCTTCATGCTTGTTTATGCTTTTCAAGCATGAAAGTCAAATATTGTTTGACTTTCTGCTTTGACCATTATTTGTTCAACACAAAGTTCGTTCGAACTGTGCAGTGTGAGCGTAATCACGATATTTATAGTCCCTTGTGACTATACCTACTGATTACCACGTCGATTAGTCAAAGTGACGAGTCAAAGTTTCTGTCAAAATACGTGTTTATGCGTATTTTGCAATGAAGCTATTTTCGGATATCAAAACACTTTGTTTTGATATCAAACTTGTTTTCTAACTTAGTTAAACATGTTTTAGCATGTTTATGTCGTCACTTTTAGTCTAGTGCTTGTTTAGGGTCGTAAAGTCAAGCGGTCAAAACCACTGCTTAGACTTTCGAACCCGACCCGTTTGGTCGATCGTTAGGATCCGACCAAGCATGTTTTGTGACCATAGTTTATAGGGAATAACCTTCCGAGGTTATACCTTATGGTCACTTAGTTTAATTAGTTGTATAATAGTTAGTTTATATGCCTTAGGTAAATGACCAAAATGCCCTTTTCATCGATAATTGATATTTAAGCATATGTAACTTAAATTTTGTCACTTAAACTGATTATGCAATAAATTTAAACATGTTAGAGAACATAATACTTGTCATAGGACTAGCTAGACGTCTCGAACGCGCATTCGCGCGAACGATACGTTAAAGTGGCGTAAGCTACCTTAATGGGTCGTAACGGGTTGATGTGCGTTAAAGTGTTATATATATTAGGTGTATATTTTAAGCCCTTTTTAACACTTATTTTAGCCAAGTTTTAAATTTATAAAACACGATATTTCACTAACACTAAACACACATATGGGCAAGTGCACCCATCGTTGAGTGTAGTATAGCGTTGGTAAGATACCGAGGTCGTCCAAGGACACAAGAGCTTTTAGTACCGGTTTATCCTCAACGTCTAACCAAAATAAAAGTCTAGAAAAATGTTTTAAACTAAGAAAAATAAAACTAACTAAAATGCTGAAAATAAAAATAAAAATAAAAACAGATAGACAAGATGAATCACTTGGTTCCGACTCGTATCTAGTATAACCTTTGATTATTTCCGCACTTTTGCACATAATTAAGAGATTATCTTAGTTATTGTAGTAGGCCCCTCTTTTGAAGGCGACGTTACCCTCACCCCAGTAGTTTGAGTCAGCAGGGATACAATCCTAAAAGGGTGGATTATTGGAAGATAATGAATTAAGTTATTAATGCAGTATTGTGGTAGGCCCCGCTTTTGGCGGTGACGTTACCCTCGGCTAAGTAGTCTGAGTCAGCAGGGATACAGTCCTAAATAGCCGGGTTATAGTATTAATAGTAGTTAACTTATGAGGGGATCAAAGAGTTTGGACCCCCGCCATCCAATACCGTGAAGTATTGAAGGAGGTCCTACTAAATTTGACCCAGGTCCATTGCAGGACCTCTAAACGCTGAACAATGGCAAGACCTTTACCAAACCGTTCCCTTAACCCCCTACCAGGTAGCCAACATATCTCCATATAGACCGTGGAGATATGAATGGTGAAAATCCTTTATTTTATATAGACAGTAAAATAATGCCAAGACACCACGGACAAACGATAAGGAAAGATCACCTTCAACATAAGTAACTAGTTATTAAAGTCATTAATACAAAACCAAATAAAAAGTGCAAAAGATTAGAAATAAAAAGTATTATACTAGACACTTTGTCTTCACCAAGTGATGTAAGAGACTTAGGCAAACATGGCCTTGATTGTCAAGAACTCTTACGATCAATCTTGGATCCCGAGACGACTCACACACTCTACGATGGTCAATGGATGATGGTGGTGGATGATGGTGTTGTGATGGTGGTGGGTGGTGGATGAAGTGTGAGAGAGGTGGTGTGCCAAGGGATAGTTTGAGCTTGAGCCAAGCACTCCAATTTATAGCCTGTACAGAAGCCTGGACACGGCCCCGTGTCCACCCTTTTCTCTTTCTTCATTAATACAGTTTGTCTTTATTAGCTCCACACGCCCCCGTGTCCGCTGGGCACGCCCCCGTGTCCGTCTGACACTCTCTCTCTTCATTAATTGTAATTCGCAATTACAATTAATGCACCTGCTGTACTTTCGCCACGCCCCCGTGTCCGCTGGGCACGGCCCCGTGGTGGGCAATAGAAGCTTCTATAGGTTTGTCTTTTGTGCCAGGGCTGACCATTCTGGACACGGCCCCGTGCTGAGCTGGGCACTCCCCGTGTCGGGCTGGGCACGCCCCGTGTCAGGCTGGGCACGCCCCGTGTCGGGCTGGGCACAGCCCCATGCTCAGCTGGGCACAGCCCCATGCTCAGCTTTCTTCTTGTTTTTGCTTTGGGAGTTGTTGTCGAGGGGTCGGGCATGCCACGTTTCTTCCTTTTCTTTGTATTTATGTTGGTTTTGGCTGTATTTTTGTTCCTTTTGTTCGTTTAAGCTCATTTGACCCTGTAAATTCAAAAGGAAGATAAAAACATACTTTTACCAACATTAGTACTAAAAAAGGGTTAGTTTTATGCCTTATTTGATGTAATTTATATGTTGCATTTTACACACATCACGGGTCATAAGCACTTAGGATAGGTTTCGATTTAGAACGTAGGTTTTCTTAAAACATAGTAGATGAGTTCCAATACTCATTTGGTTTACAAGACCTCATTCTATAGGTGCCTATTGTTTAACTAGCGATCCAATTACTAGGTACCACTTGATTCCTTGATTTCCGAGCTTTCATAGGACACTAAATCAAGGATACTTACAATCTCAAGTGAGTACACAGTCCCCTCTTTTACTGTTTTCAAATGTTTTGAGGTGATACATATGTGCCGATACGCTATTTTCATGATTTCAATTATATGATTTCACACGCATGATACTTATCTTTTGACGAATTGAACTTTTATTCATGGCTTAAACACTGATTTTCCAAGTTTGTACGACTATTTGTTTGTTCAAATGTTTACTTATACATTCATTAACAATGATCAAGCCGATTGGTAGTACGATATAGCGCTATAGGACTAGACACCCCATTCCTGTTGTATGGAATGTCAGAAACCAAATTTTTAACCAAATAGAATTTGCCTTTGTGGTATTTCTATAGTCTCTAAAGTGTAGTTTGATGCACTAAGGTTTGAATGTATTACCAAATCACGATATCTGCTATATTTCGATATGCTACCAACGTGGAACTGTTTGCTAAAGCATAATTTGATATGCTATTGTTTACAAAAATATAGTCTGATATATTACCAAACCACGATATGAGGTATGTTCCAACATACTACCAACGTGATATTATTTACCAAAGCATAGTTGATATGCTACTTCTGAAACCAAAGTATAACTTGATATACTACCGACGCTGATATTTCACAAACTAAAGTATATTTTAATATACTACCAAAGCATAGTTGATGTGCTATTTTCAAACCAAAACATAAGTTGATATGTTATTTACAAAACCAAAGTATAATGTATTATACTATCGATGCTTTTCATTCTTAAACCAAAGTATACCTGTGATGTACTACCCAATCTATTATTTCCCAAACTAAAGTATATTCTAATATAATAACTATTTATCTATTTCAAAACTAAAGTATATTTAGATATACTACTCATCCACTTAACTCAAAACCAAAGTATATTCTCGTATATACTATAAACATTTTACCAAAACAATGCATTTTAGAAACAAAACTTTTACAAGGATTCATGGCTATTTTTGTAAACATAAAACCTTTTCTTGTGTTATCTAAAGACATGAATCTAATACACTAATCCTATGTTACTCACAGGCATTTTTATGCTGACGTACCTATTTTCACATATGTTTCAGGTGCTGCTATATGATGATTATTGACGCATGCTACACATAGGATGGACTTGTACCTTAGCGACTTTAAAACTCGAGAGATAATTAATTGTATTTATCTATTTTGTACTAAAACAATGAGTTCAATAATTCAATAAAACGAAAATATTTAATCCATGGTTGTGAAACAATGATTCTGTACGACACTCCCCGACGTTTCTTCCACGATTTGTTGTTTTATGTGGTCGGGTGTGACATGATCAAGACAGTGTCATGGATCGGATGGTCATCCGATCGGATGATCATTCGGGTGAAAACATAACAGTTTAACAATGAATGATTCAAAACATATGTATTTGGATCGGATAGCCACCCGATCAGATGGTCATCCGATTGACATGATGAGTAGTTAGACAAAGATCATATATACATGTGTGTTGAATGAATAACAGTTTGAACAACTTACAACACATACACATGCAAACACTTAGAAAATATTCAAACAATAATGTACAGTGGATCGGATGGCCGTCCGATCCGATGGTCATCCGATCGGAGGGTCCTCCGTTCAACATGTGAAGAACAGTTTGAATGTTCATTAAATCAGATAAAAAATTATCAACATTTTCCAAAATTGATCAAAATTTCTCTCAAAGAACTTGCCGAATAACAAAACCCTATGTTCATTTTTTCTCAAAAGTTCCTAGATTGGGTTTAATTGGCCATTTTGTCCCTCTGCAGCTGACAACCTCAAATCATCTTATGTTCAATTCTAGAGTGTTTCTAATGAAATTGGCTCGGTGAATCTATCAATCTAAGGCCGATGATCCTAGATCTAAGTTCAAATCATGCAAACAAAGCCTAAATAACCCTAGATCTAAGGATATACCTCCGTCCGAACCGAAAACCTATACAAACATCAAATACATGAAATTGAGCGGTGAAAATGATAAATTTTACCTTTCCCATAATTAGTGATGAGTAAGCCAACAATCCTATGCGTTTAGAATGGCAAGAAAATGATCAAAGCTCAAGAATCAATTGAGAGAAAAAGTGCAAGTGACGAAAGGTAGTTCGGACGAATGACCTTGAATTCAACTGTTGACTCTCTTATATAGGCTTGACCACCACCCGGATGGTCATCCGATCGGAGGGTCCTCCGTTCCAACCAACATTTTTCAAAATTTTAACATTTTCAAATTTTCAACTTTTTATCAGTTTTAGATATCCACTCAAGTACCCAAGTCCAAATTAATGACCTTGGTTACTCAATTTTCCTACCAAGTCCAAATTAATGACCTTGGTTGACCCGATATGAACCACCTAACATTTTATTCAAAATTTTCAACTTTTTTCTGAAAATGTACAAGTGTTAACTTAATGAACTTGTTTGACTTTGAAATTTTCAAACATTTTGATTAGCTCCAACCCTGTCGTTCAACCAAAAACTTTCTCCATCGCAAGCCAGATTTCAAAGATCAGCTTTCCACCATGGTTTGTCGAAAACTAAAGTAGAAAATAAAATCTTTTTGGATTTTAACAAAGTTTATGCTAAAACACACTAAAATCTTTTTGGGTTTTAAGCTAAAAGCAACAACTGTAAATTATTTACAAACATTTTTTTGGTGAGCGTGTTAGAGAATCATATCAGTTTTCGACATATCACAGGTACCGTTGAGCTTAATTTCACACTAAGTTTTAAACAGTTCACTTAGATTGCCGATATACTGATCCATTTTAAATTCTCACACAGACTTCAACTTATTCAGGATACGAATTAGGTATTTTAGGAACTTAACTTATTCGCGTGTCCCACCTTAGAATATACTCTCGTATCCAGATCCCTATATTCAGTCTTACAAGTGAACATACCATAGTGATATCTGTAATAGGGTAGTGTGAGACCATGAGAGCTCATGTTAGAACTTCCGTTCAGACAAAGAGATGATGGCTCGTCTTTAAGGTGTGTCCCACTTAGGGATCTTTTCTTCAACACCACTTGATTCACATTTTTCAATGTTTATCAATTTTTATGCTGAGGGGAGGCTTTAAGAATTAAAGTGTGTAGAGTATTATACGAGGACTAGGTTATTTCTTCCGCAAAATCAGAAGTCCAGGTATAATACCCCAGATATCACTAAGTATATAGACCTAGTATGTCAGAAACATGAAATCTTTCAAACAAGATTTCAAGGGTTACCTATATATCCGAGAGATGTTCCTAACGAAATAAGTAAAATATGATTTTATGTTTATATCCTGAAAAAGTCTACTAAATGTGCAAAAACCTATCAACACGTCATCAGTGAGACCGTTTAACGCTTTTAAACATTACATTTCTTTAATGTACCATGACAATCTAGCTGATGTACTATCATTTCCTCTTTTTACACAAACTCTTTTGGATTTTCTATTGTTTTTGTATTTTTGCATTTTTTAATGTTTTGTATTTTCTGAAATATAACTATCTCCCCCTAAATACAAAAACAACTAAAAATGTGACAAACCATTGCAGATCGCTTCTCGACGTCCTCTACTGTGGTTTGCTCATCAACGCCAACTATAGCTCCCCCTGACGACAAAAGTTTCATACAATTCAGTTTTTATAAGTATTGAATGCGTGATTTATCGAATGGTTTAGTATGTAAATCTGCCTTTTGTTCGTTGGTGTGGATCTTTTCTATTCGAATCAACTTCTTCTCGTAGCAATCACGGATGAAGTGATGTCGAATTTCTATGTGTTTAGTTTTAGCGTGATGTATAGTTATGTTGATTGCTGCCTACTTGTCAACAAAAATAGGAGAGGTAAGAAATTGCGAACCGTAATCTCGCATCTGCTGTTGGATCCACAGAATCTGCGAGCAGCAGCTGCTGGCTGACACGTATTCTGCTTCACACGTTGAAAGAGCAACGGTTGTCTGCTTCTTACACTTCCAAGTGACCAAGCGTGGTCCGAAGAATTGGCATCCTTCAGTTGTTGTCGTTTCGTTGATTTTATAGCATCCGAAATCTAAGTCTTAGAATCCTTCAAGTTTGAAGTCACCGTCTTTGGGATACCACAACCCCAGGCTTGGGGTTCCTCTCAGGTAGCGTAGAATCCTTTTGACGATGGACATGTGTGAAGCTCTAGGACTCGACTAATATCGGGCCGCGAGGCATGTCGGGTACATGATGGCGGGTCTTGATGCAGTCAGGTACATAAGCGAACCAATCATCAAACAGTATAGCGTCTCGTCGACCTTCTCTCCGGTGAGATCAGGGTTGATACCATGATTAGTTGTTAACGAGGTGGCCATTGGTGTAGTCTCCGACATCCCAAATTTCTCTAGAATGTCGTAAACATACTTTGTTTGATGTATGAAAGTTCCCTCAGGCATCTGATCAACTTGTAGCCCTAGGAAGAACCTCATCTCACCCATTGACGACATCTCAAACTTCTGCTTCAAAACTTGTTCAAATTCTTTTTAGAGTTCTTCGTTTGTGGACCCGAAGATTATGTCATCAACATATATCTGAACGATCAGTAAGTGTTCAGCGACCGCCTTTGTGAAAAGAGTGGCGTCCACCTTGCCTCGGATAAAGCCATTGGAAAGCAAGTGTTGAGAGTGTGACAACTGTGCCTGCAGTTATCACTAACCAATCCCAAAAAAATTCGTAAACATTCAGACCTTGTGTTTTATTTCTTGGATTGTGTGATTATCTATTATACTTGCACAATAACAATCCTTGTTCAAATTCAACCTTTAACAAAAAACTTTCTAGAAAGTTATACGCAAGACTGGTCCGTAAACATAATCAGTTTAACGCGACAAACACTCCGGAATAGTGGCATAAGCTTAACATACCATAAATAATCTTTACATAACTTAAAAATAAGTTTTGAAGGGTTTGGTATGGCAGAAACGAGTTTATTCGATCGAAGGGACTATTTGCGTCAAACTGCGAAAGTCTGCCATTTCGTATAGTAACGTACACTCCGAAACATTATCATAAGTTAAACATTCCATAAATATCCTATATATAGCTTATAAATAAGTTTTGAGAAACTTATTTGATCAATAGGGACTAAAAGCGTCAAAAAGTGCATAAGTTTGCATTTACGAGCATATCTTACGTTCTGAACATATCCGAACATCCAAAAATTTTTGTAATCATTAAAATATTTTATTTTAGTGATTGGAATGCAAAAATACCATTCGTCATGTAATTTGGATCGTTTTCGCGTCTGTTCGAGTTTCCGTCGTAATTAACCGAATAACGTGACCGTACGACCAAACGAACCGACATCCGAGATGTTTTCAAGCATATTTCATGTTTTCTATGCTTTAAACTCATTGTAGAGCCTTGAAATTAGGTTAACAGGGATTAAAAGTGGAAATGAAGGATTAGTATAGGACTATTCATTCACTCAGTGGATATTTCTTTAGAAGCGAAAATGAACGGATTGTTCATTTTCCTCAGTGGATACTTCTCCAGAAACGGAATGAATTAATTCATTTTGCTCAGTGGATATTTCTTCAGAAGGGAAAATGGACTGATAGTTCATTTTCCTCAGTGGATACTTCGTCAGAAACGAAAATGACAACATCAATACAGGATTATTCATTCCCTCAGTGGATATTTCTTTAGAAGCGAAAATGAATGACCAATTCATTTTCCTTAGTGGATACTTCACCAGAAACGGAATGAATTTATTCATTTTCCTCAGTGGATATTTCTTCAGAAGCGAATATCGACGGATATTTCATTTTCCTTAGTGGATACTTCGTCAGAAACGAAAATGACAAGATCAATACAAGATTATTCATTCCCTCAGTGGATATTTCTTTAGAAGCGAAAATCAATGAACATTTCATTTTCCTCAGTGGATACTTCACCGGAAACGGAGTGAATTTATTCATTTTCCTCAGTGTATATTTCTTCAGAAGCGAAAATGGATGGATAGTTCATTTTCCTCAGTGGATTCTTCGTCAGAAATGAAACTGACAAGATCAATACTGGATTATTCATTCCCTGAGTGGATATTTATTTAAAAGCGAAAATGAATTCAGTGGATACTTCACAAGAAACGGAATGAATTTATTCATTTTCCTCAGTGTATATTTCTTCGGAAGCGAAAATGAATGGTTAATTCATTTTCCTCAGTGGATACTTCATCAGAAACGAAAATGAACATGGTTCATGAATAGATTATTCATTTCCCTCAGTGGATATTTCTTTCAGAAGCGAAAAATGAGTAGCTAGTTCATTTTTCCTCAGTAGATACTTCATCAGAAACGGAAATGAATATAGATAACTTTTGTTTCTAGATTAAATTAACACATGACAAAACTTGTTGTGGTTTCTGTGCACTGAATTCCATAATTATGTATGCATCCATAATTACGTAATTCCTTGCACAGTCTGCACAGTTTATTTTATAATGTGTAGGGGATGGGATCACTCGAACAACCTTGTGATAACTTTTACTAGGCCAACACATGACAAAACTTGTTGTGGTTTCTGTGCACTGAATTCCATAATTATGTATGCATCCATAATTACGTAATTCCTTGCACAGTCTGCACAGTTTATTTTATAATGTGTAGGGGATGGGATCACTCGAACAACCTTGTGATAACTTTTACTAGGCCACTATAGAGTTTTCTTTAATTAGGTCAATACATAAGTACATAAGCACATAATCATATAGTGACACAATTGTCAACTTGGTTACCAACTTGTTATCAGTTTGTTAACTTGTTATTGATTTCTACATTTTGCTTTTAAAGTATGCCAGGAATCCAATTAATGGACTTTGATTAGTACTTATACATCCTCAAGAATCTTATTACGAAGATAGGAATATCCTATAAGGATTTGGAATTCGTATAGCGCGAAATGTTCGAAAACCTTATACTAGATGTGCTTAAATCAATACATGGGGTAAAGTGTTCTTGAAGTCAAGATGCTAGATATATGAAGCGGAATTTGGAGATCGAGTACTACGTATGTTAAGTCAACATATGAGTAGAGTGTTTTTGAAAACTATGCATGGGTTCTTTGGAAATGTGTTTAATATTTTCAAAACCTTACGTAACGCTTTTGAAATCATGTGGTAGGTGTATTAGGTAAATATGTTTATAAAATGTTTTAAAACCATGTGAGATGGCTTGGAAATCATGTATAAGGTTTTTGAAAACATGGATAATGTTTTTGAAATTAGGCACTTGGTATATTAAGTAAATATACCTATACCATGACAAAATGTTTTTAAACTATATGAAATGTCTTTGAAATCATGAAGGATGTTTGAAAACATATACTATGTATGTTGTTATGCAAACCAGAATATAATGATATGTACACAGACATATCGCATAAGACTATTGAAGGACTTATGAAAAATACCCTTAGATATCCAAGCAAGGATTTAAAATGGTACTTTGAGTATTCGTCCAGAGTTGTAACTTGTACCTTGTACTTTGTTTCTTTGAAGGAAACGAGTACGTAGGACTTTCTTGAGATCGTGAGTGATCACATGAATGGGAGAACTATAAGAGTAGTTTGTTTTGCAAAAGATATAGTTCCTCGGTGTTGGTATCGTAGGGGTATGTCATGCAATCACATTTATTTTGTAAATAAAATAGAAACGACCAAATTTATTTATGGAACAACCAAAGTGTTTCAAGATTCAAGGAAAGGAAAAGAAACAAAACATTAAATTATAGTTGTTTCATAGCAGCATCATCTTCTAGTCAGACAAATGCTCATTCACGGGTCGGATTTGCATTGACAAGCTTGGGGCAATTGTTCCTGAAATGACGCACCTCGCCACAGTCGTAGCAAGTACCCGGCGGAAAACGAGCTTGAGTAGCAGCAGGACTTGCATTAGTTTAGTTTTGGAAAGCAAAACGGCATGCATTGACCAAATGTCCCCATCGCCCACAGTGGGTACATTTGAGACATGGTTTTTGATTCAGGTAATGGCGGTTGCATTGATTGCACAGAGGAGCATTTCCTTAGTACGGCTTCTTAGCTGGTGGTGTTGTCACCTGGCTAGCTCCCACTTGATTTGGAGTGTTAGCGGTGAGATTCTTTGAAGCTTTACGCTTCCTTGATTTTCTTGAAGGCTTGGTTTTTGCCTCCTTTGGTGTCTCTTGGGTGGTTTCATCCTTGAGACGAGACATGGTAACAGCTAATTCAACGGTCCTCTGGAGTACTACTGTGACACCCGTGCCTCCACGGCCATCAAACAAATACCAAATCAATGAAATATTGTATTTCATACTTGGGATTTGTATAAATATGTGTATCATTTGCACATACCAATTCTTGTTCGACTTCGAGCTTTAAATCGCTTTCTAGAAGGTTATACGCGATCTGATGCGTAAATATAACCAGTTTAATGCAACAAACACTCTGGAATAGTGATATAGGCTTAACATACCTTAAATAACCTTTACATAACTTCGAAATAAGGTTTGGAGGGTTTGGTATGCCGAAATCAAGTTTATTCGCTTACATGGACTAATTTCGACAAACTGCGAAAGTATGCCGATTCATACTGTAACAAACATTACGGAACATGATCATAAGTTAAACATGCCTTAAATATCGTTTACATAGCTTAGAAATAGGCTTTGAGGTGTTTGGTGCGCAAAAATAAACTTATTTGATCAACAGGGACTAAAAGCGTCAAAAAGTGCATAAGTTTGCATTTTCACGCATATCTTACGTTCTGTATATTTCCCGAGATCCAAAAATTTATGTAATCATTAAAATATTTTATTTTAGTGGTTGGCATGATAAAATTCCATTCGTCGCTTAATTTGGATCGTTTTTGCGTTCGTTACGACTTCCGTCGTAATTAACCGAACAACGCAACCGTATGACCAAACGAACCGACATCCGATATGTTTTTGAGCATATTTTAAATTCCCTATACTTTAACACCATTTTAGAAGTGCAGGCACCATTTTTGAAATTTCTGACCAGATTCAGTGAACCTAGTCTAATTTTGAAGTGTTGATGGTTTTAATGGCTGGTTTTGGATACTATGGGCTCAAATTTGTTGGTTTTAAATATTCCCATGGTTTTGAAAACAATGAGCCCAAGTGGAGGGCCAAGATCAAAGCCTGAAATGCGAGGAACGATCCTAACGGTTTACCGAATCCTATATAAATCCATGCCTTCACTTCATTTCAACTCACACTTTGGTTCAATCAGCTCTATGTTGAAGCTATTACTTCATACCTGAGTTGTTTGAATCAAAACTTCCTAGCTTGGACCCTTTGTAAGTCTCTTTCATGCTTTTTATGCGTTATTACTTCATATCTGAGTTGTTTGAATCAAAACTTCCTAGCTTGGACCCTTTGTAAGTCTCTTTCGTGCTTTTTATACGTTTTTAGCATGAAAGTCAAACAGTGTTTGATTTTCTGCTTTGACCACGAGTTGGTCAACACGAAGTTCGTTGAACTTCACAACGTGAGCATAATCACGATGGTCATAGTCCCTTGTGACTATACCTACTGATTACCACATTGATTAGGTGTAGTGACGAGTCGTAGTTTCGGTCAAAATACGTATTCTTGCGTATTTTGCAACCAAACTACTTTTGGGTATCAAGACCATTTGTCTTGATATCAAACTTGTTTTCAAACTTCGTTAAACATGTTCTAACATGTTTAACTCGTCACTTTAGGTTTAGTGCTTATATAGGGTCATAGAATAAGCGGTCTAAACAACCCCTTAGAGTTTCGAACCCGACTCGTTTGGTCGATCATTAGGATCCGACCAAGCATATTATGTGACCATAGTTGCATAGGGAATAACATTCCGAGGTTATACCTTATGGTCACTTCGTTTAAGTAGTTATATGATAGGTAGTTTATATGCCTTAGGTAAATTACCAAAATGCCCTTTTTACGCATAAATTCATTTTAAGCATATGTAACCTAAATTTTTCATCTAAACTGATTAGGTGACATTATTAGACATGTTAAGGCATGTAATACTTGTCATAGGACTAGTTAGGCGGTCCGAACGCGTTTTATGCGAACGACGCGTTAAAGTAGCGTAAGCTACCTAAACGAGTCGTAATGGGTCGTAAGCACTTAGGTTAGGTTTCATTTTAGTATGTAGGGTTTATTAAACCATATCATATGAGTTCCAATACTCATTTGGTTTACGAAACCTCATACTATCCGATCTTCCGAGTTAGGTCCGGTTATTAATGTAGTTACGTATATTAGGTGCCGTTTGATTTCCGTGATCCCTCTAGCTTTGCTTGGTTGTTGTTCAAGACTTCTAACCACCCTCAAGTGAGTACCTAGTTGTGACACCTGTGTTACTTCAACCATCCATAAAATGCCAAACCAATGAAATAGTGTATTTCATACTTGGGATTTGTAAAAATATGTGTATCGTTTGCACATATCAACTCTTGTTCGATTTCAAGCTTTAAATCGCTTTCTGGAGGGTTATACGCGCTCTGATGCATAAATATAACCAGTTTAATGCAACAAACACTCCGGAATAGTGAAATAGGCTTAACATACCTTAAATAACCTTTACATAACTTAGAAATAAGTTTTGAAGGCTTTGGTATGGCAAAATCAGGTTAATTCGCTTACAGGGACTAAATTTGACAAACTGCGCAAGTATGCCACTTTGAACTGTAACAGACATTCCGGAACATGACCATAAGTTAAACATACCATAAATATCTTTTACATAGCTTAGAAATAGGCTTTGAGGTGTTCGGTATGCTAAAATAAACTTTTGGGTCATTCAGGGACTAAAAGTGTCAAAAAGCGCACAAGTTTGCATTTTCGCGCATAACTTACGTTCTGAATACATCCGGACATCCAACAATTTATGTAAGCACTAAAATATTTTATTTTAGTGTTTGGCATAAGAAAAATCCATTCTTCACGTCATTTGGATCGTTTTCCGCGCTTATGCGCATTCCGTCGTAATTAACCGAACAACGCAACCGTACGGCTAAATGAACCGACATCCGAGATATTTTTTAGCACATTTTAAGTTCCCTATACTTTAACTTCATTTTAGAGCTTTGAAATGGGGTTAACGGGCCTTAAACGTGTCGGAAATGAGCTTATTACACAGCAGGGACCAAAACTGTAAATCTGCCAAACATGGTCCTTGCGCACCTCAACAAGGGGAGTGTTGCGGTGCGCAAGCAGGGGCCAGATGCAGCAAAACGTTTTTTCTCAGCTGTTAACTGCCCTTAAACACTCCCCAAAGGCCAAGTGCCACATGTTAATCTCTTGTGGTGGCCAAAATCAGTTACCACAACATTCCAACAAGTGTACGGGCTAGATCATTCCCTCTTCTCCAAGAAACGATCCTAACGGTGAACCGAAAACTATAAATACCCACCTCCACCCTTCACTTTTCCTCACAAGAATCTGATCTAATGTGCTCTAAGTTGAAACCTTTGTTTCATACCTGAGCTATTTTGATCTAGATTAGCATTCGGGGACCCTTTGTAAGTGTTCCTTCGTTCTTTTATTGCTTTCGAGTCCGAAAGTCAAACTTTGTTTGACTTTCTGCATTGACCAGTTTATGGTCAATGCGAAGTTCGTTTGAACTTCGCAACGTGATTGTAATCACGATGGTTATAGTCCCTTGTGACTATGCCTACTGATTACCACATTGTCTAGGGTCGTAAGGGTAAGCGATCTAATAAATCGCTTATACCTTCGAACCTGACCCATTTGGTCGATCATTAGGATCCGACCAAACACCTTAGGTGACCATAGTATATAGGGAATAACCTTCCGAGGTTATGCCTTATGGTCGCTTCGTTTAAGTAGTTGTATGATAGGTAGTTTATATGCCTTAGATAAATTACCAGAATACCCTTTTCATGTATAATTGGTAATTAAGCATATGTAACCTAAACTTTTGACATCTAAACTGATTTGACAACAATATTAGACATGTTAAGGCATATGTTACTTGTCATAGGACTAGTTAGGCGGTCCGAACGCGTTTCACGCGAACGACGCGTTAAAGTAGCATAAGCTACCTAAACGGGTCGTAATGGGTCATAAGCACTTAGGCTAGGTTTCATTTAGTATGTAGGCTTTGTTAAACCATACTACATGAGTTCCCATACTCATTTGGTTTACGAGCCCTCATTCTATCCGATCCTCCGATATAGGTCCGGTTTATTAACATAGTTACCTATATTAGGTGCCGTTTGATATCCGTGATCTCTAGCATTGCTTGGTGTTTATCTTAGGACTTCTGAGCAATCTCAAGTGAGTACATAGACCCCTCTTTTACTGTTTTCCAAACGTTTTGGGGTGAAACACATGTGCCTACTTGTTACTTTCGTGCTTTCCTGTTTTCACATCATATACTTGTTATGTTCATTAGTACACTATTAGTACATGATTTACATTTCTGCTATGTATGTTGACTGATAGCATGTTAGCACATTGATTTACATGACTTTTCTGCTTTGTATGTTAACTTAGCATACTTTGTACATCACTTTACAATACATTTCATGCTATGTACGCCCATTGTGTGCATACTTAGTACATTGTTTTACATTACATTTCATGCTATGTATGTCCATTTTGTGCATACTTATTACATTGTTCTACATTGCATTTCTGTTGCATATGCTCATCCAGCATATGAACACATTATACTACATTTTGAACCGTTGTAACCATTTGACTATGTGAACCGTCGTAACCCTTTGATTATATGAACCGTTTGGAACTATTGAACCGTGTGAACCAGTTGTATCTGTTGACATGATTTTCATTTGACAATAGACATTTGACTATACATAAACATTTCTACAATTGTTAAACATTTTACTTTGGTGGTTTGGTTTGAGTAAGTGATTTAAGTAACGAGGCGTGTGTAATATGATACAAGCATGGTGGATACGCCGCTGGTACTTCGTATATATAAGTGTTTGTATGGTATCACATATTGTAGCGTTATTTGAATCATTTCAGTTTGAGACATATAACATTTTATACAAATAACATACTTTTCACAAGACATTGATTTACAAACAACTTATCTTATACAAACTCATTTTACATGGTTATTCATTTAACCATACATTATTCTCTTATTTATACATATCATCTGATTTTATCGTTTTTCAAATGATTTACAAGACAAAGCAAATTACAAGGTTCAAGACTAAACATTTTCTCAAACATAAGTCATGAATTCTGTTTTCACAAAACCTATGTATCTCACAGGCATTTTATGCTGACGTACCTATTTTCACATGTGTTTTCAGGAGATGATGCATAGGACTTATCAAGACATACTTAGGCGGACCTGTGCCTTAGTGACTTAAAACGAGACAAGAACTAGTTAATTTTTGTTATATACTCTTTGTTTCTTGTTTAAAACAATGTAACTCTCTTGTTTGATTAATAAAATGAAACTTTAATTGCCATGGATTTGAAACAATTAATTCTGTTACAACACTCCCCGACGTTTCCGCCACGTTTTGTATGTTCTACGTGGTCGGGGTGTGACAGAAAAGTTGGTATCAGAGCCAATGGTTATAGGGAATTAGGTTATTAGTAATGCTTTGACCTAGTCTATAACCTTCCTAGGACCCTAACGCGAGTTTACTTGCGTTTAGTCATAAAACAATACCGTCACCTATCCTTAGGCGACGACCACAACAAGAACATAAATTTCAAAACCGCTTTGAAAACTAATCATCTGTTCTTGGATGATTGATTACTAGGTTTTGAACCCTCTATTGTAAGGTTTTGAATCCTTTGTTATAAGGTTTTGAACCCTTTTGAGTTTTCAAATTCTCGTCAAAGTTTTAGGTCCTAAATAGTGTGAACACGTGCAAACTGGAAGAGTGAATGCCTGTACCCTGAGTTTTCTGTCTAAGGCTAGAGTGTTCGTACAAATCCACATAATCGGACCAGTCACTCTTACCTGGGAACTCTTGGGGTGAGTATCCACTTATAGGCGAGCATGTCTTCGCGATACATTATGAGGATCTATTTGCTTTGATTCAGCCTTTGTGTGTCGTTTTTTTGCTTCGTGGTTCAAACAAATGACCATCACCCATGATTTTGGTCGGTAATTGTAACATCCTATTCTTACCCAATATCATTTCATTTGTTTTCTCTCTTGTTTCCCCTTTTTAGAATGCCTCCACGACGCGAAAATCCGGTATCTATTGAAGATCTGGCAGCTGTCATTACACAGCAAATAACTGCTGCAATCCCGAACATCGTTGCCCAATGTAACCAAGCCCTCAACAACAATAATGCCCCCTGCAACTTCAAGACGTTCAACTCGGCTAAGCCATCAAAGTTTTCTGGGTCTCAAGGAGCGACTGCAATTCTGCAATGGTTCGAGAGTTTAGAGAGCACCTTCAGACATGTTCAATGTCCAAATGAGCGAAAGGTAGATTTCGCATCTAGTGTCTTTGAGAAACGAGCCTTGACATGGTGGAACGGTGTGATGAGAGATAGGGGTGCCGAAGTGGCACTGGCTCAAACGTGGGAAGAACTTCGAGCACTGATGATGAAGGAATTATGTCCTCGTCACGAGATCAGAGCCTTGGAAAGGGAATTCGACGATCTTAAGCAAGACAGCGGTGAACATCGAGCATACACTGATCGATATGAGGAGCTGAGCCTGTTGTGTCCTACCATGGTTACGCCTTTGGATAAGGCGATCGAAAAATACATTGATGGTCTCCCTGACTCAGTTCAGGACATTGTTACTGGTAGTAACCCCACTACGGTTAGGCAGGCCATTGAGCTAGCTGCAACCTTGACTGAATCTCAGATCAGGAAACGTAAGCTTTTCCGAAAGGGTGACAAGAAACCGGTCGAGGAATCGAAACCAATCGAGGAATCAAAGACCATGGATGAAGAGTCTAGATCCCCTAAGAGGTCAAAGAAGCGAAAGGCTTCTCAGAACTTCGCCGTGGTCGCTCACAATGGTCAAGCCGTCCCCAACCAACCAACTCAACCCCCTGCTAGGAAGCCATACAATGGAACTTCACCCTTGTGCAACCAATGTAACCTTCATCATCATGCTAGTGTGAAGTGCCGCGAATGCCAAATTTGTGGACGTAAAGATCATACAGCAAAAGTTTGCGTAGCAGCAGTTGCACCAAATCAAGCTGACAACAATCCTGCTCAAGCTCGCTTTCCACCAGGTTCTTGCTACAATTGTGGCGAGATGGGTCATTTCCGAAGAAATTGCCCAAAGCTTGCTAATGCAAATCCAGCACAGGGATGAGCATCCGACCGACTAGAAGACAACACCCTTTAGAAATAATCATGTCTTATGTATTATTTTCTTTTGTTGTCAAGGTCCATGAAACAGTTGTTATCATTGTTTATAAATAAATCTTTTATTTACATTGCAATGTATTTATGAGGTTGTATGTATAAAGAACATATCCCTTACAATACCGACAATCAAGGAATCGTATTCCTTGAAAAGCAAACTACCCCCCAAGATTTTTCTATTTTATAATCTCTTGCGTTGTCCACAAAATTCCTAAGTACCCGTTTCTCCCAAGGAAACGAAGTACAAGGCGCAAGTTACAACACTGGACAAATACCCAAAGTACCTCTATAAATCATTAATAGGGTACCTAAGGGTATTTCCGTAAATCCTAAAAATATTGTGTTCCTTAATTCGAATATTACGTTTCTTTGAAAACAAAAATCGAATTTTTGGGAGATCTTCCTATCTTTCAGATAGATCCCAGAGGACATTGAAGTCCATCGACTGGTTTCCATATCCATTCTCAATCGATAACAAGTTAATAACAAATTAATAATCAAGTTAAATAACTATGTGATTATGTGCTTATGTGTTTCCTTTTATGTTTTTGTGTAATCCAAGTTTTGTTATCCAAATCCTCGTAGAATCTTCCATATCTTTGTATAAGGAATTCATAGTAGGATATCCAAAGGTACTATATTAAATCCTCAATGGGCTTTTACGTAATAGTAAAGACCCTTGGATTATATTGTACTATTCCATAATTAGACCCCTTGAGTGGTCTAGTTAAACAGATTGATCCAAAAATCTGGTTAGGAATATCATGTGATGAGATAGCTGAAAGGACTCCTTGGTGGCCTAATTAAAAGGATCATTTGTCGATCTAATTAAAAGGACCTTATGGTAGTCTAGTCACACTCATCACAGGTTTGATTTTCCTCCCCTAAACATTACAAGACAAACTATGCAGACTGTGCAAGGAATTACGTAATTATGGATGCATACATAATTATGGAATTTAGTGCGCAGAAACCACAACAAGTTTGGTCGTGTGTCCAGAAATGACTGATTCCGTGCATTTTCATTTCTGAAGGAATTGTGGAAAATGACTCATTCCGTTCATTTTTGTTCCTGAAGAAATTGTGGAAAATGACTCATCCCGTTCATTTTCGTTTCTGAAGAAATTATGGAAAATGACTCATCACCTTCATTTTCGTTTCTGAAGGAATTGTGGAAAATGACTCATTCCGTTCATTTTCATTCCTGAAGAAATTGTGGAAAATGACTCATTCCGTTCATTTTCGTTTCAGAAGAAATTGTGGAAAATGACTCATTCTGTTCATTTTCGTTTATGAAGAAATTGTGGAAAATGACTCATTCCGTTCATTTTCGTTCCTGAAGAAATCGTGGAAAATGACTCATTCCGTTCATTTTCGTTTCTGAAGAAATTATGGAAAATGACTCATTCCGTTCATTTTCGTTCCTGAAGAAATCGTGGAAAATGACTCATTCTGTTCATTTTCGTTTCTGAAGAAATTGTGGAAAATGACTCATTCTGTTCATTTTCGTTTCTGAAGAAATTGTGGAAAATGACTCATTCCGTTCATTTTCGTTTCTGAAGAATGTCCGTTAAGGAAATGTCAGGATTATGCCTTTCATATCTCTGGTGGTTATTTGACACAAAGTCACAGATAGACTCCTACGAATAAATTTCGGGATGAAATTTCCTAAAGTAGGGGAGACTGTGACACATGTGTCACTTCAACCATCCAACAAATGCCAAACCAATGAAATATTGTATTTCATACTTGTGATTTGTAAAAATATGTGTATCGTTTGCACATATCAACTCTTGTTCGATTTCAAGCTTTAAATCGCTTTCTGGAGGGTTATACGCTCTCTGATGCGTAAATATAACCAGTTTAATGCAACAAACACTCCGGAATAGTGAAATAGGCTTAACATACCTTAAATAACCTTTACATAACTTAGAAATAAGTTTTGAAGGCTTTGGTATGGCAAAATCAGGTTAAATCGCTTACAGGGACTAAATTTGACAAACTGCGCAAGTATGCCAATTTGAACTGTAACAGACATTCTGGAACATGACCATAAGTTAAACATACCATTAATATCCTTTACATAGCTTAGAAATAGGCTTTGAGGTGTTCGGTATGCTAAAATAAACTTTTGGGTCATTCAGGGACTAAAAGTGTCAAAAAGTGCACAAGTTTGCATTTTCGCGCATAACTTACGTTCTGAATACATCCGGACATCCAAAAATTTATGTAAGCACTAAAATATTTTATTTTAGTGTTTGGCATAAGAAAAATCCATTCATCACGTCATTTGGATCGTTTTTCGCGCTTATGCGCATTCCGTCGTAATTAACCGAACAACGCAACCGTACGGCTAAACGAACCGACATCCGAGATATTTTTGAGCACATTTTAAGTTCCCTATACTTTAACTTCATTTTAGAGCTTTGAAATGGGGTTAAGGGGCCTTAAACGTGTCGGAAATGCGCTTATTACACAGCAGGGACCAAAACTGTAAATCTGCCAAACATGGTCCTTGCGCACCTCAACAATGGGAGTGTTGCGGTGCGCAAGCAGGGGCCAGATGCAGCAAAACGTTTTTTCTCAGCTGTTAACTGCCCTTAAACACTCCCCAAAGGCCAAGTGCCACATGTTAATCTCTTGTGGTGGCCAAAATCAGTTACCACAACATTCCAACAAGTGTACGAGCTAGATCATTCCCTCTTCTCCAAGAAACGATCCTAACGGTGAACCGAAAACTATAAATACCCACCTCCACCCTTCACTTTTCCTCACAAGAATCTGATCTAATGTGCTCTAAGTTGAAACCTTTGTTTCATACCTGAGCTATTTTGATCTAGATTAGCATTCGGGGACCCTTTGTAAGTGTTCCTTCGTTCTTTTATTGCTTTCAAGTCCGAAAGTCAAACTTTGTTTGACTTTCTGCATTGACCAGTTTATGGTCAATGCGAAGTTCGTTTGAACTTCGCAACGTGATTGTAATCACGATGGTTATAGTCCCTTGTGACTATGCCTACTGATTACCACATTGTCTAGGGTCGTAAGGGTAAGCGATCTAATAAATCGCTTATACCTTCGAACCTGACCCATTTGGTCGATCATTAGGATCCGACCAAACACCTTAGGTGACCATAGTATATAGGGAATAACCTTCCGAGGTTATGCCTTATGGTCGCTTCGTTTAAGTAGTTGTATGATAGGTAGTTTATATGCCTTAGATAAATTACCAGAATACCCTTTTCATGTATAATTGGTAATTAAGCATATGTAACCTAAACTTTTGACATCTAAACTGATTTGACAACAATATTAGACATGTTAAGGCATATGTTACTTGTCATAGGACTAGTTAGGCGGTCCGAACGCGTTTCACGCGAACGACGCGTTAAAGTAGCATAAGCTACCTAAACGGGTCGTAATGGGTCATAAGCACTTAGGCTAGGTTTCATTTAGTATGTAGGCTTTGTTAAACTATACTACATGAGTTCCCATACTCATTTGGTTTACGAGCCCTCATTCTATCCGATCCTCCGATATAGGTCCGGTTTATTAACATAGTTACCTATATTAGGTGTCGTTTGATATCCGTGATCTCTAGCATTGCTTGGTGGTTATCTTAGGACTTCTGAGCAATCTCAAGTGAGTACATAGACCCCTCTTTTACTGTTTTCCAAACGTTTTGGGGTGAAACACATGTGCCTACTTGTTACGTTCGTGATTTCCTGTTTTCACCTCATATACTTGTTTTGTTCATTAGTACACTATTAGTACATGATTTACATTTCTGCTATGTATGTTGACTGATAGCATGCTAGCACATTGATTTATATGACTTTTCTGCTTTGTATGTTAACTTAGCATACTTAGTACATCACTTTATAATACATTTCATGCTATGTACGCCCATTGTGTGTATACTTAGTACATTGTTTTACATTACATTTCATGCTATGTATGTCCATTTTGTGCATACTTAGTACATTGTTCTACATTGCATTTCTGTTGCATATGCTCATCCAGCATATGAACACATTATACTACATTTTGAACCGTTGTAACCATTTGACTATGTGAACCGTCGTAACCCTTTGATTATATGAACCGTTTGGAACTATTGAACCGTGTGAACCAGTTGTATCTGTTGACATGATTTACATTTGACAATAGACATTTGACTATACATAAACATTTCTACAATTGTTAAACATTTTACTTTGGTGGTTTGGTTTGAGTAAGTGATTTAAGTAACGAGGCGTGTGTAATATGATACAAGCATGGTGGATACGCCGCTGGTACTTCGTATATATAAGTGTTTGTATGGTATCACATATTGTAGCGTTATTTGAATCATTTCAGTTTGAGACATATAACATTTTATACAAATAACATACTTTTCACAAGACATTGATTTACAAACAACTTATCTTATACAAACTCATTTTACATGGTTATTCATTTAACCATACATTATTTTCTTATTTATACATATCATCTGATTTTATCGTTTTTCAAATGATTTACAAGACAAAGCAAATTACAAGGTTCATGACTAAACATTTTCTCAAATATAAGTCATGAATTCTGTTTTCACAAAACCTATGTATCTCACAGGCATTTTTATGCTGACGTACCTATTTTCACATGTGTTTTCAGGAGATGATGCATAGGACTTATCAAGACATACTTAGGCGGACCTGTGCCTTGGTGACTTAAAACGAGACAAGAACTAGTTAATTTTTGTTATATACTCTTTGTTTCTTGTTTAAAACAATGTAACTCTCTTGTTTGATTAATAAAATGAAACTTTAATTGCCATGGATTTGAAACAATTAATTCTGTTACAACACTCCCCGACGTTTCCGCCACGTTTTGTATGTTCTACGTGGTCGGGGTGTGACACTAGTGCCCTCTTTTACTGTTTTTCAAACATTTTGGGGTGAAACACATGTGCCTACTTGTTACTTTCATGCTTTCCAAGTTTTCATATCATATACTTGCTATGTTCATTATAAAAGACCATGCCCACGCAAATGAAAGTCAAATAGGCCTGCACATCATGCTCCTCTTTTCTTTATAGTTTATACCCTATGACGCATTATAACCACCACATCATCATTCATCATCACAAGGAGGATAAACAAAAGCTTGCACATAACCAGTATGATCAATTAGACTATTGTATGCCTTCATGAGAATCTCTTTTTCTTGCTGCACTTTATTGTATCCCTCCATTAAATCATTTGTTTCTTGTAATATAAACAACAAAATAAGTATAAAATATCATAAGATAAGCCTAAAATAGTATTGATTAAAACAATGCAAGAACATAAAGAGATAAGTATAGAAATCAAGAAACTTCAAAAGGTTAAAAATTTAAACACTATATACTACACCCAGATATGAAAATTGAATACGGAAAACATCTACAAATAAACACCCTTAAAAAGTAAACACAATCATCAAATTATTCATACAAATTTAATAATAAAAAACAACAAAACACACCTTTCTCCGTTTTTGTCATCTTGGAAGACTTCATTGTATTTTCTTGTTCTTCCTTTTTCTTTGCACATGGCCAAAACCAAACTGATTTAAAATTGTTTTGCTTTTCTATTATTCTACATGATATCAATGATATCATCCTTACAGTTAACCATTTACAACAAACATCAAACAAAGTTCTCATATAAAATGCATGTCATAAAATCATGCACTAACCTCAGCGGTTTCGAATCTTCAATATGTGAAATACGAGTTTCCGAAAACTCACAAGAACCCTAACTTGGCAGGAACGCAACTGAGCCGTATTAAAAAAAACTTGCCTCCAAGATGAGAATCAGGTTCGATAGGGACATGATTGTTTCCGATTTAGGGGATTAGTAATCCAAATAACAGTTGAACATAAACAAATAGTGCAAAAGAGGGGATAATAAGTTAACAAACCTTGATAAAAATCGATGCCAGAATTCAAGTTAATGACCCTTTCTCTGTTGCTATTAGACCAATCCGTGTACCCTCTTAGTCAAAATTAGCTTCCCCACGGTGTTCATGTCGCCATCACAAGGCCGCCTAGAATCATCCCGTTAGAAGCCTAAATCAACCACAATCTATCATCATCATCAGCTTTGAAACGACGCCCATTTGATCAGGAGTCTGTGAGGTGGAGCACTGAGTTGTTTATGTTGGGGAGACGTTTCTGGTAGGTAGGTGATGAAGCACCCACCCCCTACGTAGCCAAATAAAAAGAAAAGCAGCCTCAAAACTGGCACAACTTATAATGCACATGATACTACTCTCATTGCTTTGAATATCAGTGTTGCACAAAGTACAACCCTATTATGCCTTTTAGTGTTACAAATTAGAAGTATATATGATGCCTCTGGTGTTTCATGCCATCCTTGTAAGGGTTTGAAGAGTTGAACTCTTGAGGACAAAAATTTTACCGTGTTTTAAGGAAGCACCATCATATCCATGTTTTTTTGTAGGAACCTAGGGTATAACAAAAAAATTATTTTAATTTCAAACTAGTGATGACCATGTCTTTAAAATGTGATTTGGAAATCTAATATGGAGTACCACTCAGAATTAAATACCCAAGGTATTGCACATTAGTTGACATTTCATTAAAAGAAGTTGAAGTTGAAGTTGAAGTTGATTTTGAATAAAAAAACACCACAATAAAGTGCAATAAAGTATGAAACAAAAAATATACTGGTGGAGGAAAATTAGAATTTGTCAAAGTTGCATTTTTAAGTAATCCTTCATAGCCTCTCTAGGAAGTCCATTTGAACCTTAGGTTTTGAAAATTTGTCAACCCTTTGAATATCTTCCAATTCCAAAATTGTAGTTAAGAGTGTGTTCTTGATTATTACCTAGGCCGTTTTAATTTAGAAAAAATGGCTGACCGCTTACCATCTTCGGTGAGTATGTTGATTTGGGAAGGGGATTTTGGCTCCAAAAGTGAAAATTGGTTATTCAAAATTTCATTATATAATCCAAATCCACATACATAAAAATTACTGATATATTGCATCATTGGATGCCACAGATCCTGGTGAATTCCATTTTGGCGTCCAATTTGATTGATAAAATTTAGATCAATAGCAAGCTACGGAAAATGTAACAAAATACCTTTAGCTAAAACTTGAGGATGATGTGTCACTGAAGAACTACCTGAAAATAATTTAGACAATTCATTGTAGTGGTTGTAAAAGTTGAAGTGGTAATTGTGAAAGCAGGGACACAAGACACATAAGAGTTAGTACTAAAGATGGTATAACATGAATAAAGTTTCCAACGATTGTGGATTAAAATGAGACAAATAGGAGGTTAATATGTAAACTAACATATTAGATCATTTCACATCATGTAATCGACAAAAAACAAAATCTGAACAGATTCATAAAAAGAAAAGAAAAAACACGATCAAAACTTCAAAAACTACCCTATGTTTCTGATCGATGGTGTAATTGAACTTCCAATCCCTAAAATATGGAAAAATTTTCGCGAAATGTGAAATGTGTTTGGAGGAACTAGAATCATCCATATCGGAGATCCTTAAGACTCCATTGCGTAGAATCGTCGATTTCACCGCACCATTGAAGGACAAATGTGAAGAGTGTGAGTAGGAGTAGGATTTTGGAATTGAAAGTTTGAGGAGATTGTGGTGGTGAATGTGATGATGAAGATGATGAATATCCTCTGAAGGAATACACACCCACCATTGATGATCGCAAGTGTGAGCGCAAAATGGTAGAATGAACCCTAACGTTGTGTTCCTGAAGTTAATAAACAAAGGAAAATAAGAGAAAATGAATTATGAAGAGAAAAGAAAGGTAGTGGAAAGAAAAGATTGAGAAAAATGCCCGGATAGTCCCTGTGGTTTGCCCATTTTTCACCTTTAGTCTCTAACTTTATAAAATTACAGCTATAGTTCCCAACTTTTGCAGTTTTGTTCTCGAATAGTCCCTGGCGTGGATGAAGGTTAGTTTTTGGTGTTAAGTGGATGTGAAACTACTAAAATGCCCTTGTTATTAAAAATAAACCAAAAAGAGATGACCCACCCCTCATCTTCTTCTCCCTCATCTTTCTTTCTCTAACCGACCACCACCACCATCACCACCACCTTCATCCCTCATTACTGAGTATAAAAAAAATGAAAAAGAGAATCTTGTACTGAGTATGAAAAAAATGAAAACGAGTATGAAAAAAATGAATTCAAACCTCCATTTATTCCGATCTTCTTTCTCTGCAATCTTTTTCTTCTTTTCTTCCTAATAATCAACTGATCTCTAATAATCATGTTGAATTCAAACCAAAATTTTCCAAACATTACCAATCTAATTCCATTTAAACTATAAAAACTGCTATTTGTTCACAGCGGATCAAGTTCAACCATATATAAAACCTGTTTTTGAGCCAAACCAGATTGGTTTTAAAACTGCTTAAGACTGAGTCAAAACCAAATATGCTCAAACCAGTTCTAAAAGAAAACCATAAAACTATACCGGATAGGATCGTCTTGAAAACCGATTTCATTGCATTATTTAATTAGCCATTCTCCCAAACTGGATTCAAAGTATATCTATACTCAAATTGACGGATGGGATCGGATCCGACTGGTTTCACCTAAACAGGTTTCTGGATCGGTTTCGGATCATTGTAGGGTCCGGTTTCTAATCTGGCGCACACTGATGACCTTTTTTTCCATAAGTTATTATTATGGAGGAGGTGGTGGTGATGGTGATGGCGGAGGTGGTGGTGGGTCAGAGAGAGAGAGAGATGGAGGATTTGCCTAGCTTTTTGAATGCACAAGAAAGTTATCATGCTTATTTGAGGATGAAATTGAATCGGTTTTCGAATTTGGATAAGGCTGATTGGATTTTCAGCAACACTTTCCAATCATTGGAACATGAGGTTATTGTAGATGGAGGGTGCCGGAGTGGAGGTCTGAAGGCGTGAAGCAGGTGCCGGGATCTGAAGGTCTGAAGGTCAGAAGCGGGGAAAGAGGGAAGAATAGGAGAGAGGGGTGTGGGTGGGGTGGGTAAAAGGCTTAGGTTTTTCTATTAATTATTGAGGGCATTTTAGTCATTTCACCCCCTACTTAACTGAGAAAACTAACTTCATCCGCGCCAGGGACTATCCGGGAACGAAAATTGAAAAGTTGGGGACTATAGAGGTAGTTTTACAAAGTTAGGGACTAAAGGTGAAAAAAGATCAAACCACAGGGACTATTCGGGCATTTAACTCCAAAATATTTAATTAACTACCATGTTCCTATGTTCAAAGAATACACAAAGAAAAGTAATGATTTTATGTGTTAAAAAGCATTTCCTTTAAAATATCTTCAATTTGGATGGATTTGAAATGAAGGAAATAAACATAAGTTTTCTCCCTTTCCTTCCTTATAGAAAGTGTGCAAAACAATTTTTTTACAGCCCTCAAAATCAATTCTTATCCTTCGTTAAATGAAACTTAGGAACAAAACATAAATGTGATTTGAGAAAGCACCAATTGTTTTTTAATCCCCTACTTTTTTTGCCTACATTGCTACCGTGAAGTCGGTCGCAAAACTAGTGGTCAGAACGTTGTCGCCACTTCTACAAACCTTTTATTTTTCATATAATTCCCGATCGTTTTGAGACAAAAAATTATCAGTCGCAACATTTGTGACCGTTTTGTGACTGTATTGCTGATTTTGCTACCTATAAGAGGTTTGTCAAAAAACAGTTGCTAATTTTGTGACTGTTTTTTCAGTCATAAATTATTGTGGTAATTGCTTAGTTTTCTAGTATTGGAATGCATTGGGAAGAGTTCAAGGAATTGAAGAATGAGAAGTATTTCTCAATGAATGAAGTTGAAAAAAATTGAACCTAAATCTTGGGGTTTCAAATTATCTTGTAAATTGAGGTTCAATAGAAAGTGGGATGATAAGACTACTACAAGTGTGAGAAGAAAGGGCATTTGTTGATGGACTACACGTCACCACCCAAGGGCTTTGAGTGTAACTGGGATGTAAACAAGCCAAGATGAGCCCGAGCTTATGTATGCTTGAGCTTGGCTCGTTTAACCTTGAAAGAGCTCGGCTCGTTTAGAGTTTTCTTTTCAAAGCTTGCTTTGGGATCATGTGTAGTTTGTCAAGCTCGAGCTTGGCGTGTTTAATTTATTGACTTATTAATAACTTTACTATTTTAGTTATATACTTTTATGATTATTTATATATATATAAAGCTATAATTTTTATTTAAATATGATATATATTATTATTTATTTTTATGATAATATTGTATATAATAATTATTACATAAACATATATGTATATTAAATAAAAGTTATATAGGTTCGCGAGTAAGTTTGGGCTCGATTCAAGTTTTTAGTGAACCATCCTTGAGTAGCTCATGAGCGGCTCCACACGTTGATACCCTAAGCGTAACAGAGACCCATGTGCGCTATCATAGAAAGTTTTGCAGCAAATCGCCATTTCCAACTGCTGTTGGCAGAAATAGTGCAACGAATTGCCATTAGCAAGGGGTTATGGCATAAAGGGAGTAGTGAATCACCATCAGCAAGGACTACGTCACACCCCCTTGTAGCGGAAGCGCGATGTGTGATCAAGCAGTAATCATTGTATTAATCATGTAAACAACTAAATGAATAAAAGTAGATAGTTTCATCCATACATTTAGTTTAAGACAAGTTTACAAACTACAAGTTGTTTCAAAAGAAATGACAAACAGTGAATTACATTGTTTAAAAGTAACAAAAGTTTACAAACTACAAGTTGTTTCAAAATATTGAAACCCCCCCCCCCCCAATTTGGAGCACCCGGTAGATACCACTTGTAAGATCAGCGTCATTCGATTCAGAAACTCAAAGTGCGAAAACCAATGAATTCATGGTACGTGATGTAGATTCAAACAAGAAATCAAGATAACTTGTATTGATAAAATATATCTTGTTTACATGAAAACTACTTTCTCTCTTAGGGAAGTCGTGATAGTATGTGTTCTTTATGACCATTGGGGACGGTCAATGAGACTATTTGGGACACTTCCGGTTTTTCCTGCGCGTTTCTTTTTATGTTATGAATATGTGAACTTAATAAACGAGACTTATTTATTGATGGTTGTTGAGTTGATTATATGATTATATGTGATATGTGATTGACGTGTCAAATTAATATTGTGATTTTATTATTATAAGTCCAGCCGTACATTTAACACAATGTGTGCGACCAGATGGTGCACCGCACACCTCCTTATTCCCGCACACTTTTTATGTGCCTTGGGCCACCATACACCACATCATATGGATTTTGGCCCAACAACAAAAGCCCACGTGGAACCCTAGTGTCACTGCATACTTGATTGTGTGTGCGGTATCCTAAGACTGCTATAAATGTCCTCCTTCAGCCGACATCAGAGAATGTTTGGCAGCAGTCATTTGACATTAATCACTAGAACATTCCTCTCTCTCGTCATCCATTTTCTCTCTTTAAAAACCCTAGAGCATCTCCTTCCTTTTTGGAGAATTAACGACAACTTCTTCATCATCAAAATAGCCAATGATCATAGAAGGAGCTTCATTTCCTTTGTATGTGATTTATGTGATAAGCACTTTCTTGAAGATGATGGTTCAACAGTGTTAAAACAATATAAACATTCATGACAATATGATAGATGAACTACGTTGATTAATGATTATACACGGTGTTAAAATGTTTGTGTGTTAATGATCATATGTAATGTCAGCAATATGTTGATGTGTTGACATAACCATTTAATGTTAGAACATGGACGTTGCTTAAAAGGATTAGGGGTTTGTGATAGCAAAATCTGAATTTTTATGAATATTGATGATGATTCATGTTTAAAAACCTGATTTGGTGAACAAGAGGTATTTTGAGGAATGACGGTGAAATAAGAACCCTAGATCCGTGTTGAATGATTCTTGGGAGATATCATAAATGTGTGGATAATCTAGGATTTGAATCCATGAATAATGATGATTTGAATAAATATTTTGTTCATCTGTTAGTGTGAGGCATTAGGAGTTAGAATGCTTGGTTGTTTGGTAAAAATATGGATGCATGTGATGTTAGGTTGATAAGATGATAAAAATCTGTGTTTGATCTATGTAAACATGAAAACCTGGTTGTTTCACTGTTTGATTGATTAAGATGCCGCAGAACTCTAGAAGTGGTACAACCTGGTATGCATAATGTACAACAGCACAGTGCAAGGTCGCACACTATAGTGACCATACATTCCTGCCGTATAACAAATCAATGCTCATTTACCACTTGACTAAGCATCACCGCACACACTAGGAGCCGCACACTCTTGTACAAACTGAGAAGCATAGAGTGCAACACAATCTGCATGACCGCACACTGCCTAGGAACCACACACTTCACAATTCTTTTGGGCCAAAAATTCCTTGGGACGCACAATTGATTAGTGGACTGTATGCAAACTGGACCGCACACTCATTATTGGGCTTTGATTACTGGACCGCACATTCTAATTTGGACCGCACACTAATGTGTAATGATAGTAGGCTGTTTGTGTACTGTTCATCAGTTGGGCTGTTAAATGAATAACATGATGGTATGTGTTACTTGTTAGAATTGTGTGAATACTTGTATGCGAATCTGATAAAATTCAGTGACCATAATAGGACGTGATTGACCAACTTTAAAACAAGTAAATTACCTGCCGAGCAAACCAAGATGAGTTCACACACTTTAGTAAAAGCATGCATTCCCGGTGGTTGGGAAACAAAACAAACGACACTTTCCTAGGTTTGGGATTGCTTACTATTCCTGGTTTGGAATACGGTTAATTACTATTTATATTAGATGTAACAAGTGTACTAAACAAAACTCTATCACGAAGTCCCTATTTTCTATACCGATTAGTCACCGGGGCATGACGAACGGGTTATTAGTTGATAGCGCTATTTAGGTTTCACCAACCTCACACCGTACCTGGAGAGGATCGGTCATGAACTAATAGACCTTGGTAAACCGTCAATGATGATAGACATTGACAAACGAGGCAACAACGAAACAACAGGTCGCAAAGTATTCGTTATTTCGCAGTTTAGTAACTTAGATATGGGGTACCTCCCTATGGCATGTTTTAAATGAGTAACTTAACACAAACATAAGTTTTATGGAATTAAAACTGGACAACTCGTGAACTCGCCAACTTTTTGTTGATACCCTACTGCATTCTTTGCAGGTACTTAGTGATAGCAGGAGCTTGCAGCGGGAAGTGTAGTGGACGTATGAACCCGTCTTTGGTTTCCTTTTAATAAATTGTGAACTTTAAACCGATGTTTTAAACTATTAAACCTTTGCTTCCGGTGTTGACTTTATTAACTTCTTTAAAACTGTGAACCTTTGGACATTGGTCACTAATCGTATTGGTTGTGATGAAACTATTTTACTATTTTGATTGCCCAATATGATTGGAGGCTTAATCCTGGTCCGTCACACGCCTCACGGAGGTACTCTGCATGTGCATATTGAGGGTGTGATAGATTGCTATCAGAGCAGTTGGTTATAGTGAACTCGGTTTTAAAAAGAAAAAGTCTTTTGAAGAAAAACCAGACTATAACCCGTTTTGTATTAAGCGACTCGCAACGAGACTACACTCCAAGTGCAAGGCTCAACACTTTAGACTTCGTAGCTCGGGCATGTGTTTACTTGTTACTTATTCGGTGCATATTGTGATGATATATGTGCTAGTATACTTAGCTATATATATATATATATATATATATATATAGCTAAGTATACTAGTGTGTGTGTGTGTGTGTGGTTGTGTGTATGTATGTATATATATATATATATATATATATATATATATATATATATATATATATGTGTGTACTTGTGTGCAATGGTCAATCCTCCTACTTATTCTTTCGACACTACGGCGTTATTCTCATACTGTGTTTTCTGGATGTGAAGACAATGAGCAGACGCGGAAGAGGCAATATTAACATGACTCAGGATCAGCTAACGAACCTGATTAACGTCGTGGCTGAGGCTTTGGCAGCCCATCCCGGAGGTAGACTTGTCATTCTAGGATGTTTTGATCCTACTCTCGTATCATCTTTTCACTCCTAACCTTGTTCGCTTTGTTTTACGTGACAGGTCAACCTGCACTAACTCAACCTCGCATTTGCACTTTCGAAACCTTTATGGATTGCAAACCTCTCACCTTCAATGGAACTAAAGGAGCCATAGGCCTTCTGCACTGGATCGAGAAGGTCGAATATGTTTGTTGTGTGTGAATATCCTGCTACCAACAAGATGAAGCTTACTACCGGTACACTCGAGGGAAATGCGCTTTCTTGGTGGAATGCGCAGGTTCAGATGCTCGGATTGCTGGATGCCAATGCGACTCCTTAGAATGACTTCAAGAATTTGATCAAGGAAGAATACTGTCACATGGTTGACATCCAGAGGCTTGAAACTAAGTACTACGAGTTGAAAATGGTTGGATCTGAAATCGAGACGTATACTAAGCGATCCAATGACTATGCTGCTCTTTGTCCTAACATGTCACAGCCCGCTTATCAAAGGATCGAGCTTTATCTCAAGGGTCTATTCCTCGAAATTCAAAGTCTGGTGACTTTAGCTAATCTCCCTACAATCCAACAAGTTGTCCATCTAGCTCACCATCTCATTGATTAAGCTGTGGAGCAGGGCAAGCTGCCCCAAAGAATCAGTGCTACTGTTGAAACTTCTAGAGATAACAAACAAAAATGGGATGGTAACCAGGGAAAAGATGCTAACCCCACGCAAGCCCCAGCACAGCAAAGGAAGTTCGAGAACAACAAGGGTCCTCAGCAACAGGGTGGTTACCAAGGAAACCGACCCAAGTGCACTAAGTGCAATCGACACCACAACAGGCCGTGTGCAAGGAAACAGTGTTAGCGATGCAAAAAATGGGGCATGAGGCTAAGGACTGTTGAAGCCCGTACCCCGCAAGAAAAAACCAGCAGCAACAACAGCAACAACAGGGAAACAACTATGGATGCTACCAGTGTGGAGCAGTAGGGCACATAAGGAAGAATTGCCCACAACTGAATCAGAACCGTAACAACAATAATCAAGGCACTGGAAACAACAACGACAATGGTGACAACAGTGCGAGAGGAAGAGCATTCGTGATCGGAGCTGGTGAAGCAAGGAATAATCCCAACATTGTAGCGGGTATGTTCCTACTTGATGATCGTTACGTTTCTGTACTATTTGATTCTGGAGCCGATGCTAGTTATGTATCCCTACGTATTAGAAAGATGCTTAAGCATGCGCCAACACCTTTAAACTCTAAACACGCCATCGAATTAGCTAACGGTAGAAACATCGAAGCCACTCACATCATCAATGATTGTAAACTTGTGATATCTGGTCAAACCTTCATCATAAATCTCTTTCTCATCGTTCTTGGAAGCTTCGACGTTCTCATAGGAATGGATTGGTTATCCAAACATCGATTGGAAATACTCTGTCAAGAGAAAGTTGTTTGTATTCCTCGTTCTTTTGGCGAACCTCTTACTGTTCAAGGCGATAAAACTGGTGCTGTCACAGGCATCATCTCATTCTTTAAAGCCCAAAAGTGTTTGCGAAAGGGACATACCGCTATTCTAGCACTCGTCACAGACACCCAGGAGAAAGAAAGGGAGATTGAAGATTTTCCCATCGTACGCGACTAACCTGAGGTATTCCCTGAGGAACTACCTGACCTTCCACCTCATCGTCAAGATGAATTTCAAATCGAGCTAACTCCTTGAGCAACACCCATAGCTCATGCAACTTATCGACTAGCCCCAACCGAACTGGAGGAATTATCTACGCAATTGCAGGAGCTGTTAGATAAAGGTTTTATTTGTCCTAGCTCGTCACCCTGGGGAGCCCAAGTACTCTTTGTCATGAAGAAAGACGACACTTTCTGTATATGTATATACTATTGTGAGCTGAACAAAGTAACTATCAAGAACCGTTACCCGCTCCCGCGCATCGACGATCTGTGCGACCAACTGTAAGGGTCGAGTTACTATTCTAAGATTGATCTACGATCAGGCTATCATCAGGCGAGAATCCGAGACGAGGACATCTCTAAAACAGCCTTCAGAACTCGTTACAACCATTACGAGTTTCTGGTTATCCATTTGGAATGACAAACGCACCTGCAGTTTTCATGGATCTCATGAACCGAGTGTGCAAACCATACCATGATAAATTAATGATCGTATTCATTGACGACATCCTGATTTACTCGAAGACTCAAGAAGAACACGAGCAACACCTACGTCTTATTCTGGAACTCTTACACAACGAACAACTTTATGCCAAGTTATCGAAATGTGACTTATGGCTTCGAGAAGTCCATTTCCTTGGGCACGTAATCAATAAAGTTGGGATACATGTTGATCCAGCGAAGATTGACTCCATCAAGAACTGGCCAACACCGAAAACTCCAACTGAAATACGTGAATTCTTGGTATTAGCGGGTTACAATCATAGGTTCATCGAGGGATTTTTGAAGATTGCTCAACCCCTCACAACTCTAACCCAAAAGGGTATCACTTATAAGTGGAATCATGGTCAGGAGTCCGCGTTTCAGAGGTAAAAGGAGAAGCTTTGCAATGCACCTATTCTTTTGTTACCTGAAGGCACTGACAATTTTATTTTCTACTATGATGGGTCAGTTCAAGGACTCGGTTGCGTGTTGATACAACGCGAGAAAGTTATTGCCTTAGCCACTCGACAACTCAAGGTTCACGAGAAGAACTATACTACACACGATTTGGAAATGGGAGTAGTAGTCTTCACACTCAAGATATGGATACACTACTTGTACGGTACCAAGTGCATGATTTACACTGATCACAAGAGTCTCCACCAAATATTGGTCCAGAAGGAGTTGAACATGCCACAACGCCGGTGGGTTGAACTCTTAAACGACTACGAGTGCGCAATCAAGTGTCATCCGGGCAAGGCAAACATTGTGGCCGATGCCCCCAATCGAAAAGAAACCAAACCTAAGCGCGTTCATGCACTACAGCTTACTATCCATTCGAAAATCCCTAACCAAATCCGTAAAGCTCAAGCCATGCGGGGCATGGAAAAGCAGCTCGAACCAAAAGACAATGGCATACACTAATTCATGGAACGTATCTGGGTTCCGTCTTACGGAAACCTCCGAGAGCTTGTGATGGACAAATCACACAAGAAAAGGTGTAGTACGCTTTGGAAAAAGGGGCAAGCTTAATCCGCGATACATTGGACCATTCGAAATTACCGAAAGAGTCGCTAAGGTAGCTTATAGACTAAACCTGCCTTAAGAGCTGAGCGCAATACACAACGTTTTTCATGTATCAAATCTGAAGAAGTGTCTGTCAGATGAAACTCTTATCATTCCTTTTCAGGAACTCATGATTAAAGATCAATTACGCTTCGTTGAGGAATCGGTGGAGATCATGGATCAAGAAATCAAAACCTTCAAGCATAGCAGAATACCTATCGTTCGAGTTCGTTGGAACTCGCGCCGTGGCCCAGAGTTTACTTGGGAACAGGAAGACCAGATGATGCGTAAGTATCCCTAGTTGCTTGCAAACAATACTTCCAGCACTGAGGCAACTACTGAATTTCGGGATGAAATTCCAAACTAACAAGGGGATGATGTGACACCCTGCAAAAACGTTTAAAACACACTAGCTTGTCAACGGCGCATTAAATTTCGGGGTGAAATTTCTTTGAACTTGGTGATAATGTGACACTTCGGGTTTTTCCTACCCGTTTCTTTTTATGTTATGAATATGTGAACTTAATAAACGAGACATATTTATTGATGACTGTTGAGTTGATTATATGATTATGTGTGACATGTGATTGATGTGTCATATTAATATTGTTATTTTTATTTTTATTTTTATAAGTCCAACCATACATTTAACACAATGTGTGTGACCAAATGGTGCACCGCACAACTCCATATTCCCGTACACTTTTTATGTGCCTTGGGCCACCGTATACCACATCATATGGATTTACGCCCAGCAACAAAAGCCCACGTGGAACCCTTGTGTCACTGCACACTTGATTATGTGTGCGGTATCCTAAGACTGCTATAAATGTGCTCCTTCAGCCTACATTAGATAATGTTTGCAGCAATCATTTGACAGCAATCACTAGAACGTTCCTCTCTCTCTCCTCATCCATTTTCTCTCTCTAAAAACCCTATAGCATCTCCTTCCTTTTTGGGAGAATTAACGATAACTTCTTCATCATCAAGACAGTTGACGATCATCAAAAGAGCTTCATTTCCTTGGTTCTACACATATTCGTCACTCTCATTTAACCGGTTAGTACACTATCTTATAATGTGATTTATGTAACAAGAACTTGCTTGAAGATGATGGTTCAATAGTGTCAAAACTGTGACAACTGTCAAATTTGCATACAACCGTACAATTATTAAATAATGATTAGTGCTTAATGACTGTGCTAAATTACAATTAATTACTTGAATTGCTTCTGGTTATTACCATATACATACATGTGCATCATATATTGCTTAATGTCATGTCATTATTGCATGAGAACTTTATTGACTCAAATGATGCACGGAACACAGTTAGCACAGTTATCCGGCAAAATAGAAAAATGCTGACAGAGTTCAGTAGATAGACAGACATTGTATTGAGACACAGAATGAGCCAGAAACCAAGTATTACACTAGTATAGTGTGTAGGAAAGTAAGGATCACAAAACTGCCTTCCTAGTGATAGTTTAAGTGCCGGAAAGTGCCTAAAACTCACATAAACTGGAGAATTCTACAGAAAATCAGCAAATTCAGCATTTAAACAAACTAATATCATGCCGAAATATGGATAAATGGTCCTGAATACTTTCCTAAGTGTCGGGAATCGAAACTTTCATAAAAGGTAACATAAAGCACACTAAACTGCGTAGTTTAGCACCTTAACGAACCAATAACCAACTGAATAACCGGACACTACCCGAAACACCAAATTTTCACCAAAAGCAGTGTTTTAACATTACCAAGCTAGTTATGGTCCCCAAACATCATAACACACTATACAAATATCTAGTAACTAAATCCCTAACTATACACTTGATTTCTAACTATGAACTAACTATATACTTAAAACCTAGTCTACTACCCCCCCCCCCACATATGGACGGCCCAACATGTTGCCCCACATTTGATTTGTTTAGTTATTTTAAAAGATCTTGTTCTATCTTTACTAAACATATTACACAATGGAAGATTATGTGAAAATGGATTATAAGTAAACCTCTAAGTTCATAACTTCATTTCATTCACCAACTCCATCTTCTCCATCCTCCTCCCATAACTCACGGCCAATACAAGGCACCACACCACCTCCATTTTCACTTCCATTCCATCCATTCCCAAGTGATATTAAGGTGTAAGGAGCTAAATTAGGAAGCTTGGAGCTTTCGGAAGTTGAAGGACCTTCACCATTTGCTTTTATCCACTACATTCCTTACATTGATCATTCCTAGCCTTGAGCTAGTAGTAAGAACACTATACTCTTCATTTTACATCTATTTTAAGTGGTTAAAAGATGATACAAGATGATTATCATGAAGAACACTAAGAAACAAGAAGATGAAACATGAACATAAGCTTAAAAATTATAAGAAATCATGAAGGAATCATGTGTTTATGTGTTGATTTACTTGTTGGTTGTTGTTTACTTATGAAATGACGTAGATCATCATATGATCTTGCTAGATCATGATTAAAAACATAATCTAGCAAGATGAGGAGATGAACATGTTAGAGTTTAATGAATCATCCTGACATAAAGCATGAACTTGAAAGAACATAATGTGTTCTTGTGAAATAATAGTTAACATCAAATCTAAGTCTTGTAGATCTAAGATTTCAAGAGTGATTTTCTATGAAACCAAGTTAAAAATACAAGTTTTACTAAATCATGGTTCTTACACAAATAAACCATATTTTTGGTGGTTAATAAGGTGTAGAAACATATGTGTAACAAGAAAGATTCATGAAGAAACATTTTTAGAAAATGTGATCACAAGTTGTAAAGATGTATTTTCTTTAAAAATGATGTTTTTAAAGAATCAACCACACTTTAAAGGGTAACAAGACATACTAAATACACTAGTAAGTTACTAATTTTTTTTTATAAATTTTCAAGTTCATGAAGTGGTAGTTCATGCTTGATTTTGGCAAAATCGGTAAGTGTAGATTGTTTATTGTTGATGGTGAATTGATTGTGTTGATTTACAAAAACAAAATGATATACCTTGAAGGTATGGAAACCTCCATTTTTAGGGGAAACTATGGTAAAAATTTTCTAAAAATTAAACACTTAGAAAACTATTTCTAAACAAATAATTAAAAGCGTGCTTTAACCCATGAATTTTTACATAAACTTTGCCATAATTTTTGTTACAAAAATTATAAATATTGGAGGTTGGTTTTTACAAATAAAAGTGACTAAATATGTATTTAGGAAATATATATTTAGAAGGCACCATGTGTGTGATTATTTTTATATTATGTGTATTAGTTATATTATTTTAGGATTTGAAATAATATAACTCATCAAAATACCAAGAAATTACAATCCAAAATATTACCAAAATTCCAAGGAATAAATATACAAAGAATACACAAAATATTGGTCAAACCGAACAAAGGAATATAACACACAAATTATTCCCGAAATATTATTCATGAGTATATTTTGGTAATTATATTTTGGACACTAAGAGAAGGAAAATATGATTTTTACAATTATTACAAATAAATATCATATTTTTGACAAGAAGAAAATATATTATTTTGGATGAATAAAAATATGTATTTTCTTGGAAATATTTGAAGATATATTACTTTTGTAAGAAATATAGATATTCTCAAACAAAAACGGAATATAATATTTTTGGGAGAAAAATAAGCATATATATATATATATATATATAGAGAGAGAGAGAGATAGAGAGAGAGAGTGGGGATCCTACGGAAAGTGTGTTTTTCCTAAAAAGTGTAAAAAGTCATAAAACACAATAATTTCAGACATAAAACACACCTAAAACTCATAAATAATAGAATGAAGATTACTAAAACACCAGATTCAAACTCTAATAGTCCATAAAAACTTCAAACACACCATCGTAGAACTATGAATTTAAAACACAAAATGCTAAACAACATAAAACACAATAATATTTGTCATTCCATAATCAGAGCCTTAAGATTTAAAACACAACACAAAACCCACATACATGATGTTTTAGTAATCTTCATTATGTTATTTGTGGGTTTTTGGTGTGTTTTATGGTTGATATTATGGTGTTTTATGACTTTTTACACTTTTTAGGAAATTTGGACTTTCTAGCCAACTCCTAGCCTATATATATATACATATATTCCAAGTTAGACTTGAAAATATATTATTTTTGGAATATATATGAAAATACAAATATTTTTGCCAAAGGAAAGTTATAAATAATTTTCTAAGTAATATTCCTCGTATATATATTTTAGAAATATATATATTAAAGTATTTTTACTAGAAATATTATTCCGGAGATGTTGATATAACATTAAGTATAAGAATACTTAATAATTACAAGGAATACGTGTTTTCGTACGTATAATACACGCCGGAATACGACCTCAATACATGGAAAAAATATACAAGAATAAGAATGCGAATACAAATACACCCATCACTGGGAAGGAAATACATGTATAAATACTTGAAAAGTATCAAGTTAAAATATATATTGTTTTTACTATTATTCCAAAAATTTGATAAATATAATTTAAGTTAAAGTATTTATTATTCTAACAAATAATTATATAATTTGGAATAATGATGAAGACACTTGGATACGTAACTCAAAGACACTAATTAATACTAAGTCAAGGCACGACCCGCTGGTCTAATAGACCATACTACGTTCGCTCGTCTAATAGACCATAGTACATTGTAAGTAGTCGTGTACACCAGAGGAAACTTTGAGTTACAGGCGGATTCGAAGAACGCAAACCTGTGAGTTCATGACCCCCTTTTCTTTTAGCTATTTTCAGTTTTATAACTTCGAGGGTGAAGTACATGTTACAAACTGTTTACAAACGTTATTATTTGGTATGGTTAGCTAAGGAAGGGTACTGCTAGATCATGTGAGTGGTGGGTATAACGCTTAAGACCATTAATCCTCGTTGTATGATCGAGGGACATGAGTGATACACTACAAAAAAAAAAAAGCCATATAGCGGCTTACATTTTTAATGACATATAGGTTTTGTGCCACTAATTTTTGTTTTTAATGACACTTTAGGTATTTCACACATACATTCAGTGGCATTTAACTTTTATGTCACTAATCAAGGCTTTTAATGGCATTTTACATATGCCACCAAAATTTTTTATATGTTTTAATAGCACTTTACTTATACCACAAAAATTTTTGAATAACTCATTTAAAATTTTCACAATTTCTCTCTTTTTGAAACCTAGAAATTTTCCTAGAAATTTCTTCTTCCCTCTCACTAAAAATCTATTTCCCTCCCCAAATTATTTCATATTCCCGCTCATTCCCCTGACCAATCATCGATTTCCCTCTCACTCTCGCAAAAAAAAATCAATTTCCCCAACTCTAATTTTTATCTCTTCAAAATCTCGTCCATTGCGTTCACTCTCTTAGAATACGACCAGTGCACAACTACACCGACCAAAGATGATTTTGCTCCCGTTTAAATCCCGACATCAATTTGGCAGGTAATCAATAAATCTCTAATTTTAATTGTTGGGCTCCTTGTTTTCTTTCTAATTGTTGATGGATTTGTGTGCAATTTCTGTTTGAGGTGCACTGTAGTGTGGGTACCCTAAAACCCTTAGCTGGCACATCAAAATTTTACTTCAAGGAATTGAGAGTCAACAACGGAGAATCAATTCTCTGAAACGACTTTACACTTCCATCACCTCATCTCTTTTTTTGCTGAAATTGTGGTGGTACGTTACATCCTACAAGTATTTAGGGTTTGATCATGTTAAATTTGGATTCAGTTTTATGTTTTTAATATTTTAGGGTTTGTTTGATTGGTAATGTTGTTGTTGATTGTTGTTCGGTTTTGTTTCGGTCTGGTCAAGTGATTTTGGTTGCTTAGTTGCTTTGTAGAGGTTGTTTGGTTGCTGGAGATTCTAGTTGAAGTATGTTATATGTGGAAGTGATGATGAATTGCTTGTTGTTTGTGCTTATATGTGGCATTGTAGTATGTTCGATCCTTTACATTGGCGGTTTTTTGGGTGAAAGAGACTTTTTTTTTAAAGCTGAAACCCTTTTTTAATGCTGAAAAATAGGGTTTAATATATACCATCTGCCTAAGTCCGACCCCCAAAACCATCGCGTTCTTCATTTTCTGTACACCAAACAACTAGCCCTCCAACCATCGCGATCCTACATCGCCTGTTCTTTTTCAAAGACGTAAACTATCAATTTGCAATCAACTTTCAATTTGTTAGTTTCCTAAATGTTAATGTGAATTGTCAATTTGCTAAATGCTAATGTAATTGTGAATGTCCTAAAATGGCGATGAAGATTAGGGTTAGGAAAAGTTACCTGGAATAAGAAATGAACATAAGAACAAGATAGTTTAATAAGAGATTGATTAATTTTAATAAATCTGGAATAAAATGAATTAAAGTTATGACGAGTCAAGATCTGGGTTAAATCAGTAGATGTAACCACAGAAGCAAATGAAGTAGTGTTCATGAACAAAAAAGTTTCTGATGTCTAAATATTTTATAGTTTTTCATGTACATACACACATATATTAATATTTAACAGGTTCTTTTGTTGCATAGGATTGTTCTTGTATGAGTAAGGCCACAACTACTTGAATAATAGGAATTTCATTACAGAGATTGATACTCTTTAATATTTTTAGTTGCTAACTTTTGTTTTTTTTAACTTGTCTTGATGCTGTTTTGGGGCTGTGTTTTTTAATTATAAGTTTGTATTTTAAGTTTATGCAGTTTCAGGTCTTTATGATTCAGATTGGGATGTACAGGACTCCAGGTTGCTGAAGAGCGCTTAAGGAAACAACACAAGATCAAATGGTACGTTTCTTAATCTTTATAAATTGTAGAAAATGTATGTTTTTGTGTGCAGCGATTTATGCTTCAATATGTGGTCATATTAGATTAATCAATTTGGATATATTTTCAGTTTAAATACCCGATTAACCCGAAACCATGATAATAATTAAATACGCAAACTTCAAATATATGTATTGATGTCTTATTTGCGAGAATTTGACCCGACCCAACCTTAACATTTTAACGTTTGGTTGTAAGAAATTTGACCACTGAAAATAGTTGAACCCATTGTTAAAAGATCCTGGATCCGCCACTGATCACAGGTAGCATATGTTAAGTTTATAATCATTACAAAGTCATATGCATGCTTAGCACTGATTCATCGTCTATGGTGGTATTTATTCATTATCCCTCATATTTTAAATGCAACGATATCAAATCATAAATCAAAAGGAGTTCGTTCGATATTCAAAGTTAGATTATGAAAGTTAATATGTAATATATAAAGTAATAATTTGTCTTAAGCCTAATCAAATTCAAATGGCTTCAGGATTCTGTTGGATACTCCCACGTAGACCTGGCAAACGGGTCCGGTCAGGTCAGGTCGGGTCATGGGTCAAAACAGGTTCGGGTCAAAACGGGTAAATTAAAAAGGGGTTGTTTTGGTTCGGGTCAAAATGGGTTCGGGTCGAAACGGGTTCGGGTCGGAACGGGTTCAGGTCGGAACGGGTTTCGGTCGGGTTGGTTAAAAATGTTTTTTAAAGAGATTGTACATCAAGGGGCAATTTTGTTCAGTTCGAAACGGTTCAGGCCGAAACGGTACTGGTCGAAACAGTACTGGTCGAAACGGTACGGGTCGAAACGGTTCAATTCGAAACGGTACGGGTCGAAACGGTTCAATTCGAAACGGTACGGGTCGAAACGGTTCAATTCGAAACGGTAAGGGTCGAAACGGTACGGTACGGGTCGAAACGGTTCGCATCAAAACTGTTCGCGTCGAAACGGTTCGCGTCGAAATGGTGCCGGTCGAAATGGTACGGGTAGAAACGGTTTGTGTCGAAACGGTTCTCTGAACCCATAAGCAGGAGTTTTCGCATTAATGTATGCTCGTAAAAGACTATGATACTGTTTCATCCTCGACACATAATCGTCTTGTCTCATCCTTTGAAAAATCTTTTAAACATTATGTATGTCTCCTCTTTTTGTATACTGATCCATAATAAACAAATAAGTCTCAAAAAAGGGTTTCATACAGTTTTGTTCTGAAGCCCTACGCAAAATTGAATCAGCTTTTTCAATCTCGCCAGCTTCGATATACAGTTTGACCAAAGAGTCCCAAGTCAATGGTCCGATTTGACAACCACTTTATTTCACAATCATTTCAGGTGGTGTTAAGTTTCTTTTAAGTCTGATAGTGATCAAACTGTTTATTTCACCTAAATTTAAATAGTTATAACTTTATCGAATATGCTCTTTTAATGCACATTTAAACACCACCACTCAGTCAACTGCAAAAAAATTGAAGGAACGATCACTACATAAAGCTTTTAAGCATGTTTTCATACCTCAATAATATTATATTTATTTTTGTTAATGATATGAGTGATTGGTGCAGAAATTAGTAAAGTGAATGCTGGCTATGCAACCCAACTTTAATTGATTTTCTTATTGTATCTATTGACTATTATTGGACACTTGTCACTCTATAAATCCTTCTTACATTTCTTACAATTAGGATCCTTTGTATTTGATCCTAATCCTCTATTATTGACAGCGTATGGCAGGGAGGTTCTAAACTTCAAAGGAAAGCCGACTCTATTCTAAAACAATTGAAAGAAACAGTTTCTAGTTACCTCAGTCCATTCCAACTGTAAGGGAGAATGTCAAATTAATTTTCCAGTTCATGCTTATTTTTTCTATTGAACATAATTTTCTTTATGTTCTTTCTTCACTAAAGTTTTAGGATTCCAAAGAGCTGTTCAGGGAATTGCCAGATAAGTGAAAAAGGTAATTTAAACAACTACTGACTTTTCACAAAATGTCCAAAAGATTGTTCAGAAATGTGAAAATGTGAGTCTTTTTAAAAAAAACTGATGGTTTTTGTGATTCTTCATTATATGTCTGAGTCAGTAGGTGAATTGGAAGCAGAAATGGTGGAAAATGATTTGCGTCAAAAGCTTGCATAAGAATCTTTAAACCTTGCAGCTGCACCATCGCCTAGTGACGGGATTGAGCCACCAAAGATCATAGCTCTCCCAACTACTAGAAGTAGTGGATCATTTCCTGATGTACCCAAGCACAAGAAGGAACATAATCCACTTGCCCTCAATCAAGAAACAATATCTTCTCAACCACCAGCAAATCAGGCTCAAGAAAGTCTCAATATTTATAAGTGGAAGATTTGGTTTATAATATCTTTCTGCATGCTTCTGCTGATAATGATTGCCACAGTTCTTTGGTGTGTATGTCGTCGAAGTCTAAGAGTAAAGACCATGGGACCATGGAGAAGTGGTATTAGTGGATATGAATTGTGAAATTTCAGGCTGAATATAGTGAATTGGCTGATGCGGCGACAATAAGGAGCAAGTGCAGGGAACAACTATGAAGTGGGAAATATGATCGCTAAGAAAGAGTTGACACAATGAATATTTTACTCGCATGAAGATTGTGAAAGAGATTCATGAACGCAATGGAGTTTTGAGTGGAGTTTTGAGTTTTTGTTCACATATTTTAAATACTTGTTTTGTATGTTCGATATTTAGACTTAGGTTGACACTTATTAGTTATTTCTTTGCAAACATTTGAAATCTTTGGAAGATGATTGATTGAAATTTTTAATTGAATTGATTATATTATTATGATTTCTACATTTTAAAATTTTATTTTTATTTTTTAATGTAAATAAATAATAATTGTCATCAATAAAAATTAATATGATAAATAATTTGATGTGATTTTTGTGGCAAAAAATATGTGCCACTAAAAGCCCAAAAGTTTGTAGTGATAGAAAAAAGTGTGCCACTAAAAGCCTGTATACTTTGTGCGGCAGATTGAAAAAGTGCCACTAAAAGGCTTTAGCGTCGGCGCTTCTAGTGGCACTTTTTTTGTGTGCCGCCCATTCCTACAGGTGTTTTTAGTGGCACTTTTTTGTTGTTTTGTTGCACTTTTTGTATGTCACTAAATGGCATTTTTTTTGTAGTGATAGATCTATTTGTGTGTAGCGAGCCCCACCCATGCTTCCACCGAGTGGACCATGTGGAGACTATGTCTTATTGCCGGAGACAAAGTCTGCTAGGTTTGAGTCTTCCTGCATCATGTCACAAATATTAAAGTATTAACTACACATTAATTGATCTGTTTCCTTGTTGCTTTCATACCGGGTTTTCAAGTACATACAAACATACTTACAAATGTTTCAAAGGTTTATTCACAAACACACACATGAACTCGCACAACTTTTGTTGGTGTTTTCAAACTACATGTATTGCAGGAAAGTGGTTATGGAGCTGGCGGGCGTTCAAGATTTCAAGTTGTGTTTTTAATAAAAGATGTCATCCAGCACTGAAGGGTTTGAGTCATGTGATTTATCCTTGATAGAATACATGGTTCCAAAGCTCGCTTTTATTAGTGTCTTTTGCGAAGTCTAGTATAGAACTTTAAGCTTTGGTTGTCATGAGATCAAAATTTGAAGTCTTAGTTTGATGTTAACAACGACGGTTGTATTATTTTGAAAACTATATATGGATGAACAACTTGGTATTATCATATAGTTGTTTGTTATGGTTGAATGCAATAATATTAAGCAAGTCACACCAAATCACGCTTCCGCAAAAGTCAGGGTGTGACAGTTTGGTATCAGAGCTTCGATTGTAGCGAACTAGGATTCCTTCTCGAGTCTAGACTACAATCATTAGGGCTCTCACGAAAATATTTTTACAACATATTTTCATTGCATACACGAAAACGCCCAGATCTAAGAAACAAACATTTTTATAAAGAAAAAAAACACGAAACACATTTCAAGGTTTATGTTGTGGGCCAGTCTGAGAGACTGGGTGGTTTAGTCTGAGAGACTGGGTGGTTCAGTCTGAGACACTGGGTGGTCTAGTCTGAGAGACTGGGTGGTCTAGTCTAGGAGACTAGGTGGTTTAGTCTGGGAGACTAGGAAAGATAGAAAGTTTCATGAAGAATAAATGTGAATACATGATTACATGATGAGTTGTCCTTGCTTGCAATACACTTGGTGTTAGTGATTACTATAGATATACATGCTATAATTATTATGTACCGGCACACATGTCATCTCCTTCAGAGAGCGAGTTGTCCAACGTTGACGACCCTATGGCCACCGTCACAGATAATGAGATTGCACCTGCGCAAGAAATATATACGCCAGACACTGAGAGTGATCCTGATATGCGGTCCGAGGACGAGGACGACTTCCAACCATTCGCGCTACCAGACTTTGGTGATGATTAACCCTTGCTGATGGCTTCCCTTACGAGGATCCTTTTGTCATTCCCGTTTCGGTCCATGACCACCTCATCACTGGTCATTTCGATGGTGAGCCCATCATGGCTCCGATCCTCGATGTCGTACCTCTCGTGGTCATTCCTCCTGCGGATCTACCTTTTGACTATTAGTTTGATGATGACGTTGATTTGTTTGTTGATGGTCCTCCTGATGACGCCCGTGATGATGGACAGTTAGACGAGAACTTTGTTGCTAGTCCCCTTCTTGAGATCCATGTTATTGGGATTTCCTCTGACTCTAGTTTACACTCTGTCTCAGATTCCTTTGAGTCTGTGACCCTTCCAGTATTACAGACGGCTGGATTTCAGCTTTTGCTACTGACTCGGACGACGACACCGCTATGACTGCTGCACTATCACCTGCCCGAGATCCCACACCTCCACACGACCCAGAGCCTGCTCCTGAGCTAGCTCTTGTTCCTTTTGGGTCAGCCTGATGTTGCACCTATTGATCTTGAGCCGATTCCTGATCCTGACCATGTTCCTTTTTGGTTTACAAGACCTTGCACCCCTTATACCTGACCCAGTACCTGCACCTGTTGATCTTCCCTTTTGTTGAGACATTTGTTCCTGCACCCCCACCCGCGGATGTTGCTCCTTTTCCCTTATGAAGACCGACGTCCATCGCACCAACATGCCTATCGGGTTTTTTCAGGACATACCCGCACCCCGGGAAGGTACTTCTGGTCAGCACCGGCGCAACCATCCTTTTGTTTCAGCAGCTTTTCCACGGATCCCTCAGACTGCACTGTTTGCCCCTTTCATTTCTTCACCGCTGGACGAGCCATTCCGATGGTTCCTACCATACTCTATGCCGATTTCAGACCCCTACCATTCCACACATTATGGAGGCTACACACGGGATGAGTTGCTCCTGTCACATCAGCTATTGTTTGAGGTTCTGAGTTATGGAGTTTTGGGAGCTTGAGCGAACACCACGTCCTCCACCCTGTCTATACCAGTATACTTTGATCCTCCACATTCATCACTGTCTCCTTTTGCACTCTCACCTGCTGCTCTTACACCTTTCCCAGGTTTTGTTGCTTGTTTCTTCACTATCGAGCAGCAGATCGGTTAATTACTTCGACGTGTATACAAGCTCGAGGAGGAGCTCGCATATGTTAGCAGTTTGGTTTTATGCGGATTGCATTACTTTTGGGTAAAGACACTACTAATGAGCCGAGATTGTGGAGACTTTTGAAGACCACTTTTGACCACGTGATTTTGGTATATTGATAGACTTATTAGAAAAGGGTAGTGTGACCCTGTAACCCTTTGGATGTGATACACTTTGTAGACAATGTGATTGTGGTCGGTAAATAATGAAAGCTCAAGTCATCTTGTTCCCACTAAACACTTTGATGATTAACCTGCTCGTGCTACAATTGTGATGTTATGTGATTGCTTGCTATGACGATTGCTTATATACATATGTATACACACTGGCTAGGTCTTATTCGTTAAGTAGAGGCTTATGTGCCTGTGTCCTTAATAAGACCTGACCCAACCGATCTTCTTCTTAGAAGATGTCGCCTCGAAGGAGCACCGATACCAACAACCCTCTACCGACGACAGAGGCGGAATTACAAGAGCGCATCTCATAGGCCATCGCACAGCACGAGGCCCTTCGCTCCGAACGCAGCGGCGGTACCTCAGGAAATAACCCACCCAACGGTAATGTTTCGTCACTTAAGACACATTACAAAACGTTCGGACATTTCCAAGTCTGCATTGCTAATGCTTTATGTGAATGATGTTGCGTACGTAGCAGGCTGCACCTACAAGCAGTTCTTGAGCTGTAATCCCCGAGATTTCGAAGGCACTGGGGGTGCCGTAGCCTTCGTGCGCTGGGTTGAGAAGATGGATTCTGTTTTGCGTTTGAGCAAATGCGCCCCAGAGCATCAGGTCACGTACATATCTGGACTGTTTCAAGATAGGGCTCTGTCATGGGGGAACCTTCAGGTTCAGACGTTGGGCGAGACTGCTGCGTATGCTTTGACGTGGGACGAACTGAAAGAGCTGATGCGTAAGAGATATTGCTCGAGGGCAGAAATCCAGAAGTTGGAAACTGAATTCTGGAACATGAGAATGGAAGGTTCAAAGATAGCTGAGTATGTGAAGAGATTTCACGATTTATCACAAGTTTCTGGTGGAACCAGAGTTTAAGAGGATCGAACGCTTCATCTGGGGATTGGCACCTCTGATTCTAAGCATGGTGACAACATCTAAACCTCCGATGATTACCGATGCTATCGTCTTAAGTGTGGCACTCACTGAAGAAGCGGTTAGACTGGGAAAATTTTCCACCTCGGAGGAGAAAAAGTAGACTCCTGTGGAGCCATCTGGAGATAACATGTCACACCCCAATTTCCACGTGTCACCGGTGGGCCCGGTGGGGGAGTATCGTGACGTGGTTGGCAACGTAATAGTCAACCAACACAATATAATAATGCACAACGGAAGCAAAGTTAAAATAAGATACAACCGAATTTATTTATTGTAAACAAAGTCACAATTATCCGGTGTTTATCCACAGTAGGATCGAAACAAAATAACATTTAATTGTTCAACAGACTTCTGGCATCCTAAGCTTGCGAGACTTTTATTGATGCTTAGGAGACAATCCAGCCAATTACGATTAGTACCTGCATTCAGTCTTTTTGGGAAAATACGTCAGTTTACACTGGTAAATACATTCAACTGACTCATTTTATAAAATGATTGAAAATTGGTTTGGATGCACATGGCATAAATATTTTATTTAACTTGGGAGAATTATTTAATATTATAATCTTGTGAACGATTTACATGTTACTTATGCGTTCAGTAGCCCGGAACGTATCCGGGTTAAAAATCAATAGACACACCACTTTAAGTGAGTTATACACGGGAGTACGCCTACACCCCGTGCTCAGGTCGTGGCCATCTCGTAAGATGATGCCAGGGATATCCGGGACATGGTCATTAACCCCCCAAAGGCTGTAAAGTAAACATATCTGTTTAAAACAAGCCGATCAAATTATTCAACTACCCACTAAGCGTGGAGATTTGATGCCCGATCAAGCGGTACGCTATGTACCGTAACCCAAGCCCGTATAGGGAAAATAAGTTAAAGGTATTTACCTGATGCAAGTATAATTCACAATAAGTAGAATGCACGTAGCTTTTACTGTCTCTCCTAATCTGGAACGAAGGTTTAATATAACCTATTAGAATTCTAACGGGTCTTTTATTAAGCTTAAGCTTAGACCGGCTAGTTTCAAGATACGGTTCGGCTAATTTATGTAAACTTGTTTGAAGACTTGTTTAATATGGGTTTATTATTCACATTCTGGATTTTGAGATAAACCCGTTAAGGTTTGACCCGTTTCGGCTAATTTATGTAAACTTGTTACATAAACCGAACCGTACGCGTAATAAGCGTGACGGGTAGTCATGAGAGCTATATACAGATTTCCTAAGTTAATTATGTCTCAAATATGTTGTGACATCAGTAAGGTGTCTTTCGTTATGCCCGAAACTAATTTAAACACAAACTATGCCCCGTAGGGGTAGTTTGGTCATTTTAAAGTTTGTAAAAGAGTTTACATGTCTAACTGAGTTACAGGTCTGATGTAAACAGCCAACATACTCAATTTGATGAGTTTTAACAGTAGGCTAAAGCATGTATGTGAAACTTATCATTTTTAACCAAACTAGGCCCCGTAGGGGTATTTTGGTAATTTCACATAAGCCGACAAGCTCAAAACTGAAGTCTGAGTTTATCAACTTTTGCTTACTGTTAAAATATGATAATTTGCTTCTTATATCAGTAGGTATCAACCCGGGTATGTCCAATATGATTTTAAGACATACTATGCGCTAATAACGCTAAATAAGGCGATTAAAGGCCATTACCGGGTTCGATACTTAAGTCTGATATTTTTATATTTCCAGAAGGCTTAAAATAATTCATTTATCATAACTAATCAGTGGCAAAAGGTTTGGAGTCGTTTAGATGTGTAAAACTCATTTTATGGCCCGTAAGGGCAAAACCGACAATTACCGAATTAAGCCTACGACTATGAGTTATGCTCAGCCTAAAATTAATTAAAAATCTTTAAAATTCCCAAAATAATATATTACATCAGTGGGTAATTCGTTTGATACTAAAAAGTATGTTTAATTAGGCTATACGCTAATTACGCCATTTTATTAACATAAAGCATCGTAATTACGCTAATGAGCATAACTCTTAATCTACAAGTCAAACTGATGTCAAATTTTGCATACAAGTTTATGTATCAATATTCAAGGTTTCTACACTTTTACATTTTCATAAATCATGTTTTAAGGTAATAAGGGTATAACGGTCAACATATGAACAATTAACGGAAACTTGCATATTAATTGGATAACTAATGAACCGAGGTGCATAATCACAGAGGGTTGTTCTAACATGTAACCTAGTCCAATTTAAGCTCTGTGGCATTTATAAAATATGCCTAAACGGGTCAGAACTGAAAGTCAAAGTGAAAGTCAAACTATGTGACTTTCGGTTCCGAACCGGGTCTAAACAGGAAATAGTCGGGTTGAACAGGTTTGGACATGTTCTTACACTAATTACTAAGTTATAACAATAATCAAACAGGTTATACATGGTCTAGATAGCTAATTATGCATAAATGACCTTTTAAGAATTCTGTTGACTTTTTAAGTATATGTTTGACCCGACTTTTGAACTAGTTAAAGTGGTGATCAGGGGAAACCCTTTTGGGGTTTTATTACCCACATAAATACCAACTTATAACTACTTTTAATTCAAGATTTGACTGAGCCATTAGTGACTAATCTCGAAGTCAAACCGTAATTACGACGGTTTGACTTTTAGCTAATTAACTAAGCTAAACTCAAACAAGAAAGGATTAGAACACTTACAAGGGTCCTATGCACGACTTATGATCAGTTGGGAGAGTTCCTTAGCTTCAGAAAGGCTCCAAATGATCAGATGAAGGTGTGAGAATGTTTGTGACTTTGAAGGGCTATTTATAATGGTTTCAATCACCACAAATCATTGACAAACAAGTCTATGAGTGCCCACAAACAATCAACAGGTGTCCTAGGGGCTTAGGAGGTGTTTTAGGGGCCATGAGAAGTGGAAAAACGAGTAGAGGTCGCGAAATTACGCAATGGCAGACCATCAGCGTTTTTTTCGGAGCTGGGCACACCCTCGCGTAGCGCGAGGGCCCCGTCGCGCAGCGCGACCCCCTTGCAGATCAGTTTTTGATTTTTGTTTGCGATTCAGCCCTTGTCTCTTCAAAACTCGAATAGTTACTGATTTATTGCACTTTAAACCTCCACAATTGATCTACTAAGGCCTTAAATCATATACCCTCTTTGCCAAGTCCCCGGGTAACTTTATTTTCACCCGAAAAGTCCTAACTTTCGACGTTTACGCTTTAACGCTTCGCACACGAATTTGATCATAACTTTCTCGTACGTTAACGAAACTTTATGAAATTTTTATGGTGCATTCTCGTGAGCATAATTAATATTTACAAGGCTTCGGGTTCATTAAAAGGTCACTCAGAGGTATAAATTAAACATGTTGACACATTTGGTCCCTGTAGTTTGAAATCACACACATTTAGCTTCGTATGATCCATGATTTATTCGTTTGAAGGTATGAGCATCGTGCAGGGGTAATATATAATATAATTATTCACAGTTGACACTTAGAATACGTATATTCACATACTTTCCACGTTTGTCAACTTTAGTCCTTCTATAATATTTCTTTCACACGTTTAAACATTATGACACGTGTCAACACATTATAGGACGTGAATTTTCGAGGTGTTACATAACAAGAGGAAGCTCACAAATTTCAAGAAGGGTACTTGGGCGAATAACAAGAAGAAGGCTAAAAAGGGAAAATAGTACATGGGTATCCTACCTAAGTGTGACAATTCTCTATGTTATCATGCCGGGAAATGTAAATATGGAAAATGTGATAACTGTGGCAAGAGGGGGCATGTAAAGGAGACTTGTAGGCAGGGTACTGAACGTGGAAATGGAGGCCAAGATGGTAGCGGGAATCACGAAGGAAACAACGACAACGACAACTATCAAGACAGAAAGAGTGACGATCAAAAACGTGCTCAGGGTTGTTTTAACTGTGGAGACAAAAGGCATTTCAGAAAATATTGCCCTAAAAACAATCAGACACGTGGATGAAAGCTCAACAGCGGAGCTAGGGAAGCACGCCAGGATCCAAACGTGGTCATCGGTACGCCCCATATTAGTCAACGTTATGCATCTGTGCTACTTGATACTGTTGCCAATTTTAGCTTCGTATCTCTAGAATTTAAGAGTATACTTGGTTTAGTAGCAAGTAAGTTAGATATCCCGTACTCGATAGAACTAGCTAATGAGAAGATAGTGGAAGCCAACGAAATAATTAGAGGCTATGTGATAGAACTTGGAGAGTGTGAGTTTTTGATAGATCTTCTGCCAGTTGAATTGGGAAGCTTCGACGTCATAGTCGGGATGGATTGGTTGTAGAGTAATCGTGCAGAGATTGTTTGCCATGAGAATATTTTCTGCAGCCCGATGGCAAGTAAAGAGACGATCGTGATTCATGGAGAGAAGCAGGATACGCTTCTACGGATTATTTGTTGTTTGAAGGGACGGAAGTTTTTCCGTAAAAGGTGTATTGCCTTCTTGGCTCATGTCGCGGACAAGGAAGCCAAAGAACCTAAGCTCGAAGATATCCCAGTGGTAAGGGAACATCCTGAAGTCTTCCCCAAGGACTTGTCAGGATTACCTCCTCAACGACAAGTCGAGTTCCACATTGACTATGTTCCAGACGTCGCGCATGTAGTTAAGACACCTTATCAACTTGCGCCTTCAGAGGTGCAAGAGCTGTCAACGCAGCTCCAGGAATTGTTAGATAAGGGATTTATAAGACCAAGCTTCTCTCTTTGGGAGCTCCAGTGTTGCACGTCGAAAAAAAGGGTTGTAACTTTCGAATGAGCACCGACTACCAAGAGCTGAACAAGTCAACCATTAAGAACCGGTATCCCTCGCTGAGGCTTAATGATTTATTTAACTAACTGCAAGGATCCAACTACTATTCCAAGATTGACCGTTGATCGAGTATCATTAGCTGCGAGTTCAGGAAGAAAGTATACCGAGGAATAGTGAGTCAATAATTTGTTTTAAACGTACACTAATACTGTGTTTTATACACGATACACAAAATAGTTACACACATAATACAAAACTTTGAGGGTTTAGGAATCATGCACTTAGGACCTTCGGGAACTTATGTTAAGATCCGTTAAAAGATCACCATGTAAGAACCACGTCTATTAACTCGGATAAACACTATTATTTTGTCATGCAAGCTATATTAGTTAACCGAACGGGTAAAGTACTCGAATTTCTTTTATTGAAATTTCCACTTTTGCCTCTAGCGAGTAGATGTTTACATCTCTACTTCTCTTAATGGTAGTTGCATCGCGTCAATTTTCTTCACTAGAGCGAACACTTATATGCTTCGGTACTTGATCACTTCTTCATTTTAGCAAACACTCATTTTTTTCATTTCTTGGAAATTCTTATGTTACGCATGCACCATTTGTTATGCATGTGGTTTCGTTTCGAATAAGCGCTTCATCAAAGTTCAAATACTATTTTACTAAATTTGATTTGTGATTCGAATGATTTATATTATTGTAATTGTTGGCTCCTTTGCTATCAAGCCGACACACTTTCTTGAGACTTCTTTTCTTTTAAGTTACATACATGGTATATCCTTGTAACCTTGCCAAAATTCCCTTGTCGATACATGTATTTATTGAATTTCGCTAAAACCAAGTTCAATTTCTTGAACTTGTCCATTTCGCATCTTCAATTCAAGACACAATTTGATGTAGTGAGAGCAACATGTTCAATTTCATTTTTGCAAGTGTTTCTTTTGTCCTAAGTCGTAGTAGACTTGTTTGGTCTACGGCTCCATTAAGTCGTCTGTTGATTTCGACACCTTGTGGTGATGTTTTCACTAAATTGAAATTTGCGCTAATCTTTTTTACGGATCTCATACTCGGATTTAATTATTTATTTACTGATTTGCTCTAAATCCGTTTTGCTTTATCACGATTACAGCAGTCCTAACACAATCGTGTGTTAAGACGATGGTACATAAATTCATTTTATATCCCAGTGTACCTCCTAACGGTTCTTTCATTATCGATCGAATACCTTGCGGTATCTATTACTTTTCATCATCGACCGGAAACGGTAATTCTTTGGTGTTCTATATTCAATTGAAAAATCCTACGATGCCGTTTGAATCAAATTTCCAGGATTGCTTCATTACACTTTCATTTTATTACAAACACGGTGAACTTGTTCGGTCACCACTATTATTGAATTATGTCATTACGACACCTTGTGGTGTCAGTACAAACTTGTAGCTTGTGCTAATCATGGTCACCCGTTTCACACAAAACTACACATACCTTTGTTTGACTTATCATTTAAACATTCTTAATGCAACTATGTATCAAGACAATGATACACCAAGTTCGATTGTATTTCATTCGGTGTATTCTTACAATTCAATAATGTCAACACGCTAATTTCATTCACTTATTTGTTCGAAAGTTGGCAAATCATTTTCATTTCACTATTACATTTGAGCTTGCTGATTTTGAGTTCATCTAGCGGATATTATCGTTTCTAGAATTCATTTGCTTATTGTAAACGATCCCATGGAATTCTATCGGTCAAAACTCCTCTTTTTGTTGAACCCCTGTTAACTGAGTTACACTAGATTATACATTTATACTTCTAGTATCCTTTGACATCAAATTCTGGAGCACATGCCTTCTAACCATTGGGTTCTTAGTGCTGCCGTGTGCCCTTGGATTTATCTGATTCAAATAAGTTTTGATTCGGTTTCGTGGTTACATACCTCAGTATTATTCGTATCCATACACGCATAATGTAACCCTAAGGAGTTAAGGTAGTATAAATTTCGAGGACGAAATTTTCTTAATAGGGGGAGAATGTGACAACTGTCAAATTTGTATACATCCGTACACTTATTAAATAATGATTAGTTCTTAATGACTTGTAACACCCATGTTATTAATCTAAAGGTTTTCGTGCAATTAACGAAAACAAACATGAATTTATCATTAAGTATCCTTAGAAAAATACGAGTAATTTAAAACTTTTACAACTTAAAAGTTTTAAACAAAATTTAGATAAGTTCGCCATTTAAAAGTTATGACGTAATGTTGTGCGGAAGCTTTAATCTCGTGTGTTCGGTTCTTCGTAGCTGCTTGATCTTCATCCGTGCACTCTTGACATTCACCTATGATCAAAACCAACTTACAAGTTAGTTTCGATAGTCAAATATCAAGTCCAAACAAGTACAGGGGTTAAAAATGATAAAATTTAAGAATTTTCGGAGTTTAGGGGCTCGCGTAGCGCCACTGATTCTCGCGCTATGCGAGTGCTTGTTTTCGACAGAAGTTCGTTTGCTGGTGCTGCAAATTCCCTGCGTAACCTGATTTCACGGAAACGGCCATAACTTCTTCGTTATTGATCCGTTTTGCCCGATTCTTTTTCCTACGCGTCCGTAATTTAATCCTCCATCTAATGGAGTTAAAATCCTTCATCCAACATAAGAAATTTTGAGACTTCTAAGTCTCCGACTCGTTACCTTTTCACCGAATTTTAACTCGTTTATGCATTTTATTAAACAAACATATTTATTTGATTCCTATATCTCATACACTTCTTCGAATTAATGTTACCTACTATATTAGGTTCTAATCATAGGTTTATCACACAATTTAAACCCGTTTTCGCTCGTATGCTTATTTTGACCCGTTAAGGGTATTTAAGCACTTTAAATCATAAATCGCTGACAATTGTTTCTAGCATTTGCATTACCACATTTCTTATCATATAATCTTCCACCACAAGTATATTTATGGTGGATTTAATGTGGTAATCTATATAATCCAAGTTTTACCCCTTGGATCATTATTTTACGGTAAAACTCAAATTGAGCTATTTGACTAAATATAATACCTCTTTCAGTTTCTAGACTTATTCTAAATATTTACCTACTCATAAAACTCGTTTCCAAACAACTTTTAAAGGTTGTTTGTTAGAATTAGCCAACAAGGGCGTTTTGGTCGATTTAGTTCTTTTTACTACAAAGGACTCTCTTTCCAATTATTCAACCAAAATAGCATTTTTAACTACAACATGAATATGCGTACCTGGCTCGGATCAACAAATAGATCCGATTTATACCTCGCTCTTATTATCATACCATCGATGAGGACGCAACTATCTGATTTGCTAATCGGTCCTGTTAACATAAGACTTGACGACCACATTAGTTGATATTGTCAAATGGTGTTGCCACCACCATTCGACCCGTTTGAACTACATGCCGAACATTATATATTTAAATCAAAAACACCATTTTTGATTTCCAATTCATGCATCATCCCATCCCGGGTTTTATAAGCATACCCTTTTTCTTTTACACTCTTTTCTTGCAGTTTCAACCCATTTTGGCTTAAGCCATGGGTATCCTTTTTAACCATGATTTACATAAGTCGACACTTAACAAATTCCAAATTTCCAATATTATTGTTTTCACGTTCACAAGTATCGAAATAACGAGCATTCTACATAAGTGGGTAGATTACACTTACCTTGCATCCGAGCTACGTTTTTCTTCTATGCTTGACTCGTTTGACCCGCTTTCACTCCAAGCTTCACCTAGCTTGTTTAAGCGCCAACTATTGTTCATCATTTACAAGGTGGTTAGATTAGTCATTAACAATCACGACTATACCACCTTACTTATTTTCTTAGCCAAAACCACTTATTCGACCTCATCACTAGTTAGTTTGACTTTCTAAAGTCAACTACTTTTAATCATATAATATGCACAATTAAGGCAAATCTACATTATGATTAGAACCCGTTTTATCCCCATGTCTTATGTAATTAGTCAAGCTTGTCAATTACGCGTTTCACTTGAATTTCAACACCTTACTTCTCATTTAGGCATTTTAACAAACACCTAATGGGCATAACTCTACACATTTGCTAACTAGTTCATAATTAGTCATTTATACCAAGATCAACATCAAATTTCAACCCTCTATGTCTAGTGTTCATGAACTACATCAAGAACTTATATCATAACAATCAATATTCATCAAATTAACACTCCAAATCCGAGTGTTCATCATAACATACAAAAATCCACTTCAAGTCATGCACAAGCTTTCACTCAAACTTATAATTTGTTCAAGTATCTTGCATCAACTATCACCTATGATGATTTCTAACACTAACATATCATCATCTTCATTATTAAGTCAAAACCCACTTAGCATATAATATGGTAATTATCAAATCCCTAGTTTTGACAACAATTCCTCCAATTTTCTACTAGGGTTTGTTTCTAAACCAAGATATATTCATAATAACACTCATAGAATCAATATTCATTCCAGAATTTCGATTATGATTGTTCATCATAATCTCAAAGTATCACCAAATCATAATTTTCAACATACCTTGTAATCCCCGTGACTAGGTGATCACGAATCTGTGTTCATGCATTGATTTGGCTCTTGATTTGGGCTTCAATCTGAGAGATTCTTGAGGGACTAGGGTTTTGAGCAAGAGAGCTTCCCTGGCTCTGGTTGAAATCGCAGACACACACACACGTATGTGTGTGTGTTTTGTTTATTAATTTGTTTTAATAAAACTTAATCTCATTTGCCCATGTTTAGTCCCTTGACCTTACACAAGTTATCTATAGGTGTTTTAACCATATTTGTTATATTATGTCAAGACACTAACTAACTAGGTTAGTATTCCTAGTTACTTGGTGGGTCCCGGGAATTATAACCCGTTATATTTTAAGTCCCGTTAACTCGGGCTCTTATAAATTCAATTCCTGAAAACTTTGATTCGCTTGTATTTACTATTAGTATTTCTTGTTTAAACCCAATTATTTGCCGGGTTATTATTTATTATTTTTTTTTACTAATAACGGTACGCTACCCGTCTTTTAGTATCAACGGATTTTGATTACCAAACCCGTTTTCGGGGTGTTACAAGTCTACCCCCCTTAAAGAGGTTTCGTCCACGAAACCTTGCTTCCATAGTTCATTGAGTTCTAAACTCAATGCGTTTGACCTGAGTAATCTCTTAAGCATTATTCATACTTTAACCAGTTGTTTGTATTACCAGAAAATTATGGTAATATCTTTTTGGTTACATAACCTCAACCTATCTCATACGACATAATGTAACTTGAAATAACGTAATTCCGTTATTTCTGCTAGTTTAGTTAACTTAGCGATTTCCATCGCTTTTATATGCTATCGAATTCTTTATGAATCCGTTACTTGACCCGTTTAAAGACCTTTAGTGAAATCTTTCACTTTTAGCAACAAATTCTTTTGTCTTCAAGTTTATTTATTCGGTTCAGCTATACCGAATCTACCGCTTACAAGCAAACCAAATTTCTTGATTTGAATTGGTGACCTTAACCGGTCTCACTAACTAGTCTTATTAGTCCAGTTACTTTTATCGCTCGCTTGGTTATAATGTGATTTTACCTCACATTGCATTTCCTAACCGTGATGGTGACACATCGTGTTTAGTTTGCATCAACCTTTTATTTTCGAAGATAACACCTTTCGAATATATCGTCTTGTGCCAATCAGTGTCAAGACTTGTATCTTTCATGCTTACTATTTAAATTCCTATCAGGATTTATGTTTGTAAAAACGCTATTTCTTACTAAAACCGAAGTTTTAGTTTTAGGATCTTTTCATTAACTTTTGTCCATTATCCATGCCAGGATATTGACAGTCTATAATTTAATATTTTACAGTCCTAGCAGGATATTGACAGTCTATAATTTAATATTTTACAGTCCTAGTTTTATGCGGGGATTCTTAACTGATTTCCTCGCTTTATCTAATTTAACCCGTAGGTTTTATTACTTAGCCTTATAAGCTATTTCTTTAAGTTTTTCACCTTTTTAAGGTGAGATATTAACAACTCATTTCCTTCTCTTTATGACCTGAGGGTCTTTTTGGTTCGTAGACCTTAACACTGTGTTTAATCCCGTAGGTTATGATGATCACGTAGATCATCTTTTATTCTTGTCTATATTCAAATGTATATACACATATATTGCTTCCAGGCATCTCTTATTATGCTTGGAATCGTTTATTTTCGCACTTGAACTTCAATTGACCTTGACCGTAGTCTAAGGCTTCGTTTGTTTGCTTTCGGACTAATCCTCCGACTTTATGACTTCTGACGTTAATTACGCGTCAGTTTGTTCTTATGCTTACTGTTATTCAATTTGCTCATATTCTTATTTGGTTATATCCATTACCGGGCTCATTATTCTCTCGCATTTAACGCTACCTTTATCTGGCTAGCGTTCATTAGTGCCATTCGGCGTTATATTGTATTCAACTTGTTTGACCTATTAATGTGAAATCCATCACTTATAATAATCAACTTTATTCTCTATTCAACCCATTCGACTTCGAATAGTTGAACATATTTACTCACAAATTTCTATTTACGAGATTTTATAGTCATAACTCGTAATCCAAGTCCTTTGATTTCTCAACCCGCGTTCGCGCCTCTTGGTTTTACGCATGTGTTTAATTCTTACCCATCAACCGGGTGTTTTACCGAAGTCGTTATTATTGTAACCCTCCCGGTATGCATTAAGACCTCGCTTCATTTTTATATTCTGACTTTGCCCTTAAGTTTGACGTTTTACAAAAACGACTCGTTAAGGGATATATTTGCATTTTCCAGGTTCGGGTGTAAGTACACTCCTTCCCAATACTTGTCTAAATCGTTTTACATGCTTGCATTTTCTGGATTCGAGTGTAAGTACACTCCCTCCCAATGCTTGTCTAAATCATTTTACATGCTTGCGTTTTCTGGGTTCGAGTGTAAGTACACTCCCTCCCAATACTTGTCTAAATCGTTTTACATGCTTGCGTTTTCTGGGTTCGAGTGTAAGTACACTCCCTCCCAATACTTGTCTAAATCATTTTACATGCTTGTTTGTCCCTTCACTCGGGCTCATTATCCTAATGTAACACGCTTCCGTCACTCGGTTGTGTGTTTACATTATTTTCAAATATCTTGCTTATCTGTCTCATTTGGGTACTTTTTAACTAGTCCCATTCACCCCGCCCTTACTACATCGGATGTAAACGTGTCCGCCATAAGAAGTTCATGGCATCATATGCCACTACTTACTTGGCCAGAGTAAGCGATTAACACATGACACACATGACCTTTTTATAGTTTTCACATCACGCCCTATGTAAGTAATATCCATGCTTATATATATATATTTTTTTTCTTGGAAACAATATCCTGGATAGGTATTCTATTCAGGTTTTTTTCCCAAGTTTTCTATCTACATATGCAACTTTCAATCTCTATGTATTTGTTGCATATTACTATTCATGCAATAATTTAAAGCGTGTACCTGATATTGCTTGCTTTAACAGGCTTTCCTTGCCATTAGCTTATTCGCAATCGCTACGCGATTTAGGTCCTTGGTGAGCATGCTCCACTTGTCATACTTTGGACTGTTCCTTCGTCAAATCCGCAATTTGTTAAACTCTCGCTATCTTCAGATGCGAGTGTCCTTCAACTAAAACATTTACAAAAGTTAGTAATTTCGACATTAATGGACGCCCGTATTATAATACAAGGCTTTTCTACTATACGCGTCAACACGCGTAATTTCGTTGACTATGTCAATCCCTTACTGATTTGATTGAGGTAACGTGTATTACACGATAACTCCATGTGTTGTTTATAACACTTAAACTCATACTATACCATTAATATACATGTAACTTACCGGATTTTGCGATCAAGCCTTGAACCGAACACTTTACCCTTTAACCTTGGGCTCTGATTACCAACTTGTAACACCCATGTTATTAATCTAAAGGTTTTCGTGCAATTAACGAAAACAAACATGAATTTATCATTAAGTATCCTTAGAAAAATACGAGTAATTTAAAACTTTTACAACTTAATAGTTTTAAACAAAATTTAGATAAGTTCGCCATTTAAAAGTTATGACGTAATGTTGTGCGGAAGCTTTAATCTCGTGTGTTCGGTTCTTCGTAGCTGCTTGATCTTCATCCGTGCACTCTTGACATTCACCTATGATCAAAACCAACTTACAAGTTAGTTTCGATAGTCAAATATCAAGTCCAAACAAGTACAGGGGTTAAAAATGATAAAATTTAAGAATTTTCGGAGTTTAGGGGCTCGCGTAGCGCCACTGATGCTCGCGCTACGCGAGTGCTTGTTTTCGACAGAAGTTCGTTTGCTGGTGCTGCAAATTCCCTGCGTAACCTGATTTCACGGAAACGGCCATAACTTCTTCGTTATTGATCCGTTTTGCCCGATTCTTTTTCCTACGCGTCCGTAATTTAATCCTCCATCTAATGGAGTTAAAATCCTTCATCCAACATAAGAAATTTTGAGACTTCTAAGTCTCCGACTCGTTACCTTTTCACCGAATTTTAACTCGTTTATGCATTTTATTAAACAAACATATTTATTTGATTCCTATATCTCATACACTTCTTCGAATTAATGTTACCTACTATATTAGGTTCTAATCATAGGTTTATCACACAATTTAAACCCGTTTTCGCTCGTATGCTTATTTTGACCCGTTAAGGGTATTTAAGCACTTTAAATCATAAATCGCTGACAATTGTTTCTAGCATTTGCATTACCACATTTCTTATCATATAATCTTCCACCACAAGTATATTTATGGTGGATTTAATGTGGTAATCTATATAATCCAAGTTTTACCCCTTGGATCATTATTTTACGGTAAAACTCAAATTGAGCTATTTGACTAAATATAATACCTCTTTCAGTTTCTAGACTTATTCTAAATATTTACCTACTCATAAAACTCGTTTCCAAACAACTTTTAAAGGTTGTTTGTTCGAATTAGCCAACAAGGGCGTTTTGGTCGATTTAGTTCTTTTTACTACAAAGGACTCTCTTTCCAATTATTCAACCAAAATAGCATTTTTAACTACAACATGAATATGCGTACCTGGCTCGGATCAACAAATAGATCCGATTTATACCTCGCTCTTATTATCATACCATCGATGAGGACGCAACTATCCGATTTGCTAATCGGTCCTGTTAACATAAGACTTGACGACCACATTAGTTGATATTGTCAAATGGTGTTGCCACCACCATTCGACCCGTTTGAACTACATGCCGAACATTATATATTTAAATCAAAAACACCATTTTTGATTTCCAATTCATGCATCATCCCATCCCGGGTTTTATAAGCATACCCTTTTTCTTTTACACTCTTTTCTTGCAGTTTCAACCCATTTTGGCTTAAGCCATGGGTATCCTTTTTAACCATGATTTACATAAGTCGACACTTAACAAATTCCAAATTTCCAATATTATTGTTTTCACGTTCACAAGTATCGAAATAACGAGCATTCTACATAAGTGGGTAGATTACACTTACCTTGCATCCGAGCTACGTTTTTCTTCTATGCTTGACTCGTTTGACCCGCTTTCACTCCAAGCTTCACCTAGCTTGTTTAAGCGCCAACTATTGTTCATCATTTACAAGGTGGTTAGATTAGTCATTAACAATCACGACTATACCACCTTACTTATTTTCTTAGCCAAAACCACTTATTCGACCTCATCACTAGTTAGTTTGACTTTCTAAAGTCAACTACTTTTAATCATATAATATGCACAATTAAGGCAAATCTACATTATGATTAGAACCCGTTTTATCCCCATGTCTTATGTAATTAGTCAAGCTTGTCAATTACGCGTTTCACTTGAATTTCAACACCTTACTTCTCATTTAGGCATTTTAACAAACACCTAATGGGCATAACTCTACACATTTGCTAACTAGTTCATAATTAGTCATTTATACCAAGATCAACATCAAATTTCAACCCTCTATGTCTAGTGTTCATGAACTACATCAAGAACTTATATCATAACAATCAATATTCATCAAATTAACACTCCAAATCCGAGTGTTCATCATAACATACAAAAATCCACTTCAAGTCATGCACAAGCTTTCACTCAAACTTATAATTTGTTCAAGTATCTTGCATCAACTATCACCTATGATGATTTCTAACACTAACATATCATCATCTTCATTATTAAGTCAAAACCCACTTAGCATATAATATGGTAATTATCAAATCCCTAGTTTTGACAACAATTCCTCCAATTTTCTACTAGGGTTTGTTTCTAAACCAAGATATATTCATAATAACACTCATAGAATCAATATTCATTCCAGAATTTCGATTATGATTGTTCATCATAATCTCAAAGTATCACCAAATCATAATTTTCAACATACCTTGTAATCCCCGTGACTAGGTGATCACGAATCTGTGTTCATGCATTGATTTGGCTCTTGATTTGGGCTTCAATCTGAGAGATTCTTGAGGGACTAGGGTTTTGAGCAAGAGAGCTTCCCTGGCTCTGGTTGAAATCGCAGACACACACACACACGTATGTGTGTGTGTTTTGTTTATTAATTTGTTTTAATAAAACTTAATCTCATTTGCCCATGTTTAGTCCCTTGACCTTACACAAGTTATCTATAGGTGTTTTAACCATATTTGTTATATTATGTCAAGACACTAACTAACTAGGTTAGTATTCCTAGTTACTTGGTGGGTCCCGGGAATTATAACCCGTTATATTTTAAGTCCCGTTAACTCGGGCTCTTATAAATTCAATTCCTGAAAACTTTGATTCGCTTGTATTTACTATTAGTATTTCTTGTTTAAACCCAATTATTTGCCGGGTTATTATTTATTATTTTTTTTTACTAATAACGGTACGCTACCCGTCTTTTAGTATCAACGGATTTTGATTACCAAACCCGTTTTCGGGGTGTTACAATGACTGTGCTAAATTACAATTAATTACTTGAATTGCTTCTGGTTATTACCATATACATACATGTGCATCATATATTGCTTAATGTGATGTCATTATTGCCTGAGAACTTTATTGACTCAAATGATGCACGGAACACAGTTAGCATAGTTATCCAGCAAAACAAAAAAATGCTGACAGAGTTCAGTAGATAGACAGACATTGTATTGAGACACAGAATGAGCCAGAAACCAAGTATTACACTAGTATAGTGTATAGGAAAGTAAGGATCACAAAATTGGCTTCCTAGTGATAGTTTAAGTGCCGGAAAGTGCCGAAAACTCACATAAACTGCAGAATTCTGCAGAAAATCAGCAAATTCAGCATTTAAATAAACTAATATCATGCAGAAATATGGATAAATGGACCTGAATACTTTCCTAAGTGTCGGGAATTGAAACTGTCATAAAGGTAACATAAAGCACACTAAACTGCGTAGTTTAGCACCTTAACGTACCAGTAATCAACTGAACAACCGAAACACCAAATTTTCACCAAAAGCATTGTTTTAACATTACCAAGCTAGTTATGGTCCCCGAACATCATAACACACTATACAAATATCTAGTAACTAAATCCCTAACTATACACTTGATTTTACATCTATTTTAAGTGGTTAAAAGATGATACAAGATGATTATCATGAAGAACACTAAGAAACAAGAAGATGAAACATGAACATAAGCTTAAAAATTATAAGAAATCATGAAGGAATCATGTGTTTATGTGTTGATTTACTTGTTGATTGTTGTTTGCTTATGAAATGATGTAGATCATCATATGATCTTACTAGATCTTGATTAAAAACATAATCTAGCAAGATGAGGGGATGAACATGTTAGAGTTTAATGAATCATCCTCACATAAAGCATGACCTTGAAAGAACATAATGTGTTCTTGTGAAATAATAGTTAACATCAAATGTAAGTCTTGTAGATCTAAGATTTCAAGAGTGATTTTCTAAGAAACCAAGTTAAAAATACAAGTTTTACTAAATCTTGGTTTTTACACAAATAAACCTTATTTTTGGAGGTTAATAAGGTGTAGAAACATATGTATAACAAGAAAGATTCATGAAGAAACATTTTTAGATAATGTGATCACAAGTTGTAAAGATGTATTTTCTTTAAAAATGATGTTTTTAAAGAATCAACCACGCTTTAAAGGGTAATAAGACTTACTAAATACACTAGTAAGTTACTACAAATTTTTATAAATTTTCAAGTTCATAAAGTGGTAGTTCATGCTTGATTTTGGCAAAATCGGTAAGTGTAGATTATTTATTGTTGATGGTGAATTGATTGTGTTGATTTACAAAAAGAAAATGATATACCTTGAAGGTATGGAAACCTCCATTTTTAGGGGAAACTATGGCAAAATTTGTTTGAAAATTAAACACTTAGACAACTATTTCTAAACAAATAATTACAAGTGTGCTTTAAACCATGAATTTTTACATAAACTTTGCCATAATTTTTGTTACAAAAATTATAAATATTGGAGGTTGGTTTTTACAAATAAAAGTGACAAAATATGTATTTAGGAAATATATATTTAGAAGGCACCATGTGTGTGATTATTTTTATATTATGTGTATTAGTTATATTATTTTAGGATTTGAAATAATATAACTCATCAAAATACCAAGAAATTACAATCCAAAACATTACCAAAATTCCAAGGAATAAATATACAAAGAATACACAAAATATTGGTGAAACCGAACAAAGGAATATAACACACAAATTACTCTGGAAATATTATTCATGAGTATATTTTGGTAATTAATATTTTGGACACTAAGAGAAGGAAAATATGATTTTTACAATTATTACAAAGAAATATCATACTTTTTACAAGAAGAAAATATATTATTTTGGGTGAATAAAAATATGTATTTTCTTGGTAATATTAGAAGATATATTACTTTTGGAAGAAATATAGATATTCTCAAACAAAAACGGAATATAATATTTTTGGGAGAAAAATAAGCATATATATATATATATATATATATATATATATATATATATATTTTCCAAGTTAGACTTGAAAATATATTTTTTTGGAACTTATATGAAAATACGAATAGTTTTACCAAAGGAAAATTATAAATAATTTTCTAAGTAATATTCCTCGGAATATATATTTTAGAAATATATATTAAAGTATTTTTACTAGAAATATTATTCCGGAGAATTTGATATAACATTAAGTATAAGAATATTTAATAATTACAAGGAATACGTGTTTTCGTACGTATAAATACACGCCGGAATACGACCCCAATACATGGCAAAAATATATAAGAATAAGAATGCGAATACAAATACACCCATCCTTGGGAATGAAATACATGTATAAATACTCTAAAAGTATCAAGTTAAAATATATATTGTTTTAACTATTATTCCAAAAATTTAATAAATATAATTTAAGTTAAAGTATTTATTATTTTAACAAATAATTATATAATTTGGAATAATGATGAAGACACTAGGAAACGTAACTCAAAGACACTAATTAATACTAAGTTAAGGCATAACCCGCTCGTCTAATAGACCATAGTACGTTGTAGGTAGTCATGTACACCAGATGAAACTTTGAGTTACAGGCGGATTCGAAGAACGCAAACCTGTGAGTTCATGACTCCTTTTCTTTTAACTGTTTTCAGTTTTATAACTTCCGGGGTGAAGTACATGTTAGAAACTGTTTACCAACGTTACTATTTAGTATGGTTAGCTAAGGAAGGGTACTGCTAGATCATGTGAGTGGTGGGTATAACGCTTAAGACCATTAATCCTCGTTGTAGGACCGAGGGACATGAGTGATAGATCTATTTGCGTGTAGCGAGCCCCACCCATGCGTCCACCGAGTGGACCATGTGGGGACTATGTCTTATTGCCGTAGACAAAGGGGGTGTTTGTTTTTTCTTCAAACATCTTCAAGGGAGCTAATGTCTGCAGGCGCGCAGACATTACCCTTGAAGACTGTTTTTTTTTTTTTTGTTAAACAGATCTGAAAATGACTTTTTTCAGCTTAAAAAAGAAGCTATGATACCCTTTCTTCAAACATCTTCACAAAAAACCTCATCTCTCATCTTCAAAAAAACCCAACTCCCTCAAAACTACTGGTCCTCATGCCACTCGATCGTTATCTCTCTTTCCACTCTAACCTTCACCGCCGGCATCTTTCCCCTCTCTTTGCCCTATTCTCGACCCTACCGCCGGTAACCGCCACAACAACCCACCGTTATCTCATTCTTATCATCATTTACGTTCTTCTAACCATCATCATCTTGTTCCCGACTTTTCTACGCGTTCGTTACGCCGCCGTGACTGTTTTCCGGTCACCGATATTTTGAATGACGCTAATTACCGTTATTCTATTCACCGGTGTAAGTTAAAATGTTCAATTATATTTGTTGAGTTTGCAGGTTATATTACTAGACCTAAAAGAATAAGAAGATAGAGGTTGATTTAACTTATTATTGTTTGTGGTTTGATATTTTGATGAGAAGATTTGATTGTAAATCTGTGAGACTGTGACCTGTAGCTTTGTTAAATGATAACATTGTATAACCTATTATGCATTTAACAAGCATTTTTTTATTTCGACAGCCAGTATCAATTTATAAATGATAAATTGTGCATTTGGATGTTTGTACAGACAGTATCAATTTATAAAAACAAACAATCTTATATTTTCAGCTTGAAGAGCTTCAGACCACATCTTCAGTTGCAGACATGAAAACAGATGAAATCAGCTTGCAGACAGTTTATGTCTGCAAAAACAGACAGCACCAAAGTCTGCTAGATTTGAGTCTTTCTGCATCACGTCACAAATATTAATGTGTTAGCTACACATTAATTGATCTGTTTCCTTGTTGCTTTCATACCGGGTTTTCAAGTGCATACAAACATATTTACAAATGTTTCAAAGGTTTCACAAACACACACATGAACTCGCTCAACTTTTGTTGATGATTTCAAACTACATGTATTTCAGGAAAGTGGTTATGGATCTGGCGGACGTTCAAGATTTCAAGTTGTGTTTTTAATAAAAGATGTCATCCAGTACTGAAGGGTTTGAGTCATGTGATTTATCCTTGATAGAATATTAAAGATGTCATCCAGTACTGAAGGGTTTGAGTCATGTGATTTATCCTTGATAGAATACATGGTTCCAAAGCTCGCTTTTATTAGTGTCTTTTGTGAAGTCCAGTATGGAATTATAAGCTTTGGTTGTCATGAGATCTAAATTTGAAGTCTTAGTTTGATGTTAAACAATGACAGTTGTATTATTTTGAAAACTATATATGGATGAACATCTTGGTATTATCATATAGTTGTTTGTTATGGTTGAATGCAATGATATTAAGCAAGTCACACCAAATCACGCTTCCGCAAAAGTCAGGGTGTGACAAAAACGATATAAATATTCATGACAATATGATAGATGAACTAGGACATTAATGATTATACACGATGTTAAAATGTTTGTGTGTTAATGATCATGTGTAATGTCAACAATATGTTGATGTGTTGAAAAAATCATTTGATGTTAGAACATGGATGTTGCTTGAAAGGATTAGGGGTTTGTTATAGCAAAGTCTGAATTTTAATGAATATTGATGATGATTCACATTTAAAACCTGATTTAGATAAACAAGAGGTATTTTGAGGAATGATGGTGAAATAAGAACCCTAGATTCGTTTTGAGTGATTCTTGGAAGATATCATAAATGTGTGGATAATCTAGGATCTGAATCCATGAATAATGATGATTGGAATAAATATTTTGTTCATCTGTTAGTGTGATGCATTAGGAGTTAAAATGGTTGGTTGTTTGGTAGAAATATCACTACAAGTTTTACTGGGTTTTTAGTATGCGCAAAAACATCCTAAAATGCTATTTTATAGAATCTTTCATTTAATAGGACCAACGGTAAAAGCGTTTCATGTAAAGGGGTCGTAATAAGTCTCGGAACTAAAAACTAACATCTCAAATAAGATTATGAAACCAATTTTATGGACTCGTAATATGTCTTTGAACAACCAAAATAGTGTCTTAATAAAAACATATTAGGACCCTTATCATGTAACATTATAGCTAATTTAGTACCAAGAAAAGAGTCATAATATACCAAATAAGATTATGAAACCAATTTTATGGTTGAATACTATGTCTATAGACAACTTAAATAGCGTCCTAAAAAGAACATATTAGAACACTTTTGCAATGTTCTAATATGTGATTACCTACTTTTAATCTTTTGATGCACATACAAGCGTCCTTAAAAATTAAATTATAGGACCCTTATGATGTAATGTTATAGCTACTTTAATATCAAGAAAATGGTCCTAATATCCTAAATAAGATTATAAAACCAATTTTATAAACAGACCATCAACATATAACATCCTAATAGTTATTGTATAAAATCAAATTATGAAAGAAATAAAACTTCATTATATTTCAAATAAGCATGTTCATAACAAAAACACTAACCATAAATAAGTTATGGTATTATCTAACATAAAGTCTTAGCATTTAACAAAGAAATTAAAAGCAATTAAAGAAATAAGAAACATAAAATCTTGAGTAATCATGCGTCCTCAGTCCCCATGGAATACCTACAAATAAACCATCCATGTATAAGCATTAAGTTCCATGATATTAAAATTATTCGTATCACAAGTTTAACAAATACACACAGAGATGAATGGATAGTGCCATGCGATGGATGCACCAATACAATCTTGAATTGTAGAAAATAAACCATATGGTCATATCACAAGTTTAACAAATATATATCTTTTAACAAAGTAGTTAGTGCAAGTCCAAATTGTAAAAAAAAAATTAACACGTTCCATCCCATCTGAAATTACTGTAATATTTGGTTTTGACTTCTCTGGTTAAAAAAGTTGATATGGTTTTATTTTTTGGGATAAAGTATGTCTAGGCCTCTAGCCTACCTATATCTTTTTGAAATTAATAACGTGATATCGTCAAGTTCAGGAACACTAATTCAAGCACACTTGAGCAACCTTTTCTTTTCTTTTTAGCGATTAAAATGAAACAGAACCATCATGTTTCACAGGTTATTATTTTTAGTTTTTATTTCTTCTCTACAAAAGATAATTTGCAGAATTCTATATAAGTTTTCATTTAAAAAAACTCACGTTTTACAAATTAAAACGGGTCAACACCAGAAGGCAGGAGGATCTGCCAACACTCTTTGACCAGCTTTACAAAGAATCTGTCCCCACAATAGATCACAAAGCCATTTCAAATACATTCTCCAACTACACCAAAATATCATGAAAACTAACATATCAAACAAATCATCCATGTGAACTTTGCAAATAATCTCTCATGCATGTAAGCTTCTGTCACAACAAAATATTCCTTAAATTCAACGGAAGCAAGTAACAATTACACATGACTCCAAACAGTAAATCGGTGAAACAGTAATAAATAAAGTAGAACAAATATCTAATAGATGTGTGCTCTTTCTTTTTCATAGCTTGAAATCGTTCCATTAAATCGTCGTCTTTTACTTTATCAAAAGTTTATTTTTCGACCGCACAAACCATAGCATTGTTCAAATATTCCAGGCCCATTCGATTGCGTAAATCCGTCTCAACGTGCTTCAATTTAGAAAAAAAAATATTTCAACTGTTGTTGTGACCGATAAAACCAAAGCTAGCTTCACTTCCCGATAAATCAAAGGACAAGAACTATATTTTCCGATTTCCACCATAAGACGAGCAAGATCACTTTATTATTGTTATGGGTTAAGTTTATAGTTATATTTAGGGACTCCTTTCAGTTTTATTATTGTTAATTTGGGCTTATTTTATCATTCGGGCATAATTATTCTACAAGTTTTTGGGCTGAAAATGTTTGAGCTTATGGGATTTTAGTAATATCAAGTATCCTATTTTTTGGTTAGAGGCATCCTCGTATTTTTTAGGGGCATCATTTATATAAAACCGGAAAAAAACACTACGAATACAGGGTTGAGCCGTAGCCCATGCTACGACTCATAATACTATGGTTCCGCCCCTGAGCTCACCATAAAACACATACTCTGAAAAATCAGCAGATACCACAAGAAGTGAATACAAAAAACTTAAGGCCATAAGTCTAAATGTTTGTAATATGTAAATAAATAAACATGAACAAGTAATCATTTCATATGTTTGTAAAGATCAATCTTGAGGGTAGATCAAGATGTACCAGAATATATATTGCATGATTGAGTTGGGAAATTTAATAGACAAGGTTTTTCATTCTCAAAATCAACAGATGAAAAATCATTTAATCGTTTCTTCAAACACCATACCTACAATGATAAACTGGTTGCTACTCTCTAATGTGCTCTAACAACAAGATCCATTATAATTCCTAGTGTACCATCTTCCACAACCTTAAAAGAAACACAAATCAGTGCCTATATAATAACATAAACAAATAAAAGCATTTAAAGGGGAGGAAAAAAATGCAACCTAACAAGTCCTGGTGATAGGCAATCCATCAAACAATTGGTGAGCATATTGGTAAACAAATAATTTCTCTACAACATAGTTGAACTTCTATTATACGGCTAAAAAGAATTAAAGAACAATGAGATAAATAGAAAAGAAAAACTTATGAGATCGTAAGTGGTAAGCATACCTTATAAGCGCCTACATAGTTGCTGCCTTAGTACCATTTTTTAACTTAAATTTTCATGGAATTTGGGAAGAAGGGATACTGGACAGGAAACAGAGAAGAATGAGGGAGAATAGGAAATACTGAAAAAGAAGTATATGGCAGAAGAAGAAGGGTTGATCGACCATTTGCCCTCAAAGTAACCGATTTAGGGTTTTTTTTTTTTTTAAAAAAAAGAAGGGGAGCAGTTGAAGTCTGAAAGGGAAATTAAATTGGGGGAAATCTATGAAAAATAGGAGGGAATATATAATAAGAGGGTGGGATTATCAAAATTTTTAGGTCCGTACAAATAAAATTCAAAATTTTTGGGTAAAATATTTAAATTATTTGTAGAAAACAAAAAAAAAATAAGAATTGAATTGTACTATATATCTATCTAGGATAGAATAGGGATGAGCAAATAGTATCCGATATCGACATCGAACCGGTACCGAATTTACCGAACCGGGTACATTTTCGGTACCGATTCGGTACCGACTTTTGATATTTTCAGTACCGGTATTTACCCTCAAATACTGGTACTGAACCAGTACCGGTACAGAACCGTACTGTACCGGGTATATTCGGTACCGGTACCTACTTTTGGGGATTTTCGGTACCGATACTTTTGGTTCCGGTACCGGTCAGTACCGAGCTCATCCCTATGATAGAATACATTTGATTATAATTAGTGGGAATCCTTCTTGCTCTGCGGTGGAAAATAGATCAGTCTCAGTTTAGTTCATTACAATACCAGTATTCTATCGGTAATGATTGGGTTTGTTACACTTACCGACACTCGCTACTACAATCGAAAGAAAAATTGAACTTATTGGAATTTAGTGTAGCAACCAATAGAGAAAATGCAAATACATTACTATTAGCAACTCAAAAATAAAACCCTAAAAAGAAAGTCATAATATATATGTTAAATAAAAATACACAATATTCTAACAAAAACTCTAAAATCTACAAATTAAAAATTCAAAGGCGAAAACCTAAAATTTTATATCGTAAAGTTCGACAAGACAATTCCAATGCTGCTTCCATGAATTCAATCGAAGTCTCTTTGATACTCTTCCTATTTTTAAGAGACTGTGTATTTGAACCTTACCTTATAATAATAATTTTATTATGTCATAAAGGGTAAAATTGGGTTGTACGAGCTTCGGATAAAAAATGGATAGCCCTACACATACATCTAAATGGGTAGGATGAGTTGTGTTAATGTACCATATTGAGCCTTTATTGTAACGCTCCGCGTTTTCATAACTTCCCATATTTAGAAACCGTTGTTCATATTCCTATTTTGGAAACTTTGTACCCTTGTATTCGTCGTTTCGTTATAATCGTCAAAAAATATTTATCTTAAATTTAATTCGTTATGGATATGGTTACTTATTTTATTTGTTTAATTAATTAAATTAATTAATAATAAAAGTCTTGTTTGTTTTTATAAAAAAAAAAAGAAATAACCTAGTTAGTTGTTAGATTATACAAGTTAACTAAGTTATATAACCTAACCAAGTCAAATTACCTAGTTATCTAAATTTTAAACTTAAGGGGGCCTTTGTGCAAATTATCAAACTTTCATTTTGAAAACAAAGAACCAGCGCCGCGTCTTGGAAATCGGTGGGTTCTACCATCTTTAATGTGATACACTTGATTATATTAAAACCTTTCGAATGCTTTTGCCGCCCAAATGATGACAGCAAAGAACCATGAGGTTGTTGTATTTAGTTCCAACACCATTACAACTTACAAGCCTACAAAGAAGCCAAACTAAATCAATAATAACCCACTGCCAAGAGTTGGACTTGAGAAACTCTATATGAACGACATCCGCACCCAGCCTTCTCTTCTATAAACAAAAACAAAAAAAAACAAACCATCGGTTCTCCATTACACAACCATCCTGTAAATTAACAATGATTTCCCTGTCCCTTCCATTCTACAATAAACATTACATATATAGTGTAGTATCATAATTGGGTTCACACTTTAACTTTGCCAGTGGGTTCCCACTTTAATTTTGCCTAGCACTAAATTGGGTTCCCACTATGACTTTTGCCTATCACACTTAAATACAGAAAAACATTCTAGATATATACACCGATATATACTAATACTCCCCCGCAGTCGAAACGGGCGGTTCCCGAATGTTGAGACTGGAACGGAAGTCGTCAAAAAGAACTTTGGGTAAGCCTTTAGTAAAGATGTCCGCGATTTGATACCGTGAGGGGACATGCATGACTCGAACCTGACCTTTGGCTATCTTTTCTCGAACGAAATGGATGTCCATTTCGATGTGCTTGGTCCTTTGGTGTTGAACAGGATTGCCGGCCAAGTAAATGGCGCTTATGTTGTCACATTTAACTAGAGTTGCATATTTTGGAGGATGATGCAATTCAAGTAACAGATTTCGGATCCAACAAACTTCGGAGACAACATTTGCTACACCCCGATACTCCGCTTCGGCACTTGAGCGGGATAAAGTTGGTTGGCGCTTTGAAGACCAAGATAATATATTTTCACCCATGTAGACACAATACCCGGAAGTTGAGCGACGTGTATCGGGGCACCCGCCCCAGTCAGCATCAGTATAGGCAACGAGAGACGCGGGTGAGGATTTTTGAAGGTGTAGGCCGAAAGACAGAGTCCCTTTAATGTACCGCAAAATACGTTTTAAGGCATTCATGTGAGATGTCATGGGAGCATGCATATGTAAGCAAATTTGTTGTACGGCATAGGAGATGTCGGGTCGTGTGATTGTTAAGTATTGAAGTGCCCCAGCCATGCTTCTGTATTCGGTGATGTTGTCCCATGGGGTACCCGAATTTCGGCTCAATTTTTGTTGGGTGTCAACCGGTGTAGCCGCGGGGTTGCAATCCGAAAGGCCCGCTTTTTCCAAAATTTCCCCAGCATATTTTTCTTGTGAAAGAAACATAGATTCACCATGTCTTGTAACCGAGATGCCAAGAAAATAAGTAAGAGGACCAAGATCTTTCATGGCAAATTCTTTGGATAGTAGATCCATAAATCGGTTCCGTAAAGCATCTGAAGAGGTGATTAATAGAATATCATCCACATATAACAAGATAAAGGCCATTTGCTTACCATCTTTAAAGATAAACAGAGAGTGATCACACTGGCTATGACGAAAACCCAAAGTTGATACGTAATCTGCGAACCGTTGGTACCATGCCCGAGGTGCTTGCTTTAGCCCGTAAAGGGACTTCTTAAGAAGACAAACGTGGTTCGGATATTGCGGATCTCGAAAACCCATTGGTTGATGCATGTACACCGTGTCGTTTAATTGGCCATGAAGGAACGCGTTTTTGACGTCAAGTTGATGAACCGGCCATGAATTAGAGAGAGCTAAGGAGAGCACTGTCCGGATTGTTGTTGGCTTGACTACCGGACTAAAGGTCTCCCCACAATCAATTCCGATTTGTTGAGAACGGCCATCACATACAAGACGAGCTTTGTACCTCTCGAGAGTTCCATCCGCATTCTTTTTATGCCGAAAAATCCACATGCTACGGACAATGTTCATTGTGGGTTTTTGGGTACTAATTCCCACGTCCTGTTATTAATAAGAGCTCGATATTCATCGAGCATGGCACTTTTCTAGTCAGGATTAGAAAGGGCTTCGGTTGGGTTTCTAGGTAAAGGAGAGATGGGTGTGGAGCAAGAGGTGTGGAGATTGAAATGCGATTTTGGTTTTGTTATGCCAGACATGGATCTGGTGTGAATGGTTCGGGTGACCGGATGATCGCTGGGTGGTGGAGCCGGGTTTGGGTTAGGTTGAGAAATAGGTGGGCTGGGTTGAGAAAGGGATGGTGAGTCGGTATGTGATGACGGTTGTGGGCTGATATGGGAGGAGGGGTTTGGGCCGAGTGGTGTTGGGCCAGAAGTGGAAGGGGAGGGTGGGTAATCGGTTAGTGGGGTGACAGAGGGTGTGGGGCTAGATGGCGAGTCCCAGAGTAGTGGATGAGGATCGGTATTTAAGAATTCATATGATTTTGTTGGTGGAGAGATTTTTGAAAAAGGGAAAATATGTTCGTAAAAAATGACGTCCCGAGAGATATGTATTTGGTTGTTTTTGAGATTGTAACATTTGTACCCTCGGTGGTTGGAAGGATATCCCAAAAATACACACGGAGTTGAGCGATCCGCTAACTTGTGAATCATGGTGGAGGGTATTAGGGGATAACAAAGGCAGCCAAAAGTGCGTAGGTGGGTATAAGTTGGATGAAGATTATAAAGAGAGAAAGTGGGGGTAGAGTTATTAAGGACTTTAGTGGGTAAAATGTTTAAAAGATAAGTGGCGTGTTCAAGAGCATGAGGCCAAAGGTTGTGAGGAGTCGATGATTGAGACAAAATGGTTCTCATAATGTTATTGATTGAACGAATTTTGCGTTCGGCTTTACCGTTTTGGGAGGACGTGTAAGGACAAGAGAAACGAAAGGTCATGCCGTTGGCGCTACAAAATTTATGAAATAACGTATTGTTATATTCCCTCCCATTATCACATTGAAAACTTTTTATGGGCATGTGGAATTGAGTAGAGATAAGTTTATAAAATTCTAAGAATTTAGAAAAAACATGGGATTTGGATGATAATGCATATGTCCACAAAAAATTGGTTTTGTCGTCTAAAAACAAAATGTAATAACGACAACCTGTAGATGAAAGAACCGGAGAGGTCCACAAGTCACTATGAACTATATCAAATGGTAAATGAGTCGAAGAATAAGAATTATTAAACGGAAATTTAATATGTTTGCCGAAAACACATGGTTCACAAACATGAGAAAGTTTAGAATTATTAAAACAAGTAGATAAAGTAGGTTTCAAACAACGAAAAACATTAATAGACGGGTGTCCAAGACGGCGATGCCAAGTATCTTGAGACACGGCAACGAAACTTGTGACTTGAGAATTGGAGACTTGGGGTTGTGGACTTGAAGGTAGAGTGACCGGGTAAAGATCACCATTGCTATCACATCGGAGGAGTGTCGTACGTGTGTGGAGATCCTTCACAGAAAAACCAAAGGGATCAAATTCGACTGAAACATTGTTGTCGGTGGTGAAGCGACGAACGGAGATCAAATTTTTAACAAGTTTAGGTGCGTAAAGTATATTGTTAAGTTTAAAATTTGGAAAAGGGTATGGTAGGGTGTGATTTCCAATCGCATGAACTGGAATTGTAGTGCCATCACCGACGATTATGTTTCGAGCATTAACCTTATTAAAACAAGACGAAAGATTAGAAGGGTTATGTGTCATTATACCTGTAGCACCGGTATCCATGTACCAAGTGTGATCCGGCGGGTGTAGAGAGAGTGTGTTGAAGGCCTGATCTAACTCGGTTGGGGTGTAGGAAGCTTCTGTCGCAGCATAGGCATGAGGTTGGGATGGCCTTGGGCCTAGAATACCCGGTTGAGAGGTTGGGTGAGAATTGGTAGTGGGCCGATTTGAGGGGGCAGTAGGGTAAGGACAGGGTGGGGCGGCCCAAAAGTAAGGGGCCCAAGGGGAGGGTGGGCGGTTTGGGTTGGCGGCTGATGAGGGAGTCCATGGATTAGTGTGCCATGGTGGGAAGGAAAAAGAGTTCAACTGTGGGGTTTGGTGTCTTCCACGACCTCGGCCCCTTCCGCGACCTCGGCCACGGCCTCTAGTTGGGTTGGCAGATTGGTGGTGGGTAGGGGGTGGAGTAGATGAGTGAGTAGTGGTTGTGGAGGTGTGAAGTGCTGCGTCGTGAAAGACTCGGTTTGCTTTGGTGGTTTCTTCGAGAATTAATTGAGAACGGGCTTCATAGAAGGTGGGAAAGGGTTTGGTGTTTTGTAAGATGGAAGCAATACCCCCGTAGGCTTCATTCAAACCGGAGAGAAGTTGAATAACTAGGGTGCGCTCGGTGACCGGAGAACCGACATTTGCCAACTGATCAGAGAGGACTTTGACTTCTTGGACATAAGCCGCCATGGAGGGAAACGAATCAAGTTTGATGTTGGCAAACTTCTGTTGAAGGAGGACGGCCCGGGTGGCTTGATTGTCATGGAAAATGCTTTTCAAAGCCGTCCATGCATAGTGAGCCGTTGAGTCCGGTCGCATGATAGTGCACAGAAGATCATTCGAGATGGTGCCATAGATCCATTGTAGGACTATGGCATCGAGTCGCTTCCAAATATCATCTGAAACTGGTGCGGTTTGAGTATCTTTGTCTTTTTCTTTGTCCGCAGGCGCGGAGGCAGCGGCTTTAGGGGGAGAAAGGTGGTCGATAACTTCATGAGCACGACAGTGAATCTTAAAAAGCTCCGCCCAGGAGGCGTATTGGCTGGTGTCAACTTCAAGAGTGATGGGTATGAAATTCTTGATGTTGTTCACGGTGATAGCAGGGTAGGTTTTGGGGTCCATTGGGGAAGGAAGGAAGAAAGAAAAGGAGAAGGTGTGCAGGATCGAAAGAGAGAAACTTACACTGATACCATCTAAATTAACAATGATTTCCCTGTCCCTTCCATTCTACAATAAACATTACATATGTAGTGTAGTATCATAATTGGGTTCACACTTTAACTTTGCCAGTGGGTTCCCACTTTAATTTTGCCTAGCACTAAATTGGGTTCCCACTATGACTTTTGCCTATCACACTTAAATACAGAAAAACATTCTAGATATATACACCGATATATACTAATACATCCGACACACCCTTTCACCCCCTCTATTCGATAACACGCGGCCGGAATGAAGCCGACGCCGCCGGAGAACTCGCAACCAAGCCTTTGGAATCATCTGGTTCGCGTCGACAACTCCGGAGGAACCGCAACTCGTCGGAGTCACGAGGACGACGTCGGGGGTTCACGACCGGGACCACGTCGACGTCATTTCGTTCCATGTTCGATAACAAGTCACCGGAGTTCAAAGAGATCAAACGGAGACTTTCCGGAGAAACATCGATTCGACTCGCCTTGTCTTGTGTTCGGTATAATTTTTCTTGTCCATTTTGATTTTCGTTTAGTCATCAGTCGATACTTACTTCATTCTAACTCTTTTATAATGTTCAAACAACAAAACATGTGAGTTTCACAAGTAACAGTTGACGTATATGTTTTTTTTATAAGGAAGTAGATGACATTCTGTTATTATATAAATCAAATAAATATCAACGTAAAATCACAAATTAGAAGCATGGTGCAGTGGCTGATTATGTTCCTGTTAACCGAGGGGGCGCGAGTTCGAGTCTTGTCACCTACATATTCGTTGAGTTTTTTTGTTTATTCTTATAAGCAAATTATAAAATCAACCTAAGTACTATATAAATCAATTAAAACCAAAGGTCTAAGCGGGTTAGTCACGTAGCCCAGTTGGTCAGGCTATTTGCACGTATACACGAGGTCTCGAGTTCTAGTCTGGTTTCAAACGGGTTTCGGTTGGTTTTTACTATATTTTTGGGGATTTAATTCTTAAAATTCATTTTCCCTTTTTATTAAAACCCTTAAAACGTTTATGGATTAAACACTTTTATTCAAATTCTTTTTCTTTAATAATTCTAACAAATAATCTTTATATATATATATATATTTTTTTTCTCTTTTATAATAGACTCTAAAATTAAATAATCCTTTTATAACATTAAAAGTTGATATTTAGATAAATTATGTGAGTAATTCCTCTAATTAATTTATGAATAACTAAGGCATTCACGTAATGCATATCTAGGATAACCACTCTCGTTCGTTCTCTCGTAATTCTGGTTACTCATGCACCATCGTTTGCCCATATAGGGTGACCACGGTGTTCCATCCTCCTAAACTCGTACACTCGTCAACACTTGGATAATCGGAAGACTTGGCAATCATAGTGAGTATACTCGTATTTCCCCCTTTTACTCTTACCACTTTTGGGGTGTAACATGTTTACTTATCAACAACTTACACATAAACATTTTGCTTAAACACATGAACATTCCTATTAACATGCTTGTATACGTGATGGCTTGATATTTAAACTTGGGTGAATCTTATGTGTTGAACTTATCATTAACTTCGTACGAGCCAAACCGTGACATATGTAGCGCTATAGGATTAACGACCCGCCACCCGTAACTTGTGGTTATGTCATGAGCATATTGCGTTTCCTTGGTTTGATATGTTAGACACATACCATGTTTTTATGTTTATCTTGAATCACATGCTTGCTATGAGGAATTGTTCGAAACTTATCTTTTGTTATGTACGTACCAAACTTGTATACTCGCCTTTGCTTTTGCATTGAACTTTATTTTAAACATGTTACAGGTTGAGGATGATGATGCCATGAAATGAAGTAGCGTTGATACCTAGATACACATATAGACGTTTAGATTAAATACGTTGTATAAATGTCATAATTGTTGTCGTATTGCTCTTTTTGTATTTAACATGTTGTATTTCAAATTTCTTGTATTGTAACATTTATTTATGAAGGAAATCAATTTATCTTTAATTCTATTGTCACAATTTAGCGTTATGTGTGATGAGCAATCTTTCTTCGTCTCACTCCGATGTTTCCGCCATCGGTTGGGGTGTGACAGATTGGTATCAGAGCCATAACTATAGGGAATTAGGAAAAGTAGGAATGCTTTTACCTAGTCTATAGTTTTAGAGCCTTATTCGTATGTTTTGCTTGAACTACTACATGATACTTTATTTGTTTTTATTTATGCCCTTTTAAACATGTATATCACTCATGGGTAATATTCGACATGTTATTCTTATGCATTAATGCTTGTCTTATTATGTGTTAATACTTGTTTCGTTGTTCGATCCTTTACGTATTATTCTTGACCTATTTCTCTATGTGTTAATACTTGATTTATCATTTCATTATTTATGTACCATTCTTGATATGCCCTCTTACGTGTTTATACTTGTTTGCGTATTTCTTTGACATACACTCCCCTCATGCATTTTACTCGATAGTTCTAAATCCGAAAACACTCATAACACACAAACGAGACGACTTCACCAAAATAGGCGTGAAACCCACAATTTGGTGAATGACTCTCAATCCTTCTACTTTTCTTTTCTTACACGAAATTCATCACCAAGTTAGGAGTGAAATCCTCACCTTGATGGAGAAATTCAAATTTTGAATTCTAGTGGACCCTCGTCAAAGTGTTGAAATCAAATTTCGACCCGACGAGTACCAACCACACTTAGGATACTAAATCGCCAAGTTAGGGGTGAAACCCGCACCTTGTCGACTAGTTCCACTCCTCGATCTTTTGTTTTCATAAATCCCGCCAAGTCTCGAGATTTCGATCGATTTGTGACATGTAGTAACCGGAAGGGTAAATACCGTTAACCGACTTGTCGGCGAGAGTATTTCATCTATTAGGCCAAAGCATGCTCCTCAAACTCGAAAGACTTTTCGACCACCTTGGTTAGTCAAAGTTCTGTTTTGGAACCATCCAAAATTTTAATCAAGCATGTGCTCTACTATTTATTTTATACGACGCAATCTTTCAAATTCGAATTTACTTTCGACATTTTTTTTTCTCACACACACATCATATTGAACCTTTCCATACATTTATACATATGCATGATTTCATATAGTTTAAATTTGTATTCCTTGTAACGACGAGTGGGGACATATCATCGAGATAGGAGTGACTTCCTTACCTTGACGATTAACTCCACTCCCCTTTTTTTTTTAAAAAAACGACCTCACCAACGGGTTAGGGGTGGTTCTCTTACCTAGGTGATCGTTACCAAAATTCCTTCAAAATACTTTATTATGCAAACACGATCATGTTTTACACCTATTTGTATCGATTTCAAAGTGCATTGTTTATTCAAACTATATTCTACCTTCCAAATCAAACACGATCTATTTTTGATTCGATAAACTCAACATTTCTCTTAAACAACTATACATGTAAATCATCATACACGTTTTAATCGATACCTCGCGACGAAATCGCTTATGTCATTCGTTTTACATATTCCAATTTATCAAGCGTTTTACATGTCCAAATTCGTTATGCTTCAACATACACTATACACGTAATTTTTATTAATCGTGCCTACATTCATACTCATACGTTTTATGCTTATACTCGTACTACTCATACGTTTTATGTCTATACTCATACTTATGTGCATATTCATACTTAAACTTATATCTATGCTCATACTTTCATTCATACTCATGATTCATATATTCGTACCCGTATGCGAGTGGAATCCGAAGGGTTCGCTTACGTGGGTCCCATACCTACTTAAGCATGGACTTGCTTATATACTACATACTTATACGTACTCATTCATATTTTCAAATACCTTAATTCATATGCAACTAGTACAAGCTATGCGGATCATGCGACGATCGGTATAATCACGGGTGCACACGGGATTATAGTGATAGGCGTATGAGAACAATAGAGTGTACTACTGTGTATGGTAAGACACGGAACGTAACATGACACCGAATACGAAACGGACGTAATATGGTCAAAACACGGTGGATACGACGCTGGTACATCCTATATATAAGGGTTTTCACCATGTTACCAAACTTTCGTAAAACGCGCCATGAGAAATTCAGTGTCTTACAGACCTTTTGGAGCTAATTCAAACTTTAAACAACTCACAAATGCATTATATCCGATTATCCACGACGAGACTTCATTCCTAACACGTTGCTTTATCTATCCGATACTTATGCTACTCTTATACTCATAATCGTTATTAGATCGATCGTTCACCCATATCCCTCAATTATTCTCTGTTGTCTCAAACTCCAAAGCCTCAATTTTAATCAATCCTCTTCTGTTTGCCAAAACCCTTTCAAGTCCTCCTCTTGAATAAATTTCGGGACGAAATTTCCTAAAGGAGGGGAGACTGTAACGCTCCGCGTTTTCATAACTTCCCATATTTAGAAACCGTTGTTCATATTCCTATTTTGGAAACTTTGTACCCTTGTATTCGTCGTTTCGTTATAATCGTCAAAAAATCTTTATCTTAAATTTAATTCGTTATGGATATGGTTACTTATTTTATTTGTTTAATTAATTAAATTAATTAATAATAAAAGTCTTGTTTGTTTTTATAAAAAAAAGAAATAACCTAGTTAGTTGTTAGATTATACAAGTTAACTAAGTTATATAACCTAACCAAGTCAAATTACCTAGTTATCTAAATTTTAAACTTAAGGGGGCCTTTGTGCAAATTATCAAACTTTCATTTTGAAAACAAAGAACCAGCGCCGCGTCTTGGAAATCGGTGGGTTCTACCATCTTTAATGTGATACACTTGATTATATTAAAACCTTTCGAATGCTTTTGCCGCCCAAATGATGACAGCAAAGAACCATGAGGTTGCTGTATTTAGTTCCAACACCATTACAACTTACAAGCCAACAAAGAAGCCAAACTAAATCAATAATAACCCACTGCCAAGCGTTGGACTTGAGAAACTCTATATGAACGACATCCGCACCCAACCTTCTCTTCTATAAACAAAAACAAAAAAAAAACAAACCATCGGTTCTCCATTACACAACCATCCGACACACCCTTTCACCCCCTCTGTTCGATAACACGCGGCCGGAATGAAGCCGACGCAGCCGGAGAACTCGCAACCAAGCCTTTGGAATCATCTGGTTCGCGTCGACAACTCCGGAGGAACCGCAACTCGTCGGAGTCACGAGGACGACGTCGGGGGTTCACGACCGGGACCACGTCGACGTCATTTCGTTCCATGTTCGATAACAAGTCACCGGAGTTCAAAGAGATCAAACGGAGACTTTCCGGAGAAACATCGATTCGACTCGCCTTGTCTTGTGTTCGGTATAATTTTTCTTGTCCATTTTGATTTTCGTTTAGTCATCAGTCGATACTTACTTCATTCTAACTCTTTTATAATGTTCAAACAACAAAACATGTGAGTTTCACAAGTAACAGTTTACGTATATGTTTTTTTTATAAGGAAGTAGATGACATTCTGTTATTATATAAATCAAATAAATATCAACGTAAAATCACAAATTAGAAGCATGGTGCAGTGGCTGATTATGTTCCTGTTAACCGAGGGGGCGCGAGTTCGAGTCTTGTCACCTACATATTCGTTGAGTTTTTTTGTTTATTCTTATAAGCAGATTATAAAATCAACCTAAGTACTATATAAATCAATTAAAACCAAAGGTCTAAGCGGGTTAGTCACGTAGCCCAGTTGGTCAGGCTATTTGCACGTATACACGAGGTCTCGAGTTCTAGTCTGGTTTCAAACGGGTTTCGGTTGGTTTTTACTATATTTTTGGGGATTTAATTCTTAAAATTCATTTTCCCTTTTTATTAAAACCCTTAAAACGTTTATGGATTAAACACTTTTATTCAAATTCTTTTTCTTTAATAATTCTAACAAATAATCTTTATATATATATATATTTTTTCTCTTTTATAATAGACTCTAAAATTAAATAATCCTTTTATAACATTAAAAGTTGATATTTAGATAAATTATATGAGTAATTCCTCTAATTAATTTATGAATAACTAAGGCGTTCACGTAATGCATATCTAGGATAACCACTCTCGTTCGTTCTCTCGTAATTCCGTTTACTCATGCACCATCGTTTGCCCATATAGGGTGACCACGGTGTTCCATCCTCCTAAACTCGTACACTCGTCAACACTTGGATAATCGGAAGACTTGGCAATCATAGTGAGTATACTCGTATTTCCCCCTTTTACTCTTACCACTTTTGGGGTGTAACATGTTTACTTATCAACAACTTACACATGAACATTTTGCTTAAACACATGAACATTCCTATTAACATGCTTGTATACGTGATGGCTTGATATTTAAACTTGGGTGAATCTTATGTGTTGAACTTATCATTAACTTCGTACGAGCCAAACCGTGACATATGTAGCGCTATAGGATTAACGACCCGCCACCCGTAACTTGTGGTTATGTCATGAGCATATTGCGTTTCCTTGGTTTGATATGTTAGACACATGCCATGTTTTTATGTTTATCTTGAATCACATGCTTGCTATGAGGAATTGTTCGAAACTTATCTTTTGTTATGTACGTACCAAACTTGTATACTCGCCTTTGCTTTTGCATTGAACTTTATTTTAAACATGTTACAGGTTAAGGATGATGATGCCATGAAATGAAGTAGCGTTGATACCTAGATACACATATAGACGTTTAGATTAAATACGTTGTATAAATGTCATAATTGTTGTCGTATTGCTCTTTTTGTATTTAACATGTTGTATTTCAAATTTCTTGTATTGTAACATTTATTTATGAAGGAAATCAATTTATCTTTAATTCTATTGTCACAATTTAGCGTTATGTGTGATGAGCAATCTTTCTTCGTCTCACTCCGATGTTTCCGCCATCGGTTGGGGTCTGACATTTATAATGATTGTAGTTTTATTTGACCATATTAGACTTTATTAGTCAACGTTAGATTTTAAAGAGGTCGGATGATTTGAAGTGAGTCATATTGTATCATAATGGACAATAATTGATCATACACGTCTTATTGAACCATAATGGACCCTAATAATCATCGTAGCTTTATTAGACTTTGGCACACTCTATTGGGTCATGTTAGATCTTAAAGGGTGAACTAGATTGCAGTGAGTGATACAAGATCACAATGGACAATAATTGATCATATCCATTTTAGTGGACCATATTGGGCCTTAATAGGCATAATATATGGCTCTTAATGCTTCTACGTTTATATCATTTCAAAATACCCGGCCTCGAGTCTTGCTAATCATTAAAAGTCACGATTTTTAATATTAGCAATTCATCCTTTGTTTTCTAGCTTTTAGGTATTTTTACATTAATCCTATAAATTTATTTTTTATTATAAAAAAATATATTGTATAAATATATATGATGAAAACAATAATGAAAGTTTTTTACTCTTCATAAATTAAAACTTTCTATACTTTTTTTGTCCCTCTCATTAAGTCACACAGTCTTTTAAAATAAGAGTCGCATTTATGTTGCAATTTCAATAAAACTTTGCAACTTTTTTATAAAAAACTTGCATAAGATCTTCTAATGCAACCTTTAAGTTGAACAAAGTTGCATTAGATTCAGATGCATCATAATTGAAAAGAGTTGCATTAGCCTCATTTTCTAGAGAAATACAACTCTTGAAATCTAGCTCAAGCAGACCCGTTGAGGATATCGTCACTCCTTTACAACCCAGAGCTTTGAACTTTAGTTCGGCTGTATATACCGAGGATAACAGGGGAAATGTTGCGCCTAGCCATCCTCAGAATCATACTCCTGAAATACCCTCCTCGGTCACCATGTCGACTGTGAGGAGCTCAGGATATGCTTCAGGATATGGCCGGAATCCTCAGACTGGTAATGTGTCAAATAATAATATTCTTGCTACTAACACTAATGGATCTTTTCAGGATGCAGGTATGACGTCAACATTTACTAGGGAGCTTCAGAAATTGAAGGACATGATATCCAGTGTACCTGGGGTGGTCCAGCCAATTCCGGAAGTGTCCCAAGACAGCCACAGGATATCCCGCTTTGCATATCCTATCTGTGATGCTGAAATCCCAAAGAGATTTCAAACTCCCAACATGAAACTGTATGATGGAACTACGGATCCTGAAGAGCATATTGCCCAGTATAGGGAAAGAATGGAGATTAATCCTATCCCTCCGGAGCTCAAGGAAGCGTGCCTATGCAAGGGTTTTGGTTCTACCTTAACAGGATCGGCCTTGAAATGGTTCTTAAATGTTCCTCCTCATTCGATTACATCATTTGCTCACCTAGTGAATTTGTTTAATAGTCAATTTTCTTGTAGTCGAAGTTTTGAAAAACTAACAAGTGATCTCTACAGGATAACTCAAGGACCTCAGGAATCCTTAAGAGATTATGTGAATAAGTTTAGCCGAGAATCCTTAGACATTCCACATCTTGGTGTAGCGACAGCTGTGCAGGCTTTCAAAATGGGGCTACAAAAAGATTCTCAATTTTACTAAGATCATGTAATGAACCCATGCAGGAACTTGGATGAAGCTCGAAACAGGGCCCTAAGATATATTCGACTAGAGGATGACAAAAAGATGCAAGAGAGGATGAACTCGTCCACCACTTATGAGTCAACTAATAGGAAGTCAGAATCCTCATTTAAACCATATCGCTCTAAGCCGTATGGCAGAAATGACAACAAGAAAGTGAATGTTGTAGAAGACGAGGATCCCGAAGAATATCCCGAATTATCTGAATATTGCTTTTCTGTTAACATACCTGAATTAATGTATGCTATGCAGGGTTTGGGAGACAAAGCTAGGTGGCCTCGAAAGAATCAACAAAAAGCTGATTGGAAGGATAAGTCCAAATGGTGTGCCTTCCATGAAGATTTCGGACATGTAACTAAGGATTGCATTGCACTAAGAAAAGAAATAAGTTATCTTCTAAGCAAGGGGTATCTGAAGGATCTCCTAGGAAGAAAGAAGAATAAGGGTCAGGATACTGAGAAGGATCCTGAACGAGCAACATCACCTCCTGCGGATGCCAAGATAATCAACTTTATTTTAGGAGGATCCGACATTTGTGGGACTTCGTATTCTGCGGCCAAGAGACATGCAAAGGAGGCTAAGGCCGAAAGGGGAGACAAACCAGCCAGTATGACTACCCTCACGACTGATAAAGTGATCACTTTCGACATTGATGATAGGGATACTGTCTAGGATCCTCACCATGATGCTCTGGTAATAACATTATATGTAGCTAACCATTTTGTACGCAGGATATTGGTGGACAATGGAAGCTCCGTCAACATAATCCAACTAGAAACTTTGAAGAGAATGAATGTATCTCCAATGGATATCACTTCGAAATCCACCGTGCTTGTTGGGTTCAGCGGAGAGGCTAGGAACACAGTGGGAGAGATAAAGTTACCAGTATATGTTGAAGGGGTCAACTCGATACAACGTTTCTGTGTGATGGACTCCCTATCCTGCTATAACATCATACTGGGCAGGCCATGGATCCATGATATGAAGGCTGTGCCATCAACTTATCATCAATGCATCAAGATTCCTACCCCTTGGGGGGTTATCAAGGTTGATAGTGATCAGCAGGAGGTGAAAGAATGTTACACATCCTCAATGAAATCCTCAACCAAGCCTAATACAGCATAGCAATTAAAGATGCGGGCCCAGGATATCGTGGAGGCCTTAGAGCAGGATATGAAGAAAATTATCCTAGATCAGGATAATCCTGATATCTCGGTGCTCGTAGGAACCAATATCCCCCAGGATATTGAAGAACAGTTAACTAACTTTTTGAAGTGCAGGATGTCAACATTTGCATGGAAGCATGAGGATATGACAGGTATATCCAAAGACATTATCACTCACAAGCTTGGAATTGACAAGTCGTTCAAGCCTATTCAGCAAAAGAGAAGGAAGTTTGCTCCTGAACGAAATACAATTATCCAAGAAGAAGTTGAAAGATTGTTGAAGTCCAAAATGATCAGAGAAGTCAAGTTTCCAAAATGGATAGCAAATGTAGTGGTGGTACAGAAGAAAAATGGGAAATGGAGAGTCTGTGTAGATTACACAGACTTGAATAAGGCTTGTCCAAAAGACCTATTTCCTCTTCCTCATATTGATGTAATGGTGGATGCTACTGCTGGCCATGAGATGTTAACCTTCATGGATGCATCCTCAAGATTTCAGCAGATTCAAATGGAGCCTTCGGACCAGGAGGATACTGCCTTCATGACACCAACAGGTATTTATTGTTATACTGCTATGCCTTTTGGTTTAAAAAATGCAGGTGCAACATACCAGAGATTGGTGAACATGATGTTCAAAGATAAGCTGGGGGACACAATGGAGGTATACATCGATGATATGGTGGTAAAATCTAAAAAGGCTGAGGATCACCTCCAGGATATTAAGGGAGCATTTGATATCCTGGATCAGTATAACATGAAACTAAATCCTGCTAAGTGCCATTTTGGAGTGGGGGCAAGAAAGTTTCTAGGATATATGGTGAACAAAAGAGGAATAGAGGCAAGCCCGGAGCAGATTAAAGCCATCTTGGATATCAAATCACCTTCAAATATGAAGGATGTTCAACGGTTAACAGGGCGAGTTGCAGCATTGAACATATTTATCTCAAGATCCTCCGAGAAATGCAAGGAATTTTATGATATCCTGAAGAAAAACAAGAAGTTCTAATGGGGAGAGAAGCATGAAGCAGCCCTGCAGGATTTGAAGCAGTATCTTTCAACTGCACCTCTATTGATGAAGCCTGAGAATGGTGAACCATTGTCCCTTTACCTCGCAGTATCGGGGAATGCTGTAAGTGCCGTCCTTATAAAGGATCATGAAGCTAAAGGTGAGAAGTTAATTGAATATCTTAATATTCTCAAAAAATTTGCAGGATATTTCGATGTTTTTACACTTAAACAAGTACCAAGGGAAGATAATGCTGAAGCAGATGCCTTAGCAAATCTGGGATCATCGGTCAGGATACCAGAAGGGACCCAAATACCAATATTGCATATCTTGTATCCTGCAACGAATCCTCAGGATAAAGAAGTAGGAAGTATTCAGGACCCTGGAGCTGAGTATCCTGAGGGGGATCCTAGATCCTGGACGGCTCCAATCATAAGATATCTGAAGGAAGGACACATCCCTAAAGACGAAATTCCCAAGGCATTTAGGATGAAGGTATCACGATTCACTATTATAAATAATATTTTCTACAAGAAATCTCTTGCAGGACCATATTTGAGATGCTTGTAAGATCCTGAAGCCAAAGAAGTACTTCAGGATATACATGAAGGGGATTGCGGTAACCACACTAGGGGCAGGTCGTTATTCTCAAAGGTATTGAGAACAGGATACTATTGGCCGACAATGAAGAAAGATGCTGCAGAATATGCTCGAAGATGTGATGCATGTCACACCCCGACCGCGTAAAACAACAAATCGCGGCGGAAACATCGGGGCGTGTTGCGACAGAATTAATTGTTTCATAACCATGGCATACAAAGTTGTATTTTATTTATAAACAAAGGTGTTACATTGTTTCAAACAGGAAATTAAAGAGTTCAGAACATAATTAAACATAGTCTATCTTCTTTTAAAGTCTCTAAGGCACAGGTCCGCCCTAGTATCATGATCAACATCCTATGGAAAAGCACCTGAAAACACATGTGAAAATAGGTACGTCAGCATAAAAATGCCTGTGAGATACATAGGTTTTGTGAAAATAGGATTCATGACTTGAGTTTAAGAAAATGTTTAATCATGAACCCCGTACTTTGCTTTGTCTTGTAAATCATTTGAAAACAATAAGACCAGATGATATGTATAAGTAATTGTCAGGTTAAATAAATGACCATGTAAAAAGATGTGTTTGTATAAGATAAGTTGTTTTGTAAATCAATGTCTTGTGAAAAGCATGTTATTTGTAATAAATGTTCTATGTCTCAAACTGAAATGATTTAAATAACGTTACGCCATGTAATACCATACAAACACTTATATATAGGAAGTACCAGCGGCGTATCCACCATGCTTGTATCATATTACACACGCATCGTTACTTAATCACTTAATCAAACCAAACCAACCAATGTAAAAAGTCTATGTTTAAACCAAATTGTCAAATGTATTGAATAATATGTCAAAGTGTTTATGTCAAGATGTAAATCATGTCAAATGTCTATGTCAAAATATCCATGTCAAATGTCTATGTCAAAATATCCATGTATGGCAAGTGAAATGTCTCAACTAAACCATATGCACAAAAACAAAGTATTGAAGTAAAACTTGGTTTAAATCAAAGCTATGTTTGGTGTAAATGCATGCAACTATTTAATATGAACATTTATGCGGTATTGTGAAAATGCATACATCCAAGCCTGGCGACTGTGGTGATAAACCCTTTAAACAAATTAAAGGTCTATCTGTCTTAATGTCAACGAATTCGGTCATTCCTTTCTGTCCCCTTACCCTGGGATGTCCGGAACGGGAGTTGTCAATTCCTATGGTACCACTACCTACTAACGAACGGCGTAGCTAATGTTAATGGATATATTGTCCCATGTAAACAAACCAAATGTCATAACAAAATGTGAGCATGAGAAAACAATGCACTAAGTATGTAATCAAATGAACATACATAGCGTGAAATGTCATGTAAAACGATGTACTAAGTAATGCACACAATGGGCACACCTAGCATGAAATGTCATGTAAAACGATGTACTAAGTAATGCACACAATGGGCACACCTAGCATGAAATGTCATGTAAAAACAATGTACTAAGTAATGCACACAATGGGCACACCTAGCATGAAATGTCATGTAAAACAATGTACTAAGTAATGCACACAATGGGCACACCTAGCATAAGATGTAATGAAATCATGTACTATAATGTACTAACGAACATAGCATGTATATGATGTGAAAACAGGAAAGCATGAAAGTAACAAGTAGGCACATGTGTTCCACCCCAAAACAGTTTGGAAAACAGTAAAAGAGGGGTCTATGTACTCACATAAACACCTTGAAAACATTTAAAAGAGGGGGTTCTATGTACTCACTTGAGATTGCTCAATTGTATAAAGATAACCACCAAGCAATGCTAGAGATCTCGGAATCAAACGGCACCTAATATAGGTAACTATGTTAATAACCGGACCTTAATCGGACGACTGGGTAGCATTAGGGTTTGTAAACCAAATGAGTGTCGGAACTCACGTGATATGGTTTAACAAAGCCTACATGCTAAATGAAACTTAACCTAAGTCTTATTGACCCATTATGATCCGTTTAGGTAGCTTATGCTACATTAACGCATCGTGCGCGTGAAACGCGTTCGGACCGCCTAACTAGTCCTATGACAAGTATTATATGCCTAAACATGTTACATAATCAGTTACGTGACAAAAGTTTAGGTTACATATGCTTAATTACCAATTATGTATGAAAAGGGTATTCTGGTAATTTACCTAAGGCATATAAACTACCTATCATACAACTACTTAAACGTCGTGACCATAAGGTATAACCTCGGAAGGTTATTCCCTACACTATGGTCACCTAATGTGTTTGGTCGGATCCTAATGATCGACCAAACTGGGTCGGGTTCGAAGGTATAGGCGATTTATTAGATCGCTTACCCTACGACCCTAGACAACGTGGTAATCAGTAGGCATAGTCCCAAGGGACTATGACCATCGTGATTAAAATCACGTTGCGAAGTTCTAACGAACTTCGCATTGACCATTACTGGTCAACGCTGAAAGTCAAACAAAGTTTGACTTTCTGACTCGAAAAGCAGTAAAAATAAGGAAAAGAACGAAAGAATACTTACGAAGGGTCCCCGAATGCTAATCTAGATCAGTATAGTTCAGGTATGAAACAAGGTTTCAACTTAGAACACAACTAATAAGATTCTTGTGCCTTAAAACAATGAAAGGCATGGGGTATATATAGTTTTCGGTGAACCGTTGAGATCGTTTCTTGAAAAAGGGGAAAAGATCTAGTCCGTACACTTGTTGAAAGGTTATGGTGCCACAAATGCTCCTTAACTTTGTGACACATCATCTTAAAACATGTGGTTAAGGATTAATTGGTTGCAACTTGCATTTAAAAACATTGAATCTGTCCAGAAGGGGGCTCGCGTGACGCTAAGGCCCGTCGCGTCACGCTAGGCCCCTGTTTTGGTAGATTTTACATAAATGGTCCCTGCACCTTGTTTAAGAGATTTTCGATGCGTTTGAACCCCGTTAACCTCATTTCAATGCTCTAAAATGAAGTTAAAGTATAGGGAACTCAAAACATGCTGATAAATATCTCGGATGTCGGTTCGTTTGGCCGTACGATCGCGATGTTCGCTTAATTACAACGGAATGCGCATAAGCGCGAAAAACGATCCAAATGACGCGACGAATGGATTTTTCTTAAGGCGAACACTAAAATATAATGTAGTCATGCTTTCATAAATTTTTGGATGTCCAGATGTATTCAGAACGTAAGTTATGCGCGAAAATGCAAACTTGTGCATTTTTTGACACTTTTAGTCCCTGAATGACACAAAAGTTTATTTTAGCACACCGAACCCCTCAAAGCCTATTTCTAAGCTATGTAAAGGATATTTATGGTATGTTTAACTTATGGTCATGTTCCGGAATGTTCGTTACAGTTCAAATTGACATACTTTCGCAGTTTGTCATATTTAGTCCCTGTAAGCGAATTAACTTGTTTTTGCCATACCAAAGCCTTCAAAACTTATTTCTAAGTTATGTAAAGGTTATTTAAGGTATGTTGAGTATATGTTGATGTTCCGGAGTATTTCTCGCATTAAACTGAGTACGTTTATGCACTAGTTTGCGTATAACTCTCCAGAAAGCGATGTAGAGTTTGGAATTACATAAAAGTCAAAACATGAAAAATGTATAACATAACAAAACAAACATTGGGATCAAATAACATTGTTTTATTGATAATAGAACTGTTCATAGTGATTACAAGCACATTTGTTACAGTCTCCCCTACTTGTGGAAATTTCGTCCCGAAATTTATTTAGAGGAAACTCGTGGAAAAAGATGTGGATATTTCGCCTTCATTTGATCTTCGCGTTCCCAAGTAAACTCAGGTCCACGTTTAGCTTCCCAGCGAACTTTGACCAAAAGGAATGCGCTTGCGTTTAAGCCACTTGACTTCACGTTCCATGATTTCCACTGGTTTCTCAACAAATTTCAGTGTTTTGCCAACACGAATTTCGTCAAGCGGTATGGAGTAGTTCTCATCAGCTGTACACTTCTTGAGATTTGATATGTGAAAAGTTGGATGAACATTTCCCAGTTCAGGAGGTAACTCAAGTCTGTAGGCTACCTTTCCGATTCTTTCGACGATCTTGAATGGTCCAACGTATCTAGGTGCAAGTTTTCCTTTCTTTCCAAATCTGATCACACCTTTCCAAGGTGAGACCTTAAGTAATACTCGATCACCGACTTGAAATTCCAAGGCTTTGCGTTTTGGGTCCGCGTAAATCTTCTGACGGTTTCTAGCTGCCTGAAGGTTATCACGAACTTTCTTGACCTTGTCAGTTGTCTCTAAAATGAGGGCAGGTCCAGTAAGTTGAGCCTCGCCAATCTCATTCCAGCAGACTGGTGAACGACATTTTCGACCATAGAGAGCTTCGAAAGGAGCCATTCCGATGCTAGTGTGATAACTGTTGTTGTAGGAGAATTCAATCAATTTAAGATGTGAATCCCAGCTACCACCAAAATCGATCACACAAGCTCTTAGCATATCCTCCAGAGTCTGGATTGTTCTCTCAGATTGACCATCCGTTTGTGGATGATAAGCTGTGCTCAGATTAAGTTGGGTCCCCATAGCAGATTGCATGGTTCTCCAAAAGTGAGAAGTGAAACGAGCATCTCTGTCAGAAATGATGTTCAACGGAACACCATGTCGAGCTACAATTTCATCCACATAGATTTGAGCAAGTCTGTCAGTAGGAAAATCCTCGCGGATTGGCAAGAAATGTGCTGACTTTGTAAGACGATCAACGACTACCCAGATGGCATCATGACCCTTCTTTGTGCGTGGGAGTTTAGTAATGAGATCCATAGTAATGTTTTCCCATTTCCAAACTGGGATCTCTGGTTGCTCCAATAAACCAGAAGGACGCTGATGTTCAGCCTTAACCTTTAGACAAGTAAGGCATTTGGATACGTATAAGGCAATGTCTTTCTTCATACCAGGCCACCAATAGTGTGTACGAAGATCCTTGTACATTTTATCTGAGCCCGGATGAATGGAATAACGAGACTTATGGGCTTCATCCATAAGCAGGGTACGAAGATCATCCTGGCTTGGGACCCACAAACGGTCCATGAAGTAATATGACCCATTGTCCTTCAGTTCCAGAGCAGGCGTTATGTGATAGGGAAATTCCTTATCCATAAAACCTTGTGAAACACAAGATTGCTGGGCTAGAGAAATGCGGGCTTGAATATCAGATCGAGCTTGAATAACAGATTGAACACGTACACAATGAAGTTTAGTACGTTCCTTACGACTCAATGCATCAGCCACGACATTCGCCTTACCAGGATGGTAGCGAATTTCGCAATCATAGTCGTTTAAAAGCTCAACCCAACGTCGCTGTCTCATGTTGAGTTCTTTCTGGTTGAAGATATGCTGAAGACTTTTGTGGTCAGTGAAAACCACACATTTTGTACCGTACAAATAGTGTCTCCAGATCTTGAGAGCGAAAACAACTGCACCCAACTCAAGATCATGAGTGGTGTAGTTCTTCTCGTGTATCTTCAATTGTCTTGATGCATAGGCTATGACTTTGTTCCTTTGCATCAGAACACAGCCAAGACCTAATTTCGATGCATCACAATACACAACAAAATCATCATCACCCTCAGGCAATGATAGAACAGGCGCATCGCAAAGCTTCTGCTTCAAGTGTTGAAAAGCTTCATCTTGTTTGATTCCCCAATAAAAGGGCATTTTCTTCTGAGTTAGAGCAGTTAGAGGAACTGCAATCTTCGAGAAGTTTTCTATGAAGCGGCGATAATAACCCGCTAGACCAAGAAAAGAACGAACTTCAGTAGGAGTAGAAGGTGTATCCCAATCCTTAATCGCACTGATCTTGGAGGGATCTACATGAATACCTCGTTCGTTGATAATGTGTCCCAAAAATTGAACTTCTTTAAGCCAAAATTCGCACTTGGAGAATTTGGCGAAAAGTTGCTCTTTCTTCAGGAGTTCCAGAGTAAGACGAAGATGCTGCTCGTGATCAGCTCGCGTCTTAGAGTAAATCAAGATATCGTCAATAAAAACAATGACGAACTGATCCAAATAAGGTTTGCAGACCCTATTCATTAAGTCCATGAAAACAGCAGGAGCATTAGTCAAACCGAATGGCATGACTGTGAACTCGTAATGTCCATAACGAGTACGGAATGCTGTCTTCGGAATGTCTTCTTCTTGCACCCGAAGTTGATGATACCCGGAACGCAGATCGATCTTCGAAAAATAAGAAGCGCCTTGTAACTGATCAAAGAGGTCGTCTATGCGAGGTAGAGGATATCGATTTTTGATGGTAAGCTTGTTAAGCTCACGATAATCGATACACATCCTAAAGGATCCATCCTTCTTCTTGACAAAAAGAACGGGAGCACCCCACGGTGAAAAACTAGGACGTATAAAACCTTTGTCAGAGAGCTCCTGAAGCTGTTTAGACAACTCTTGCATCTCAGACGGTGCAAGACGATATGGAGCTCTGGCAATGGGATTTGCACCAGGTACGAGATCAATGCGGAACTCGACTTGGCGTGCTGGAGGTAGACCAGGTAAGTCTTCAGGGAATACTTCAGAATAATCCCGAACGACAGGAATATCTGAAATAGACTTACCCTTGCCTTTATCTTCTGTAACATGTGCTAAGAAAGCCACATAGTTCTTCTGCAGATACTTCCGAGCTTTAAAACAAGACATGAGTTTGAGACCACCGATAGGCTTCTCACCTTGAACCTGCAGAATCTCGCCTGACGAAAGCGGTACACGAACAATCTTCTCAGAACAAACTATTTCTGCGTGATGCTTGGATAACCAATCCATTCCCACAATAACGTCGAAGCTTCCGAGTTGCATAGGCGTGAGGTCGATAGGAAAAAGATGGTCGTTAAGATTCATCTGGCAGTTGCGAAGAACAGAATCAAGAATAATGGGTTCCCCACTAGCAACTTCTACTGTCAAAGGTTTTCCTAGTTTCGTTCTAGACACGCGAAGCATTTGCTCAAAAGACAAAGACACAAAACTCTTATCGGCACCGGAATCGAAAAGAACAGATGCAGGCTGATTATTAATAAAGAACGTACCGTTCACCACATTATCGTCAGCCTGTGCCTCTTGGGCATTCATGTTAAAAACTCGGCCTCGAGCCGGAGCCTGATTCTGGTTCTGGTTCTGGTTCTGGTTGGCTAGCCTTGGGCACCGGTTTCTATAGTGGGTCAGATCCCCACAATTGTAACAAGCACCTGGTGGGTATTGTGGTCGTGCAGCTTGACCCTGTTGCGGAGCAGGAGGCTGAGCAAATTGTTGAGCCGGGTTCTGAACCGCGGGATTCTGAGCAGATCGACAAACATTGGCGAGATGGCCTGATTTCCCACAGTTAGTACAGAAACGGCATGGAAGTTGCGGCTGGTGGTGACTGTTGCATCTATTGCACAAAGGTGCATTCCCTGTATAGGGTTTCTTTGCTGGAAGCTGTGCGGGTTGGTTGGGAGCTGCCAGATTAGCTTGGGCAGTGATAGCAAAATTTTGGGAAGCCTTACGCTTCCTTGACCTCTTCGAAGAACCAGAGTTCTTTCCATTCAAGTTTTGACCTTTCTTGCTATCTTCCTTGTCAGCCGACTGCTTCTTGCCCTTTTCACCCTTATTGTGTAGCTTTCCCTTTCTAATTTGCGACTCAGTCAATGTCGCTGATAACTCGATCGCCTGACGGAGTGTGGCAGGGTTACTACCAGTAAGAATGTCTTGTACCGAGTCAGGTAGGCCATCGATGTATCTCTCGATAGCCTTGTCGAGTGGGGTGACCATTGTTGGGCAAAGCAGACTCAATTCTTCAAACCGATCAGTATAAGCCCTGTGCTCACCACTATCTTGCTTCAACACATCAAACTCTTTCTCCAACGCTCGCTGTTCATGGCGAGGACAAAATTCCCTCATCATAAGGGCTCTAAGTTCAGCCCATGTCTGTGCGAGAGCAACCTCTGCACCCCGGTCTCTCATAACCCCGTTCCACCATGTCAAAGCCCTCTTCTGAAATACGCTCGAGGAGAACTCGACCTTGCAATTATCCGGACACTGCACATGGCGAAAAGTATTCTCTATGCTCTCGAACCACTGAAGAAGCCCAGTCGCTCCCTCAGAACCACTAAACTTGAGTGGTTTAGCCTGGTTAAAATCCTTGTATTTGCATGGAACGTTGTTGTTGTTGTTGGCCTGGTTCCATTGAGCAAAGAGATTTGGAAACTGAGCAGCCATCTGCTGCGCAATAATTTCTGCCAGCTCGGCAGTAGCTATCTGATTCTCGCGTCGAGGAGGCATTCTAAAAGAGGAAAACATGAAAAGAAACGAGTGAGATGATTGGATGAAAAGAATGAGATGAAAAAAAATCAACAAAAGCAAAGATGGTGGTCATTCGTCCGTATCACAAAGCAAACAAACGACACACAGTGACTAATCAAAGTAAATGGGTCAAAAATAATGTATAATGAAGACATGCTCGCCTATAAGTGAACACTCATCCCAAGAATTCCCAGGTAAGCACAACTGGTCTCGCGTCTGGTTGAGATGTATACGAAGTGCTTGCCTAGACAGAAAACCCAGAATACAGGCATTCACCCTTCCAGTTTGCACATGTTCACATTATTTAAAACCCAAAACGTTTGACGGGATTTTTGAAAATTAGAAGGCACAAGGCCAAAAACCAAACTGAAAAGGGTTCAAAACCATATAACAGAGGGTTCAAAACCTTACAATTGAGGGTTCAAAACCTTGTAAAAATTTATTCAAAAACAGATGATTGTTTTTCAAAAAATCGTTTCGGAAAAATAATTTGGTTCCTTGTTTTGTTAATCACCTAAGGATAGGTGATGTACATGTTTTAAGATCTAAACACAAGATAACTTGTGTTAGGTTCCTAGAAAAGTTATAGTCTAGGTCAAAGCATTACTAATAACCTAATTCCCTATAACCATTGGCTCTGATACCAACTCTTCGGTCACACCCCGACCGCGTAAAACAACAAATCGCGGCGGAAACATCGGGGCGTGTTGCGACAGAATTAATTGTTTCATAACCATGGCATACAAAGTTGTATTTTATTTATAAACAAAGGTGTTACATTGTTTCAAACAGGAAATTAAAGAGTTCAGAACATAATTAAACATAGTCTATCTTCTTTTAAAGTCTCTAAGGCACAGGTCTGCCCTAGTATCATGATCAACATCCTATGGAAAAGCACCTGAAAACACATGTGAAAATAGGTACGTCAGCATAAAAATGCCTGTGAGATACATAGGTTTTGTGAAAATAGGATTCATGACTTGAGTTTAAGAAAATGTTTAATCATGAACCCCGTACTTTGCTTTGTCTTGTAAATCATTTGAAAACAATAAGACCAGATGATATGTATAAGTAATTGTCAGGTTAAATAAATGACCATGTAAAAAGATGTGTTTGTATAAGATAAGTTGTTTTGTAAATCAATGTCTTGTGAAAAGCATGTTATTTGTAATAAATGTTCTATGTCTCAAACTGAAATGATTTAAATAACGTTACGCCATGTAATACCATACAAACACTTATATATAGGAAGTACCAGCGGCGTATCCACCATGCTTGTATCATATTACACACGCATCGTTACTTAATCACTTAATCAAACCAAACCAACCAATGTAAAAAGTCTATGTTTAAACCAAATTGTCAAATGTATTGAATAATATGTCAAAGTGTTTATGTCAAGATGTAAATCATGTCAAATGTCTATGTCAAAATATCCATGTCAAATGTCTATGTCAAAATATCCATGTATGGCAAGTGAAATGTCTCAACTAAACCATATGCACAAAAACAAAGTATTGAAGTAAAACTTGGTTTAAATCAAAGCTATGTTTGGTGTAAATGCATGCAACTATTTAATATGAACATTTATGCGGTATTGTGAAAATGCATACATCCAAGCCTGGCGACTGTGGTGATAAACCCTTTAAACAAATTAAAGGTCTATCTGTCTTAATGTCAACGAATTCGGTCATTCCTTTCTGTCCCCTTACCCTGGGATGTCCGGAACGGGAGTTGTCAATTCCTATGGTACCACTACCTACTAACGAACGGCGTAGCTAATGTTAATGGATATATTGTCCCATGTAAACAAACCAAATGTCATAACAAAATGTGAGCATGAGAAAACAATGCGCTAAGTATGTAATCAAATGAACATACATAGCGTGAAATGTCATGTAAAACGATGTACTAAGTAATGCACACAATGGGCACACCTAGCATGAAATGTCATGTAAAACGATGTACTAAGTAATGCACACAATGGGCACACCTAGCATGAAATGTCATGTAAAAACAATGTACTAAGTAATGCACACAATGGGCACACCTAGCATGAAATGTCATGTAAAACAATGTACTAAGTAATGCACACAATGGGCACACCTAGCATAAGATGTAATGAAATCATGTACTATAATGTACTAACGAACATAGCATGTATATGATGTGAAAACAGGAAAGCATGAAAGTAACAAGTAGGCACATGTGTTCCACCCCAAAACAGTTTGGAAAACAGTAAAAGAGGGGTCTATGTACTCACATAAACACCTTGAAAACATTTAAAAGAGGGGGTTCTATGTACTCACTTGAGATTGCTCAGTTGTATAAAGATAACCACCAAGCAATGCTAGAGATCTCGGAATCAAACGGCACCTAATATAGGTAACTATGTTAATAACCGGACCTTAATCGGACGACTGGGTAGCATTAGGGTTTGTAAACCAAATGAGTGTCGGAACTCACGTGATATGGTTTAACAAAGCCTACATGCTAAATGAAACTTAACCTAAGTCTTATTGACCCATTATGATCCGTTTAGGTAGCTTATGCTACTTTAACGCGTCGTGCGCGTGAAACGCGTTCGGACCGCCTAACTAGTCCTATGACAAGTATTATATGCCTAAACATGTTACATAATCAGTTACGTGACAAAAGTTTAGGTTACATATGCTTAATTACCAATTATGTATGAAAAGGGTATTCTGGTAATTTACCTAAGGCATATAAACTACCTATCATACAACTACTTAAACGTCGTGACCATAAGGTATAACCTCGGAAGGTTATTCCCTACACTATGGTCACCTAATGTGTTTGGTCGGATCCTAATGATCGACCAAACTGGGTCGGGTTCGAAGGTATAGGCGATTTATTAGATCGCTTACCCTACGACCCTAGACAACGTGGTAATCAGTAGGCATAGTCCCAAGGGACTATGACCATCGTGATTACAATCACGTTGCGAAGTTCTAACGAACTTCGCATTGACCATTACTGGTCAACGCTGAAAGTCAAACAAAGTTTGACTTTCTGACTCGAAAAGCAGTAAAAATAAGGAAAAGAACGAAAGAATACTTACGAAGGGTCCCCGAATGCTAATCTAGATCAGTATAGTTCAGGTATGAAACAAGGTTTCAACTTAGAACACAACTAATAAGATTCTTGTGCCTTAAAACAATGAAAGGCATGGCGTATATATAGTTTTCGGTGAACCGTTGAGATCGTTTCTTGAAAAAGGGGAAAAGATCTAGTCCGTACACTTGTTGAAAGGTTATGGTGCCACAAATGCTCCTTAACTTTGTGACACATCATCTTAAAACATGTGGTTAAGGATTAATTGGTTGCAACTTGCATTTAAAAACATTGAATCTGTCCAGAAGGGGGCTCGCGTGACGCTAAGGCCCGTCGCGTCACGCTAGGCCCCTGTTTTGGCAGATTTTACATAAATGGTCCCTGCACCTTGTTTAAGCGATTTTCGATGCGTTTGAACCCCGTTAACCTCATTTCAAGGCTCTAAAATGAAGTTAAAGTATAGGGAACTCAAAACATGCTCATAAATATCTCGGATGTCGGTTCGTTTGGCCGTACGATCGCGATGTTCGCTTAATTACAACGGAATGCGCATAAGCGCGAAAAACGATCCAAATGACGCGACGAATGGATTTTTCTTAAGGCGAACACTAAAATATAATGTAGTCATGCTTTCATAAATTTTTGGATGTCCAGATGTATTCAGAACGTAAGTTATGCGCGAAAATGCAAACTTGTGCATTTTTTGACACTTTTAGTCCCTGAATGACACAAAAGTTTATTTTAGCACACCGAACCCCTCAAAGCCTATTTCTAAGCTATGTAAAGGATATTTATGGTATGTTTAACTTATGGTCATGTTCCGGAATGTTCGTTACAGTTCAAATTGACATACTTTCGCAGTTTGTCATATTTAGTCCCTGTAAGCGAATTAACTTGTTTTTGCCATACCAAAGCCTTCAAAACTTATTTCTAAGTTATGTAAAGGTTATTTAAGGTATGTTGAGTATATGTTGATGTTCCGGAGTATTTCTCGCATTAAACTGAGTACGTTTATGCACTAGTTTGCGTATAACTCTCCAGAAAGCGATGTAGAGTTTGGAATTACATAAAAGTCAAAACATGAAAAATGTATAACATAACAAAACAAACATTGGGATCAAATAACATTGTTTTATTGATAATAGAACTGTTCATAGTGATTACAAGCACAATTGTTACAATGCATGTCAAAGACACAGTAACATACTACATCAACCAGCTGAACCACTATATCCTATAGCTTCCCCTTGGCCGTTCATGAAATGGGGGATGGACATAGTAGGGAAATTACCAAAAGCTCCAGGAGGAAAAGTCTTTATGCTGGCAATGACTGATTATTTCTCAAAGTGGGTCGAAGCTGAAGCATTTGTTCAAGTTAGAGACCAAGAAGTATTATCCTTCATAAAGAGGAATATCATGACCAGGTTTGGAGTACCAGCTGAAATCATTTGTGACAATGGATCCCAGTTTATAAGCAAGAGGACTACTGACTTTTGCAAGAGTTGGGGAATCAAAATGATCACATCCACTCCGGTACATCCTCAAGCAAATGGACAAGCTGAATCCTCAAACAAGATAATTGTTAACAACTTAAAGAAGAGATTAGGGGCTAAAAAAGGAAAATGGGTAGAAGAATTAGCCTTTGTTTTGTGGGCTGATAGAACAACGGTAAAAAATGCAACTGGCCAAACTCCGTTTTCCTTGGTATTTGGAGCAGAAGCAGTGATCCCAACGGAAATGGTGATACCTACGACAAGATCTATCCTCCGGGATCCTGAGCAGAATCCTGAAGCTTTGTGTCAAGATTTGGACACTGTAGACGAAACAAGAGATGCAGTAAGGCTAAGGATGGCAGCATATCAACAGAGGATATCTAAAGCATATAACAACAATATAAGGACTAGGAGATTTCAAGTTGGAGATTGGGTATTAAGAAAGGCTTTTCAGAATACTACAAATCCTGCTGATGGAAAGCTGGCTCCAAAATAGGAAGGACCATATGAGGTTGAATCAGAATCAGGAAAAGGAGCATACCGACTCAGGAGTATGGAGGGGGATATGCTACCAAGATCCTGGAATGATATACACTTAAAGCTCTATTTCAAGTAAGAATAGAATTTAATTTCTATCTCAGAATGGTATGTATTCTATCTCTCTAAAATATATTTGAATTAGTTTATTGTCTTGAACCCAATACTGACTTAGGCATCGGAGGGGTGTTAGCCAAGCTAACACCCACCTTAGTTTAAGGTTGTTTTGCAGAATATGCCTCAGGATATAGCTCCAGGATACACGTTCAGGATATCTCGAAGGATTAGAGGATTGGCCCCCTCTCTCACGGTTAAGGGATCCTGATCCCTTCAAAGGTTTAATGGTATTCACCTTTCTCTCGAATTGGGTTTGAACACCCCTCCTGGAGCGCAAGTTATCTAGGGATAGTTCATGGTAACGAGACCAGTTCATGTAAAAGTGGCTGACAATTTCGTTACTATTGGCTATATCCTGGATCCTGAAGGTATATGAGGATTGATCACCCTCTCTCACAAAAGGGTATTTTCGTACCCTCTAAGGTTTAAAGGTTTTCAACTTTCTAAGTTTTGGAGTTTATACACTCTCGCCTGTAGCGCATGGATATCAGGGTTTATCCCCAGGATGTTAAGGGTTTATCCCAAGGATGTTAAGGGTTTATCCCCAGGATATCAGGGTTTATCCCCAGGATATCAAGGTTCATCCCAGGATATTAAGGGTTTACCCCAGGATATTCATGGTTTATGCAGTAAAACTAAAGTATGGCTATGTTAAACACAGGGGACATACATCATACAATTTAAAGGATGGATTTAAACTTATGCACTGGGGACATCCCTGTGATTGAAGGTTGGAATTGACTCTCTGGGAGTATTTGGTATGATCTCTCCTTTTTATAACTTAAGTTTTATAAATTACAAGGCAGTATCCTGAGTAGGATATCTCTCAGGATATTCTTATAATGTGTTCCCAAGATTGTCCAAATTTAACTATTTTCATAAGTAAAATTTAAGCACTAAGATAGTAACAACGGGAATAAAGCCAAAAGAAAGTTATATTATTAACGTACCAAAAGATGTGCTCTTGGTTTCACCTCAAACCAAGGTCCATCCACCAAGAGCACGGATAGTCCCATACCATATTTACTAAACAGTTGAAGGTTTTGTCTCAAACCGAGACCTATCCACCTCCAACTGTTATATTGTTCAAAAGAAAAGACATATTAACGTTGATGACCAAGGGCTTCGTCCTGAAACTCAGGATCCCTCCACCTTTGGCCATCATATTGTTCAAATGCAGGAAAGTTAAAATGCAGGAAAAGTAAATTGCTTTGGGGTTACAAACCAACGATCAAATTTAAAAAAAGTGGGCTCCGGCCTTGGCACATACATCCATCATCGCCCACTTGAATGCTCTCACACAGCAGCATCTTCACCAGCCTTCTCCGCCTTCTCGGCCTCAGCATCGGTCCCAGCATCCTGAGCAGCATCCTCCCCAGCATCCTTCTTGTCTCCAGCCTTGTCTGCCACCTCTGCCGACTTAGAGGACTCACCAGCTTCAGCAGGATATGGCATAGCCTTGCCTCCAAGCTCCTTCAGCTTTGCCACCCAGGATTCAACCGGCCAGGATGGGCACTCAAGGCCAGTCTCCTTGGCCTCATAAGCCATCTTAATGCGAGCTTGTAGCTGAGAGACGATAGCAGAGGCTTTGATTCCTTCCCGGAAAGAGACCATGGCCTGTTCATGTTCCATTTGGACGGCGGCCAGCTTGATCTCAGCATCCTGGGTGACCTTCTTCAGCTTGTCCTCATAGTGCCGGGTCTTCACTTCAGCAATGGCCCCTTGGTCAGCAACAGTGGTCTCGAGCTATTTGATCCTGGCTTCTTGGAACACGTTCGTGCTGCAAGCATCAATGTAAAGGTTGAGCAGATGTTGGAGGCCCTGCACGTCAAATTTCAGGTATAAGTCAAAGTACATTAACCAGGATATCCTGTCAGGATATCCTATCAGGATGTATGTGCAGGATATAGTCGCAGGATATTACCTTGTTGAGGAAGGATGTCATTGGCTCCAAGGAGTCAGAAAAGCTGAGTTCTTCATAGGAGAACCCTTCAGAGCCTGGGTCACTAACTTCAGAACCTTTCCTCTTTTTTGCGGTGGAAGCACGAGTCCTCGGATTAGCCTTAGGAGCCGGGAGCGGCTTGGAGCTGGTGGCAGCAGGGGTCTCTTTCTTAACCATGACTGGAGTAGGGTAACTGTCAAGCTCGTCAAGATCAAGGAGGATTGGAACTTTGCCGGAGTCTGCATACAGGGAGTAAAATTCTTTCCTAAATATGCCAAATAAAAACATGTATGCAGGATATTGTGCAGGATCCTTACCAGACATGTTTGCACTGGAAAGAGGGCTTGGAGATGGTGGAGACGGATTAAAACTTCTTTCAGCCTTTGAGAGGAGCCTGATAGCGTCAATTCTCTTCTGTGAATCGGCTAGGGGAGGTGCAAGCTTTCTAAAATCAGCTGTGCACAAAACAATAAAAAGAAGTTGATCAGCTCAGGATATGAAACAGAATATAAGGCAGGATCATCCTTAAACCCTAAATCCTACCCTTTCTCAACCACTTCACCGGATATTCCGTTCCACCAGGGATGGAGTCTCTTTTTACAAAGAAGAACTTGGATTGCCATTTCTCCTCGTTCCTGGTGGCACGAAGTATCAGCGGATCGCCGGAGGTGGAATAAAACAAAAATCTACAAGATCCGTGGCATCTAAGCCGATATGCTAGGGGGAGGTCGTGAACGGAAAGGTCAGGAATGTGATTCCTCTTGATCTGATCAAGAACAGACAAGACTCGCCAGAGCATCGGCATTGTTTGGCTAAAACATATTTTTGTAATTTTGAAAAACTTAGTGATAAAGTCTGGAAAGGGAAACCGTAATCCTAAGTTAAGGGAAAGGCATTAAAGCACAACCACTCGTCTGAAAAATCCATGGAGAATATGAATACTCACTCCTCCCCAGCCAAAAATCCTGAACATAGCGGTCCATTAAAGAGTCAGGGTTTAACCAAATACCCTTCAATGGAGCTGTGTCGATTTACTGATCCTGAAGTTGATCAGTTTCGCTCATGCTTTCCTGATGGCACCATTTTGCGTCCTTTTGATTCTTCAACCAAGAGTGATACTATCTCAGACGTCTGGATCACCTTCCCTACAGCCCCCTTTTCAAATAGGGTCTACCTATCCTTTCCCTGTTCTTAAACAAGGATTCTTCACACTTACCGGCCTTTGCTACATCCAAGCCATGCCGATGGTGTGGAGAGTCCTATACACATTAGAGCACATCATAGAACAGGAAGGCATAGAAATAGGGATGTCTGAATTGAGCCAACTATACAACCATGTAAGCCATGGTTCCTACCGATACCTTTTCAAGTCCAAACCCCAGAAGCCTCTCCCAATCTTGAAAACCACCAAAAATGACACAAACTGGAGGAATCAATTCTTCTTCGTGAGGAGGAGTTCTATTCAAAATGGGAACCAACTTCCCAAAAATTGGAACACAGACGGTAGGATATAGGATCCTTAGATCAGGGCAACCGGTAAGCATCTTTCTTTTGTTTGTGGAGGATAACTTATCCTTCTTTTTGTTTATACAGCCATCAGCCTGTCTCATATTCAAAAGTCACCTGTCACCTAGGAGAGAGTTGAAGCTTTCTGGAAGCTTGATCCTGTCATCAGAACTTTTCCGCCAAAATCAAAGGGTTTAGAAGACGTTTCATCCACTACCTACACCATGTCAAGTAAGTATCCATAAATATATATACATGTAAATATTTAATAAAATAAGGACATGAATACTTATATGTGTTTGATGCTTGTAGGTGCTGGTAAATCCTCAAAATCCGCTTCCAGGTTCAGCGTTGCTGACATTCAGGAGATCGCAACCTCACGGTCCATCAAGAAAGAGCTGGCTGCAAGCCCAAGCATCCCAGAGCCTAAGGGTATGAGCACCAGGGACAAAGGGACAAATAGAAAGAAGTCTACTGAACCCAGTGAAGGCCTGCCTATGATGGAACGCCAACTTCAAGAGTATGTCTCCGAGGTAAAGATCCTGTATCCTGAAATCATGTCACTTTTTTGAGGATAAAAGATCATGATCATAGGACTCTTCCTTGTGCAGAAATTTGCTGAGGTTCAAATCCTTCTAGACCAGAAGCTAGCTGAAGCTGATGAGAAGAATCTGGACCTCCAAAAAATCGCCCTTGCTAAAGATAAAAAGATCTCCTCCTTGGAAAAGGAGGTCAACATGCTGCAGAAGGAGCTGCTTCTGGCTGAGATCACAACCCAGAAAGAGAGGACAAAGGTCATGGATGGGGCTAAGCTCTCTTCTACTATTGCCATGTTGAAGATCAAGCTACAGATGACTAAGGAGGCTGAGGTTCCTGCCTTTGACAGGTCTGAATGTTACCAGGAGGCTTGGAAGCAGAGGCTAGCTGAGCTTGATGATGATGATGAACCTGAGGGGGTACCAGCTCTTGAAGCCGGAAGCAGTGGACTGAAGGATCCTGAGGAGGCAGCTGCTGGCAGTGGCAAGGGTGGTAATGAGAAGGCGGTTGAGGCAGCAAAGGTGTAGGCTGCATGAATGGGCAATGGTGGATATTTCTAGACGCGGCCGGAGCCCATTTTTTTTTTTTGGTTTGATATTTTTATTTGGTGGTGTATTGATTCTGAACACTTATGGTCTGTATTTGGAACAATAGTTTCTAGGATTAAGGATCACTGATCCTCTGGACAAAAGGGGGGTAGCAAACGTGGATGGGTCCTTCTGTTTATGGAGCATGAAGCCTTTGATGCCCCTCATCTTTTATTTCCTACACTTAACAAACTTTTAGTATGAACACCCTTTACCAACCCAAGTGGACGGGCCACGTTTTGCTGGTAGAAACTTGGGTTGGTAATTTTGACAACCTTTTAAAGGGTTATCTTTGATAAATAAATAAAACTTTAAGTTTTGGCTATCTTTGTGTTGTTCATTTTGTGTACATTTACTTGTCAATTGTCATTGCATAGTTTTAGAATATACAAGTTATTGATAAAAGTATTAAATGTATACCAAAATCAGTTTATATCAAAGAGTTCAGGATATGATCAAGGATCACATATCCTCTAATAAAAAAGTTTGAAAAGTGAGATGATTTAGGATCATATATCCTTTTGTCAAAGGATAAGGGTAATATGAACAGACCAATAATAAAACTAAGGTTAATAAGGATCATACCATAGAATCCAAGTTAGGATCCTATATCCTTAACACTTACAACTGTGATAATCAAAAGATTAAATCTTGTGGGAAGTTAGGATCCTGGATCCTTAACTGTTTAGCTTTGGAAACCTGAAGTAAGACATAACTTGGGACTAAGCCAATTGTAAAAGAAAGCGTTAGTATCCGGGGACAAGCCCAACAATCTGGGGACAAGCCCAATAAGCTGGGGATAAGCCCAAAAACTGGGGACAAGCCCAAAGGATCTTGTGTAAACTGGAGTATGGCCCACATTGGCGACTATCCAAACTTAGTGACATGAAAATGCCAAAACCTTAGCTAACTTGAAAACGTTAAAAACCTTAGGAACGGATGTATGGTACGTCTACCATTATACTTAGGATCCTAAATACACCCAGTACAATGAAATTGTCAGCCCCTAAAGCGGGTACTTGTCCCATTTCCTTTAACTGCACTAGGATAATCGTGCGCAACTGGCGAAGGTGTTAGAACTTGATTCGTAGAAGGTAGTAGATACCTTAAACTGGGGATAAGCCCAAAAACTGGTGATAAACCCAAAGACTTAGGAGATTTCAGTGGATACTTGATCCTTTGTCAAAGATGTACCAACTTCTACAAAACTCAGAACTTTGTGAAGAAGGGTAAAGGATCCTGGATCCTTCTCCTTGTAATTAAATAATCTAAAGAATAAGAGAAATAAAAATGAAATCATTACCAGAATGAGGATCATACATCCTTTGAGGATCCTGGATTCTCAACCATAATTCTGTCTTAGCTCAGGATCCTTGATCCTTCTTACATGAAGTATTTCTTTAAATGGACAGCATTCCAAGCTCTTGGTAACAGATCACCTTCCATGGTTAATAAACCATATGCCCCCTTTCCTGCCTCGGCTTCAATCAAATAGGGGCCTTCCCATTTCGGTGCTAACCTGCCATCAACGGGATTTGTGGTATTTTGAATGCTTTCCTCAACACCATATCACCAACTTAAAATTTTCTGATCCTAACATTCTTGTTGTAAGCTCCAGCTATCCTTTGTTGATAGCTAGCCAACCTTATCCTTGCTAAATCCCTGAGCTCTTCTATGGTATCCAAATCTTGAACCAAGTTTTCAGCATTTCCTTCAGGATCACGGATGCTTGTTCTTTCAGTAGGGACTACCATCTCTGTAGGGATCACAGATTCAGCTCCAAACACTAAAGAAAATGGATTTTGGCCAGTAGCATTCTTGGGAGTTGTTCTATCAGCCCATACTACATATGGTAGCTCTTCTGCCCATTTTCCTTTCTTGGATCCAAGCTTCTTCTTCAAGTTGTTGATGATTATCTTGTTGGATGATCTGCCTGACCATTAGCTTGTGGTTGGACTGGTGTTGAAGTTATCATCTTAATCCCCCAGCTGTCACAAAAGTTAGTAGTTCTATTCCTAATAAATTGGGATCCATTATCACAAATAATTTCAGAAGGTATGCCAAATCTAGTAATGATGTTTCTTTTAATAAAGGATATCACTTCCTATTCTCTGACTTGTGCAAAGGCCTCAGCTTCTATCCATTTGGTAAAGTAATCAGTCATTGCAAGCATAAATACTTTTCCTCCTGGTGCTTTGGGAAGTTTACCAACTATATCCATTCCCCATCTCATGAATGGCCGGGAAGAGGATATAGGATGCAGGAGCTCCATTGGTTGATGAAGGATATTGCTATGTCTTTGGCAAGCATCACATTTCTTTGCATAATCCACAACATCCTTCTTCATAGTAGGCCAATAATATCTTATCCTAAGGATCCTTGAGAACAGTGCTCTGCCCCTAGTGTGGTTTCCACAATCTCCTTCATGAAAATCCTTCAGAACGTCTTGGATTTCTGGATACTCGATGCACCTTAGATATGGACCTGCAAGAGATCGTTTATACAATATGTTATTTAGTATTGTAAATTGAGATACCTTGACTTTGGAAGCTCTAGGATTTTCTCCAGTAGGGATCTCTCCATGTTGTATATATCTCAGGATTGGAAGGATCCAGGATCCTGAACTTGACTGTGCACCATCACTAGGTATGATTGCAGAATCCTCCACTATCTCCATGGTCGTGTGTTCCTCAATAGCAGGAGCCAAGATGTGGATAATAGGAATCTTAGCATCCTCTGGAATCTTCAATGATGATCCAAGGTCGGCTAAGGCATCAGCTTTTGCATTTTCTTCCCTGGGTACCTGTGTGAAACTAAAAGAAGCAAAATAGTCTGCCAATTTCTTGACTATCTCTAAATACTTGATTAGCCTTTCACCTTTAACATCATAAGAACCACTGTAGTGGTTATTGATTAGCAAAGAATCTACATGTACCTCAAGATACCTGATACTCATGTGCTTGGCAATTTGCAAACCAGCTATTAAGGCTTCATATTCAGCCTCATTATTAGTAGTTTTGAAGTCAGAAGCAATTGAGTGGGGTATTATGTCCCCCTGTGGCGATTTTAGTAGTATTCCTAGTCCAGCTCCCTTGATATTTGAAGCCACATCTGTGAAGAGTATCCAAGGATCCTTAGTCTCTTTAAGCTGTTGAACTTCTAATTCAGCTTCCCTTTGTAGATCACTACTGAAATCAGCCACAAAGTCAGCCAAGGCTTAGGATTTGATGGCAGTTCTTGGTTCATATTTGATATCATAGGCACTAAGCTTGAGTGCCCACTTTGCCATCCTTCCTGACATTTCAGGTTTTCTGAGGACATTCTTAATAGGAAAGTTAGTCTTAACAATAATAGGATGAGTCTCAAAATAATGGCGTAATTTAGTAGATGCCATGTGTTTTGGTAAAAAATCAAACAAGGATAATGCAACCAAATCTTTGTTGTGAGGAATGATGCTTGAACAAATGAACAATTGTATGAACAACTTGCAAATCAAATAAACGAGTGACACAAGGATTTATATGAGGAAAAAGCCCTTGATCAAGAGTTGATCTCTAGCATAAAAAACCTCGGGTGATGGAAACTACCGATCACCAACTAAGATTAAACAGAAAAATGTTACAACTCGGGATGATAACAAGCTTGTTACAAGGATCACTAGTGTGCAATGTGCAAAAAAAAAAAGTACGAAATCGCCAAGTAAACTGTCGAGAGCTGTTTCGAGAGTGTGTGTTTGCTAAAATTAGCCAAGTGTTCTAACTCAAGCTTGTTATCCCCTTTTTAATTTAGAAATAACTAAAATAACTAACTATCCGCAAATCATGCTAGCTTCCCACGATCTCCATAACGTTCACAAGGGCCAAGGACGTGCGGAATATTGAGGGAATATGCTCCACGAATATCGGCAAAACCAAGTCGATGCACATACTCCTGCAAAACGAGCTCACATACAAGGTAGACAACTGTTAGTGTAAGGATAACAATGAGGATCCTGAATCCTGGTCCTGCAACACATTCTGAGGATCCTAAATTCAAACAGAATTAAGGATCCGTGATCCTGGCAGTACTTGAGGATCCTTGATCCTTAGGATTGGAAAATCCTCCCCTAACAATTGCCCCCAAAATATAAGGAGTAAAACGTAAATTAACAAGTTATATTTTCGATCTTATCTGCAACTAACTAACGGATATATAGCCGTTAGAATTGAACTAGCCGTTGTTGATCTTACGTCATTGAAGTGACAATCCTGCAAAATCATCATTATAAATTCAAGTTAGAGATAAGGGTCAGGAAGCATTTAAATTCGTGCGTTACACCCTTTAAATCCTTATTCGAAGATTGATCAGGTACTTCTCTCTCCCTTCTCTATTCATCTTCTTCCGCTGTTCCTACTTTCTTTAACATCACCCATGGTAGGATAGAGGATCCTTATAGAAGGATCATAGGATAACCCTGTTTCTGTGAGGATAACTGATCCTTTCTTTTTTATTTTGCAACTATCTCTGTCTCTCATATCATTTCATCACCTGCAACAAAGGAGAGGATCGCCGCTTTCTGGAGTCTCGATCCTGCAGTAAGATCATTTCAAGCAAACACCAAGGATTCTCAAGAAGTATCCTCCGGCTCAGTCACAATGTCAAGTAAGTATCCAAGTTTGTATATAATTAAATGTTTAAATGAAAATCAAACAAGAATACTTATATGTTGTTTTGGATTGATAGGCGCTGGAAAATCTTCAAGGTCAGCCACTCGCTTTAGCGTCAGTGATCTCAGCACTGTAGCTCCACGTTCTGGGAAGAAGAAAACTGCTGCTAGCCCCATCGTTCCAATGCCTAAGCCCACTACCTCCAAGGGCAAGGGAGGAAAGAAAAGGAAGGCCACCGAGGCTGAGGATCTGGAAGGCTTGCCTCTCATCCGCCACCAGTTTGAAGAATACTTTGCCGATTTAAGGATCACTGATTCTGCTTGATTATCCTGCCCACTTGAGGATCACGGATCCTGAACTTTACCTTGTCTTTTTTGTAGAAATTCGCCGAGATCCAGATGCTCTTTGATGCATATGTTGAAGAGGCTGAGCAAAAGCATTTGGAGTTCCAAAAGATCTTCCTGGCCAAGGATGAAACCATTTCCTCCCTGGAAAAAGATCTCAATCTGGTAAAGAAGCAGGTGGTCATGGCCCAGATAAACGTTGATCATGAGAAGCATGAGGTGCTGGAGGATGCTAAAGTCTCTGTTGCCATCACCATGTACAACATCAAGCTGCAAATGGCCCAGGAGGCTGAGGATCCTGACTTCGACAGGACCACTTGGGACCAGGAGGGCTGGAAGGCAAAGCTGGCTGAGCTGGACGATGAGGAAGAGGCTACCGAGGTGTTGGCGATTGAGGCAAGTGGTAGCGGGGCTAAGGATCAGGCGGGTGATGCTGATGCTGGTGGTGATGCAGCCAAGGTGTGAGCTGCAGCAATGGGCAATGATGGATTTATCTAGACGCGGCCGGAGCCCATTTTTTTATGATTTAGTAGCGGTTTTTGGTTGTTGATGTTTTTATTTCAAACAATGATGGTCTGTAATAACTAAACAATAGCTATTAAGGTTGAGGATCATGGATCCTTTGAACAATAGGTAGGATAATAGGTGGTGGAGGGATCCTCTGTTTGGGGGATGAAACCACTTGTTATCCTGCCATCTTTTATTTCCTGCACTTTTAAGACCTGTTAACAATGGACACCCTTTGCCAACCCAAGTGGACGGGCCACGTTTTGTTGGTAGAAACTTGGGTTGGCAATTTTGACAACCTTTCAAAGGTTTAACGTTTGGTGAATAAATAAAACTTTAATCTTTTGGCTATTTCTTGTGTTGTTATTATGTATATATTTTATCCTTCAATAGTTGTGATATACTTTGTTTGAATTCATAAGTAAAGAATAAAGGTTTAATAAATCATGTCAAAAAGATTTAGGATATGATCAAGGATCAAATATCCTATAATTGATCAATTCAAAAAAAGTAGTGTAACCTAAGGATCATAAGCCCTGTTGTCAAAGAATAAGGGTCAACTAGATACATAAAGAATAAAATAAAAATGATCAAGGATCATACCTGAGAATCCAAGTTAGGATCCTAAACCTTTAACATTTACAATCAGGATACCCAAAAGACAAACCTTAGTAGAAGGTAAGGATCAAGGATCCCTGGCTGTTTAAGTTAAAAAACCTGAAATGGAACATAACTTGGGACTAAGCCAATATAAGAGAAGAGTTAGCAACTGGGGACAAGCCCAACAATTCTGGGGACAAGCCCAATATACTGGGGACAAGCCTAAAAAACTGGGGACAAGCCCAAAAAACTGGGGACAAGCCCAAAGGATCTTGTGTAAACTGGAGTATGGCCCTCACTGGCGACTATCCAAATTTAGTGACATGAAGATGCCAAAACCTTAGTGTTTTGGTCAAAAATCAAGCAAGGATAATGCAACCAAATCTTTTGTTGTGAGGTGTGATGCTTGAATCAACGAAGAATGTTAAGGATAACTCAGAAATGTAATGAACAAAAGACACAAGGATTTGTACGAGGAAAAAGCCCTTGATCAAGAGTTGATCTCCGGCATAAAAAACCTCGGGTGATGGAAACTACTGATCACCAACTAAGATTAATCAAAAGAAGATTACAACTCGGGATGATAACAAGCTTGTTACAAGGATCACTAGTGTGCAATGTGCAAAAAATGTATGAAATCGTCAAGTAGTGTTTGAGAGCTGATTGAGAGCTGTTACGAGAGTGTGTGTATGCCAAAATTAGCTAAGTGTTCTAACTCAAGCTTGTTATCCCCATTTTAAATTAGAAATAATTAACTAACTAACTATCCACATATAGTGCAAGCTCCCCACGATCTCCATAACGTCCATAAGAGCCAAGCACGTGCGGAATATTGAGGGAATATGCTCCAGGAATTTCGGTGAGACTTGGTCCATTCCTTTGCTCCTGCAAAACAAGCTTACGTACAAGGTAGACAATTGTTAGTACGAGGATAACAATAAGGATCCTAAATCCTGATCCTGCAACACCTGCTAAGGATCCTTAATTCAAACAGAATTGAGGATCCATGATCCTGACAGCACTTGAGGATCCGTGATCCTTAGGATTGGAAAATCCTCCCCTAACACTTAGCTAACATGAAAACGTTAGAAACCTTAGGAACGGATGTATGGTACGTACAATGAATTGGAGACTTTTGTGGATACTCAATCCTTCATTAAGGATACATGAACCTTCTGCAAAACTCAGAATCAAGTGAAAGGAGGATAAAGGATCCATGATCCTTCTCCTTGTATATAGGATAATTAAAGAATGAAATAGTTTGAACAATAGTTTCTAGGGTTGTGGATCATGGATCCTTAGACAATAGGTTGGATAATAGGTGGTGGAGGGATCCTCTGTTTGGGGGATGAAACCACTTGTTATCCTGCCATCTTATATTTCCTGCACTTTTAAGACCTGTTAACAATGGACACCCTTTGCCAACCCAAGTGGACGGGCCACGTATTGCTGGTAGAAACTTGGGTTGGCAATTTTGACAACCTTTAAGGGTTTAACTTTTGTGAATAAATAAAACTTTAACTTTTTGGCTATTTCCCGTGTTGTTATCCTTGTGAATTTTTATTTTTCGACTGTTGTTATATACTTTTTTTAAGTAAAGAAGAAAAGTTCAACAAATCATGTTTAAAAGTTTTAGGATATGATCAAGGATCAAATATCCTATAGTCGATAAATTCAGAAAAGTTATGCAACTTAAGGATCATTAGTTCTGTTGTCAAAGGATAAGGGTCACTTATATGAATAATGAATAAAATCAAAGTGATCAGGATCATACATGAGAATCCAAGTTAGGATCCTAACCCTTTAACATTTATATTCAGGATAACCAAAAGATAAACCTTAGTAAAAGGTAATGATCAGGAATCCTTAGCTGTTTAACTTCAAAAACCTGAAACATAACATAACTTGGGACTAAGCCAATATAAGAGAAGAGTTAGTAACTGGGGACAAGCCCAAAAATTTTGGGGACATGCCCAATAACTAGAGACAAGCCCAAAGGATAACTAGGGACAAGCCCAAAGGATAACTGGGGACAAGCCCAAAGGATAACTGGGGACAAGCCCAAAGGATAACTGGGGACAATCCCAAAGGATAACTGGGGACAAGCCTAAAGGATCTTGTGTAAACTGGAGTATGGCCCTCACTGGCGACTATCCAAACTTAGTGACATGAAAATGCCAAAACCTTAGCTAACGTGAAAACGTTAGAAACCTTAGGAACAGATGTATGGTACGTCTTCCATTATACGTAGGATCCCGGATACAGCTAGTACAATGAAATTGTCAGCCCCTAAAGCGAGTACTGGTCCCATTGCCATGAATTGTACCAGGATCATCGTGCGCTACTGGCGATACTGGGGACAGGCCCAAATAACTAGGGTCAAGCCCAAACAACTGGGTCATGCCCAAATAACTAGGGTCAAGCCCAAATAACTGGGTTCAAGCCCAAATAACTGGATACTACTGTGGATACTCAATCCTTGGTTAAGGATACCTAAACCTCCTGCAAAACTCAGAATCAAGTGAAAGGAGGATAAAGGATCCGGGATCCTTATCCTTGTATATAGGATAATTAAAGAAGGAAATAGATTGAGATTAGATCATTACCAGGATGAGGATCACCTATCTTCTAAGGATCCTTCAAGGATACTTGTTATGAAAGTGGCTAAGGATCATGGATCCTTATCACATGAAGTATTTCTTCAAGTGGACAGCATTCCAAGCTCTTGGTAGCAAATCACCATCCATTGTTAGCAATCGATATGCCCCCTTTCCAGCCTCAGCTTCAATCAAGTAGGGGCCTTCCCACTTTGGTGCCAATTTTCCATCAGCAGGATTTGTGGTATTCTGAAATGCTTTCCTTAATACCATATCGCTAACTTGGAATTTCCTGATCCTGGCATTCTTGTTGTAGGCTCCAGCCATCCTTTGTTGATAACTAGCCTTCCTTATCCTTGTCAAATCCCTGAATTCTTCTATAGTATCCAAGTCTTGAACCAAGTTTTCAGCATTTCCATCAGGATCACGAATGCTTGTTCTTGTAGTAGGAACCGCCATCTCTGTAGGGATCACTGATTCTGCTCCAAATACCAAAGAGAATGGAGTTTGGCCAGTAGCATTCTTAGGAGTTGTCCTATCAGCCCATAGTACATAAGGTAGTTCTTCTGCCCACTTTCCTTTCTTGGATCCAAGCTTCTTCTTCAAATTGTTGATGATGATCTTGTTGGATGATTCTGCCTGACCATTAGCTTGTAGGTGGACTGGTGTTGTTGTTATCATCTTAATCCCCCAGCTGTCACAAATTTATTAGTTCTACTCCCAATAAATTGGGATCCATTATCACAAACAATTTCAGATGGAATACCAAATCTAGTAATAATGTTTCTTTTAATAAAGGATATCACTTCCTTTTCTCTGACTTGAGCAAAGGCTTCAGCCTCTATCCACTTGGAGAAGTAATCAGTCATAGCAAGCATGAGTACGTTTCCACCAGGTGCCTTAGGAAGCTTACCAACTATATCCATTCCCTATCTCATAAATGGCCAAGAAGAGGATATAGGATGTAAGAGCTCTGCTGGTTGGTGAAGGATATTACTATGTCTCTAACAAGGATCACACTTCTTGGCATACGCCACAGCATCCTTCTTCATAGTAGGCCAATAGTATCCTGTCATCAGGATCCTTGAGAATAATGCCCTGCCCCCAGTGTGGTTTCCACAATCTCCTTCATGAAAATCCTTTAGAACTTCTTGGATTTCAGGATCCTCAATGCATCTTAGATATGGACCTGCAAGAGATCGTTTATATAACATGTTATTCAATATTGTGAATTGAGATACCTTAATTTTGAAAGCCCTGGGGTTTTCTCCTGTAGGAATCTCTCCATGTTGTATGTATCTCATGATTGGAAGGATCCATAATCCTGAATGGGATTGTGTATCATCACTAGGGATGATTGCAAAATCTTCTCCTATCTCCATGGCTACATGATCCTCAATAGCGGGGGTTAGGATATGGATAATAGGGATCTTGATATCCTCTGGAATCTTCAAGGATGATCCTAGGTTGGCCAATGCATCAGCTTCTGCATTCTCTTCTCTAGGTACCCGTGTCAAACTAAAGGAAACAAAAGAGAGTGCCAATTCTTTGACTATCTCTAAATATTTGATTAGCTTTTCACCTTTAACAGCATATGATCCATTAAAGTGATTAGTAATTAACAATGAATCTACATGTACCTCAAGATACCTGATCCTCATACGCTTGGCAATTTGCAAACCAGCTATCAAGGCTTCATACTCAGCCTCATTGTTAGTAGTTTGAAACTCACAAGCTATGGAGTGGGGTATTATGCCCCCCTGTGGCGATTTTAGTAGTATTCCAAGTCCTGTTCCTTTGAAATTAGAAGCTCCATCAGTGAAGAGTATCCAAGGATCCTTAATTTCTTCAAGCTGTTGAACTTCTAACTCAGCTTGGCTGAGGATCCCTGATCCTATGAAGACGATGGATTCAGGATCATGAGGATCCATAAGGATTTCTTTCACATCATGTTCTCTTGCCTCCAAGACATCTCTTGGAGGATGCTTTAATTGTTATTGCTCCTTTGGTCTTGAGGCTGGCTTCATTGATGACGTGTAACAATTCTTAGCTTCTTGTTGATCACTCTCAATTTTCACCACTCCCCATGGACTAGGAAGCTTTACACATTGATGATAGGTAGATGGGACTGCCTTCATGTCATGTATCCATGGCCTGCCAAGGATAACATTACAACAGGATAAGCAATCTATAACACAAAATTTTGATAACAATGAAGTCCTTCAATATAGATAGGGAGTTTGATGTCCCCCAATGTATTCTTGGTCTCTCCGCTGAATCCCACAAGAACTGAGGATCTTGGGACAATGTCTGATTCAGGGATGTTCATCTTCTTGAGGACATCAAGCTGAATGATATTTACTGAGCTTCCTCCATCTATCAGGATCATGCGAACAAAATGGTTAGAAATAAACAGAGTAATAACAAGACCATCATGATGAGGATCCTGAACATCAACACGATCATCCTCATCGAAAGTTATAATTTTATCCTTGGTAACAGTGGAGGTCCGGATGGGTCTATCTCCATTATCCATTTTGGTTTCCTTGGCATGTCTTTTGGCTGCTGAAAAGGTAGTACCACAGATGTCTGATCCACCGGATATGAAGTTTATAACTTGTGCATCTGCTGGAGGAGCATGAGCCTTTTCTGGGATCCTTTTGTTGGACTCTGTATGCCCAAGACACATATTAAATTGATTTGGCTAGTACGTTATGATCCAAGTCGAGTCATACCCAAATACAAGCTAGATAAACACTTATATTATTTATTTGTGATATGATCAAACAAATAAATATTAACACTTACAATATTAAGAAATTGGTTTTCTAAATAATTACACTTGAGAAACCAATAAATTATATGGATAATTTATTTTGAGAGAATATTTTATTTTGTTATTTAATGGGTTAAATAACATTTTAAAAGGTTGTATAAAGTCTTGCATTTATGTAGTGTTATATTTATAAAAGTTATAAATATATATATATATATGAACCAAGACTTATATTTTATAAAAGAATTTTTTTTAAATAAAGCTAGGGCCGCCCCCCCCCCCATGGGAACTCACAAAATGGTTTGGTCCAATGGGATGACATGCAATTGTCATAAGCTAGAGAAGATTTGATTGGGTGGTCTAACCAAGACCATTTTGGTCCAATGAAAGAACATGCAAGTTGTCATAATTGCATGGGTTTTGATTGGGACTTGATTATGGCATATTCTCTAAAAGATTATAAAAGATTTAGATGACAAAACAAAAAGAAAGACCTTCCTTTTGTGCTCAAAATTTTCGGCCACATAGTGTGGTGTTCAAAGAATTTTTCAAGTATCATTCAAGTGTTGAAATCCTAGCTACAATCGTAGTGTTTGTTGGAAGCTTGGGGTATACAAGGTTGAGGCCTTCTACACTTGAAGGCAACCATTCAAGAAGTATCATCGATTTCATTTTTATTACTCCAAGAAGGTAGTTTTCTAAACATCCTATGGTTGTGTTTGATAGTATGCATGTTCATATATGGATCCGGGTTTTTGGGATTTTGCTTATAAATGAAATTTATATCTTAAAAGTAACATGTTTTAAATATTATTTCCGCTGCGTTTTTATTTCATAAAGATGAAATTGCTTTGATAAACGTGTTAAAATCCCATCAATGGCATCTAGAGCCGCTTATATGAGTGCATGCTTCAATAGATTAAAAATTTCGGGGTTCGGGTTTGAATAAAACCCTATGGCCGGAAATTTTAATATGGTTATCCTTTGGTTTTCAAGATTATTTTCTAACATGCATAGGGGAATCTTGAAAAATAATTTCATATGGATGATTTGTTTGTTTAGACAAAACTTACCTTTTCGGTTTTTTCTACATAACCGAAAATGGTCATAAAAGGGAACCATTTTATGCTTCTTGTAATTTACATATATATGTGGATATATATTTTGGTCCATATAACCTAGCTATGACCTTGTGTTGAATGATTGTGTTGTGATTTATTTTATTAATTATTCAATGGGTTGTAATAATTATTTTTTTTATTCTTCCATTTGTAAGAAATGTAATTTATTTATTTTCATTTGGTATGTAAAATAAATAGATTCGGTGCATTTTATTTTACTAGAAAAATGTATTAGGATATATTTTGTAAAAGAAGACACACACAAAAAAATGCGGTTTTGGTTTGGGCATATTCGGTCCAAAGAACTTCATGGTTCTCAACGGGATTTTAACCCGATAACCAAAACACATTTTTGAAGTCCAAAGGAGTTTGGAGCTGAATATATAAGAATTTTGGAAGCTCAAAGAAGGTGGAGAAATCACAACACAAGAAGGAGACTTGAAGCATTTGGATACGGGATCAAGTAGGAGTTCAACGACACATCGCTTGTGTCATTTTTCACCCCTTAGGAAGGACCTTTTTGCACACTTATTTCGGCTAACAATTGTTGTCAAAATAGTTGGCTATGGTTATGCACCTATTGTTATGTATGTTATGCTTGTGTGGTTGTTCATTTTATTGTTTAGATGATATGTAGATATGCATGACTTAACAAACTAATAATCAACAACAAGCATAAAATTGGTTCTTGACAAAATCATTAAAATGTTTAATAAAGGTTTTATTAAAAATTAATGATTTTATAATAAAATGGGTTTTATTAAAAAGAACCTTGAAAATATGTTTTCACTAAAGTACCATTGATTTGAATGCATGCAAATGTATGGTACATAATATTTTCTAAACTAGAATTTTGAAATATTGAAAACCCTTTTTATAAAACAAGTCAAACACCATCCTTTTATACAACACTCGAAACACTTGGGAACTCTTATCGTGGGATAAAGGTCACTTAACCACATTTGAGGGAACTTGTATGTTCGAGGTGAGTTTACGATGTTTGTGGGATAAAGGTCACCTAACCACTTATGTGTATAAACTCACATGTGTGTGTAAGTTGGACGACTTGATTTGGAAACCATGAACTTAGGGTCACCGAAGCATGGGGAACAAAGGTGTTGATGGGATTAAACATGCCAACTAAACATAAAGATGTTTAACCGATCCCATATGGCTAGAAATTGCAAAGAGTTGCAATTATCAAACGTTGACTACCTTGTTAATTTAAATAGAGGGATAAAGGTCACCTAACCAATATTTAAATGTAACGTTGGATTCTAGATTTTAATTATTAATTGTATTTAAGACACAAAAGGGTATTAATGATTAAAATATAATAATATCGAAAATACTAAAATTGAACTTGTTAAATTTTGTAGATGGCCGCTAACAATGCAAACCAGACTAACCAAACCGTCTGAAACCTATCACTAAGAACCATCCTTGAAAAGGATCGTTTCAACCATAACAACTTCATGGATTGGTTTCGAAACTTGAGAATCGTTCTCAAGCAAGAGAAGATATCCTATATGTTGGATGATCCTATTCCCGATGAACCTAACGTGGAAGATGTGGAAGCCTACAACGATTGGGTTAAGTATACCGAGGACTCCATGCAAGCCTCATGTCTCATGTTGGGAACTATGATTCCCGGAATTCAAAAGGATTTTGAACATCACGGGGCATACGACATGATTACCCAGTTAAAGGAAATGTTCCTACAATAAGCAAGGGTAGAACGCTTCGAAACTGTTCGGGCGCTTCATGCATGTCGAATGGAGGAAACCCAATCGGTATCATCTTATGTCCTTAAGATGAAAAGCCACATTGATCGCCTCTAAAGGCTAAATTGTCCCGTCTCTAAAGAGTTGGCTATGGATTTGATCCTAAACTCTTTAACAAAGAAATTTGAGAGCTTTGTAATGAATTACAACATGAATGGATGGGACAAGAGCATTGGTGGACTTCATGCAATGCTTAAAATGGCCGAAGCAGGAATGGGCAAAAAGGCTTTACCCGTCCTAGCGATCAATGAAGGAGGCAATAAGAAGTGGCCCCACCCCGACTCTAAAGCAACCTATGCTAAAAGAAAGGGACACGTCAAAGGAAAGGGAAAGGGAAAAGCTAAACCAGAACCCACCAAACCAAAAGAGAAGAAGCAAAAGATTGCTACGAATGACCCATGTTTTGAATGTGGTGAGATAGGACATTGGAAGAGAAATTGTCCGACCTATCTCAAAGAGTTGAAAAACAAGAGGGATGCAGGGAAAACCTCAGGTACTATCTTTATGATACATGTTGAGCTTAACGTTATTTCTTCTAACACATGGGTACTAGATACCGGATGTGGAACTCACATTTTCAATTTGTTGCAGGGGTTCAAAAGAAATAAACATTATAAGAAGGGAGACGCTAGTCTCTTCATGGGCAACAGAGCAAAAGTTGAAGTAGAAGCTCAAGGAGACTACGTTTTAGAACTTCCAAGTGGTTTGGAAGTTATTTTGAAGAATGTTTTGTATGCTCCTAGTTTAACTAGGAACATAACTTCTGTTTCCCTTTTAAGACAATGTGGTTTTTGTTAGGGGTGGATTTCTAAATGACCCGTGATCCTCAATTATTATCCTGCTTGGTGATCCTTACTTCTGTGCCAGTTAGTGATCCTCAGAAGTGCTTCAGGATCAGGATCATGGATCATCCTAAGGATCCTTATACTAATGATTGTCTGCTTTGAATTCGCAATTGTTTTGCAGGAGTATCAATTGGACTTGGTCTTGGCGATATTCCTGGAGTATATTCCTTGAAGTATTCCGCACGTGCTTGGCTGAAAATGGACGTTGTGGAGTCGTGGAGGACTTGCACCATTTACGGACAATTAGTTACTTAGATATTTTCTAATTTAAAAGGGGTAGCGAGCTAATTAGACAACACTTCTTGGCTATTTTTGGCTACACACACACTCATACAACTGCTCTCATAAATTTCGCTAACACACTTGGCGATTACACACATTTTTATACACGATACACTATAGTGATCCTTGTACTTAGTTCGCTATCATCCGAAGTTGTAACAGATTGTTTATTTAATTTAAGTTGGTGATCGGTAGTTTCCATCACCCGGGGTTTTTTGTGCCGGAGATCAACTCTTGATCAAGGGCTTTTTCCCCGTATAAATCTTCATGTCATTTGTTCATCATATTTCATAGTGATCCTTATTATTGCATTATCCTCGTCTGATTTTTGACCAAAACAGTTTGGCGCCCACCGTGGGGCAATTGGTGCTTCATTCCTAAGAAATTCTCATTTTTGTGATCATTTCGGTTCGTTACATCCAAGCAGATGGCTTCGTCATCAAAGAACACCTCCAGTGCGATGTCTGCAGTCAATTCATCCCAGGGCATTCCACCATTGCCTCCACCACCTTCTGGACCTCAGAAAAATGCCGAGAAGAAACCAACTCCCATTTTCTCAAAACCTCCAACTTCTTCTGCTTCTTATACTCCCACTACTAGTGACTTGTTTACTCTGATTTTGCAGATGAAGGAGCATATACAGCAGCAGGATAAGACCAATGAAAGGATTCTCAGAGAGATTGGAGACATCAAGAAACAGAAGAGATCGGCAGAGGATCATTCCCCACTGATGCCCAGATCTTTGAATTTCGATACTCCGGTTATAACTTCTCACCCTTCAGTGGTTCCAGACGTTCAATATGTGGGAGGACCAAAAGGAGTGCATTATGGATCATCAGCAATGACTCAGGCTTCAGGGTTACACTTCCAACCAGCAGGATCCCATCCTCAGCATATAGGATCCTTCGCCAGCTCAGGAGGATACTCAGGAGCGCAGCAGATTCAAGGGTTCTGGCCGTTTCAAGGATCCTCCCAGGTCCAAGGATCCTCCCAGGTTCAAGGATCCTCTCAGGTTCAAGGATCCTTCTATGTTCCAGGATCCTCACAGGTTTAAGGATCCTCTTAGTTTCAAGGATCCTCCCAGATTCAAGGATCCTCCTACGTCCCAGGATCCTCACAGGTTCAAGGATCCTCTCAGTTTCATGGATCCTTAAGGAGTTTGCAATCAGGGAATTCCGATATCCATCAGGGAGATTTCATTCCAATGCAGACCATTGCTTCTACTGGTCCATCGGTCATTCCAGAGCCCCAACAATATGGATTCACATCCGCTCTTCCTAATTTGAATCCAATGGGAGGTAACATTTTCAATAATTCTTATACCACTAACCATGGCCTTATGCAGGATACAGGTATTAATCATGCCATGGCCAGAGAACTGCAAAAGTTAAAGGATATGATATCAAGTGTCCCAGGAGTGGTCAAACCCATCCCGGAGATTGCAGATGGGAGCCACAAGATATCTCATTTTGCACCACCAATCTGTGATGCTAAGATACCCAAGAGGTTCCATGTGCCTACTATGAAGTTGTATGACGGTTCAACAGATCCTGAAGAACACATAGCACAATACAGGGAAAGGATGGAGATCAATCCCATCCCAGAAAGGTTAAAGGAAGCATGTCTGTGCAAGGGATTTGGATCCACTCTTACTGGATCGGCTCTTAAATGGCTGCTAAGTCTTCCCCCTTACTCTATTACCTCGTTTGCTAATCTAGTTAACCTATTTAATAACCAGTTTTCTTGTAGTAGAAAATTTGAGCGTTTAACTAGTGATCTGTATAGGATAACCCAAGGTCATAATGAATCCTTAAGGGATTATATCACTAAATTTAGTAAAGAATCCTTAGATATCCCTAACCTGGATATAGCTACGGCTGTTGAAGCCTTTAAAATGGGATTGCTTAGGGATTCGTTATTCTATGATGATCTTGTTATGACACCATGCAGGAATCTAGACGAGGTAAGAACCCGGGCCCTTAGGTTTATCCGGCTAGAGGATGACAAAAGGATCCAGGAGAGGTTAGCAGGATCCTCAAAGCAAGAGAAGCAAGGATCCTCATTCAAGAACAACAAGTTCAGATCCTATAACAAACCTGATAACCAGAATGTGCATGCTATTGAACAAGAAGAGGATGATGAGGATTATCCTCCAATTTCCGAATATTGCTTTTCTGTTGATAACAATGAACTAATCCTTGCGATGCAGAATTTAGGTGATAAAGCTAGATGGCCCAGGAAAAATGATAGACCAGCTGCAACTAAAGACAAGTCAAAGTGGTGCGCATATCATGAAGATTTTGGGCATCTCACAGAAGAATGCATCGCACTGAGAAAAGAAATTGGATACTTGTTGAGCAAGGGGCACTTGAAAGAATTATTGGGGGGAAAGAAGTCAAGGACTCAGGATCCTGAAAGGATCCCAGAGAAAGCTCCAGCCCCTCCAGCAGATGCACAAGTTATAAACTTTATTTCTGGAGGATCAGACATTTGTGGAACATCCTTCTCTGCAGCTAAAATACATGCAAAGGAAACCAAGATGGATAATGGAGATAGACCCATTCGAACATCCAGTGTCTCCGAAGGAAAAGTTATAACCTTTGATGAGGATGATCGTGTTGACATTCAGGATCCTCATCATGATGGTTTGGTTATCACTCTTTTTATTTCTAACCATTTTGTTCGCAGGATCCTTATAGACGGAGGAAGCTCTGTGAACATTATCCAGCTTGATGTCCTCAAGAAGATGAATATTCCTGAATCCGATATCATACCAAGATCCTCTGTGCTCGTGGGATTCAGTGGCGAGACTAAGAATACTCTGGGGGACATTAAACTCCCAATCTATATCGAAGGCCTACATTCTTACCAAAAGTTTTGTGTTATTGACTGTTTATCTTGTTGTAATGTTATCCTTGGCAGGCCTTGGATACATGACATGAAGGCAGTCCCATCCACTTATCATCAATGTGTGAAGCTACCTAGTCCTTGGGGAATAGTGAAGATTGATAGTGATCAACAAGAGGCTAAGAACTGCTACACCTCATCAATGAAACCAGCCTCAAAGTCAAGGGAGCAATAGCAATTAAAGCATCCTCCAAGGGATGTCTTGGAGGCAAGAGAACAGGATGTGGTAGAAATCCTTATGGATCCTGATGATCCTGAATCTAAAGTTTATATAGGATCAGGGATCCTTGGCGAAATAAAGGAAGACCTCATATCCTTCCTCAAAAGGAGAAAGAATACCTTTGCATGGAAACACGAAGACATGACAGGTATATCTAAAGATATAATCACTCACAAACTTGGCATTGATAGGTCCTTCAAACCAATCCATCAAAAGAGGAGGAAATTTGCACCAGAAAGAAATGCCATTATCCAGGAGGAGGTAGAGAAATTACTCCGAGCAGGTATGATTAGAGAGGTCAAGTATCCAAGATGGTTGGCCAATGTGGTTGTTGTTCAAAAGAAAAACGGAAAGTGGAGGGTATGTGTCGATTTCACCGATTTAAATAAGGCATGTCCCAAGGATCCTTTCCCATTACCCCACATTGACTCCATGGTGGATGCAACTGCGGGTCATGAACTGTTAACTTTTATGGATGCTTCATCTGGATTTCAACAAATTCAGATGGAACCATCCGATCAAGAGGATACAGCCTTTATGACTCCAACTGGTATATACTGTTATATTGCTATGCCATTCGGACTAAGAAATGCAGGTGCAACTTCTCAAAGGCTAGTGAATATGATGTTCAAGGATCAGATTGGACAAACTATGGAGGTTTACATAGACGATATGGTGGTAAAATCAAAAAAGGCTGAGGATCACCTAAGAGACTTGGAAGAAGCTTTCAATATCCTTGATAAATACAATATGAAACTTAATCCTTCTATGTGTCATTTTGGTGTAAAGGCAGGTAAATTCTTAGGATATATGGTGACAAAGAGAGGCATTGAAGCCAGTCCAGAACAAATCAAAGCTATAGTGAACATCAAGTCCCCTGCCAATGCTAAGGATGTTCAGAGGTTAACAGGCAGGATTGCAGCTTTAAACAGATTCATATCCAAATCCTCAGAAAAGTGCAAGGAATTCTATGATATCCTAAGAAAGAACAAGAAATTCGAGTGGACTGAGAAGCATGAAAATGCCTTAAAAGCTCTTAAGGATTACCTATCCTCAGCCCCAGCCTTGATGAAACCAGAAAAGGGAGATGTGTTATCCTTATACTTGGCGGTATCCTCAAAAGCAGTAAGTGCAGTCCCTGTTAAGGATCACCAAGGTACACAACATCCTGTCTATTATGTCAGTAAGAGTTTACTTGATGCTGAATCCAGGTATTCACACTTAGAAAAACTTATCCTTGCATTAATTATGGCATCTACTAAATTGAGACATTATTTTGAAACTCATGCCATTATCGTCAAAACTAATTTTCCAATTAAGAATGTCCTCAGGAAACCTGAAATGTCAGGAAGGATGGCCAAGTGGGCAGTGAAGCTTAGTGCATATGACATAAGATATGAGCCCAGGACAGCCATTAAATCCCAAGCATTAGCCGACTTTTTGGCAGATTTCAGTAGCGATTTACAAAAGGAAGCTGAGTTAGAAGTCCAGCAGCTAGAGGAGACCAAGGATCCTTGGATACTCTATACTGATGGATCCTCAAATGTCAAAGGAACAGGGCTTGGAATACTACTAAAATCACCACAGGGGGACATAATACCCCACTCTATAGCCTGTGAGTTCCAAACCACTAACAATGAGGCTGAATATGAAGCCTTGATAGCTGGTTTGCAAATTGCTAAGCACATGAGGATCAGGTATCTTGAGGTACTTGTAGATTCTTTGTTAATCACTAATCACTTTAATGGATCCTATGCTGTTAAAGGTGAAAAGTTAACCAAATATTTGGAGATAGTCAAAGAATTGGCACTCTCTTTTGTATCCTTTAGTTTGACACAGGTACCAAGGGAAGAGAATGCAGAGGCAGATGCATTAGCCAATTTAGGATCATCCTTGAAGATCCCGGAGGATATAAGTATCCCCATTATCCATATCCTGGCTCCCGCCATCGAGGATCGCGTGGCTATGGAAATAGGAGAGGATTCTGCAATTATCCCTAGTGAGGATACTCAAACTCATCCAGGATCATGGATCCTCCCAATCATGAGATACTTACAACATGGAGAGATTCCTACAGGAGAAAACCCTAGGGCTTTCAAAATTAAGGTATCTCAATTCACAATTTTAAATAATATGTTGTATAAACGATCTCTTGCAGGACCATATTTAAGATGCATTGAGGATCCTGAAATCCAAGAAGTTTTAAAAGACTTCCATGAAGGAGATTGTGGAAACCACACTGGGGGCAGGGCATTATTCTCAAGGATCCTGAGGACAAGATACTATTGGCCAACTATGAAGAGAGATGCTGTGGAGTATGCTAAGAAATGTGATCCTTGTCAGAGATACATCAATATCCTTCATCAACCGGCTGAATTATTGCATCCTATATCTTCCACTTGGCCATTCATGAGATGGGGCATGGATATAGTTGGTAAGCTCCCTAAGACACCTGGTGGAAAAGTGTTCATGCTTGCTATGACTGATTACTTCTCCAAGTGGATAGAGGCTGAAGCTTTTGCCCAAGTCAGAGAAAAGGAAGTTATATCCTTCATCAAAAGAAATATTATAACTAGATTTGGTATTCCTTCTGAAATTATATGTGATAATGGTTCCCAATTCATTGGGGGCAGAACTACTAACTTTTGTGACAGCTGGGGGATTAAGATGATAACATCAACACCAGTCCACCCACAAGCTAATGGTCAGGCAGAATCCCCCAATAAGATCATCATCAACAATTTGAAGAAGAAGCTTGGATCCAAGAAAGGGAAATGGGCAGAAGAACTACCTTATGTGCTTTGGGCTGATAGGACAACCCCTAAGAATGCTACAGGCCAAACTCCATTCTCTTTGGTATTTGGGGCAGAATCAGTGATCCCTACAGAAATGGTGGTTCCAACTGCTAGAACAAGTATTTGTGATCCTGAAGAAAATGATGAGAACTTGGTTCAAGACCTGGATACTATAGAAGAAATCAGAGATTTGGCAAGGATAAGGATGGCCAGTTATCAGCAAAGGATGGCTGGAGCCTACAACAAAAATGTCAGGATCAAGAAATTCCAAGTTGGTGATATGGTACTAAGGAAAGCATATCAGAATACTACCAATCCTGCTGATGGAAAGTTGGCACCAAAATGGGAAGGCCCTTACTTGATTGAAGCTGAGGCAGGAAAGGGGGCTTATCGATTGCTGACAATGGAAGGTGATTTGCTACCTAGAGCCTGGAATGCTGTCCATTTGAAGAAATACTTCATGTGATAAGGATCCATGATCCTCACAAGATAAATATCCTTAAAGGATCCTTAAAGCACAGATGATCCTCATTTGGGTAACATTCTAATCTTAAAAAATTTCATTTCCTTACTTTTTCACAAAAGGATAAGGATCCTGCATCCTTTATCCTCCTTTCACGTGATTTTGAGTTTTGAAGGTCAGGTACTCTTAACAAAAGGATGATTATCCACAAAAGCAACCAGTTACTTGGGTTTGACCCCAGTTGTTTGGGCTTGACCCCAGTTCCGCCAGTAACGCATGATGATCCTGGTATAGTTCATGGCAGTGGGACCAGTACTCGTTTTAGGGGCTGATAATTCCATTGTACTGGCTATACCTAGGATCCTACGTATAATGGTAGACGTACCATACATCCGTTCTTAAGGTTTCTAACGTTTTCACGTTTGCTAAGGTTTTGGCATTTTCATGCCACTAAGTTTGGATAGTCGCCAGTTAGGGCCATACTCCAGTTCACACACGATCCTTGGGCTTGTCCCCAGTTATCCTTGGGCTTGTCCCCAGTTATCCTTTGGGCTTGTCCCCAGTTGCTAACTTTTATCTTATAATGGCTTAGTCCCAAGTTATGTTCTATTTCAGGTCTTCGGAGTTAAACAACTAAGGATCCTTAATCCTTACTTCTTACTAAGGTTTGTCTTATGGTTATTCTGGTTATAACATTAAGGGTTAAGATCCTAACTTAGATCCTCAGGTATGATCCTTAACTATTTTGATTTTATTCATTGATTATTTGAATAACCCTAATACTTTGACAACTGAATTCATGATCCTTAAAATATACTACTTTTTGGAAATTTTCAACTATAGAATATTTGATCCTGAATCATATCCTAAATATTTTCTTTATCTAATTTGTTTAACTTTTCTTACACAGACAAGTGTACATCAAAACAATTGAAAAATAAAATAACAACAAGGATATCAACACAGGATATAGCCAAAAAGTTAAAGTCATTTTATTCACAAAAGCTTAAACCCTTTTAAGGTTGTCAAAATTACCTACCCCGAGCATCTACTAGCAATACGTGGCCCGTCCACTGGGGTAGGTAAAGGGTGTCCATTGTTCATAGGTTTTTCAAGTGCAGGAATCAAAAGACGGCAGGATCACATTGGCTTCATCCGCCAAACAGAGGATCCCTCCACCATTTGTAATCCTGCCTATTGTTCAAAGGATCATCCATGATCCTCAACCCTAGTTACTATTGTTTGAGTACAGACGAACCATTGTTCAATCAAAACATCATCAAAAGAAAAAACTACTACCAAATTTAAAAATTGGGCTCCGGCTACGTCTAGGAATGTCCATCATCGCCCAATCATGCAGCCTACACCTTCGCTGCATCTTCATCCCCTCCAGCTTCGGTATCCTTCACCAGATCCTTTCCACTGCTTCCAGCCTCAATCGCCAAAACCTCCTCAGCCTCCTCATCATCCTCCAGATCAGCTAACCTCGCCTTCCAGCCCTCAACATCCCAGCTGCTTCTGTTGAAGTCAGAATCTTGAGCCTCCTCGGCCATCTTCAGTTTTGTCTTGTACATTGTGATGGCAGCAGAGACCTTTGCACCTTCTATGAGATCATGTTTCTCGTAGTCAATGTCGATCAAGATCTTAGCTGTCTTAGTCTTGGCGTCTTGAAGGGCTTTTTCGAGATCAGCGATCTTAAGATCCTTGAGCACTGCAACTTGTTGGAGGTCAGCAATCTTCTTATCCAGCTCCTCAACACTCCCCACGTAGTCTTCAATCTCAGCAAATTTCTGCAAAAAAGACAAAGTAGTTCAAGATCAGGTGATCCTCAAATAAGTAGGATATTTAGGCAGAATTGGTGATCCTCACGTCATTGAAGTATTCAAGGAACTGGTGGCGGATCAGTGGCAGGCCTTGTAGGTCCTCTATCTCAGAGTTTTTCCTCTTCTTGCCACCCCTTCCTTTAGTGGGTGCCTTGGGGATGGAGACACTAGGGCTGGCAATGGCCTTCTTCTTTCTGGATCGAACAGTGTCAAGGTCGGCCATGTTGAACTGGGAGGCAGGCTTGGAAGCTTTTCCGGCACCTACACATTCAGAGCAAGATAAGTATCCTTACCCTATTCTTATTTAACTATTTATTTAAATCTTTAACTATATAAAAAGCAAGATACTTACTTGACATGGTGACTGAGCCTGAGGATACCTCTTGAGAATCCTGGGTGATTGTCTTAAACGATCTTGTTTCAGGACCGAGTCTTCTAAAAATAGCAAGCCTTTCCTTAGTATCAGGAGATGGTGACAGCTGCATAACATAAAACAAAAGGGAATTAGTGATCCTATCACAAGAGCAAGATTACCTGGTGATCCTTCTCAGGATCCTCTATCCTACCATGGGTGGACCACTTCCTTGGTAGATCCTCTCCGTTTGGAATGGTATCCCTTCTGACAAAGAAAAAGCGTCGTTTCCAGTTTGTATCGTTCTTGGTGGCCTTAAAAATGGGATGTTCTTCGCCAGGTTTTCGCTTAAACAGATATCGGTGGGATCCAAATGTCGTGAGATCATACATCTCTGCCAGTTCCGACATTCCTAAATCAATCCCTTCCTGCTCTATGATCCTTTCAAGGGTATATAGGACCCTCCAGATCATCGGCATAATGATCCCCATTTAAATGTAACGTTGGATTCTATGGTGAATGGGGTAACCGGAAAGGCAACCCATGTCTCAGAAATGTAATCGCTCAGAACAGTGGGATCAAAGGGTTTGAAAAAGGCGTTCGCCGGAAAGCAGTGCCGGATCTTATCTACTTGTGCATCGTTAAAGCAGCACCTCTCATTCGCTGAGTCTTTGATGATCCCTTGACTCTTCAAGGGGCTATCCTTCTGGTGATCCTTGGTGGGGGTGGACCGGAGCATCATTCTTAACGTGATGTTGGTAAAGAAAGAAAAACAGAGTAAGAGAAGGAGAAGTAGGAAAAGAGATACCTGATTGATCTTCGGCTGAGAATTTAAAGGGAAGTTCTCTTGGATTTAAATGCAAATTGATCCTATCTCTAACTCCTATTTATAATGATGATTTGCAGGATTGTCACTTCGGTGACGTCAGGTTTGCAACGGCTAGTCCGTCTTCAACGGCTAGTTATCCGTTAGTTTGTTGCAGATAAGATCAACAAAATACAACTTGTTTATTTACAATATAACTCCTTATATTTTGGGGGCAATTGTTAGGGGTGGATTTCTAAATGACCCGTGATCCTCAATTATTATCCTGCTTGGTGATCCTTACTTCTGTGCCAGTTAGTGATCCTCAGAAGTGCTTCAGGATCAGGATCATGGATCATCCTAAGGATCCTTATACTAATGATTGTCTGCTTTGAATTCGCAATTGTTTTGCAGGAGTATCAATTGGACTTGGTCTTGGCGATATTCCTGGAGTATATTCCTTGAAGTATTCCGCACGTGCTTGGCTGAAAATGGACGTTGTGGAGTCGTGGAGGACTTGCACCATTTATAGACAATTAGTTACTTAGATATTTTCTAATTTAAAAGGGGCAGCGAGCTAATTAGACAACACTTCTTGGCTATTTTTGGCTTCACACACACTCACACAACTGCTCTCATCAATTTCGCTAACACACTTGGCGATTACACACATTTTTATACACGATACACTATAGTGATCCTTGTACTTAGCTCGCTATCATCCGAAGTTGTAACATATTGTTTATTTAATTTAAGTTGGTGATCGGTAGTTTCCATCACCCGGGGTTTTTTGTGCCGGAGATCAACTCTTGATCAAGGGCTTTTTCCCCGTATAAATCTTCGTGTCATTTGTTCATCATATTTCATAGTGATCCTTATTATTGTTCATCAATTCAAGCATCATACCCCATAACAAAGAGTTTGATTGCATTATCCTCGTCTGATTTTTGACCAAAACAGTTTTAATTTCAAATTTGTTAACCAAGACATTTATGTTTCTATGCATGATGTGTTTTACTTTAAGGCTATGTCTTTAAATGGTATTTATGAATTAGATCATGATAACGCATCATACGATAGCTCAATGTACCAAGTAATCAACAAGAAACTCAAAATGGATTTGAGTGATTCATATCTTTGGCATTGTCGCCTTGGACATATAAGCAAGAATCGCATGCATACACTTCAGAAAAATGGTCTTTTGAATACAAATGAAGATAATTCATTTGATGTATGTGAATCTTGTTTACAAGGCAAAATGACCAAGACACCCTTTAGTGGAACTTTTGAAAGGGCAAAAGACTTACTAGGTATCATACATTCAGATGTATGTGGTCCTTTTAAGCCGATGACTAGGAATGGTGAAAGATACTTCATTACCTTTATCGACGACTATAGTCGTTATGGTTATGTGTACTTACTAAGACACAAGGATGAAGCATTTGAAATGTTCAAAGACTTCAAAAGTGAAGTAGAAAATCAACTCAAGAAAACAATCAAAGTCCTTCGTACCGATAGAGGAGGTGAATACCTTAGTGGTGCCTTTCAAGATCATCTTAGAAGTTATGGGATTATCTCACAACTTACTCCACCTGGAACACCACAACACAATGGTGTGTCTGAAAGGAGAAATCGAACTCTATTAGATATGGTTCGATCTATGATGGCTAGAAGCACATTACCTCTATCATTTTGGGGTTACGCTTTGCTCTTCGCGGTTCGTATACTAAATATGGCCCCAACCAAGAAAGTGGAAAAGACACCTTTTGAAATATGGCATGGAAACCCTCCATCATTATCATTCTTAAGGGTTTGGGGTTGTGAAGCTTATGTTAAGCAATACACTCCAAACAAATTGGAAGTCCGATCTACTAAGTGTATCTTTGTAGGATATCCTAAAGATGATATTGGATATTATTTCTACGATCCAACCGAGCAAAAGTATTTGTTGCTCGAAAGGGTAAGTTCTTGGAAGCTAAGTTCCTTATAGAAGGAACTAGTGATAGAACAGTGGAACTTGAGAAGGATCAAGAACCACAAGACGATACACGTTTGGTTGATACTAGCACTCAACAAGAGGTTGTTGAAAATGATCAAGAGGTTGATCAAAACACACAAAATGTTCGCAGATCTGGTAGAATTAGTAATCCACCTGAAAGATATGGATTTTTCATGGATGGATGCTACGTGGTAGATTCAGATGAACCAACCACATACCATGATGCAATGTCAAAATCCGATTGTGACAAATGGCTTGAAGCCATGAACATAGAGATGCAATCCATCTATGACAACCAAGTTTGGGAATTGGTTGTGCCACCTCTCAACTCCAAAGTAGTTGGAAGTAAGTGGGTTTTCAAGAAGAAAACAGATATACATGGTAACTTGGATACTTACAAAGCAAGACTTGTAGCAAAAGGTTTCAATCAAACTTAAGGGATTGATTATGATGAGACCTTCTCGCCTGTGGCGATGCTAAAGTCAATCAGGATATTATTTGCCATAGCTGCATATTATGACTATAAGATCTGGCAATTGGATGTCAAAACGGCATTTCTTAATGGATATCTTGATGAAGATGTCTATATGGTTCAGCCTAAAGGTTTTGTCGATCCAAAACATCCTGACAAAGTATGCAAGTTAAAGAAGTCAATCTATGGATTGAAACAAGCATCTAGAAGTTGGAATCACCGTTTTGATGAAGAAATTAAGAATTTTGGATTCATCAAGAACGGTGATGAAGCTTGTGTGTATAAGAAAGCTAGTGGGAGCATCATCACTTTCTTAGTACTGTATGTCAATGACATTCTACTATTTGGGAATGACATTCCAACCATGGAAGGTGTAAAAGCTTGGCTTGGAAGTTGTTTTTCCATTAAGGATCTTGGTGAAGTAGCCTACATTCTGGGAATAAAGGTCTATAGGGATAGATCAAGGCGCTTGATAGGTTTAAACCAAAGTGCATACATTGACAAAGTCTTGAATAGGTTCCAAATGGAGAACTCAAAGAGAGGTTTTGTACCTATTCAAAAGGGGACAATATTGAATACATCTCAATGTCCAAGATCAAAGGATGAGCAAGAGAAAATGAAAAGAATCCCATATGCGACAGCTATAGGATCCATCATGTATGCAATGATATGCACCAGACCGGACGTCTCATGCGCCTTGAGCATGACGAGTAGATACCAGCAAAATCCAGGTAACAGTCATTGGATGGCTGTTAAAAGCATATTGAAATATCTTAGGAGGACTAAGGATATGTTCTTAATATATGGATCTGGTGAGGAGGAGCTCGTTGTAAAGGGTTACACGAACGCGAGTTTCCAAAACGATCGAAGTGATTCTCGATAACAATCGGGGTATGTCTTCATTTTAAATGGTGGAGCAGTCTCCTGGAAAAGCTCAAAACAAAACGTAGTAGCATTGTCCACTACAGAATCAGAATACATCGCCGCTTCATTGGCAACCCAAGAAGCTGCATGGTTGAAGAAATTCATAGCTGACCTAGGGGTGGTTCCTACCATTCAAGACCCCCTAGAGATCTTTTGTGATAACGAGGGTGCGATTGCACAAATCAAGGAACCTCGTGCTCACCAAAAGACTAGACATATCGAGCGGAGATTCAACTACATAAGGGATGAAGTTGAAAAAGGAAAGATATGTATCCGCCAAGTTCACAACGATCAAAACATTGCGGATCCACTCACGAAGCTCCTTGACAGGGAAAAACATGAGGGTCATACATGTTCCTTAGGACTTCGATATTCTAGTGATTGGATTTGATCTATTTTTGTATTTGGATATTGAAAGAAATGTTAATTTAACTCTTTTATGGTATTTTGAGTTACGTTTCATATTAGCATGTTTAAATCCGTGAATAAGTTAATTATTCTAAATGTCCGTAGTCGATCATAATTGTGGGAACAAATATGAATGTAAGACTATTATGAACTTGGATTGGTGGATATTCATTTAGAATGAATATAGAGCAAAGTGTTACTGCCAAAGTTCATAGATATTTGTGGGATATAAATATTGGACTGACTCGCTCTCAAATATTACTGCATGGAGTTAATTGTGATTGATCATAAGTAAATTTGAGTAAAGGAGAATATCATAGTATCCTCTGACCTGAGATACATATTGGGTCTTGATATTCACCAAGTACTATACCTTGACCTAGTTCTTCGTTGTCTGTAATATGGCAGTACATAAGGCTAAACCTAGGTATGGTACAAGGTGATTGTGAGAGCCGTATGTAGTCAAGAAGGGATTTGTTCCTCTTATTCGTTGAGAGTAAGATATCTAAGGCCTGCTAAAGTTAAATCAACAGAGAGTGATCACTCTATGTCTCTGGATTTAACATGACATCTGTAACGAAAGGATAAAATGATAGATTCACCTAAATCATGTTCAAGTAAGGGACTTGAAAGGGATGATGTTATTGAATGGAAAATATAGTCATACGTATTGGGAGTAGTAAACCGTAGTTAGGCGTCATTTGCTGCTTGCATCAATCTTCTATGTATCTTGTGCAAGTGGGAGATTGTTGGACTCTGTATGCCCAAGACACATATTAAATTGATGTGGCTAGTACGTTATGATCCAAGTCGAGTCATACCCAAATACAAGCTAGACAAACACTTATATTATTTATTTGTGATATGATCAAACAAATAAATATTAACACTTACAATATTTAGAAATTGGTTTTCTAAATAATTACACTTGAGAAACCAATAAATTATATGGATAATTTATTTTGAGAGAATATTTTATTTTGTTATTTAATGGGTTAAATAACATTTTAAAAGGTTGTATAAAGTCTTGCATTTATGTAGTGTTATATTTATAAAAGTTATAAATATATATATATGAACCAAGACTTAAATTTTATAAAAGAATTTTTTTTAAATAAAGCTAGGGCCCCCCCCCCCCCCCCATGGGAACTCACAAAATGGTTTGGTCCAATGGGATGACATGCAATTGTCATAAGCTAGAGAAGATTTGATTGGGTGGTCTAACCAAGACCATTTTGGTCCAATGAAAGAACATGCAAGTTGTCATAATTGCATGGGTTTTGATTGGGACTTGATTATGGCATATTCTCTAAAAGATTATAAAAGATTTAGATGACAAAACAAAAAGAAAGACCTTCCTTTTGTGCTCAAAATTTTTGGCCACATAGTGTGGTGTTCAAAGAATTTTTCAAGTATCATTCAAGTGTTGAAATCCTAGCTACAATCGTAGTGTTTGTTGGAAGCTTGGGGTATACAAGCTTGAGGCCTTCTACACTTGAAGGCAACCATTCAAGAAGTATCATCCGTTTCATTCTTATTACTCCAAGAAGGTAGTTTTCTAAACATCCTATGGTTGTGTTTCATAGTATGCATGTTCATATATGGATCCGGGTTTTTGGGATTTTGCTTATAAATGAAATTTATATCTTAAAAGTAACATGTTTTAAATATTATTTCCGCTGCGTTTTTATTTCATAAAGATGAAATTGCTTTGATAAACATGTTAAAATCCCATCACCTTTCAGGATCCTGGATCCTTGACTTCTTTCGTCCCAAAAGTTCCTTCAAGTGCCCCTTGCTTAACAAGTAACCAATTTCTTTTCTAAGTGCAATACACTCTTCAGTGAGATGTCCGAAATCCTCATGATATGCACACCATTTGGACTTGTCTTTTGTTGCGGCTGGTTTATCACTTTTCCTTGGCCATCTTGCTTTCTCACCTAGATTCTGCATTGCAAGAATTAGTTCATTGTTATCAACAGAAAAACAGTATTCAGAAATTGGAGGATAATCCTCATCATCCACTTCTTGTTCTACTGCATGCACATTCTGGTTATCAGACTTGTTATAGGACTTGAATTTGTTATTCTTGAAGTAGGATCCTTGCTTTTCCTGTTTCGAGGATCCTGTCAGTCTCTCCTGGATCCTTTTATCATCCTCTAATCGGATGAATCTAAGGGCCCTGGTTCTCACTTCATCAAGATTCCTGCATGGGGTCTTAACAAGATCATCATAGAATAATGAATCCCTAAGCAAACCCATTTTAAAGGCTTCCACAGCCGTAGCTATATCTAGGTTAGGAATGTCTAAGGATTCTTTACTAAATTTAGTGATATAATCTTTAAGTGATTCATTTTGACCTTGTGTTACCCATTATAAATCACTAGTTAATCGTTCAAATTTTCTGCTACATGAGAACTGACTATTAAACAGGTTAACTAGATTAGCAAATGAAATAACGGAGTAAGGGGGAAGACTTAGCAGCCATTTAAGAGCAGATCCTGTAAGTGTGGATCCGAAACCCTTGCATAGACATGCTTATTTTAACCTCTCTGGGATGGGGTTGATCTCCTTCCTTTCTCTATATTGAGCTACATGTTCTTTTGGATCCGTTGAACCATCATACAGCTTCATAGTTGGTATCTGAAACCTTTTGGGTATCTCAGCAACACAAATAGGTGGTGCAAAACGAGATATCCTATGGCTCCCATCTGCAATTTCAGCAGTGGGCTTAACCACTCCTGGAAAGCTGGATATCATATCCTTCAGCTTCTGTAACTCCCTAGCCATAGATTGATTGATACCTGTATCCTGCATAAAGCCATGGTTAGTGGTATAAGAATTATTGAAAGTGTTACCTCCCAAAGGATTCAAGTTTGGAATCGCAGATGTGAATCCATATTTACGGGATTCTGGTATGATTGAAGGACCAGAAGAGGCAATGGTCTGCATTGGAATGAAGTCTCCTTGATGAACATCTGTGCTTGGGGGTTATACACTTCTTAATCCAATGGTCTACTTTGGTACTGGATATCTGGAACTGCAGACTATAGGGCAGTTACGGCTGGAGTGTCGAAATTCAGTGATCTAGGTATCAGAGGAGAGTGATCCTACCCCGATCTCTTCTGTTTCTTGATGTCACCGATTTCCCGGAGGATCCTTTCGTTGGTTTTGTCCTGCTCTTGTATGTGATCCCTCATCTGCAAAATCAGAGTAAAAAGATCATTAGTAGTAGGATTAGAAGAAACAGAAGAAGTTGGTGGTTTTGGAAAAATGGGGCTTTGTCTCTTTGCGGCATTTTCAGCATTCTTCTGGGATCCAGAAGGTGGTGGAGGCAAAGGAGAAACGCCATGTGAAGAACTCATTGCCGGCATTGAACAGGAAGTGTTTTTTGATGAAGAAGCCATCTGCTTGGTTGTAATGAACCGAAATGATCACAGAAACGAAGGTTTCTTAGGGATGAAGCACCAATTGCCCCATGGTGGGCGCCAAACTGTTTTGGTCAAAAATCAAGCAAGGATAATGCAACCAAATCTTTTGTTGTGAGGTGTGATGCTTGAATCAATGAACAATGTTAAGGATAACTCAGAAATGTAATGAACAAAAGACACAAGGATTTGTATGAGGAAAAAGCCCTTGATCAAGAGTTGATCTCCGGCATAAAAAACCTCGGGTGATGGAAACTACCGATCACCAACTAAGATTAATGAAAAGAAGATTACAACTCAGGATGATAACAAGCTTGTTACAAGGATCACTAGTGTGCAATGTGCAAAAAATGTATGAAATCACCAAGTAGTGTTTGAGAGCTGATTGAGAGCTGTTACGAGAGTGTGTGTATGCCAAAATTAGCTAAGTGTTCTAACTCAAGCTTGTTATCCCCATTTTAAATTAGAAATAACTAAACTAACTATCCGCAAATAGTGCAAGCTCCCCACGATCTCCATAACGTCCATAAGAGCCAAGCACGTGCGGAATATTGAGGGAATATGCTCCAGGAATTTTGGTGAGACTTGGTCCATGCCTTTGCTCCTGCAAAACAAGCTTACATACAATGTAGACAATTGTTAGTACGAGGATAACAATAAGGATCCTGAATCCTGATCCTGCAACACCTGCTGAGGATCCTTAATTCAAACAGAATTGAGGATCCATGATCCTGACAGCACTTGAGGATCCGTGATCCTTAGGATTGGAAAATCCTCCCCTAACACTTAGCTAACATGAAAACGTTAGAAACCTTAGGAACGGATGTATGGTACGTCTACCATTATACGTAGGATCCCGGATACAGATAGTACAATGAAATTGTCTGCTCCTAAAGCGAGTACTGGTCCCATTGCCATGAACTGTACCAGGATCATCGTGCGCTATTGGCGATGCTGGGGACATGCCCAAATAACTGGGGTCAAACCCAAATAACTGGGGTCAAGCCCAAATAACTAGGGTCAAGCCCAAAAAACTGGGGTCAAGCCCAAAAAACTGGAGACTTCTGTGGATACTCAATCCTTCATTAAGGATACATGAACCTTCTGCAAAACTCAGAATCAAGTGAAAGGAGGATAAAGGATCCACGATCCTTCTCCTTGTATATAGGATAATTAAAGAATGAAATAGTTTGAGATTAGATCATTACCAAAATGAGGATCCTCTGTCCTGTAAGGATCCTTCCAGAATATCGATCATGAAAATGGTCGAGGATCCTGGATCCTTACTACATGAAATATTTCTTCAGGTGGACAGCATTCCAAGCTCTTGGTAGCAAATCACCTTCCATTGCTAGCAATCGATATGCCCCCTATCCTGCCTCAGCTTCAATCAGGTAGGGGCTTTCCCACTTTGGTGCCAACTTTCCATCAGAAGGATTTGTGGTAATCTGAAATGCTTTCCTCAATACCATATCACCAACTTGGAATTTCCTTATCCTGACATTTTTGTTGTAGGCTCTAGCCATCCTATGTTGATAACTAGCCATCCTTATCCTTGCCAAATCCCTGAGTTCTTCTATAGTATCCAAGTCTTGAACCAAGTTTTCAGCATTTCCTTCAGGATCACGGATGCTTGTTCTTGCAGTAGGAACCACCATCTCTGTAGGGATCACTGATTCTGCTCCAAATACCAAAGAAAATGGAGTTTGGCCAGTAGCATTCTTGGGATTGTCCTATCAGCCCATAGTACATAAGGTAGTTCTTCTGCCCACTTTCCTTTCTTGGATCCAAGCTTCTTCTTCAAATTGTTGTTGATGATCTTGTTTGATGATTCTGCCTGACCATTAGCTTGTGGGTGGACTGGTGTTGATGTTATCATCTTAATCCCCCAGCTATCACAAAAGTTAGTAGTTCTACTCCCAATAAATTGGGATCCATTATCACAAACAATTTCAGAGGGGATACCAAATCTAGTAATAATATTTCTTTTGATAAAGGATATCACTTCTTTTTCTCTGACTTGAGCAAAGGCTTCAGCTTATATCCACTTGGAGAAGTAATCAGTCATGGCAAGCATGAACACCTTTCCTCCTGGTGCTTTGGGAAGTTTACCAACTATATCCATTCCCCATCTCATGAATGGCCCAGAAGAGGATATAGGATTCAAGAGCTCTGCTGGTTGATGAAGGATATTACTATGTCTCTGACAAGGATCACACTTCTTGGCATAATCCACAGCATCCTTCTTCATTGTAGGCCAATAGTATCCTGTCCTAAAGATCCTTGAGAATAATGCCTTGCCACCAGTGTGGTTTCCACAATCTCCTTCATGAAAATCCTTTAGGACTTCTTGAATTTTAGGATCCTCTATGCACCTTAGATATGGACCTGCAAGAGATCGTTTATATAACATGTTATTCAATATTGTGAATTGAGATACCTTGATTTTGAAAGCCCTGGGGTTTTCTCCTGTAGGAATCTCTCCATGTTTTTTTTCTCATGATTGGAAGGATCCATGATCCTGAACGAGATTGTGCACCATCACTAGGAACCATTGTAGAATCCTCTTCTATCTCCATAGTTATGTGATCCTCAACAGCAGGAGCCAAAACATGGATGATAGGGATCTTGATATCCTTTGGGATTTTCAAGGATGATCCTAGGTTGGCCAATGCATCAGCTTCTGCATTTTCTTCCCTGGGTACCTGTGTCAAACCAAAAGAAACAAAAGAGAGTGCCAATTCCTTGACTATCTCTAGGTATTTGATTAGCTTTTCACCTTTAGCAGCATAGGATCCATTAAAGTGATTAGTGATTAACAATGAATCTACATGTACCTCAAGATACCTGATCCTCATATGCTTGGCAATTTGCAAACCAGCTATCAAGGCCTCATATTCAGCCTCATTATTAGTAGTTTGAAACTCACAAGCTATGGAGTGGGGTATTATGTCCCCCTATGGCGATTTTAGTAGTATTCCAAGTCCTGTTCCTTTGACATTAGAGGCTCCATCAGTGAAGAGTATCCAAGGATCCTTAGTTTCTTCAAGCTACTGAACTTCTAACTCAGCTTCTCTTTGTAAATCACTACTAATATCTTCCACAAAGTCAGCTAAGGCTTGGGATTTGATGGCAGTCCTTGGTTCATATCTTATATCATATGCACTAAGCTTCACTGCCCATTTAGCCATCCTTCCTGACATTTCAGGTTTCCTGGGAACATTCTTAATTGGAAAATTAGTCTTAACAATAATGGCATGAGTTTCAAAATAATGACTTAGTTTAGTAGATGCCATAATCAAAGCAAGGACAAGTTTTTCTAAATGTGAATACCTGGATTCAGCATCAAGCAAACTCTTACTTACGTAATAAACAAGATGTTGTGTACCTTGGTGATCCTTAACAAGGACTGCACTTACTGCTTTAGAGGATACCGCCAGATATAAGGATAATATATCCCTTTTTTCTGGTTTCATCAAGGCAGGAGCTGAGGATAGGTAATCCTTAGGGGCTTTGAGAGCATTTTCATGCTTTTCAGTCCACTCAAATTTCTTGTTCTTTCTCAAAATGTCATAGAATTCCTTGCACTTTTCTGATGACTTGGATATGAACCTGTTCAAGGCAGCGATCCTCCCTGTTAACCTTTGCACATCCTTGGCATTGGCAGGAGATTTGATATTCACAATAGCCTTAATTTGCTCTAGACTTGCATCAATGCCGCTTTTTCACTACTAGAAAATTGGGCAATTGCCACCAATAACTTGCCACCGAAAAAACGGTCACAAAATTAGCTACCTTTTTTCAACCGAAATCGTATTGGTAGCAAATACATCCAAAAAATCCTAAATAATAATAAAAATTAAGAAAACCGTAGTAAAATGGTGTCAAATATGCAAATATAAAAAGTTTTATGAAAGTTGCCACCATTTTTCGACGGCCATTCAGTTTGCAACCGTCACATGGTCGCAATAAAGTAAAAATTTAAGCGGAAATATCAAGTTTTTTACCAGCTCCCCCAAAATTTAAGCGAGATATCAATTTTTTCGAACGGAAAGCCGGATATCAATTAACTTATCACATCTAGGGTTCTGATTCTGAACTTTGCTCCCCTAAATCTCTAGAAGCATCACCTCCGCTCAACCATCACCAATCGAATCATGCACCACTCCACCATCACTAATCAAATCATCCTCCGATCCAAAACCCTAATCGCTCCAAAACCCTATCCCAAAAGTGGCGACCGTTGGACTTCAGCAATGAGCTAATGATTTCCTAGGGTTCGATTTGTTGTGAACTATGACCAACATCTTGTTATTCTTAATCGAAGGTATGTATTTTGCTTTTGGTCAAATTTTAAGATTGTAAGGCATTATTTAATTAATACCTTCTGTAATCAAATTAAAGATATCAGCTCTGTATTCGCACAAATATAGCTAATAGAGATCAAAATGATGTTGGGGAGGATTACACCAGTTTCCATCATTATTAGGTACGACGTTATTTGGAGGGTAGAACTTGATGGTAAAATGAATTCTAGATGCTTAATTGGTTTAGAAACTGCTTTATTTGGAGGGTAACTGTGTGTGGGCACACATATCTTATATCTCCATATTGAATAGAAGATTTCTTTATATATTGGATTACGTCTGCAGGACTGTTGGAGCATTGGCAGTTCTTTATTAGATTGAGTACTGACAACTGATAATATTATTGCATTGAGGTTTAAAGCAAAATACATATAGTTTTTTTTATTATGAAAATGGATATATGATTTAGTGAGGCAGCTACAGAGGAGGTATTTGAGAATCATATAATTTTTTTCTATACCTTAAGAATTTTATTGAAGGATTAATAAATTTTTTTAAAATTTTTAGCCACGAGCAGGGGGCAATAATAGATGAAAAGTGTACTGTTTTGGCAATGTTAGTGACCCTCGTGTACATAACAGAGAGAAGACCATGAGGTATGTTTAATCATTTATAGACTAATATTTTTTTAAATATAATTAAAACTATTTACTCTTTAGTATTTTGGCATAAGTAGAATCAAATACAATAGTAATTTGTGTCCATTTGTATCGTTTCCCACTGCTATTATGTTTGTTTAGTTTGTGATGTTTGTTTTTTTTATTGTTAGTGTTTTGGTCAAAAATCACACAAGGATAATGCAACCAAATCTGATTTTGTGAGGTATGATGCTTGGTTAATTGTATGAATGACAAGTATATGAAATCAATGATGAACACCGAGATTTATACGAGGAAAAAGCCCTTGATCTTTAGAAGATCTCCGGCATAAAAAACCTCGGGTGATGGAAACTACCGATCACCAACTATATTGCAAAAACAGCAGTGATCCTTGTACAACTTCGGAAGAAAACAAGCTCAATACAATGAATTTCTAGTGAAAGTGTGTGTTTTTTGCTAAGTGTTTGCAGAGAATTCGAGTGTTGTGTGGTGTGTACGACTTGTGCCTTCATTGAGCTCGTTTTCCCCTTAAAATGATAAGAAAAATCAAGTAACTAACTTCCCGATAAAGGTGGAAGTCACCCCATGACCACCACTAACGGTTATTTCTTCAATATGAACGTGCCTAAAAGCATATTCCACGAGATTCCAGCAAAGGAGTGGTCCACTACGTCCATTACCTGCATTTACACATTAAAAACGTGCAAAACATAAAGGATCCTGATCCTCAGACTCGTGATCCTCAGACGCGTGATCCTCAGACTCTGGATCCTCAGACTCTGGATCCTCAGACTCTCTGCATCAGCCATTAAGCATCCGTGATCCATGCCTAGTCTCAGGATAGATGATCCTTAGCATAAAATTCATGCCCTAACAATTGCCCCCAATATGGCAGTTGTGATAAGGATTCACAGCTGTCATATTTCCGTCAGAAGCGGACTAGCCGTTGCTGCTGGTAACTAGTTGTTACACTGCCTGTCGTCACTGATAAGACCTGCTATAATCATCATTGCAGAATATAGAGTTAGAGATAACTCCTCAAGTGCCTTTACAGATCAGAAGATCCTTCCGTTCGTGGAGAATGAATCCTTCTACACAGTTTGCTATTAACCTTCCTGCACTTTAATTTCTGCATAGACACTTTAACTGTTAGATAGCCTTATTTGGCCTGGGTGGATGGTCCACGATTTTGCTGGTGAAATCCAGGCCAGATGATTTTGATACATAATGAATAGGTAATAACATTAAACTTTTTTTAGCTACATCTATAGTTGTTTCTTCCCTTTTTATTTTTCATGTATGCTTTCTATTTTAAAAAATATCATCACCAAACAACTGGAAAGTTATTGAAAATCTGATGATAATGTTACACTTTTAACAAAAAACTTGAAGTGTTCATATAAATGTGGATCAATGATCCTTAACCAAAAAGGATAAGAGACAACTTACAGCTTCGAAAAAGTTAGAATATAACATACCAGAGAATCCAAGTTAGGATTCTATATCCTTGTAAATTATTGCTAAATAAGCAAACTATGAAAAGTAAAGCTTCTAGGATCAAGGGTCCTTATCGTCAGAACTTGTATAACTTTAGACAGTAGTTTCTAGGGTGAAGAATCATGGATCCTTGAATAATAGGCAGGATAATGGGTGGTGGATGGATCCTCTGTTTGGGGGATGAAGCCACTCGTTATCCTTCCGTCTTTTATTTTCTGCACTACAAAGACCCGTAAACAATGGACACCCTTTGCCAACCCATGTGGACGGGCCACGTTTTGCTGGTAGAAATGTGGGTCGGCAATTTTGACAACCTTAAAAGGTTTAATGTTTTGTGAATAAAATAACTTTAACTTTTTGGCTATCTCCCGTGTTGCTATCCTTATGTATCCTTTAGTTTTCAATTGTTGTGATATACATTTGTTTGAATAAGAAAAGTTAAACAAATTAAGTTTAAGAATTTTAGGATATGATCCAGGATCAAATATCCTATAGTTGAAAAGTTCTGAAAAGTAGTATATTTCAAGGATCATAAGTTCAGTTGTCAAAGTATAAGGGCTATTCAAATGAATAATGAATAAAATCAAAATAGTTAAGGATCATACCTGAGAATCCAAGTTAGGATCCTAACCTTTATCATTATAAACAGGATAACCATAAGACAAACCTTAATGGAAGGTAAGGATCAAGGATCCTTGGTCGTTTGTCTCCAAAAACCTGAAATAGGATACACCTTGGGACTAAGCCAATATAAGATAAGAGTTAGTAACTGGGGACAAGCCCAACAAACTGGGGACAAGCCCAAATAAACGGATGTAAACTGGGGTCAAGCCCATATAAACGGATGTAAACTGGGGTCAAGCCCATATAAACGGATGTAAACTGGGGTCAAGCCCATATAAACGGATGTAAACTGGGGTCAAGCCCATATAAACGGATGTAAACTGGAGTATGGCCCTCACTGGCGACTATCCAAACTTGAGCGACATGAAAATGCCGAAACCTTAGCTAACGTGAAAACGTTAGAAACCTTAGCTAACGTGAAAACGTTAGAAACCTTAGGAACGGATGTATGGTACGTCTACCATTATACGTAGGATCCTAAGCATAGCCAGAACAATGGAATTATCAGCCCCTAAAACGAGTACTGGTCCCAAAGCCTTGAACTACACCAGGATCATCGTGCGCTACAGGCGGGACTGGGGACAGGCCCAAACTGGGGACAAGCCCAAAACTTTGGAGGGTTGGCCAACCACTTTGATCTTCTGTAAAATGATAACAACTCTGCAAAAGCTTAAACTTTGTGAAAATAGATGTTAACTGATTAACATCTTTAACTTATGATAAGTAATAAGTATAAAATGAATGAAAATGAAAGTAATGTGTTACCAAATGTAGAATCATATATCCTTTGAGGATCCTGGATCCTTAATCAGAATACCGGTATCGCTGAGGATCCCTGATCCTTCTTACTTAAAGTATTTTTTGAGATGAACAGCATTCCAAGCTCTTGGTAGGAGATCATCATCCATTGTTAACAAGTGATATGCCCCCTTTCCTGATTCAGCTTCAATTAGATAGGGGTCTTCCCACTTTGGTGCTAGCTTGCCATCAGAAGGATTTGTAGTGTTCTGGAATGCTTTTCTTAGCACAAAATCACCAACTTGAAATCTTCTAATCCTGACATTCTTGTTGTATGCTCCAGCCATTCTTTGTTGATAACTGGCCATTTCCTTTTTTCTGACTTTGAGCAAAAGCTTCTTCTTAGGATGCAGATGTTATGTTGGTTGGTGTAGAATAGTATTGTGTCTTTGACAAGCATCACACTTCTTTGCATAATCCACAACATCCTTCTTCGTGGTAGGCCTATAGTATGTTGTTCTAAGAATCCTTGAGAATAGTGCTCTGCCCCCAGTGTGGTTTCCACAGTCTCCTTGACTTTGAAAGCTTTAGGATTTTGTCCTGTAGGGATCTCTCCATGTTGTATATATCTTAGGATTGGAAGGATCCAGGATCCTGAATTCGACTGTGCAGGATCACCAGGTATGATTGCAGAATCCTCCACTATCTCCATGGCTACGTGATCCTCAATTGCAGGAGTTAAAACATGGGTGATGAGTATTTTTCACATCTTCTTGCATCTTTAGGAATGATCCAAGGTTAGTTAAAGCGTCAGCTTCTGCATTTTCTTCCCTGGGTACCTGTGGTAGACTGAAAAAAGCAAAAGAATCTGCCAGTTTCCTGAATGCAATGGATTGGGGTATAATGTCCCCCTGTGGCGATTTTAGTAGTGTGCCTTGTCAAGTTCCTTTAATATTTGAAGCTCCTTCCATGAAGAGTGTCCAAGGATCCTTGGTCTTCTCAAGTTATTGAACTTCTAATTCAGTTTCCCTTTGTAGATCACTACTGAAATCAGCCACAAAGTCAACTAAAGCTTGGGACTTGATTGCCCATTTTGCCATTCTACCTGACATTTGAAGTTTCCTGAGAACATTCTTGATAGCAAGGTTAGTTTTCACAATAATGCTATGAGTTTCTAAATAATGTCTATGTTTAGCAGAAGCCATAATTAAATCAAGAATTAATTTCTCTAAATGAGAATACCTGGCCTCAGCATCAAGTAGAATTTTACTTACATAGTATACCGGATGTTAAGAGCCTTCATGATCCTTAACTAGGATCACACTTACTGCTTTAACTGAAATAGCTAAGTATAAGGATAACGATTCTCCATTTTCTGGTTTCATCAGGGCTGGTGCTGAGGATAGATAATCCTTAAGAACCTTGAGTGCAGCTTCATGCTTATCAGTCCACTCAAACTTGCCTTGAGCAATTTGTCTACCTCTTCTTGGACAATGACATTCCTTTCAAGTGCAAACTTTCTCCTTTTTTGGGGTATTGGCTTGAAAGACCTGTCAATACCAAGTTTGTGAGTAATAACATTCTTAGATATACCTGTCATATCTTCATGTTTCCAAGCAAAGGTAGATTTTCTTCTTTCCAAGAAGGATACTAAATCCTGCTCAATACTGTCTAGGATCCCAGATCCTATAAAATTTTTGGATTCAGGATCCTCTGGGTTCAACAGAATATCCTTGATGTCTTGCTCTCTTGCCTCCATGACGTCATGCTCCTTGGAGGCTGGCTTCATTGAAGAAGTGTAACAGTTCTTTGCCTCCTGCTGATCACTTTCTATCTTCACCATATCTCATAGAGTTGGGAGCTTGACACATTGTTGATATGTTGAGGGGGACTGCCTTCATATCGTGTATCCATGGCCTGCCAAAGATAACATTACAGCAAGATAAGCAATCAATAACATAGAATTTTTTAACATAATTCACTCCCTCTATATAGATAGGAAGTTTAATGTCCCCCAATGTAATCTTTGTCTCTCCACTGAATCCCACAAGGACAGATGATCTTTAGACAATATCGGATTCAAGGATGTCCATTCTATTGAGGACATCCAACTGGATTATGTTCACTGAGCTTTTCCCATCAATGAGAATCCTGCGAACAAAATGGTTAGATATAAATAATGTAATAACTACACCGTCGTGATGAGGATCCTGAATGTCCGCACAGTTATCCTCATCATATGATATCACTTTCTGCTGGGTAAGGATAGAGGTCCGAACAGGTCTGCCCCCATTCTCCATCTTTGTTTCCTTTGCACGCCTCTTAGCTGCTGAGAACCTCCGGAGATGAAATGGATGATTTGAGCATCGGATGGTGGAAGAGGAGCTTTTTCAGGAACTTTCTCAGGATACTTGATCCTTGACTTTTTCCTTCCAAGCAATTCCTTCAAGTATCCTTTGCTCAAAAGATAACCTATCTCCTTCCTTAATGCTATGCACTCATCTGTGAGATGACCAGAATCCCCATAGTAAGCACACCATTTTGATTCGTCTTTGGTGGTAGGCGGTTTGTCATTCTTCCTTGGCCACCTAACCTTGTCACCTAAACTCTGCATAGAAAGGATTAGTTCATTATTATCAGCAGAAAAACAATATTCAGAAGTAGGAGGATAGTCCTGATCATCTTCCTCTTGTTCCACAATATGCACACTCTGGTTGTCATGCTTGGAGTATTGCTTGGATCAGTTATCCTTGAGATAGGATCCTTATTTGTCTTGCTTTGAGGATCCTGACAATCTCTCGTGGATCCTTTTGTCATCCTCCAAACGGATGAACCTAAGGGCCCTGTTCCTTTCCTCATCTAATTTCCTGCCAGGGGTCATAACAAGATCATCATAGAATAATGAATCCCTAAGCAAACCTATTTTAAAGGTTTCCACAGCCGTAGCTATATCCAGATTAGGGATATCTAAGGATTCTTTACTAAACTTAGTGATGTAATCTCTAAGTGATTCATTATGACCTTGGGTTACCCTATATAGATCACTAGTTAATCGTTCAAATCTCCTACTGCATGAGAATTAGCTATTAAACAAGTTAACTAGATTAGCAAATGAAGTAATAGAGTAAGGAGGAAGACTTAGCAGCCATTTAAGAGCAGATCCTGTGAGTGTGGATCCAAAACCCTTGCATAGACATGCTTCTTTTAACCTCTCAGGAATGGGATTGATCTCCATTCTTTCCCTTGTGACTTCCATCTGGAATTTCAGGAATGGGCTTAACCACTCTCGGAACGCTGGATATCATATCTTTGAGTTTCTACAACTCCTTAGCCATGGCTTGGTTGATACCTGTATCCTGCACAAAGCCATGGTTAGCATTGCAAAAACTATTCAAAGTGTTACCTCTTGAATGATTCAAGTTTGGAATTCCAGATGTGAATCCATGTTGGCGGGATTCTGGCATAACCGAGGGATCAGAGGAAGCAATGGTCTGCATTGGAATGAAGTCTCCTTGATGAACATTTGAACTTCCGGGTTGTTGACTCCCTAAGGATCCTTGATTCTGAAAGATGTTGGATCCTTGATGTGCTGTGAATGGGGGTCTTGGAGGATAATCCATGGATCCGGAAACCTGAGATGAGGATCCTTGAACCTGGAAGGAGGATCCTTGAACCTGAGAGGATCCTTGAACCTGAGAGGATCCTTGAACCTGAGAGGATCCTTGAACCTGTGAGGATCCTTGAACCTGCGAGGATCCTTGAACCTGAGAGGATCCTTGAACCTAAAAGGATCCTTGAACCTGAGAGGATCCTTAAGCCTGCGAGGATCCTTGAACCTAAGAGGATCCTTGAACCTGAGAGGATCCTTGAATTGGCTGCGTCCCCATGCATTCTCCTAAACTGGTGAAGAATCCCTGATGCTGAAATGAGGATCCTGAAGGCTGGAAAGAGGATCCTTGAGCCTAAGACATTGCCGATGATCCAGAACGTATTCCTGTTGATCCACCCTGGTATTGGACATGTGAAGCTGCAAAGTGCTGGGAAGTTATGGCCGGAGTGTCGAAATTCAGCGACCTCGACATCAAAGGGTTGTGATCCTCTGCTGATTTTATCAATTTCGCGAAGGATCCTGCCATTAGTTTTGACCTGCTGCATGTGATCCTTCATCTGCACAATCAAAGCATAAAAATCACTGTTAGTAAGTGTAGAGGAAGAAACAACAGTTGGTTTTGTGAAAACGGGGGTTGTCTTCTTCGGAGAATTCTCAGCATTCTTCTAGAATGCAAGGGGGAGATGATCCAAAGGCGGAATGCCCTGTGAAAAAGTGACCGCCGACATAGAACTTGGAGTAGTTTTCCCTGAGAAGCCATGTTGTTGAAGGTAATGAACCGAAATGAATGAAATGAACAAAATTTCTCAGAATTGAAGCACCAATGGCCCCACGGTGGGCGCCAAACTGTTTTGGTCAAAAATCACACAAGGATAATGCAACCAAATCTGATTTTGTGAGGTATGATGCTTGGTTAATTGTATGAATGACAAGTATATGAAATCAACGATGAACACCGAGATTTATACGAGGAAAAAGACCTTGATCTTTAGAAGATCTCCGGCATAAAAAACCTCGGGTGATGGAAACTACCGATCACCAACTATATTGCAAAAACAGCAGTGATCCTTGTACAACTTCGGAAGAAAACAAGCTCAATACAATGAATTTCTAGTGAAAGTGTGTGTTTTTTGCTAAGTGTTTGCAGAGAATTCGAGTGTTGTGTGGTGTGTACGACTTGTGCTTTCATTGAGCTCGTTTTCCCCTTAAAATGATAAGAAAAATCAAGTAACTAACTTCCCGATAAAGGTGGAAGTCACCCCATGACCACCACTAACGGTTATTTCTTCAATATGCACGTGCCTAAAAGCATATTCCACGAGATTCCAGCAAAGGAGTGGTCCACTACGTCCATTACCTGCATTTACACATTAAAAACGTGCAAAACATAAAGGATCCTGATCCTCAGACTCGTGATCCTCAGACGCGTGATCCTCAGACTCTGGATCCTCAGACTCTGGATCCTCAGACTCTCTGCATCAGCCATTAAGCATCCGTGATCCATGCCTAGTCTCAGGATAGATGATACTTAGCATAAAATTCATGCCCTAACAGTTAGGTTTGATGCTTTTAATTTAGTGAGAATTTTAGGAATTTTTTATTGAGTTGATTACACTTTCTCTACAAGTTTTTAAATACAATTTTTTTTTTTGAAATAAAGTAGAATTTCATTCTTAATTGTAAACATAACGACTCATGCTTTTTAGCTTCTAGCACTTGAATTGTAGCTCACAATTGGATATTGTTATCTTTGCAATCAACTTGACCCGTTATTAGTTTTCGTGAATTCTGACTTCTTGATTCAATTCATTGGTTGTTTTGTAGATTGAAAAGTTGAAGGATGAAGAAAAATAAAGGTTAAATGGGATTATTGCGGGGTTGTTGGTTGGAAAAGAAAATGATAAGGTGGATAAAGAGACTATGCTCGATAGGATGTCACAAATTGAAGCGATGTTAACAAGTACAATTCGAAGATAGGCTACAAACACTTGGTTTTAAATGTTTTGATGTTTATCATATTAGGATATTTTTAGTTGTCTGATGTTTTAGCTGGTATTTTTATTAGAATGTTTTATATGCTTTTGATACAGAGATGTTTTATATAATTTTGGGTTTTCGTGATCTTATTAGACTTTAATATAATTTTGAAATTTTATTGATATGTAATTTTTATGAAAAAAGCAGGGAAAAATGGAAAATCAATCTAAATCAAAAACCAATATTCAAGCAATCACAAAATGGTAGCAAATAATTCAACAAGTTCGTTAAATGATACCGATTTTCAGTGAAAATGGTTATTAAATGGTGGCAAATGGTTGGGGGCTAAATGGTGGCAATATCAAACGGTGGCAATAAAGTGGCAAAAAATCCGTCACAACTCGGTAGCAAACAAGGCGGAGCGTAGCAAACAAGAAGCGGTGGCAAATAATTTTGACCAATTTTGTGGTGGCAAAAATAAGGTGGCAAAATATAAAAATGGTCGCTATTTGGTGGCATTAGGGCAATTGACACGGGTGTTTTTGTCACCACATTTTCGGTGGCAAAATGGTGACAACAGAGAAATTGCTACTATTTTGTGACCAAAAGTTACATGACAAAAACCCTCTTTTCTAGTAGTGTTTGTTACCATGTATCCTAGGAATTTTCCTGCTTTAACACCAAAGTGACACTTGGAAGGATTTAGTTTCATATTAAATTTATCAAGGATATCGAATGCTTCCTCCAAGTCTCTAAGGTGATCCTCAGCTTTCTTGGACTTAACCACCATGTCATCTATATAGACTTCCATAGTGTGTCCAATTTGTTCCTTGAACATCATATTGACTAGCCTTTGATAAGTAGCACCTGCATTCCTTAGTCTAAATGGCATAGCAATATAACAATATATACCAATTGGGGTCATAAAGGCTGTATCCTCTTGATCAGATGGTTCCATTTGAATTTGTTGAGATCCAGATGAAGCATCCATAAAAGTCAACAACTCATGACCCGCGGTAGCATCCACCATGGAGTCAATGTGGGGTAGTGGGAAAGGATCCTTGGGACATGCCTTGTTTAAATCAGTAAAATCGACACATACCCTCCACTTTCCGTTTTTCTTTTGAACAAAAACCACATTGGCTAACCATCTTGGATACTTAACCTCTTTGATCATACCTGCTCGAAGTAACTTGTCTACCTCCTCCTGGATAATGGCATTCCTCTCAGGTGCAAACTTCCTTCTTTTTTGATGTATGGGCTTGAATGACCTGTCAACCAAGTTTATGAGTAATTATATCTTTAGAGATACCTGTCATATCTTCGTGTTTCCAGGAAAAGGTAGTTTTTCTCCTCTTGAGGAAGGATACTAGATCCTGTTCAATGTTACTGAGGATCCCTGATCCTATGAAGACTTTGGATTCAGGATCATGAGGATCCATAAGGATTTCTTTCACATCCTGTTCTCTTGCCTCCAAGATATCTCTTGGAGGATACTTTAGTTGCTATTGCTCCCTTGGTCTTGAGGCTGGCTTCATTGATGAGGTATAACAATTTTTTGCCTCTTGTTGGTCACTCTCAATCTTTATCACCCCCCATGGACTAGGAAGCTTCACACATTGATGATATATAGATGCAACTGCCTTCATGTCATGTATCCATGGCCTGCCAAGGATAACATTGCAACAATATAAGCAATCTATAACACAAAATTTTTGGTAAGAATGAAGTCCCTCAATGTAGATGGGAAGTTTAATGTCCCCCAATGTATTCTTGGTTTCTCCGCTGAATCCCACAAGAGCTGAGGATCTTGGGATAATATCTGATTCAGGGATATTCATCTTCTTGAGGACATCAAGCTGAATGATGTTCACCGAGCTTCCTCCATCGATTAGGATCCTGCGAACAAAATGGTTATATATGAATAAAGTAATAACAAGACCATCATGATGAGGATCCTGAACATCAACACGGTCATCCTCATCAAAAGTTATAACTTTCTCCTGTGTGACAGTAGAGATCCGGATGGGTCTATCTCCATTATCCATCTTGATCTCCTTGGCATGTCTTTTGGCAGCTGAAAAGGAAGTACCACAAATGTCTGATCCACCATATATGAAGTTTATAACTTGTGCATCTGCTAGAGGAGCAAGAGCTCTTTCTGGAATCTTCTCAGGATCCTGGATCCTTGACTTCTTCCTTCCCAAAAGTTCCTTTAAGTGCCCCTTGCTTAACAAGTAACCAATTTCTTTTCTAAGTGCAATACACTCTTCAGTGAGATGTCCGAAATCCTCATGATATGCAAACCATTTGGACTTGTCTTTTGTTGTGGCTGGTTTATCACTTTTCCTTAGCCATCTTGCTTTCTCACCTAGATTCTGCATTGCAAGAATTAGTTCATTGTTATCAATAGAAAAACAGTATTCAGAAATGGGAGGATAATCCTCATCATCCTCTTCCTGTTCTAGTGCATGCACGTTCTGGTTATCAGACTTATTGTAGGATTTGAACTTGTTGTTCTTGAAGAAGGATACTTGTTTCTCCTGCTTCGAGGATCCTGCTAGTCTCTCCTGGATCCTTTTATCATCCTCTAATCGGATGAATCTAAGGGCCCTGGTTCTCACTTCATTAAGATTCCTGCATGGGTTCATAACAAGATCATCATAGAATAATGAATCCCTAAGCAAACCCATTTTAAAGGCTTCCACAGCCGTAGCTATATCCAGATTAGGGATATCTAAGGATTCTTTACTAAACTTAGTGATGTAATCTCGAAGTGATTCATTTTGACCTTGTGTTACCCTATATAGATCGCTAGTTAAACGTTCAAATTTTCTACTACATGAGAATTGACTATTAAACAGATTAACTAGATTAGCAAATGAAGTAATAGAGTAAGGGGGAAGACTTAGCGGCCATTTAAGAGCTGATCCTGTGAGTGTGGATCCAAAACCCTTGAATAAACATGCTTCCTTTAACCTCTCAGGAATTGGATTGATCTCCATCCTTTCTCAGTATTGAGCTACATGTTCCTCTGGATCCGTCGAACCATCATACAACTTCATAGTTGGTATCTGGAACCTTTTGGGTATCTCAGCATCACAGATAGGTGGTGCAAAACGAGATATCCTATGGCTACTGTTTTGGTCAGAAAATCTGATGAGGATATTGCAACCAAACTCTAGATTACGGGGTATGATGCTCAAAATGTATAACAACAATGAGGATCACTTCAATGTGGAATGCACAAACAACACAAGGATTTATACGGGGAAAAAGCCCTTGATCAAGAGTTGATCTCCGGCACAAAAAACCCCGGGTGATGGAAACTACTGATCACCAAGCTCAAATAAATGAATCAACGTTTACAACTTCGGATAGTAACGAGCTAGGTACAAGGATCACTACGGTGAAATGTGTAAAAAGTGTAAGTAATTGCTAAGTGTTTGAACGAGAGCTTATATGAGAGTGTTTGCGAGTGTGTGAAACTGCCAAAAATGATTAAGTGTCACTAACTAGCTCGTTCCCCCTTTTAAATAAGAAAAATATCTAGTTAACAAACTCTCCGACTTTCAAGCCAAGCCTCCACGTTCTCCATAACGTCTAGTTTTGATCTAGCACGTGCAGAATACTTCGGGAATATTCTCCAAGAATGCCGCTAAGACCTGGTCAAGCTTGTTATACCTGCGAGATGTTATAAAACATAAGTAAACAATTGTCAGTATGAGGATCCTTGAAGTGATCCATGATCCTGATCCTAAAGCCCTTCTGAGGATCACCACCTGTCACAGAAGTAAGGATCACTAGTTAGGATAACAAATAAGGATCACTAATTGTTAGAAAATCCTCCCCTAACAATTGCCCCCAAAATATAAGGAGTGAAATTGTAAAATTAGCGAGTTATGTTTTCTTGATCTTATCCGTAACAAACTAACGGATATATAGCCGTTAATTTTGAACTAGCCGTTGCGATCATGACGTCACAGAAGTGACAATCCTGCAGAATCATAATTATAAATAGAGATATAGATAGGATCAATATGCATTCAAATTCGAAAGAAACTCCCTTTATATTCTCAGTCAAAGATCAATCAGGTATCTCTTTCTTCTCTTTCTACCTTTCTTACTCTGTTTTTCTTTCTTTATCACCATCGCTCTAAGAATGATGCTCCGAAGCTCACCGGGCAAGGATCACAAAAAGGATAGCCCTTTGAAGAGTCAAAAAATCATCAAGGACTCAGCGAATGAAAGGTGTTGTTTTAACGATGCACAAGTAGATAAAATCCGTCAGATTTTTCCGGCGAGTGCCTTCTTCAAAACCTTTGATCCCACTGTTCTTAGCGACTACGTTTCTGATACATGGGTCGCCTTCCCAGTCACTCCATTTGCTATAGGGTACACCTATCCTTTCCCGGAGTTCACACAATCCTTCTTTTCCCTTACCGGCATATCTTACATTCAAGCCATGCCGATGATCTGGAGGGTTTTACACACCCTAGAGAGGATCATCGAGCAGGAGAGTCTTGATTTAGGAATGTCAGAACTAGCGGAGTTGTATGATCTTACTACCTTCGGATCCCACCGTTACTTGTTTAAACGGAAACCCGGTGCAGATCACCCTCTTCTCAAAGTCACCAAAAACGACAAAGATTGGAAGCGGCGCTTCTTCTTTGTAAGGAGGGATACCATTTCAGATGGAGAGCACTTACCAAGAACATGGTCCACCCATGGTAGGCTGGAGGATCCTGGGAAGGATCACCAGATGGTCATGTTTTTGTAATAGGATCACTAACCCCTTCTTTGTTTTGTGTCATGCAGCCATCTCCTTTTCACGTCTCATCACAACACCCGCAACCAGGGAAAGACTTGCCACTTTCTGGGGACTGGACCCTGAAACTAGAACTTTTAAGACAACAACCCAAGACTCACAGGAGGTATCCTCAGGATCTGTCACAATGTCGAGTAAGTATCCTTGTTTATAATTTAAATAAATAATTAAATGTATATTAAGAAAAGATACTTATCTTATTTTGGTTGTGTAGGCGCTGGAAAATCTGCCAAATCTGCTTCAAGGTTCAGTGTCACCGATCTCACCACTGTTAAATCCTCCAAAAGAAAGGTTCCTACTAGCCCGACTGTCTCAATCCCCAAGGCACCCCTCAAAGGAAAGGGAATCAAGAAGAGAAAGACTTCCGAGGCTGAGGATTTGCAGGGCCTTCCCTTAATTCGCCACCAGTTCCTCGAGTACTTCAATGATGTAAGGATCACTATCTCTGCTTGCATATCCTGCTGATCTAAGGATCACTTGCTCTTGAACCGCTTTATCCTTTTCTTTTGCAGAAATTTGCTGAGATCGAGGATTACGTCGGTCATGTTGAGGATCAAGATCAGAAGATTGCCGACCTCCAGCAGGTTGCTGTGCTCAAGGATCTTGCAATTGCTGATCTTCAGAAGGAACTCAAGGATACCAAGCAGAAGATGGCCAAGGTACTGGTTAACTTTGATTATGAAAGGCAGGAGATCATGGATGATGCTAAAGTTTCTGCCGCCATAGCAATGTACAAAACCAAACTCCAAATGGCCTTGGAAGCTCAGGATCCTGCCTTCGACAAAGGCAACTGGGAGATTGAAGAATGGAAGGCAAGGCTGGCTGAATTAGGTGATGAAGAGGAGGCTGAGGAGATTCTGGCAATTGAGGCTAGTGGCAGCGGGTTGAAGGATAAAGCTGAGGATGCAGCGGCTGGTGGTGATGATGCAGTGAAGGTGTAGGCTGCACAATTGGGCGATGATGGATATATGTGCTAAGGCCGGAGCCCAATTTTTAGTTTGGTGGTTGTTTTTGTGGTTATGATGTTTAAGACAATTTCATGGGTTGTACTTTGAACAATAGGTTTTTAGGATTAAGGATCATGTATGATCCTTTGGACAAGAGGCAGGATTGCAATTGGTGGAGGGATCCTCTGTTTGGGGGATGAAGCCATTGTGATCCTGCTGCCTTTATATTCCTGCACTACTTTTGAACTCGTTATCATGGACACCCTTTACCTACCCCAGCGGACGGGCCACGTTTTGCTGGTAGATGCTCGGGTAGGTAATTTTGACAACCTTTAAAGGGTTAGCCTTTTGTTGATAAATAAAAACTTAACCTTTTGTCGCTTATCTTGTGTTGTTACCCTTTTTAGTATGTTACTTTTCAACTGTTATAATGTTCATCCTGTTTATATTTATCAAACCTCAGAAAATTAAAAAATATATCCATAAAGTTTAGGATATAATCAAGGATCACATATCCCATAACCGATAAGTTCTAATAAGTGATATAGTTTATGAAACACAGGTTCAGTTGTCAAGTATAAGGGTTCATCAAAAGAATAACGAATAAAATCAAAAGAGTTAAGGATCATACCTGAGGATCCAAGTCAGAATCCTACCCATAATAAGGATAACTATAAGATAAACCTTAGAGTGAAATAAGGATCAAGGATCCCTAGATGCCTACCTTCAAGGACCTGAAATAGAGCATAACTTGGGACTAAGCCAATATAAGAAAAGAGTTAGCAACTGGGGACAAGCCCAAGGATAACTGGGGACAAGCCCAAGGATAACTGGGGACAAGCCCAAGGATCGTGTGTAAACTGGAGTATGGCCCTAACTGGCGACTATCCAAACTTAGTGACATGAAGATGTCAAAACCTTAGCTAACGTGAAAACGTTAGAAACCTTATGAACGGATGTATGGTACGTCTACCATTATACGTAGGATCCTAAGCATAGCCAGAACAATGGAATTATCAGCCCCTATAATGAGTACTGGTCCCAAAGCCTTGAACTATACCAGGATCATCGTGCGCTGCAGGCGGAATCTGGGGACAAGCCCAAATAACTGGGGTTAAACCCAAAAGACGGATTGCTTCTGTGGATAACCAACGTTGTGCTAAAGATACCTAAACTTTCAAAACTTGAACTCATGTGAGAGATGGATAAAGGATACATGATCCTTATCCTTATATGAGAAAATAATGAAATAGTTCAAGATTAGGATATTACCTGAGTAAGGATCACCGATATTTTGAGGATCCTATAAGGATATCCCTATCGTGAGGATCGCTTATGCCATAAGGATCCTGCTTACATGAAATACTTCTTCAGGTGGACAGCATTCCAAGCTCTTGGTAGCAAATCACCTTCCATGGTTAGCAATCTATATGCCCCCTTTCCTGCTTCAGCTTCAATCAAATAAGGGCCTTCCCATTTTGGAGCCAATTTTCCATCAGCAGGATTGGTGGTATTTTGAAATGCTTTCCTTAACACCATATCTCCAACTTGAAATCTCCTGATCCTGACATTTTTATTGTAAGCACCAGCCATTCTTTGTTGATAACTGGCCATCCTGATCCTAGCCATATCCCTGATTTCTTCAATAGTATCCAGGTCTTGAGCCAAATTTTCATCATTTTCCTCAGGATCACGGGTACTTGTTCTAGCAGTAGGAACCACCATCTCTGTTGGGATCACTGATTCTGCCCCAAACACCAAAGAGAATGGTGTTTGACCAGTAGCATTCTTAGGGGTTGTCCTGTCAGCCCAGAGCACATAGGGTAGCTCTTCTGCCCATTTTCCTTTCTTGGATCCAAGCTTCTTCTTCAAGTTGTTGATGATGATCTTGTTGGATGATTCTGCTTGACCATTAGCTTGTGGGTGGACTGGTGTTGATGTTATCATCTTAATCCCCCAGCTGTCACAAAAGTTAGTGGTTCTGCCCCCAATAAATTGGGAACCATTATCACATATAATCTCGGAAGGAATTCCAAATCTAGTTATAATATTTCTTTTAATGAAGGATATAACTTCCTTTTCTCTAACTTGGGCAAAAGCTTCAGCGTCTATCCACTTGGAGAAGTAATCAGTCATAGCTAACATGAATACTTTCCCACCAGGTGCCTTAGGGAGCTTGCCAACTATATCCATACCCCATCTCATAAATGGCCAAGAGGAGGATATAGGATGCAATAGTTCGGCTGGTTGATGAAGGATATTGCTGTGTCTCTGGCAAGGATCACATCTTCTGGCATACTCCACAGCATCTTTCTTCATGGTTGGCCAGTAGTATCCTGTCCTCAGGATCCTTGAGAATAAAGCCCTGCCCCCAGTGTGATTTCCACAATCTCCTTCATGGAAGTCTTTTAAAACTTCTTGAACTTCAGGATCCTCAATGCATCTCAAGTATGGTCCTGCAAGAGATCGCCTATACAACATATTATTCATAATTGTGAATTGAGATACCTTAGATTTGAAAGCCCTAGGGTTTTCTCCTGTAGGAATCTCTCCATGTTGTAAGTATCTCATAATTGGTGAGATCCATGATCCGGATCCTGAATAGGATTGAGTATCCTCACTAGGGATCATTGCAGAATTATTCCCTATCTCCATAGCCACATGATCCTCAATAGCTGGGGTCAGGATATGGATAATAGGGATCTTGATATCCTCTGGGATCTTCAAAGATGATCCTAAGTTAGCCAATGCATCAGCTTCTGTATTTTCTTCCCTTGGTACCTGTGACAAACTAAAAGAGACAAAAGAAAGTGCCAAACTCTTGACTATCTCCAAATATTTGGTTAGCTTTTCACCTTTAACAGCGTATGATCCATTAAAGTGATTTGTAATTAACAAAGAATCTACGTGTACCTCAAGATACCTGATCCCCATATGCTTTGCGATTTGCAAACCAGCAATTAAGGCTTCATATTCAGCCTCATTATTAGTGGTTTGGAACTCACAAGCTATAGAATGGGGTATTATGTCCCCCTGTGGCGATTTTAGTAGTATTCCAAGCCCTGTGCCTTTGACATTTGAGGATCCATCAGTATGAAGTATCCAAGGATCCTTGGTCTCCTCTAGCTGCTGGACTTCTAACTCAGCTTCTTCTTGTAAATCACTATTGAAATCAGCCACAAAGTCAGCTAATGCTTGGGATTTGATAGCTGTCCTAGGCTCATATCTTATATCATATGCACTCAATTTCACTGCCCACTTAGCCATCCTTCCTGACATCTCTGGTTTCCTGAGGACATTCTTAATTGGAAAATTAGTTTTAACAATGATAACATGAGTTTCAAAATAATGTCTTAACTTAGTAGATGCCATTATTAATGCAAGGATAAGCTTTTCAAGGTGTGAGTACCTGGATTCGGCATCAAGTAAACTTTTACTTACATAATAGACAGGATGTTGTGTACCTTGATGATCCTTAACAAGGACCGCACTTACTGCTTTTGAGGATACTGCGAGATACAAGGATAACACTTCACCTTTTTCTGGTTTCATTAAAGCCGGGGCCGAGGATAGGTAATCTTTGAGGGCTTTTAGAGCATTTTCATGCTTCTCCGTCCACTCAAATTTCTTGTTCTTCCTTAGGATATCATAGAATTCTTTACATTTTTCGGAGGACTTGGATATGAATCTGTTCAAGGCTGCTATCCTTCCTGTTAACCTTTGAACATCCTTAGCATTGGCCGGAGATTTGATGTTCACTATTGCTTTGATTTGTTCCGGGCTAGCTTCGATGCCTCTCTTAGTCACCATGTATCCTAAGAATTTACCTGCTTTAACACCAAAATGACATTTTGAAGGATTAAGCTTCATATTATATTTGTCAAGGATATCAAATGCTTCCTCCAAGTCTCGTAGGTGATCCTCAGCTTTTAAGGATTTCACCACCATATCATCTATGTAAACCTCCATAGTTTGTCCAATCTGATCCTTGAACATCATATTCACCAGCCTTTGGTACGTTGCACCTGCATTTCTCAATCCAAACGGCATAGCAATATAGCAATATATACCAGTTGGAGTCATGAAGGCTGTATCCTCTTGGTCGGACGGTTCCATTTGGATTTGTTGAAATCCAGATGAAGCATCCATAAAAGTTAACAGTTCATGACCCGCAGTTGCATCCACCATGGAGTCAATGTGGGGTAAAGGGAAAGGATCCTTGGGACATGCCTTATTTAAATCGGTAAAATCGACACATACCCTCCACTTTCCGTTTTTCTTTTGAACAACAACCACATTGGCCAACCATCTTGGATACTTGACCTCTCTAATCATACCTGCCCGGAGCAATTTTTCTACCTCTTCCTGGATAATGGCATTCCTTTCTGGTGCAAACTTCCTTCTTCTCTGATGTATTGGTTTGAAGGATCTGTCGATGCCGAGTTTATGGGTGATAACATCTTTGGATATACCAGTCATGTCTTCATGTTTCCATGCAAAGGTAGTCTTTCTCCTTTTGAGGAAGGATATGAGGTCTTCTTTCATTTCGCCAAGGATCCCTGACCCGATATAGATTTTGGATTCAGGATCATCAGGATCCATGAGGATTTCTACCACATCCTGCTCTCTGGCCTCCAAGACATTTCTTGGAGGATACCTTGATTGCTATTGCTCCCTTGACTTCGAAGCTGGTTTCATCGATGAAGTGTAGCAATTCTTAGCTTCCTGCTGATCACTATCGATCTTTACTATTCCCCAAGGACTAGGGAGCTTCACACATTGATGGTAAGTGGACGGGACTGCTTTCATATCGTGTATCCAGGGCCTGCCAAGGATAACATTACAACAAGATAAATAGTCAATAACACAAAATTTTTGATAAGAGTGTAAGCCTTCAATATATATTGGGAGTTTAATGTCCCCCAGGGTGTTCTTAGTTTCGCCACTAAATCCCACGAGCACGGAGGATCTTGGTATGATCTCTAATTCAGGGATACCCATCTTCTTTAGAACATCAAGCTGGATAATGTTCACTGAACTTCCTCCGTCTATTAGGATCCTGCGGACAAAACAGTTAGATATAAAAAGAGTAATAACTAAACCATCGTGATGAGGATCCTGGATATCAGTACGATCCTCTTCATCAAAGGTTATGACTTTTCCTTCGGAGACACTCGATGTTCGAACTGGCCTTTCTCCGTTATCCATTTTAGTTTCCTTCGCATGCCTCTTAGCTGCTGAGAAGGATGTGCCACAAATGTCGGATCCCCCAGAGATAAAGTTTATCACTTGTGCGTCTGCTGGAGGGGCTGGAGCCTTCTCAGGGATCCTTTCAGGATCCTGAGTCCTTGACTTTTTCCTACCCAACAACTCTTTTAGATGCCCTTTGCTCAACAAGTACCCAATCTCCTTTCTTAATGCAATGCATTCTTCTGTGAGGTGCCCAAAATCTTCATGATATGCACACCACTTTGATTTATCCTTTGTTGCAGCTGGCCTTTCATTCTTTCTTGGCCATCTAGCTTTATCACCTAGGTTCTGCAAGGCAAGGATTAGTTCATTGTTATCAACACTAAAGCAATATTCAGAGATTGGAGGATAATCCTCATCATCCTCTTCTTGATCAATAGAATGCACGTTCTGATTATCAGATTTGTTGTAGGATCTGAACTTGTTGCTTCTGAATGAGGATCCTTGCTTATCCTGCTTTGAGGATCCTGTTATCCTCTCCTGAATCCTCTTGTCATCCTCTAGCCGGATGAACCTGAGGGCCCGGGTTCTTACCTCATCTAGGTTCCTGCACGGTGTCATAACAAGATCATCATAAAATAAGGAATCCCTAAGTAATCCCATTTTGAAGGCCTCAACAGCTGTGGCTATATCTAAGTTGGGAATGTCTAAGGATTCTTTACTAAATTTGGTAATGTAATCCCTTAATGATTCATTATGACCCTGGGTTATCCTATATAAATCACTAGTTAGTCGTTCAAATTTTGTACTACAAGAAAACTGAGTATTAAACAAGTTAACTAGGTTTGCAAATGAGGTAATAGAATAGGGAGGAAGACTTAGCAGCCACTTGAGAGCTGATCCAGTGAGAGTGGATCCGAATCCTTTGCATAGGCATGCTTCCTTTAACTTTTCTGGGATTGGATTGATCTCCATCCTCTCCCTGTATTGTGCTATGTGTTCTTCAGGATCCGTCGAACCGTCATACAATTTCATTGTAGGCACATGGAACCTCTTGGGTATCTCAGCATCACATATTGGTGGTGCAAAGCGAGATATCTTGTGGCTCCCATCTGCAATCTCTGGAATAGGTTTGACTACTCCCGGAACACTCGAGATCATATCCTTTAGCTTTTGCAATTCTCTGGCCATGGCATGATTGATACCTGGATCCTGCATAAAACCATGGTTAATAGTATGAGAATTATTAAAAGTGTTACCTCCCATTGGATTCAAGTTAGGAAATATGGAGGTTAATCCATATTGTTGAGATTCTGGAATGATCGAGGGGCCAGCAGAGGCATTGGTCTGCATTGGAATAAAATCTCCTTGATGGACATCTGAACTCCCTGTTTGCAAACTCCTCAAGGATCCTGGCATCTGGAAGGATCCCTGAAACTGGGATGATCCTGGAACAAAGGAGGATCCTTGAACCTGGGATGATCCTGGAACGAAGGAGGATCCTTGAACCTGGGATGATCCTGGAACGAAGGAGGATCCTTGAACCTGGGATGATCCTGGAACGAAGGAGGATCCTTGAACCTGGGATGATCCTGGAACGAAGGAGGATCCTTGAACCTGGAATGATCCTGGAACGAAGGAGGATCCTTGAACCTGGGATGATCCTGGAACGAAGGAGGATCCTTGAACCTGGGATGATCCTGGAACGAAGGAGGATCCTTGAACCTGGGATGATCCTGGAACGAAGGAGGATCCTTGAACCTGGTGCATTCCTGAATATCCTCCTGTACTCGTGAGGGATCCCATATGCTGGGGATAGGATCCTGCTGGCTGGAAATATGAACCTAGTGCCTGGGTCATAGCTGTTGTTCCATAGTTCACTCCTTTTGGTCCACCCGCATATTGAATGTTTGGAACCACTGACGGCTGAGAAGTAACCACCGGAGTGTCAAAATTCAAAGATCTGGGCATCAGTGGAGAATGATCCTCTGCCGTTTTCTTCTGTTTCTTAATTTCATCAATCTCCCGGAGGATCCTTTCGTTGGTCTTATCCTGCTCTTGTGCATGATTCCTCATCTGCAAAATCAAGGTATAGAGATCATTAGTAGTAGGATTAGTTGAAACAGAAGAAGTAGGTGGTTTTGAGAAAATGGGAGTCGGTTTCTTCGCAGCATTTTCTGTATTCTTCTGGGATCCAGAAGGTGGTGGAGGCAAAGGAGGAACGCCTTGTGAGGAAGTGAATGAGGGCATCAAGTTTGAAGCATTCTTCGATGAGGAAGCCATCTGCTTGGTTGTAGTGAGCCGAACTAAGCACAGAAATGCGTATTTTCTTAAGGACGAAGCACCAATTGCCCCACGGTGGGCGCCAAACTGTTTTGGTCAGAAAATCTGATGAGGATATTGCAACCAAACTCTAGATTACGGGGTATGATGCTCAAAATGTATAACAACAATGAGGATCACTTCAATGTGGAATGCACAAACAACACAAGGATTTATACGGGGAAAAAGCCCTTGATCAAGAGTTGATCTCCGGCACAAAAAACCCCGGGTGATGGAAACTACCGATCACCAAGCTCAAATAAATGAATAAACGTTTACAACTTCGGATAGTAACGAGCTAGGTACAAGGATCACTACGGTGAAATGTGTAAAAAGTGTAAGTAATTGCTAAGTGTTTGAACGAGAGCTTATATGAGAGTGTTTGCGAGTGTGTGAAACTGCCAAAAATGATTAAGTGTCACTAACTAGCTCGTTCCGCCTTTCAAATAAGAAAAATATCTAGTTAACAAACTCTCCGACTTTCAAGCCAAGCCTCCACGTTCTCCATAACGTCTAGTTTTGATCTAGCACGTGAAGAATACTTCGGGAATATTCTCCAAGAATGCCGCTAAGACCTGGTCAAGCTTGTTATACCTGCGAGATGTTATAAAACATAAGTAAACAATTGTCAGTATGAGGATCCTTGAAGTGATCCATGATCCTGATCCTAAAGCCCTTCTGAGGATCACCACCTGTCACAGAAGTAAGGATCACTAGTTAGGATAACAAATAAGGATCACTAATTGTTAGAAAATCCTCCCCTAACAGCTACCATCTGCGATTTCAGGAATGGGCTTAACCACCCCTGGAACGCTGGATATCATATCCTTCAGTTTCTGTAATTCCCTAGCCATAGCTTGATTGATACATGTATCCTGCATAAAGCCATGGTTAGTATTATAAGAATTATTAAAAGTGTTACCTCCCAGAGGATTCAGGTTTGGAATCCCAGATGTGAATCCATATTGACGAGATTCTGGTATGATGGAAGGACCAGAAGTAGCAATGGTCTGCATTGGGATGAAGTCTCCTTGATGAACATCTGAACTTGAGGGTTGTACACTTCTTAAGAATCCTTGATCCCGAAAGATGTTGGATCCTTGAACCTGTAAGGAGGGTCCTTGAACTTGAGAGGATCCCTGAACCTGTGAGGATCATAGGACCTGAGAGGATCCATGAACCTGAGAGGATCCCTGAACTTGAGAGGATCCTTGAACTGTGTGCGTCCCCATATATCCTCCTGAGATGACGAAGGATCCCTGATGCTGGAAAGAGGATCCCGAAGGCTGAAAATAGGATCCTGAAGTCTGGAAGTGAGACCCTAACGCCTGACTCATGGTTGTTGTTCCATAACACCTTCCCAATGGTTCACTCTGGTACTGGATATCCGGAGCTGCAGATTGCTGGGCGGTCATAGCTGGAGTGTCGAAATCCAGTGACCTTGGTATCAGAGGAGAATGATCCTCCCATGATTTCTTCTGTTTCTTGATATCACCAATCTCCCGGAGGATCCTTTCATTGGTTTTGTCCTGCTCTTATATGTGATCCCTCACCTGCAAAATCAAAGTAAAAAGATCATTAGTAGTAGGATTAGAAGAAACAGAAGAAGTTGGTGGTTTTGGAAAAATGGGGCTTGGTCTCTTTGCAGCATTTTTAGCATTCTTCTGAGATCCAGAAGGTGGTGGAGGCAAAGGTGGAACGCCCTGTGAAGAACTCATTGTCGGCATTGAACTTGAAGTGAACTTGAAGTGCTCTTTGCTGAAGAAGCCATCTGCTTGGTTGTAATGAACCGAAATGATCACAAAAACAAGAATTTCTTAGGAATGAAGCACCAATTGCCCCACGATGGGCGCCAAATTATTTTGGTCAATAATCAAGCAAGGATAATGCAACCAAATCTTTGTTGTGAGGATTTATGCTTGAACAAATGAACAATTGTATGAACAACTTGCAAATCAAATAAACGAGTGACACAAGGATTTATACGAGGCAAAAGCCCTTGATCAAGAGTTGATCTCCGGCATAAAAAACCTCGGGTGATGGAAACTACCGATCACCAACTAAGATTAAACAGAAAAATGTTACAATTCGGGATGATAACAAGCTTGTTACAAGGATCACTAGTGTGCAATATGCAAAAAAAAAAGTATGAAATCGCCAAGTAAACTGTCGAGAGCTGTTTCGAGAGTGTGTGTTTGCTAAAATTAGCCAAGTGTTCTAACTCAAGCTTGTTATCCCTTTTTTAATTTAGAAATAACTAAAATAACGAACTATCCGCAAATCATGCTAGCTTCCCACAATCTCCATAACGTTCACAAGGGCCAAGCACGTGCGGAATATTGAGGGAATATGCTCCACGAATATCGGCAAGACCAAGTCCATGCACATACTCCTGCAAAACGAGCTCACATACAAGGTAGACAACCGTTAGTGTAAGGATAACAATGAGGATCCTGAATCCTGGTCCTGCAACACATTCTGAGGATCCTAAATTCAAATAGAATTAAGGATCCGTGATCCTGGCAGTACTTGAGGATCCTTGATCCTTAGGATTGGAAAATCCTCCCCTAACACCATGATTAATGCAAGAATAAGTTTTTCTAAATGAGAATACCTGGATTCAGCATCAAGTAAACTTTTACTTACATAGTATACAGGATGTTGACTACATTCATGATCCTTAACAAGGACTGCACTTACTGCCTTAGAAGAAACTGCTAAGTATAAGGATAATATATCCCCCTTTTCTGGTTTCATTAAGGCTGGAGCTGAGGATAGGTAATCCTTAAGGGCCTTGAGAGCATTCTCATGCTTTTCAGTCCACTCAAATTTCTTATTTTTTCTCAGGATGTCATAGAATTCTATGCATTTCTCTGATGACTTTGAGATGAATCTGTTCAAGGTTGCGATCCTTCCTGTCAATCTTTGCACATCCTTGGCATTGGCAGGAGACTTGATATTCACAATCGCCTTGGTTTGTTCTGGACTTACCTCTATCCCTCTTTTTGTCACCATATAAACTAGGAACTTGCCAGCTTTTACACAAAAGTGGCACTTGGAAGGATTCAATTTCATATTGTATCTATCAAGGATATCAAATGCTTCCTCCAAATCTCTAAGGTGATCCTTAGCTCTGTTGGACTTAACCACCATGTCATCAATATAGACTTCCATCGTGGGTCCAATTTGCTCTTTAAACATCACATTTACTAGCCTTTGGTATGTAGCACCTGCATTTCTTAGTCCAAAGGGTATTGCAATATAACAATAGTTACCAGTAGGGGTCATAAAGGCTGTGTCCTCTTGATCAGATGGTTCAATCTGAATTTGCTGGAATCCAGAAGAAGCATCCATAAAAGTCAACCACTCATGACCCGTAATAGCATCCACCATGGAGTCAATGTGGGGTAATGGGAAAGGATCCTTGGGACATACCTTATTTAAATCGGTGAAACGGACACATACCCTCCATTTTCCATATTTTTAACAACAACCACATTGGCTAACCACCTTGGATACTTAACCTCTCTAATAATACCTGCTCTGAGCAGTTTATCTACCTCCTCTTGGATGATGGTGTTCCTCTCAGGAGTAAACTTTCTCCTCTTCTGATGTATGGGTTTGAATGACTTGTCAATGCCAAGTTTATGAGTAATAATATCTTTAGAAATACATGTCATGTCCTCATGCTTCCAAGCAAAGGTAGCTTTTCTCCTTTTTAAGAAAGATACCAAATCCTGTCCAATGTTATCGAGGATCCCAGATCCTATAAAAACTTTGGATTCAGGTTCCTGGGGATCCATCTGGATATCTTTAACATCTTGTTCTCTCGCCTCCAGGACATCTCTTGGAGGATACTTTAATTGCTATGACTCTCTAGGCCTTAAGGTTGGCTTCATTGATGAAGTGTAACAGTTCTTCGCTTCTTGTTGATCACTTTCTATGTTCACCACACCCCATGGAGTAGGGAGTTTAACACACAGATGATAAGTAGATGGAACTGCTTTCATATCATGTATGCATGGCCTGCCAAGGATAACATTACAACAAGATAAGCAATCTATGACACAAAATTTTTGAAAAGAATTAACTCCCTCTATGTAAATAGGAAGTTTAATGTCCCCCAATGTGTTCTTGGTTTCTCCATTGAATCCCACAAGAACTGATGATCTTGGGATAATTTCTGATTCAGGAATGTTCATTTTCTTGAGGACATTAAGTTGAATAATGTTCACTGAGCTTCCCCCATCTATGAGAATCTTGCGAACAAAATGGTTAGAAATAAACAATGTAATAACAAGACCATCATGATGAGGATCCTCAATATCCACACGCTCGTCCTCATCAAAGGATATGACTTTCTCTTGTGTAAGGATGGAGGTTCGAATAGGCCTATCCCCATTCTCCATCTTTGTTTCTTTAGCATGCTTCTTGGCTGCTGAAAACAAAGTGCCACATATATCTGATCCACCAGAAATGAGGTTGATAATTTCGGCATCAGCTGGAGGAGCAGGAGCCCTTTCTGGAATCTTTTAATGATCCTGGATCCTTGACTTTTTTTCTTCCAAATAGCTGCTTCAAATGTCCTTTGCTTAACAAGTAACTAATTTCTTTCCTGAGTGCTATACATTAATCAGTGAGAAGACCGAAATCTTCATGATTAGCACACCATTTGGATTTATCTTTTGTAGCAGCTGACTTATCATTCTTTCTGGGCCATCTAGCTTTTTCACCTAAATTATGCATAGCAAGGATTTGTTCATTATTATCAACAGCAAAACAATATTCAGAAATGGGTGGATAATCTTCATCATCCTCTTCTTGCTCCACAGCATGCACATTTTGATTATCAGACTTATTGTATGATTTGGATTTGTTGTTCCTGAAGTAGGATCCTTGCTTTTCCTACTTTGAGGATCCTGACAGTCTCTCCTAGATCCTTTTATCATCCTCTAAACGGATGAATCTAAGGGCCCTGGTTCTTACTTCATCAAGGTTCCTGCAAGGTGTCATAACAAGATCATCATAGAATTGTGAATCCTTAAGCAAACCCATTTTGAAAGCTTCTACAACTGTTGCAATATCTAAGTTGGGAATTTCTAAGGATTCTCTACTGAATTTATTTATGTAATCCCTTAGTGATTCATTATTACCTTGAGTTACCATATATAAATCACTAGTAAAACGTTCAAATCTCATACTACATGAACATTGGCTATTGAAGAAGTTAACTTGATTAGCAAATGAAGTAATAGAGTAAGGAGGAAGACATAGCAGCCATTTAAGAGCTGATCCTGTCAGAGTGGATCTGAAACCCTTGCATACATATGCCTCTTTTAACCTTTCAAGAATGGGGTTAATTTCCATTCTCTCCCTGTATTGAGCCACATGCTCTTCTAGATCAGTTGTGCCATCATAGAGCTTCATGTTTCGTGTTTGAAACCTCTTTGGTATCTCTGCATCACAGATAGGTGGTGCGAAACGAGATATTATGTGACTCCCATCCGGAATCTCAGGAATGGGCTTAACCACCCCTGGAACACTAGATATCATATCCTTGAGTTTTTGCAACTCGCTTGCCATAGCATGGTTGATTCCTGGTTCCTTCACAAAGCCATGGTTAGCATTACGAGATGTATTCAAAGTGTTACCTCCTGATTGATTCGAGGCTGGGATTCCTGATGTGAATCCAAACTGATGTGATTCTGGCATGATTGAGGGACCAGATGAAGCAATAGTTTTCATGGGAATGAAGTCTCCCACATGAATTTCTGAACTTCTGGGTTGTTGACTCCTTAAGGATCCTTGATCCTGAAAGATGTTGGATCCAGTATGCATCAGAGCTGAAGATCTTGGAGGATACTCCATGGATCCGTGAACCTGCGATGAGGATCCTTGAACCTGAGATGAGGATCCTGGATACTGAGAGTAGGATCCTTGAACAGACTGCGTCCCCATGTATCCTCCCGAACTAGAGAAGAATCCTTGATGCTGGAAAGAGGATCCTTGAGGCTGAAGAGAGGTTCCTGAAGGCTGGAAGTAGGATCCTTGAGCCTGTGTCATTGCTGATGATCCATAGTGCATACTCGATGATCCTCTATGGTACTAGACACCTTATGTTGTGGAATGTTGGATAATTGCAGCTAGAGTATCAAAATTCAGTGATCTAGGCACCAATGGAGAGTGATCCTCCGCTGATCTCTTCAATTTCTTGATTTCATCAATCTCTCGAAGGTTCCTGTCATTAGTTTTGTCTTGCTGCTGCATGTAATCCTTCATCTGCAAAATCAAAGAATAAAGATCATTGTTAGTAGGACTAGAAGAAATAGCAGTAGTTGCTTTTGTGAAAATGGGGGTATGTTTCTTCGCAGCATTCTCAGCATTCTTCTGGGATCCAGAAGGAACAGGAGGCAAAGGTGGAATGCTCTGTGAAGAGGTGACCGCCGGCATGGAGCTTGAAGTGTTCTTCGCATGAGAAGCCATGTGGTTGAAGGTAACGAACATAAATGAATAAAGTTAATAACATTTTTCAAGAATGAAGCACCGATTGCCCCACAGTGGGCGCCAAACTGTTTTGGTAAAAAATTAGACAAGGATAATGTAACCAAATCTGATTTTTGTGAGGTTAGATGCTTGGTTAATTGTATAAGTGTGTAAGCAACAAATGAATGAAATGAAACATGAACACAAGGATTTGTACGAGGAAAAAGCCCTTGATCAATGAATGATCTCCGGCATAAAAAACCTCGGGTGATGGAAACTACCGATCACCAACTATATTAAAAAAACAAAGTTTATAACTTGGGATGATAACAAGCTTGGTACAAGGATCACTAGTGTGAAAATGTATGTAATCGCCAATAAGTTGCAGAGAGTTCGAGTATAGTGTTCGTGCGTTGCTATGTTTTCTAAATCAAGCTTGTATCCCCTTTTAAAATTAGAAACTATCTAAGCTAACTAACTATCCGAAAATAATGTTAGCTTCCCTAGAATCTCGGTTGGACCAAGTCTCATTCGAATACACCTGCAAAACAAGTTAAAACATGATGGAAACAATTGTTAGTTCAGGATAATAATGAGGATCCTGGATCCTTATCCTTACAGCATCTCCCGAGGATCCTTAATTCAAACCGAACTGAGGATCCGTGATCCAAGCTACACTTGAGGATCCTTAATTCAAACCGAACTGAGGATCCTGTCGCACATCTCTAGAAGTGGTACAACCTGGGATGCATAACGTACAACAACATAGTGCAAGGTCGCATACTATAGTGACCGTACACTCCTGTTGTATAACAAATCAATGCTCATATACCACTTGACTAAGCATCACCGCACACACTTGGAGCTGCACACTCTTGTACAAATTGAGAAACATAAAGTACAACACAATCTGCATGACCGCACACTAGGGAGTGGGTCGCACACTTCTTTTGGGCTAATAATTCATTGGGCCGCACACTTGATTAGTGGACTGTATGCAAACTGGACCACACACTTAATATCCGACCGTACACTCATTATTAGGCTTTGATTACTGGACTGCACATTCTGATTTGGACCACGCACTAATGTGTAATGATACTAGGCTGTTTGTGTACTGTTCATCGGTTGGGCTGTTAAATGAATAACCTGATGGTATTTGTTACTTGCTAGAATTGTGTGAATACTTGAATGTGAATGTGAATCTGATTAAATTCAGTGATCATAATAGGACTTGATTGACCAACTTTAAAACAAGTAAATTACCTGCCGAGTAAACCAAGGTGAGTTCACACACTTTACTAAAAGCATTCGTTCTTGGTGGTTAGGAAACAAAACAAACGACACTTTCCCAGGTTTGGGATTGCTTACTATTCCTATTTTGAATACGGTTAATTACTATTTATATTTGATGCAACAAGTGTACTAAACAAAACTATATCACGAAGTCCCTACTTTCTATACCGATTAGTCGTCGGGGCCTGGCGAACGGGTTATTAGTTAATAGCGCTATTTAGATTTCACCAACCTGACACCGTGCCTGGAGAGAATAGGTCGTGAACTAATAGACCTTGGCAAACCGTCAATGATGATAGACATTGACAAACGGGGCAACAACGAAACAACAGGTAGCAAAGTATTCGGTATTACGCAGTTTAGTAACTTACATATGGGGTAGCTCCCCATGACATGTTCTAAATTAGTAACTTACATATGGGGTAGCTCCCCATGACATGTTCTAAATTAGTAACTTAACACAAACATAAGTTTTATGGAATTAAAACTGGACAAATCGTGAACTCGCCAAATTTATGTTGATACCCTACTGCATTCTTTGCAGGTACTCAGTGATAGCAGGAGCTTGCAGCGGAGAGTATAGTGGTCGTATGAACCCGTGTTGGGTTTCCCATTAATAAGTTTCGAACTTTAAACCGATGTTTTAAAATGTTAAACCTTTGCTTCCGTTGTTGACTTTATTATCAGCTTTTAAACTGTGAAGCTTTGGACATTGGTCACTAATCGTGTTGGTTATGATGAAACTGTTTTACTATTTTCATTGTTCAATATGATTAGAGGCTTGATCATAGTCAGTCAGACGCCGTATGTGGAAACTAAGGGTGTAACACTAGTTAAGTCCGTATAAAAATTTTAAAACAATATAATTGCCTAACAATTCACGATTTTAATTCATCAGTCAAATTATCCACCATTCACAAACCTTTGATCCTCTAAATTTTAGCAATTTCCGAATAGCATGGCTAATTTCTCAAATGATGACATGGACTTATTCATTCCGCCCAGTGATCCCGATAATGGTAATTTCTCAAACAATAGTAGTATACAAATGTTCAAGGATCTCATCGAGCAAGCCGAAGACACGATAACTTCAACATCTACTAAAAGAATAGTTTCATGTGATCGCGTAAAAGTCACAAATTTGTTCTCCAAGATTATTGTGGAGGACCCAAAATTCAATGTGGGTGTATGATCGAGGTACAGTTGAATATTTAAGGAAATACTGGTGAGGTCGCCGGAGAGTTTGGGGTGGTTAATGACCGCGATGAAGACCCATACTTGTCGAAGTCATGGTGGTAAAACCGTAAACCTGATTGGAGCGGAGAGTGGCAATGATGGAGTGGGGTGGGGAGCGTATTTTAATAAGTGGGTCCCACAATACAAATTTTTAAATTTCCTTGCTTTTTTTAATTAACACAAGGGTATTTTAGTATTTTTACAAAAAAAAAACTTAACGGTGGATTGGATTGGGGTGGGGTGGGTCCAATTGAAACAAAAATTAAACCGTCGATATTGTTTTGTCAACTTTTAAACTAATGGACTGTAATAGTTATTTTGAGCAAAACGTAGAGACAATAAGATTAATTAACTCTTTTCTTGTGGAGCAATGTTATTCATTTTTTTTCTGAAGAAAAAAGTTGTATTTAGTCATATATATGAGCACCTTACTTTTAACCCCAAATTTAACATCAATACTAATTAGGAGGCTGTTTGACAACATCTGAATAGGTAAGTGCTGAACCAATAAGAGAGGTCTGAACCATTAACTGTTGAACCAGTAAAAGAGCCGTTCAGAGACAAATGTTTGACGAATTCAGATAAAAGATCTTAACTATTCATACGCAGTATAATGCTTAACTATTCAGAGACAAATGTTTGAATCATTCAGACATCTGCACGTGAAACAAACAGAGAATAGCAGCGAAAATATTATAACAACCACTTTCACTCAATATGGTGTGCAAGTTTAGCCATTCAAAAAAAAATAGTTTTAATAAAATATTTCCATCACATTTGTAACAAAACTGTGACAAAATTGGGATTTTTTTTGTTTGTGTTACTATTGTGTTGCAAATTTGTTAAAAAAATTATGGGTTTTTTTTTAGTAAAAAATGCGTTACAAATGTGTTAGAATTTGTGACGCATTTTTTTGCGTAGGAAATTTTCGTAACAAAATGACCACTTTTCTAGTAGTGAGATATACAAGCCTACACTAACGTATATCGGAACACATAAATGGGAAGATGTCAACTTAGTTCTATTTCTCCGCTTGATATGGGTAGGATCTTTTTATTTGCACGCCTAAGTGAAATTTCTGAGCAGATAATTGCAGCTATAGTCGAAGTCCCTATGAATATGAATAAACCAATAAAGCTTTCAATATCCAGACTTTGTGGAAGCGCTTGATTAAGCTGTGATCCATCAGGCATACGGAATCCTAGATATTTTTTCTTCATGTCCATCATAATATCACTTTCTGTGACATTTATTACTGACCTTGAAAAATCCTGTAATAATCTGGATTCACGAGAGAATGCCTGACATATTAAAAATATATAAAGTTAGGGAATTTGTTATAAGGGTGATAATGGAAGAGTAAAACTTATATTTGTTGATGCAGATCTTGATAAACAAACACAACAAGATATCATGATGAACATGAGTAAGAACGATCAGATTTGTGGTAAACTCTAACCACTACTCTTTTCCTTTTATTTTTAAAACTAAAGACAAATCAAAGTAAACATAAACCGGTATTTAAACCCAGCCAACCTCAACCTGCTATGACTCGAATACTTATTAAAAATAATAAACAAAACAAACCAAATAATCCTAACAGTCCAAATCTAAACATTTCAAACTTAAAAAGATACCTTAAATATTATATATATAGCGTTGTAGGTAAGATAACATCGAAAACCAAGCATTAATTCTCAATTTTGGCTTTCATGCTGATGACAATTTGGAATCACTAGCTAGTTAGTTGTTTCATAAGAAGCAAAAGTGAATAAAAGCAAGATGCCCAACGAGTAAGAGAGAAAGACTCACAAATGCAATTCCAGACTCCTGGTTTATGGGTCCAAACTTCATGTAACTAGAGCCGTATTTAGCCAGAAAGAGTTCGATGTAGGGGAGCTCATCAAAAATAGCATTTACTCTGCCACTTGTCAAAGCAGTTTTATATTCTTCAACGCCTTGGAGAGGCGTAGAGCCAGAACAATTGTATTTTTGCTTTATGAATTCCTTTAGAAAAGAACCATCTTGGTATCCTACATTTTCATAACTTGTAGGCAATCTGGGACGCATTTGATCTAGTGTCAACCATGCGGACAAAGTAGCCGTAAAAATCTGAACTATTATGAAAATCATACTTAGCCACATAATAAGAACCACTTTAGTGTTCTTATTAAGTATTTTCCCTGCAAAAGAATATAGTATGTAAATTACAGTGAAGAAATAGGTTTCTTTATTTTCTTTATCTCCAAAATGTTTCCTAAATATTAATGTCATACAATACCATATTTTGAAACAAAGGGGAGCGAACGTTGAGGGCTTTCCATAATTAAATGGTTGCACAATAACTTATGTAAACGGATTTAATCAACCATTTCAAATAAATTAGGCTAAACTATAAAAATAGGTAAAAAAACTAACACAGTGGATAACTAGATGGTCCCTGTGATATACTCAAATCACAAATTGTTGATTTGGTTCTTAACTTTCAGAAATTACACATTTCGACTATCTGCATGGACAAACGTAACATGTTTACTCCCTGGAGTCGATGAACATTATGCTTTTTGTTATTTTTTAGGAGACCAAACCACCTTTAAATGTTAAAAATAAAAGAAAAATTAAATTTAAAGGTAGGACTCACATTATATAAAAAATAACTGAATTACTACAATCTCTCTTTCTCTTCTCGCATATCCCGACCGCCCTCTCGTTCCTTATTCCCCACACATGAACTCGCTGGCTAACCACCACCTCAAACTGTTGGCCAGGCTAAGAAGTCGACTTAAACTCGAGCCACCTCACAACTGCTCCATGAAAATCGTACTCAAAACTCCTAGTAGCTAAAGGATCAACATGACTAAATGAAACATCCATTCCCAAAAGCACTCATAAAAACCATGATTCAGATATTTGATGTCGGTTTCAGGTGATCTGATTGAGTGGACCAACCCATCTTTTTCCACCCAAAAAAACATCATTCCACCGACCCACTTCGCATCATCACTATCAAGCATCTCTCATCGATCCGATTTGTGATGTCAAATTTAGGTGGTCCGATTTGTGTTATGTTGTGACAAACGATTTATCTAAAGGTGTAATTTGTAAAAGTAATGGACCGAAACCGCAATAAGGTAATGCCACAGGGACCATTTGTGTTATTTTCCCACTAGAAAATTCAAAGTAAACCTTTTTTAACAAATAATTCTATTGGTATGGTATAAACTAATTTTAATCGAGACATTGAATATAAAGGTGCATATCTCAAAACAAGTAATTACCGTCATGGAAGAAGAATGTCGAAATAGGAAACCAGATGACCATTAAGACTTTCTGATGAACTGGGACTCTAAATTTTGGGTTGCTAACACGGTATTCTAGAATTGCAACTGCAAGTCCTATATAGATACATATACCGATTATTGCAATCCATAATCTCCAGGTAAAACGTTTTAAAAAAGTCCACAAGGTTTGGTTCCATGCATGTGAAGCACAAACAAGCATATAAACCTCAGAGCTCAGGTAGGGGCTTGTGAAATTAACGTATTGAGTTCGACTGGCACCCACTGTTACATCACCTGCTACTGCTTCACAGGTCTGCAAGGTAAGAAATTAAAAATATATATACATGACTTTATAAAGCATTGATACACTAATTAGTTTTATGGCTGGTTATGTTCTTTCCTTTAGACCATAGTTTCACATATATATTTGTTCTTATCAGAGGTCCTTGATTATAAACTTTTAACATGTAATGTCAGAATGATTTTATAACCACTTGATCAAGTACATCAAGACTCCATATAATATGTACCAAGTGTCAAGTTTGTTTGTATATTTTACATGTTGTATTTTACACACAATAGATATGAATAAACTATAAACATTGTTTAGTATAGCATACCTTTCCTTCAATGTGTCTTAGAAGTTGATCATATGTACCATTACTTTCCCATTTGTCATTTATGAAAGGTTTGAAGATAGGCTGAACACTAAAAGGTAAAAAGTGTAATGCATAGCAGAATATGGCTATAGAGAATCCACCTTCAACTTTATTTTCTTGGTTGACTTTTACAAACTCAGTGAAGCCTGTTTTGTTAGGCACCCACACAACTAATGTTTGGCATGGACTTTTTCCTTGCTTGGTTATCTTCCATTCAGGCCCTATAATGTCTTTTATAGGTAACAGATATGAAAACCACACAAAATTAGTATTTATTGAAAGAATATTAACAGTTTTTGTATATATTATGACTTGATTATTAACTATGAAGGCAATAACTAGTGTATTAACTAGCGTTTGTGTAGGAAACATTTTACTTCATATATGCTAGCTGTATTGAGAAGGTCTACATGATTTGCAGCTTTCTTGAAATTATTTCAGAATCCAAGTGTTTTGGCCTCAATTATTCATTTACTGGTAGCTGATGATAGTTACAGGATATCTTATTCTAATGGGCTTACATCAAGCAATAAGGACGTGACAGTTGACTTTAGTATTTTAGTTTTGGTCGACTTGGATTTTTTTATAAGTATTATCCTTGTTTAGTTTAACAAAGCCTTAAACGTATTAAATTATGGATTCCATATCTTGAGTTTGGCATTTGGAAGTTTTTCGTGATGTTGATTTCACTACAATAAATTGTTGTTCAGTAAGACAACATAAAGTACCAGAAAAGATAAAAAAATAACTTTTAAGTTACATAATAGAAAAAAAATCAGGTATTCATACAAAAGCTTGGGTAATATTCAGTCGGTAAAAACAGGTATAATGACACCAAAAAGGCAGAAAGGTATTAGAATATATTACAACCATTATGACCTTTTCGTAACTCAATATTTCCTTAACAAGTATCGTTAATAAAATTAGGGTATTTTTCTGGTGTCACTAATGCTTCGTTGGTAAAAGTATGTTTTGCCTTCTAGACTTGTTAATTCTTGTTTCATTAATAAATTTCAAAAATGGTGGAGATTGCTTATAAACCTTCTAAACCACAGCAGCAACAACAACAAGTACAAAAAATAAAATTAGTGACCCAAGGAGAGCTTACATATTTAAAAAAGTGTAGTTTTAATATCTAATATTTTCGTTATAGTCATGCTCATAGAAATTAGCGAGCAAAATAAGCCTACCTTCTTACCATAAGATCTCACATATTTAAAAAGTTTAGTTTTATTATTGAAATAAACCGCTTTAAACTGAAGCTATGTATTTAGCCAAAAATTCTTGAAACGTTTGTAACACAGAAATATTGTCCTAATTGTAACAACATACCTGCACATATATCTACATCATTTCCTACATGACCGTTCTCCTCGGTAGATAGTCTCCTACGCCTGCGGGATGTATGTCGCATAGTAGTACTCATCGTTCTTTTTCTGAATGGAACATTCGAAAACGTTTCCTCTCCTAATCTTTTATCCACTGTTACTCTCGCTGTCACGAAATCAACAGCCAAAAGCATCGAAACAATGAAAATAACAGACACCATGTTTATTTTATGTTCCATTTTGTTGAGTTTGAGTGAAATAGCATCATCAGGAGTTTGTTTATATAGAGTGATCGGCAGCTTAAATTAAATTGTTGACTTGTTCTTAAAATCTGGAATGCCTTAATATATACGCTTTGAGAGAAGAAACAAAGTAAGTGATTTGTTTCTAGTATTGACACAAGTCACAACCCTCTTTCCGAGAAAATTCGATACTAATTTAAATATATTCAATTTAACTGACCATATCCCTTGACTATATGTGACTAAGATATATAGGTTTATATAAATTATTTAACCATAACTCACCTAAACTTTGTTATATACTGGTTCAAATATTTACGGGGTTTCTTATGAAGTATGAAGATGCGTAAATTTTCTTCACTAATTACCGTGTTCATGTTTGTAAGCGATTTGGTGATACACGTAAGTATTAAAATTTATACCATACCAATTTGGGAATACAAAAAAGTAAAGAAACCAGAATCAACATTAGTAAACCATATATTTCAATTGAGTTGATTCTTCTTTGATTAGAGGTCAACTAATTAAATCAAAGGTCGCGAGGAACATGATATGGTGGTAACTGGTAAGGAGTCTCCACTCAATTCAAGAGATTAAGAGGTCGTTTGGTTCTCAAAATATTTTATAAAACTATTGAAAATGTAAATGTAAATGAAATTGGAATTGAAAAGGAATTCATTGAAATTATATATATATATGGAACCCATTAAGTGGAAGTTACCTTTGAAATCAATATCATCCGTTCGATCATGTTGAGATTAAATCTCAGCCCTTCAAACTCACAAAAATAACCGCTGTGATGACGATTCAGGGCAGTTATCGGTAGTTTTTTGCAGGTGGTTTTGCTCCAAAATTTTCTGCCCATGATCTCCACTTCTCAGGAGGTTTTCTCCTTATTTTAAGACCCATTATCTCCAAACCAACTCAACTCCTACCAATCTTCCTACAAATCTGGGTCAGTTGAATGATCTATTGCTATATAATGCCCCTACATGTAACAAATTCAATCATTAATTTATATATCTTCTGTTTCTCTTTCTGAAATCAAATCATGTTTCTCGGTGTATCTTCTTGCGGAACGGCACCGTCAGGCACCATCAAATTGGTCATTCTTCTTTCTTTGATAGCCAAAATTTCACACTCAACGTACCCTGGATTTGTGCGACAAGTTTGCCTCCATTGATTCTCATTATCATTGCTTCCACAACAGAGAACCAGGTAATCGATTTATCCTTCGTTTCATCACATAATCATAGTCTTTTAACGTCTTACAATTGCTTGATGATATTAACGTACAGGGCCGACCCTAGCTTGGGCCCTGAAATATTTTGCAAGGGCCCTAAATTTTCGGTAATTAGGGTTTTTTTAATGATCGATGTTTTGTACAGATGCAAAAGAACGATTCCAGGGGATGACGAAATTGAGGAATCATCAACATTCCTCTCAATTGGATGAGCTTATTCTGGATCCTCTAAGGAACGATTGTTCAACCATATGAGGGTATGCAATTTCACTTAAGTTGCTGTTTATCATAGATCTTGAATGGTCATCAAAGGTATTCACGGTCTTTTTGAAAATTAAATTGAATATCAAGTTACTATAAGACATTTGAAGGGGGTATCTAACCTTCAATTTCTTGTGGATTTGATGAAAGTTGCAATGATTTATACAACTGCAGCATGATTTATCATAAATTTGGAGAAATATTTATCCATAACGTGAGAACTCATGTGTACACTTTCTTTTTAACCAAATTTTAATCACTCAAATTAGTTGGTACAAAATAGTGAAATAACATTTACCAGGTCTTGAGATGCTTGATGTCAAAAATGCCACCAGAAGCACTATCTACCTGCCTTCCGATGTCATGAGATTCTGCCAGCTTCCATTCAGCTGCCCTTCATTGAGAAAAACACCAAGTGTCTGGTATCCAATATCTGCATTGTTCTTGCTCAATACCAGCTTTTCTAATTTCAAAGCTTTGTGTTTACAAGTATTTTTCTCACCATCATATGTGTTCAGGTCACATACAGGGCACCGGACAAGCTGTAAATCTGAGCACACCATTCCATTCCTTTTGGGAGATGAGTAACAATGAATATTGATCATGCTTTGAAGAGAGTTTTGCAAGATATTACTACGTATCCATATTTATCGTCAAGCATTAGTGAAGGTATATTATGTGTTAAATTAAAGGAATCCATCATTTACTTTTATACCACATTTATGAAAATGCATATCAGACTAAACGGTATGGGGGCCGTCCCCATGCCCGTCTTGTGCTCGCCGCCCCGTCTCCCCCACCCCCCTGCTCCGGCGCCGGGCCAGGCCCGGCTTCTCCGGCCTCCAGCAGCCGGTGACGATGCCCCTCACTCCCACACACAAAGGGGTTCATCCCCCACCCCCTAGGTCCATCCCCTTTAGGCCCCCGCTTACGTGGCGGTGACGTGGCGGCCCATCCCCTTGGGGATGAGGCTCACCATACCAGTTAGTCTCAGAAAGAAGGGATTTCAAGACTAATTTTTGCATTTCCCATGTATTTTGAACTTCAAGAATTGGTAGCACTTAGAGATAATTTTTAGAAAAACTATGGCAAACAGTAGCCTATGATCTACATCGTTGGTTGTGGTGTAAACTAAATAGTGATTGTGTTAATTATTATGATTAACATGATCAAATTTTGTTACTATATATATATATATAGCTCAAGACCTCATCATTTTAGAAAATTTAATTGTCATTTTATTCAATATTCACAGCTTATTGGCAGGCTCTCAGTTGAAACCCCTACGGGTGAACATACTTTGAGAGTCCTGATACAAACAGCCAAAGATCACCGAATATATTGCAACATTACAGAATCGGAAAAAGAACTTCTCAAATCAAGTGCAAAACTTATTGTGCATTTCAATATCTCTACATATGCATGATATGTGTAATATATCACCCTACCCCCACCCACCCCACCCCACTGTTGATGTGGCACATATTAATGTGGTATTTAATCAATATGCATGGCAAGATAAGCAACACCACGAGAGCAAAAAGTCCACTGATGGCAAGCCAAGTTCCACCTCCAAATTTTCTCTATCTTTCGCTTTTACATGTTTTCACTCCTAATGTGTTGTTATTTTCATTCCAATCAACAAGTCAAATTTACATAAGGATAGCAGGTAGACGGGCAACAAACTGCGCCGCCATCCCCTTTTGAATAGAAAACCCCAATCTACTAAAAACAAAGCCTCGCCCCTGAGGGGTCGAAAAGTTGCTGTGGACTACACGCTGAACTCTAGCCAAGAACCGAACAGCCTCCGGCGCCAAGGAGCCGAACGTGTCAAACGCAAGGGGGACAAAGGCATGCTGATTGTCCTCACAAGCTTTCGCGTGCTTTTCCACCTTCTTTGACTCCTAATTGTTTTGTGGTTTTAAAATATTACAGCAAGGCGACAACGAAGCTGGGTGGCTTGGATTAAACTGTTGATGAACAAGATACAAGTGGTAGTGAGATTGCTTTGCGGCTCCAATCTGGTCAAGTGGCCACTGCTCGTATCAAGGTATGTTTGCTATTTACATTAACACTTTGTTAGTGACATTCTTTTACGGAAACATTTGTGGTTTTGTTGTCTCCTTTGATGGTGATTCACCTCTAGATTACACCATTATAAATTCTATTGTTTCTGGGTCATTCCATCAATTGACAACTCTTATATTCATTTTTAGATTTTGGCACAGTGGCATTATTGAAACTCTCCCTACCTACTCTGAAGATAACAATGGACATTAGGGCTTGATCAAATACAACTCTAAGCATGGTTGCATGCCAATCACAATACCCATCATTTGAGGTATGACTTCTTCAAATACTACTCAAAACATGGTCTGCTAGAATCAGTCATACTTATAATTCAAGTCATCCTTTTTCCATACAAGATTTCTTAGTGGTCGATAGGATACAAAAAGATCATATATGATATTATTTTACACTAAGCAATTGCAATAGCCTGGAGGTCTCTTCCTAAAAGAGTAGCAAAGATTTATTTTGCCATGAGTGGTAGAACAAACTTCTCATTCTTTTTCTTAATCTTTTTAGACATGAGAGATTATCTGAATTTTTTTTTTTTTTTTTTGCTTTAAGTATTCTTCATTGTTCATATTTTGCAGTGGTATAAAGGTTTGAAGAGATGGAAAGGCGTAAACTAGGAGAGATTTCCATTGAAGACCTGCCAAGTGTCTTGAAGCTGAGAAATGAACTTTGCCTAGCGCGCGCACACACACACCCCGGACGTGTATACAACTAATGTTTTTGTTTGGAATGCAAAGGAAAAGATACTTATGTTATTATGACATTAAAAAGCCCGGACGGGTATATAACAAGGATAAAGTAAGACAATAAAGCCTTTGGATGTTTGTGGTTGAAGAATTGGGCGAAATCTGGTAACCCAACTTGGGAGAATTAGTGTAACTTTATTTTGCCATGTTTGGGAATATGAGACTACGAGTATATGAATCTTTGGTGTATAGTTGGTGTAATATTATGTTTAACAGTTGGTTAACCAAAAGTATATGGATAAAATTTCGTTGGTCTTTCAAAAAAAAATATTACGTTAAGTATCGGGTCAACGGACGGGTATAAAACTATGTTTTTTTAGTTCAACGAAATCACCACTCTTTGGTCTTTCCCTAAACAGTGGGCTTATGGTTTTAATATATATGAATAATATTTATGGTTTTAATGTGTTATAAATACTATGGTTATTTCATAAACTTGTGTATTTATTATGATATATTTTTTATTTTATTATACCATTAATCTGCCCGTCCACCGGACGGGTATAGAACTAATTTCAGACGAAAACCAGGTTCAAGCGTAGGTGTTGGAGCCCTAATTTCAAATGGAAAACATCGCTTGGGTTTTGGTTGATGAGTAGATAAAGCTACGCGCTTTCGAATGGGTGGTGGTCGATGTTGGTAGGTGACGTAAGTTTGGGGATTTGTGGTAGTAAGCAATGTGGATGCCCTAAAAATGGATACTGGTGGAGTGGATGACACGTGTGGGGCATTGTTACGCTGTTAGCGTAACCCGTCCAACGGACGGGTATTAAACTAGTTTGATAAGGTGTTTGGTTTGCAAATTTATGTGAGGAATTAAAATGTTTATAAATGAAAATTACAAAACAACCCTTGTTAGCATAACCCTTTACTTTGATTTTTGTTCCAATCGAAATTGATTTGTACTTTCTATCCTGGTCCCAAATGATTTCTACTTTGCATCCTGTTTGATTTCATTATTCTACTTTCAGTATATTTTTTCAACCGATTTGTTCGATCTTAACGAAGAAACAAAAAATCATTTAACTAAGATTCAAATCGATTTGTTCCCGTTGGTTGTTCGCCTAGTCTTTGGGTTTCCGTAAAATTGATTTGTTTAATTTGAACCAGTTGTTCGTCGTTCTTCGTTTTCATCATCCCCTACTCGTATAGTCAATCCTAAAATTTACAAAATATTTTTTTGTAGATAGCGATGGAAGTGAAATGATGAACTGTGGGGCATAAAGCAGTTATTATGTTTGTATTTGTGATGAAAATGAATTTGATGAACCTAGTGGCGGATCCAAGAATTTTTTCTTATGGGTTCACTTTTTTTGTGGTCAAAACTTTCACAACCATACCATAGAATTTTCGGGTCGGTCAGGTTGGGTCGGGTCGGGTCAATTTCATACCTTTTCAAGCATTGTTTTCGGATTCACAATCAGACATCGCGAGCTCTCAATTTACAATAAGCAAATGGCCAACACATTTTCGGTTTCAGATTGTTAATTGACATGATATAAGGAAAGAATCTACACATTTTACTCGTACATAGAGACATCACAAATCATAAGCTCCAATTTAAAAAATATGAATAGATATGAACAAATGAAACAATATAAGCAACCAAAAAGCTCAATTGGCAAAGCGATTCAATCTCATAGTGTTAACTTGTTAAGCATTAATTCTAGATTCACAATCTCATAGTGTTAACTTGTCAACGGACTTTACCTTTTAAAATTTTTAATTAACACCAAACATGCAAAAAAAAAAAAAAAAAAAACCAACACGTTTTACTTTTATAAAAAACATTATTCTCCAATTCTAAAAACCAAACAACACAAACCCTAAATATGACCAAATAAAATAATATAAGAAACGAAAAACCTTAATTTGCATATGGGTTCAACTTCAATCACTCAACCATTAATTCCACATTCACAAACAAAAACCTCCAACAAAATTAAACAAAGATTGAAGATAGAAGTACCAGGAATTGGTGGGTTTTTCTCCCAAAACGAAAGCAAAAATATAATGAAATGATAGGAATCTAGAATCGAACTCAGGGACTCTTAATTGGAAAGGACAAGCCAGACCACTCGACCACCTCATGTCTTTTGTTATGGGTTCACCTAGAATTTATTTATGGCTTCCTTCTATATTTTATATATACATTTTCACTAAAAACGCCAAATCGACTGGGTTCCTGGGAACCCGTTCTTTTGATACTAGATCCGCCCCTGGATGAACCCATTGATTGTCGGCTCTTGGAAACACACAAGGCAATGTGAGACACCTTGGAAAATTATGATGAATAACATGGCGACAAGTGTCCAATAACCTCTCAAATATTCCAGATAATGTAGGACCAAAGGGACCATTTTTGATACATATATGGAAGGTTGAAAGTGGAGGGGTCAGATATGATGAAATGCCAAACTTTTGGCTTCCGATGGTCCCTTATGGAATGCAAGGCATATGCCTTGCAGTCCGTAAGGAATTTGAAAACTAGAGGCGCACCAAAGGTCCTTACGGACCGTAAGGCCGGACCCTTACGGTCCGTAAGGCCATCACTGGTAGACCAATTTGAGCTGGAAACTGCAGCCTGTAGTTTTTGCCACTTATCTCCGAATTTTGCCACCTTTCACCACATTTGGACACCTGCTATCACACTCCTCTGCACCTCAAACCTCAGGGACACTTGGCATCACCTTGTGATCCTTTTGCAAGTATAAATAGGCCTTATTCTTGTACCTTCAAACATGCACCTTCGCTTCTTTCACTCTAAATCCTTTTGGTGCAGCTTCTGATCTATAGAATCCTACTCTATGGAGTTATAACACTCCCCTGAACACTTGTAAGTGTTCTCCCTAGTCTTTTTCTAGCCGAAAGTCAAGCAAATTGACTTTTGCTTTGACTTTCAATTCTGATCAAAGTTCGAATCGAACTTGGCTATGAGATCTTAATAACAAAGGTGTTAATCCCTTTTGATGGCACCCTCTGAATATCATGTTAAGTAGGCGAAATTACAAGTCAAAGTTATATTAAATAAAAGTCAAAACGTAGATTTTACAAATTATGCTAAATGAGTTTCTAAGTATCGAACCTGAATTTTTGACGTTATAACAGTTCACATAACATATTAGGACTTGTTTAATCATGCCCAACTCGTCATTTCCTTCTTAGAGCTCATTTCGCAACCGAAGGTCAAACAGTTTGACTTCTATTTTGAATTTCGATTCTGAATCGTTTGAGCAAGTTTAGAGCTTGATAAAGGGTTGTTATATGATCGTAATAGTTTATGGAATAACCCTCTGAGGTTATACTTTTTGATCATATCATTTGATAGGTTTTATGACAAAGTCCTTATATTATGCCTATAATGCCAAAATGGCCCTTATCGCCTAAAAATTGTTTTGAAACCAAATAAACTGTAATCTGAGTTTGAAACTGATATTATAACATAATGAAATACACTTTGGCATAATGAACTTGTCTTAGACCTATTCGACCAACCGGTGCCGCATGTGCTCTTACAGCTAGTTTTAATAGCATAAAATATATAAACAAGCCGAATCGTGTCAAAACTTTTCAAAATCAGTTCTAATCAGAATGTTTGGTTGTTTGACCCATATTATACGAGCCATTGTACTCGGAAGGGTATAAATCACATTCTATCCGGTCAACACTTAATCTAGCGAACCGTACTTATTTATTTAAGTTAATCGGTCAAAGTCAAATGACTTATATAAGACCCATTAACGTTCTAACGGGTCATAGTTATGTTCATTCCAGACTAGGAGCCTCCCGCATATTGCACTTGTTTTTAGTTGTTTTGATTAACGGTTGTGCTAATCATATTTGACTTTTAAAGGCTAGCACAGGTAAATACTCTTAACGTATTTTCCTTTATAAGGTCTTGGGATACGGCACTAGCTGGTTGGTCGATATTGAATCATGGGCGAATGATACGTTTTAATATGTTTGCTTGATAACTTAAACATTGGGGGTTAATACGACTGTGTCCTGGATATCCCGACTCATTTAATTGAAAATGCCCATGACCTAAGCACGTGGTGTAGGCATATACATGACAGACGCTAATGCCATATTTACATGGTATTGAAAATATGGTGTGTCAATTAATCATGTACGGATGTTTAGTTTCCTGTCCGATATGTATTGATAAGCATGTAAAAATGGTAACAAGAGAAATAGTTTGTCCCAAGTTATTTAACAATGATATACCAAATGGTATCAAATACTTTTTGAAAAGATTTTCAAAAAGAGTTGGTTAATTGTATTCACTAGTGAAAACTGACGTATTTTCAAAAGACTAAGCGCGTGTTATATAGCAAATATGGAATAGGCTAGAGCTGCTCTGTCTAGGCGAATTGGAATTTGCAACTCCACGAAAGACCCTTTTAGTCTCAAGTCTTATTTCATATATTTGGATCTGCCTGTGGATCTTTTAAGTACAAACAGTTTGTATATTATTTTTGAACATTTGGACTTTTATGTTTGTACTTTAATATTTTACTTTAAATTCCCATCTCTTGTTGCGCATTATGATTACTGATGTCAATCGTCATGAATGTAACCAAAGTCGGTGCCCACCAGGAAATCAGGGTGTGACACAATCACTTTGTTGAATTTGTTAATCCTGCAACGTGACTTATACGAGTATTTAGGAGTAAATTAGTTAGCATTTTAAAAAAAACAATAGCAAACTAATTAAACCAATTAAATCAAAATTAATTAACGGTCCAATTTATTATTACCATCAATATGTTTAATTTGTGCAAGTGTTCAAAATATTATAAGACCATGTGTAATGACCATTATAGGAGTGTGAAGAGGCTTGATAATGCTCTTAATATCGTCCTTTAGCCATTATAGAGCCATGAAGAAAGAGAGCATTTATTGTATAATGTTCAATGAGGAGAAAAAAAAATTCTGAAATGATTGAAAGGGGATAAAGAGACATTAACCATTGGACATTTTTATAAATAGACGTTTTGATGCTGATGTGACGATAAATGCCCATTAGGGGGGGTATTAACCATTAAGGATAACCTAAACAACAACGTATCTGAGTTTTATAATCACATTTAAATTTGAAAAATGTTATTTAATAACTTAATTATGAATTTCTACTAGGTTATATAATGTCTAAAATCAATTACCTAATAATTGAAAAACTCACACATGGTCACATAAATAATATTTGTTTCTCAATCCTTAAATAGATTACATAATTTTTTTAAGGGCAAATTTTTCTTTTGATTCTGTTTTCTTTTCTGTGTGACTTGAATCTAAGATTTCTCCTCTCAAATATAGATATTTAAATGCTTTTTTTTGCTAATGGTCGACCACCCCATTTGTTACAAATTACATAATCAATTGGAGCGATATGTTCACAACCATCTCCAATTATTCAAACATAATAAATTAACTATCTAGTTTTTTTCTAATGGCAATTTTTAACACCTTAATTCCATTCCATCCTTGCACTTGCAAGGATTTAAATCCACAAACTCACATTTGAAAGGAGGACACCATACCACTGTAGACCAATAGGTCATGGGTAACCATCTAGCTAATGTTGGGTTGATTAGTCCCCTTAGAAGACGCATATGTATTTTATATGAGAGGTCACATGTTCAAACTTGAATAATACAATACTTTATTATTATTCGTGTAAAAGTAAAGTATTAGTCCTAATGAGGCTGTTTGAACGATTCCATGTGTGTACTTAAACAAATCTTATATAACTTATTCGACCATTTTGTATGTTTTTAAAAATTTCTTTTATCGTAATGTTATTTTCAGTGGGAGGAGAAATGGAATGGTGAAATATATAGTTGCTGGGAGTGGTGCATTACCGGTAAAATTCCTGATTTGTTGAGCAGGGTGTGGGATCGTGCCAAAGCAACGACGAGAAGTAAAGATGTACAAGTCGGAGACGATATCTCTGTTCTTACTGGTTTTAAACCACCATGGATCAAAACAGAGACATGGAAACAAATGATTGAGATCTGGAATACACCCGAATGGAAAGCAAATTCTGAAAAAAAAAAAAAACTTCAGAAGTGAATCAAAAGGGAGGCAAACATAGCGATGGGTCACAAACCTATGTGACTGCCAAAAGAAAAGTGGTAAAAGTTGTTAATCACTATCTTTAACCGGTAAATATACCATTATTTATTAACTTATATATACTAACTTTGTAGGCTAAGATAATTGGGCGTGAACCGTCACACTCTGAGATGTGGAAACAAACACATCTCAGAAAAGGAAGAATGATGTTTGATAAAGATCTCGATTGTAGCAGTTCAGTAGTTAACAACGTTGATCTAGAGGATGCTGAATTAGATGGGAATGTACAAGAAAAAGAATCAGTGTGGTGTGGGTTGACGATAGGGCACATGAGACGTGGGTAAGTTTCATCACTGAATAGTATGTTATGGTTTCCGATAACCATGGCTTTCCACCGACTATGTCGTTGAATAGTGCATGTAAAGAGGTAATCACAACCTGAAAAAATAATTTCATTATAACAACGTTCTAGTTTTTTTATGAACTTAACATGATAGTACTAAAGATATATATCCTAAATAAATAATTTCATTATACAAATGCATAAATGTATTGATAGGGTTAATTAAGATTGTATCTATATTACTGTTTTGGTATTGCACATGGTTACTATGTTTTCTTTAACATGTGTATATAAGGTTGTATCTATAGTTTTTTAATAAATGTTATGTTGAGTTCATTCAATAGGTGAAATACAAGGGATATCTTTTGGAGAAGTATGAGAAGGAAAGTAGCCAAAACCCTAAAATTGACCCAGACGTGTGGTACCGAGCTTCTGGGGGAAAGAATAGAGGCAAAGTATACGTGTTAAACAATGTTAGGAATTATTTTAACTTTAAACATCATGGCAAACAAGAACAAGAGGTATGTTTACTTTTTTCATGAAATCACTTTTCAGTCAACAGTCAACAATACGTAACAATACCTAACTTTTTTATGGATATTGTTGAAAATAGACTATTTGACCTCAAATGTCAAACTGACTTTTTTTTCTTGGAAAAGGGTAAGCTTTTCTCAAAATTGACTTTTAGGCATCTATAATATCCTAATATGACAATTATAAAGTCATAATTCAGTGGGTTTGATAGGTGATACGGTTCTTTAGGCTGATATTTGCCAATTTAAGCTTGTTCATGTGATTTTATAATCTAATACGAACATGGTGTATTTGTATACAATGTCTTGTAATCATGAAGCCTTCATTGAGAGCATTGTAAAAGTGGTCCAGTTTTGGATTAGAAAGTTAGTAACTTTGACAACAAAAGTTAAACCAATTGTGGTAACCCTCACAACAAAAGTCAAACCAACACCTGGTTGCTCTCTATTATATAACAATATAAGCAGCTAATTAGTTTGATAAATTATGATTATGTCATCCATTAATATTTCACTTTGCATTGGTTTTATTAGATCGAAAGGTTGAACGTGATTATCCAAGATTCAGTGAAAGAAAAAGAAAGGTTGAATGAAATTATTACGGGATTGGTAGTGGAAAATAGAAAGATAAGGCGGAGAAAGAGGCTACGAATGAAAGAATGGAAAAAGTTGATGCGATGCTAAAAGCTAGTTTTCAAAACGTCTAATGATCGAGTTAGGATATAAACAACTTGTTTTGATCATGTATTTTGTTATGATAACTTTGGTATTTGATGTTTTAAGTGGACTGATTTATATAATTGTAAAATTTGATAATGTGTAAATTTAGAAAATGACATAATACGTAGGTTAAAATAAAAAACGACTTGCAACTGCAAAAGACAAAAGGCAAGCGGTTAGAAAACGATCTCAAATTTTTAAAAGGCAAGCAGTCGCATAACGGTCGCAAAAAGACCGTCACAACCAAAGTCCCACAAAACCCGGAACAGTCACATAATTTGCGACCACTTTTATAGTCGCAAAACCCGGGTCGCAAATGATAGCAGCAGTCGCAACTTAGTCGCAATAGAGCAGATTTCGACGAGTGTTTCTCTGATCAAATGTCCGGTCGGAAAATGGTCGCAACAGGGAAATTGTGAATGTTTTGCGACCGTAAATGCGGTCGCAAAAACCAAGTTTTCTAGGTTGTTTTTTATGTTGTCGATGACTTAATGTAATTGAGGATCTCTTTTTCCGCTTCTTGCCTCTTGTTAGACGCTATATTTATGAAGTAGTCGTTGTTCCAAAAAATGTTAACTTAAGTGTATCCAAAGGTCAATATTATACATGTACAAATATGCACGGGTCAAAATGTAAAATCCTAGCTACACAACAGCCAATTGTGTAAAACTAGTGAAATTCCTCGCGCTGCGCGGTAGGGAATTCGAACGTTATCGATTCGTTTTTTTTGTTACAGGATAAGCAGGATACCCGTTCAGTTCGTTACTTATCAGTGTTTTACCCATAAATGCCGGTACCATACCGGTTGGTTATAAAAATTACAAATTTAGAAGCAGAGAAAACAACGTAAAGGTGAATAAAGACGAAAATAAATTACCAAAAATATTATTAAGAATAATAGATACTCAAACTTTTATTTAGTAGAAGGTAATAAAAAAATTTCCTTCCCAAGAAGGGTTTCGAACCAGAGACACTCACTATATTTGAATGTTCATACAAAAACTGAATTGCAAAAGTTTTTCTTAATAGTTTCGCGCAATAATAACTATAATATATACATAAAGCGGAAAAGTACAAAAAAAGAAAAGACCCAACAAAGCAAAGAAAAACGATGGCAAAAATATAAATTTAAATTCAGGGCAAAATCCTAATTTGGCTGGAAGGAGAAAAACAAAACTAATTGCAAAACTGTAAATTTAAACGGGGCAAAATCGTAATTTTGAACTGAGGGCAAAATTGTAATTTTTAGTTGTGGGCAAAGAATAATTTTATTTTGAACTGGGGGTAAAAACGTAATTTTGAATTGATGGCAAAATCGTAATTTTAAAGCGAAGAAAAAGTCACAAATTGGTTGGGCCAATGGGGGAGTTCCGGCAGTTGCCTCGCACTATGCCCCCATCTTGTGTCTGTACTTATACACTGGGGGCAAAATTGTAATTTGGCTGGGAAAGCAAACAAAACCGATGACAAAAATATAAATTTAAATTGAGGGCAAAATCGTAATTTACCAGTGAGGAAGAAACAAAACTAATGGCAAAACTGTAAATTTCAACGAGGAAAAATCGTAAATTTGAACCGAGGGTAAAATTGTGATTTTCCACTGGGAGTAAAAGCATAATTTTATTTTGAACTGGAAGTAAAAACGTAATTTTAAACTAATGGCAAAATTATTATTTTAAAGCGGGTCAAAATCGTAGTTTGACTGGGAAAGCAAACAAAACCAATGACAAAAATGTAAATTTAAATTGAAGGCAAAATCGTAATTTACCTGAGTGGAAGAACACAAAACTAATGGCGAAACTGTAAATTTAAACGGGTAAAATCATCATTTTGAACCGAGGGCAAAAATATAATTTTTCATTGAGGGCAAAAGCAGAGTTTTATTTGGAACTGTAGGTAAAAGCGTAATTTTAAACTGATGGAAAATCGTTATTTTAAAGTGAGATAAAATCGTAAATTGATTTGACAAAAAATCAAAAAAAGCCAAAAAGAAAAAAAATATATTAAAGCACTGTTCACGGAAATTGAAAAATGTAAGAGAGTTAATTAATGTTAAAAGTCTATTAGTCTCAAAAGATATTTCGTTTATTGTAAAGAAAACAAAAACAAAAATCAAATTATTAGACTTTGAATTGCGCAAACTTAGGACCTATTTGTTTCCATATCTCAATAAGACAAATAAACTTGAGAGATTGAAAAATAATGAATATTAAAATTCAACATATACTATATCTAATTCTATGGTTTAAGTAAATCTCATATGAGAAAGAAATCGTCGACCAGTTCAATTGTGATATTTGAAGAACCAAAGTAAATCGTTGATTCCGATTGAAAAAAAGGCAGATTCCAAGCAACTGCAATATGCCTTGCCAATTAAGATATTCTAAGACAATGACGTTTCTAGATTCCTATATTAAAGATTCATTTACATAAGAATCGTATACTGTTGCTGTTTACTAGAGGACTTTATTCGCTATACTAGATTATAGGCCCGTGTATTACACGGGTTAAATAAATAAAATATCTTACGTAAACAAAAAGTGATTAATATTATACAAAATTTTCTTAAAATCATCCATAATCAAGAAAATTTTGATTTTTTTCTTTGAAATTTAGAGAAAAATATAATAATTTTAAAATAACTTTACACATGTTAAAAGACCGATATATAACTGATAATTCTTGCCAATTATCATTAAATACGTAAATTAAAACTTACAATTTACACAACTTGAATTACAAATAATTTGAAATAGAATACTAACATAAATACTATGCTAGATTTCATTAATGATTTTCACCCCAATATAATGTTATTTTTTTACAGGAATGTTAAAGTTCAAACATTTTTCAAAATGACACTAAAATTTTATACTCTAAAGTTTAACAACTTTATTTCTTTGGTTTTTTCTTTAGTTTTTATACAGAGTATCATTACCATAATGAGCCAAACCAATATCGATCGAAACTAAATTTCCACTAAATTGCAGGAGGATTTCAGTAGTTATTACTTCAAAATATATATTTGTTGTTGTTAAAAACTAAAGGAGATCAAACCCATCCCATTAGTTTATCCCATTGATTAAATGTTTAATCGAAAAAAAAGAGACCAAATCGTAATATTTAAAAATTAGTTTCATAGTTAGTCCTTGTAGTCTCTATAAAATAATAGGCACTAATAGTTTAAAGTAACAAAATGAGGTATTAAGTTTTTAACTTGTTAGAATCTCACGTATTAGACCATGTGTAGTGGTAATGCCCTTACCCTTGGACGTTTTGCGGCATGTGGCAGCCCAGTCAGCAGTGAGTCATTATGGGGCGTTTTCTAAAATAGGTGTTGTGGGGATGTGGGGTATTATGTTAAATGATATGTGATATAATTTAATAAAACAAAAACCATCAAAAAATCTTATTCGACAAAGAATATGAAGATAAAGGGTGATTGGACAAATAAATGGGAGCAAGGTGTGGAATATACAATGCCCCAAACAAATTTTCGCAAAAAAAGCCCACGTGGGCCGCTGTTGGGGCTTGGTTTGGTGATTTCTTCCAAAAAAAGGCCCAATTTTCAACGAGTACGGATCGTCTTAAGACCAAACACCATTAAAAAGTAACAATCAAGACCCTCATGGGCATAGGCTTCAGGGTATTTTCGTCGATTTTCTTTATTTAAAACATTAAAAACCCTCAAACCCATCTTCTTCCCTTCAACTTCTTCAACTTCTTTAGAAGTTGAAGGGAAGAAGAAGGGTTTTGGGGGTTTTTAATGTTTTAAATAAAGAAAATCGACCAACCATCCCCGCCGCTGCCACCGATCAGGGATGTCGCTATCGAACTTCGCCATGGCATTTTTGAACAATTTGTTCTCAACCGTAGGCCATATTAGTTTTCCATTTCATTCAAGGTTAATTCAGTCATGAAACAATTTTTTTAATTTAACCCTTTAATCACTTAAAGAATATTTCAAACTTTTTTCAAATCAATTCATGATATTTTTTTCCAAAGTAGATTGATAAACATTAAGAACAGGGGAACCCTTTCATGATATCTAGAACTGGACAGGGGAAATGATCAATTTATAGTTTGAATGCTTGAGGAGAAAGAGGGTTACACTTGTATGTGAAACTTTCGTTAACGTTATGGCACCATTAGAACTCGCTACGATCTCCATGCACTGACCAAAATAATCCCGTGTGGACCCGTGATTAGTTTGTTCCTTGTACGTTTATCGTACCTCATTCTAAGAGTGTAGTGAGGGTAAAACACATTATATCATGATATAGTATATAGCTTGTGTGTGAATCTAGACTAAGTGTGAAGACGAGAGAGAAAGCGAAAACGAAAGCGAGTGTTAACGTTACGCATAGTGGCAACATCGAGTAATAGAATAGGTTTAATACTTAGAAGTTAACGTCGAAAACCGTATCATTATAACATTATTTTATGCTCGCTTGGTGCATGGTGTTGAAGACTTTTGCTGGAGCTGTTGTTGCTAAACTCAAGTTCGCGGTTCTGTGCGGCAGTTGCGGGTGAAGTGATCGTAGCAGTTGCAATTGTTGCAATAGCGACAGTTTGTTCCAACTTGGTGATGATAAGTACACGTGTAACACTGAGGGTGAGTTCCAGTGTAGGCACGTTTTGGAAGTAGTGGAACTGATTGAAGAGGCTCTGGTTGAGGTAGTTCAGTGTTTGAAGAGTTTGGGCTTGAGTTCTTTCATTTGCGGCTTGGTTTGTCGGTATTCTGCGATGATGTGTCGTCGTTGTTAGCAGATTCGTCTGAGGATTCACCAGAGGGTTCGTCTGAAGAGTTTCCCGAGGATAGGTCGGTGGCTTCTTCAGGCGACTCGGTAGCATCATCAGATGACACTGTGATAGCTTGGTTAACTGTCTTAGTAGGATTCTTGGAGAAAAATCCTTCTAAGACTCGTTTATCGTTGATTTCAGCGGCCAAGCGATAAGTTTCCTCGATGGTAGCAGGTCTCGCAGCTTCGACAAAATCGCCCACACATTCCGGCAAGGCACGGATATACTTCTTGATAGCCTTTCCTGGAGTGTCGACTTGACTTGGGCAAACGATGCTAAGCTGTTTGAACCTTGTTGTGAGGCCAGCATTATCACCTTCGACTTTCTTGATTTCCCAAAATTCGTTTTCCAGTTTCTGGAGCTCGTGGGGAGGGCAGTACTCTTCCTTCATGAGTTCTTTCAGTTCATTCCAGGAGAGAGCATAGGCTGCGTGGATCCCACGTTTGTTACATTCGGTTGTCCACCAGTCGAGTTCTCGCGATTGAAATACTCCAGTAGCGCAAGTAGTATGAAAATGCTCAGGGCACCCACTCTGACGAAGGGTGACATCGACAGAATCAAACCACTGGAGTAGCTGAGAAACACCTCCTTCACCCGTGAAGACCATCGGGTCACAAGCTTTGAAGTGTTTGTAGAGGAAAGTAGATTGCGGTGCTTCTGTCTTGACATCTCCTGAGGTTCGAGAATTGCTGAGAGATTGAACCTGAGTGACAATTTGAGGGATCACTTTAGCCACTTCCCTGGCCACAAGCGATGCAATCCTCTTTTCGGCGCTTAGTCTGGCTCTTCTCTTGGCAGTTCGTTTCGAAGCGGACTCGTTTGAAGACATCTGGACAGAGAGAGATTCGAAGTGAGATTCGATCATAATGATTTTGAGTTTTGCGATGCGATTTGAGCGCGTTCAAACTTGTTCCAGATAGTATAGTAATATGTATTCACATAGGAGCCACATAGGAAACACGAAAATCCTAAGTTCTCACACATAAGCGATTTCGTTTGTATATAGGTATATAGTTGTGACATTTACTCAGATGGTTGTATAGATAGCGCGAGGACGCGATGAAAAGAGAGGGCTGAGTTGTTAGACTTTTGTTTTGTTGCGAACATTCGGTTTTTGTTTTAGATTGCGATAGCTATGCAAGTTGTGCATTCGTGAAGCGGGGAGCGAAAATCGATAAATCGAGAAATCGTCTAAGCGTAAAACATTAATCGTAAACAGGTAAGCGTATACTAAGTTTAACAAGCGTAAAACCGGCGAATCGTAAGATAGAAATATTAGATAGAATGCCCTGGGTGTTTAGACGTCGACTACCCAAGTACTTCAGCAATACTAAGCGAGTTCGTGCACGCGCGTTGACCTAGGAGACTATGCTTCCACTAGGATGTAGCTCATGGTATTCATCCTTCTATTCATCACATGGCTCGAGTCCTTGATATAGCCGAATCCTTGGTGAGAGCTTTTCGAGAAACCATTTTTCGGAATGGAATGGGTCATTAAGGTATAGGTTTCACCCCTGACTTAACAACTTTGCTCATGATTGTGGTTGTGCTCACCGAACAAGTCCGGGAGTTCCACTAGATAGAAATGGAGAATTCCGTCGAGATATGGATGTCACTCCTGACTCAACGAATGGTTCTCGTTCTTGAATGATGCGCTGAATGAGCGACCTATCGAGAGTTCCTGGTTTTCATGCCTCATCTTGACATGATCACTCGTTGACGTTATGCGAGTATCGTAAAACGTGTGTATTGTGTCAGCCTTAGGAAAGGCTATGTAGCATTAAGCTTTAGGAAAAACTTTCCTCGTGCGAAGCTGTAGTATGCGGTGTTCGCACAAGGATGTAGTTTTAGCTAGTTCGAATGAGAGCATCAAAGTAGGCCCGTATAAACCCCACTGGGTTCGCACGAAGTCAGCCTTTTTGGTACTTAGACTATAGACTAGGTCGAATTCCTAAGACACCGACCCGGACTAGGTCGTGTCGTACCTAATTCCCTATAGTTATGGCTCTGATACCAATTTGTCACACCCCAACCGATGGCGGAATCATCGGGGCGCGGCACTAGGCGAATCAGATTACTCAAGAGAATCCATAACAACTATATTGCGACAATATTTAATGCGTTCATTATCCCATACTAATAAGCAAATATAATCACATAAGTTGTCACAGATTTTGTATTCTCTCAAACAATACAAATCCGACAACCTAGATTTTAGTGGAGTTTCTAGACTTCCTAGCTTGATTGAGATAGCCTGCGATTAAACCTGCAACATATGTTAAAATAACGTCAATACAAAAGTATTGGCGAGTATACAGGTTTGTTATGTAACAGCGCAATAGAATAAAGTGCTGCGAATTCCTACATACATAAACGGGATACACGACATATATACTCACAAAACTGATACTACCAACTAAGTCCTCGATGCTCGATTCGCGATGGCTAACTAGACCCCGTCGGGTGCAATAGTACTATACTAGTCATAATGGGACGTCGCGAGTATAAGTCCTAGCACATATGTAACTAGCATCACGTATAACTATGCATGTCAGTCATTCGCATGTGATAAATAGTTTAAGTATTCGATGTATTTGATTTGATAGAAACGTATGTTACACCCAAAAGTGCGATAAGCAAAAAGGGTTCAAGTATACTCACAGTAGGTGTTCAGCAAGTAAACACAACTTGGTTGGGTTGATTGAGAGCGCGTCTGATTCAGCCTGATCATGGAGCTATAGCGTGAGCGATGAACTGTGCGTTGAACAGTGACGAATGGTCATCCGATCGGATGGTCATTCGGTCGGATTGACATTCGTTTAGGATGAATGTGTTGGTGTATGATGGCTTTGAAGTTTTTGTTGTAGCATTTTAAAATCAGAGAAGTATCTCTACCTTTCAGGTCGTTCGATCGAATAGCGATCCATCGAGCGAGACATTTCTCGGAGAACAAGTTCACAACAGGATGGCCATTCAATCGGATGGCAATCCGATAGGATGGCCGTTCGATGGATTTGAACATGTATTGAAAATGTTGGAAAAGTCTAAGTGTTGTAGACCAAGTGCAATCCGATCGGATTGCCGTTCGATCGGATGGCAATCCGATCGGACGGCAATCTGTCCAACGATCTGATCGTTTTGAAACTTGAAATGTTTTGTTAAGTTTGAAAATTTTGTGGTTTGATTGAGACGATATGACAACGTGCTGAACACCAGAAACCCTATCAAGCCTAAGTTATTCGACCGAAGTGGGAATCACCCAAGTCCGATCAGTCCCCTGTTCGTAATGGTTATTCATGTTCAACCCGTGAATCAGGTGTCTCGTTGATAGGAGTCAGATCTCGGACCGACACTCCACTAGAAACGAGTAGAAGGCTTGAATGAGTTCCGATTCTATCGGTTTTGAGTGCATTGAGTGTAAAAGAGTTGGAAGAAAGTTAAATCGGTTTGAAAATGTTTAGATCTAGGTGAAATTAATGTTAAATCATGTTGAAATCTCTTAGATCTGAGTTGCTCTTGGTGGGATGAGGTCACACTTTGAAGTTCATGAGAACCCAAGATGACATCACCCTAGAACAGCCCAAATCGGACAGATTTCATGGTGAAAAGTTATGATTTGATGGTGAAAATGATGAAGTAGTGCGTGTATATAATAGAAGTACAAGATTTGAGGTAGAAACTTACAAGAATCGCGAGGAATCGAGAGAAAATAGTCCAAAAGTGCGCTGGTCGAACGAGAGTTGTCACATCACTGTTCAAGTGATGTGACAAGTGCTATTTATAGGTGAAGAGGAGAGAAGGTAATGGAGTGCAACGGATTGGATGGCCTTTCAATCGGATGGCCATTCGATCGGATGGCAATCCGTTCGGATGGCCAGTCGATAGAATAGTCATTCGATCGAGTGGCATTGGCAAGTTGGTTTTCCGACTTTTTGTTTTGTGCGTTGCGTGTTGCGATCGCTTGTTCACACATTTTCATATATATATTTATTATAATTAGTCATCAAAGGGTCGTACACAAATATTCACATTTCCAAGTTTGCGTTGCGATAATCGAGTTGCGCGTGACCGCGGGTGAGCTTTCGAGTTTGCGATGCGTTGTGATGTGCGATGTATTACGCGATGTGATATGCGAAAATAGCGTTGTATGCGAGATATAGTTACATTATGACCCGAATCTCTGGTGCTTAGGCGTAACGAATATAACAAGAGTAACAATACACGAACATGCGGGTTGTTACAATGCTACCAAAAGAGATTAACCGTTTAAAGGTAGCATTTCGAGACACCTTTTATCTTTAAGGTGTCTTCATGCAGCCAATCTTCAGTCTCCTTCAGACTGCTCATGATTACATTCTTCTCTGAGTCTGTGGCAAAGCTCTTGTAGGCACTCGAAAGCTAAATCACAAACATTACGTCAATTTATATGCAATCTAAAACTAAAATGAGATTTATTTATGAGGTTATCCTAACAGACAGAGTACCTTGCTGGCTTGCTACGGGTCTTGTTAGGGCTGTAAACGAACCAAACGTTCGGCGAACAGTTCTTGAACCATTCCGCGGGAAGTTCGTTTGTGTTCACTCGTTTACTAAACAAACAAACACGAACAAGAAATTTTGTTCGTTTAGTTAAATGAACAAACATGAACAGAGGTGGTGTTCGTTTGTTTATGTTCGTGAACGTTCGGTAATGTGTTCGTTAGTGTTCGATATTTAATTAGTGTTTTTAGTTTTTATATTAAATTAAATAATTCAAAATTACGACAAACTAAATACCTAATAAGTGTGGATGTATTATATATTCTGTTCATGAATGAATGTTTGTGTTCGTTTGTTTCCATTTGTGTTCATGAACATTAGTTTGTGCTCATTTGTGTTCGTCAACGTTTGTTTCCTAAAATTAACAAATAAACACAAATGAACACGAACAAGTTCATTTCCTTAACAAACGAACACGAACATAAAATCTCGTTCGATAAGTGTTCGTGAACGGTTCGCGAACACATATATTTCTTAACAAACGAACACGAACAAGGTCTTGTTCATGTTCATTCGGTTCGTTTGCAGCCCTAGGTCTTGTAGACATAGGACTCGAGGTTGTTTCTTTGCTCGACCTTAAGATCTTGCTCTGCCAAAATCTTTGCTTTCTTTTGTGCTTCAAGTAACTCGTCATGTATTCTATTTCATACTTGAGCTTACTACCATAGTTCCAGATGTACATTATAAGAAACATAACTATACTGAACACCAGTATGATCTGGTTTAACGACTGATGTAACGCTAGGCTCCAAAGCCGCACCCTATCATTTAATGGCCAACCTGTGTACATCTGCAATGTCAATATGTTAAAGATGAGACCATGGGCCAATGATGTAAGGACTCTCAAAATTATCCTAAAAATACCCATAAGTAAAAACCCGGACCCCTGAAATCCTAAACCATATTTAAAATCAAGAAAAACAAAATTCTAGGTTCCAGGCGGGCCGCGTAAAAGACATGTATGGTCTTACGCGGGCCGCGTCAAGACTTGTTTGACCGGGTAAGTGTTCCGGATCCACGTATTGACCAGCTGGCTAACCTACTTATGACTGATCAACCCTACTCGTAGACTAGGCGGCCACGCGGGCCGCGTAAGATATATGGGGTGGTTTACGGGGGCCGCGTGAGGCCTCAATTTTAGCTATAAATAGCTGGTTGCATGCACAGTTCACTGGTGTCGAAATCCAAACATAAAAACGAATTTCTACTGCTCTAAAGGTCGAAATTTCATATATTATTAGCGAGGCGCTGCTCCGATACTGGGTATTAACTCGATCGCTGCTACGATTCATTGTCCGATTGATTAAAACTATCCAATGGATGTTTAAGTACTGGCCACATTAGGGTTATGCTTTGTCATTCGTCGTGAATTCGATGGATGTTTAAGTATTGCACTTTGTCATTCGTTGTGAGGGTTTGATCTCGTGAGTTATCGTAAATGCTGTATTAGTTACTAACCTAGTTTTGTGTGCATTGTTATTTAAACTAGGTTAACAAGGCTAATTCATAAACTAGACTCTGCTCGTGTTAAATCTACAATGTGAGTCATTCTCCTTTTACCACATTGCTTTCAAAATCATGTTTATTTTCAAAGTTATAATTACAGGGATTAAGTCTTTGTAATCACCAAATTACTACCGGTATGTGGGGTTTTGTATACATTACTTGATAATCTTCACCATTGGACAACAGGGTAGCCAATGGGTGATATGACCATAGTCACAGAAACGAGTCGAGTGACAAATACCGTGGGTAGTTGGTTAATATCTGGAAACATTGTAATCGCTCTTAATACTGTAAATTATAACAAACGTGTCATTTTAGTAAATAGAATGATTCACCAGTATTTCCCGCTGACAAAACCTTTTTCAAACATGTTTCAGGTGATCTGTTGTGATCCAGGAAAAGTGCCGAGAAGCACTACAAGCTTAAGGAAGTGGCTCAATATAAAATAAAGAAACATGTTTTGTAAAATAAAGATTTCTCAGTAAAATCATATGATTGTAAATTACCGAGCTTTTATCCCGAATTGTGAAATAAAATAATCGGGAAATTTCAGTTTTAAAAAGATCCTGATAAAGTCTTCCACTGTCAAATTAATTAAATAAATACCACGGGATTTTCTGTCCCGCGGCTCCTGAAACGGGTCAAACCGGGTCGGGGCCGTGACAGAAAAAGGTGGTATCAGAGCCACTGAGTTAAGCTAATTAAGTATTTAGAAATACTTAATTTTTCCTTATTGCCATTATGTGATTATGTGTTTTATTAACTGACTATTTGTTAGTTACAGTATAGGTAAGCAAAAGCTTTCAAACATCTATCTTAAATTAGATAGTTTGCCAAAAGAGAAGGGAAGTTCATCCCAATCCTCAAGATACTCAGTAGATACTGAGGAGGGAATATTTGTTCGTAAAGCCCATTATGAGGAACCACTTTCTCCTAATAAAAGAACTCTGATTATTAAGAAAAGTCAGGAGAAAATAAAGAAATCTCAAGCAAAAGAAATGAGAGTTAATCAGGAAATCCAGAAACTAGACAGTAACCCACCATGGGAAGACAAGTTAGATGAAAAATGGGCGGATCTTTATATGCTAGCCACTGTAGCAGTAAATGCAAATCTTTAAAATACCATGACCCAATATTAGCAACCTTATCACTTACAAGCCAGAAACATTATCTAGTAAATAAATAAAATTATAATAAAATCTAGTATGTTTAATTGTCATTTGTCCTTTGTATTAAATTAAAGTCACGCGGTATGCAATAATATTTGAAGGTTATCTGTGAAATTTTGTTATAAAATTTTAACTTATTATTTTTGCATATATGCTAAACAGCATGAATGAGTTATCTGGAGCCCTAGAGAATCTCAACCTCTACCCTGTAAACATAGAAGTTTCCAAAGATTTTACTGGGTACTTTGCTGATGTGGAACAACCTATAGAATTCAACGCTCCACCTTTGGAGAAACCCAAGCCTAAGAAAAGGAGAAGATTGGTAGGATGGAGGCGTGTGCGTAGGAGGAAACCCGCCACTAGGAAGATTCCTAAAATAAACAATCCCTTAGAGAAAGGAAAAGGAATTAAAAAGGGGGAAAGTTCTAGACAGATGGAATTGGAGATTGGGGAAGATTCTAGGCAGACAAAGATGGAAATTGGAGAAAGCTCTAAGCAAACCCAGGAAATGACATTGCAGGAGGAGCTAGATTTTATATTAGCATGCTGTGATACTATTAAGCCTGTCAATGAAAATGTTTTTACTCATCCTATTGAAACCCAACTTCCAATGAATTTGGAACCAGCAATCCCAGAACCTATAATCCACACCCAACCTCTAGGAATGGACGAGTGGTGGACTAATGATTGGCAGTTCCAAAACCTTCTCAACAATCCTTATACGTTTTTCCCTTAGGTTGACCCAGAACCTCTACCAAATCCACCAATGAGTAATGAGAATATGGCTGAACTCCGCCATTTTGGCGAAGAGCTGATGGATGCTGGGAATAGGATCCGAGAGATAGGCGGACAAATCTCATGGAAATATGATGAGAGCGAACATCGTTTTTAAAATGCATGTTGACGAGGGAGAAGTAGGTTGTGAATCTGTGTTTGTATAATAATAGTAATAAAAATCAGTATGTGTAGAATAAACAATAAAACGGTTGTAAGATAAAAGTGTGTACGGAAGCATATTATAATATATAAACAAATGAAAATTTAGAAATTTACAATTTTGATTATATAATTGTTTACGTGATTATGTGCGATTAATTGTTATATTTGGTTGTTTCTTATTTTATACTAATAAATTATATAAATTAATTATCAGATGGCAAACATTGGTAATGAACCAGTAAATGAAGTAAATCAATCTGAGCAACATCAGGAGGATCACTTTATGACTAGGCAAGATATAGAAAATATCGTTGCTCAAGGGATAGCCAATGCTATTCCAGCAATAATTGCTGCTGCCCAGAAACCCGTTGAACCTCAACAAATCATTCCTAGCAAACGTATTTCTGAAGATAACTTCAGTAATAGCGTAAACGGAGGCGGTAATCATACTAATCACGATAATGATCTACGGCAGGCTCCACTCCCTAAGAAAATTAAAGCTGCGATGCCTGGTTGCACTTACAAAGAATTTCTTGCTTGTAAACCCAATGAATTTGCAGGCAATGAAGGAGCTACTACGGCACTACGTTGGTTAGAGAAAACTGAGGCAGTAATTACAATAAGTAAATGTGCCAAGGACGATAAGGTCATGTACGCGTCAAATCTGTTTAAAGAAGGGGCGCTAGAATGGTGGAATACAGTACTTCAAGCCAAAGGAAGAACTGTGGCCTATGCCATGAACTGGGAAGAATTTAAGAGTCTTGTAGAAAGAAAATTTTGTCCCGAATATGGAAAAGATCAAATGGCAAATAAATTCCTAAACCATCGGATGATGGGTGTAGACTGTCGAGGATATACTTCGACATTCTTCGAATATGCTAGAGTGGTACCAACGCTGGCTTCGCCAGAGCCGGTACTCATGTCTCGCTATATTTGGGGATTAATTAGCGATATCCGTAATATCGTTAAAGCTGCGAGACCTCGCACTATTGACGATGCGGTAGAATTAGCTAATACCCTAACTGACGAATTGGTACGCACAAGAGATGAAAACAGGAAGAAGGAACTGCCTTAGAAAATTACCCAAGAATTTCGTGTGGGTAATAGTAGTAACTTCAAGAAAAGAGGAACAGGGCAATCCTCAACTCCTCAGTTCTGTAGGAATTGCAAAAAGAAACATTATGGAAGATGCAATATAACCTGCAACTTTTGCAAAGCTGTAGGACATCGTGAAGAAAACTGCAGAAAGAAAACCCTAATCTGCTTTAACTGTGGAGAAGCGGGGCATTTTAAAACAGAATGTCCTAAATTGGCCAAACCAGCAGACAACAAAACCAAGACGGCCGACGGAGCTACTAAGAAGAATGCCAGAGCATTCCAGCTGACCACTCAAGAAGCAGAACTCATTCCAGATGTAATAGCTGTTACGTTCTTAGTTCACAACATTTACGCAAAAGTATTATTTGACTCTGGTGCAAAACAAAGTTTTATAAATACTACATTCTGCCAAGCTCTTAAATTACTCTTAACCAACCTTAGGCAGATTTTTACAGTCGAAACGGCAGATGGAAATTCTGTCAAAATAGATAAGGTTTTGCAAAAGGAAAATATAGAACTTTCAGGTCATAAATTTCATGCAAACCTATTGCCAATGAATTTAACTGGATTCGATGTCGTATTAGGAATGGATTGGTTAGTAGCCAACCATGCTCGAATCCTTTGTGATAAAAATTCTATAGAAATTCAGACACCTACTAGGGAAGTTATCATGATTACAGGAGATAAACCACGTAAACCCATGAAGTTCATATCCATAATGAAAGTTGCTAGTTATGAACGAAAACAAGGAATAGTATATATGATTTCAGTAATCATTAGTACTAAGGGTAAAGATATTAAGGAGATTCATGTAGTCTCAGAATACCTAGATGTATTCCCAGAAGAGTTACCAGGATTACCACCAGATAGGGAAGTAGAATTTAGAATTCATCTGATTCCTGGAACTACACCGATAGCCAAGGCACCTTATCGGTTAGCACCCACAAAAATGTTAGAACTGAAAACGCAATTAGATGAATTACTAAGTAAAGGTTTCATACAACCAAGTTCATCCCCGTGGGGAGCACCAGTGTTGTTTGTGAAAAAGAAGGATGGTTCAATGAGAATGTGTATTGATTATAGAGAATTGAATAAGGTTACAATTAAGAATCGATACCCATTACCTAGGATTGATGATCTTTTCGATCAACTTCAAGGAGCTAGATATTTTTCTAAGATCGATTTACGCTCCGGATACCATCAATTGAAGGTACAAGAAGAAGACATACCTAAAACTGCTTTCAGAACTAGGTATGGTCATTACGAGTTTACAGTCATGCCCTTTGGGTTAACAAATGCTCCAACAGCATTTATGGACATGATGAATAGAATCTGTAAACCGTATTTGGATAAATTTGTAATTGTTTTTATAGATGATATACTTATTTATTCCAAAAGTCAGGAAGAGCATTGTCAGCACTTGCATGCACTCTTAACTTTGTTAAGAAAAGAAAAGCTTTATGCCAAATTCTCGAAATGTGAATTTTGGTTAAAGGAAGTGCAATTTCTAGGTCACATGGTGAATCACGAAGGTATTCACGTAGATCCCTCTAAAATAGAGACAATTACCAAATGGAAGGTTCCGCAATGGAAATTAGAAGTTTTATAGGTTTAGCCGGATACTATAGACGGTTTATTAAGGATTTTTCCAAAATAGCTGTACCATTAACTAAGCTAACCTGTAAAGCAGTTAAGTTTGAATGGGGACCTAAACAAGAAGAAGCTTTTAGGATATTAAAGCAAAAGTTAACCAATGCCCCAATCCTAGCTTTACTAGAAGGAACTGAAGATTTTGAAGTATACTGTGATGCTTCAAAACTAGGATTAGGAAGTGTGCTAATGCAACGCAAGAAAGTAATTGCGTATGCATCAAGACAATTGAAAAAGCATGAAGAAAATTATACAACTCATGATTTAGAATTGGGAGCCATAATTTTTGCCCTTAAAATTTGGAGACATTATCTGTATGGAAGTAAATTTACTGTCTATACGGATCATAAAAGTTTAAGATATATATTTGGGCAAAAAGAGTTAAACATGAGGCAAAGGAGATGGATGGAAATCCTAAGTGACTACGACTGTGATATTCAGTATCACGAAGGAAAGGCCAATGTAGTTGCAGATGCCTTAAGTCGTAAGTATCATGAGAAACAACAACGGGTTCATGCTCTTAGATTAAATCTACAGTTAGATTTAATGGAACAATTAAAGCATTTCCAAGAAACAGCAATCAAGGATGATGCTGAAGGAATGAAAGGACGGATACAAGAATTAGAACAAGGAGCTGATGGAATTTGGAGATTCCATAAAAGAAGAATTTGGGTACCTAAGCAAGGAGAATTAAGAGATAAAATTTTAGAAGAAGCCCATAAATCTAGGTATACCATGCACCCTAGAAACAATAAGATGTATCAAGATTTAAGAAATAATTTCTGGTGGATAGGCATGAAAAAGGATATAGCTAGATATGTTTCTAAGTGTCTTACTTGTTCACAAGTTAAGGCCGAACACCAGAAACCTTCAGGTCTACTACAACAATTAGAAACGCTAGTATGGAAATGGGAACTCATAACAATGGATTTTGTTACTAAGTTGCCTAAAACCAGAAAATGTAATGATGCGATTTGGGTAATTGTGGATCGATTAACCAAATCCGCTCACTTTCTACCTATGAAAGAAACCTTTAGCATGGAAAGGTTGGCAAAGTTGTATATAGATGAAGTAGTATCCTTACATGGAGTTCCACTCTCCATTATATCAGATAGGGATAGTCGTTTTACTTCCCATTTCTGGACAAGTTTCCAACAAGCAATGGGAACTCCACTGAATTTAAGTACGGCATATCATCCTCAGACAGACGGACAAAGTGAAAGGACAATCCAAACTCTGGAAGACATGCTCAGAGCATGTGTGATAGATTTTTGGAAGAAACTGGGATGATCACCTACCATTGATCGAATTCTCCTATAACAATAGTTATCATGTAAGCATTGAAACTACCCCATTCGAGGCACTCTATGGAAGAAAGTGCAGAATTCCATTTTGTTGGGCAGAAATAGGAGAAAATCAATTGTCAGGTCCTGAAATAGTGCAAGAGACGACCGACAAGATTACGCAAATCAAGGAAAGACTGAAGACGGCTCGAGATCGCTAGAAAAGTTATGCTGATAATCGACGTAAGCCTCTAGAGTTTCAAATAGGAGACAAAGTACTATTGAAAGTTTCTCCTTGGAAAGGAGTAGTTCGATTTGGTAAGAAAGGAAAGTTAAGTCCAAGATACGTAGGACCATTTTCAGTGATCCAACGTATTGGACCAGTTGCTTATCGTTTACAACTACCAGAAGAGTTAGCTGGAGTACATGATGTGTTTCATATATCCAACCTCAAGAAATGCCTATCAGATGAATCTTTCGTAGTACCTCTCCAAGATATAGATGTAAACGAAAAGTTAAAATTTGTTGAGAAACCTCTTCAGATAGAAGACAGAAAAGTGAAATTTCTCAAACACAAACGGTTAGTACTGGTCAAAGTCAAGTGGGATTCGAAGAGAGGACCCGAATACACTTGGGAGCTGGAATCAGAGATGAAGCGAAAATATCCTCACTTATTCCAATGAATCTCGAGGACGAGATTCTAAATAAGGTGGGGAGAAAAAAAATGTAAGGACTCTCAAAATTATCCTAAAATTACCCATAAGTAAAAACCCGGACCCCTGAAACCCCAAACCATGTTTAAAATCAAGAAAAACAAAATTCTAGGTTCCAGGCGGGCCGCGTAAAAGACATGTATGGTCTTACGCGGGCCGCGTCAAGACTTGTTTGACCGGATAAGTGTTCCGGATCCACGTATTGACCAGCTGGCTAACCTACTGATGACCGATCAACCCTACTCGTAGACTAGGCGGCCACAAGGGCCGCTTAAGATATATGGGGTGGTTTACGCGGGCCGCGTGAGGCCTTAATTTTAGCTATAAATAGCTGGTTGCATGCACAGTCCACTGGTGTCGAAATCCAAAAATAAAAACGAATTTCTACTGCTCTAAAGGTCGAAATTTCATATATTATTAGCGAGGCGCTGCTCCGATACTGGGTATTAACTCGATCACTGCTACGATTCAATGTCCGATCGATTAAAACTGTCCAATGGATGTTTAAGTGCTGCCCACATTAGGGTTATGCTTTGTCATTCGTCGTGAATTCGATGGATGTTTAAGTATTGCACTTTGTCATTCGTTGTGAGGGTTTGATCTCGTGAGTTATCGTAAATGCTGTATTAGTTACTAACCTAGTTTTGTGTGCATTGTTATTTAAACTAGGTTAAAAAGGCTAATTAATAAACTAGACTTTGCTCGTGTTAAATCTACAATGTGAGTCATTCTCTTTTTACCACATTGCTTTCAAAATCATGTTTATTTTCAAAGTTATAATTACAGGGATTAAGTCTTTGTAATCACCAAATTACAGCCGGTATGTGGGGTTTTGTATACATTACTTGATAATCTTCACCATTGGACAACGGGGTAATGGGTGATATGAACATAGTCACAGAAACGAGTCGAGTGACAAATACCATGGGTAGTTGGTTGATATCTGGAAACATTGTAATCGCTCTTAATACTGTAAATTATAACAAACGTGTCATTTTAGTAAATAGAATGATTCACCAGTATTTCCCGCTGACAAAACCTTTTTCAAACATGTTTCAGGTGATCTGTTGTGATCCAGGAAAAGTGCCGAGAAGCACTACAAGCTTAAGGAAGTGGCTCAATATAAAATAAAGAAACATGTTTTGTAAAATAAAGATTTCTCAGTGAAATCATATGATTGTAAATTACTGGGGTTTTATCCCGAATTGTGAAATATAATAATCCGGAAATTTCTGTTTTAAAAAGATCCTGATAAAGTCTTCCGTTGTCAAATTAATTAAATAAATACCACAGGATTTTCTGTCCCGCGGCTCCTGAAACGGGTCAAACTGGGTCGGGGCCGTGACAAATGAGGCAGGCTACTTAAGGGTCAAAACAGACCCAACATGCTAATACTTTTTGCTTGGCAGATTATATAATATAAAATACACCTTGGGCAACTTGCAACGTGTTTAAGATTGACGCATTTGATTCATTTTCTTTTATAATTTGACGTGGCCTGTTTCAGATCATCCCCAACCCAAATAGATTAAGTAAAGAGGTCAAAACTGCCAGAGGAAGGTAAAAGTTGTACCTTGAGCAAGTCAAATCAAAGTTTCAAGCATTCGAATAGTGGTTCTTCCTGCATTTGAAAAGAGATTAGATATAAGGTTAAGAGAGAACATAAAGAGATCTCAAGGCAGGGGTGAAACCTGCATTTTCTGTTGCAGATCTTCTGTTGTATTTTCGATTTCACCCTTTAGCTTGTGAAATTACTCAAGTTTAACAAAGATTTTTTCTTTGCAAAAGCAGAGCAATATTTTTCAAATTTCTAGGCTTCGCAAGCCAATGGCAACTTGAATCACAAAATACTGAGCAAATTATGAATGTTGATATATGGGCTCTCTCTAAAATCCAGGTAGTCAACTACTAAATTACGTTAAAATCATGAACATAGCTGCAACAATTTATCATAATCAAAACCCTAAATCTTTTAATGAACAACAAAAAAAATCAAGAGTGGTAAGGAAGATTTATTAATACCTGTTGAACTGTGAAGAATGGTAAGAAAGATCGAAAGAAGGGTGGAAATTATATGAAGGAAAAGAAGTAGGAAGCAATTGTATTTGAAAGAAGGAACGACATGCAGACCTGATCCGGTACCGGAATCCCGCCAGTAACCCATATCCATGACCGGTTTCCACCACGGTTGCCGCCAGCCACGTCCCTACCACCACCGTTGTAAATCAAAACCATCAAGGCTGTCCACCGTCGCTTTGGGACCGTCGGTTGTGCAGGGTTGAACAGTCGGAACCCTAGAGCCACCACCGCCCCGAGGAGGGAGGCTTCTCTCTATATCCTGTTCTTGCTCTTGCCTGTACAATCCGAATCAACACATAGCTAGGGATAGAGGTTAGTGGTTGTAATAGAAACAGCCATCTGGCCCTGTAACATAGAGCTAGACATGTGTGTCACTATTCATTTCGTTTACTTATTATCAGATTAAGATGATTTGTTTTACACACATCTTTATAACACTTTTGTTAAATAACCTTTTGGTTGTTACTTGCTGGGGTGGTTGCAACGTGTTGGACTTTGAGAAAATGAAATAAACCTATAACAAAAGACTACACAAAAATTTAGGAGGCTTGATTATGATTGAGTGGTTTCGCTGGTTGTATAATGATACTCAAGTGGTCCACTAGTGATCCAAATTTGTCGTTAAAAAAAACTAAGCCTATCAAAATGCATGGGTAACCGGCTTGAGTCAAACCCATGTCATTTAGATACGGCTCGTTTAAACAAAATATCAAGTTTACGATGGTTCTAACTCATTACAACTTATATTGGTCAACCAAAAATTGACTTCATTAATCAAAGTCAAACTAAGTCAAATCCAGCCACTCGTGACTAGGGGGTGTAAACGAACTGAGCTACTCGAGCTAGGCTCGAAACCACCAGATCTTTAATGAGCATGCGCATGAGCCTAAAAATAAGGGACTGTTTGGCAACATCTAAATAGTTAAGTGCTAAACCAGTAAGAGGTCTGAACCATTAAGAGCCTGTATAATGCTTAACCGTTCGGAGTTAAATTTCTGACCAATTCAGATTAGAGGTCTTAACCATTCAGACTCTGTATAATGCTTAATAATTCAGAGGAAAATGTCTAAACCATTCAGACATCTGTTCATGAAACAAACAGTCTAAACCATTAAATGCTGAACCAGTAAGAGGTCTGAACCATTAAGCCCATAAGTTTGTTTACTAAACGAGTCCAAGCTTGAGCCTGAGCCCGAGCTTCACTTCTCAATCATACTCAGTATAATCCCACTCATAGCAAAGCTATTGGTAGGGTCTGGAGAGGGTGGGATGTAGGCAAGCCTTACCTATATCGCAGGGGATAAAGAGACTGCTTCTGATGAGACCCCAACTCCAAAGACACACCTAACCATAAGAGTTTCTATAGTTCTAACTATGGTCATCGTCTGTCTCCTCCTGACATGCCCTCAACCTCCCCTCCCCTCCCGTATCTTATCGGATAATAATAACAATAAATAATATATTTAATTTTATTAGAACTTAAGTAACAATTAATTTAAATATGAAATAAATAAAACAAATACTAATAATATTAATAATAGCATAACAATAAATAATATAAAGAAAATGCCAGATCATATAATGGTTCATCCATCATATTTAAACCTTGGACATCGATATCCTTTCCCCAATTTGCTATCCCTTCGAGAAATCGGCCAAGGATTTGCAAAATCATTAATAGATCATCCATCCTATTTAAACCTTGGACATCGCTTTTTGATGTTGGACCCCTCTGTTCCGTCGATGTGAACGTCATAGCCTCATGCCACCACGCCGATTGTGTTCCAGTTTTAGAGCTTGACGCCGCTGCTGTACTTGTAAGTTTTGAATAAATTATTTGGAGTTTCTATTAATATATACATATGTTTTCTTATATAAATACATAGATGTTGTTTTATATCTTTAAAATTTAGGATTTTAATTAACTTGTCGGGTAGCTTAAACTCATCAAGTTCAAGGGTCTCTTGCAAGTGATTGAGTGATAAGGACGAGTAGATTCTTCACGTGGCAACTCAATAGGTGTTGGTCGAGAAGCTTGTTTTACTTTTAGCAAAGCCTCGCTACAAACGGTAATTTACTCTTTTTTAGTATGCCTGTAATGTTCAATTTTCATGTTTATTAATATGATAAGTCACCGCAGGTAATTGTTATACTAGATAGAGGAAATAGCTTCTTTGCAATTTAAAGCCACTAAAGTCAATACAAGAAAACGTAGGAAATAGCTTCTTTGTAATTTAAAGCCTCTTCATATTTGTGTCTATGCAACTTACCAATTTCCCATCATAATGGAGCACATGGAGATGTAAATTTTAACTTACTAACTTTTCACACGTAGTCCACTCAAGTCTGATGTAATATAGTGTTCTCTTATTACGACATAATACTAATGTATTATATTGATATGTGAAGAATGTGTTTGTTTCGAAACATAGTACAATTTTTGAACGTTTAGAATTGTTTTCTTTTGAGTAAATTACAATTTTGGCCCCTTTGTTTATCTCACTTTTACCCTTTTAGCTCAAAAAAGAATTTGTTAACATCTGAGCCCCCAACGTCTTTTTTTCTAACCCTTTTGGCCCCTAAGGTCTTTTTTTCTAACCCTTTTGTCCCCTAACATTTAATGGATGGGCTTAGTGTTAGGGGCTAAAAGGGTTAGAAAAAAGACGTTGGGGGATTCAATGTTAAAAAACTTCTTTTTTGGGCTAAAAGGGTAAAAGTGATATAATCACAGGGGCCAAAATCATAATTTACTCTTTTCTTTTTTTTTTTTTAATCTGAATCGTCATCTTCTTCTGTATCACCCTTTCACATTAGACATCAAATCGCTATCACTTCGAAAAATTGGCCAACGATTTGCAAAGGCATTACTCGATCAAGAAATCAAATCGCCATCACTCCAATAACAACCTACTTAGATTTCAATTCTTTGGGTTCATACAAATTATCTATAGGCTATGGTTGAGCCGCTTACTTAGTTAATGCATGTTTGTTGTTAACCAGGATTTCACAATGAATTTGGATAAGAGCTGGACTAAAATCACTAATAAAGTAGATCCAAAGTTCATAAGAGGATCCATAGCGTTTGCAAAATGGGCTGAAAGATATGCTGATACTGAAGGTCGGATACATTGTCCTTGTAGAAATTGTGTGAATTCAAGAAGACATGTTCCCGATGTTGTTGCTGATCATATCATACAGTATGGTTTTGAACCAACATACAATGTATGGATTTATCATGGTGAACATCTGCCAGGTTATGAAACAAACTCAGACGAAACAAATAATGAGTTTGAAGAAAGTGATAACGAATCAAATAACGGTGTTGGTCGTTTACTTGATGATGTTTTTCCTATGAGTGGCAATACCGAAGCCGGAAACTTTAGGGACGGTGCTGATCAACGTAATAACCCAAATGTGGAGAAGTTATTTGTCGATATGATGAAGCCTTTTTACCCAGGGTGTGATGAGTTTTCTGTACTAAGCTTTTTATTGGAGTTGATGAATGTCAAGGTAACATGTAAAATGACAAATGTGTCAATGGATATGATTCTGAATTTATTTAGTCGGGCTTTCAAGGATGCAAACTTGCCGAAGAACCATTATGAAGCGAAAAAGTATTTACGCACTCTTGGACTTGGATACGAATCTATCCATGCGTGTAAACATGATTGTGCGTTATTTTGGAAAGAAAATGCAAATTTACAAACTTGGCCGGTGTGTAGCACTTGTCGTTATGAAGAAAATAGTAAAGGGAGGAAGAAGCCGGTAAAAATCTTGTGTTACTTTCCCATCACAAGTAGACTTAAGCGTTTATATGCCTCGAGACACACTGCTAAGGAAATGTTATGGCACGATCAATACAAAACCAAAGAGGAGGGGGTTCTTAGGCATCCGGCTGACGGAAAGGCATGGAAACACTTTGATACAACGGTTCCTGATTTTGCAAATGATCCTAGAAATGTTCGCCTAGGGCTTGCAAGCGATGGTTTTAATCCTTTCGGTGCAAAGAGTCTTTCTTATAATATGTGGCCTGTTGTGCTCATACCATACAATATGCCACTTTGGAAATCTATGGTCGATGCTTCATTTATGTTAGCATTGTTGATTCCTGGAAAAGATTCACCAGGAAAGGATATTGATGTATTTTTACGTCCGCTTATAGATAAGTTGAAACTTTTGTGGGATACGGGTGTTGAAACATATGATTGCGAATCAAAACAGACATTCAACATGCGTGCTGCACTTCTGTGGACAATTAATGTTTTTCCTGCGTATGGTTACCTGTCCGGATGGAGCATGAGTGGATACAAGGCATGCCCAATATGCAATGAAGATGCAAGTAGGTCATAGGTGATTTCTCTCACTCGATCACTCTTGGAGGAAATCACGAGATTTCAATGGACAGAAAGAGACTAGGCTTGCACCTAAACCTGTCAACGGAGATGATTGCTTACGTCAGTTAGAACATCTCACTATACATCAACATGGAAAACATAAGGCTCATGGAGGTAAAAAAAAGAAAATGGAACCCACACGATTTAAACTGGCCAAAGAGAAGCATCTTCTTCGAACTCCCATATTGGCCTAAGTTGTTGATTCGTCACAACATTGACGTGATGCATGTTGAAAAAAATGTGTGTGAGAACGTGTTAGGAACCCTGTTAAACATAGAAGGAAATACCAAAAAACTGACAAAGCTCGGCTAGATTTAGAAGATATGAACATACGTAAAGAGCTTCACTTGGTGAGGAAGAATGATCATTGGGTTAAACCACATGCTTCGTACGTTTTAACTCGCAATGAGAGAAAATAATTTTGCAATTTACTTAGCTCAATGCGTTTTCCAGAAGGGTATGCTGGAAATTTAGCTAAAAATGTAAATGTTGAGGAAGGTAAGGTATATGAGCTTAAATCACATGATTGCCACGTCTTGATACAACGCATAATTCCTATTCCAATTCGTCCCTTTATGAAAAAACAAATTCGCGATGCGTTAGTGGAGTTGTCTCAAATTTTACAGAAACATACTAAAGTCACATTACACATCACAGAGTTGGAAGCGTTACAAAAAGACAGAATATTAGTCTCCAACATAGATGTGCCATTTTTCATTATAAAGGGAACATATTTGAGACTAAAATTTAGTAGTTAATAATCGCCGTTCCAAAATGCTATACCATGCAAACATATTTGCGACTGAAATTCAGTCTCAAATAAGGTGTTTAGATATTAGAGACTGATTTCTAGTAACTAATATAAGGTGCATAGAAATCAATCCCTGATATTATCAGTGACATTGATTGATAAATCAGTCTCAAATATTACGTATTGGAGACTGATATATCAGCCCCTAATAAATTAGTATCTAATGGTCATTTTTCTTATAGTGATAGCTATACCGAGGGCTGATATCATATTGTTACTATAACAAACCAAACCAATAACAGGGTGTCTGCCGCAAAGCACAAGAATCTTACTAGTTATAACTACCAATTTGTAGGTCGGTGGAGGTGGTGGCGTCCCTCACAGAACACACTATACATCGAATAGTGCTAGTGCTGAGCTGCATTTGAGTGATAATATATTTTAGTTTATACTGCACTAAAGCAGGTTTAATAGTACACATTATTTTTTTTCTAATTATATGTATCTATATCTATCTATACTAGTCTATATCTATCTTTACTGGCTATCTATACTTTCTATAAAAGAAGAAACTTCAATGACATAAGAAAAACTGAGGTGTCCGCTGGAGAGGCTGTCAAACAAGGCTTTTCTTATGTCATCAACGATGAGGTGGCAGCCATAGAGGAGCCATAGTGACATCATAAAGCTTAATATTAAAACACTCAAAAAATTCAAAACTCTGGCCCACATTCTTCAAACATCTACCTTCCATCCATGTTTCAAAGCTCTGCCTTCCATTCATGCTTTAAACATCTACCTATATTCAAATTTCAAAATTCTGGCTCCAGATTTAAAATTCAAACCATATAGCTATATATAAAGCTCTTTTTAATTTCAAATTGTCATACCAAACATAAACTCTAATTCTCTCTCTCTCTACGGTTTGAATTTCCCCTCTCTCTCATCGGAGCTTGAGTTCATTTCACAGCTTACGTTGATAATCTCCACCCTCAGGTACTGTTTATTCATCTTGTTTAACATCGATTTGAATATTATGTAGACCAACGGTAGTTTAAAAAAATATATTTTTTTATTTTTTCTTTTTATGACAAACTGAAGGTTTTTATGCTAAATGTTCTTCAGCTAGATATTGTTGGATTTGTTATATGGTGTGGAAGTCTTGAGTTCGTCGGCCGAATTTTGGAATGTAATCAAGGTTATAAAATGGATTTCAACTTGATTGATGAAGAGGTAGTGTCTGTTTGTGTTTAAAAATAGATGTATATGTGTGTATTCTTGATTTATCATGTTTTACCGTCGATTTGAATATTTAGTTTAAAAATAAATATTTTTCTGATTTTTTTCTTTTTATCACAAACTGAAGGTTTGTATGCGAAATGTTCTTCAGGTAGATGTTGCTGGATTTGTTATTTAGTAATTGTTAATATACTTTGTAATCAATTCTTCTTCTTCTTCGTTATTTCTTGAGCTTTGTTGCATCTTTTCCAGATTGAAGTTTCTTCAAATTGTTATCTTCTCCAATGCTTCCATCGATTCTTCTCTCGCTAAATCTGGTAACAATCGGTGACCTAATCCCTTTCATGATTCTATGAATTTTTTTTGATATGTTTGTAGCTTTTGATTTTGTGTTTGATTGATTTTGATATGTTTGTTTGATTTGTTTATTCAGATGCTTGCATTGGTGTACCATGTGATTACGAGTAGATTGATTTTGATATGTTTGTAGTTTTTGTTTTTCACAATCTGTTTTGTTGGTTTATTCACTCATGTTTGATTCATAGATCTCTATAATCCATATTTTTGGTTTCAAATCTGTTTCCTGGGTTATTTACACTTGTAGGACACCAAATATTTGTTATTTGTATTGAGTTGGTATATTGGGATTAAATACTGAACTGGTGGAATGACAGCAAGTCCAGGTTATGCTTTAAGCTGTCTCGATCTCTTTGGAGTCGGATAGGTGGCTTTGGGAGGTTTGAAAAACAGAATTGATAAATTTAGGGAAAATGGGGTTGAAAGATGATAATCCAATAGTTGAGGATCTCATTCTATAGCTTCGATAAATTCAAGGGTATTCTCAAATAATGTTACCTAGATTTTTGAAGACCGACAAATGTCGAAAGAAGCAGCACTGTGGACATTTGTCAGTCTTTGTCGGTCTTCAAACAACTAGGAACCATTATTTGAGAATACCAATGAATTTATCGGAGCTGTAGAATGAGATCCTCTACCGCTGGGTTATCGTCTTTCAAACCCATTTTCCCTAAATTTATTGATTTTGTGTTTCAACAAGGATGTAATGCGATGATTCCTCTCAATTGAATAGATGGACACTTGCTTCCTCTCAAAGGGTTATGGAGTGGTTATAACAGTTGATCATGCTAAGGACTGTTATAACTAACTACTGCTCCTTATAAAAACTGATGGACTTAAAGACTGATGAGACCTATCAACTGTTGAAGACAAAGCGCTGTTAAAGACAAGCACTTATGTACCTAAGGCCTGATCAACAAAGGAAAACCACTGGTCAGTAACAGCAGTGGTTCAGCATCTACAGCAGATTCAACATTAACATTTATGTATCAGTTTTTCTTATGTAACAGTGTTTAGATTTTGTTATGGCTTCGATGAAGGTTATTATGTAATTGCTACACTTTGAATATTATTTTTAGTGACTGAGTGCTGCTTTAATGAATTGGTTAGTAGGAAAACTGTTAGATTCTGTTGAGCAGTGTTCGCTTCAACAAACCTTATGATCTGTTGATCATGGTTTGTTAAAGCACTGATGTTAAACATTCTATGTTGAACAGCATCATCTGTTAGTCCATAGCAGAGGTTCTCTTTGGCAGACCAACGGTTGAACCGTCTTGGTGTTTATCAGCAGATGTTCATCATGATGCGTGTGTAAACAGATGTTTGAAATCCTCTGTTGAACTGCATCATCTGTTAAGGCACAGCAGATGTTAGCAATCTATACTGTGGAATGATCAGCAGATGTTATGTTTAGCAGACCTTTGTTTCAACAACAGATGTTTCAGATGTTTAAAGATTGTATCATCTGTTAAGTAACAGCAGATGTTAGCTTTATGATGCTTTTGTATTCACATTCAGCAGCAGAGGTTGTGTTTATCAGCAGAGGTTATTTGCTATAACAGTCTTTATGTTTATCATCAGAGGTTATTTAGAACAACAGACTTTGCTTAAACAGATGTTGTGTTTATCATATGTTAGTCCATAAAAGAGGTTCTCTTTGGCAGACCTTTGGTTGAACAGTATCGGTGTTTATTAACAGATGTTCATGATGATGCTTGTGTAAACAGATGTTTGAAATCCTCTATTGAACTGCATCATCTGTTAAGGCACAGCAGATGTTAGCAATCTTTACTGTGGAATGATCAGCAAATCTTATGATTGGTAGACCTTTGTTTCAACAGCAGATGTTTCAGATGTTTAAAGATTATATCATCTTTTAAGTAACAGCAGATGTTAGCTTTATGATGTTTTTGTATTCATATTCAGCAGCAGAGGTTGTGTTTATCAGCAAAGGTTATTTGCTATAACAGTCTTTGTGTTTATAAGCAGAGGTTGTTTGGAACAACAGACTTTGCTTGAACAGGTTTTCTGTCTCACAGAGCTTTTGGTTTGTCAGACTTTATTTAATTTACAGAGTAGAATTCAAGTTGTAATGTATCATGAATAGCCAATTAAACTATATAGAGAATGTACAACTAAGGTTTAAGTTTGATAAGCATAGATGATTTTAATTTAAGTATTCGTAAGTCGTTAGTTTTGAAAATATAGAAGTTTTATACATCACCATACCATAATTTATCTCAATTGAGATAATACCAACAACACAACTATCTGTAGACTTTCTTTAAGATCAGCTTGGCTTTTTCTTCAGGGTAGACAAATTTGCATCTCATATTTCTGTAGATACCATTGGGGTTCGTGAACTTCTTGGTGAATTGACAAGCCGCGTATCTAAATCCCTTGCCATGTTTCTCCCGTCGAAAGTCAATTACAGTGTCAACTCCATTCAGATTTTCAACTGTCATCTTCAATGTTCTATGAATCCTTGATAAAGACGCTATTTTCACATTTAGACGCTTAAAAATAAATAAAAAATACCAATAATTAATAAGAAATAAATAATGTATTTAAGGAAAGTAACAAAAAAAAAAACAGCTTAATTGTAACAAAATTTAACATCCAAAGAATGAGGAATAATATATTAACAGAATAAAGTTACAAAATGTTTGCTGCAGTACCATACGAATTGTAAGGGGTATACATTAGGATCAGCTTCATAATCCGAGACTGCGGCATTAAAATCTGCGTCGTCGATATCATCGGATGATTCGTTCGATACAATATAATCACTGTCAGAATTCGTGTCATTGGATTCTTCAACATCCGATTGGTGATCCAGATCGTCGGTAATTGGAGCAACTTCTAAATTAGGTGAGGAAGTATCGTCTATCAGACTGTCATTGTATTTGGGTGCAACAATCTCACATCCATTCAAATCAAAGGCAGTAAGCAGAAAGTTGTAATCCGCTACGTATCTTAGAACAAGTACAATTCCTGTTTGCATACCCATGTAGTGTACAACCTTTTCCCATCCATCAGTTATAAAGTAACAATTCCGAAGTGGATCACGTTGAAGTACTACATCAAAAGAGTCCCACTGATTCACATAGATCTTAAATGTCTCTTTAAGTTTACCAACTCCAATACTGACGTTAACTAACTCCTTGGGTATTAGCTGAACAACAAAGATATAAAATTATGAAATCAACAAAGGTACAGTAAAATTAACAACTATATCACTAATTACTATAGTAACATTTAAGTATTGGATTAAAATACCAAAACTTACCAACACGTCCTTACAAACATTAGTAAAACTATGGGAGAATGAATCCATACATCCAAACTTCCTCACAAACGATATTGATGTGAACATAGAAATCATTGGGAGTTTTGTTGGATAATGATGAACTTTTTCAAAAGGTGTCAGCATATATGTATATGGTGCAGTTTTTTTAAATACCAACAGACATCGTTCTTTCAATGAAAGGTCAGACACAACTGAGGACCATCCTTCTTTTAGAACAAAACTTCCATTGTGTTTTGAGAATCGGTAATCCCATCTCATACCATTTACACACTCTATAACGCCAACGTTACCATGAACTTCTTTGAGTAAATGATTGTTTGCAAAGTTTTGTGGTATTATCTGTTGAGTTCAAGTAGGCAAGTGTTATATGTGAATTAATTGTTAACAATAAAACTGTAGAAAATGGTTTTAATGTAATAATCTTACCAAGATTTTGGAATTAAGAGAGTCCAAATATTTATAAAAAGACATCTTCCAAGATATGATGTTTCTGGTTAACAAATCAAAGAAAAAACGAGACAATGTATTTTATCAGATACTTCATTATTTAAAAAGATTGTGATAACAAATGTGAATCTACAATGTTTAACATATCTATGTCATTCAGATAACGCATTTAATATTTATCAATCTATGTAGAGTATATCAATAAATAAAGATTCTTCTAAAAATTGTAGAATAGAGTACCACTGTCAATAACTTTGTTTTTTTGCAAGTCCATAAATAAAAGATTTGTCATTTAATCATATTCTTTAATATCGAGTAAGATAAACAGCAAAATATACCTTATCAATTTTGTAACATTCCCAAAATTTTAAAAATTTAAAATAAAGTTATTACATAAGTAGGTCATGGGTAAGTTGACCAATAAAAATATAAGGTGTTTTGGCAAACGTAGGAACCGTTTAATAATTAAATTATAAAAATACTTTATATTTGAACCTACTCCGTTTTTAATGAAACTTAGACCCAAATGTAGACAAAAATATTCTCATTCTAATGGCATATTCACTGTTTTATAAAACGTCATATTTTAGAAGTTATATGCGCCAAATGAGTGAAGCAGTTAAATTAATTATAATATAAATTAATAAAATCAAAAATTACATTAAACTAAAAAGGTGTACGTATGTTTTAAAATATATATAATAAAATATAGTAAAACTCAAAACTTAAATGGCCATATGTATGGTGGACGTGTACATTGAAATGATATCCCACAATTAATGAAAGATTGATACGTGTCTATCAATTTCGTGGCCTCAAAGTTTAGTGTAGTATAAATAAGCATTTTAACAACCAATTCAAGTTACTTCATCCGTCTCCATCTCGCTCCCTCTGTATGCTTCCATCTTTTATTCACCTATAAGACTCCAAAGCCCTGCCCTGTTTTAAGTATTGTAGGCCCTGATCACTGATACCCTGTCCGATTGACGTAGGGCCCCATAACGAATGTCAAGGCTCTGCCCGACTAAATTCGTTGGGGTTCTGTCTCGTGACGTAGGGATAAAGTTGAATTAGGTTACTATACTTAATATATTTTATTAAATTTAGGGGTTATACCCAAAATATAACAACCCTCCTAAAACACCCCTTACACCCCTACACTTCCTAAAATACACTCCATACGTGAAAACTGAGCCCAAAATACGTTATGCCCTTAAAAATAAATCAAAAACATGAAAATTGGGTTTCAAGCGGGCCGCGTAAGCTTTCGCTTAACCCTTACGCGGGCCGCGACAAGGTGAAAGCTGGCGAAACCCTGGGCCGCCACGTGGCCCAACACCCGTCGACCCTATATGCTGACCCGGACAAGCTAAGCCGTTGACTCCCTTTGACGCGGGCCGTGTAGCCCCTTGTCTTACCTTAAGCGGGCGGCGTAGAAGCCAAAGTGAAGCCCTATAAGTAGAAGGCATCGGATCTTCAGTCTGATCGTTCATTTTCTTTCTAAATCTCAAATTTCTGAAGTGTAGGCATAATACTCGGGTATTATACCCCCCTAAATAACGAATTTCTGCTCCGTTGTAAGTATCATAACCCCTGGATACGTATTAGATACTCTGCCCGATTGATCTAGGGTTCCATAACGGCTGTCGTGGTTCTGCCCGACGTAGTCGTTGGAATGCCGTCTCGGGGAGGGTATTACTAATGTTAAAATGTGGAACACGTTACCAGTGATTGAGTCTTTGTAATTCTACAATTACTGCCGGTATGTTGGGATTTTGTATACAAAATGTGGAACACATTACCATTGGACAAAGAGTTAGCCAATGTGTAATATGACACACCAGTCAGGATTGACAGTACTGAATGAGTAATTGGGTAGATATAAACATTGTATCGCTCCCAATACTGTTTAAATTAAATTAGTATTTCTTGATTAAACTGGGATTCACTCACCAGTATTTCCCACTGACAAATGTTTTTAAAACGCGTTTCAGGTAACACAATGTGAAAGCCAATTAGGAAAAAGGCAGCTGAAGAGCACTAAAGGCTTGGAAAAATGTGGCTATAAAAGTTACCTAAAATACGATGTTTTAAATTCAATAAAGTAGGGTTTATCCCTATAAATGTATTGTAAAGAAAACTTGAGTTTTATCCCACTTGTTTATTATAAAAATATGGCTGTTTTACTCTGATAAAATATTTCCTAACTACGGTCCTGATGAAATTTCCGCTGCCAAAATAATTAAACATACGGATACCACCGAAACTGGCTCACGGCCGCCCGTTCCCAGGTTGTTAGGGGGCGGGGGTTGTGACAAATTTCTTTCAAGAATCCAAATGTAACACCATATCAAAGAAAACTTCAAATCGGAAACATTCTAAAAAATAAAAAAGATTGTAAAATTAAATTGATATTTCATCTAGAACATGCAATACATTGAGAACAGTCTTCATAACAGTTGTTAATCATGTGCATATTAAACTAATTTTTATACAAATTTTAATAAATATTTTTATACCTTGATCGAAGTTCTTGATGATGTCAAAAGTAAGAAGTATTCAAGTGGAGTGTTTCAATATTGAAATGGACATCGGTGATTAAAACTTGAAGCCCTTTTTATGAGATCAGACAAACAATTTTGTAAAGGGGATTTTGAGAGTCGTTAAAAAGGTAAAGTATGTTTCTATCTGCCTCTATGTAAAAAGGTAAACCGCCATTGGAATAATAAATTACATTTTACCGCCATTGAGATAAGGAAGTTACGTTTTACCCCTTAATAATACAGCTGTCATTTTCAAATAATTCAACTCATTTTCAAAATACTTTGAAAGTCTTTTTCTTGAGTGCTCAACACTCTTCTTCATTCAGATATTTGAAATTATCGATACAGATAATAGAATTTCAAGTAAGTATGAACTGTTCTTTCAACCAAGTCAAAGTCAAGTTTGTGCTGAAGCAAGGAAAAAAAGGAAGCGTGTTCTGCAACAAAAGTGAAACAACAATGGTTTTCATCGTACATCAACATCCGATTCTTTTAAAAGGACTCCATTATCAAACACTCCAAGTGGTATGTCTTATAGGTTTGCAAACAAAATTTTACAAGAAATACATATCTATATGTTATGTTTTGGGAATCCTTACATATGTTTCGTATTTTACAAGTTTCAACAACCAATGTTGAAAGAAGAAATGTGTATCATTTTTCTGCTTATGCTACTCCAAATATTATTAGTAATTTGTTTCACCCATCTACAGAAGTAAAAGGTATACTTACTGCAGATTTTTTTTGGTAATTTCAAAAAAATTTCACAATACTTTCAAACTTCTTTTCTCGAGTGGTCAATAATCTTCTTCATTCAAGTATTTTTAAATTATGGATATAGATAACACAATTTCAAGTAAGTATGAAGTTGACCTTCAAGCAAGTGAACGTCAAAGGTGTGCTGAAGAAAGAGAAAAAAGGAAGTATGTTCTTTAACAAAAGAGAAACAACACAGGTTGTCATCCTACATCAACATCTGATTTCGTTGAAAGGATTCCATTTTTAAATACTTCAAGTGGTATGTGTTATAGTTTTGCAAACAAATTTTAAAAGAGTTATGTATATATATTTTATGTTTTTGGAATCCTTACATATGTTCTATTTTACAAGTTTCAACCACCAATGTTGAAAGAAGGAATGTGTATCATCTTCCTGGTTATGCCACTCCAAATATTAGTAGTAATTTGTTTCATTCATCTACAGAAGTAAAAGGTATACTTACTGCAAATATTTTTTGGTAATTTCAAATAATTTTCACAATACTTTCAAAGTTCTTTTCTCGAGTGGTTAATAATCTTCCTCATTCAAATATTTTAAATTATGGATACAGATAATACAATTTCAAGTAAGTATGAAGTTGACCTTCAAGCAAGTGAACGTCAAAGGTGTGCTGAAGAAAGAGAAAAAAGGAAGTATGTTCTTCAACAAAAGAGAAACAAAAGAGGTTGTCATCCTGCACCAACATCTGATTCTATTGAAAGGATTCCATTTTCAAATACTTCAAGTGGTATGTGTTATAGTTTTGCAAACAAAATTTAAAAGAAATATGTATGTATATGTTATGTTTTTGGAATCCTTACATATGTTCTATTTTACAAGCTTCAACCACCAATGTTGAAAGAAGGAATATGTATCACCTTCCTACTTATGCTACTCCAGATATTAGTAGTAATGTGTGTCACTCATCTACAAAAGAAAAAGGTAAACTTACTGAAGATATTTTTTTCTAATTTAATTATGAATTGTAGTTTTGTTCATTTATTTTATATACTTTTGTCTTATAAGATTCATCAAGAAAAATCTCATCAAGGAATGTAAATCACACTCCTTTCGGAAGTACTAAGCAAACATCCTATTTTGTTGAGAGGACTCCATTATCAGATATTACAAATTGTATGTTTTAACTTTTTGGAAACAAAATATTTGTTTAATCTTAGTTCTTATGAATTGTTATATATGTCTTATTTTACAAGCTTCAATATAGGTGGAATATCTAAAATTGAATTACCATTGAGTGAAGAGATGTTAGCAGATTCTGTGGTTAAGAAGATTCGTAGAATTTCTAAAGGTATAAAATACGAATGTAAATTCCTGTTAAGTTTTCAATATGTTGATAACTTATGTTGACTTCTAAATTTGCTAAGTCTGTAGATTATATTGATCATGGAGATGCCATCTTTGTGTGTTCTAAATGTGATGCAATGTTATGGGAAGATGAAATGCTTAGGGGAAATAAAAAACGTAAGAAAACATCCTATTCTCTTTGTTGTTCAAATGGAGATGTTGAGCTACCGCCACCACTTACACCTCCTCCATTACTACGTCATTTATATAAAAGTCATACATCACAGTCTCGCAATTTCATGGATAATATTCGAGCATATAACATGATGTTTTCCTTCACATCTCTTGGTGGGAAGGTTGACAAAAGTTATCAGAGAGGTAAAGGTCCTTATGTATTTAGACTACAAGGTTAGAATTATCATAGAATGGGTAGTCTACTTTCGGACGATGGGGAAGAACCCAAATTCTCACAGCTTTACATATATGATTCACAAAACGAAGTGGTAAATCATCAAAAAACAGTAAGGTAATTTCTGTTTGATAATTGTGGCATTTATGAATATATATTTTGCTTCTTAGTATATTTACATTCATTATCATTTGAAATGAATGTAAATTTTAACATTTTATATTTCTGGTAGTTCTCAGATAGAATTCAAAACTACAAGAAACAATCAGCTTGATAGTACAACCATCAAGGGTCTTAAAGATATGTTGGATTCTTGCAATCCTCTTGTCCAGTCCTTCAGAATGGTAAGAGATTGTTTTCAAGAAGATAAGTTTCAAGATGTAAGCTTGAAGCTTATTGGAACAAGAGATAAGGATGGAAGAGTTCACAATTTGCCAACAGCATCAGAAATTGTTGCGTTAATAACTGGTGATTTTGATGGAGCATTTGATAAACGGGACATTGTTGTTAGAAAGAAGTCTGGTGGTCTTCAAAGAATTAGTGAGCTTCGTCCCTCTTATCTTGCTTTGCAATATCCACTTATTTTTCCATATGCAGAAGATGGTTATAGAGTTGGTATTAAACAATGAGGGATTGCGAATGATAATGAGGTACTTAGAACCAATCTTACAATTCAAGAATTCTTTTGTTACAAAATTCAAGATAGACAGAATCAATTTTCATTGTTACTTAGTGCGAAAAAACTATTTCAGCAGTTTTTGGTTGATGGATACACAATGATAGAATCTGCCAGGTTGAATTATATAAGGACACAACAACCTAAACTTAGAATGCAAACTCTTAAGAACTTGAATGCCACTGTTGAAAGTAGAGAGAATAATTCCTCAAGTTGTGGTAAACCTATAGTTTTACCTTCATCATTTATTGGTAGTTCTAGATATATGATGTAAAAGTACTTGGATGCTATGGCAATTTACAAGTCTGTTGGATATCCCGATTTATTCATAACGCTGACTTGTAATCCAAACTGGCCTGAGATTTATAGGTGTTTGCACGATAAAGCTCTTAATGCTGAAGACAGACCGCATATTATCTCTAGATTATTCAAGTGTAAATTGGATCATCTTATAAAAGATTTCAAGAAAGATAAATTCTTTGGTGATATACAAGCAAGTACCCTTTAGTTATATTTTTTTACTTTCAACATCTAATTATATTTATCTAACAGCTCACTGTTAAAAAATTTCAGTTATGTATACAGTGGAATTTCAGAAGCGTGGACTCCCACATGCTCACATATGTTTGTTTTTGGGTGCTGAAAGCAAATTTCCAACTGCATCTGATATTGATCGTGTTATTAGTGCTGAGATACCAGATAAAGAAAGAGATCCTGAATTATATGAGCTTGTCAAGCAATTTATGATTCATGGACCATGTGGTATAGACAACCCACTTTGTCCATGTATAGTTCAGCAAAAATGTTCTAAAAAGTTTCCCAAAAAATATGTAGATGAGACTTGTGTGGATTCTGAAGGATATCCTGTCTATCACCGTTGTCAAACAAGTAATACAGTAGTAAAGAATGGTGTGACACTTGATAATAGATTTGTAGTTCCTTACAATGCTCTCCTGCTTAGAAAGTATTAGTGCCACGTTAACGTTGAATGGTGCAACCAGTCAGGTTCTATCAAATATTTGTTTAAATATATTAATAAGGGGCCTGATAGAGTCACTGCTTATGTTTTTCAATCCAATAGCACCAAGAATGATACGAAACAGAATGTAGTTGTAGATGAGATAAAAGCATACCTTGATTGTAGATATATCTCTGCTTGTGAAGCTGCTTGGAGAATATTCATGTATGATATACATTATAGATCTCCAGTTGTTGAAGTATTACCTTTTCATTGTGAAGATGGTCAGAGTATTGTGTATAACGATCATGATAATTTGTGTGATAATGTTACTGATCCAACTGTGAAAATGACAATGTTCACAGAGTGGATGAATTGTAATAAAGTTGATGAATTTGCCAGGACATTGAGGTATGTTCAGTTTCCAGGATATTATGTATGGAATGCTAAAAATCGCAAATGGAATCGAAGAAATCATCCGTATGGATTATTTGGGAGGATACATTATATCCCACCATCACTTGGTGATTGTTATTACCTAAGGATTTTACTGAATCATATTAAGGGAGCAACCTGTTTTGAAGATAAAAAAAACAGTTGATGGGCAGGTTTTTCAAACATTTAAAGATGCATGTTTTGCACGGGGACTATTGGATGATGATAAAAAAATACGTTAATGTTGTCAAAGAAGCTAGCACATGGTCAACCGGAGATTTCTTGAGGACTTTTTTTGTAATGTTGTTGCTATCAAATTCGATATCTCGTCCCGGTGTTTTTTGGTCGGAAACGAAGTCCCTGTTATGTGAAGACATTCTGTATCAGCAACAAAAGATAACTGGTATTGTAGGTAATGTGATGATTTTATTAAAGTTATATACAACTTCATTAAAATTATGTAATAGCTCGGTTATTGGGAAAAAAATAATACTTTTTTCAACATTTGTTTTAGATTTGGATCTTCAACAAGAAGAACTTGAAAATATCTGTCTATCTGAAATTGAAAAGTTTCTACTTACCAATGGAAGTACAGTGAGAAATTTTGATGATATGCCAAGTGTTCCGGATAATTATGTTTAATCGTCGAACAATCGATTGATAATGAAAGAATTATCGTATGACAGACTAGCTCTTCAAAGGGAACATGATGGTTATTTAAAGTGTTTAACTGCCGAACAGGAAAGGATATATAAAATTGTTATGGAAACGATTGAAAAAGGTGATGGAGGTGTGTTTTTTGTATTTGGTTATGGTGGAACTGGAAAGACGTTTCTTTGGAAGACATTCCCAACTGCAATACGATCAAAAGGTGAAGTTGTATTGAATGTTGCATCCCGTGGAATTGCTTCACTTTTGCTAGATGGTGGTAGAACTGCTCATTCAAGGTTTGTAATTCCAATCAACATTAATGAGAATTCAATATGTTCGATTGAGCCTAATACTGTGTTAGGTGATTTAATTAAAAGAGCAACATTGATTATTTGGGATGAAGCACCTATGACTCACAAGCATTGTTTTGAGGCTCTTTGATAGAACAATGAGAGACATATCACGTTCCAGTTAACCGAACATGTAATCCAAGCCGTTTGGGGGAAAGGTAATTCTATTTGGTGGTGATTTTAGACAAATTCTTCCAGTCATCCCAAAAGGACACAGTATTGTAATTTATAGCATCAAGGGATTTTACATTTGTTTATATCTTTCAATTACTCAAATCAATATTCCCCACTTACCAGCAGCAATTTCAAAATACAAAAACTTTATCACTATAAATACAACTAGAAAACATTTAGCGTTTTGAAAGCATTTGATAAAAGAGAATTACTCACATTGCAGAATTAGGGTTTTTAGTTAGTGCCTCCTGGTTTAAGTCTTGGGTTCCTAATAAACACATAATGCAACACGTATTAGTGTATTAACCCAATTAAACTCAACGTAGTTAACAAACTATAGCCTTATTCAGGTAGTACTTTAACATCCGTTGATTTGTTTTAGATCGATCAGACAGGGTATCGTAACAGTGATCGGGGTTAGCACACTTTCTACGAAGCAGAGTTTCGAGGTTTAGGGTTTCAGGTTTATAATAATAGGATGAGGACTGAGAGAGAGAAATCAAAGTGAAACGGATTGAAATGCTTCTGAACTGCTCAATTTATAGCTGGAATACAAGGTCGTCGCATCACGCGACCAGATTTAACTATCACCACCACGTCCTGCAACGAGGTGATCTAGGGCATAGGTTGCCTGAGTCAGCATATAGACTTGCCACGTAGCTGCCACGTTGCACCACGTGTCTCCAGGCGAAAAAAAGAAGCGCCGTGTCACGCGACCAACTTTATCATCACCGTTGCGTCGCTCAACGAGACCCAAAAACTTGGTTTTTCCATTTTCGTTGCTGGTTCTCGTCGTATGTTTTTGGGGTTTCTATTATGACTTGTCATAGGACCTTTTTTTTAGGTTTGATACATCCTCCCCACCTTGTTTTAAATCTCATTCTCGAGATTCACTGGAATCAATATAGATACTTTTGTTTCATTTCTGATTCTAGTTCCCATGTGTATTTTGGTCATCTTTTTAAATCCCATTTCACTTTGACCATAATCAATATTTTATGCTTGAGATTCTTGACCTTCCTATCTTCAATTTGTAGAGGCTTCTCAAAAATTTAGGTTTCTCATTTACCTCTATATCTTGAAGAGGTACTACAAGAGATTCATCAGCTAAGCATTTCCTTAAGTTGCATACATGAAACACATCATGTATACCTACCATTTCTTCTAGTAACTTTAGTTGATAAGCTACAGTCCAATTCTTTTAATAACTTCAAATGGTCCAACAAATTTTGGGCTTAACTTTCTTTTCTTACCGAATCTAACTATTCCTTTCCAAGGAGAAACTTTTAACACTTTATCTCCAGCTTGAAATTTCAATGGCTTACGTCGAGTATCTGCATAACTCTTTTGACGATCATGTGCTGTTTCCAGTCTTTGCTTGACTTGAATTATCTTGTCAGTTGTTTCTTGTACAATCTCAGGACCTGATAATTGTTTTTATCCTATTTCTGCCCAACATACAGGCGTTCGACATTTTCGTCCGTAGAGTGCTTCAAATGGGGCAGCATTGATGCTTGTATGATAACTATTGTTATAGGAGAATTCTATGAATGGCAAATGTTCATCCCAACTTCCTACAAAGTCTATCACAAAGGCTCTTAGCATGTCTTCAAAAGTTTGGATTGTCCTTTCACTTTGTCCATCGGTTTGGGATGATAGGTTCTACTTAAGTTTAGTCAGGTTCCCATAGCTCTTTGGAAACTTTCCCAGAAATGATAGGTAAAACGACTATCTCTATCGGATACAATGGATAAAGAAACTTCATGTAGCAAGACTATTTCATCCACAAATAGTTTAGCTAAACGCTCCATACTGAAGGATTCCTTCATTGGCAAGAAGTGTGCAGACTTGGTTAAGCGATCCACAATCACCCAGATTGTGTCGTTACCTTTTCTTGTTTTAGGTAGTTTAATAACAAAATCCATTGTTATCAGTTCCCATTTCCAAACTGGCATTTCCAGTTGCTGAAGTAAACCTATGGGTTTCTGATGCTCAGCTTTAACTTATGAATAAGTCAAACATTTAGAAATGTAACTTGCTATATCCTTCTTTATTCCTATCCACCAGAAATCCTTCTTTAGGGCTTGATACATCTTGTTACTTCCAGGGTGCATCGTATATTTGGACTTATGAGCTTCTTATAGGATTCGGTTTCGTAAGTTTCTTTTGATCGGTACTCAAATTCTTTTCTTATGAAATCTCCACATTCCATTTGTTCCTTTTTCTAATTCATTCATCATTCCTTTTACTTCTTTAGTATCCTCCTTGATTGCTGCTTCCTGTGTATTTTTTAATTGTTTCATCAAGTCTATTTGCAAATTCAATATAATGGCACGTAGTCTTCTCGGCTTCTCATGATGCTTACGACTTAAAGCATCAGTTACCACATTAGGTTTACCCTCATGATATTGGATATCAAAATCGTAATCACTTAAAATTTCCATCCTCCTTGATTGCTGCTTCCTGTGTATTTTTCAATTGTTTCATCAAGTCTATTTGCAAATTCAATATAATGGAACGTAGTCTTCTCGGCTTCTCATGATACTTACGACTTAAAGCATCAGTTACCCCATTAGCTTTACCCTCATGATATTGGATATCACAATCGTAATCACTTAAAATTTCCATCCAACGTCTTTGCCTCATGTTCAATTCTTTTTGCTCAAAAATATATCTTAAACTCTTATAATCCGTAAAATGGTAAACTTAATACCATACAGATAATGTCTCCAAATTTTGAGGGCAAAAATTATTGCTCCTAACTCCAGATCATGTGTTGTGTAGTTTTCTTCATGCTTCTTTAATTGTCTAGATGCATAAGCAATAACTTTCTTACGTTGCATCAGCACGCATCCAAAACCTGATTTTGATGCATCACAATATACTCTAAAATCTTCCTTTCCTTCTGGTAATGCAAGTATCAGCACGTTAGTTAATTTTTGCTTCAAGATTGTGAAAGCTTCGGTAACATTTCCATATTTTATATAAAAATAAAGTATAAAAAACTTATATTATTAAACGGGTAGATTACGGGTAAGTTGAGTGTTAGAAATATAAGATATTTAGACGAACATAGGATCCATTTAATAATTAAATTATAAAAATACATTATAATTCACCTTACTCCATTTTTAATGAAACTTAGGTCAAAATGTAGATAAAAATATTCTCGTTCTAATGACATATTCATCGTTTTATAAAACGTCATATTTTAGAAGTTATAAGTGATAAATGAGTGAAGCAGCTGTATTAATTATAATAATAAAATAATAATAAAATTTTAAACTTACATTTGAAATCAATGTTGTGTACGTGGAATGACTAAAACGTGTTCTCCAAGTTTTCCAATTGCTATAAATTGAGCGCAGAAGAGAGCCTTTCAATTTGCTCATCCCCCTTTCTACTCTCTCGCCCCCTCTCTGCTTCTTTACACACCCAATTTTCTTTAATATTTCAACTATAGTACTCCAAAGCTCTGCCCCGTTTTAAGTGTTTTAACCCATGATCACTGATTCGATACCCTGTCCGATTGATCTTGAACCCAGCAACGGATGTCAAGGCGGTGCCTGATTAAGGCTATGCTTTGTAAACTACGTTGGGGTTCTGATCTCGTGATGTATTGATAAAGTTGAATTGGGTTATTTCAGTAACACGAGTGCATTGTATATTTTATTAAGAAACTCAAGAGTTATACCCAAGATTATAATAGGAGACTTTTAGTTAAACCCTAAAGGTTACAAAGTTAGTCATTCTTCTTTTTCTCACATTATTGTGAACCATTTTATTTAAAATCCTTTGCAAAACCCTAAATGTTTTCGGTTATAATTATAGTAATTAAGTCTTTATATTCCGAAATCACTGTCAGTATGTGGGAATGCTTTCAAACCCTTATTTGCTATACATTATTTGATATACATTATAGGTAATTGTCGCTAATACAATTGTATATTTATATACTATTTTCATAATAAAATTTAATGACATTATAGCGTATTTAATAAATGTATACTAAGATATACATCGTGAGATTTTAAATATTATATTTAATATTTAAAATAGTATATTATAAACTATAAACCTTAATGGATATCATAACAAAATTAAACGATATATGTCAATCATATATTTAACTTTTAATATACTAAGATATACATCGTGAGATTTTAAATATTATATTTAATATTTAAAATAGTATATTATAAACCTTAATTTGTGTAATATATAAACTTTAATGTATATAATATATAAACCTTAATGTATATTATAATAAAATTAAACGACACATGTCAATTATATACATGGTTGTAAAACAAGGTTTCCAAGGCCAAGTACTCCCTGAGTAGTCGCTACAAGGTAGGCTACCGAGGCGATTATAACAACCCTCCTAAAATATTTCCGACACTCCTAAAATACTTATAAAACACCTATACGTCCTAAGATACACCCCGTATACGAGAACTGGACCCGAAATACCTTTAAATAATTAAAAATCAAATAAAAACAATAAATTAAGTCTGTTGCGGGGCACGACAGACTACTCTTAATCTGTCGCGGGGCGTGGCAGACTACTCTTAATCTGTCGCGGGGCGCGACAGCTGGGCCACCAGGCCGCCCCCTGAGCCGCCACGTGGCATGTGTGTGTCAAGCCTACCCGGTGATTGGCCAAGGCTAGGGTCTACCCCACCTAGCTCGCGGGCTACGAAGACTTTGTCTTCGGCTTTCGCGGGGCGCGACAAAGGGTCAAATCAGCCCCTATAAAAAGATGGAATCGGCTGTCATTTGGAAATCGTTCAAAAAGTTTCGAACTCTCTCAATTTCTGAATATTAGAAATACTATCGGGCATAATACCCCCCTAATTAGAGATGCTCTGCCTCGTTGTTGTGACAACCCGCACAAAACCAGGTATCCGTACAGCTTAATTAATGATTAATTACTGCTTAATTACTGTGCTTGATTGAAACTAGCTGATAAACTGCTACCTGCATACTGATACATGCACTTACTTGCATCATATTTGCTGGCTGTCACTACATTATTTACATGCTGAACCTTAGTGACAAACATGATGCACAAAAAGCACAGTAGCACTAAACGGATACACAGTGAACATGCTGATATAACCAGCATCAGGCAAATACTGCCTCTAAGGCCTGTTAAGAGCCTCATATATTTTGGCTACACTGGTAGTGAGTGTAGGATATAAGGGTTGTGTTACCGCGTCTCTAGGGATAAGATACACTGATTCGGATGTGCCAAAAACGTACTTTAAATACCAAACACAGCACTTTAAATAATTTAACCAGCTTCTAGCTGACTAGTAAAGTGCCAAAAATGAGAAAATATCACTAGACACTTTCTAAAGTGTTGGAAATTAAACTGTGTCACTAAAAGTATCAAAAACGACACTTTAAAGCTTTTGTAACACTTTAACGGATTACTATCCAACCGGACACCCGGACTTTACCCGGAACACGAAAATATTTATATTTTCACTATTAATATTTTTCTGAGCCAGTTAGGGCCCCTGATCACCCTAACACCCGTCTAAACACGCAACATACAACTTACAAGGTTAAACACTCAACCTACTTAATTAACTAAACTAACTATCCTAACTAACCTACTTAGAATCGAACCAACCCCCCACCCCATCCCCTAACCGTCCCCTTGCATGGGGACATGGTTGTACAAAATGTGATTAAATTAATCTAGATTGCATAAGATCTTGAAGACACCATGTCCATTGGACAATCCACTTTGAACTTGTCTATATATAGCACACATAACACTTAGAATATTATCACTACTAAACATCACCAACTCAACTTTCTTTCCCCTCTTGAAACCTTCGGCCGAACTACATACCCACCACCATCACACTTTCAAACTTTGATTCTTGCATTCCAAGCATATACAAGCCTCCAAGGTCACGTTTTAGAAGGTTTGGTGCAAGCGGAACGCGAAGGACCTCAACCGATAGCTTTTATCCACCCCGTTTTCGTCACGATTCTTCCCTAGCCCCGAGCTAGAGGTATATTGTTTAAAACTCGTTTTTACGCTTGTTTAATGTGGTTAAAAGGAATTTTATCGGTGAAATATCGTAAACATGCGTTTTGAATCTTTAAAGTCTAGTAAAATCATAAAAGTGGTGGTTAAAGACATGTAACTTGTGTAAAAGTCGTAGGACTTGAAATATGTGATTCTTGTGACCCGATCTATAATGTGGTAGCTCGAACCTTCGTTTAACCCGACTTTGTAAAATCGTGTTTCATCACATAAGCTTGTTTTTGAAAGATACAAGGGTTAAAAGTGAAACACTACCACATTTTAGAGACATGAACTTGTAAAGGAATATTTTACTTGTGTAAAAGTGTTTTAACCAGTAAAAGGGTGTTTAAAACTAGCGGATCTGCGTATCCGCAAGTGGTATCTTCAAAGGACCACACATTTAAGAACCATGTGTTTTTAAAGAAACGGATCTTTCAATGCTAAGAATGATACCTAGAACACACAAGTGTGTAAACACTTGTGTGACACATGTTTTGACAAAGTAACTATTTTTGGGAAAAATAACTAGAAGTTGTAAAAGACGGACTCTCTAAAAACGAGGTTTTTACAAGATTGAAAGTACTTTATATAAAGATCTACATATATAAATGGGATTTATAATATAGATTCGGAAAAACTACAAGTTCATGCGACTATGCAAATTTACATATTTATTGACTAGTTTGATTTGTCGGAAGTTGTTTGATTGAATAAAGAAGTTGATTGATTTGATTATTAAAAGAAAATGATACGCTTGAAAGCGTGGCCACCTCCAGTTACAGAGGAAACTCTGGCGAAATTTTTCCAAAAACCTAACACTTAAACTTGTTTACATTACAAGTGTTAGAATCATTTTTGACATGATTTCAAAACATAAATTTCGCCATGACTTAAATTACTAAATATTCGGAGGTGGGATTTTCACAAAATATTAACGTGATAAATATATATTTTCACACACTGTTTATGACTATTTTGTGAAACACATAAATATTATTTTTAGAGTAAAAAAATAATGTTTACGAACGATAACGACTCCAAAAGTGATACTAACGCTTTCGCCATAAATACATAAGTTACACCGGTAATTATATTACCACTTGTATGTTAAAACGTAACTTACACAATTTCAGAAATATTTATGAGCGCATACTTTAAACAACGTATTTTGGATAAATACTTATATTTTGGAGTTGAATACATATGAAGGTTAAGTGAGACTTAATGATGGAAGATATCGCGCACATGTATTAAATCCCCCATCCTTGGGAAGGAAGATAACTATCAAGCATATACAAAATGTAACACGAAATAGTTGTCTAACTATTTCCCGCAAACATAAACTGTAAAGCTAAAGCACGGCCGTCCGTCTAATAGAATTAGCACTTGTAGGTCTTTGCACAGCTTACAGTATCAGGAGACGCTTGGTAGAGTTACGCATCCACTGTGAGTTCATGTCCCCCTTTTCTCTAACTGTTTTCAGTTTACTTAACTGCGGGGGTGAAATACATGTTACTATGATTTACGAGTACTTTACAACGGTATGTTTAACGTAAGGAGGTGTTATACGATCATGTGAGTGGATAGGAACACATGGGGCCATTAGTCCTCATGGAGGGACCGAGGGACAGGAGCGGTAGATCTATCTGGGTGTAGCGAGCCCAGCCCCCGGCCAAACTAGAAACGGACCGTGGGGTGACTTTGTCCACATACTTTGCCGTGGCGAAATCTGCTAGGTTTGAGTCTCCCTATCTGCACTTCACATATGTCAGTGGCCTTGCAAACCATTGGTGATCACAAGTCCTCTTACAACTGCTACATACCACAACTATTTTTATATTCACAAGTGTTTTACATACTCACTTACACATGAACTCGCTCAACATTATTGTTGATTTTTCAACTCACATGTATTTCAGGAAATTAAAAGGGATTCTGGCACGGTATGAACGTTTTCCGCTGCAATCTTCATGAAGTCATCAAGGATTAGGGGTTGTGATCTCTTACCTGGACAAGACACAATCCTTAACCCTCGTTTATGTTCTGTTATTAGTTGTAATGTTGTTGAACAAGGTTATGGTCGTATGTTTAAAACAATGGTATTGTATGTTGATTTCTAAACTTAATGATGACTTGCATGGTTTTTAAATTCATATAGCTTTGTTATGATTTAGCTATGGTATTAAGAAGTCACACCAAAACTACCCACGCTTCCGCAAAGCCAGGGTGTGACAGCTTGGTATCAGAGCTCTGATCATAGCGAACTAGGATTCGGTCTCGAGTCTAGACTATGATCACTAGGGCTCTCACGAAAACATTTTTCTGCATACCACTTAAGTCCAGATCCACAACTTTTTACAAACAAATGTTGAGCACATTTTATTCATTATTTTAGGCCCAGTCGGGGAGGCTGAGGCTTGGTCTAGTGGGACTAGGAGTGTCGGTCTAGTGGGACTAGAAGTGTTGACTAGTGGGACTAGGAGTGTGGTCTAGTGGGACTAGAAGTGTTGACTAGTGGGACTAGGAGTGTGGTCTAGTGGGACTAGAAGTGTTGACTAGTGGGACTAGAAATGTTGACTAGTGGGACTAGGAGTGATGGCTAGTGGGACTAGGAATGTTGGCTAGTGGGACTAGGAGGATGATTTGAATGCTTACTTGGTGACTTATGTGATTACTTGATTTATGATTGACGGGTTATGCATACTTGTGTTTGTGTTACAGGTACATGGACTCGTCAGATTCAGGTGGTTCAGGCACCACCGGACCCAGACCCATAGTGTCGGATGATTTAGAGTCCTCGGAGCACGAGGTGTACACGTCAGACTTTACCAGTACAGACGATGACGATTTCCAGCCATTCGCCCTACCTAATGGCGACGATGAGCTCCCTGTTGATATTCCGGCCGGGGATTTGCCACCAGCGGTGATCCCTGCTCCCATACCCCTCGCTGCTTACCCTGTTCAGGAGTTACCATTCGACGGCGACGAGGACGACGTCGACTTGTTTGAGGCGGAGCCTTTGGAGGACGTTCAGGGCGAGGCCCTACCTGCTGTTGCCCTTCTTCTGATTGCAGATGCTCCGGCTGCGGAGGCACCTGCACACTCCCCAGCCCCGGACTCCTTCGAGTCTGTGGCTTCCGCACCCACACATGCCCTTAGTGCGCAGCACTTTTCGCACGAGTCCGATTCTGACCGGGCTCTTTCTGTGACTCCAGTGCCTGGACTTGGTTATGCTCTTGACGATGAGGGGGATTCTGACCCTGTGTTTCCCCCAGGCTTTGATCCTGACCGCGATTTGGAGTTTGTCCCTATGGACGAGATGATGGAGGATCCTGCTGATCCTATTGATCCTTTCGACCCGATCGATCCTGATTTTGACTTTGATATGGCATTCGATGACTTGGAGCCTGCCCTTGCCCCTGAGCAGGCAGCTGCTCTTGATGTGTTACCGGAGCATGACCCTATGCATGCTGATATACCCCTTGAGCCCATTGCTGATGATCCTCACCCAGATATTCCCTTGATTGCAGACGATCATGCCCCTGTTGATCCCATCGATCCTCTACCTATAGTTGCTGTACCAGTTGACCCCCCTATCGAGCACCTGGCACCTGATCACCCTGTTGTAGCCCCTTTATTTGATCCTGTTCCCATAGAGCCCGGACATGCACCATTCGCAGCTCATATGGATCCACCGGACGAGTCTGCCCAGCATGGCTGGATACCGGCAGACGAGGACGTTCCCCCATTCCCTCCACAGGTTTCTGTTGCACCACATGTTGACTTTTCGTTTCAGGTCCCTATGTTTATACCTCCAGCAGGGCCTGGAGAGGGCTCTTCAGCACACCCTGATGGGCATGTACCGATGCCCATACCTTTCACGTCTCAGATTCCTTTTACTACAGCTCCTTTTGGGGTGGCACACTTTGACCCCACACGTGAGCCACTGCTGTGGTCACCATTTTCCCCTATGCCACCCACTGATCCATACCACAGGTTCCACGTGGGACACACCATCGAGGATGTATTGATGTCATTTGTACACCAGCATGAGTCGCATGAGCAGCGACTACAGGAGTTGGAGAGAGCCTGCCTGCAGCCATGTCAGTGCCATGGCCGGGTACCCTCTCCGTTACAGCCGTTTCGACCATTACCCCCTGACTATGTTGCTCGTCTTACTACTATAGAGCAGCAGATTGCTTCCATTATTCGTACACAGCAGGCGATGGAGGCGGACTGGTTACAGTTGCGCCGTTTGTTTTATACTCATTTTCCTCCTCCACCACCATCTGCTTGAGCTCATCGGTGCCACTTGGGTAGGCGAGGTGATAAGGCGGCGATTGCTTTTTGACTGCACAGCTTTTTGGAGAGACTACATTATGACTTGACTTTTGTACTTGATGTTGTATTGATACTGATGTAGCTTCTGACAGGGGTGATGTAGCCCCTAGTGATTGATGATTGTATGTATACACTTACGATGTGGTCTCATTATTATGGCAATCGCAGTTTTCTCACCATATTTTGGATTCGCTTGAGTACTTGTTTATATTTATGACATGGGATGTTGTGTGATTGATATTTGTGATATGTGATAACATGAGATGTTATGTGATTATACTATTACTACCGTTATATACGTACACTATATTACGAACTGGTTTACGTATTGTAACATCGGAGCCTTCTATGGCCTAACCAACTTAAACCATCTTTTAGAAAGATGCCGCCAAGACGACAACAGCAGCCTATGCCTACCACTCAGGAAGAGCTACAACAAGTCATTGCTGCTGCCATAGCACAGTACGCAGCTTCTCAGCCAGGAGGGAGCGGAAGTGTTAATCAAGGCAATAACAATCCACCTCACGGTAATACCACGCCATTCGAACCTACCATGAACTAGTTGGAGATTTTAGCGGTGATGCTAATGCCAAACACATGTTTTAACATACGTGCAGGATGCACCTACAAGCAGTTCTTAGACTGCAAACCAGTTAACTTCGATGGCATGGGAGGTGCAGTTGCCTTTACCCGCTGGGCTGAGAAAACCGATTCTGTCTTACGCATGAGCAAGTGTGCTGAGGATCAACAAGTCACATACATTTCAGGGCTATTTCTCGACGGAGCCCTATCTTGGTGGAACTTACAAGTCCAAACCTTAGGCGAAGCTGCCGCCTACGCCCTGACTTGGGCCGAATTAAAAGAACTGATGCGCAAAAAGTACTGTTCACGCGCAGAAATTCAGAGGTTGGAAACTGAATTCTGGCACTTAAAAATGGATGGTCCCAAGATAGCGGAGTATGTTCAGAGGTTCCATGACCTGTCTCAAGTGGTTCCATATATGGTCACGCCTGAATACAAGAGAATTGAGCGTTTCATTTGGGGATTGGCTCCTCAAATCATTAGCATGGTAACCTCCTCCAAGCCAGCAACTATCACAGAAGCCATTGATTTGAGTGTGGCTCTTACCGAGGAGGCAATTCGTTTAAACAAATTTGATGAAGTCAAGGCAAAGAAAACAGAGACTCACGTTGAGTCCTCGGGGGATAACAAAAGGAAGTTTTCAAACTTCAAGCAAGGTGTCAGTACGGCAGCAAAGAAAGGGAAATCAGCTGGCAGTACCAAGAAAGGAAAAGGGTACCAGGGCACTCAGCCCAAATGCAACAACTGCCAACGCCACCATGCTGGCCCTTGTAACGTAAGAGTTTGTGAATCTTGTGGAAAACCGGGCCACTCAAAGGAATCATGTTGGGCTAGTATGGGCCGGGGAGGCCAAGGAGGATTTATGAACAGGAATAACAACCGGGGTGGTTTTGGAGGTCGCCAACAGGGGAATAATCGAAACAACAATGCCAACCAAGCTGGAAATGCTAACCAGAACAACCCGCCAGTTATGGATGGTGCGGGAAGTGGTAAGAGGCTTGGATGCTTCAACTGCGGTGACGTTGGGCATTTTAAGAAAGATTGCCCGGAGCTAAACCAAGCCCGTGGAAGGGTGTTCCAGATCGGTGCACGGGAAGCGCGCCAGGATCCCAACGTTGTAACTGGTACGTTCCCTGTGAATCAACGCTATGCATCTGTTTTATTTGATACTGGTGCCGACTATAGCTTCGTATCACTAGAATTTAAGGATATGCTTGGTTTAGCCACAAATAAGTTAGATATTCCGTATTCGATTGAATTGGCCAATGGGAAATTAGTTGAAGCAAATGAAGTTATCAGAGGTTGCGTGATTGAGTTAGGAGAACATGAGTTTTCTTTGGATCTACTACCAGTCCAATTGGGAAGTTTCGACGTGGTAGTAGGAATGGATTGGTTATCTGGCAACAAAGCTGAGATAGTTTGCCACGAAAAAGTGATTCGTATCCCAACTGATGATGGTGAGACCATTATTGTTCATGGAGAGAAGCGTGAGACGCCATTAAGAATGATCAGCTGTTTGAAAGCAAGGAAGCGTCTACAGAAGGGATGTGTTGCCTTCCTGGCACACATTGTGGATAAGAAGGCTGCTGAGCCAAGAATCGAAGACATCCCTGTCGTGAGGGAGTATCCAGAAGTCTTTCCAGAAGACTTACCCGGACTGCCACCTCAGAGGCAAGTCGAGTTTCACATCGACTTAGTTCCAGGCGCCGCGCCTGTAGCTAAGGCACCTTACAGACTTGCTCCATCTGAGATGCAGGAACTGTCAACACAACTTCAAGAGTTGTTAGATAAGGGTTTTATCCGACCAAGCTTCTCGCCTTGGGGAGCTCCGGTCTTGTTTGTCAAGAAGAAAGACGGAAGTTTTCGGATGTGCATTGACTACAGAGAGTTGAACAAACTGACGATCAAGAACAGGTACCCTCTGCCAAGAATCGACGACCTGTTCGATCAACTTCAAGGTTCAAGCTGTTATTCTAAGATCGACCTTCGGTCTGGATACCATCAACTAAGGATACAGGAGGAAAGTATCCCGAAAACAGCCTTCCGAACTCGTTATGGACACTACGAGTTCCTTGTTATGCCGTTCGGTCTGACAAACGCACCTGCAGTGTTTATGGACTTGATGAATAGAGTTTGCAAGCCATACTTAGACAAGTTCGTGATTGTATTCATCGACGACATCCTGATTTACTCAAAGACGAAGGCTGAACACGAACAACATCTTAGAACCATACTAGAGCTGCTAAAGAAGGAACAGCTGTACGCCAAATTCTCCAAGTGCGAGTTTTGGCTACGCGAAGTCCAGTTTCTTGGACATATGGTTAATGGGGATGGAATTCACGTTGATCCCACAAAGATCGAGGCAATCAAGAATTGGGAGACGCCTACAACGCCAACCGAGATTCGACAATTCTTGGGTTTGGCTGGCTACTATCGAAGGTTCATCGAGGATTTTTCAAAAATCGCTCAACCATTGACACTACTGACCCAGAAGGATAAGACGTTTGATTGGGGAATCAAACAGGACGAAGCGTTTCAGATATTGAAAGATAAGCTCTGCAACGCGCCAATCTTAGCTCTACCGGAAGGTACCGACAATTTTGTGGTATACTGCGACGCATCGCGTCAGGGATTGGGTTGTGTGTTGATGCAACGCCAAAAGGTCATTGCTTACGCATCACGCCAACTGAAAGTACACGAAAAGAACTATACCACACACGATTTAGAGCTTGGCGCAGTGGTTTTCGCTTTAAAGATCTGGAGACACTACCTGTATGGTACGAAATGCACAATCTTCACAGATCACAAGAGCTTACAGCATATATTCAACCAGAAATAACTAAATATGAGGCAAAGACGATGGGTTGAATTACTGAACGATTACGACTGCGAGATCAAGTATCATCCAGGGAAGGCGAATGTGGTCGCCGATGCCCTAAGTCGTAAAGAAAGAATCAAGCCCATAAGGGTTAGGGCTTTAGAAATGATCATACGAACCGATCTTCCCTCGCGCATTCGCGCTGCACAAAAGGAAGCTCTCAAGGAGGGAAACCTTGAGGAAGAATATCTCCGGGGGATGGAGAAATTACTGGTACCAAACGAGGAAGGAACATTATGTTTTGAGAAAAGGAATTGGGTTCCTCTGTTTGGTGGATTAAGGGAAGTCATTTTCAACGAAGCGCACAAGTCACGGTACTCTATCCACCCTGGATCGGACAAGATGTACCAGGACCTCAAGAATTATTATTGGTGGCCTAGGATGAAAGGCGACGTTGCTGTTTACGTGAGCAAATGTTTAACGTGCGCTAAGGTCAAGGCAGAATACCAGAAGCCTTCGGGGCTGCTGCAACAACCTGAGATTCCCAAGTGGAAATGGGAACAAATCTCAATGGATTTTATTACAAAACTGCCAAGAACGCCAAGAGGCCATGATATGATTTGGGTGATTGTTGACCGCCTAACAAAGTCCGCACACTTTCTGCCAATCAAGGAGAAAGACAGTACTAGTAAACTTGCGGAAATTTACATGAGAGAGATCGTAGCACGTCATGGGGTACCTCTCTCGATCATCTCTGATAGAGACGGAAGATTTGTGTCAAGAATATGGCAATCTTTCCAAGAATCTTTTGGCTCACAATTGAATCTGAGCACTGCATTCCATCCGCAAACTGATGGCCAGAGCGAGCGAACGATACAAACTTTGGAAGACATGCTGAGAGCATGTGTTATGGATTTGGGCGGTAGCTGGGATAAACACTTACCTTTGGTCGAATTTTCTTACAACAACAGCTACCACACCAGTGTCGGTGTCGCGCCTTTTGAGGCCCTATACGGACGCAAGTGCCGATCACCACTATGTTGGTCTGACGCAGGTGATAGGCAGCTTGCTGGTCCCGAGATCGTCCAAGAGACGACAGACAAGATCGCGCAAATACTTAAACGCATCGAAGCCGCTCGCCACAGGCAAAAGGCCTACGCGGATCCAAACCGTAAACATGTGGATTTTCAAGTTGGAGAGATGGTGTTATTAAAGGTATCACCCTGGAAAGGGGTAGCACGCTTTGGGAAGCGTGGAAAGCTAAATCCGCGCTACATTGGTCCCTTTAGAATTCTGGAAAGAATTGGAACAGTAGCATACAAGTTGGATCTACCTGCTGAACTAAATGGTGTTCACGATACATTTCATGTATCCAATTTAAAGAAGAGTCCAACTCAAGTTGACGTTGCCATTCCTATCGACGAGATTCATGTTGACGACACGCTCCATTTCGTAGAAGAACCCGTCGAGGTCACAGATTGGAAAGTTAACAGGACCCGCCGGAGCAGTGTCAAACTCGTCAAGGTTCGCTGGAATGCCAGACATGGTCCTGAATACACCTGGGAGCGTGAGGACCGGATGAAAGAAAAGTACCCCCACTTATTTCCCAAGAACCCTGCATCTACAAGCAGAACTTAAAATTTCGGGACGAAATTTATTTAACGGGGGGAGAATGTGACAACCCGCACAAAACCAGGTATCCGTACAGCTTAATTAATGATTAATTACTGCTTAATTACTGTGCTTGATTGAAACTAGCTGATAAACTGCTACCTGCATACTGATACATGCACTTACTTGCATCATATTTGCTGGCTGTCACTACATTATTTACATGCTGAACCTTAGTGACAAACATGATGCACAAAAAGCACAGTAGCACTAAACGGATACACAGTGAACATGCTGATATAACCAGCATCAGGCAAATACTGCCTCTAAGGCCTGTTAAGAGCCTCATATATTTTGGCTACACTGGTAGTGAGTGTAGGATATAAGGGTTGTGTTACCGCGTCTCTAGGGATAAGATACACTGATTCGGATGTGCCAAAAACGTACTTTAAATACCAAACACAGCACTTTAAATAATTTAACCAGCTTCTAGCTGACTAGTAAAGTGCCAAAAATGAGAAAATATCACTAGACACTTTCTAAAGTGTTGGAAATTAAACTGTGTCACTAAAAGTATCAAAAACGACACTTTAAAGCTTTTGTAACACTTTAACGGATTACTATCCAACCGGACACCCGGACTTTACCCGGAACACGAAAATATTTATATTTTCACTATTAATATTTTTCTGAGCCAGTTAGGGCCCCTGATCACCCTAACACCCGTCTAAACACGCAACATACAACTTACAAGGTTAAACACTCAACCTACTTAATTAACTAAACTAACTATCCTAACTAACCTACTTAGAATCGAACCAACCCCCCACCCCATCCCCTAACCGTCCCCTTGCATGGGGACATGGTTGTACAAAATGTGATTAAATTAATCTAGATTGCATAAGATCTTGAAGACACCATGTCCATTGGACAATCCACTTTGAACTTGTCTATATATAGCACACATAACACTTAGAATATTATCACTACTAAACATCACCAACTCAACTTTCTTTCCCCTCTTGAAACCTTCGGCCGAACTACATACCCACCACCATCACACTTTCAAACTTTGATTCTTGCATTCCAAGCATATACAAGCCTCCAAGGTCACGTTTTAGAAGGTTTGGTGCAAGCGGAACGCGAAGGACCTCAACCGATAGCTTTTATCCACCCCGTTTTCGTCACGATTCTTCCCTAGCCCCGAGCTAGAGGTATATTGTTTAAAACTCGTTTTTACGCTTGTTTAATGTGGTTAAAAGGAATTTTATCGGTGAAATATCGTAAACATGCGTTTTGAATCTTTAAAGTCTAGTAAAATCATAAAAGTGGTGGTTAAAGACATGTAACTTGTGTAAAAGTCGTAGGACTTGAAATATGTGATTCTTGTGACCCGATCTATAATGTGGTAGCTCGAACCTTCGTTTAACCCGACTTTGTAAAATCGTGTTTCATCACATAAGCTTGTTTTTGAAAGATACAAGGGTTAAAAGTGAAACACTACCACATTTTAGAGACATGAACTTGTAAAGGAATATTTTACTTGTGTAAAAGTGTTTTAACCAGTAAAAGGGTGTTTAAAACTAGCGGATCTGCGTATCCGCAAGTGGTATCTTCAAAGGACCACACATTTAAGAACCATGTGTTTTTAAAGAAACGGATCTTTCAATGCTAAGAATGATACCTAGAACACACAAGTGTGTAAACACTTGTGTGACACATGTTTTGACAAAGTAACTATTTTTGGGAAAAATAACTAGAAGTTGTAAAAGACGGACTCTCTAAAAACGAGGTTTTTACAAGATTGAAAGTACTTTATATAAAGATCTACATATATAAATGGGATTTATAATATAGATTCGGAAAAACTACAAGTTCATGCGACTATGCAAATTTACATATTTATTGACTAGTTTGATTTGTCGGAAGTTGTTTGATTGAATAAAGAAGTTGATTGATTTGATTATTAAAAGAAAATGATACGCTTGAAAGCGTGGCCACCTCCAGTTACAGAGGAAACTCTGGCGAAATTTTTCCAAAAACCTAACACTTAAACTTGTTTACATTACAAGTGTTAGAATCATTTTTGACATGATTTCAAAACATAAATTTCGCCATGACTTAAATTACTAAATATTCGGAGGTGGGATTTTCACAAAATATTAACGTGATAAATATATATTTTCACACACTGTTTATGACTATTTTGTGAAACACATAAATATTATTTTTAGAGTAAAAAAATAATGTTTACGAACGATAACGACTCCAAAAGTGATACTAACGCTTTCGCCATAAATACATAAGTTACACCGGTAATTATATTACCACTTGTATGTTAAAACGTAACTTACACAATTTCGGAAATATTTATGAGCGCATACTTTAAACAACGTATTTTGGATAAATACTTATATTTTGGAGTTGAATACATATGAAGGTTAAGTGAGACTTAATGATGGAAGATATCGCGCACATGTATTAAATCCCCCATCCTTGGGAAGGAAGATAACTATCAAGCATATACAAAATGTAACACGAAATAGTTGTCTAACTATTTCCCGCAAACATAAACTGTAAAGCTAAAGCACGGCCGTCCGTCTAATAGAATTAGCACTTGTAGGTCTTTGCACAGCTTACAGTATCAGGAGACGCTTGGTAGAGTTACGCATCCACTGTGAGTTCATGTCCCCCTTTTCTCTACCTGTTTTCAGTTTACTTAACTGCGGGGGTGAAATACATGTTACTATGATTTACGAGTACTTTACAACGGTATGTTTAACGTAAGGAGGTGTTATACGATCATGTGAGTGGATAGGAACACATGGGGCCATTAGTCCTCATGGAGGGACCGAGGGACAGGAGCGGTAGATCTATCTGGGTGTAGCGAGCCCAGCCCCCGGCCAAACTAGAAACGGACCGTGGGGTGACTTTGTCCACATACTTTGCCGTGGCGAAATCTGCTAGGTTTGAGTCTCCCTATCTGCACTTCACATATGTCAGTGGCCTTGCAAACCATTGGTGATCACAAGTCCTCTTACAACTGCTACATACCACAACTATTTTTATACTCACAAGTGTTTTACATACTCACTTACACATGAACTCGCTCAACATTATTGTTGATTTTTCAACTCACATGTATTTCAGGAAATTAAAAGGGATTCTGGCACGGTATGAACGTTTTCCGCTGCAATCTTCATGAAGTCATCAAGGATTAGGGGTTGTGATCTCTTACCTGGACAAGACACAATCCTTAACCCTCGTTTATGTTCTGTTATTAGTTGTAATGTTGTTGAACAAGGTTATGGTCGTATGTTTAAAACAATGGTATTGTATGTTGATTTCTAAACTTAATGATGACTTGCATGGTTTTTAAATTCATATAGCTTTGTTATGATTTAGCTATGGTATTAAGAAGTCACACCAAAACTACCCACGCTTCCGCAAAGCCAGGGTGTGACAGTTGTAAGTATTATAACCCCCAGTTACGTATTAGATACGCTGCCCGATTGATCTAGTGCTCCGTAACGCCTGTCGAGGCTCTGCCCGACGTAGTCATTAGAGTTTTGTCTCGGGGAGGGTATAACTAATGTAAATATTGGGTTATTATACTAACGCGTGTGCATTGTTTAATTTATTAGATTATAACCAGAAAGTCACAGGGAAAAATCTAAAATAGCAATGTGAGTCATCCTTTATTTTTTTAAACTGTTTTTACAAAACCTCAATTATTTTACATGATAATAACAGTGATTGAGTATTTGTAATTCTACAATTATCATTGGTATGTTGGGGTTTTGTATACAAAATTTGTTACTACACTGTGAGTAGTAACGTGACCACAAGTCGGGTTGACAGTGCCGTGGGTGGTAATTAAGGTAGAAAAATAAACAAATGTAATTGCGCGATCGCCCCTCAATGCTGTAAAATTATAAAACTTGTTTTGATTAAACTGGGATTCACTCACCAGTATTTCTTGCTGATAAAATGTTTTAAACACGTGTTTCAGGTAACTTAGTGTGAAGCCCATAAAAGCCAGCTGGAGAGCACTGAAAGCTTAGAAAAGTAGCTATAAAAGTTACCTAATTAAAAAGGAGAATTGTTTTCAATATTTAGGGTTTATCCCTATAAAAAAATATTATGAATGAAAACTTGGGTTTTACCCATGTGTTTATTATTATAACAATGTGGTGTTTTACTCTGATAAAATATTTCCTAACTACGGTCCTGATGAAAATTTCCGCTGCTTAATTGATAAACACCAATACCATCTGCTCTGAGTCTCACGGCTCCTGCTCCCGGGGAGGGGTCAGGGGCTGTGACAGAATGTGGTATCAGAGCTAAGCCACTTGTTTAAGCCATTTAGGTGTTCTTCTAATACCTAAACCTTAAACAATTATATTATGTTAGGAAATTAATACCTTATGCGTTATCCTGCAAAAATAAAATCTTAATATGTCTATTATGATTTTTATGTCATTTAACGAATTTTAGTTCCCAATATGCATTACCCATATCTGTATCTTACAGTTATGCTATGTTTAATATTACCTATATATATAAGTGATATATTAATAATGTTATGCTTTATCAAATTTTGTGAAATATTATATGTATTATATTCATATAATTTTGTGAATATAATTCAATATAAATTTTATAACAATATAATATTATGATACTAATATTTAATATCTTGGTCAAAGATATTAATATAAGATAACACAATTAAGGTATGATACTTGGAAAATAGCATAATATAAATATTAAGATAATGTAATTCATATAGTATACTTAAATGATTTTATGTCATTTAAATTCTCAGTATGTGAAACCCCTATTTGTATCTTACAATGTGTTATGCTATAAATATATAAAAAGGAAAATATTTATAATATATTAAACTTTGTAATAGATATCATACCCATATATTCATGTGAATACAATTCAATATAAATTATAATCGTATTGTGATATTAACATAAATATCTTAATCAGAGATATAAGGTAACACCCTTTGATATGATGTCACTAAAATATTATAATATAACATATTATTTGATGCAAGTAGTATGTTTTATGATTGATGATATAGCCCAAAACTTTACTCGACTTAAAATATCTATATATATTTTGTCAAGATTTTGACAAAACATGTAATTATATTACTTATTTTATTAAAATATAATATCTTAGCATACTTAAAACATGTTTATTGTTTAAACACAATATTACAACAAAATTTTCATAATGATACTATGAAAATAATATATATGCTTTCATTATATGATATAAGCACATGTACATTTACATACACATGAAAAAGGTGCGAAAATTATATAAGTACTCTATATTAATTATATAAGTATTCTATATTTTATAAATTATATTAATGAAACAAATGATATTTCATACATAAAATAGAAATATGCACACAAAAAAATATCTGGTACTGTATAACTGTATAATTTAAAAATATAAATATACGTAATACGTGTATAGCACAACGAAGTAACTTAAGAATTTTATCATTTTATAGCTTAACTCATTTCTTAAACTAAATTTGTTTTATATGTATGTATATTCCGATATAAGAGGAATACTTCCTACAGTAAGGATCAAATTTAGAAACGCCAAACTTTGTATTATCTATTATGATTCTTTAAATAAATAAAATTGATAAATAAGGAATCAAGTCCTAATATTTTCAACCAATATGGTTCAACCCTCTGGTCAAAGCTATTCTAAGAAATCCGTAAGGATTATATATTTTGATTTAATTTAGTTATTCACCCTTTTATTGCAAAATAATATGAACAATAGAAATTCATTCCAATTACTATTGTTAGTATAAGAAAATAAAGTTATAAAAATAAAAAGGATAATTAATACCCTCAGCTAAATAATTGGACTGTTAAAAAAAATATTTAGTATTATATATTATTTTGAAAATCTTGTATACATATGCACATACAGAATAGAATTTCTTGCTAATATATACAATATAATAAGACAAATATCTTCTGTAGAAAAGTAAATTTTTGTTTGTAATTCAGATGTCAAAGAAAATGGCATGTAATCAAGAAATTCAGGCTAGTAATGAAAATTCTTTGGACAAAAGCACTATAGAAAACATAATAGCTCAAGGAATATCGAATGCCATACATTCGATCATTGAATCTATTAAAATTTCTATACCTATAAACAAAAGTCCTACTTTGCGTTGTAAGCGTACCTATCACTTCAAACCTAACCCTATTAACAATGGAGGTCATGATATTCGTATCAAAACTCCATCCTCCAAGCAAAAGAAAACCACAACCTATAGCTACTCTTATAAGGAATTCCGCTCCGACAAATCATGTAAGGACAAAGAAACGGAACCAGCAGTCACGCGACCTACCTGCAACGACCATAACAAGAAGCACGTAAGAAAACGCCATTCTAAGAAGACACTTCGCTGTAACTTCTGCAAAAGGACTGGGCATACAGAGGAAGAATGTAGAAGGAGAAGGAAAACTAATGTATGTTACAAATGCGGAGATCCAGGCCACTTCCGTCTCTACTGCCCGAAACTATCTAAGGCTCCCAACAACGAGGATAGAAACCCAGATGAGGCTAAGGAAAATGCATAAATATTACAATACCAGAGACAACAACAAAATAAGCACCCTTATGTTTTAACTATACTTAAGTTAGTTGACTTTTGATTCCGATCAAAAGTTCATCAATAAAAGGTCTTTATTTTTCATTTATACAGTCAATTCTTATTTGTCTCATCTCTTGACAAATTCATATGTTGCCCAAGCATTGCTTGTTACTTAGGTGATTCCACTTCAAAAGATTTTCTATTCACGAGTTCGAATATTATATCGTGATACTCATTTTAAATCTTGATAAATTGCATTATTGCAAAAACGTTGACTTTTGATATCAAGTCAACAGATTTCTTGGAAAACTCCTTTTCTTTTCGAAATCACTTATCGGGTTTTCATTGTAACCATTTCTTGTCAATACATATATTCATTGTTGGAATATGTCCCAAACCAAGCTCAATTGCTTGAACTTGTTCACAAAATACATTCAATTCCAGATTCCAGATGATGAATTGAAATCGTCATATTCGAGGTAATCTTAATCAACTCTTCATTTGTTAAACTTGTTTAAAATCTTTAACTCCAACAAATCATTTGTCAAATCATGACACCTTGCGGTGGTGATTTCTTAGAAACTTGGACTCATTTCATTTTCACACCTGAGGTGTCACACCCTGACTTTTACGGAAGCGTGATTATGGTGTGACTTTCTTAATATCATTCCATTCAATCATAACATCAACTATATGATAAAACCATAAGTTTGTCATCCATTAAATAAGTTCAAAACATAACAACATTGTTTTAAAAACGTAGACTTCATATTCAAGTTTTACAAACCGTACAAATTGTGTTTGAGTTCATTAAGGACTCGTCAAAGATATTGAATAACACCAAGGTTTGAAAGACGTGTCTGGTCCCGGAATAAGACACACTGACCAAACCCAAAGACCATGGATGACATCTTTATTCTTAACGCAACATAAAAACTTCCAACGCCCTCTAGATCCACTTATAAATTCCCTGAAATACATGTAGTTTAAAAACATCTACAAAAGTTGAGCGAGTTCATGTGTTCGTTTGAGTGTATGTATAAACCTTTGAAATCGTTGTAAGTATGTATGTAAGTTGATAAGTCCCGGTATGAAAGCAACAAGGAAACAAATCAATTAATGTGTAGCTAATACATTAATATACGTCACATGGTGCAGGAAGACTCAAACCTAGCAGACTTTGTACCAGGCTTCCGGCTGTAAGACATAGTCACCTCATGGCCCGTTCGACGGACTCATGGATGGGGCTCGCAACACCCAAATAGATCTATCACTCTTGTCCCTCGGTCCTTATACGAGGATTAATGGTCTCAAGTATCCGCCTACCCATTCACATGATCTATGGGTCTTTCCTAGGCTAACCATACCAATTATATTGTAAGTAATCCTTTTGTAACATGTATTTCACCCCTGAAGTAAACAAACAAAACAGTTTAAAGAAAGGGGGGGGTACATGAACTCACTGTTTTGCGTTCCATGAATCCGCCTGTAACTCAAAGTGTCCTCTGGTGTACACGACTACCTACAATGTACTATGGTCTTATTAGACGAGTGGTCGTGCCTTGACTTAGTATTAATTAGTGCCTTTGAGTTACGTTTCCAAGTGTCTTCATCATTATTCCAAGTTATATAATGATTCGTTAAAATAATAAATATTTTAACTTAAATTACATTTATTGAATTTTTGGAATAATTGTTTAAACAATATTTTGTAAGGATACTTCTCAAGTATTTATATTCGTATTTCCTTCCCAAGGATGGGGGTATCTCATACATGTGTATTCGTATTCTTGTATTTGTAATTTCCGAAATAATATATTTCAAAGTCTCACTTTAGAAAATATATTTGTAAACTCATTTTGTCCCAAAAATAGTGTATTGTCCAGAAAATATATATTTTTCCCAAAAATCATATATCTTCTAAATATGTGACAACCCTCACCAAACCAGGTATCCGTACGAATTAATTAATATTTGATTAATGCTTAATTACTGTGCTTGCTTACAACTGTGGTTAAACTGCTTCTTGATTTCTGATACATACATATTCATGCATCATACTTTATTACTGTCACTCTATTATTTACACACAAAAATCAGTGACAACCTTGATGCACAAAAGCACAGTGAGCACACTATACGGATAACCCAGTAAACATGCTGACATTGCCAGCACCTAAACAGACATTGTTCTAAGGCCAGTATGAGCCGGGAATAGATTACTACACTAGTAGTGAGTGTAGGGAGATGAGGTTTGTAGAACTGCGTCACTAGGTGAAATTTATAGTGACCGGATGTGCCTAAAACATGTGTAAATTACAAAATTCTGCACTTGGTGCAAAAATTCAGCATTCAACTTAACTAGTAAAGTGCAAAAACTTGGGAAAATAATACTAGATACTTTCCAAAGTGTCGGGAATTTATTGTGTTACTAAACATAACATAAACGACACTTTAAAGCTTTACTTGACACTTTAACGGATCAATATCCAACTGAACAACCGGACTTTACCCGGAACATAAAAATATTGTCAATGACATTGTTTACACTTTTCTGAGCTAGTTAGGGTCCCCGAACACCCTAACACCCGTTATATTACATAACACACATAATACTCTAACTAAGTATCATTATAACCTAACTAGATGTAACCAAGTTCCATTGCAATCCAACTATAACCCCCCCCCCCTCATCCGATCGGTTCCCCATATGGGACACACACCACCCATTTTTTATTATTATATTAAGGCTTGTCTAATATCTAACTTACACATTACACCATGGACATTAGTGAGTGATGGGTTATAAGTAAGTATGTAGGGTAAGAGCTTCCATTCACACAACACTTTACAAAATTTTGCTCTCTCTCCCTCTTCTCCTAGTGTTCGACCGAGAACACTATCACCACCACCACCGTCATCAAGTCGTGATCTAGCTAAACCACTTACATACAAAGGTGCAAGGTATCATTCAAGCAAACCCGGTGCTTTCGGAATCTCAAGAACTGTCACACCCCGACCACGTAGAACATACAAAACGTGGCGGAAATGTCGGGGAGTGTTGTAACAGAATTAGTTGTTTCAAATCCATGGCAATTGAAGTTTCGCTTTATTGGTTAGAAGTGTTACAATGTCTTAACAAACAAGGAAATACAACATAATTAACTAGTCTTGCATCTTTTATTGTCACTAAAGCCCAAGTCTGCCTATGTGTATCTTGATCATCTTATGCAACAGCTCCTGAAAAACACATGTGAAAATAGGTACATCAGCATAAAAATGCCTGTGAGATACATAGGTTTTGTGAAAATAGGTTTCATGACTTATGTTTGAGAAAATGTTTAGTCATGAACCTTGTAATTTGCTTTGTTTTGTAAATCATTTGAAAAACGATAAGATCAGATGATATGTATAAATAAGAGAATAATGTATGGTTAAATGAATAACCATTGTAAACTGAGTTTGTATAAGATAAGTTTTTTGTAAAACAATGTATTGTGAAAAGTATGTTATTTGTATAAAATGTTATATGTATCAAACTGAAATGATTCAAATAACGCTACGATATGTAATACCATACAAACACTTATATATAGGAAGTACCAGCGGCGTATCCACCATGCTTGTATCATATTACACACGCATCGTTACTTAATCACTTAATCAAACCAAACCAAACAATGTAAGATGTCTATGTTTAAACCAACTTCCAAATGTATTGCAATAATATGTTAAAATATTTATGTCAAGATGTAAATCATATAATGTATAACCAATGTCAAAAGTGTTTATGTGTCAAATGTAAACCATGTAATGTGTAACCAAAATGATATGTATGGCTAGTGAAATGCATCAACTAAACCATATGCACAAGAACATAGTATTGAAGTAAAACTTGGTTTAAATCAAAGTTATGTCCTGTGGAAATGCATGATCAATGTAAATTATGTAATATGCATCCAAAATGTAAGCATGCGAAAACGATGCACTAAGTATGTAATCAAATGAACATACGTAGCGTGAAATGTAATGTAAAACGATGTACTAAGTAATGCACACAATGGGCACACCTAGCATGAAATGTAATGAAATCATGTACTATAATGTACTAACGAATGTAGGAAGTATATGATGTGAAAACAGGAAAGCATGAAAGTAACAAGTAAGCACATGTGTTTCACCCCAAAACAGTTTAGAAAACAGTAAAAGAGGGATCTATGTACTCACTTGAGATTGCTTAGTAGTCCTTGAGTAACAACCAAACAATGCTAGAGATCACGGATATCAAACGGCACCTAATATAGGTAACTATGTTAATAAACCGGACCTAAATCGGAAGATCTGATAGAATGAGGGTTCGTAAACCAAACGAGTTTAGAGACTCGTGTCATATGGTTTAACAAAGCCTACATACTAAATGAAACCTTAATCTAAGTGCTTACGACCCATTACGAACCGTTTAGGTAGCTTATGCTACTTTAACGCGTCGTTCGCGTGAAACGCGTTCGGACCGTCTAACTAGACCTATGACAAGTGTTATATGCCTAAACATGTTACATAATCAGTTATGTGACAAAAGTTTAGGTTACATATGCTTAATTACCAATTATACATGAAAAGGGTATTCTGGTAATTTACCTAAGGCATATAAACTACCTATCATACAACTATTCAAACGAAGCGACCATAGGGTATAACCTCGGAAGGTTATTCCCTACCTACTATGGTCACCTAATGTGTTTGGTCGGATCCTAATGATCGACCAAACTGGGTCGGGTTCGAAGGTATAAGCGATTTATTAGATCGCTTACCCTACGACCCTAGACAACGTGGTAATCAGTAGGCATAGTCCCAAGGGACTATAACCAACGTGATTACACTCACGTTGCGAAGTTCAAACGAACTTCGCATTGACCATAAGCTGGTCAACGCTGAAAGTCAAACAAAGTTTGACTTTCAGACTCGAAAAGTAATAAAAGAACGAAAGAATACTTACGAAGGGTCCCCGAATGCTAATCTAGATCAAAATAACTCAGGTATGAAACAATGGTTCCAACTTAGAGTCACTTAGATCAGATTCTTGTGATTTTTGAAGTTAAATGGGTTGGGTATTTATAGGAATACCCGAACCGTTAGGATCGTTTGTCGAATAACGTGCCTTAATCGCATCCGTACAAGTGTTGCAAAGTTGTGGTGGCTAAAAATGGGTCTAAATGAGCTGAATGTGCAGTTGAGAATGTGTGGGTGAGGATCAAACAACTGGAATCTGCTGACTGTTCGATATTATCTGTTCTGGGAGGCTGAGGCGGCCCGCTTCAGGATCAGACAAATCTAATGCGGGCCGCATGGCCCTTCTGATCAGCATATAACTTTCAAAAATGACAGTTTCAGCCCCTGCACGTGTTTAAGGCCATTCCCGACACTTCTAAGGCCCGTAAAGCCAACTTTAAGGCCCTAAAATGATGCCTAAACATTGTGGACATGAAACATGCTCAAAAATATGCCGGAGGTTGGTTCGTTTGGCCGTACGAACGCGATGTTCGCTTAATTACGACGGAATGCGCATAAGCGCGAAAAACGATCCAAATGACGAAACGAATGGATTTTTCTTATGCCAAACACTAAAATAAAATATTTTAGTGCTTACATAAATTTTTGGATGTCCGAATGTATTCAGAACGTAAGTTATGCGCGAAAGTGCAAACTTATGCACTTTTTGACGCTTTTAGTCCCTGAATGACACAAAAGTTTATTTTAGCATACCGAACACCTCAAAGCCTATTTCTAAGCTATGTAAAGGATATTTATGGTATTTTTAACTTATGGTCATGTTCCGGAATGTCTATTACAGTTCAAATTGGCATACTTTCGCAGTTTGTCAACTTTAGTCCCTGTAAGCGATTTAACTTGATTTTGCCATACCAAAGCCTTCAAAACTTGTTTCTAAGTTATGTAAAGGTTATTTAAGGTATGTTAAGTATATGTCACTATTCCGGAGTGTTCGTTGCATTAAACTGGTTATATTTACGCATCGGTGCGCGTATAACCTTCCAGAAAGCGATTTAGAGTTTGGAATTGAACAAGAGTTGATATGTGCAAACGATACACATATTTTTACAAATCCCAAGTATGAAATATAATATTTCATTGGTTTGGAATTTGTTTGATGGTTGAAGTGACACAGGTGTCACAGTCTCCCCTACTTTAGGAAATTTCGTCCCGAAATTCATTCGTAGGAGTCTATTTGTGACTTTGTGTTAAATAACCATCAAAGATAAGCAAAGCATAATCCTGTTATATCTCTTTAACGGACATTTTTCAAAAATGAAAAATGAACGGAGTTATTTTCAACAGGCATTCTTTTAGAAATGAAAACGAATTGAAATTAGTCATTTTCCACCACTTCTTCAGAGCCGAAAATGAACGAAACGAGTCATTTCCCACCACTTCTTCAGAACCGAAAATGAACGAACCGAGTCATTTTCCACCACTTCTTCAGAACCGAAAATGAACGAAACGAGTCATTTTCCACCACTTCTTCAGAACCGAAAATGAACGAAACGAGTCATTTTCCACCACTTCTTCAGAACCGAAAATGAACGAAATGAGTCAATTTCCACCACTTCTTCAGAACCAAAAATGAACGAAATGAGTCATTTTCCACCACTTCTTCAGAACCGAAAATGAACGAAATGAGTCATTTTCCACCATTTCTTCAGATAGAAACGAAAATGAACGGAACGAACTCTAGACACATGACAAAACTCGCTGTGGTTTCCGTGCACTGAATTTCATAATTATGTATGCATCCATAATTACGCAATTCCTTGCATAGTCCGCACAATTTGTTTGTAATGTGAAGGGGAGGAAAAACCAAACCTGTGATGAGTGTGACTAGACTACCATAGGGTCCTTTTAATTAGATCGACAATTGATCCTTTTAATTAGGCCACCAAGGAGTCCTTTCAGCTATCTCATCACATGATATCCCTAACCAGATTTTTGGATCAATCTGTTTAACTAGACCACTCAAGGGTCTAATTATGGAATGGTACAATATAATCCAAGGGTCTTTACTATTACGTACAAGCCCATTGAGGATTTAATATAGCACCTTTGGATATCCTACTATGAATCCCTTATACGGAGATATGAAAGATTCTACGAGGATTTGGATAACAAAAACTTGGATTACATAAAAACATAAAAGAAAACACATAAGCACATAATCACATAGTTGTTTAACTTGGTTATTAATTTGTTATCTTTGGACGCGGATACTTAAAGCACACCAGGAATCCAATTCGTGGATTTCATTTGGCACTTTAATCATTTCAAGAATCCATCCATGAAGATAGGATGATCTACCAAAAATTCAATTTTCGTTTTCAGGAAAACGCAATATTCGAATTAAGGTACACAATAATTTAGGACATACGGATATACCCTTAGGTACCCTATTAAGAATTTATAGTGGTACTTGGGGTATTCGTACAGAGTTATAACTTGCACCTTGTACTTCGTTTCTTTGCAAGAGACGGGTACTTAGGATCTTTGTGGAAAACGCAAGAGATTGTAAAATGGAAGAATTTTGGGGGTAGTCTGTTCTTCAAGGAATGCGGTTCCTTGATTGTCGGTATTGTAGGGGATATGTTGTTTATGCATACAACCACATAAATACATTGTAATGTAAATAAAAGATTTATTTATAAACAATGTTAACAACTGTTTCATGGACCTTGACAACAAAAGAAAATAATACATAAGATGCGATTATTTCTAAAGAGAGTTGTCTTCTAGTCGGTCAGATGCTCATCTCTGTGCTGGATTAGCATTAGCACGCTTTGGGCAATTTCTTCGGAAATGTCCCATTTTGCCACACTTGTAGCAAGAACCTGGTGGAAAGCGAGCTCGAGCAGGTTTGTTGTCAGCTTGATTTGGTGCAACTGCTGCTACGCAAACTTTTGCTGTATGACCTTTACGTCCACAAATTTGGCATTCGCGGCACTTCACATTAACATGATGATAAAGGTTACATCGGTTGCACAAAGGTGAAGTTCCATTGTATGGCTTCCTAGCACGGGGTTGAGCTGGTTGTTTGGGGACGGCTTGACCACTGTGAGTAACCATGGCGAAGTTCTGAGAAGCCTTTTGCATCTTTGACCGCTCAAGGGATCCAGTCTGTTCAACCATGGTCTTTGATTCCTCGATTGGTTTCGATTCCTCGACCGGTTTCTTGTCACCCTTTCGGAAAAGCTTACGTTTCCTAATCTGAGATTCAGTCAACATTGCAGATAGCTCAATGGCCTGCCTAACCGTAGTGGGGTTACTACCGGTAACAATGTCTTGAACTGAGTCAGGGAGACCATCAATGTATTTTTCGATCGCCTTATCCAAAGGCGTAACCATGGTAGGACACAACAGGCTCAGCTCCTCATATCGATCAGTGTATGCTCGATGTTCACCGCTGTCTTGCTTAAGATCATCGAATTCCCTTTCCAATGCCCTGATCTCGTGACGAGGACAGAATTCCTTCATCATCAGTGCTCGAAGTTCTTCCCATGTTTGGGCCAGTGCCACTTCGGCACCCCTATCTCTCACCACACCGTTCCACCATGTCAAAGCTCGTTTCTCAAAGACACTAGATGCGAAATCTACCTTTCGCTCGTTTGGACATTGAACATGCCTAAAGGTGCTCTCTAGACTCTCGAACCATTGCAGAAGTGCAGTCGCTCCTTGAGACCCAGAAAACTTTGATGGCTTGGCCGAGTTGAACGTCTTGAAGTTGCAGAGAGCATTATTGTTGTTGATAGCTTGGTGACATTGGGCAACGATGGTCGGGATTGCAGCAGTTATTTGCTGTGTAATGACAGCTGCCAGTTCGTCAATAGATACCGGGTTTTCGCGTCGTGGAGGCATTCTAAAAGAGGAAACATGAAAGGAAACGAGTGAGAGAATTTAGACGAAAAGAATGAGATGAAACAAATCTGATGAAAGCAAGGATAGTGGTCATTTGTTTGTTACTACGAAGCAACAAACGACCTCGGTGATTAATCAAAGTAAATAGGTCAAAAATAATGTATCGCGAAGACATGCTCGCCTATAAGTGAACACTCATCCCAAGAATTCCCAGGTAAGCACAACTGGTATCGCGTCTGATGAGATGTATACGAAGTGCTTGCCTAGACAGAAAACCCAGAATACAGGCATTCACCTTTCCAGTTTGCACGTGTTCACATTATTTAAAACCCAAAACCTTGACGAGATTTTGAAAATTCAAAGGGGTTCAAAACCATATAACAGAGGGTTCAAAACCTTACAATAGAGGGTTCAAAACCTTACAACAGAGGGTTCAAAACCTAGTAATCAACCATCCTAGAACAGATGATTAGTTTTCAAAGCGGTTTTGAAATTTATGTTCTTGTTGTGGTAGTCTCCTAAGGATAGGTGACGTATTGTTTTATGACTAAACGCAAGTAAACTCGCGTTAGGGTCCTAAGAAGGTTATAGACTAGGTCAAAGCATTACTAATAACCTAATTCCCTATAACCATTGGCTCTGATACCATCTTTTCTGTCACACCCCGACCACGTAGAACATACAAAACGTGGCGGAAATATCGGGGAGTGTTGTAACAGAATTAGTTGTTTCAAATCCATGGCAATTGAAGTTTCGTTTTATTGGTTAGAAGTGTTACAATGTCTTAACAAACAAGGAAATACAACATAATTAACTAGTCTTGCATCTTTTATTGTCACTAAAGCCCAAGTCTGCCTATGTGTATCTTAATCATCTTATGCAACAGCTCCTGAAAAACACATGTGAAAATAGGTACATCAGCATAAAAATGCCTGTGAGATACATAGGTTTTGTGAAAATAGGTTTCATGACTTATGTTTGAGAAAATGTTTAGTCATGAACCTTGTAATTTGCTTTGTTTTGTAAATCATTTGAAAAACGATAAGATCAGATGATATGTATAAATAAAAAATAATAATGTATGGTTAAATGAATAACCATTGTAAACTGAGTTTGTATAAGATAAGTTGTTTGTAAAACAATGTATTGTGAAAAGTATGTTATTTGTATAAAATGTTATATGTATCAAACTGAAATGATTCAAATAACGCTATGATATGTAATACCATACAAACACTTATATATAGGAAGTACCAGCGGCGTATCCACCATGCTTGTATCATATTACACACGCATCGTTACTTAATCACTTAATCAAACCAAACCAAACAATGTAAGATGTCTATGTTTAAACCAACTTCCAAATGTATTGCAATAATATGTTAAAATGTTTATGTCAAGATGTAAATCATATAATGTATAACCAATGTCAAAAGTGTTTATGTGTCAAATGTAAACCATGTAATGTGTAACCAAAATGATATGTATGGCTAGTGAAATGCATCAACTAAACCATATGCACAAGAACATAGTATTGAAGTAAAACTTGGTTTAAATCAAAGTTATGTCCTGTGGAAATGCATGATCAATGTAAATCATGTAATATGCATCCAAAATGTAAGCATGCGAAAACGATGCACTAAGTATGTAATCAAATGAACATACGTAGCGTGAAATGTAATGTAAAACGATGTACTAAGTAATGCACACAATGGGCACACCTAGCATGAAATGTAATGAAATCATGTACTATAATGTACTAACGAATGTAGGAAGTATATGATGTGAAAACAGGAAAGCATGAAAGTAACAAGTAAGCACATGTGTTTCACCCCAAAACAGTTTAGAAAACAGTAAAAGAGGGATCTATGTACTCACTTGAGATTGCTTAGTAGTCCTTGAGTAACAACCAAACAATGCTAGAGATCACGGATATCAAACGGCACCTAATATAGGTAACTATGTTAATAAACCGGACCTAAATCGGAAGATCTGATAGAATGAGGGTTCGTAAACCAAACGAGTTTAGAGACTCATGTCATATGGTTTAACAAAGCCTACATACTAAATGAAACCTTAATCTAAGTGCTTACGACCCATTACGACCCGTTTAGGTAGCTTATGCTACTTTAACGCGTCGTTCGCGTGAAACGCGTTCGGACCTTGTAACTAGCCCTATGACAAGTGTTATATGCCTAAACATGTTACATAATCAGTTATGTGACAAAAGTTTAGTTTACATATGCTTAATTACCAATTATACATGAAAAGGGTATTTTGGTAATTTACCTAAGGCATATAAACTACCTATCATACAACTATTCAAACGAAGCGACCATAGGGTATAACCTCAGAAGGTTATTCCCTACCTACTATGGTCACCTAATGTGTTTGGTCGGATCCTAATGATCGACCAAACTGGGTCGGGTTCGAAGGTATAAGCGATTTATTAGATCGCTTACCCTACGACCCTAGACAACGTGGTAATCAGTAGGCATAGTCCCAAGGGACTATAACCAACGTGATTACACTCACGTTGCGAAGTTCAAACGAACTTCGCATTGACCATAAGCTGGTCAACGCTGAAAGTCAAACAAAGTTTGACTTTCATACTCGAAAAGCAATAAAAGAACGAAAGAATACTTACGAAGGGTCCCCGAATGCTAATCTAGATCAAAATAACTCAAGTATGAAACAATGGTTCCGACTTAGAGTCACTTAGATCAGATTCTTGTGATTTTTGAAGTTAAATGGGTTGGGTATTTATAGGAATACCCGAACTGTTAGGATCGTTTGTCGAATATCGTGCCTTAATCGCATCCGTACAAGTGTTGCAAAGTTGTGGTGGCTAAAAATGGGTCTAAATGAGCTGAATGTGCAGTTGAGAATGTGTGGGTGAGGATCAAACAGCTGGAATCTGCTGACTGTTCGATATTATCTGTTCTGGGAGGCTGAGGCGGCCCGCTTCAGGATCAGACAAATCTAATGCGGGCCGCATGGCCCTTCTGATCAGCATATAACTTTCAAAAATGACAGTTTCAGCCCCTGCACGTGTTTAAGGCCAATCCCGACACTTCTAAGGCCCGTAAAGCCAACTTTAAGGCCCTAAAATGATGCCTAAACATTGTGGACATGAAACATGCTCAAAAATATGCCGGAGGTTGGTTCGTTTGGCCGTACGAACGCGATGTTCGCTTAATTACGACGGAATGCGCATAAGCGCGAAAAATGATCCAAATGACGAAACGAATGGATTTTTCTTATGCCAAACACTAAAATAAAATATTTTAGTGCTTACATAAATTTTTGGAAGTCCGGATGTATTCAGAACGTAAGTTATGCGCGAAAGTGCAAACTTGTGCACTTTTTGACGCTTTTAGTCCCTGAATGACACAAAAGTTTATTTTAGCATACCGAACACCTCAAAGCCTATTTCTAAGCTATGTAAAGGATATTTATGGTATGTTTAACTTATGTTCATGTTCCGGAATGTCTGTTACAGTTCAAATTGGCATACTTTCGCAGTTTGTCAACTTTAGTCCCTGTAAGCGATTTAACTTGATTTTGCCATACCAAAGCCTTCAAAACTTATTTCTAAGTTATGTAAAGGTTATTTAAGGTATTTTAAGTATATGTCACTATTCCGGAGTGTTCGTTGCATTAAACTGGTTATATTTACGCATCGGTGCGCGTATAACCTTCCAGAAAGCGATTTAGAGTTTGGAATTGAACAAGAGTTGATATGTGCAAACGATACACATATTTTTACAAATCCCAAGTATGAAATATAATATTTCATTGGTTTGGCATTTGTTTGATGGTTGAAGTGACACAGGTGTCACAAGAACCTCTCTACATCGCTTTTATCCACCTTGTTTTCGCTTTGATTCTTCCCTAGCCTCGAGCTAGTTGTAAGTGCTTCTAAACACTTCCTTGTTCATGTTTAAAGTGGTTAATAAGAGATTTAACGGTTAAAACTCAAGAACTTACAAGATCAAAACTAAAAGACTTGAAAGTATGATGAACTAGTTGGTTATAGAGAAACAAATGGTGTAAAACTTGTGAATCTTGTTTTGTTGTGATTATTTTATGTTGTTAGTGGCTAGTAGTGGAACGGATCGTCATCTAACCACCCTAGATCATGTTCATGGAACATGAACTAGCAATATGTTAAGTGTAAAAGTAGCAAGATGATGAACCCATCCACACATGAACATGAACTTGTGTAAAAGTGATTTTCTTGTGAAATAGAGTTCTAAACTAGTAGATCTAAAGATCTACAAGTGGTATTTTCGAAGAACCAAGTGTAAGATGCAAATCTTGTTTAAAAGCCGGATCTTACACAACTAAAGGCATTTTTGCAAACAAACAAGTGTGTAAACACTTGTGTGACAAAAGGTTTAACAAAGGAATAATTTCGTAGTTTTTGGACTAGAAGTTCTAAAGTTACATTTTCTTTAAAAATAAGATTTCCAAGAAACTAACTTTATTTTAAAAGACGGAAAGATCTACTAAATATGTTATAAAGTTACCTACAAGTTCATGTGTTTGCGATTTATGCTTATTTTTTACTAGTTTGATGTTTGAATGATGTATGTTGATGATTGGAAAATTGTTGATTGAATTTTGAAAAGAAAATGATACGCAAGTAAGCGTGGCCACCTCCAGTTACAGAGGAAACTCTAGCGAAATTTTTCCAGAAAATAACACTTAGAAATATTTATGTAACAAGTGTTCATGAATATATATTTTTAACTTGTTTTCAAAATATAAATTTCGCCATGATTTTTATTACAAAATAACCAGGTGTCGGAGGTGGATTTTCGTAAAGGAAACTTGTTAAATATATATTGAGAATATGTATTTCATAATAAAACGCTTGTGTGATTTTATGATTATTTTGTGAACTATATGTATATTATTTTTAGAGTAAAAATAATATAACTGGAATACATTGTGAAAGCACGACTCCAAAATAATACCAACGCTATCACAAATAAATATCTAAGTTACACCGGTATTATTATTACCACACGAACTTTAAAAACGTAACTTATGTATTTTCGGAAAATACTCTTAAATGTGTATTTTGACAAAGTATTATTTTGGAAATTGTATGAAGTAAAATATAATATTTTTGGGAAAAATATGTACATTTTGGGAGACAGAATATTTTAGACAAGTGAGACTTAAAAATACATTTTTGGAGTTATAAAAAAACCCACATGTATTAAAACCCCCATCCTTGGGAAGGAATATACTTATTAAATATTAAGAAGTGTAAACACGGAATAGTTACCTAACAATTTCTCCAACAAAATGTTAAACCCTAAGACAAGGCACGGCCATTCGTCTAATAGAAGTTAGTACGTGTAGGTCGTCACGCAGCAGGTTGATTTGGGATTGACTATTTCGAGACGCACTTCAGTGAGTTCATGTCCCCCCTTTTCTCTTAACTGTTTTCAGTTTTTATACCTCGGGGGCGAAATACATGTTACAATGATTATGGATACTTTTATACATGGTATGGTTAGCTTAAGGAGGGTTACTACTTAGATCATGTGAGTGGGTAGGCGGAAACTAGAGGCCATTAATCCTCATTGTAGGACTGAGGGTCATTAGCGGTAGATCTATCTGGGTGTAGCGAGCCCAACTCCAGGCCCAATAGTACGGACCTCGGGGTGACTTTGTACCCGACGCAAAAATCTGCTAGGTTTGAGTCTTCCTATGCACTTCACACATATCAATGGCCTTGCAAACCATTGGTGATCTCTTTATTTCCTTATTTGCTACATACTAGGGATTTTATACTTACCAATGTATTACAAAGGTTTTACATACTCACTTTCACATGAACTCGCTCAACTTTATGTTGATTTTTCAACTTACATGTATTTCAGGAAATTAGGGATCTGGCGAGGTATGCTATGTCTTCATGCTGCGTAGGAGAAATGATGTCATCCAAGTTTAGGGATTGTGACTTTTACCTGGACGAGTCACAAGTCTTAAACTGTGTTTATTTCATATTTTGTGGTTGTGTCTTATGAACAAGGTTTTTATTATGTTGCGTTGTAAACTCGTTGCATGTGTCAACTCTAATACAATGTTGTCGTATTTTACTTTTAAAACTTGAAGTAATGGATGATCATCATGGTTTTACTTTCATATAGCTTTGTTGTGATTAAGCTATGGTATTAAGAAGTCACACCAAATAAACCCATGCTTCCGCAAAGCCAGGGTGTGATAGCTTGGTATCAGAGCCTTGATCCTAGCGAACTAGGATTCCTTCTCGAGTCTAGACTATGATCACTAGGACTCTCATGAAACCATTTTACAATGCATACACTACGTCCAGATCCAGGTCACAAAACATTTTTACAAACAAAAGAGTGAGCACATTTTATTTGTTAGTTATGGCTCAGTCTGAGAGGCAGAGGGAGTAGTCTAGTGGGACTAGGAGGCTCAGTCTGAGAGGCTGAGGGAGTAGTCTAGTGGGACTAGGAGGCTCAGTCTGAGAGGCTGAGGGAGTAGTCTAGTGGGACTAGGAGGATCAGTCTGAGAGACTGAGGGAGTAGTCTGAGAGACTAGGAAGTTCAGTCGGGGAGACTGAGAGGATAGTCTAGGGTAGACTAGGATGATTACTTGTTTGCTTATTGGTGACTAACATGTTTATATGATTATATGATTGATTGTTTGTGCGTATGTGTGTTTATGTTACAAACTTCATGCCTTCTTCATCAGACACTGGAGTTTCCGACACTCTGGACCCTATGGCGATAGTATCAGATGACATAGTTTCATCGGAGCACGAGGTCCACACTTCCGATACTACCAGCACAGACGATGACGACTTCCAGCCCTTTACGCTGCCTGACGTCGTAGCCGAGCCTGCTGATGGCCATCTCGCTGGGGATTTACCACTCGTGGTGATCCCTGCTTCTGTGCCCCTTGCTGCTTATCTGGTTGTTGATATGCCACTTGATGATGTTTCTGGCGACGAGGTCGATTTGTTTGAGGAGGACCCACTTGAGGATGACCTTGAGGGTGAGGTCCCTATTGCTGCTGATGATATCCTACTCATTGCTGACGCTCCTGCAGAGGAGGCTCCTGTTCATTTACCTATCCCAGACTCATTTGAGTCTGTGGCGTCCGCATCTTTGCGCACTCAGGGAGTGCAGCACCACTCACACAACACCGACCCTGACATGGCGTCATCAGCTGCACCTACACCCGCACACAACTTTGAGTTTGATCACGATGTTGATGATGATCCTGTTTTTCCACCTGGTTTTGATCCTGACAAGGATATTGAGTTCATTCACTTAGACCAGCCCCTGGATGATCCTGTAGCCCCTGTCGATCCTTTGTTTGCTGATCCAACTGATTTTGAAATGGAGTTTGTTGACCCAGAGCCTGTCGTGGCCCCTGAGCCAGGCGTCGCTCCTGACCCTGCATTGGAGCATGACCTTGTTCATGCCGATGCACCTGCTGTTGCTCCTTTTGACGATGACATACCTGTTGACGATCATCCCGTTGTTGCTCCACCGTTGGTGGATCATCATGTTGCTGATGCTCCTGTTGATGCTCCACTTCTGTTAGAGGATCATGTTGTTACACCACTTCCTGATCCAGTGCCGGTGATGTTCGACCGTGCAACTTTTGCGACCCATATTGATCCACGATAGGCTCACACCCGCAACGGGTGGATAGATGATGACGATGATTACCCACCTTTCGTGATACCAGTTACACCACCTGTAGCCCCCGTTTTAGCCCCTGTTTCAGCTCCCATTGATGTTCCCTTGATTCCCCCACACACCACAGATACTCAACGCATAGATCTCCCGATCACTTATCTCCAGGACATTCCTCCACCACGTCCTGGGGAGGGTTCGTTACGTCATCCGTTTGGTCATACACCTTTCATGGCAGGAGGCAGCCAGTTCATGCCCCAGAGTTCTCATCCTACTGTTATTCCCACTGTTGCACCATTTACTGTACCATCCTTCGCTCCATCCAGTGAGCCATTCCTCTTGACCACGTCCCCCATTATGCCACTGACGGATCCGTATCACCCATACCATGTGGGGTATTCTACGGAGGATGTTCTCAAATCTTTCATGATACAACAGGAGGCGCCGACCCGTCGCGTACAGGAGCTGGAGAGAGCTCAGCGACCACCGTGTCATTGTCAGACCCCACCTGCAGTATCACACCCTCCGCATCCACTTTCACCTGATTCTGCCGCTCGCTTTTGGACTCCCGAGCAGCAGATAGCATACTTATTGCGCTCTCATCGCGCTATGGAGGAGGACTAGCTTCATATGCGACGTTTACTCTTTTCTCGTTTTCCCCCTCCTCCACCGCCATCAGCTTAGGCCTTTTTTATTCGACGCAGGTAGACTTTTGGTGAGACGACCGCGATTGTGCAGACTACACAGCTTTTGGAGACCGCATTTTGATGATTGTGACTTTTGATGATTTGTATATTTGTTGCTGTTGTCACTGACTAGATAGTTTGGACTAGGGCGATGTGGCTCTTAGTCACTGATGATGTACGATACAGTTATGTACTAGTAAACCTTACATTGTGGTCTTGATTTATGATAGTGCAATCATAGTATTCTCATTATATGGGATGTTGGGTTGATAATTCATATTTTATAACATGAGATGTTATGTGCTTGATTAGTTTATAACATTTGATGTTATGTGTTTGAATGATATTACGTACGTATGTTGTTTACTTACTATGACCTGACCAACGCGATCATCTTTTAGAAGATGCCACCAAGACGCGAGACGTGTATGCCTGCCAACGAGGCAAAGCTCCAAGGAATCATCGCTGCCGCCATAGCGCAGTATGCAGCCTCACAAGGAGGAACCAGCGGAAGCAATTCGAACAATAACGGCAATAACAATCCACCACATGGTAATGTTAAGTCATTTGAGACGTATTACAATACATTTGGATATTTATAGCACGTCCGCTAATACCATTTGTATATCCTAACGTATGTGCAGGGTGCACTTACAAGCAGTTCCTAGACTGCAAGCCTGTGAACTTCGACGGCACCGGAGGTGCTGTTGCGTTCGTGAGATGGGCTGAGAAAACGGACTCTGTCCTTAGGATTAGAAAATGCACTCCCGATCAACAAGTGACTTACATCTCAGGGCTGTTCCTGGATGGAGCCCTACCCTGGTGGAACTTACAAGTGCAAACTCTTGGTGAAGCCGCTGCTTATGCGATGACATGGAATGAGCTGAAGGAGCTCATGCGAAGAAAGTACTGCTCGCGTGCTGAGATACAAAGGTTAGAGACCGAGTTCTGGCATTTAAGGATGGATGGTCCCAAGATCGCAGAATACCTCCCAAGATTTCATGACTTATCTCACGTTGTGCCATACATGGTCACACCAGAGTTCAAACGTGTTGAAAGGTTCATCTAGGGATTGGCACCTCAAATAATGAGCATGGTTACCTCATCCAAACCTGCCACGATAACGGAACGATCGACCTTAGCGTGGCTCTCACTAAGGAGGCCATTCGGTTAAACAAGTTTTCGAATGTTGAACCCAAGAAGAAAGAAACACATGCTGAGTCATTTGGTGAAAACAAGCGAAAGTTTTCAAACTTCAAGCAAGGAACCAGCCATGTAAGCAAGAAGGGCGAGTCAAGCGCACCGGTCCAAGCTGCAACCGGTGTTGAGAAGAAAGGGAAAGGTTATATGGGTTCACTACCCAAGTGTAACACCTGCCAGCATCATCATTCTGGCCGGTGTGGGGCAAAAATATGCGAGGCTTGCGGGAAAGTTGGCCACTTGAAGGATTCTTGCTGGGCTAGTGCTGGCCGGGGAGGCCAAGGAGGTTTTGGTAATAGAAATAATAATCGTGGTGTCAATGGAAATCGTGTACAAGGAAACAATGAAGGAAATGGAAACCGAGGCAACAACGTGAATCAAGCGGGTAATGTGAATCAAAATCAGAACAACACTCAAGCTGGGAATGGAGGTGGTAATGGGCAAAAACTTGGTTGTTTTAACTGTGGCGACATTGGGCATTTTAAGAGGAACTGCCCAGGATTGAACCAAGCACGGGGAAGAGTCTTTAACATCGAGGCGAGGGAAGCGCGCCAGGATCCCAATGTTGTTACTGGTACGTTCCCTATAAATCAACGCTTTGCATCCGTTTTATTTGATACTGGTGCCGATTATAGTTTCGTATCATTAGAATTTAAGAATATACTTGGTTTGGCCGCTAGTAAGTTAGACGTTCCATACTCGATTGAATTGGCGAATGGGAAACTGGTTGAAACGGGTGAAGTCGTAAGAGGATGCATGATAGAATTGGGAGGACACGAATTTATGCTAGACCTGCTACCTGTCGAGTTGGGAAGCTTTGATGTGGTAGTATGAATGGATTGGTTGTCCAGCAACAAGGCCGAGATTGTTTGCCATGAGAAGGCCATCCGTATTCCTGTGACGGATGAAGAAACAATCGTAGTGCACGGAGAGAAGCATGATAGATCGCTGAGGATTATTAGCTGTCTAAAAGCTAGAAAGTGCTTGAAGAAGGGATGTGTTGCATTCTTGGCACACATCTTGAATAAGGAAGCTGCTGAACCGAAGATCGAAGACATTCCAGTCGTCAGAGAATATTCGGAAGTCTTTCCAGAAGACTTGCCAGGATTACCGCCTCAAAGGCAAGTCGAGTTCCACATTGACTTGGTTCCAGGTGCCGCGCCTGTAGCCAAAGCACCCTACAGACTTGCGCCTTCGGAGATGCAGGAGTTGTCGACACAACTCCAAGAGCTATTGGACAAAGGATTCATCAGGCCAAGCTTCTCACCTTGGGGAGCTCCGGTTCTGTTTGTTAAAAAGAAGGACGGTAGTTTCCGTATGTGCATAGACTACCGTGAACTTAATAAGTTGACTATCAAGAATAGATATCCTTTGCCAAGGATTGATGACCTTTTTGACCAGTTGCAAGGCTCAAGCTTTTATTCAAAGATCGATTTGCGATCAGGATACCATCAACTTAGGATACAAGAGGAAAGTATCCCGAAGACGGCTTTTAGGACTCGTTATGGACATTACGAGTTCCTAGTTATGTCGTTTGGGTTGATGAACGCACCTGCAGTTTTCATGGACCTAATGAACCGAGTCTGCAAGCCGTACTTGGATAAGTTTGTGATCGTGTTTATCGACGACATTCTGATCTACTCGAAGATGAAGGACGAGCACGAACAGCACTTAAGAGCTATTCTAGAGCTACTTAAGAAGGAGAAATTGTACGCTAAGTTCTCGAAGTGTGAGTTCTGGCTACGCGAAGTCCAGTTTCTTGGACATGTGGTAAATGGAAATGGAATTCATGTAGATCCCACAGAGATCGAGGCGATCAAGAGTTGGGAGACCCCAAAGACGCAAACCGAGATTCGACAGTTCTTGGGTTTGGCTGGTTATTATCGAAGGTTCATTGAGGATTTTTCTAAAATCGCTCAGCCTCTGACCGCGCTCACACAGAAAGACAAGAAGTTCGATTGGAGTGACAAACAGGAAGAAGCGTTTCAGTTGTTGAAGAACAAGCTTTGTGATGCACCGATTTTATCGCTACCCGAAGGAACGGATGACTTCGTGGTGTATTGTGACACCTCGCGTCAAGGTTTGGGTTGCGTGCTGATGCAACGCCAGAAGGTTATAGCTTATGCGTCACGCCAGTTGAAGGTACATGAGAAAAATTATACCACGCATGATTTGGAGCTAGGCGAAGTGGTATTTGCGTTAAAGATTTGGCGACATTACTTGTATGGCACGCGCTGCACAATCTTCACTGATCACAAGAGCCTGCAGCACATATTCAACCAGAAAGAGCTTAACATGAGGCAAAGACGCTGGGTAGAGCTGTTGAACGATTATGATTGCGAGATTAAGTACCATCCAGGGAAAGCGAATGTGGTCGCCGATGCCCTGAGTCGAAAAGAAAGGATTAAGCCCATAAGGGTTAGGGCTTTGGAGATGATTGTCCAGACAGATCTCTCTCTACGCATTCGTGCTGCGCAGAGAGAAGCTTTGAAAGAAATGAACATTGAAGATGAGTATCTCCGTGGAATGGAGAAGCAGTTGGTACCAAACGAGGAAGGGACTTTATGCTTCATGAAACGGATTTGGGTTCCTCTGTTTGGTGGATTAAGGAAGGTTATTTTTTATGAAGCCCACAAATCACGGTACTCTATTCATCCCGGTGCAGATAAGATGTACCAAGATCTTAAGAATTATTATTGGTGGCCTAGGATGAAGGGCGATGTTGCTGTTTATGTTAGCAAGTGTTTAACGTGCGCCAAGGTGAAAGCTGAATACCAGAAGCCTTCAGGACTTCTGCAGCAACCTGAAATTCCAAAGTGGAAATGGGAACAGATTTCAATGGATTTCATAACGAAACTGCCCAAGACGCCCAGAGGTCATGATACTATTTGGGTAATAGTAGACCGCTTGACAAAGTCCGCACATTTCTTGCCGATCAAAGAGAAAGACAATACGAGTAAACTTGCGGAAATATACATGTGAGAGATTGTTGCACGTCATGGAGTGCCTCTCTCGATTATCTCTGATAGAGATGGGAGATTTTTATCAAGGATTTGGCAATCCTTCCAAGAAGCTTTTGGCTCACAATTGAATCTAAGTACTGCGTATCATCCGCAAACTGATGGCCAAAGTGAAAGAACTATTCAGACATTGGAAGATATGCTGAGAGCATGTGTAATGGATCTTGGTGGTAGTTGGGATAATCATTTACCATTGGTCAAGTTTTCATACAACAACAGCTACCACACAAGCATTGGAGCCACGCCATTTGAAGCGCTTTATGGACGCAAATGTCGATCACCCTTATGCTGGGCTGATGCCGGTGATAGACAACTCGTTCGTCCTGAAATAGTCCAAGAGACAACGGACAAGATCGCACAAATTCGAAAGCGCATCGAGGCGGCTCGCGACAGACAGAAAGCCTATGCAAATCCAAAGAGGAAACCTTTGGAGTTTCAAGTTGAGGATATGGTTTTATTGAAGGTTTCACCCTGGAAGGGTGTGGCACGCTTTGGAAAGCGTGGGAAGTTGAATCCACGTTACATTGGTCCTTTCAGAATCCTGCAAAGGATTGGGCTTGTGGCCTAAAAATTGGACCTACCTGCTGAACTCAATGGTGTTCACGATACATTTCATGTATCAAATTTGAGGAAGAGTCCAACACAAGAGACAGTGATCATTCCTGCTGACGAAGTTCATATCGACGACACGCTCCACTTTACCGAAGAACCCGTCGAGGTTATGGATTGGAAAGTTAATAAAACACGCAGGAGTAGTGTCAAGCTCGTCAAAGTTCGTTGGAATGCAAGACATGGGCCTGAATTCACGTGGGAACATGAGGATCGTATGAAGGAGAAATACCCCCATTTATTTCCTAAGACCCCTGCAACTAGAAGCAGAGCCTAAAATTTCGGGACGAAATTTATTTAACGGGGGCAGAATGTGACAACCCTCACCAAACCAGGTATCCGTACGAATTAATTAATATTTGATTAATGCTTAATTATTGTGCTTGCTTACAACTGTGGTTAAACTGCTTCTTGATTTCTGATACTTACATATTCATGCATCATACTTTATTACTGTCACTCTATTATTTACACACAAACATCAGTGACAACCTTGATGCACAAAAGCACAGTGAGCACACTATACGGATAACCCAGTAAACATGCTGACATTGCCAGCACCTAAACAGACATTGTTCTAAGGCCAGTATGAGCCAGGAATAGATTACTACACTAGTAGTGAGTGTAGGGAGATGAGGTTTGTAGAACTGCATCACTAGGTGAAATTTATAGTGACCGGATGTGCCTAAAACATGTGTTAATTACAAAATTCTGCACTTGGTGCAAAAATTCAGCATTTAACTTAACTAGTAAAGTGCAAAAACTTGGGAAAATAATACTAGATACTTTCCAAAGGTCACTAAAAATAACATAAACGACACTTTAAAGCTTTACTTGACACTTTAACGGATCCATATCCAACCGGACTTTACCCGGAACATAAAAATATTGTCAATGACATTGTTTACACTTTTCTGAGCTAGTTAGGGTCCCCGAACACCCTAACACCCGTTATATTACATAACACACATAATACTCTAACAAAGTATCATTATAACCTAACTAGATGTAACCAAGTTCCATTGCAATCCAACTATAACCCCCCCCTCATCCGATCGGTTCCCCATGTGGGACACACACCACCCATTTTTTATTATTATATTAAGGCTTGTCTAATATCTAACTTACACTTTACACCATGGACATTAGTTAGTGATGGGTTATAAGTAAGTATGTAGGGTAAGAGCTTCCATTCACACAACACTTTACAAAATTTTTCTCTCTCTCCCTCTTCTCCTAGTGTTCGGCCGAGAACACTATCACCACCACCACCGTCATCAAGTCGTGATCTAGCTAAACCACTTACATACAAAGGTGCAAGGTACCATTCAAGCAAACCCGGTGCTTTCGAAATCTCAAGAACCTCTCTACATCGCTTTTATCCACCTTGTTTTCGCTTTGATTCTTCCCTAGCCTCGAGCTAGTTGTAAGTGCTTCTAAACACTTCCTTGTTCATGTTTAAAGTGGTTAATAAGAGATTTAACGGTTAAAACTCAAGAACTTACAAGATCAAAACTAAAAGACTTGAAAGTATGATGAACTAGTTGGTTAAAGAGAAACAAATGGTGTAAAACTTGTGAATCTTGTTTTGTTGTGATTATTTTATGTTGTTAGTGGCTAGTAGTGGAACGGATCGTCATCTAACCACGCTAGATCATGTTCATGGAACATGAACTAGCAATATGTTAAGTGTAAAAGTAGCAAGATGATGAACCCTTCCACACATGAACATGAACTTGTGTAAAAGTGATTTTCTTGTGAAATAGAGTTCTAAACTAGTAGATCTAAAGATCTACAAGTGGTATTTTCGAAGAACCAAGTGTAAGATGCAAATCTTGTTTAAAAGCCAGATCTTACACAACTAAAGGCATTTTTGCAAACAAACAAGTGTGTAAACACTTGTGTGACAAAAGGTTTAACAAAGGAATAATTTCGCAGTTTTTGGACTAGAAGTTGTAAAGTTACATTTTCTTTAAAAATAAGATTTCCAAGAAACTAACTTTATTTTAAAAGACGGAAAGATCTACTAAATATGTTATAAAGTTACCTACAAGTTCATGTGTTTGCGATTTATGCTTATTTTTTACTAGTTTGATGTTTGAATGATGTATGTTGATGATTGGAAAATTGTTGATTGAATTTTGAAAAGAAAATGATACGCAAGTAAGCGTGGCCACCTCCAGTTACAGAGGAAACTCTAGCGAAATTTTTCCAGAAAATAACACTTAGAAATATTTATGTAACAAGTGTTCATGAATATATATTTTTAACTTGTTTTCAAAATATAAATTTCGCCATGATTTTTATTACAAAATAACCAGGTGTCGGAGGTGGATTTTCTTAAAGGAAACTTGTTAAATATATATTGAGAATATATATTTCATAATAAAACGCTTGTGTGATTTTATGATTATTTTGTGAACTATATGTATATTATTTTTAGAGTAAAAATAATATAACTGGAATACATTGTGAAAGCATGACTCCAAAATAATACCAACGCTATCACAAATAAATATCTAAGTTACACCGGTATTATTATTAGCACACGAACTTTAAAAACGTAACTTATGTATTTTCGGAAAATACTCTTAAAAATACATTTTTGGAGTTATAAAAAAACGCACATGTATTAAAACCCCCATCCTTGGGAAGGAATATACTTATTAAATATTAAGAAGTGTAAACACGGAATAGTTACCTAACAATTTCTCCAACAAAACATTAAACCCTAAGACAAGGCACGGCCATTCGTCTAATAGAAGTTAGTACGTGTAGGTCGTCACGCAGCAGGTTGATTTGGGATTGACGATTTCGAGATGCACTTCAGTGAGTTCATGTCCCCCCTTTTCTCTTAACTGTTTTCCGTTTTTATACTTCGGGGGTGAAATACATGTTACAATGATTACAGATACTTTTATACATGGTATGGTTAGCTTAAGGAGGGTTACTACTTAGATCATGTGAGTGGGTAGGCGGAAACTAGAGGCCATTAATCCTCATTGTAGGACCGAGGGTCATTAGCGGTAGAGCTATCTGGGTGTAGCGAGCCCAACTCCAGGCCCAACAGTACGGACCTCGGGGTGACTTTGTACCCGACGCAAAAATCTGCTAGGTTTGAGTTTTCCTACTGCACTTCACACATATCAATGGCCTTGCAAACCATTGGTGATCTCTTGATTTCCTTATTTGCTACATACCAGGGATTTTATACTTACCAATGTATTACAAAGGTTTTACATACTCACTTTCACATGAACTCGCACAACTTTATGTTGATTTTTCAACTTACACGTATTTCAGGAAATTAGGGATCTGGCGAGGTATGCTATGTCTTCATGCTGCGTAGGAGAAATGATGTCATCCAAGTTTAGGGATTGTGACTTTTACCTGGACGAGTCACAAGTCTTAAACTGTGTTTATTTCATATTTTGTGGTTGTGTCTTATGAACAAGGTTTTTATTATGTTGCGTTGTAAACTCGTTGCATGTGTCAACTCTAAAACAATGTTGTCGTATTTTACTTTTAAAACTTGAAGTAATGGATGATCATCATGGTTTTACTTTCATATAGCTTTGTTGTGATTAAGCTATGGTATTAAGAAGTCACACCAAATAAACCCACGCTTCCGCAAAGCCAGGGTGTGACATGATACAACTTTGTAATATTTACAAAAATCATATTTTCGTTTCTTGTACCCAAAATAATATTTACAAAAAATATATATGTAACGGTATTTTCCGGAATATTTTATAAGTTACGTTCTTGTGTCCGGTTTCACGATATTATGTGTGTAACTTATATGTTTATTCATTGTCATTTTTGGTATTATTTTGGATAGTAAATTTCATGGTACTTTGTTAAGTAATATTATTTTACCCAAAAATAATATAACTATTTCACCGAGTATACAAATAATCACACAAGTGTCTTAATACTTATATATACTTTAAATAGCTATTCACCCATTTTCATTTATAAAACCAACCTCCAATACTTGTATTTTGTTACAAAAATTATGGCAAAGTTTATATTGTAGACCATAGTTAAAACTCACTTGTAAATACTTGTTTATAAAATATTTTTCTAAGTGTTTGTATTTTTAGAAAATTTTGCCATAGTTTCCTTTGAAAATGGAGGTGTCCACGCTATTAAAGCATATCATTTTCTTTTTAAAAATCATCACAACAATCAACAATCAAACCCTAAACAAGTTATACTTACCAAGAGCAAAAACTATACATTCTACATAACAATATGAACTTGATCTTTTCACAAAACTTGTAGTAACTTGGTAAAGTGTTTAGTGGGTTTAGTTACCTTTTAAAGTGTGTTTATTCCTTTAAAAATCTCATTCTTAAGGAAACTAGGTGTTTACAACTTGTAAACATATTCCACAAAAATGTTTATTTATTAGGTCTTCTCGTTTCATAAGTGTTTATACACTTGTTTTCCCACTAAAAATAGTGTAGGTTTAAGTAAAAACCATGATCTATTAGAAATCATATTTTGAACTTGGTTTTCTTGGAAAATCATTTGTAAATCTTGGACCCACAAGATTGTTAACTCACTTCGTTTATTATTTTTCAAGAAATCATTTTATTCATCAAGTTCATGTTTACACAAGAAGATGCTTATCTTATGTTGTCACATAATCATCCTCTCACTTGCTAGATCATGTGTTTAATCACAATCTAGCAAGCTCTATGTGATGATCAACATCATATTCTCAAGAGAACAACAAGCAAGTATCATACATATACTAAACAACATTATTTCACCAAGATTTCATCATACATAAGCTTTATGTTTATGATTCATGTTCATGTCTTTTAGTGTTCTTGTGATTTTCAACATAATATATCTTTTAACCAACTAAAATAGAAGTAACAAAGGGTTGAAAGGATCTTACTACTAGCTCTAAGCTAGGGATGAACACTTGAAGATGGTGATGACAAAAGTGAAGGATAATAGTAACCCAAAGAGGTCCTTCAAGATCCAAGAGTTCCAAGCTTCGTGAATCACCTTCTTACACCTTTAGATAAGCTTTGAATAGATGGAAGCAAAATGGAAGTGATGGTGGTGGCGGTGGCTACTCACGGTCGAGAAGAGGGCAAGGGGAAGGAGAGAGGTGGTGATGTTAAGTGTGGAAGATGATGATGATGGAGATGGTTACTTATAGTACACATCATGATCTTCCATAGATCTTATAAGATCTAATGAAATCAAAGGAGATCACATAATATCTTGTAGGATCAAGCAAGATCATGGGTGGGGCCATCTCATGACCGTCCACCATAATGGGGGGGGGGTATTGTGTAACTTTGATGGTAAATAGGTTAATTGGTTGGAGGTTAAGTGTAAAGTCTAGTGTTTTAAGTGTAGGATGCATTATGTAGTATGTTAGGGTGTTCGGGGATCGTAACTAGCCAAGAAATAATAAAACAATGCTTCTAGTAATATTTTGGTGTTCCGGGTAATGTCCGGTTGTTCGGTTAGATACCGGTTCGTTAAAGTGTCAAGTTATTCCGTTTAGTGTTCTTTAAGTACCCTTTTGTGACACTTTTAATTCCCGACACTTAGGAAAGCATACAGGACCATTTTACCATATTTTTGCATATTACTAGCTTGTTAAAAAGCTGAATTTTGCTGAAATATGCAGAATTCTGCACTTTTAATGGGTTTTAGGCACTTTCCGGCACTTAAACTATCACCTAGTGACGCAAGTTTATGGTCCTTACTTCCCTACACACCATACTAGTGTAGTACCTTGTCTCTGGCCCATACTGGGTCTCAAAACACTGTCTGTCTATGTACCGAACATCGTCAGCATTTTCTGAGTTATCCGCTAACTGTGCTAGTTGTGCTTTGTGCATCGTTTATGTCACTAAAGTTTGTATGTCAAAATGATGTGACAGCATGAAATGTGATGCACATGTAAATATGATGCAGAAATCAGAATGCAATTCAAGTCATAAATTGTAAATCGGCACAATCATTAGGCACTAATCATAGTTAATTAATTGTACGGATGCATGCAAATTTGACAGTTGTTACAACAACACGAATCCAATGGTTAAAAGATATGTGCTTATAGCATATGATGTCAAAGGACACGAGATGTAGAATCTAGTGTTACTTAGTTAACAGGGGTACAATAAAGGAGTTTCGACCGATGGATTCTCAAACAATCGGTCACAATAAGCGAACAAGTTTTCATAAACCATAGCATCCGCTATATGAATTCAAAATCAACAACTCAAATGCAATAGTAACATAAAAATGATCTGTCAACTTTCGAATAGATGAATGGTAAGGTTTAGTGTGTTGATATTCTTGAAATGCGAAAAAACGCCGAATGAAATACAAGCGAATTTGGTGTATCATTGTCTTAATTCGTAGTTGCATTAGGAATGTTTAAATGATAGGTCAAACAAAAGTATGCGTAGTTTCATGTGAAACGGTTGACCATGATTAGCACAAGCTACAAGTTTGTAATGACACCTCAAGGTGTCGTAATGACATAATTCAATAATAGTGGTGACTGAACGAGTTCACCGTGTTTGAAGTCAAATGAAAGTGTACTGAGACAAGTCTGAAGACTTGATTTACACAATGTCATAGAGTTTTCAGTTGGATACAGAACATCAAAAAGCCACTGTTTTTGATCGAGGATGAAAAGTATTAAGTACCGTAGGGCATTCGATTGACACTGAAAGAATCGTTAGGAGGTTCACTGTGATATGAAATGAATCTATGTACCATTGCCTTAACACACAATTGTGTTGAGACCGCATTAATTGTGATAACCAAAACGGATTTAGAACAAATAATTAGACAATTAAATCCGTGTATAGGGTGTGTAACCAAAGTAGCACAAACTTAAATTATGTGAAAGTATCATCGCAAGGTATTGAGACCAACAAACGATTTAGTGGAGCCGTAGGCCAACCAAGTCTACTAAGACTCGAAATGGAAGAATCTTTGCAAAAATACTTGAATATGATGCTCTCAATACATCATATGACGTCTTAAACTGAATATGCGAAATGGATAAGTTCAAGCAATTGAACTTGATTTTAGCGTAATCCTACAATAAACGTATGTATCAACATTGGAATCTCATCATGGTTACGAAGATAAACCATGAGTGTAACTTGAAAGAAGAGAAGTCTCAAGAAAGTGAGTTGACTTGGTAACAAAAGAGCCAACAATTATAATAAGGTAGGTCATTCAAATCATAAATCAGTAATATTTGAATTTCAATGAAGCGTTTATTCGAAACGAAACCACAAGCGTAGCAAATGGTACACGTGTGACATATAAGTTTCCGAGTACTGAAGCAATGAGTATTTGCTAAAATGCAGAAATGACCTAGCATCGAAGCAAATGCGTGTGTTCGCTCTTAGCGAAGAAAATTAACGCGATGCAACTACCATTAAGGGGAGTAAAGATGCAAACATCTACTCGCTAGAAGCAAAAGTGAGGACTTCAACAAAAGAAATTTAAGTACTTTTTGTTTGGTTAACTGAAATGGCATATATGTCAGGATAATGGTGTTTGCTTAAGTTAACAAATGTGGTTCCTAAGCAACCTTTACGAGTTTGGTCCTGGTTTCCCAAAGACCCTAAGTACATGTTTCCTAGATTCTCAGAGTTTCGTATTCGGTGTAAAATTGTTTTGTGCATCGTGTAGGAAACACCATTTATGTGTACGTTTAACACAAGTTATTGTCCCACAATTTCCCCGGTATATATTATTCCTGAATTCTCAGCTAATGACACTCGATCATCGATCAGTCATGTAATAGTAGTTGGATCCTCACAGTTAGTTAAGTAAGAAATTCGTTGATCCTTAGCAAGTGTTATCGACTCTTGTTGGTTAGCTAGTTCGGCTCCTGGTAGTCGATGCTCATTTGAAAATCATCGTCCTTCTTCTTGACGAGCAGAACTGGGGTTACCCAAAACGGGAATCTTGGTCTGTTATCTTCCTTCTCTATCAACCACTGAGGTTACACTGACAATCCTTGCATCTCCGAAGGTGTAAGTCGCTAAGGTGCATTGACTGCAGGCGTGGCGCCTAGAATCAAATCGATGCGAAATTCGACTTGTCGTTGAGGAGATGATTCTGGCAAGCCTTCGGGGAAGACTTCAGGATATTTCCTTATCACAGGAATATCTTCGAGTTTTGGTTCTTTGGCTCCCTTGTCCCCGACATGAGCCAAGAAA